>JAZHRO010000036.1:18418571-19663928 GCA_037157565.1 Thalassia testudinum | reverse complement strand
CAAAGTCGATATCGTAGTGAAGCATCTCGACGAGGTCCAAAATACGATGAAGAATCTTACGCCTCTTCTCGCTACGTAGAATCCTGTGCGTTTCCTTGTTTCGTCAATTCCCGCAGGGAGGGAATTTGTGAATAATTTGGATTTTAGAGATCCTTCTTCCTTGGGTTTTCTCCCTACTCATTCACCAACTCAAGGAGGGACCTTTGTCCCATCATTCCCACCTCTTTCCCTAGTCCCCTCTTTTGCAGAAAACACGTCAAATCATTACAATCTGTATGCCATCCAGGAGAATGATTCAAGATCGAACCCATATTCGAACACCTACAACCCTAGATGGCGTAGCCACCCTAAGTTCTCTTGGTTTGATTAAAACCAAAGACTGTAATATCAGAATCAGACCTGATAAAACCAGCCTACGTTGCCGTTTCAGCGACCAAATGCGAAGCCCTTTCACGCGAGTATGCAGAACTACTCAGGGCCAAATAAAGACATAGCTCAATCAGATTTTGTGAGCTGTGACTGAGAGCCAGCAATAAAATGTTGAAGTTCTCACTGAAGTCCAACGACAATGTTCAATAGAATCGGTTGACCTTAGGAGCCAAATCACGTAGTTAGCTGATCTCATCAACTAGGGGCCCTTCCATCCCAGTCAGTTCCAAACCCTAGAAATATTCAGAACCATAGGTATAACCCAGAAGGTCAATATCTGACTCAGGGACAAGCTTACTTTGTAAATCAAAATCCCTTGAATTAGAATCAAAACCCACCCACTGCACCTCCTGAATATGAGTATATGAATCAACATCAATCACTTCCAAATCAAATGAATCAATCTTTATTATTGAATCCATCTTTCAAGAATCAAGCATCTACATCTCCTACTTCTTCTTCACATGAGGGTATTAACTTTGTTACAACTTGCCATGGGACTTCCACTAGGGACCTTGTATATCCACGTTTACAATCACAAAACCTAAGTACATCTAGAACAGCTCCTGTTTCTACACTTGTGAGAGGTGATTCGCCCGATCCTGCTATTCCCACTGATTCCTGTGATCAAGGTAATCCCTCAGTAGAATAGGATATCCAAGTCCCATTTCCAGAAGCATTGAAGAAATCTAGGAAACAAAAATAACCTGTCACATTAGATGAAGATTTGATTAAGATTTTTGAATAGGTTCACATTAACATCCCACTCCTAGATGCTATCAAACACATCCCAACTTACGTGAAGTTTCTGAAAGATTTGTGTAGTCCTAAGCATAAGTTGAAGAAAGGAAGCACTCTAGTACTTTCCGAGCAAGTTAGCTCGATTAGCTCGAATACACTTCCTTTAAAAAAGAAAGACCTAGGTTCTCCTTTGATTTCCTGCATTATTGAGGACCAGTGCTTTGATAGAGCCCTCTTAGATTTAGGAGCTTCTATTAATTTGATTCCTACTTCCCTAATTGAGTACTTTGATGTTGACACACTTAAACCTTCCGATGTGACTTTACAATTAGCAGATAGATCCATTAAGTCACCTAGGGGAGTATTGGAAGATGTTATCATTAGAGTTCAGAATTTCTATTTCCCTGTAGGCTTTATTGTCTTAGATATGGAAGTTCCTAAACAAGTTAGAGATACCCCAATTATTTTAGGGAGACCCTTTTTGGCCACTGCAAAGGCCAACATACATTGTGAAACTGGAAAGATTGAAGTCAAATTTGGGGAGAAGACACTTAAACTTGATATATTTAGAGCTTCTAGAGGATTAGATTGCAAGTGGATTGAGGATATTAAATTAATTTCTACTCTTGAATATAAGCCTAGTTCCTTAGAACTAGAAGACCCTTCTTTTGAGATCATCTACCCTCAGGAAGAAGTCCAGCTATCAGAATCTTCACTCAATCCAAAGGTTGAATCACACATCTCATCTCTACCCCTCTTTGCAGTGGAAAATCCTGTTCCAGATTCTGCTACTGATTCTACTCAAAAAGTTGAACTCAAACCATTGCCTGACACACTTAAATACATCTATCTCAAACCCAACTAAACTTATCCAGCAATCATTAATTCACATCTTTCTAGGAAACAAGAATCAAAATTGATTGTGATTTTACAAGATCATAAGAAGGCAATTGGGTGAACTCTACATGATCTCACTGGGATTAGCTCCAATTACTGTACTCATCACATCTATATTGAAGATGGGGCATGACCTTCCCGAGAAGCATAGCAGTGCCTAAAACCAAATCTTAAGGAGGTCGTAAAGAAAGAAATCATCAAGTGGCTAGACACTAATATCATTTATCCCATATCTGATAGCCCTTGGGTGAGTCTAATTCAAGTGGTACCTAAAAAGGCAAGACTCACCATAATCAAGACTAAATCTAGAGAAACCATTCCCACACGAATTGCGAATTCATGGTCAGTCTGCATTGACTATCACAGACTCAACAAAGTTATAAAGAAGGACCACTTTCCTCTACCATTCATCGATCAAATCCTTGAGAAACTTACTAGTAATAAGTTCTGCTTTTTGGATGGTTACTCCGAATACAATCAGGTTGCGATTCACCCCGAAGATCAAGAGAAAACAACATTCACCTACCCCTTTGGAACCTTTGCTTTCCGAAGGATGCCATTTGGGCTCTGCAACGCACCTATGACTTTTGAGAGGTGCATGCTAGCCATCTTTTCCAAGATGGTGGGTGAATATATGGAGGTATTCATGAATGATTTTTCAATCTTTGGGGAGACTTTTGATATTTGTCTTGATAATTTGTCGAAGATCTTGAAATGTTGCATTGAAGTGAATCTTGTCCTTAACTGAGAGAAGAGCCATTTTATGGTTCCAGAGGGTATTATACTTGGCCATCTCATCTTTGAGCGAGGTATCCAAGTAGATCGAGCCAAGATCTATCAAATCTCAAATCTACCAATTCCTGACTCAATCAAGGGCATTCAATCTTTTCATTGGCATGTTGGATTCTATAGAAGATTTATATTTGATTTTTTTAGGATTGCCCAACCACTTAGGAGTCTCCTCACAAAAGACACGATTTTTGAAATGAATGAGGAGTGTATATTTGCATTTGAGACTTTGAGAGACAGAGTTACATAGGCTCCTATTCTACAACCTCCTATTGGAATCTACATTTCAAAATCATGTGTGACGCATCTGATTACGTAGTAGGAGCTATTTTAGGACATAAAATTGAGAAGAATCCCATAGTGATTTACTATGCTAGCAAGACACTAAATGATGCACAAAATAATTATACTATTACTGAGAACGAGCTGCTAGCGATAGTATTTGGATTGGAAAAGTTTAGATCATATATCCTCAAATCTTGAATCATTGTGCACTCTGATCACTCAGCGATCAAACACCTTCTATCTAAGAAGGACACGAAAGCTAGGTTGATAAGATGGATCTTGCTTTTGTAAGAATTTGACCTAGAAATTTGTAATAAGGCAGGATGATAGAATATCATTGTTGACTACCTTTCCTGCCTTCCTTCTGAGAATATAGAGACTTCTCCAATCACCAAACACTTCCCTGATGAACATCTCTTGACTATATCTTCTAATCTTCCTTTGTATGCCAACATCGTTAACTATTTGGTTACAAATCAATTCCCGTCCAACTGGGACTAGAATCGCAAATCACGACTCAAATTAGAAGCCAAATACTATTTTTGGAAAGATCCATATCTATTTTGACTCTGTAATGATCAAATCATCAGGCATTATGTTTCATCTTCTGAGATTGACTCTATCCTTTCATTTTGTCATAACCAGGCTTGTGGCAATCATTTTTCTAGTCGTAAGACCGCTGCAAAAGTTTTGCAGTGCGGGTTGTTCGATGTGTAAATCACATTTTAAAAGATGATTTAGTTGTAGTATAGAGCAAAATACGTCGACAAATAAATTTATAAAATCCAATGAGTACCGGGTCATTCGTAGGGAAGCAATCTCAATTTTAACATAATCTTTTCAATAAAACTAATTCTAAATAGATATATATATATGTATATATGTATAGAGTAGATATCCAGAGAATCAGAATTTTATTGCAATTAGATAGAGTTTTTCACAATAGAAAATGCTAATAGAGATAGATAGATAGATAGCAGATAGATAGAAAGAGAGAGGGAGAGATAGAGAGAGAGAGAAAGGAAGGTAGAGAGACGATGCTGCTTGTAGGATGCTTGTGTGAAATGCGGCAGCACCTCAGATCCAAAGCGTCAGGATGAAGGTCATAGCAGAGTTGCAGAGGGAGAGACTAGTCTGGAGAGAGAGTTGTATCTAAGTTCTAGCAGGAGTTGTTCTTCAAATGGGGGGCCCTGGGCCTTCTTTTATAGCTTTGATGAGCAGCAAAGAGGCCATTTTAGCCCTTAAAATTGTGCAACCTTAGGCCAATCAGATTTGTTGATCGGAAGATCAACGACACTGATTTGGCCTCAAAATAGCCTCATATGTGCCCTCTATGCTCAGCTTCAACCTAATGGCGACACATGGTAGCTTCTACACCTTAGGATTGCGATCTAACAGTTTAACATTCTCCTCACGCCCGGTTCAACGCTCGCCCTCTCCCCTCATGCGTGCGTTTCACATTCAAATCTCACCAACGCTCCTCAGCCGTCCGATCTTACTATCAGACGGGTTAAACGCACGTAGCACACCGCCTTCACAAAGGCACGTGAAATTATATGTTCAGCTCACATTTGAATTCATGTGTTGATCTGATGCTCTCCCTCTCGCCAAGTGTTAGCATTCACACCGCCCTTTGATGATCTAACGATTCGATTTTGCCATTGCGCTACCGCCTTCTAATTTTGCGCTCAGGCAGTTCGAACGCATGCCCTTCGTTTATGGACCGGTGCACTTACCGTTGCACTGAGGCCATGTTTGTGTTGCGCTTAAGTTTTAGGCAACTTTGCTCAGCTGTTGGATGGAGATCCAATAGCCGAGATATTCTTCCCTTTGATGAGGCATGAAACGATTGGTGACATGGCCCATAGCGCACAAGGGATGGCCTTCAGAGATGGGATGGTGACGAGGGGGCGATTATGATGGTGCCACATGGTGCCATCATGGCCGTTCATCTTCTTTTCCTTGTATCTGGTGATGTAGACCTCTGATTGGCTTGACTTTTGCGTCATTGGACTGCGATCATTGATCCGGATCCATTTATGTGATTGGATCTTTATCCTCTAGCTCTGTAGTCTTTGTTCTTCTATGGATTGTACATGATGCTCTGGTTGTCTGATCGAGACGATTTCTGAAGCATTAGACTCCTGTCGTTGTCCTGATTAGATCTGTACAGTCTAATCTATCATCTGCAACTTCAAATCATCTACAATTGATTTCATCTCTCTTTTAGTGCATAAAATGATAATATTATCTATATGACTAATAAACTAGCTATTATGCAAATTACGATGCGTATGAATGCATTGTTCGTAAGTTATGCTAGAATCTAACTTAATTTAGGTGATTTAGGTTGCATAATTACTGTGCAATCACACCTCCATGCCTAAATCTTGCTAGTCCTTAGCAAATGCTAGACTAAATGCAAAGTGGTCCTACATGACAGTTTTTTATCAAGAGTTTAACTAGAGATTTATTTCTTTTATTTTCATCCAAAACTTTAGAAATCCAAATAATCGTGAACATGTTTTGTTGTAGCCTATGCAACAGATCCAAGTGAAAAGTCAATCCACATCTAAAGCTCATACTTTACCCTTAGTAAAAATCTATTGGGATTGGCAAACTTCTCCCCTCGGAGTTATAAAGTAACTTGTATATTCAACCCCAGCTTTTGGCTTAGGTAGAAGATTTCTGAGTCAAGTAGGTTTGTATTTGGTAGCTCAAATTCATCTGGTGTTGCATATAGACTATTAATTTAGAACCTAGATTTCCAGACTATTAAATAATTTAACTCAAAGAGAGGTAGAGAAATTGTGCTCTCTTTAGTTCCTTTGTACTCATTCTCTCTCTTTCTTTTTCTTTTATTTCCTTATCTTTTATTTTCATTCTTTTAGAGCTCACAATCTCACCACATTTGTCAGTATATTTGGTGGTCTCTCATAGTATTTAACACTTTGATTAGGTTCTGATAACCCTATGACTAAGTCAGAATTCCTCAGCCTGCATTCAGGTGCCCAGAAATACAAAAAAGTAGGTAAAGACTGTATTTGGTGGATCGTGAGAGTGGTAGGTGTTGCCTCATTACACTTGAAATAAACTCTAAACTCATAAACTCATTTTTTTCTACTTTTTCTTTTTTTTCTATTTTTTATGTATATATATATTTTTTTCTTTTTTTTCTTTGTCCTCTATTTTTTCTTTTTTTTCATTTTTTTCTTTTTCTTTTTTTTCTTTCGCATCCAAATATCTACTAATGCAACGTAGTATAGCATACAAAATTTTATTTGAGGCATTATACAGGGTTAGGGGTGTTCAATAGGATATCAAGTGGCTTATTTGGTGAAAGTGCCTATTCTCGACATCGGGAAAGAAATGGTTAGGATAGTGTATTTCTGACCTTGACATTAATACCCTCCTTCAGCCAAGAATTTCATAAAGGATAGTTATGACCATCCACATTAGTCCTAGTTTTATCAGAACCCACTCTCTGCGTATTTGCCTTATTTGGTGGCTCTCAAAATATTCACACTAAGAATTTGTACATAGAAATCAAGAGCGAAAACTATGCCTAACTTCGAGTATCATTATCTAATTATCCAGAAGTTAAGATTCCGCATACTAGCCTTAGAGCACCAATAGACTTTCTACTCTTACCTCACACTTATTTGGTGAATCTGTTAGAAGAAAGTTTGCCTGACTCCCTAATTACTGTCCAAGGGCTTAGGAGAAGAAGCACTGCTTCTTCTCGATAAACTAAAGATGTTTATCGATTTTCACAGAGGATCCATTGCAAATTCTACGTGTAAGTGTGAAATTATACTGGATTCTAAACTCAGGAATCAACTTAAGAATAAATCCCTAATAAGCCTTAATAAAAATTCTTTATTCCTAAATGTAATTTTTTTTTCTTTTCTGACATAAAGATAAGACATGCAATGTCCACCCCCCCATGCCTATTCATTACAATGTCCTCATTGAAATGTATGTATGAAAATCAAAATATAATAAGTAAGAGGAGGGGATATCATTTGACTATGCTTGTTGATCCAGGTCAGCATGGATGCAGAGGATGCAAAACTACCTATAAAGAATACTGGGTTGCCTCCCAGCTAACGCTAAGTTTAACATCATTTGTCGAACCTAAACCCAAAAATGAATGATCAAATTAATGGGTTGAGTCAAGATTAAAATGAAGATATGATCGTTTGGTCCAAGAATCAGTGATCCACAAACACGGACCAGCTGATGATGTAGTCCTATTCCAAAGAGTCTTTCTGGTTTGGAATATGAACTAGGGTCAGGTGGATGGGTTCAAGATGTGGAGCATGTTCGTTAATCCAGTTCCATAAATCAAGAAGAGGTGGTAGAGGGTCTGGATCGAGATCATGATTGAGATTTAAATATGGTTCTGAATCAGAATCATAAGGATCCTCATATCGGTAGTCGATGTCGAAAACCATGACTTCTCCAGGCTCTGGGTCATATGAGGGTAAAGGTAGAGTTGTGCTGAATTCGTCAAAATCCTCATCAGATATTACCTCTTCCTCATCCAGAATTCTTTCTCCCTCAGATTCAAGCCATCCATTTGAACTAGTTGGCTTATAAATTCTTCTCCAGTCCATTATGTGTTGAACTTCTTCTTTTGGGGTTATTTCTTGGTTCATGTCTTCAGATTGTCCACTCTCTTGATCCCCCTCAAAATTTAATAGTTCCTGGATTTCAGGGTGGATGTATTGAAGATTCTTCAAATTATCTTCTAATGCATCATACTTTACTCCCAGGAGTTTCTCTATCTCACTAATGTCCCTTTCAATTTGATTTTTGATGGGTGGTGGTAGATCGGAATTATTCTCAAGTACATCCACTTCTTTCCCTTCGTACTGGTCCTGAGCTTTGGCAGGATTTGGCTCATCTTTAGTGTGAATTGCCAAAACTTGTTCGATTGTTTCTACAACCACGATGGAACCACAATTCACCTTATTCTTTTGGGAAGCTTTAAAGGTATTGAGTTGACAATTCTTCCTTCCAGAGGTGATGTGCATAATCCCCATCTTACAGTTGATTAGAGCCTTGGCCATGGCCAAGAAAGGTCTTTCTAAGATTATCGAGGTGTGGTTCAGGTTTTTTGATGCCTCCATATCCACAACAAGGAAGTCCACAAGGTACTCAAAATCCCTCACTTTTATAATCACATTCTATAGAAGGCCCTACGGAATTTTGGTTGACCTATCAGCAAGCTAAAGGGTCACATCAGTTTGTTGCAAGGGGCCTAAATCTAGCTCTTCATATAATTCTATGGGGTTTAAGTTGATGGAGGCACCAAGATCCAATAAGGCTCGATCTAGGATGAAATCATCTATTTCACATGAGATTAAAGGGGTCCCTGAATCTTTCTTTTTAGGAGGGAGCTTATTTAGGATGATGGCATTGGCTTGTTCAGAAATCACGACCCCTTTTGATAATTTGGCCTGGCATTTCGGTGTGCACAATTCCTTAAAAAATTTTGCATAAGCCGGGATGTTTTCAATAGCCTCAAGGAGTGGTATGTTAACCTGGACTTGCTTCAAAATCTTAAGCCACTCCTTAGATTGATCGATTTTCTTTTCCCTGGGTTTGTTTAAGGCTTCAAGAAAAGATGCTTGAGAAAAATCATGAGTATTCAAATCTTGAGCCTTGTTTTCTAGATTAGTTTAGTCTACCAAGTCAGAATCAGGCACCTCAAGATCTTGGAAAGATTTTGATGTAGAAGGATCCTGAATTTGTTTCCCACTGCTCAAAGTGATAGTATAGGCATGTGCATTAGGTTTAGAAGGGTAAGGTGGGTTCTGTGATAAACTCCAGTTTATCATCATTCTTATACATTAAAACAAACTTAGCTCTTAGGATTTTACTCCACAAATGGGTTTTTGAGCTGCATTAGGCATTAATTAGGTTAGGCACGCATTGCATTTTTTATTGTCTTTTTAATGTGTTTTTTTGAGTGTTAGGGATAAATAGATTAACAAATCCCTAGAACCCTAGCACTCAGGAAGGTAACAGGTGAAGGAGAAGCTCAAACTAGCTAGAACTCAGCTTGATCCAACTCACCATAGCTGGAATCCAGCTCACTTGGATTAGGGTCAGCACATCCTAGCTCCATTCAGCTCATCTCAGCTGAATGGCAGCTCAAGAGAGCTCATCTTAGCTCACCCGAGCTCAGGTCAGCTCAAATCCAGCTCAACTTAGCTGAGTCTAGCTCAACTCAGCACCCATTAGTCCACAGGGAGCTCTAGCTAGGTCAACTGAGTTGATTGGAGTTCACCCCTGCTCGAGTACAGCTACATCCAACTCCACTCAACTCCAGACTACTGAAGATGACTTCATTCTAGCTTAGGAAGCTCAACTCCAGCTCCCGGGGACTTAGCTTAGCTCAACTTAGTTGAGCTAAGCTACCTTAGGTATCTCAACCAGCTTAATCCACCCAGGGAGCACCAGACCCAGCTCACCTTAGCTCATTATGGTAGAAGCCAACTCACTTTAGCTTGGCTTAGCAGCTAGCAAACAACTAGCAAGCTAAGCCAGCTAGAGTAGCTCCATGCCACCCTCTTCAGTAGCTGCCAGCTCCAGTTCAAGCTCCAGGCTTCCCCTCCTCAGCTCCACTCTTCAAACCCTAGCTCCAATACCTCCTCCTCTACACCACTACTAGCTAAGCTAGCTTAGCTTTGCTGTTCTCCAGCTCCCTTGGCTTTTACCACCTAAAAACCCTACCTAACAACTCCACCAACTAGCTCTACCTAAGCTCCACATAAACTAACCCTACTTCCACCTCACCTTGGCGCCAATCTAGCCTACCCACTACGTAGAAAAGACACCACTAAATGGCGCCAAAACAACCTATAACTACCCTTGTTTTGGCGCCAAAAATTCCCACCAAAAATCCCCCCCATCCTAACCCTACACCTACCCATATAACCCATCCTAGCCACCCACCTACCCCTCCTTCTAGAACCCTACATGGCACCACCTAAGCCCCCCTTCTAGAACCCATTTTTGGTGCCAACTTCAAGGGGTGCCACCACCCATAACCACCACCTAGGTAACCCTTGGGTTGGCTCCAATCACCCTTAGCCCTAGGATCCCCAACTACCCCCCATATCCTATCCTAGCCATCCATTCCAAGAGCCACCTATGCCCCCTTCCTACTCTATATAAACCCATCACCTACCACCATTTTAGAGCATCCTCCATTAGTGTTTAATTCCACCTAAACCCACCTACACCCTACGACCAAGAAGAAGGAGTAGAGAAGGAGATTAAGGGGACACATCACTCGCCCCCTTGGTGCCTTCTTCTCCCCACTCTCATCTTTCCTGTGCCACGCCAAGGAGGAGGAATCTTCTACTTCAGGGAGGATGGCTAGGTAAAGGAGAAGAACCTAGGGTGGACACCACCCTTGGTGGAGGAGAATTGAAGATGGAAGCTTCCACCTTGGAGGACACCATCTTGGAGGAGCATAGCAAGGAAGGAGTTGGAGGGCTCTTTTCAAGCCCGGGAGCTACCAGGCTTGGAGCAAGAAGCCATCATCTTCTTCACCATTTCATTTAGAGGATTTGTGTTTTTATCTTCTTGCATTTCAAGTAGATTAGAAGCTTTCCTCTATGAGTTTTGTGTAGAACAAGTTCATTTTAATTCAAGTTGCCTTCTTTCAATTTTTGTTGCATAGCTTTTTACAATTTTTTCCTAGCATTTGTTTCACCCCCTCTCCTTAATTATTCTAGGCCTCCACGTACCTAGGGTGAGCTTAGGGAGAGGCTCTACTTGTCACCTTAGGGTTAGCTTTATTGAAATAGGTTTTAGTTGTTTTCTCACTATCAACAAAAACTCGTGTGTTGCCGTTATTTCAAAATCATAAAAACTATATATTCAAAAACATCAAAAAGAAAGTTGAGTTCCATCTTTAAAGCAAGGGATTTTGATTTGCAAACTTGCCTCCTTAGATGACCCTAGATACCCCACTATCTAGGTCTTATGAATTTAAAAGCGAAAGCGGAATTACGCGTTGCAACGACACTAAATTGCCTAATTAACAAATCATGTATTTTCGCAATCAGTGTGTTGTGCTGATTAACTCTATTGAAGTTCCTTGGGTTTGGGATGAGTTGGGATGGCAACATCCCGTGTTGTCTAGCATCAACTAGCTAGTCTAATCATCTTGTTAAATCTGTCCTCAATTGATTCATTTCTTCTTTATGTCTTAAATTCATTTCTCTCATTTCTTTGAGGACCAGACTCAAATCAGAGGTCTAGTTTTCTTGAGTAGGTTGTGGTTAATATGTGCGTGGTTGTGTGTACCTACTGGGTTGCCCATAAGTGTTTGGCTCAGTCAAGTTAGGACCCTGGGCTGGTTTCTGACTTGACCAAGTAAAGTTAGGATGGTTACGCCATCCAGGGTTGTAAGTGTTCGAATAAGGCTCATTTCTAGTGTAACCCTGGAGTGCATTCACATCCTCCAGATAACTAGGCATCGGGCTGCCTAGTTCAGAATTCGAGGGCATCAAGGTCCCTCCTTGGTACCCAGAAAGAGATGGGTCCAAGTACAGTTGGCTCATAGGTGGAGCCATGGTTAGGTCATTGATGTTGTGCACTAATTCCTGACCTAGGGGGTTGGGGAATTGGTTGTGGGTTAACATAGGCACTCCTTGGGTAGGCATAGGATTTACTCTAGATTGTGTACCTAAGGAACTCCCGCCCTTCAGAAGATTATCCAGTTTCTTATCCAAATTCTGCACATTCTTTCCCACGAGTTCCACCTTGTCTAAACATTGTGCAATTAATTCTAAATCAACCGAGTGTGAATTATTGTTAACTTCATAAAATTCGCTTCTTGGTTGATTAGCTCTGTTAAAGGTAGACATTGAGGCATTCTTAAGGGAATTTTCACTCATATTCTCAAATAATTGAAAGGCTCCCTCAGTGTCTCTACTTAAGAAATTGCCCCCACATGCCGCATCAACAAAATTCTTCAAATTATCACTTAACCCATAATAGAAAATATGGGCCAATGCCACTTCGGAATCCCATAATGGGGCATTTCCTAGCTAAATCATTGAACCTCTCTCAAGCCTCATGTAGTTGTTCCCCCGGGTTCTGCTTAAAGGTTGTTATGTATGGCACATCTAAGGGCATTGGTTTTTCCTATGGGAAAGAATTTCTTTAGGAATGTGCTGCTCAGATCTTCCCAAGTTAGGATTGGTCTACCAATAGTCCTCAACCAATGAGCAGCTCTATCTTTTAAGGAGAATGGGAACATTTTCATCATCAAGGTACCTTCATTCATGTTTCTAGGGCCAAAGGTCCTTCCTATGTGTTGCAGCTCTTCAAGGTGGTGGAAGGGATCATCTGATTCACAGCCATGGAAGTGGGGAATCAAATTGATATTCTAAGGTTTGAGTTCAAAATCATCCTCATCCTAAGGTACCTTGACAAAGCGTTCAGGATGGGCATTAGAAGGGTTGTAAAAGTCACGGAGAAGTCGATCTGCCCTTCCATTTTAGAGTCGAGTAATGGCCTGCATTATGATCTCCATTTGTCAGTCATGATGCTGGCCCTGCTTAGTGATCAACCTTTGTAAGAGGGTCATAGGATCCAAATTTTGTTCTTCAATCTCTTCTTCCTCGTGGTGACTAGCCATTACAGAAAGTTCAGATTCAGATTCTGGATAAATAGGTCTTCTCCTATAATTTATTTCTAGTGGCAGTAGCAAATCAGGATTTTGAGATCTTCTACCTTGCATGCACCAGAAGAATGTTTGTAGATGAGAGGGAGAAGATAGATGAGAGAATACCCCTCCCTTTCAATGCAAGCAATCACACTGGTCCTTAGAGTGTTATCCCTAAATAGACCTGATCTTGGCTCCCCAAAACACGACTGGGTTAGATCAACCGTTGAATTAGTTAGCTGGCCAGAAAGGTGGGACCCCCTACACGGCAAGACACCACTAATAGTTAACACGATTACCGTACCGACCTTTCTCATCACCAGTGGGTCCAAGTAGACAAGGCCTTCATCTTAGTCCAATTTAATTTCAAGTCCCCAAGACTATTAATCCTACCTAGGGCACGTCTACTCAATTTTAAGCTTGGGTTTGATGTGCTTTTGGAATATGATGGGCGTTAGGGGGGGTGTTTGCCCTTAAAATGTGAGTGCACAGGGAAGGGGTTCACAGGTAATTTTTTTTATGATGAAGTGAATTTTAGGATTTAAATGCTTGTGTTAGTGAATTTTAAGGTTCACTTGATTTAATACTTTCAACCAAGGTTCTTATGAGGCACACAAGAGTTTTGCGAATCCCAGTTTATTTGATAGATTTCCCTTAAGTATGGAAATGCAGGTGTACTCTATCCTTAACGTGAAACCCTAAACACAGATAGTTGCTAGATGTTCTTTTAAGTCCAAAAATCATATTAGTAGTACAACCCAAACAATGCAATCAGTTATTTCTATTGCACCACTAACTAGGCACTCAAAAAATATCTTTTCAAGAATTTTAATGCACGTTTTCTATTTTTTTTCCTAATTTAAAGTGTACTGGGGGTTTTGTAGTTTGTTTTGGCCCCCAGTTCATGATTGAATAATTCATGTAATCAAACGAGCAAGAAATATTTTTTTTAGATTTTTCCTAAATTCTTAATTATCTTAGAAATTCAGTGCCATAAATTTCAAGTCAATCTAAGTTGTATAAAAATTACTATGATATTTTGAACTCCAAAAAATCAGGAGCAATAACCTTTTTGATAATAGATCAATGTGTGAATTTTTAAACTTTTTCTACTATTCAGATTTAAGAAAAATTTAGATATGTTGTTCATTTCTTTGAAACCCACGTCTAGTAAAAATTTGAGAATTTTTGGACATGCGGATCTTCAGGAATTGAATTTTTAAGACAAGACTTTATTTCAGCCCAAAAATCAAGAGAGATTTTTTTTTTCAAAAATCAAGCAAATTCTAACTAATCCTAAGGTTCAAGAAAATAACTAATTTTTTTGGATTTTTTTAAAAATCTAACTAATCTAACTTACGAGTACTTACCTGAGATTCGAACCTGCAATGTGTCCGTTTGTTGCGTCTTTCCCTTAGATTTCTGCACTTCCGACACATGCAAATAGATTAAGTTAGAAATCTCAAATAAGCACACTATGAAGAAAGGCTTCAAAAACTTCTATTTCCTCCCTGGCAACGGCGCCAACTTGTTCGGCACGTAAATCATATTTTAAAAGATGATTTAGTTGTAGTATAGCATGAAACACATTGACAAATAAATTTATAAAATCCGATGAGCACCGGGTCATTCGTAGGGAGGCAATCTCGATTTTAACGGAAGCTTTTCAATAAAACTAATTCTAAATAAATATATATATGTATATATGTATAGAGCAGATATCCAAAGAATCAGAATTTTATTGCAATTAGATAGAGTTTTTCACAATAGAAAATGCTAATAGCGATACATAGCTAGCAAATAGATAGAAAGAGAGAGGAAGAGATAAAGAAAGAGAAAAGAAAGCAGATAGATGATGCCGCTTGTAAGATGCTTGTGCGAAATGCTACAGTACCTCAGATCCAAAGCATTAGGACAAAGATCGGAGCAGAGTTGCAGAGGGAAAACCTGGTCTGAAGAGAGAGAGTTGTATCTAAGTTCTAGCAGAAGTTGTTCTTCAAATGGGGGGCCCTAGGCCTTCTTTTATAGCTTTGATGAGGGGAAAAGAGGGCATTTTAGCCATTAAAACTATGCAACAACCTTAGGCCAATCAGATCCGTCGATCGGAAGATCAACAGCTTTGATTTGGTCTCAAAATAGCCTCATATGCGCCCTTTACACTTGACTTCAACCTGATGGTGACACGTGGTGGCTTCTGTGCCTTAGGATCATGATCTAACAGTCTGGCATTCTCCTTGCGCCCGCTTCAACGTTCACCCTCTCCCCTCATGCACGCATTTTACATTCAAATCATGCCAACACTCCTCAGCCATTCGATCGTAACTGCCTTCACAAAAGGCACATGAGATTGTGCATTCAGTGTGCATTTGAATTAGCATGTTGATCCGACACTCTCCCGCTCGCCAAGTGTCAGCATCTGCATCGCCCTTTGAAGATCTAACGGTCTGATTTCACCCTTGCGTTACTACCTTCTGATTTTACTCTCAAGCGGTTCAAACGCATGCCCTTCTTTTGGGGACCAGCACGCTTACCGTTGCACTGAGGCTACATTTGTGTTGCGCTTAAGTTTTAGGCAACTTTGCTCTCACACATTGGATGGAGATCCAATGGCCGAGAGCTTCTTTCCTTTGATGAGGCATGAAGCGATTGGTGACGTGGATGTATAGTGGTCATTGGATGGCCATCCAACGGCCCACAGCTCATGAGGGATGGCCTTCAGAGATGAGGTGGCGATGAGGGGGCGGCTGTGATGGAGCCACATGGTGCCATCATATCCGTCCATCTTCTTTTCCTTGTATTTGGTGATGTTGACCTTTGATTGGGTTGATTTTTGTGCCATTGGACTGCGACCGTTGATCCGGATCCATCTGTGCAGTTGGATCTTTCATTTGAGGCTTGGATCTTTATCCTATGGCTACATGGTCTCTATTCTCTAGTTGTTTGATCGAGATAATTTTGGAAGCGTTGGACTCCCATCGTTGTCCTGATCAGATCTATATGGTATGATCTGTCATCCGTAGGTTTGAATCATCTGCAATTGATTTCACCTCTCTTTTAGTGCAAAAAATGACAATATTATCTATATGACTCATAAACTAGCTATTGTTCATATTACAATGCTTATGAATGCATTGTTCCTAAGTTATGCTAGAATCTAACTTAATTCATGTGATTTAGGTTGCATGATTGCTGTGCAATAACGAGTTTTATTGGCCCACTCCTTTTGTGGAGTCATAGATGTATTGTAAGGCATGTAGTCACTGCCAAACTCTTGGTAACATGTCGTGCAAAGACATGATGCCTCTGAACCCAATTGTTGTCTGTGAAATCTTTGACATCTGGGGCATAGATTTTATGGGTCCATTTCTGTCTTCTTCTTGCTTCGAGTACATGTTACTCGCTGTCGATTACGTTTCTCATTGGATCAAAGCCGTACCCACATGCACAAATGATCATAGAGCTGTCATTCCTTTTATTCAAAATCATATCATCTCTCATTTTAGGGTACCACGCGCTATCATTTCTAATGGCAGATCCCATTTTAATAATGCCCATTTTACGAATCTACTTAGAAGATATGGGGTCACACATTGTATTGCTACACCTTGTCATCTCCAAAATAATGGGCAAATTGAGGTCTCTAATCGGGAGATCAAAAAGATCCTTCATATGACAATCCAACTCGATAGGAAGGATTGGTCTTCCTGATTAGACGAGGCTTTGTGGGCTTATAGGACTACCCACAAGGCACCCATAGGCATGTCACCATATAGACTTGTTTACGGGAAACCCTGTCATCTTCCTGTAGAAATCAAACACAAGGCCTATTGGGCAATTAAAGCCTGTAATCTTGACCTTGCGAAGGCTAGTTATCACTGTAGGTTGCAACTTAGTGAACTTAAGAAACTCTGACATGATTCCTATGAGAGTTCTAAGTTGTATAAGGAAAAATTAAAATCCTTCCATGATAACACATTTCCCGCAAATCTTTTATCTCTTTGATGCCCGTTTAAAACTCTTCCCCAGTAAACTTAGATCCAAATGGATAGGACCATTTGATGCCATTAGAGTCTTCGACAACGGGGCTATCAAAATCACCGAACCCAATAACAATCAACCCTTCAAAGTTAATGGTCAATGCCTTAAACCTTATCTTGAAACACATGTCTTGGGTCATGTTGGAGATTATTATACACTTCAGTAATTCTCTAGGGTTTAAGCCTAGTTGAAGGCGTAAAACTTAGCACATTTGTACATAGTTGTTTCCTATTTTCCACACTTTCATCTACCTATTACACTTGAGTCTGTACTTTATCTGTCACTTCCTTATTATCCTAATCTTCACTTAGTCCAACAGACCACTCTAACTTAGGTTAGACTTGAAATCGTTCGAATAGAGATCTTTAATCTCCTCTTTATGACTCCTTCTGTCATCCAATACTAAGTGAAATGTAAAGTCTTTTTCACCCTTTTTACAATGAGGACATTGTAAAATTTTGACTTGGGGGGTTGTGAAGTGAAATATTTATACTCTAAATGTATTAGTAGATAAAAAATGAGAAAAATTTTAAAATACCTAAAAATTTAAAAACTTTTAAAATTTTTGAAAAATTCATAAAAATTTAAAAATTGATAAAGCATACAAAAATTTAAAAAATAAACATAAAAAATTAAAAAATAATAAATTAAAAAATAATAAATTTGGGGGTTACATTATACTCATTTTAAAGAAGAATTGAAGAAGAATAAAAAATATATATTTAAATATTTGTAATAGTAATTAAAGAGCTTAATTTTCTTTTTAAGGTTAGAAATATCTATATATTTATTTAAATTGTAAATAGTGTAAACTAGAAGGAGCATTGAATCCTTACTTTGGACTTTTAAATATCTTTTCAAAACACGTATTTGTTTATGAATTTTGAAATTTTGAATGGGATTTTTCTTGAGTTAGAGTCTGAAACCCTAGTAGGGTCTATTTTTCCTGCTCATTATTCTAAAACAAAGTAACTAAGATGTATTAAGTTGTATACAAGACTTAAATTGTAACTTTCTTAGTCAATAAGACTAGGTTAGATCCTTCTGATTTTTTAATATCTATTTTTACCACCATGTTGAGTAAAGAGAATAGATACCTAGAGTTGATTAAGTAAAGAGTTGGTAGAATTCGTAGCCATAAGGTCTAATGGGCTATAATTAGCTTAATCAATCGAGGACATTCGGCTAGACTTGGCGAGTTACGTCTTGACAAATCCAGTAGGTTGATACTAATGGTTTAAGGGACCTGAGAGTGAAAGGCTTTGCTGTCCAAGCTCTGGTTTGAGAGCTATGTAACCTAAGCATTTAAACTTCACATACATTAGAATTGTCCTATTGGCATCTGAGACCACGAAAACACAAAGGTTAAGAGATTGATTCTAAATCCTCTTTAGTCCAAGGATTTCCGCAAGGTAACTCTTGAAAGGGTGAAGGATGTGCCACTCACCTAGAAAAAGGATTTAGAGTATTTAACTTAGTAAGAAAAATGAGAAGAAGAAGAAAAATAAATTACTGAAAAAAAATTAAATTATATACACCCTGCAGTTACAGATGGATGCTTATGCAATTTTTATCCACCAAACAAAGCATCTCACTACATATAGATGCTACCCCTTCATCCATCGATAAAAACACCTCGCTACAAATGGGTGTTTTAACCTATAGAAAATGGATTAAAAAAATATGGAGATAAAATATAAGAATAAGAGACCCAGTGGTCCACCGAGGAGATATACACCTAGAGTGTTGACCTCGGGATAAAAAAATGGTGAGGAGAAAGCAACCAAATCTAAGGCCAAGCCAAAGGCTTGAATTGGAATAAACTAGATTGGAAATTGATGTCTTAAGATCTAGATTTTTGCAACTTTGGATTCCTTTAGGACGTGTCTATTCACGAGCACGGATGTTTTAAACTCATAGCTACTGAACCTTGCATTGGGTAGTGAAGCTCGAGAAATCGAGTTTGGGAGATTAGCAGTTAAGGCCTAAAGGAGATAAATTGACGAAACCCTAAGTCTAGAAGTCTATCCTTGATGCTGTGGGCTGGTTGGTTTAGGGATTTTACTCTTCTCTGAATTTGGTTAATAAAGGGTGTTTAGTTAATTTGCAAAAGCTTAGGTTGGTAAAAATTGGATTTCACGAGCCTAAGGATTAACCTGTCTGTTGAATTTTTTAGTTAGAATTTAACTTCCAGTCTTTGAGTTTGGTTACCTTATTCATCTTGATTTCTTTGGTTTAGAGTTGAGAGTGGATATAGAGAATAAATGGGTTTTCAATGTTTTGATTCGAAAGAAATTCCCGTCAAGATTCTATTTTTACGAATACGTATTCTTGAATGGTATTTAGGGTTTTTTGGGTCCATCGTAAGTGGATTCCTACAAATGCTCTGTCTATTTATGTCTATTTATTTAAAAAACACAAAAATTAAAAAATAAGAATATTAAAAGTTTCTAACCTAAGCATTCCTCTACTATAGAATTATTTATAATTATTTAATCACCTTAGTCCTTAAATCATCACATTTCTTGGTTAATTTTGCTAGAGACTAGCAAAACTTTGGCTTGGGGGCATGATGAGAGGCTCATCATGGCTCCTAATTATCAATAATTAACTAGTTTCCCTAGTTAATTAACTAAGAATACACTAAATACAGGGTTAATTATACTACAGGGGTTAAACTATCAAGGACTTGCAAAATAAGTTAAAAACACTAAATTAAATACTAATTAATCTTATCAATAATTTAATTAATAATTTTGACTCAATTAATAATCATTTATCTACATAAAAAGTATTTTATTTAACTTAATTAATTTAAAACCTAAGTATGTAATTAATGTAATTAAATTAATCAATTAAGTAAATATAGCTGAAAAGGTCAAAAATGTAATTTCAAGGCATGAATATAATATTTACCTAATTTATAATAATATATAAAAAGTTGAAAAAGAAATAAATTAAAATAAGCCTTAAAACTCACTGTTTACGTTCAAGTCATTATCTTTCATTTTAATTGAGTCCTTTTATTTCATTCAGGTCCTTTTATATTTACAAATATACCCCTGTGCTAAGTCGTCTTCTTTAGCCTCTTCAACCTTTGAATGGCCGACAATGATCGGCGACTGTACCTCTTGATCACCGCCCATCCCACATCCAAATGCCTTCGTTGTTACCACCAGCACTAAGCTCACCTTCTCCTCCAGATCCAACAGCTCCGATCTTCCCTATCCTAACAAATGCCAGCGCGGTGACTTCATCGTCTCTGGAGACAAAGGTGCTTAATCCGATGTACCTGGACATGATTGCATCTAGCTACCTTCACCTCCACCTTAATTCGCACCTATAAATACCCCCTACCCCTCCGATTACAAGGAGTGACTCCCTACCCTCTTCCCCCACTGTAGTTGTTCAGTAGGTTTCATCCCAAGTCCGACGTCTTCCCACCACCTTTCTCAAGAACTACTGCCGAGGAGCATTGCCTCCCTCACCTCCTCTTCCACTTCTCCGCCATGCCAACAGCGTTGGAACGTGCCACAACATTGAATCCTCTACTTTGCTCAACCAAAGTTGCTTCTCTCACCTCATCTCATTTCGATCCCGCTCTCACCCTAACAACAGTGAGATCCCTCGCCTCCTTCATTAGGTAAGTAGCTTAAACCCTTAGGTGTAGTCTTAGCTCTTTAATTAGGCGAGTAATCATAGGAGTAGATGTAGTTTAGTTCAAACACTTGTTGTTTACCCTATCTCCAGCGAAGTCAATTCCGACGTCGTCGGACTTCAAATCATGATTCCAACCACTTGATCACATTCCTCACCTCACCATGACTCCATTCCACCTTTTCCCTCCTCAATTTTATCACCAAAACACCTAAGTCAATACACACTCACCAGAGTACCTCCGCTGTCTATAGCGGAGGTCTCTAACCTAACTCACACCCAATTGGGGCCCTCCATCACTTAGTTGTCACTTCAGGGGCCCGTTCCACTCTTTAATTAGCTCTATAATTCATTACATCTAAAACACCTAATTCACTATCAATCTCTGAGCTCATTGTCCATGGTGAGCTCAGAGAAGTGATTCCACTCAATCACACACTCATACACTAACACCAAGTCATTCTAAACATTTCCCCTCAATTGTGTGAGAGGGAGAATCTTGAGTTCAGGCGAACTCGAGATTCACTCATTCTATATTTTTCTTTTTTGATAATGGAGACCCCTTGAAGTGACCCACGCAACCCTTTCGAGGCAAACTCTGGGGGTCCCGTCCCACCCACCCACCGGGGAGTGTTGAATGGGGTAACCCAGCAGGCAACACCACCGCCTAAGCCTTATGAACGTGTGGGCAAGCGTCAAGTTTTGAACCCACGCACCCCGCTCAGAGAAAGCCTTACAGAGATAGGGGAACCCAACTTGGATACCCCTAATACCCACTCATTCTGTATTCATTAATTAATTCATGATTCTGTTCATTATTTGCTTTAATTATAGAGTTCTTGAGGTTCCTTGCAACCTCAGGAAGCTTTTAAGACCATTTTTGGTCTATTTTGTGGAGATTTGCTCTCCAGTGTTCAGGAACGGCCGTCACCGGAGCTCTAGCAAACTAATTTTGAGCTACAGCCCTCAAAACTTTACACAAAGCTCCAAATTGATTTCTGATAATCAGAGGATTGAAATTATATTTGATGTTGATATCCTATAGTTGATATTCATCTTCTCTAATTCTGGCGGAGTTGGAGCGACGAATTTATTGAGGATGAGACTCTATTCTAAGCTTTAATTGAGACTAACACCCTATATGCTAGTTTGCCGAACAACCCATCATCTAAGCTCAGGCGACAAATTTGAGAGCATTTGTTGAGTGTTCAAAACCCTAATTTGAGGTGTTGAATAGAATCCTTGAGTTGAATTAGGATTGATGAGACCTTTAATTTGAATATGAAAGCTTAGGATTTGAAAGTCAACTCTCGACTTGATATGGTCAAACTTGAGTCCAACTTGAGGAATTTATGCTTGAATCTTTGATTTAATGAGTTGGTTAAGTTTTTTATTCGATTTAGAACCTATAGAAAATGATTCAACTATGTTTTATTGAGCTTTAATGGAGTTTCTAAGTTCTATCTAGTTTGGGTTTCAAAAGGAACCCAACACTATTCCTTAGGGCTTTGCTAAGATTCCAGCTCAAATCTAGCCTAGATTTGTCATGTTGTTTCTTCTGAATCGATTTAGAATTCAAGCTCAATCTACTTTTAATCTATCGTATAGGTAGATTTAACTCTAAAATTAGAGTTATGAGCTTCAGATTTGAAGCTCTCAAAATTCTGAGCTTTCCTAAGCTTCACGAACCTCCTTTCTCCTAATTGATGCAGATTGCATCAATGAAGTCATTTAGACCCTCAATCAAGGGTATTAGCTCCTCTCTACAGGACAAAAGACCTAGATTCACCCCTTCTGCATGCTACAGGATCTAGCAATATCCATGTTCCTCCATCGAATCCTTGGATCAAAACTGATCTAATCACCAAATTGGTGATAAAATTGGAAACTAGATGCCAATAGCTTTCCATCGAGCTATTACGCACCCTATTTGATCCACTGAGCTAACTAGAATCACACTAAACATCACACTTGCGGACGTAGCAGCAGAAGTTGGAGGGCTGGATTTAATCCCATCTCGGAAGTCCTAAAGCGTGTGCCTTGGAATAAAACGAAAAAGTGCACCCAATGATTCAGTCATCAAGCACTAGGCTCACATATCTCCTCTAACCATTCTAACCATTCTGAGTGCGTGTCATGCACATGCGAGTGTGCGTGTGTGAGTAGGCCCAGGTGGGCGTGAGCGTGTAGGCCTGATGGCCCTAGTACTATGCAAATGCTTAAAATGACTAAAATCCACCTTGGGCCTCGAGTAGGACCTGGTCCCGCCCCTAGTGGGTGCTCCGTATCCCTGAAAGAGATTGGACCACCCATTAAATAAAATTTTGTTAAGTGTTAAACATGGGTTGAAGTTCTAAAGATGGCTAAGTGTGGACACTTGTTGATTGCGCAGCAATCGTAGTTCTTAATTGACCTAAATTAGGCTAGGACTCAGCATAAGTTAGGATAATTCATGCATGCATAAGCATTATCTGCATCTTTACTGCTTTCCTTTAGCTATGCACAAATTAATGTTATAATGTGCTGATTAAGTGCATTATGTCAATTACAAGTAATAAGCAGGATCTGAAGTTGGATCTAGAGCTGGATCTGAAGCTGGATCTGAGTTGGATTAGGAATAATGGGTGTTGCAACAGAGCTGGAGCAGAAGACTTAGATTAGATGTAGTAGATAATAAAGTAAGGGAGTTAAGGTATGGTACTCTATTAAGTAGGAATAAAGTAGTAAAATATGAAGAGCTTAGGTCCATCCTAGCCCTAGGATAGCCTAGAGACTTCCCCAAGCCTTAACCACTCTTAGATGAGGTCACCGCACCCTAGGAAACCTTAAAACCCTAATTCTAGCCTTTATCTAGGCATCCAGATGAATTATAGGATGTCCAGAACCCTTAGCCAACTCTCACACACCTTAAACCCACTTCTGTAGTGTTATTGGACGTCCAGACACTTGGTCAGATGTCCAATTTCTGCAGAATACCCAAGATAGAACCTTGAATCCTTCTTGACTCTGATTGGACATCCAGACAACAAGTCTGGACTTCTAATTTTTGAGTATAAGACGTCTGACACTTTCATTGGACGTCTAGAACTACTCTCCAGTTCTTGTTTTGAGATTCAAGCCTTGATCTTGGATCTCTAGCTCCCTAAACCCAATTCCAACCCCATAGGAACCTAAATTAAGGTGCCCTAACCCTAGTACATCACCTTTAGACCTCCCTAAGGACCTAATTAGGTCCTCACTAAACCTAATTGACTTGGATCTTAGTCAATTCCATCAGCCCATTCAATTGGACTCATTGAGTCCAATTGAGCCCTAATCTCAGCACACACTATCCAGTTGGACTCAGTGAGAGTCCAATTGACCTAGACCTAACTTAATTGAGTTATTTTACTCTCAATTAAGTTTCCACACACACAATTAAACTTGTATTAAGTTTAATTGCACTTTACCTTAGTGAATTAGGGTTTACAACCCTAATTTGTGACCTACCTTGACCTAAACCCACTAGAACCTAACCTAATCAACCTAGCCACCTATGTTTCCACCCACACACACCATCCACATGAAAATATCTAGCCTAGAGTTCTCTAGAACTCTCTACCATGTGTTGTTGCCTTGGTTGCTAAAATTAGCAACCAAGAGCCATTCAATTTTTAGATCCACATTTGGTGGATCTAAAAACCACCATCCACCCTCTCTCTCTCACTCTCCCACGAGATCCCACCATAGACCTCTCTAGAGAATTCCATAATTCTCTAGAGGGCTTCCCTTAAGTCTATAAAAAGACCTAAGGGGTAGCCATTTGCACCCATCCCATTCTTGGCACTCATCCATCTAAGTTAGCTACATCACCGCCTCCACTCTACCTCCATGAGGAGCACCACATTGAAGCCACCATCTCCATGCCAGGATGCTGGATCACCTGTCCAACCTCTCTCCAGGGGTCGGCCTAAGCACCATTGGCCGCCCCTCCTCCTCTCAACCACTCAAAGGCCATCGGAGCCCACCTCTGAATGCCCTTCTTTTCAGCTAGATTAGTATTTTAGCTCTTCATAGTTTTACTACTTTCATTTACTGCTTAGTAGTGTAGCTCTTATTCTTCCCCAATGATGCATGCAAAATCCCCCCATAGATTCCTGTATGCGATCATTTTCTGCTAGCTAGATTGTTGTTTTTCAAGCTTTCCTTTACATGCTTTCCTTTGCATTCCATGTTGCAAACACTCTCTTAAATGAATGAAAGAAATTTTTCTATTTATATATGTCTATGTGTTGAGAATCACCATGCACTTATTGCAATATATTTTGTGCGATTAAAGTTACCCATTTTTAATTTCTGATATTCTTTCAACTAAGCATGTCGTACTTAAATACATAATAATCATAAACTGCCATGCAACTTGTAAATAATTAGAGCGATAAAAGATCGATTTCAGATTTGAACAAACTCCTCCCAGAGACGAACAACCGGGACTCAAAGTCTCGTTATCTTTTTATAAATATTTTTTGTTAGATCGTATTGCGCACTATACTATGACACCTTTTCTTATCAAATACGTGCTCTACGACTACCAAACACTTGTGCACAGTGATAACAAAGAGTAAAGAGGGAAGAGTTAAGGAAAAAGATGATATAAGAAAGTGAAGAGCAAAGGGAAGAGCTGAGAGTCGAGAAAAAAATGATTTAAGTCATCTGAAAATTGCAAGAGACGTTTGATAATCAAAAGCTGAAGGCTGAGAAGGAAGTATTTGAGTTTTATTTTGTAATAAAAGGCATTTTGTATTCAATGTAATTTGTTTTTTGCCTTACATTTTGTAACATTTGTAATAATCACTTCGTTTCTTTTGTTATCCATTATAAATCATTCATGTACTTGCCTCTTATTAATGGAATAATTGGCATTCTCTAGAGTTTAAATTCTTGTGCAATTGTTCGTGTGCTTAATATATATTGTAATTATTGATCTAATTAATTAAGTAATTAGTTAATTATGCACAAAAATAAAAATGGTGAATTAAAATTACATTTATGCCTCCCAGTAAATGACCTGAACTCAACCAATTAAATAAATTAAAAATCTAAAATGTTAGGTTAGCTTAATATTATATTACAATCAACAACAACAACTTAACAATTCAAGTTAACCTAATGCCACTCTTTATGCAATTAATTAAGCCTGATAACCTTAATTAATTATGTTGAGAATTGAACGATCAGTTGGCCACTTGAATTCCCCGAGTTGGAAGCATCATCTTGCTTCCATGAGAAATTGGGATGGTTTCTCCACCCAGGATTGTAGATGTTTCCGAAAGTGTTGTTCCTGGGAGGTGGACGAAACCCTTGGGCAACATTTAGGTCTGCCTGAACTAATTTGAAGAATTGATTAGCCAAATGACACTCAACAGTGGCATGAAGAGTGCTTTGGCAAATGGAGCATTTAGAAAGAGCCTAGACTTGGGAAGCTGATCGTGGGAATGTGTCAGGGTTTGACGTAAGTCTTTCAAAGTTCTAGCTTAACAATTGGATTTGGAAGGCTAAATTATGAGTAGCCTCGGCTTCACTAGCTTCTACTTTTTTTTGGAGGATGGAAGGTTTTCTATCCTGATAGGCTAAGGTCAAGTGGAGAGAATTATCACTCAACAACTCAAATAATGTCCAGGCCTCATCCTCCATTTTGCTAAGAAAGGTTCAACATACGTAGCATCCACTATTTGCCTATGCCTATCAGATAGTTCAGTATAAAACCTTTCTACTAGTTTCCATTTAGGCACTTGATGATGGGGGCATAATTGAATCAGATCATTGAAGTGCTCCCAATTCTCATTGAATTTCTCCCCATCTAATTGAGTAAAACCCATGATCTCCCTCCTGAAGTGGTTGATTTTGCTCATCGGGAAGTATTTCTTCAAGAATTCACCCTTAAGGGCGTTCCAATCATTCCCCCTTGCATCCAAGGTGTGATACCAGTGTTTTGCCATATCCTTAAGGGAGAAGAGAAAGAGGGTCCTCATCAAAGCTTCGTCAGTAATGTTCTGATGTTTCACCATGGAGTAGACCTTGGTGAATTCCTCTAAATGCTGGTATGCATCCTCCATAGTAGTACCATAAAATGAGGGCAATAAGGATATGATATTGCTCTTAATCTCATATGGATTATCCCCTGCCAATCATCTCAGTGCTTGAGCGAGTTGGTTGGTCGAAATGAAGTAGTCTCTCAGAGTCCTTTGTTGATTTGGTCCTTGATCATCCATCTCTTCTCTCTTTTCGCTCTGGTGGGCTCTGATGAGAACCTCATCATGAACCCTAACTGGCACATTTCAACCTAATAAAGTGAACAAAAGCTCCTGCATAACCTAAAGGAAGGCATAGGTCAAGTGGACTTAATAAGAGAAAAAGTGGGATGATTTGGTCAGAAACGGGTTATGGCGAAATCTAGGAATTAAATGACATTCTATAACCCTAAAACAAATCCACTTTAATTCACAAGGTTTCAAGCAAGATAAAAATCAACTAAACCCTCTAAAATTCATGGAAAGATATCCCCTAGGTTTTAGAACCTTCAATTTGGCCTTTGGAACCTGTTTTGACCTAGATTGGGGCCATACCCAATATTTGACCTAATTTGGGTTTTTGTGCAAAATATCCAGTCATACGTGGTCAAACCTAAAATCCAACTTCACCATTGGATTCCTTATGTCCAAATTAGGTTTATACCAAAATTTGGACCTAAGAGAAGGTCATATTGACCCACTTTGAAATTGGTCCTCAAAATTACTTTCTAACCCTCAACTTTTTGAAACCCTTGCAATCGCCCCCTCAGCTTTCTCATCTTTTTCTTCATTTCGGTCCCTCTGCCATTCACAGCAAGGGCCATACCTCTATGACTTTGCGTGGAGGTTTATGCCTCATTTGCATGGGGAGCTACCCCTAGATTTGAAAGGGGAGCTCCCTGCGGAGCCCCTACCGCATGGGCTGCTCCCCATGCCCTGAAACCAGCCATACCTGTCGTGCGAATGCGCGAGAGGTATGGGTCTCTGACCGGCCTTACCTCTGGCGTGGCCTTCCCACCGCCCTCACGCGCTTCCCGCCCTGCCTGTGCCTATTTAAGGAAGGGCAGACCACGCTGCTTCCTCCAAGCTCAAATTGGCTAGAGATCTCCTTCCAATTCGTCTCCTCCCAACTCCGGCCGACTGCCCAGAGCTTCCAATGACTCTTCGTCCCTCCCTCGTTGCTCTGCCACCGTACCAGTGGTAGAGCTAGCTCCACCATCCTCCACCGCGCTGTGCCGTACCAGCTCGCGCCCTCCGACCCCCTTTGTCGTCACTGTCTTCTTCCCCTGGGCACCTTCGTCTCCGGCAACGGCAGGCACCCACTGCTCGCCATCCACCTCCCCCTTTTGCTCCAAACCTATTAGATAAGTTTCCCTCACTCCCCTCTTCATTTCCCCTCTCCTAATTTGCAACTTCGACCCCTCGACACCACATACCACCATCACCCTCTCCACCTCCAGCCACCAACTTCGGCGAGGCTGCTCCACCTCCACAGGCCACCACAGCCCTAGCCGACAAGCTCACGAGCTCCACCATCACTCCCTGATCATTTTCCCCCACTCCACGCACCACACCACTTAGTTGAATCACCCCCTAAACACACCCACCTGCATGCACACAGTGTGCCCTAGGCACACACACAGATGCCCTCACGCCACTCCGACCACCGGGCCACCTTCGCCACACCTTGGAGAAGCTCCCCAAGGTATCTGACAGGCCTGCAAGGCCGTGTTTGTGTTTTCAGGGTCAGGACGCCTTCCGCCATTGCCGCTGAACTTGAAGCAAGCTTTAAGCTACTCCAGGTCACGCTTTGCTCCATGAGAGACCCCCAGGCTATTCAGATTTGAGGCGCGCACACACCCAGGCTTCTGATTGGCGTCGAAGGACTCTGCAGCCTCACCAATTGAGGAAGCCCTCTGCTGCAGGCGTTCATGAAACAAAGGTGGGACGTTTTGTCCCACCTCGGAAGTGGATGAGCGAGCGCTGGTAAATAAATTGAATTTGTGAAATAAGCTTATGCCTCCAACTACACGGGGTGAGGTCCCTCGCCCACCACCCAACCTCGTCCGTGACCCACACCTCCGCAAACCTGGCCTGACCCGACTACCCACGCACTCGTCGCCCACCACCGCACGTCAGTGGGCCTAGTCCCGAGCGCATATACCCGACCCAATAACCCTGCTGGCTCTAGGAGACCTGTGTCCTGAGAGAGAAATAGAGAGAGATGCGGGGAGGGTAAAGGTAGGTTTTGCTTAACTATGTCTGTGCAGGGAAGGAGGAAGAGGAAGCAGCAGTGGGGAAGAAGAGAAGAAGGTGAAGAAGCTACCTGAAGGAAGAAGAGGAAGCAGCAACTGAAGACATAGCTGCCCAAGAAGAAGGCAGAAGAAGGAGCCGAAGAAGAAGGAGGCATAGCTCAAGAGAGAAGAAGAAGAAGACAAGGAGGAAGCCACAGAAAAAGAGAAGAAGGAAGAGGCGCAGCATAGTGTAGAAGGAGCTGAAGAAGAGGAAGGCAGAGGAAGGAGCAGAAGCAGAAGAAGAAGAAGAAGAAGAAGAAGAAGAAGGAAGAAGGAAGAGGAAGAGCAGCTGAAGGAAGGAGCAGCCGCAGAGAAAGAAAGAGAGAAGAAGAAGAGGTGCGGCTGAGAGCAAAAGAAAGAAGAAGGTTCAACACTGTAGCAAGAGTCAGCTAAGGCATCTGATTCAAAGAATCATACATCTGAAAGAGAAGAGACAGAGAAAAGAGAAGGAAGAGAGAAGAGAAAGAAAGAGAGGAGGAGAAGAAAGAAAGAAGAAAAAATTCTATTTTCTTTTACTCTCTAGATTTTTTGTAAAACACTACATTATTGAGAATTGTGATCTTTTGTTTCCAAAGATCGAATTTTCTCCCTGAGTTCGACCTCGAAATATTTTCAAATTTTGAGTAATAAATAAATAAAATTGATAATCATTTTTCGCAACATACTACAATATCCTTTTAAAACACGTGACAAAATTAGATCTATCATTTTTGGCGCCATTGTCAGGGAGCAACGGCACTTTAGAAGCTTTAAATCACAATTTTTGATTTTATACTGACTTAATCTCTCTTTTGTTGTGTTTGTTACAGGAAAGGAACTCAAGAAAAGACAAGCAGCCACACAACAACCAGGGAACAGGTAACCTTGCACCCTCTCTTTTAAGCCCCTCACAATCTAAAGAGGAAAAACAAAAGAAAAATCAATCTAAGGTTACCTGTCTTCCATACTTAGTAATTCACAAAGTTGCCTGATTTCTACTTTCAACACATCTTAACTGCATATCCACGTAAAGTAATTAGGGCTAAAACTTTCTTGATTGAGCCCTAGTTACCCATTCCTGAGGCAGCTAACTTGGACCAACTAGAGCCAACGTAGGATTCCAAGCTAGGGTTTTTAGAGACACATCTTCTTCTAAGCAGAGAATTAAAAATTCCAAAAGAGGTGTGCCTAAGCCATTGTTTGAAAAGACCTATCCAAGAGAAACCCTAAGCAAATCAGGCTCTTAATCTACTTGAATAATAAAAGAAAGAACCTAAGAAGCTCTCAAAGGAACAAAGAGGTGAAGTTGATCCTTTGGGTCAACCAACCTTTAAATTAGGTCACTTTGCACTCAAAAGATTTAAAGTTCAAGTGGAACCCTAAACACCTTGATCTTAACTAAAAGTGGTAGACTTAAGAGGTCAAGGTCCCCATTCTGATCTACCTGGAATCTCAGTGACAAGAGAGGTCGGGTGGGGGAAACCTTGTAACCCGTGGGGGCGCTCTACCATGTAGGGGTCTTTACGAGACTTACCCTCTCTGGCTGCCCAGGTAATTCTCAGGTGGACGAACTTCTGATCCAGGGGTATCATCAGCCCTGAACCTCTATAGTCAACCAACATATTTTGAGTGTCTTGATTGGGTCCAACACGTTCTAACCTCATCCAGTCTTTCAGTGCATGTTTGGTAGGAGGTCCTTGAAACCTCCTCTAGAAATCCACTCTCCCCGAGGCCAAGCCTCGATACCCTTGTTTGTGTAGCAACCCCTCCACATAGACCTTTCTTTCAATTCAGAACCTAGTTCTCCTTCTTCCATCATGGCACAACCTGTTGAAGAAGAAAATAATCTTGAACACCAGCTTCAGCGATTAAATGACCTCTTCCAGAACTTCATGAACCCACCACAGTGCCCCATGATGCAAGATCACTATAATCCCGCTGCGATGGCAATTGAGCCTCGAGTCCAAATCCCGACTGGAGGACGTGATTCTGAATTGAAGCCCAATATGATTCATGCCATACCGAAATTCTAGGGGCTTAACTCCGAGGATCCATTCCAGCACATCAAACAGCTCAAGAATCTGGCCTAGACCTTCGGATTAGATGCGCAAAATCAGGATATCTTACTCATGAAGATGTTCTCTTTCTCCCTCATGGACAAGGCGGCTCATTGGTATCAGACACAGACTCATCTGATCAACACCTGGGATGAACTTTAGTCCAAATTTTTGAAGAAGTTCTTTCCCGTTGGTTGGACAAACGCCTTGCGCCATCAGATTACTCACTTCACCCAGCAAACGGGAGAACCTCTTCATGAGGCATGGGATCGATTCCTGGATCTCATGCAGAAGTGCCCCCATCACAAAGTTCCTAAATGGGAACAAGTCCAATCATTTTACCAAGGACTCCGTGAGAACATTAGATTATTTGTCAATGCAACTTGTGGAGGGAATATCATGGGTCAACATGAGGACACCGTGTGGGAGATTCTCGAGAATATGTGTGAGAACTCCATCAACAATGACTCCATGGGTTTATTCGACCAGACAAATACCCGCACATCGACGAATCTCAGGGGAGCACATGAGATGCAGGGCCTGTCCGCATCCATCGACTTGGAACTGATGGCCAGTCGGTTGGATAAGTTCTCTATTATCGAGAGGAAGGTGGACGAGATGACTCGGAATTTGCAGTGAGCCACCTCTACGCAGAACTCCTTCGCACAGCCACCTCTCGCGAGGGAAACTGTGCAAAATATCTTCCACCGATCTTCTCCAGGGATGGACCCGTATCCACCCCCATCTGACTCCAGGACTAGAGGGACCTCCGATCCTCTCTATTCTTGTCGGGGGAACTCTGATCCCCCATACTCTAACTTTCCTGCGGCTCCTCAGACCTACGAGGACCTCAACGCCATCCAGAATGACCCATTTCCCAACACCTACAACCCTGGATGGCGAAATCATCCCAATTTTTAGTGGACGGGAAATTCTCAGACCCAAAGACCACCTTATCAACCCCATCCACAAGCCCCTCGTCCTTATCAGCCGCCTCAGCCTCAGCCCAACCCCACCTATCCATCCGAGCCAAACCAAGACTAAATGTCCCTCATCCTCCAAACACTGGCTGACATTCAAAGAACGAATGCAGCTATCCAAAAATAGCACAAGGACAAGATCACAGAGGTCTGTAACCAACTCGCCCAGATGACGAATTCCCGCCAACCGGGCACACTTCCTTCACAACCTCTGCCAAACGCTAATAATGTGCTGACCCAGAGGCACGTTATTAACCTGAACTCAGGCCAAGCACACATGATTTATCAGGCCCCTTCTATTGCATCACTTGACGGGATGGAAGCTTCAACATCCTATGTGGGTTATCAATAGCAGCCACCCATTTTATCGACCCCTAACCCAAACCAGGTAGGATTAAACTCTGTAACAACCCGTAGTGGTAAAGCAACCCAAGACTCACCTTATCCATACCACTCCAAGCTTGGTAGTGATCCAAGCCCTAGGATAGTTATCCAGGATGTTCCTATCCCAGATCATAAACCTGGACCTATTATAAGGGAACCAACCAAGGTTCCATTTCCCGAGGCCTTGACCAAGGGAAAAAGAAAAACCAAACCCGTGGCTCCTAAGGAGGACCTGATCAAGCTCTTTGAGCAGGTCCAGATAAACATCCCCTTGATGGATGCAATCCACCACGTACCAGCATACGCATGATTCTTGAAAAATGTGTGTACACACCAGTGTAAGCCGCGAACCAAGAGTGGGAGTCCGATTGTACTATCAGAGCAAGCCAACTCTGTGATCCTGAGTAAACTCCCACCCAAGGAAAAAGACCCAGGCACTCCCCTGATCTCATGTAAGATTGGTGAAACCCAATTTGATAGAGCATTGTTAGACCTAGGTGCCTCCATAAACCTGATACCCACATCCCTACTTAACCACCTTAAGGAATCCAAGCTTAAATCAACTGAGGTGACATTACCGTTTGCTGATCGATCCATTAAGTCACCTAAGGGAGTTCATGTTAGGGTGTGAGATTTCTACTTCCCAGTAGACATTATAGTTCTAGATATGGATGCACTTGAGAACCCAAGGGATACACCAATTATACTAGGGAGACCTTTTCTGACCACTGCTAGGGCCAACATAAGCTGTGAGGAGGGCCAAATAGAGTTGAAATTTGGGAATCAAACTCTTAAGATTGACATCTTTAAGGCCCAACAAGGGATTAATTGCGGTGTGGTAGAACAAATATGTGATATCAGAGCTGTGGTTGATGAACCGCATATTGAGGACAACTTGATTATCCCCAATCAACCACAAGAAGATCTAAACCTGCAATTAGAGGAGTCTGAACCTGATCTAGGTACACCCATATCTCCTACCCTTATTCCTCACGCACACTCTGAACCACCCGCTGCTGCTGATAATCCCATCTTGGAACTCAAGCCCCTTCCCGATCATCTGAAATATGTCTTTTTGGGTTAAAATCAGACACTTCATGTGATTATAAACTCCAAACTCACACCTGATCAGGAATCTCGTCTGATTACTGTTCTCCAGCAACATCGTAGAGCCATTGGTTGGACTCTCGATGATTTGACTAGAATAAGCCCCTCTTATTGTGCACACCACATCTATTCTGAAGAGGGCGCACGACCCTCGCGTGAGATGCAGAGACGTCTAAACCCTAATCGGCAGGAGGTCGTGAAAAAGGAAATCATTAAGTGGTTAGATGTAGGGATCATCTACCTGATCTCTGACAGTCGATGGGTGAGCCCAATCAAGGTTGTTCCTAAGAAGGCAGTGCTCACCACCATCACAACTGAAATCGAAGATGTCATACCGATCCGTATAGCCAACTCATGGAGAGTTTGCATTGATTACCGAAGACTCAATTCCTCCATGAAGAAGGATCATTTCCCACTACCATTTATTGATCAGATCCTCTAAAAACTAGCAGGAAATAGATTCTTCTGCTTTCTTGACGGGTACTCTAGTTACAACCAAGTGGCGATTCATCCAAAAGACCAAGAGAAGACCACGTTCACCTGCCCCTTCAGGACATACGCATTCCGAAGGATGCCTTTCGGTCTCTGCAATGCACCCGCGACTTTTCAACGGTGCATGCTTACCATACTCTATGATATGGTAGGTGATTATCTGGAAGTCTTCATGGATGACTTCTCTGTATTTTGGGCATCATTTGACGATTGCCTCTAGCACTTGGTTCAAATACTCACACGACGCATTGACGTGAATCTGGTTCTTTCCTAGGAAAAGAGCCACTTCATGGTACCTGAGGGGATCATCCTGGGACAGCTGATTTCTGAAAGGGGCAGCCAAGTTGATCGAGCCAAGGTTAACTTGATTTCCAAGCTCCCTATGCCTAGCTCGATCAGGGACATCCGATCTTTTCTGGGGCACGTAGGTTTCTACCATCGATTCATCCTTGATTTCTCGAAAATCGCGTGCCCCCTGATCACTCTTCTCTCCAAGGATGTACCTTTTGAAATTTCCAAGGAATGCACTCAAGCATTTGAGATCCTTCGTGACCGAGTCACCCAAGCCCTGATCCTACAGTCCCCTGATTGGTCTCAACTCTTTGAGATCATGTGTGATGCATCTGACTTCGCTGTAGGAGCGATTCTGGGGTAAAAGATTGACGGGAAACTCGTGGTCATCTACTACGCTAGCAAGACACTTGACGAGGCTCAACGTAACTTCATGGTTATGGAGAAAGAGCTGCTATCCATAGTATTTGCCCTTGAAAAATTCAAATCTTATCTCCTGGGTTCCCATGTTGTCATTTACTCGGATCACACAGCTGTGAGGCATCTCCTTGTGAAGAAGGATGCGAAACCTCGATTAATCCGATAGATCTTGCTGTTGCAAGAATTTGACCTTGAGATTCGCAACAAAGAGGGAAGACAGAACGTGGTAGCTGACCACTTGTCCCACCTTCCTTCTGAGATCATCGACCCTTCTGGACCCATCACAGAGCATTTTCCTGATGAGCACCTCTTGACTATTGGTACAGGTCTTCCATGATTTGCTAATATAGTAAACTACTTGGCATCACATCAGATCCCGTCTGATTGGCCGAAGGCCAAGAAGGACAAATTGCGCTCCGATGCCAAGTATTACATTTGGGAAGACCCATATCGATTTCGCATAGGTGCCGACCAAATTATCCGACGATGTGTCCCGGAAGTTGAGATTAATGACATACTCTCTTTCTGCCATGACCAGGCATGCGGTGGCCATTTTTCTGGTCATAAAACCTCATCAAAAGTCCTCCAGTGTGGCTTCTACTGGCCAGCAATCTTCAAGGATGCATACAATCACTCTAAGGCATGCAACCATTGCCAAACTTTGGGCAACATGAGCCATCACGACATGATGCCTTTATAGCTGATTCTTGTATGCGAGATTTTTGACATTTGGGGGATTAATTTTATGGGCCCCTTCCCCATCTCAGACGGCTTCGGGTACATTTTACTCGCTATTGACTACATGTCCAAATGGATCGAAGCCATTTCAACCCGAAGCAGTGACCACAAGATCGTTATCAAATTCATTCACCAAATTATCTTTTCATAGTTCGGGATTCCTCAAGCGATCATTTCTGATGGAGGGACCCATTTCACAAATACTCAGCTCAGGTCACTGATGACCAAATATGGGGTGTCACACCAAATCTCTACTCCTTACCACCCCCAAACTAATGGTCTAGCTAAGCTATCAAACCAGGAGATCAAGAAAATCCTTCAGGTTACTATTCGACCTGACGGGAAGGATTGGTCATCCCAGCTTCTGGAAGCGTTGTGGGCTTATAGATCACCCACAAGACCCAACTAGGCATGTCTCCTTTTAGACTGGAGTACAGGAAGTCGTGTCAGGTCCCCATCAAATTGGAGCATAAAGTCTTTTGGGCATTAGGGAACTGCAACCGAGATCTTTCTAAGATTGAAACCCACAGAAAGCTTCAGATAGGCGAGATTGATGAATTACGCCTCGATGCGTACGAAAACTTGCGAATCTGCAAAGAGCAGGTTAAAGCCTTTCATGGCAAGCACATATCTAGAAAGATCTTTCATCCTAGTCAAAAGGTCCTACTCTTTGATGCCTGACTAAAATTGTTCCCAGGGAAGCTGCAATCCAAGTGGATCGGACCATATCTAGTCTGACAGATCTTTGGAAATGGAGCCATCGAGATCAGTCCACTTAGCCACGATTCTGAACCCTTCGTCGTAAACGGTTAGAGACTCAAACCATTCATTGACGTGACCAATACAGATTTGGCTGAGTCAGCCTTTGCCCTGCATTCTCCCTGAGCTCATTGCGCCCAGCCGATGGCTTAAAACTCAACGCTTAATGGGAGGCAACCAGTCATTCTTTCGAAAACCCGAAACCTTTACTAACATTTCTTTGCACTTTAAGGTTCATCCTTTAGGACAGCCGACTCCACCTCAGGTACCCGTACCCAAGATTAGAAATCGTCTGCAACAGTCACCTCGACCTGTCCACTCACCCAATACCTGTCCTAATGAATGAACCAAGCTGAATAAAAACCCACCTAATTTACAATGAGAACATTGCAAATCTTAGGCATGGGCGGGTATGAAAGTGCAATGAAAATTTTTTTGAAACCACCAAAAAATAATAAAAAAAATTGAAAAAGAACAAAAAAACTAGAGGAGGGAAGAAATTTTTGTGGGCTTTACATAATCAAAAGGAGGAGGAGAAAAAGAGAAAAATACTAAAAAGGAGCATAAAATGAAAAAGAAAGAGATAGTCATTAGTAAGAGATTAAGGGATTAACCGAAGTTCTAGACCATATTAAGAAAAGTAAAGAGAAAGTGCTAACGAAACACAAAAAGATTAGTAAGAACACTAACCTCAGGCCTTTTTGGCTAGACTCTTAGTACCCGTTAAGATCTGGATATTCCTCAAGAGGTTGAGGAAAATGCAAAGCTCAAGAGGTTGAGGAAAATGCAAAGCTTAAGTATTAAGTCTAAGGCTTGGGGATTATTCAGCCTCATTGATAGACCTTCGGTTTGCGGGACTCGGTAACCTAAGCACCCCAATTCACACACAGTCTGGTTCAGTGAGCATAATTATCAAAATCACACAAAAGCATTTTTAATGTTCTAAATATGTTACCTAGATTAGGAGCGGCCGATCAACACAAGTTGATTTGGATGAGTTCCCGATGCGGAGAGGTGGGAAATTCCCCTCAAAGATGCGTAACAACATATCGTCTCCTCGGTGCTTGTCTCTTAGGATATTTACATATCCTACTAGGGGCATGTAAGCACTCTGCTGGTTCAGATACCATGGATGGCATTATCACAAAATGTCAATCGCCAGGGTCTGGATTCGACCACGGAACGCCATGGGTGGGATTATCTCGAAATCTTGAAAACTAGGGTTCTGGGGGTTACCATGGGTGGTGCTATCTCGAAGCATTGATTGCTAGGGACCTTTGAGGCTTGATGATGGGGACGAGGAATCCGATACAGACCGTGTTGTGAAGCCAATCCTAAGCTAGAACTAAAAAGAAAAAGAGAGAGAAAACTCTCCAAACAAATAAACCCTCTATCTCTCTCTTACAAAACGCACTGCAAACTGAACCAAGGCTAAAAATATCTCATGCACGGGTGCTTTAAACACGGAGTCCAATAAACCTTAGGATAGTTTCTGCAGGCCTTAAAATCCTTCACAAAGGATTGAGGCTAAAGCTAGACAGGTCTGGATCTTGGTTGGTACTAGAGTACCTTTAGGCCCATTGTCGCCATTCTAACCTAATCAAAAAGAAAAGAGAAGAAAAAGCACTTATCAAAATTGGTGAAAGGAACTCATGGTCTAGAACAGAGGTTAAAACCTTAAAATTTTGCTAAGGGACTAGCAAAAGCTAGGCATGGGGGTATTATGAGAACCTCATCATGAACCCTAACTAGCACATTTTGACCTAATAAAGTGAACAAAAGCTCCTACATAACCTAAAGGAAGGCCTAATCCAGGGAATTACTAATCTGAGAAGAGAACGTGAAACAAAGGGTAAAATCGTAATTTTACCATTGCAGTGCATCAACGGGATTTCTAAGGGTCTAGGCATAGGCTAAGTGGACTTAATAAGAGAAAAAGTAGGATGATTTGGTCGGAAAGGGGTTATGGCGAAATCTAGGAGTTAAATGACATTCTATAACCCTAAAACAAACCCACTTTAATTCACAAGGTTCTAGGAAAGATAAAAATAAACTAAACCCTCTAAAATTCATGGAAAAGTATCCCCTAGGGCTTAGAACCTTCAATTTGGCCTTTGAAACCTGTTTTGACCTATATTGGGGTCCATACAAATATTTGACCTAATTTGGGTTTTTATGCAAAATTTCTAGTCAAACATGGTAAAACCTAAAATCCAACTTCACCATTGGATTCCTTAGGTCCAAATTAGGTTTATACCAGAATTTGGATTTAAGGGAAGGTCGTCTTGACCCACTTTGAAAATTGGTCCTCAAAATTACTTTCTAACCCTCAACTTTTTGAAACCCTTCCAATCACCCCCTCAGCTTTCTCATCTTTTTCTTCATTTCGGTTCCACTGCCATTCGCAGCAGGGGCCATACCACCGGCGACTTCACGCGGAGGTTTATGCCTCATCTACATAGGGAGCTGCCCCCAGATTTGAAAGGGGAGCTCCCTGTAGAGCCCCCTACCGCATGGGCAGCTCCTCATGCCCTGAAACCAGCCATACCTCTCATGCGAATGCACGAGAGGTATGGGTCTCTGACCGGCCTTACCTCCGGTGTGGCCTTCCCGCCGCCCTCGCGTGCTTCCCGCCCTGCCTGTTCCTTTTTAAGGAAGGGCAAACCACGTCGCTTCCTCCAAGCTCAAATTGGCCAGTGATCTCCCTCCAATTCATCTCCTCCCAACTCCGGCCAACTGCCCAGAGCTTCTGGTGACTCGTCCTCCCTCTCTCGTCGCTCTGCCACTGTACCAACGACAGAGCCAGCTCCGCCGTCTTTCGCCGAGCCGCGCCCTCTGACCCCCTTTGTCATCGCTGTCTTCTTCCACTGGGGACCTTCATCTCCGACGATGGCACCTGCTGCTCACCATTCGCCTCCCCCTTTAGCTCCAAACCTGTTAGATAAGTTTCCCTCACTCCCCTCTTTATTTCCCCTCTCTTAATTTGCAACTTCGACCCCTCGACACCACAGACCACCATCACCCTCTCCACCTCCGGCCACCAACTCTGACAAGGCCGCTCCACCTCCACTGGCCACCATAACCCTTGCCGACAAGCCCACGAGCTCCACCATCACTCCCTAATCATTTTCCCCCACTCCACGCGCCATGCCACTTACTCGAATCACCCCTCGAACACACCCACCTACATGCACACAGTGAGCCCTAGGCACACACTCACAGACGCCCTCACACCACTCTGACCACTGGGCCACCTTCGCCACACCTTGGCAAAGCTCCCCATGGTATCTAATAGGGCCGCAAGGCCATGTTTGTGTTTCCAGGGTCAAGACACCTTCCGCCATTGCCGCTAAACTTGAAGCAAGCTTCAAGCCACTCCAGGTCACGCTCTACTCCAGGAGAGACCCCCAGGCGGTGCGGATTTGAGGTGCGCACACACCCAGGCTTCTGATTGGCATCGAAGGACTCTGTAGCCTCGCCAATTGAGGAAGCCCTCTGCTGTAGGCGTTCATGAAACAAAGGTGGGACGTTTAGTCCCACCTCAGAAGTGGATGAGCGGGCGCAGGTAAATAAATTGAATTTGCGAAAAAGGCTTATCGCCTCCAACTACACGGGGTGAGGTCCCACGGCCACCACCCGGCCTCGTCCGCGACCCACACCTCCATGGACTTGGCCTGACCCGACTGATAAGTTGATTTTCACTTTCGAATAATGTATTAAGATGATGTGTCGTTGTATTTTAAAGTGGTGGAATATCGACTAATCAAAGCAATTAAAATAACCACTCAATTAGGAGTAGGTCGTATCCACAGGGAGACAATGACCTATTTAAAACTCACTAAAGTCTTTCACAAAAGTTCATAGTTGAAATCACAGAAAAAATTGATATCCAAACCACTCTCTAATTAGGCCTACATGGTTCATAAATGCTGAAAAGGTGATTAAAGCAAAGAGGAGGGTTCACTTAATAAAATTGCCACATTATAAAATTAATAACATAAATCCATGTTTCCACAATGGCAGGCAATGTAAAATTTAATTGGATAAGAAATAGGGGATTATACCTCTCTCCTCCTTGCGCACAGGAGAGAGGCTCGTTTGAGGACCTACTCTGGGAAAAAGTTGGTCGAAGTGAGGCCTTCGCAATGGTGGCAGTAGCACATTGTGAGATGGCCGAAGCCGGCCTGCCGGAGGAGAGGAGTGGTGGCGGTGGAGGAGCCTGCTGCTGTCACGCGTGCTGCAGGTGCAAGGAGAGCAGCGCGAGGGAACTGCAGGAGCTGCAGGTGCACTCGATGGGTGGGTGCGTGGAGGCATGGCCTTTACTGGATGCGCAAGTGCGCACGGGTGTGGTGGTGGCACCGGCTGCAGGTGCTGCAGGGAGGTACTGGAGGTGGGCGCATTGAGGTGCAGCTCTATAGGCCGCAAGGAGAGTAGCGCACATGGGTGCTAGAGCGCGGGCTGTGGCACGCAGACGTGAAGGCGCATGGAGTGCACGTTGTGGATGAGCAGAGGTGCGAAAGTGCTAGGGTGTTGGAGGTTCTGGAGAAGGCGAGGAGGCACGTGGTGGCTATGATGGAGCGTGGGGAAGCTGCTGGCGAGTGCGCTCGCTGAGGTGAGGGTGTGCGCGCATAGGTGGATGGTGCTACAGTGATGAAGTGAGGGCATGCGCTGGCTGAGTTGAGGGCATGATGGGCTGGATGAAGGTGAAGGCGCGATGGGCTGGATGCAGCATGCGAGTGGGTGGTGCACTGGCTGGGGGTGCAGGCAGCAGTTGAGGTGGGCACGCATGCCTGCTGCGATGGCTGAGGTGAGGGTGCGCTGAAGTGGCGTGAGTTGCTGGCAGGAAGAGTTGCAGCTCTTTGTGCAGCAATGGGTGTGGCAAGGTTGTTGGGTTCTTTTTGGAGTGGAGAAAAAATAGAGAATGGGGAAGAAGATGGAGGTGGATGCTGGTGATGGCAGTGAAGATGTAGCATGCACGCCTGTGTGTGCTTATGGTGGAGCAGCGTGCAATCACAGTGATACGAGCAAGCTCCGAATGGCGGTGCGGCCTGTCACACCACACCCCCACGGTGGTGGAGGCTTGCCGCCACAATTGAGGCCGGTGGTGGTGGAGTGGATGAGAGTGGTGCACTCTCGCACAGTGATGAATAAGGGTGGGGGCCTCCTCTCAACAGTAGCTCTTCCTTCTCCTTTTGTAACCACGACCACACTGATTTCAAATTCAAAATGCTGTAGCATGAATGTGATGCGCAGGAGGAGGAGGCAGAGCCAGAGCCAGAGGAGTTACTTGTGCAAAGGAGAAAAAGAATAAAATAATAAAATATTATGGTTATTTATGCATAAACCCTTAACTTCTATGTTAAATTAAAACAGTGCAAGTAATTCACCTAATTGATTAACTAATCAAATGCACGCAATTTTAAGTTAATTCTAAATGCATGCAATGAATGAATTATGCAATTAGGCTAAAAATATGAATTAATTTATTTACATCCTAATGTATGCTATCTAAATGTTCAAATTAATTTAATGTCTAGACATTTAGATACTTAAATAGCCCATGAATATGGGCTAATCAAATACCCCCATGCCTAGTTTTTGCTAGTCCCTAGCAAAATCAAGCAAAACCTAGCACTCCAAGTAGACTAGCCAACTCAATCAATCTTCCTTTAGAAACATATAAAGTTCAGACTTTAGACCTAAGGTTCCCAAGTAGTTGTTAAGTTACAGGCTAGGTCAGCTAAAGACGAGTTGTAAGCATAAGTTTCCCCGATTTCTGATTCTACCCTAAGGTTTATTGATCCCTGAGATTAAAGCATCCGTGCATGTGTATTGGTCTGAGTTAAAGGAAAAAGGATTTTTTTTTAATAATATATATATTTTTTTTTTGTTTGATTCCTCTAAGTCTAACCTCAGATCAGCTATCAACGCGGTCTGTGTCGGATTCATTGTCCCCATCACCGTACCTTGAAGGGTGCTTGGCTTTCAATGCTTCAAGATAGCACCGCCCATAGCGACCCCAAGGACTCCTGGCAATCGACACTTCGAGATAGTATCGCCCATGGATTTCTAAAGCGAATTCAGGCCTGTGGTAATCGGCACTTCGAGATAGGGCCGCCCATGGTACCTGAACCGCACAATGCATTTACATGCCCCCAGTAGGATGGATATCCTAAGAGACAAGCGTCGAGGAGGTAATATGTTATCATCGCATCCTCAAGGTGAGTATATACTCCACCTCTCCTACGGCGGAAACTCTTCCAATCAAATTGTGTTTTCAAGCCTCTCCTAAGTCAAAACTACGAGAACCAAATCTCTTTTAAGAAAGGAATTAAGTTGATTACTTACACCAGACCAAGTGTGTGAAATTTGGATGCTTGGGTTAAAAGGACCCATAAACCAAAAGGTAGAACAAGACTCCAAGTACCACCCCACCTTTTAACTCAACCCTAGCTTTCCTTCCTCAACCTCTTGAGGAATGGTCCGCAACTTAACTCCTACTTAAGTTTCTAAGTCCACAAAGGACCCTAAAGGTCTAAAACTAGTAGCTCACTTAGCTTCTAAAGTTCGACCCTAGAATCAACTTAGTCTAACCTAGAGTTCCAATTTGCTTAAGAATGCAAGACCTAGCTAGTTAAGCTCAAAAATTTTTTCTTATTATTATTATTATTATTATTTTTAAATGCAATATGCATGAATGCACTATGCTATGTATATCCCCAAGTACACCCCTCCATGCCTAAAATCTGCAATGTCCTCATTGCATAGAAGGATATTACCTGGGTCAGAGATGGGCTGCCATTCTTTTGTTAGTAGCCGAGTAGCCAAAGAACCTGGAAATCAGGTTCAAGGATCATAAAAATAGGCCCTAAAAATGAGCAAAGTAATGCCGACCTAGAAAATAGATAACCTAGGATGTTGGCGAGCTGATGATGAATCTCGATAGCAAATGCTTGCCTAACCAGGATGGGAATAAAATCTTCCTAGGTCACCAGAAGAGGTTCTAAAGGATAAACTAGCATAACAACCTCCAAAGGGGTAGGGGGAGGATGACAAGGATCCTCCAAAAGGAATGGGGAAGGAATGGTGCAGAGATAAGCCCCCAGGGCAATGGACTGATAAAAGAAATCATCAATCCATACCTGATACTCCATCACAGGAAATATTGGTTTGTTAAGCCCCCCGGTCAGAACAAAAGTGAGCAAATCTCTAAGGCAAGGATCATCTAGGGTGTCCATGTTTCAAGGTTGAGGGATGGCCATAAGATCTAGGTTGGGTTTAATCAACTCGGTGTCCATCCCTAACACTCTTTCCAAATCCTCAATTGCATCCCTAGCATTCCTTGCACTATCACATGTATCTTCTTGCACTTCATCAAGAGTCACAATTTTGCCTTCAGACATAAGTGAATCGGAGGGTGACTTCGAATCAAATGAAGGTAGGTTGGAAGCAACAGATCTGGGGATTATTCTATTAATCTCATCCCCGGGTTCTTGTTCTTTACTCAAATCTTCCTCGGAGTCTAGATGTGAATCCACATAAATCTTAGATGTTGCTTCCAAATTTTCCATCATTTCATCATGAGGAGAAATATCATCGATGGGTGTGCTAAGGAAACCTAATTTGGTCAAATTTGTGACATCCTCAGGGGCTAACTCTTCAAATATGATATAATCACCCTTAGTGTCACTCCAAATCTTGAATGTAGGTTCCTCATATAATTCGTCTTTCTCCTCATCATATGATTCATCATATACTCGAGGTCTAGAATAATTTAATATCTCAGCAGATCCCCTAGGGTACTCTATCTGAGGTAAATGGTTTACACTGGTAACATCGGACTCCTCAGATAGGTCAATTTCTTGAGGGTTAGGTTCCCTAAGGGTGGGCTTGAGTTCCATCTCGTGATCAGAAGGGAGGGTAGGATTAACAACTTGACTTCATCCTACTTCATCAAATGTCATGAAAATACTATCATTTGGGTCGAGGTCATCCAATGGTACCATCATTCCCTTCTTTTGACTCCAATATAATTCAGGTGGATACTCAACCTTATCATCATCTTCCTCGGGTTGCCACCTTTCTTCATCCAATGCATAGCTACTTTCATATGTATCTTCCTCCCACTTAAGGCGTGGATCTCTCAAGGAAGTGTCATCTAATGGGGAGGTTTCAAAATCGATCCTCGAAAAGTAGCTATTCTCCCTTACATAATCCCCAAAATTTCCCTCCAACTTAAAGTGTAGCTCTCCCATGGGAGATGCATCAATTGTAGATGGGTGTACGTCATCCTCAATGGGGTAGATTGGGTGGCTAATTTCATCTCTTTCTTGTTGGCCTGCTCTCGAAGATTCTCCTAACAATTCAATCATTTCGTCTTGCATTTTCTATATTTCCATCTTCAAGGAGGAGAGGTCATTTCTATCATGAGAGAAGTCAGGCTCAGGCTTATAGTACCCAGGAGTGTCTGTCCAACCATTATAATTATTTAGGGAGGGTGGGTTGGGTATTTCTATGGTGTGTGGGATATTGGGCAAAGCAAATCCCGCTCCTAGGTTCTGCTCACTGATTTGGGGCTTAACCAGGCCAATACTCCTATAATAGGAGTAAAACAGATCCCAATGATTGTCATTATGTCCATCAAAGGATGGACCATCTCGGTGTATGGGATCAAAGAGTGCAGAGTGGGGGTAAGGGTGTGGGCAAGATGTGAAAGGATGAAAATCAATGTGGTCCATTCTAACTCACACCTCAATCAGAATTCCCCAAGCAAAACACAATTCAAAAAGGATTTTTTAGGTCTTTCCCAATTTAGGCTTTTGATTTTAAGTCAGATTGTAGGTGACAATACAATTTGTTCAATCAATTTATGCCCTTATTGTCGACCTACGGCTCCCCTAAGAAGAACTAGTTGGAGTTTAGGTGTTCTTCCCTAAATCTCAAATGGTAGAGTAACTCCAAAGATGGAAGATCGAGGGATGCAAGTAGGCCTAAGCCTTCCTTTGAAGCTGTGCTTTCGCGGTGCTTCTCAACTACCCCCAAAAATCCGTGGCAGGGTATCCCCCTCTTTGGAGTTACAAAACCTTTGATCTCAAGTTCTAAACACTTCAGAATCCAACGATAGGAGGGCTCTTGTCCTAGTATTTCCAAACCTAAGGAGTGTCTAAAAGCGTGCCGTGGTGCAAGAGATATAAGTGTGCATACACCGCAAAAGATTTTGAATTTTGAATCACACGCCAAGTTTGAAATTCAAATCCTTGATTTTTAAAATGTCCCTCCTTTAATTAGTCCTTTTTCAGAAAATATGTGACCACTTGTTAGATCTATTCAATACAGATTAGGTGGTCTTGAAATTAATCCAAATGCATTGCATGATAGGTAGAAATGCAAAGTTAGAAGTGCATACCTGATTCTGGCATTCTTCATGCAATATGCAAGTCAAAAATTAGATCTAAATGCTGCTCATTCAGTCCTAAATGATTTGACCTAAGGGCAAGCAGCTTCTAGCAGGTAGCTCATTTTTTTTTTTTTTTTTAGTTTTTTTTTAGCTACTTATGCACAAGCAAATTAAAGGTAAACAATCCACAAAATAAATTAAAAACATAAATCTAAAGAAAAGGGAACAAGCTCCCAAAAATTACCCAACACGGGCCTAAAACAAAATCGAGGAACAAACCCCTAAAAATATACCCCAGAACAAGGGTCTCAAACCAAATGAAGTGCAAGAAAATAAAGAAAAGTAAAGTTCTAAAGCCTAAATTCTATCTACTTGACAAATCGACGGAGATGAAGATGATCACTTCAGATGTCCTCCTAGTTGGTGACAACAAAGTTCACCAATGTTCAAGCTCTTCCTCATACATGTGAAACTCGATTCCTCCTCCAAAGTGGTGGAAACAAGGTCCACCACGGCGTTTCTGTGGCCGATGCGACAATTCGTGCATAATATGTGTACCTTGCACCAAATCAGATAAAATAGGTTAAATATACCTCAATTAAAAATCAATTTGAACAAATGAATAATTACGAATTAATTAAGCTCGTTGCCTCCCCGGCAACGGCACCATTTGATAAGTCGATTTTCACTTTCAAATAATGTATTAAGATGATGTGTCGTATTTTAAAATGGTGGAAAATTGACTAATCAAAGCAATTAAAATAACCACTCAATTAGGAGCGGGTCATATCCATAGGGAGACAATGACCTATTTAAAACTCACTAAAGTCTTTCACAAAAGTTCACAATTGAAATCGCCAAAAAAATTGATATCCAAACCACTATCTAATTAGGCCTACAAGGTTCACATATGCTGAAAAGGTGATTAAAGCAAAGAGGAGGGTTCACTTAATAAAATTGCCACATTATAAAATTAATAACATAAATCCAAGTTTCCATAATGGCAGGCAATGTAAAATTTAATTGGATAAGAAACAGGGGATTATACCTCTCTCCTCCTCGCGCACAGGAGAGAGGCTCGTTTGAGGAGCTACTCTGGGAAAAAGTCAATCAAAGTGAGGCCTTCTCAATGGTGGCAGCAGCGCATTGTGAGATGGCCGAAGCCGACCTGTCGGAGTAGAGGAGTGGCGACGGTGGAGGAGCCTGCTGCTGTCGCGCGTGCTGCAGGTGCAAGGAGAGTAGCGCACGGGCACTGCAGGAGCTGCAGATGCACACGGCACATGGGTGCGTGGAGGCGCGGCCTCTACTGGACGCACAGGTGCGCGTAGGCGTGGTGGTGGCGTCGACTACAGGTGCTGTAGGGAGGTGCTAGAGGTGGGCGCGTTGAGGCGCAGCTCTGTAAGCCGCAAGGAGAGTAGTGCACATGGGTGCTGGAGCGTGGGCTATGCCACGCGGACGTGAAGGCACGTGGAGCACGCGCTGTGAATGAGCAGAGGTGCGGAAGTGCAGGGGCGCTGGAGGTTCTGGAGAAGGCGAGGAGGCGCGTGGTGGGTCTAATGGAGTGGGGGGAAGCTACTGGCACATGCGCTGCCTGAGGTGAGGGTGCGCGCGCAGGTGGTTGGTGCTACAGTGATGAAGTGAGGGTGTGCGCTGGCTTAGTTGAGGGCACGATCGGCTGGATGAAGGTGAAGGCGTGATGGGCTGGATGCAGCGTGCGCGCGGGTGGTGCGCTGGCTGGAGGTGCGGACGGCAGTTGAGGTGGGCGTGCATGCCTGCTGTAGTGGCTGAGGTGAGGGTGCACTGGAGGTGGCGTGAGTTGCTGGCAGGAAGAGTTGCAGCTCTTTGTGCTGCAATGGGTGTGGCGAGATTTTTGGGTTCTTTTTGGTGGAGTGGACGAAAAATAGAGAATAGGGAAGAAGATGGAGGTGGATGCTGATGATAGCAGTGAAGATGTAGCATGCATGCCTGTGTGTGCTTATGGTGGAGCAGTGTGCAATCACGGTGATGCGAGCAAGCTCCGAATGGCGGTGCGGCCTGTCACATGGCCACAGTGGTGGAGGCTTGCCGCCATGTTTGAGGCTGGTGGTGGTGGAGTGGATGAGAGTGGTGCACTCTCTGCACAGTGATGAATAGGGGTGGGGGCCTCCTCTCAACGGCAGCTCTCCCTTCTCCTTTTGTAGCCACGGCCACACTGATTTCAAATTCAAAATGCCATAGCATGAATGTGATGCACAGGAGGAGGAGGCAGAGCCGGAGCTGGAGGAGTTACTTGTGCAAAGGAGAAAAAGAATAAAAGAATAAAATATTATGGTTATTTATGCATAAACCCTTAACATCTATGTTAAATTAAAACAATGCAAGTAATTCACCTAATTGATTAACTAATCAAATGCATGCAATGAATGAATTATCAATTAGGCTAAAAATATGAATTAATTTATTTACATCCTAATGTATGCTATCTAAATGTTCAAATTAATTTAATGTCTAGACATTTAGATACTTAAATAGCCCATGAATATGGGCTAATCACCGACTACCTGCGCACTCCTCGCCCACCACCGCATGTCAGTGGGCTTAGTCCCGGGCACATATACCCGACCCGATAACCCGGCTGGCTCTAGGAGAGCTGTGTCCTGAGAGAAAAATAGAGAGAAAGAGACGTAGGGAAGGTAGGGTTAGGTTTTGCTTAACCGTGCCTGTGCAGGGAAGGAGGAAGAGGAAGCAGCTATGGGGAAGAAGAGAAGAAGGAGAAGAAGCCAGCTGAAGGAAGAAGAGGAAGCAGCAGCTGAAGACATAGCTACTTAAGAAAAAGAAGGCAGAAGAAGGAGCCAAAGAAGAAGAAGGAGAAAGCGTAGCTCAAGAGAGAAGAAGAAGAAGCCAAGGAGGCAGCCACAGAAAAAGAGAAGGAAGAGGCGCAACACAGTGTAGAAGGAGCTGAAGAAGAGGAAGGCAGAGGAAGGAGCAGAAGCAGAAAAAGAAGAAGGAAGAAGGAAGAGGAAGAGCAGCTGAAGGAAGGAGCAACCGCAGAGAAAGAAAGAGAGAAGAAGAGGTACGGTAGAGAGCAAAAGAAAGAAGAAGGTTCAGCACTGTAGCAAGAGTCGGTTGAGGCGTCTGATTCAAAGAATCAAACATCTAAAAGAGAAGAGACAGAGAAAAGAGAAGGAAGAGAGAAGAGAAAGAAAGAGAGGAGGGGATGAAAGAAAGAAGAAAAAATTATATTTTCTTTTACTCTCTAGATTTTTTGTAAAACACTACATTATTGAGAATTGTGATCTTTTGTTTCTAAAGACCGAATTTGCTCCCTGAGTTCGACCTCGGAATGTTTTCAAATTTTGAGTAATAAATAAATAAAATTTATAATCATTTTTCGCAACATACTACAACGTATCTATCCTTTTAAAACACGCGATGAAATTCGATCTATCAGGCTCTCCTAAGGATTCTCTCGAGCTTAGGATCAAACACTAGACTACCCTCAAAAGAGCATCTACCAACCATACAATATCTACCAATCACACTTTAAGTTCCTGCCAATTGAGTAAGTGCAACCCCCAACTCAATAGATCGGTCAAAAAGGGTTAAGGCGATGTCCCTCCGTTCCCACTTAAGTGGTATAAGAGGAAAGTGGCTACTTGAGATCCTAACCAACTTTGTTCTGAGGGGCCTGAGGTTAAATTGGTTAATATAGATGGCCAAACAAGTTATTCAATGCAGTTATACGACCTAAGCCAACCTTCGAGTGACTTAGGACCTATGCCTTGCTTCAATGATACTCTCAGGTGACCTAGTAAGAATTTACTCGAAGGATGGAACTAAGGGATGCAAGTAAGGTGAACCCTTCCTTTGAGGCAATGCGATTGCGGTGCCTCTTAACTACCCTTTTGTTCCTTTAAGGGGTGTCCCCCTCCTTGAAGTGTCAAAACACTTGGTCATAGGATAGTATCACCACCACAAAGTAAAATAGGAGGGTCTGCATCGATAAAGAGATCGGTGCCTATAGCCTTAAGGGATCGAGACCTAGTGCGGTGCCTAGTGTGTGTGCTCAATGCTAGAAATGTGCATCACATCGCAAATCAGTTTGTTTTTTGGAGAAGAATCACACACAAGTCCCTTTTGATCAAATCAAATGTGATTTATTTTTAAGGTTGAATATGATTAGCAGTTCTAATTTCGATTAGGAGACCACTGAATTAGGTCAATTCAATCAATTTGGTGGTCTTGAGATTTAATCCCAATGCAATGTGTGACAGGAACTGGATGTAAAGATAGAGAGGTATACTAGACTCTAGCAATGTTCATGTAGATAATGGACCCAATGCAAAATGAGATCTAACGTGCTACTCAATCACCCCTAAATGTGCACACCTAAGGGTATGCAACACCTAAACAGGCAGCTCGATATTTTTTTCCTCCTTTTCTTTTAGAGTAGACAAGCAGAGAACCATAGATAAATCTCCCTAGTTGCTAAAGAAAGTAGGGGCAAACCCCATAAATCAGCCCCGATGTTACAAAGGAGAGAAGACTGAAATGAAATAAATTTCACTACAAAGGAGAATCCCCTTTGAAAGCTGGATCCAAGTCTCCTCTCTAAGTCCCCTCTGCCTATGTGGGTGTCACTCATGGTTGATGTCATCGCTCAGTTATGCCTGTCGTCTCGTCAAATTCCTCTCATAGAAAAAATAGCAACTGGTCAGATCAATGTGCACCTCGGAATAGATCAGAAAAATGATCACATAAATCTATTGCATTTGTTGCCTCTCCGGCAACGGCATCATTTGATCAAGAGATTTTCGCTTGAAGAAATAATACCACGGAAATATGTCGTCGCAGTAAATCTTGTGGTGGAAAATCCTTAATAAAAAATAAATAAAACTACACTGAAATTATACCACAACATCAGGTCATATCACAGGGAGGCACAAATGCAAGAAAATAATTGATATGTATCATTCCCTGTCGTAGATACGAAATCCATATCGAAATCCAATGTGAAATAAGGTGAAAAGAAAGAGTTCAGTGATAACGCAAGAATGCAAGGGTTTTACCAAATTTCACCTCAATAAAATAATCAAAAACCAAAATCAAAATCCCACAATGGCATTGAATGTCAATACTATTAAGGCCCAAAATAGAGCATTTCTTCCTCCTTGTCGTGCATGCTTTTGGGGCCACGGCGGTTTGCAAGGAGCTCAACGAAGGTTAGCATGGTCGAAGGCTATGCGTGGGTAGTGACGGCGTGATGACCAACGGGCTATGGTGGCTGGCCAGTGAGGAGCTTCACCGATGGTGGTGAGGTCTGTCGGTGGTGGAGTATGGACCAAGGGGTCCCTGTGCATGGCCATGGCTTCGTGCATGTATGGTGGAGGTCATCGAAATGTGCGAAGGAGGTTGTCGACACATGGAGAAGGTGATCGGTGGTGGCCGATGAAGATGGGTCTTGCTGGAGGTGTTGGGGACATTAAGGCCGAGAGGGAGGAGGCGGTGGAAGCCGCTGCTATCACTAAGGAGGTGTCTCCCCCAGTTCTCATTGGGGAGGGTGAGTGCACGATGGTGGTCGCAGGCGGAAGCTGGTTGTGGGCACGATGTTCACAGTTGGGAGCAGAGCTCGAAGGTGAGTTGTCAGTCGACAAGGGAGGAGGCTGAGTGTAGTAAGGGCTTAGTCGAGCAAGATTGCTTCTGTTCTCGTGTAGGAGAGATTAAGGCTACAGTGACAGCATGAGGGCGATGCTCTACTGGGAGCGAAGGTGGTGGCTTGTGGTGGTGGAAGAGGAAGTGCACAGTGGCTGAAGTCGAGTCGGAAGTCGCAGGCGGTCGTTGCTCCGGACAAGACATAGTGGCAAGTAGAGGTGTCATGGTTGCGCGGAGGTCTGCTGGTCACGGTCAACGAATGGAGGAGAAGTGGAGGTCACATGATGAGGTAGTGGTGGCGAAGTGGTGTGACTGCGACAGAGGAGCCGGTGGAGTGCGTGCCCCCCCCCTCATCGTCCTTTTCCTCTCCTTTTTAAAAGGCTAGGAGCCCAAAAAGAAAAATGTGATTTCCAAATTTTAGGGAGAGAGAGCATTGGTTTCCATGCATAGGGTATGTGAGTTTCCTCCTTTCTCTACGTATGTGGGTGATGATAACATAATCATCAGCCATATCTAGCTTTAATTAGTCATAATCAAGGAATAAATGCTCCTACATAACTGCCAGAGAGCCCTAATTCACTACAAATCCATTCTGAGGGAAATATAAGAAACCAAGGTTAAAATTACAATTTTACCATCATATTATGAATGTAGAATAACTGCAAGTTTCTCCAGGGGTTAATTAAGGGTCAAATGATCTTAAGAGTCTAACAAGTGGGTTAGAACAGACAGAAACGAGTTTTCGCGCATTTCAGGAATTAAATGACTTCTGAATCCCTAAAAATAGACCCTCTTAATAACTGAGGTTCTAGTCAGGATAAATTCACCTAAACCCTCTATAATTCATAAAAAAATATTCTCTAGGGTTTGGTACCTTCAATTTTCCCATCAGAACTTGTCTTGACCTAAAATAGAGTCCTAGAAAGATATTTGCCCTAATTTGGGTTTTTACATAAATTACCCAATCAAACTAGGAAAAAACCAAAATTCAACTTCATCGTTGAATTCCTTATGACCAAATTAGGTTTTTACCAAAATTTGGGCCCAATCTGAGATCATCTTGACCTAGTTTTCAATGTGGTCCTGTCTGATTCTTTTATCTCACACACATGCCCCTAACTTTTGAATTTATTACAAATAGCCCCCCAACTTTGTCATCTTATTAACAAATAGCTCCTTGCTGCCATTAAATCCTAATCCTACAACTCTGGTGACCTTTGATTGAAGAGAACTCCTCTGATCAATCAATCCCTTCCAAAATTGGAAGGGAGATTCCTTTAGGTGTCCTCTTTCCATTGAATCCAATCATGAGCCCCAAAACCTTCCAATCTCTCATGTGAACGCATGAGAGATTTAGGTATCCTTCAAGTTTCCAACTCCGGCAAGCTTTCCTAGCTTGGGAAGCTTGTTTTCCAAGCTCAAGACGACCTCTAGAGCCCTATATAAGACTCCCCAAACCTCTTTGTTCTCCTCACGCATGATTTCGGCCTAGAACACCTCTATTTCATCTCTCCTCTCAGACCGAGAGACTCCCCAGACCGCAATACTGGTGGTGGATTCTTCTTCCTCACCTTCCTCTATGTCACACCATACCAACGGGTGTCCTCAATTCCCCTCGTCGTCGCTGCTTCTACCCTACCGGAGTACGTTCTTCCCCAACGCCGACGTACCCCCGATGTCGTTCTCCCTCCTTTCATCTGATTAGCTTAAGTTAGATTAATTCCTTATAGCTCATAGGTTAGTTTCCTACCAAAAAACCCAAAAAACAAGCCTTCGACTACACCGTTCACCCTCATCTTCTCCGTCTCCGACCGAACCTCCAACGAGGTGTTTCCACCGCTACGCACCTCCATCCACCTCGCTGACAAGCCCGTAACCTCCACCACATCCATCCACCTCAAAGCCCCATCTTTATTTCCTACTCCACCCACTCCTGTGACCGTCCGAACAAACCCACTTCTTTTGGCCATCTCCACCTCCTCCAGGCTGCCACACACCACAACTCACCACAAAACCACCTCCACCACCTTCACCATCATCCTGCGAAGCCTCTAAGCTCATTTAACGTGGCTGAAAGGCCGTTTTGTTGATTTCAGGTACCAGAGCTTCTGCACCATGAATGAGTGACTTTCGAGCAAGCTCAGAGCATGCTCTTAAGATCATTACCCCAGGTATTCGCTCCAGGTGCTGCGGTCAAAGCCCAGGGCTCGCTCGAGGTCATCTATTACTGCTGGGGGAGCCTTCCTCGGCCACAATTAGACGCAACAGCCGTGCCATCTTCATCGCAGAGTACATGAAGGAAGTGGGACACTTTAGTCCCACCTTGGAAGCCACCAAGAAACCACAGTCGGAAATATTAAATTTGTGCTTGCAGCTTATTCCCTCAAGTCACACAGGAGGGTGAGGTCCCCTACACCCCTTCACCTGCCTCACCCGTGACACTTCTCACGTGGGCCTGGCGCTGACCCGTACACCTGGCTAATCTAAGAACACCTCGGCTATGATCCACGCACATAGCCCTGGTCCTGGGTGCGCTCTTTCCCGAATCTGATTGCCCGGTACTGTGGCCTTGGGAAGGCGAGGAAGAGGAAACCCAAATAGAGACAAAGAGAGAGCACGGGGACAAGGGGGTTTTACTCTCATTGGTACCTGTGCAACACTTAGTCGCGAGAAGAGGAGAGCAGCTGAAGAAGAGGCTTAGGAAGGAGAAAGAAGAAGAAGAGAAGCCAAGGCACACAGAGATGAAGAAGGAGAAGAATTGCAGCAGAAGAAGAATAAAAGGAGTATTGTAGGAAATACATGTTTGAGTCGTCCGATGGCTTATGGCAACGTTTGACTTGGGTAAAGCAGTTGATACTGTTAATATATTTGAGTACCTAAGTTTGAATGGTTGATGGCACTGTTGCATTATTTGAACTCAATGCATATATGCTTAAATTGAATAATTAGCGATCTAAATCACCATTAATTTTGTTTTGAGATTCTTTTTTCCATGCATAACTATTGTTAAACTCATGATTTATATTGATTATCATTTCTGACTAATTGTTATTCATTTCTTGGTATTATTTGGCTTGAATCTTGTGCTCATTTACATTATTTATTGAGATTAGCGATTGAATTCCTATTTTCTCCTAGCAAACAACTTCATATTTCAACTTCGAGTTATAAATATTATTTGTCCGAGTTATTTTTGAGGATTTATTACTATAATGAACGCATCTTTCAAAAACCTTGATTCAACCCGACTAACATTTTGGCGCCGTTGCCGTCGAAGGATTCCTCAACAATAGCCCGTGTTGACATTTTAGCACCGTTGCCGGGGAGCAACGTGCAATTCACCGCTATTCTCTGCATTATTTGATTATATTGGAGCATTGACTTGCCCTGTTTGCTTTCTTGTGATTTTGCGAGGTACTTCACGAGGATTTCTTCCATGCAAATCAACCACTCTAGGGCAGGTAAGTTCTCTATTCTTCCCTAATCAACCTCCTAATCTTAGGAAGACAAAAAAAAAAGGAAACAATCAATTAGGAATCACATGCCTTATTTTTCATCGTAATTATCAGTTAAAGGGCAAGTTTCCTGATTTGTGAAATTTTTTTCAAATCTGATTGGAGTTTGAAGCGATTCTGTTTAGAAATTCCCTACCTTATTTTCCTGTGCCTATTAGGGACTACACTTAAATTCTAAATCACTTTAGGCTAACATTTTTCTTGCTTGAAGCCCAAGGTGAACAAGTTAAGATCAAATCGGATGTAGAATAGAGCCAATTAGGGTTTCAATTTTAAGATTTTGGAGTGATAGTTCACACTTGCCTGCATAAAAGGAAAGTTACACTCTCACATTTGTGTGATACCTAGGCCCTTGGTTGAAAAGATCTAATCAAGAAAATCCTAAAATAAAGCTCTAAATTCACTTAAATCCTAAAATCCTTGGACCTAATAGCCTGAGAGTCAAATCAGGGTGATTTCTAGGTCTTGACCTAGTCTCATTCTGCCATCTTTAAGGCAAGTAAGGTGAAGTTGGTCTACATTGTAGGCAAACCAACCTCCAAATTAGGTCACAAGTGGAATTAACTTCTAATCAAGTGAAACTCAAGGCACAAATTAGGACATAAAATTGGTAGACTTAAGGACTTAAGTTCATACATTCTGGTTTACCTGGAACTTCAGTGATAAGGAAGGTTGGGTGGGGGAAACCCTGTAACCCGTGGAGATGATTTACCGTGTAGGGGTCTTTGTGGGGCTCTCCCTTCCTAACTGCTCAAGTAATTCTTGGGTGTGCGAATTTCTGATTCAGAGACATCATCCGCCTCGAAATTGCCTTAGTCATCCAAAAATTTTTGGGTGCTTTGATTGGGTCAAATGCCACATCCAGTCCCTCATCCCTTCTATTTAGAGCACATACACAGATCATATTAGGGATTTCTTTCAGATCTGATCAACTTCAAACCTAATCTTAAGTTTAATTCTACATCTTGATTCCACCATTTGATTAAAAAATGCAACCTTCTAATAAGACCATTTAAGAAACTTGAATCTCAAATATCTATGAAAGATAGAATGATTGAGGATGCCCTTAGATTTTACAAGATTGATAACAAAACCTCAATCCAGTTGACGACATTCAAGTTAATGTGTCAGTAACAACAACCTTCATCATAAACTGTGCCCAATTAATATTGACACAAGTAACAAATGGATCAACCTGGGATATTCTCATGACAGGATACATTGAGTTAGAGAAATTGCATAACTTTGAATATCTCCAATGCTTGACATATCCTGTATTTTGGGAAAGACATCAAGATGATCTTGAAAAATGGGAAGAGATGATAAAATTGTTGAAACAGATTATTGATCACAAATACCCGTACATTCCCCAAGCATTTAGCGAAACATCTTGGAACAATACTGAGGATCAATCTAATTTTCCAAATCCCAGGTTTGATGATCATAGTTGTTATGGACCCCCAACACAAATGGAATCTAATTCAACTTATGACCAAATTGACATTCCTGATTTTGAGATGGGCTGGGAGGATCCAATTGCAGGTGTTCCCAATCTCAAACCAACCCTAGAAAATCAAGAGCCTGGTTCACCGAGCTCAGATTTCCTAGACACCTATGATACTAAGATTGAATCAGAACCTCACGAGAGGGTAAATTCCGTCCCTAATTTTGATAAGGTGACTCTCAAGAGCAATTCTAACATCCCTATAGAACCCAACCTAGATTCTAGTGATCCAACCCACACCGTTAACCTAGAATTTGGATCTAAGCCTTTCGGGATGATTACAAGGCCCAATATGATGAAATTTAGATTTTGAATTTGGATTATGATTCTGGGCCTATACTTGATGAGTGCACCTCTCCAACCTCCTCAGAGATACAGTTTGATTTTTCGTAAGTCACACCAATCTATGATATAGAAATCAAGGAGTTGAAAGAGTTAGGAATCAATTGGGTCTTCCCTACAAGCCAAGAAACCGAGCTTATGCCTAATAGGGACACCTCTTTGTGTTTAGACTCTAAGTTTAGGTTAGATCCAACTCAAGTTGCTGCTTCTCCACATCTCAACTCATTCAGTGTTGGAATTATCTATCTGGAATTAGGTTTAGAAACTTTTCGCAAATTCTCCGACGATTTCAAATCTTACTCTGATTTCGGAGAATCTTTGTCTTCTGACGACTACAAGCCAAGTTATGACCTCAACATCCACGACCCATTCTTCGACTCTGACTCTGAGGTCCTTAATTTTGAGATCATCGATTCAAAATCAGGTTCCATTGAGATGGAATCATTTCTTTTTGATCCTCAAGAATCAGAAACGGTACTTGCCGAGAGTGTCTACAATCCAGTGTTCAAATCTTTTCTTAACTCAGATTTCCTTGATCCTATAAACACTCTTTAGGCATTTACACTTGATTTTGATGAACTCTATGAGGACTCTCTAGATACACCTACCTTTGAACATTTTCTAGAGGAGCCCTCACGTACAGTTATTCTTGATGCCATCTCGTCTACATATGCAGAACCTTCCCAAACCCATTTTCAACCCCAACCCGCTACCGGACTCAAATTCTACTCTGATTCTCCTCTTAATGATCCGGTTGTACATGATTCTCCTCCACATTCCAATCGAATTTCGGACATCGATCAGATTACAAGTCACGACCCATCCTTCTCTGATCACTTTCATAGGGTTCCTGCATCCTCCACCGACCCTTTTTCATTTGAGGATCCCTACTCTGATCAAGCTTATTCGACTCAGCCAAACCCTAATTTTTCACTTCCACATCCTTTTGAGCTTCACAGTATCTGGTGGGTACCGCATCTCCTGATTCACATCTATCAACCCACCAAATTAATTGGGTTTGGGCTGCATGATCATCCTGCTAATCTAAACAAGCACTTGGTTGGACCAACCAGGCTATTAATCAAGGTGCTTGTTCTACAAAACTCGTCTGATTTGACCACTCCTCCATACCATGTTCTGCTCAGATGAAGGCATTAAATTTAGTGCTTAACGGGAGGCAACCCATCATTCCAAAAACCCAAGATCCTTCTGATTATGCTTACTGTACTTCACGTCTATTGCACTCTGAGTTCAGTTTTAGAATAGTCGATCCCACCTTTGGTACTCGTACCAGAGCTTGAAATCATCCACAACAATCATCCTGACCTATTCACCCACCCAATAATCCTATTCTAATTCCTGAACCCAAAACTATTTCATACCCTCCGTTTACAATGAGGACATTGCAAAACTTAGGCATGGGGGGTGTTAAAGTGCAAACATACAAAACTTCAAAGCTTCTAAAGGGTTCTCACAAAAAAATACATATTACAAAAAACCAAAAAAATAAAAAATGAAAAAGAACAAAAAAATTGGAAAAGGGAGGAAATTTTGAAAGAATTGAATGCATATCATTTTGAGGAGGAGAAGAGAAGGTGTTTTAAATGTCAAAAAGGAGCACACTTTGAAATGAAAAGAGTTAGTCATTAGTAAAAGATTAAGGAATCAACTTAGTTCTAGACCAAATCAAAAAAAGAAATAAAAATCAAAAAGTGCTAAGAGACAAAAGAGATTAGTATGAACGCTGATCTTAGGCCTCTTGGGCTGTGTTTTAGGCTTAAAAATTCAAGTATCCATTAAGATCTGGATAGTCCTCAAGAGGTTGAGGAAAATGTGAAGCATAAGTGTTAGGTCTAAGGCTTAGGGATTATTTGGCCTCGTTAACTAACCTCTGGCTTGTGGAACTCAGTAACCTAACCATCCTAATCCACACATAGTCTAGTTTAGTGCGCTTAATTATCAAAATCACGTAAATGAGTTCATTCTGTTCTGAAAAGCTACCTAGATTAGGAGCGATTTTTCAAGACAAGTTGATTGAGAAGAGTTCCCGGTGCAAAGAGGTGGGAAATTCCCCTCGAAGATGCGCAATAACATATCGTCTCCTTGGTGCTTGTCTCGTATGATATCTAAATATCCTACCGGGGGCACGTAAGCACCTTGTGTTGACTTAGGTGCCATGGGCGGGATTATCCTGAAATGTCGATTGCTAGGGCCTGAATTTAGCTACAGAACGCCATGGGCAGCACTATCTTAAAGTGTCGAAAGCCAGGGTTCTGAGGGTTGCCATGGACGGTGCTATCTCAAAACATCGATTGCCAGGGACCCTACAAGGATTGATGGTGGGAGCTAGAAATCCGATACAGACTGTGCTGTAAAGCCAATCCAAAGCTAGAAATAAAGAAAGAAAAGAGAGAGAAAACTCTCCAAAAATAAAAAAATTCTTCTGTCTCTCTCTTACAAAAATGCACTGCAAACTGGACCAGGACTAAATATGTTTTAAGCACAAGTGCTTTAACCGTGGAGTTCAACGAACCCTAGGTTAGTTCCTGTGGGCCTTAGAAACCTTCACGGCAGACTGAGGCTAGAGCTGGTCAGGTCTGGATCTTGGTTGGTACTTGAGTACCTCTAGGCCTACTAATGGCATTCTGACCTAACCTACACGAAAAACACACATTAGAGTTCTAAGCATAAAAAGGCATGGTCTACAATTTGAGTTAATTCCATAAGATTTTGCTAAGGAACTAGCAAAAGTTAGGCATGGGGGTATGATGATAACATCATCATCAACTATATATAGCTTTAATTAGTCATAATCAAGGAATAAATGCTCTTACATAATTACTAGAGAGCCTAAATTCATTACAAAACCATTCTGAGGGAAATACAAGAAACCAGGGTTAAAATTATAATTTTACCATCATATTATGAACGCAAAATAACCACGGGTTTCTATAAGGGCTAATTAAGGTTCAAATGATCTTAAGAGTCTAACAAGTGGGTTAAAACAGACAGAAACAAGTTTTCGCTCATTTTAGAAATTAAATGACTTTTGACACCTTAAAAACAGACCTGCTTAATTAATTGAGGTTATAGTTAGGATAAAATTCACCTAAATCCTCTAAAATTCATATAAAAATATTCTCTAGGGTTTGGTACCTTCAATTTGACCATCAAAACCCAGCTAACCTAAAACGGAGTCCTAGACAGATATTTACCCTAATTTGGGTTTTTGCATAAATTACCCAGCCAAACTAGGTCAAAACTAAAATCCAACTTCAGCATTGAATTACTTAGGTCCAAATTAGGTTTTTTCAAAGATTGGGCTCAATCTGAGATCATCTTCACCTAGTTTGCAATTTGATCCTGTCTGATTCTTTTATCTCACACACATGCCCCTAACTTTTGAATTTCTTACAAATAGCCAGCCAGCTTTGTCGTCTTCTTCAAAAATAGGTCCCTGCCACCATGAAATCCTAATCCAACAACTCCGGTGACCTTTGATCGAAGAGAACTCCTTCTATAATCAATCAATCCCTTCCAAAATTGGAAGGGAGATTCCTTGAGGAGTCCTCTTTCCATTGAATCCAGTCATGAGACCCAAAACCTTCCCAATCTCTCATGCAAATGCATGAGAGATTCAGGTATCCTTCAAGTTTCCAACTCCGGTGAGCTTTCGTAGCTTGGGAAGCTTGTTTCCCAAGCTCAAGACAACCTCTAAAGCCCTATATAAGACTCCCCAAACCTCGTCGTTCTCCTCACGCACGATTTTAGCCTGGAACACCTCTATTTCATCTCTCCTCTCCGACCGAGAGACTCCTCGACGAATGGTTACTCCTCCCGATCTTCCTCGTCATCCAACCACAATACCAACAGTGGATTCTTCTTCCTCGCCTTCCTCCGCATCACACCATACCAGCGGGCATCCTCAATTCCCTCGTCGTTGTCGCTTCTACCCTACCAGAGTACGTTCTTCCCCGGTGCCAACGTACCCCTGGCATCGTTCTGCCTCCTTTCATCTGATTAGCTTAGGTTTGATCAACTTCTTATAGCTCGTAGGTTACTTTCCTACCCAAAAACCCCAAAAATAAGCCCTCGAATACACCGTTCACCCTCATCTTCTCCGTCTCCAACCGAACCTCCGGCATGGTGTTTCCACTGCTACACACCTCCACCCACCTCGCTGACAAGCCCGTGACCTTCGCCACATCCATCCTCCTCAAAGCCCCATCTTTATTTCCTACTCCACCCACTCCCATGACCCTCGGAACAAATCCACTTCCTCCGCCCATCTCTGCCTCCACCAGGCCGCCACATGCCTCGACTCACCACAAAACCACCTCCACCACCTTTACAATCATCTTACGAAGCCTCTAAGCTCATTTAATGTGGCTGAAAGGCCGTTTTGTGGATTTCAGGTACCAGGGATTCTACGCCATGAACGAGCTTCTTCCGAGCACGCTCTTGAGATCTTTACCTCAAGTATGCACTCCAGGTGCTGCAGTCAAGGCCTAGGGCTCGCTCTAGGTCATCTATTGCTGCTGAGGGAGCCTTCCTCGACCAATATTAGATGCAACAGCTACGCCATCTTCGTCGCAGAGTACATGAAGGAAGTGGGACACTTTAGTCCCACCTCGGAAGCAACCAAGCAACCACAGCCGAATATATTGAATTTGTGCTTGCAGCTTATCGCCTAGAGTCACACAGGGGGTAAGGTCCCCCGTGCCCCTTCACCTGCCTCGCCCATGACACTTCTTACGCAGGCCTGGCGCTAACCCATATACCCGGCTAAGCTAAGCACACCTCAACTGTGATCCACGCACACAGCCCTGGTCTCGGGTGCACTCTTGCCCAAATCTAATTGCCCTGTATTGTGGCCTTGGGAAGGCAAGGAAGAGGAAACCCAAAGAGAGACAGAGAGAGAGAGCACGGGGACAGTAGGGTTTTGCTCTCACTGTACCTGTGTGACACTTAGTCGCGAGAAGAGGAGAGCAGCTGAAGAAGAGGCTTAGAAGGAGAAAGAAGAAGAAGAAAAGCCAAGGCACACTGAGAAGAAGGAGAAGAATAGAAGCAGAAGAAGAATAAAAGGAGTACTGTAGCAAATGCATGTTTAAGTCGTCTGATGGCTTAAGGCAACATCTGACTTGGGTAAAGTAGTTGATACTATTGATATATTTGAGTACCTAAGTTTAAATGGTTGATGGCACTGTTGCGTTATTTGAACTCAATGCATATATACTTAAATTAAATAATTAGTGATCTAAATTACCATTATTTTTGCTTTAAGATTCTTTTTGCCATGCATAACTATTGTTAAATTATGCTTTGCATTGATTATCATTTCTGAGTAATTTTATTCATTTCTTGGTATTATTTGGCTTGAATCCAGTGCTCATTTACATTATTTATTGAGATTAGCAATTGAATTCCTATTTGCTCCCAGCGAACGACCTTAGACTTCAACTTCAAGTTATAAATATTATTTGTTGTTCAAGCTATTTTTGAGGATTTATTACTACAACGAACGCATCTTTCAAAAACCTCGATTCAGCCCCACTAACAGTGGGCCTACCAAGAATATCCCTTGGTGGCTTATTTTGTTGTGATTAGCCAAATATGTGATCGGTGATTGAGGGGAAATTGAGGAGTGCCAGCCATTCTTTCTTGGTTAATAAGAAAGAAATATATTTATGAGATCTTTCTGAAAAAAGAAGAGGGTCTTTGATTTTCTTTCATCTTTTTTCCTTCTTTTGATGATAACTAGAACTCCAAGTTTATGCCCACAATTAATCCTGCAAACATATGTAAATAATATATCAATACACACTTACGTGTTATGTAAATTATATGCATGCAACGTACATTAAATAAATTATAGGAATGGCAATTATCGTGCTTAAATAATTTATCAATGTAATGCATGCTCTAAACTAACTTCTCATCCAAATAATCATGTTCGTAGGCTTAATTATAGTGCACTAAAGTGGACCTATCACCCACTGTCCCGCATAATCGAAGTGTGATCTGAAAAGGGGCACGACATCGCCAAAATAGTTGCCAACTGAAAGGCCTCAACTCGGCCAACATTACACAAAAACCTGTCCAACTGGGACATAGCACCGCTCCCACTCCACGTATACACAACACCTGAGGTGGGGAGATAAGACAAATCCACATCAGTGACTACCTCCTGGAAGTCCAAGGTGGAAAATTCGTGCCTCCCATCCGGTCTGTCATCAATCGACAAAGTCACATTAAAGTCCCCACCAATCAGCCAAGGTCCCCTTTGAGGAAAGTTAGTAGCCTACCGTAGTTCATGCTAGAAATTAGGCCAATCACCTGCCAAGCACAACCCATAAAAACATGAAATATATAGAGACATGCCATCAGATAATCTAATGAAAGTGCCTGTAAGCACGTACCTCCCCACCTTACAATCAACCATGGATAGGTGGCATTTCTTCCACCATAAGACGAGCCCACCAACCTACCCAGAAGAGGAGATGACCTGTAAACCCATGTCACTGTTGACACCGAGTGGCCACCAATCTCGCAACTCATCTGTCTCAAGATGTGATTCCTGGCACAGTAGACAATCCACTCTCCACTCTTTCAGGTACCGCAAAAGTGGGGCTCTCTCACCATATCGCGCAACCCCCGCATGTTCCAAGAGAGTATCCACGTCATGCAAACTGCTGGACCCCCTTCCCAATCATGATGACTTTTGCCACCTACAAGATGCAGGCCAGGTACTCATCATTGACCTTATGAATCTTCAGATTGCCCCTGCTTCGAAGATCGTACTGTCTTCAAGAGACAACATAGATTTTCCTGGGATTTTTCATCTGCCGACCAACATTCATGTCAGCAAAATTGGTCAATGTCCAGGCGACCTCCATAGCCACTTTCTCTCGGTCAACACCCCATCGCTTCCTGATTGCGCAACAATCAAAGGTCTTCATTAACCTAAATTAGGCTAGGACTTAGCATAAGTTAGGGTAATTCATGCATGCATAAGAATTACTAGCACCTTTACTGCTTTCTTTTAGCTATGCATAAAATAATGCTATAATGTACTGATTAGGTACATTCTGTCAATTGCAGGTAATAAACTGATCAAAAGCTAGATCTAAAGCTAGATCTAAAATTGGATCTGAAGAATAAAGAATAACTGGTGTTGCAGCAGAGCTGGAGTGGAAAACCTAGATTAGATGTAGTAGTTAATAATGTAAGGGAGTTAAGGTATGCTATTCCATTAAGTAGGAATAAAGCAATAAATTGTGAAGAACTTAGGTCCATCCTAGCCCTAGGACAACCGAGAAGCCTCCCCAAGCCTTAGCCACCCTTAAACTAGGTCAACGCACCCTAGGAAACCTTAAAACCCTAATTCTAGCCTCTATATGGACGTCCAGATTGGTTATAGGACGTCCAGAAATCTTAGCCAACTCCCGCACACCTTAAACCCACTTCTGCAGTGTTATTGGACCTCCAGACACTTGGTCAGACGTCTAATTTCTACAGAATGCCCAAGACAGAACCAAGAATCCCTCCTGACCCTGATTGGACATCCAGACAACAAGTCTGGACTTCTGATTTTCCACTATAAGATGTCTAACACTATTATTAGATGTCCAGAACTGCTCTCTAGTTTCTGTTTTGAGATTCAAGCCTTGATCTTGGATCTCTAGCTCCCTTAACCCAACTCTAACCCCCTAGGAACCTAAATTAAGGTGCCCTAACCCTAGTACATCACCTCTAGACCTCCCTAAGGACCTAATTAGGTCCTCACTAAACCTAATTTACCTGGATCTTAGTCAATTCCATCAGCTAATTCAATTGGACTCATTGAGTCCAATTGAGCCCTGATCTCAGCACACACTGTCTAATTGGACTCAGTGAGAGTCCAATTGACCTAGACCTGACTTAATTGAGTTATTTTACTCTCCATTAGGTTTCCACACACCCAATTAAACTTGTATTAAGTTTAATTTCACTTTACCTTAGTGAATTAGGGTTTACAACCATAATTTGAGACCTACCTTGACCTAAACCCACTAGAACCTAACCTAATCAACCTAGCCACCTATGTTTCTACCGACACACACCCACATACACCCACACACATCATCCACACGAAAATACCTAGCCTAGAGTTCTCTAGAACTCTCTTCCATGTGTTGTTGCCTTGGTTTTTAAAATTAGCAACCAAGAGCCATTCAATTTTTAGATCCACATTTAGTGGATCTAAAAACCACCATCCATCCTCTCTCTCTCTCCCACGAGCTCCCACCATAGGCCTCTCTAGAGAATTCCACAATTCTCTAGAGAGCTTCCCTTAGGTCTATAAAAAGACCTAAGGGGTGGTACTTTGCACCCATCCACTCTTGGTTCCATTTAGCTTAGTTTCATTCCACATCCACTCCACCTCCATGTCCACAAATAGCTTCACCATGGCCACCACCACCTCCATGCCAAGATGCTGGATCACCTCTCCAACCTCTCTCCAAGGGCCAGCCTAAGCACCATTAGCCACCCCTCTTTCTCCTCTCAACCAAATCAAAAGCCATCGGAGCCACCTCTGAATGCCCTTATTTCTGCTAGACTAACTTATAGTTCTTCTTAGATTTACATGTTTTATTTACTGCTTAGTAGTGTAGTTCCTTACTTCTCCCCCAATGATGCATGCAAAATCCCCCCATAAATTCATGTATGCAGTCGTTTTTTGGTAGCGAGTAGTTTTATTTCCCTATATAAGCATTCCTCTATGTGTGCTCTGCAACTTTGATATCATCATCATCTTATATATATATAAATATATATGTTGAAAATCACCATGTGCCTAGTTATCATCTTTTGGTGTGATTGAAGTTGCATGTTTTAATTACTATCTTTTGGCAACTAGCATGTCGTACATCAATACGTAAATCACCATAAACCGACATGAGATTTTAAGCAAGTAAAGCGAAAGAGATCGATTTCAAATCTGCATTTCCAAAAATTCCTCCTAGAGTCGAACAACCGGGACTCCAAGTCTCGTTATCTTTATAAATATTTTTGTTGATCGTATTGTGCACTATACTATGATGCTTTTTCTTATCAAACACGCTCTACGAATCCCAACAAATGGCCTCGTTGCCGGGGAGGCAACATCATTTTTTGATTTCGATCTTTTGAGCTATCACTGACAAATCTTCCTCTGCTTGTCTTTGGATGTGCAGGAAAAATAGAAAAAAAATAAGATCTGCGCACACAATGAGCATGGGAAAAAAAATTCCAGGTGCACATCATATCTGCTTTAGTCTAGCTTTTTTTTGTGAACCCTAGGTTAGATTTGCTTCAAGCAATTTCATTTGAAAAGAAAACAAGCTTATTCATTTTCGTGAAAAAGAAAAAAAATATCAAAGAAAAAAAATATCTAGGTAGTTAGATTAGGTTTCTTTTTGAATCCTAGGTTAGTTTTGAAAAAGCAAAAAAAAGATTATTTTTTAAAATCCTTTGAAAAAAAATCCTTTTAAAAAAAATTCAAAATTTTTTGAAAAAAATAAATTTCTTTTGGTGGAAAGTTTAAATTTTAAACCCAAACACCTTTTAAAAGCTTCTCTACCACCCTCTAATTTTCAGCCAGACTTCAAAATCTGACTTAAAAATTCAATTGCTGAAACATTAGTGAACAAAAAATTTTGAAATTCCGGTTAGACCTTCATTTTCAAACCATCTTTCAAATTCCGGTTAGACCTTCATTCTTTTGAAAACATTACAAGTATACAAATTTTAAAAATTTGCGAAGTGCAAGGGGGTCAAAGTAACCCAAATTTGAGATTTTTCCAAATTTAAAAAGCCATTACGAGTAATTCGCGAATATATTTTGACTAAAAATGGTGGGATTTGAAAGCTGAACTTATTGGCTTTAATTTCAATATTTTTTCGGAATTTTTGAAAAACATTTGGTACTGTTTCAATTTGAAAAATCGACCAGGGGTCAAAATTCCAGATCTGACCCCTTGACATTTAAAAATCTTTATAAAGTTGGTTGAAATAGTAAAAATTACAAAAAAATATTCTCTGAAAAGATAATTGAAAAAGGAATCTACTCGTTGAGTTTCAATTTAATTGGATTCCAATTTTGTTTAGAGAACTATTTTTATTCTTATGGTCTGCTGAAGAAGAACAAAACAAAAGAACAAAAAAATCCTAGAATTGCATGAACCCTAGGTTACATCTTTAGGGTTACAATCTAGAGACCACATTTGGGCTATACTAGACTTAATCAAGTCTAGTGCTTAGTCGGTGAGCTTGGTCACTGGTGGGCTACCTTCCTCTATAGTTTTATTATTTCGTCGTAGTATAGTATAGAGAGGTGATTACCAGTTTAATACAATTTGTTACTCGGAAATAAAAGAGTTCCCGAGGTCGAACTCAGGGAGCAAGTTGTATTCTAGAGATACAAGTTTCTTGTACAAAAAAATAAAGAGAGAGAGAGAGAGAGAGAATTTGTTGGGCTTCTTTCTTCTTCTCTTCTTTTCTCTTTGCCTATCTTCTTCTGCTTGGCTCTTCTGCTTTATCTGCAGCAGTAGTGATGCTTTTCTTCTTCTTTCAGTTCTTGTTTCTGCTCGTCTCTTTCTTTTTCTTCTCCCTTGCGGTCCTGTTCTTCTTCTTCTTCTTTCTTTCTTCTTTTCCTTTTCTTCAAACCACCTTCTTCTCGTGCTCTTCTTCTTCTTTCAGTTCTTCCTTTGGCCTCTCTGCGTTCTCCTTCTTCTTTCAGCTCTTTCTGCTTGTCTCTTCTGCTTTCTCCTCTGCCTCGCCTTCCTTCTCCTTCTTTGCCTTCAGGACGTCATCTGATTTTTCAATCAGACGACTTAAACCGCCGCTGCTACAGTGCCGCTCGGTGATCCTCCTTCCTTCAGCCTTCGTCTTCTTCCACGGTTCTTCTTCACCTGTGCCTGCACACTTACACAGCTTGATCAGAGGGCAAAACCTACCTCTACCCTCCCCCGCGTCTCTTTCTCACAGAATCCGCTCATAGGATAGCTCTCCCAGAGCTGCCGGGTAGCCGGGTACGGGTCGCGCCCGGGTCCAGGCCCACCAGCGTGCGTGGTGGGCGAGGAGTGCAGGTCAGTCTAAGTCGGGTCGGGCCAGGTCCGCGGGGCGTAGTCGCGGACGAGACCGGGTCGAGAGAGCGAGTGAGTGAGAGGGACCTCACCCCGTGCTCAGGAGGCAACAAGCATAAGGCACTTTTTTCCTTTATGCGGGCGCTCTCCTTTGAAAGGTTACGAGGTGGGACTAAATGTCCCACCCAAATTTCGGTGCCTGCGCGGAGGAAGCAGCGGCCGTCGAGGCGAAGCGCAGGGGCTTCGCGCGAGAGCTTCGACTCGACTGCAGCCTGGTACTTCGCGAAGGCGCCTCGCGCTGTCTGGGAGCGTAACCTAGGCGTGGCGCACCTGGGGCAGCAGGTGAAGAAGCTGCTTCGCTTCAACAATGGCGACGACGGGCGCAGGTACCTGCCCACAGAAGAACGGCCTCTCGGCCCAATCAGAAACGCGGAGGACCTTCGCCGTGGCACGGCGAAGGTGGTCGGGGGGTGTGCAGGTGGCGGGGCGGAGCCTAAGGGCTACCCTAGGTCGGACTGTGGGTCGGGAGATGGGTTTGTTCGGTGGAGTTGCAGAGAGTGATTTGGGGGAAGTGGAGGGGCGGAAATGGATCAGGGTGGGGAGGCGGAGATTATGTGTAGGTCGGCGAGCCGTGTGGGATGCTGGAGTGATGGGAGCGGCTCGCCGGAGGATGGCCGGAGGCGGAGAAGGTGAGGGTGATTGGTCGGAATCGAGGGCGACAGTAGATGTTTAAAGTGAGGAAAAGGAAGAGGGGAGGAAGAGGAGGAGTTCTACCTACTTAGCAGGACGAGGAGGGGTCGGAGCGTCGGAGAAGAAGATGCCCGGGGGAAGGGGCGGCGGCGAGCAGAGGGCCGGAGAGGCGCCAGCTGGGTGCGACGTGGCGTGGGAAGAGCAGGGGAAGAAGTCTCTGCTGCTGGTATTGCGGCAGAGCGAAGAGGAGGAGGAGGAAGAACCGCCGGAGCTGGTGGGCGTCTGTCGGAGTGAGAAGAGAGGAAAGTTGGGGGTTTTCTCCGTCAGATCCGAGCTGGGAAGAACGGTGGAGCGACGGGGGTATTTATAGGGACCGAATCAGAGAGGAAGGCGGAGGGAGACGACGTGTCTCCCTCGCCGGAGGACGCCGGAGATGGAAACCCATATCGTCCGTGCGTTCGCACGGCCGGTATGGTGGGTTACAGCGACCAGGGGGGTGTCCCTGTGACGGCTGACGACGCAGGGCACCCCCGGTTTACTTGCCAGACCCTCCCCCTCACCCTGTGCGGCGCCATGCTCCGCGCAAGGTCGCCGGAGCATGGTGCTGGCAGGTTTTGGCAGGAGGGACCTGAATGCAAAGAACGAAGGAGAGTTAGGGGCAGAAATGTGAGGGTTCAAAAGTTGAGGGCCAAAAAGTAAATATATGAGGACCAAAGTGAAAAGTTGGTAAGAAGGTTTCTTCTTAGGCTCAAGTTTTTATACATGACTAATTAGAACCTAAGGAATTTGATGGTGAATTTTATTTCTAGATTAAACCTTGTTTGACTGATCAATTTATGAAAAAACCTAAATTAAGTTATTAATTGGGCATGGTTCTCAATGTAGGTCAAAATGGGTTCTGAAGGCCAAATTGAAGGTTCTAAACCCTAGAGATTATTTTTCTATGAATTTTAGAGGGTTTATTATATTTTTACTTTGCCTCGAACCTCGTGAATTGAAGTGGGTTTACTTTAGGGTTACAGATTATCATTTAGTTCCTTGGAATTGCTGTAGCCCTTATCAGATCATCTCACTTTCCTTCTTATTTGGTTTGTTTGACCTGTGTTTGGACCCTGAATTACCCTGTATGCAGATTATACTGGTAAAATTGCATTTTTACCCCTTATGACTTGTTTTCTCCTTAAACTCAGAATTCTCTGAGTTAAGCCTTTCCTTGAGTTATGTAGGAGCTTTTATCCTTTGTATTGGGTCAAAATGAGCTAGTTATGGCTCATGATGAGGTTCTCATCATACCCCCATGCCTAGCTTTTGCTAGTCCCTTAGCAAAAACTTAAGGTTTCAACCCTTGTTCTAGACCATGAAGTTCTTAATAGCTTTAGATAAGTGCTTTTTCATTTGAGCTCAGATTAGGTTAGAATGCTGACCATAGGCCTAAAAGGTACTTTAGTACCAATCAAGATCCAAATCTGTCTAGCCTTAGCCTCAGTCCTTAGCAAAGGTTTTTAAGGCCCACAAGAACTAACCTAAGGTTTATTGGACTATGTGGTTAAAGCACCCGTGCTTGAAATGATTTTAGCCCTGGCTCAATTCGCATTGCGTTTTGTAAGAGAGAGATAGAAAGATTTTCTGTTTGGAGAGTTTTCTCTCTCTTTTTCTTTTTAGTTCTAGCCTAGGATTGGCTTTTCAACACGGTCTGTATCAGATTCCTTGCTCCCATCATCAATCCTCAAGGGTTCTTGGCGATCGATGCTTTTAGATAGCACCGCCCATGGCAACCCCCGGAACCCTGGCTATTGAGATTTTGAGATAATCCCATCCATGGTGTTCCGTGGCTGAATTCAGACCCTGGCAATTGACACTTCGAGATAATGCCATCCATGGAATCTGAACCAGCAGAGTGCTTACATGCCCCCAGTAGGATATGTAAATATCTTAAGAGACAAGCACCGAGGAGATGATATTTTGTTATGCATCTTCGAGGGGATTTCCCGTCTCTCCACGCTGGGAACTCGTCCAAATCAACTTGTGTTGATCGGCCACTCCTATTCTAGGTGTTCTTTTCAGAATTTTGCAACGCTTCTGCGTGATTCTGATTTTTACGCTTACTGAACCAGACTGTGTGTGAGGTTAGGGTGCTTAGGTTACTGAGTCCCGTAAACCAAAAATTAGTTAACGAGGCCAAATACTCCCTAAGCCTTAGACCTAATACTTCAGCTTTTCATTTTCCTCAACCTCTTGAGGAGTGTCCAGATCTTAATGGGTACTAAGAGTCTATCCAAGAATGCCTAAGGTTTGCGTTCTTACTAATCCCATTATGCACTTTTAATTATTTTCTTGAATGAGGTCCAGAACTTAGGTTAATTCCTTAGTTCCTTACTAATGACTATCACTTTTTTCTCATAATTTTGTGCTCCTTTTTTTTTTTTTTTTTTTTTAGCATATGTGAATTTTTTGTTTGAAACCTTTTCTTACAAGTTTTGCACTTACATACCCCCCCATGCCCAAGATTTGCAATGTCCTCATTGTAACCTAGGGGGTTTTTATTTAGCTTAGTTCATTCCTTAAGACAGAAATTTGGATGCGTGAATGGGTCGGGTTGAATTTTTGCGGACGATTTCTAATCCCAGATGCAAGCATCTGAGGTGGGGTCGGCTGTCTACAAGGGTGAACCTTAAGTGCAAAAAGGTGGCAGAAAAAGTTTTGGATTTCTAGGAAAATGACGGGTTGCCTCCCGTTAAGCGCTGAGTTTTACGCCATCGGCTGGGCGCAATAAGCTCAAGGGAAATGGAGGATATAAGATGCTTCAGCCAAATCAGTAGAAGTTACATCAATGAACGGCTTGAGTCTCTGACCGTTCACGATGAAAGGTTCAGAATCGTGGCTGAGTGGACTGATTTCGATTGCTCCATTTCCAAAAACCTGTCGGACCAAATATGGTCCGACCCACTTGGATCTCAGTTTTCCTGGGAAGAGTTCTAGTCGGGCATCAAAGAGTAGGACCTTCTGACCAGGATGAAAGATCTTTCTCGAGATGTGTTTGTCGTGGAAGGCTTTAACACGCTCCTTGTAGATTTGCGAGTTCTCGTACGCGTCTAGGCGTAATTCATCGATCTCGCTGATTTGGAGTTTTCTGTGGGTCCCAGCCTTGGAAAGATCTAGATTACAGTTCCGTACTGCCCAATAGGCTTTATGCTCCAATTCTACGGGAAGGTGGCATGCCTTTCCGTACACCAGTCTAAAGGGAGACATGCCCAATTGGGTCTTGTGGGCGGTCCTATAGGCCCACAATGCTTCCGGAAGTCGGGACGACCAGTCCTTCCTGTCAGGTCGAATAGTGATTTGCAGGATTTTCTTGATCTCCCGATTAGACAGCTCAGCTAGACCATTAGTTTGGGGGTGGTAAGGAGTAGAGATTCGGTGAGACACCCCGTATTTGGTCATCAGTGACCTAAACTGAGCATTTGTGAAATGGGTCCCCCCATCAGAGATTATTGCACGAGGAATCCCGAACCTTGAGAAAATGTTTTGATGAATGAATTTGAGAACGATTTTGTGATCACAGGTTCGGGTCGGTATGGCTTCGATCCATTTGGACACGTAGTCCACAGCCAACAGAATGTATTCGAAACCATCCGAAACAGGAAAGGGGCCCATAAAATCAATCCCCCAAACATCAAAGATTTCGCATACTAGAATCGGTTGCATAGGCATCATGTCGCGATGGCTCATGTTGCCCAAAGTTTGGCAACGACTGCATGCCTTGCAGTGATTGTATGCGTCTTTGAACAGTGTGGGCCAGTAAAAGCCGCACTGGAGGACTTTTGATGCAGTTTTATGCCCGACGAAATGGCCACCGCATGCCTGGTCATGCCAGAAAGAGAGGATATTGTTGAATTCCTCTTCCGGGACACATCTCCGGATGATCTGATCGGCACCTATGCGGAAGAGGTACGGGTCTTCCCAAATGTAATACTTGGCATCGGAGCGTAATTTGTCCTTCTTGGCCTTCGGCCAATCGGACGGGATCTGATGAGATGCCAAGTAATTTACTACATTAGCAAACCATGGAAGGCTAGTACCAATAGTCAGCAGGTGCTCGTCGGGAAAATGTTCAGCGATGGGTCCGGAAGGGTCAATTATTTCAGAAGGAAGGCGGGACAAGTGATCAGCTACCACATTTTGCTTTCCCTCTTTGTCGCGAATCTCAAGGTTAAATTCTTGCAACAGCAAGATCCATCGGATTAATCGAGGTTTCGCGTCCTTCTTTGCAAGGAGATGCCTCACCGCTGTGTGATCCGAGTATATGATGACACGGGAACCCAGAAGGTACGATCTGAATTTTTCTAGGGCAAATACTACAGCTAGCAGCTCTTTCTCAGTAACCGTATAGTTACGCTGAGCCTCATCGAGTGTTTTGCTGGCGTAGTAAATGACCACAGGTTTCCCATCAATTTTCTGCCCCAAAACCGCTCCTACAGCGAAGTCGGATGCATCGCACATGATCTCAAAGGGTTGAGACCAATCAGGGGACTGTAGGATCGGGACTTGGGTGACTCGGTCACGCAGGATTTCAAATGCTTGAGTGCATTCCTTGGAAATTTCGAAAGGAACATCCTTGGAGAGAAGTGTGGTCAGGGGACGCGCGATTTTTGAAAAATCAGGGATAAATCGTCGATAAAAACCGACATGCCCTAAAAAGGAACGGATGTCCCTGATCGAGCTAGGCATAGGAAGGTGAGAAATCAGATTAATCTTAGCTCGATCCACTTGGATACCTTTTTCCGAAATTGAGTATCCCAGGACAATTCCCTCAGGCACCATGAAATGGCTCTTTTCCCAGGAAAGAACCAAATTCACATCGATGCACCGCCTGAGTATCTGGACCAAGTGTTGGAGGCAATCGTCGAATGATGCTCCGAAAACTGAAAAGTCATCCATGAAGACTTCCAGATAATTACCTACCATATCTGAGAATATGGCAAGCATGCATCGCTGAAAAGTAGCGGGTGCATTGCAAAGACCGAAAGGCATCCTTCGGAAAGCGTATGTTCCGAAGGGGCAGGTGAACGTGGTCTTTTCTTGGTCCTCAGGATGGATTGCCACCTGGTTATAACCGGAGTACCCGTCAAGAAAGCAGAAGAACCTATTTCCCGCAAGTTTTTCGAGAATTTGATCAATGAAGGGTAGTGGGAAATGATCCTTCTTTGTGGAGTAATTGAGTCGGCGGTAATCTATACAGACTCTCCACGAGTTGGCTAATCGGGTAGGAATGATTTCTCCGGTCTCAGTCGTTATAGTGGTGAGTCCTGCCTTCTTGGGCACAACCTGAATTGGGCTCACCCAACGACTATCGGAGATCGGGTAGATGATTCCGGCATCTAACCACTTGATGATCTCCTTTTTCACGACCTCCTGCAGATTGGGGTTTAAGCGTCTCTGCTTTTCACGAGAAGGTCGTGTGCCCTCTTCTGAATAGATATGATGAGTACAATAAGAGGGACTTATTCCAGTCAAATCATCGAGAGTCCATCTGATGGCTCTGCGATGTTGCTGGAGGACAACAATCAGACGGGATTCCTGTTCAGGACTGAGGTTGGAATTGATAATCACAGGAAGGGTCTGATTCGAACCCAAAAAGATGTACTTCAAGTGAGCAGGAAGAGGTTTCAGTTCGAGGATGGGGTTATCAGCAGCAGCGGGTGGTTCAGTATAGATGTGAGGTTCATGGGTGGGAGTTACTGGGTTATTCATATCTGGATTCGACTCCTCTGTTTGCGGGTCAAGATCCTTTTGTGGTTGATGAGGCATAATCGAGTCATTCTGGAAGTGTGATTCATCAACCAAAGTCCTGATGTCACAAATTTGTTCGATGACGCCGCAATTAATTCCTTGTTGAGCCTTAAATATATCAATTTTCAGTGTTTGATCTCCAAACTTAAGCTCTATTTGGCCCTCCTCACAGCTGATGTTGGCTCTAGCAGTAGCCAAGAAAGGTCTCCCTAGAATGATTGGTGTATCCCTAGGGTTCTCAGGTGCGTCCATATCTAGGACTATAAAGTCCACTGGGAAATAGAAATCCCGCACTCTTACGATAACATCCTCGAGAATCCCTTTTGGTGACTTTATAGATCTATCTGCTAATTGTAATGTCACCTCGGTTGGTTTTAGCTCAGATTCTTCTAGATGGTCAAGTAAAGATGTGGGTATCAGGTTTATGGATGCACCCAAGTCTAACAATGCTCTATCAAATTGGGTACCACCTATCTTGCAGGAAATCAGGGGAGTAGCAGGATCTTTTGCCTTGGGTGGGAGTCTACTGAGGATTACAGAGCTGGCTTGCTCTGACAGAACAATTGGGCTCCCTCCCTTGGTTCGCGGCTTACGCTGGGGTGTACATATATTCTTTAGAAATCGTGCGTAAGCTGGTACGTGGCGGATTGCATCCATCAAGGGGATGTTTATGTGGACCTGCTCAAAGAGCTTGACCAGGTCCTCCTCAGGGGCCACGGGTTTGGTGGTCTTCTTTCCCTTGGTCAAGGCCTCGGGAAACGGGATCTTGGTTGGTTCTTCTAGGATAGGTCCAGGTTGTGGATCCGGGACAGTGGTATCTTGGATAACTATCCTAGGGTCATGGTTATCAGGCTTGGAGTGGTTTGGATAATGCGGGTCTTGAGTTTTTTTACCACTACGTGTTGTTACAGAATTTAATCCGGCCTGATTTTGGTTTGGGTTTGGTAAGAGGGGTGGCTGCTGCTGAAATCCCGCATAAGAAGTTGAAGCTTCCATCTCGTCTGGAGATGGAGCAGTAGGGGCCTGATAAATCCATTGTGCGTGGCCTAAATTTGGATTCATAACGCGCTTCTGGGTTGGCACGTTATTCGGGTTAGGAAGAGGTTGGGAAGGGAGTGTGCCTGGCTGGCGAGAATTTGCCAACTGGGCCAGTTGAGTTTTAACCTCTGTAAGTTCGTCCTTGTGCTGTTTTTGAATAGCTGCATTTGTTCTTTGAATGTCAGCCAGAGTCTGAAGGATTAGGGACATTTGATCCTGATTTGGCCCTGATGGATAAGTAGGGTTGGGCCGAGGCTGAGGCGGCTGGTAATGACGAGAGGGCTGAAAAGGTGGTCTGTGGGTTTGGGAATTTCCAGCCCACTGAAAATTGGGATGGTTTCGCCATCCAGGGTTGTAAGTGTTGGAGAATGGGTCGTTCTGGATGGCGTTGAGGTCCTCGCAGGTCTGAGGAACCTCTTGAGAATCAAGGAAAGGGGGAATGGAGTTCCCCGGGTTGGTGTAGAAAGGATCGGATGATCCTCCGATCCGAGAATCAGATGGGGATGGATATGGATCCATCCTAGGGGAAGATCGGTGGAGGATGTTTTGCACAGTCTCCTGTGTGGAAGGAGGTTGTGCAAAGGAGTTACGCGCGGAGGTGGCTCGCTGCAAGTGCTGAGTCAGATCATCCACCTTCTTCTCAATGATTGAGACCTTGTCCAATCGACTGGCCATTAATTCCAGGTCGACTGATGCGGACAGGCCCTGCGTCTCATGTGCTCCCTTAAGATTCGTCGCTGCGCGGGTATTCGTCCTGTCGAATAGTCCCATGGAGTCATTGTTGATGGAGTTCTCGCACATGTTTTCGAGAATCTCCCATACGGTGTCTTCATGTTGACCCATGATGTTTCCTCCGCAAGTTGCATTGACGAAAAGGCGGATGTCCTCACGGAGTCCCTGGTAAAAAGATTGGACTTGTTCCCATTTAGGAACTCTGTGATGGGGGCACTTTCTCATGAGATCCTGAAAACGATCCCATGCCTCATGGAGAGGTTCTCCTGATTGTTGAGTGAAGTGTGTAATCTGATGGCGCAAGGCGTTGGTCCGACCAACGGGAAAAAACTTTTTCAAAAACTCGGATTGAAGTTCTTCCCAAGTGTTGATCGGTCGGGTCTGAGTTTGATACCAATGGGCGGCCTTGTCCATAAGAGAAAAGGAGAACATCTTCATGAGAAGAATATCCCGATTTTGCGCATCTAATCCAAAAGTGTGGGCCAGATGCTTTAGCTGTTTGATGTGCTGGAAGGGATCTTCAGAATTAAGCCCATGGAATTTAGGTATAGCATGAATCATGTTGGGCTTTAATTCGGAATCAGGTCCTCCAGTCGGGATTCTGACTCGAGGCTCAATGGCCACCGCAGCAGGATTGTAGTGGTCCCGCATCATAGGACGCTGTGGTGGGTGCACGAAGTTTTGGAAGAGGTCATTGAGTTGCTGGAGCTCGTGCTCCAGATTATTTTCTTCCTCAACTGGATGAGCCATGATGGGGGAAGAAGAACTTGGTTCTGAATCAGAAGAGAGAATAATGTGAGGGTGTTGCTGCACAAACACGGGCGTCGAGGCTTGGCCTTGGCGAGAGTGAATTTCTAAAGGAGGTCTTAAGGGTGGTCTTAAGGACCTCCTTCCGTACATGCACTGTTGGAAGAGGTAAGTTTAGAAGGTGCTGGACCCAATCAAGACACCCACAAATGTGTTGGGTGACTATAGAGGTGCGGGGCAGATGGACCCCTTGATCAGAAAGATCGTCCACCTGAGAATTACCTGGGCAGCCAGAGAGGGAGAGTCCCGTGAAGACCCCTACACGGTAGAGCGTCCCCACGGGTTACAGGGTTTCCCCCACCCGACCTCTCTTGTCACTGCGGTTCCAGGTAGACCAGAATGGGGATCTTGACCTCTTAAGTCTACCAATTTTTATTTTAAGATCAGGGTGCTTAAGGTTTCACTTGAACTTTAGTCTTTTAAGTGCAAAGAGTGACCTAATTTAAGGTTGGTTGACCCAAGGGGTCAACTTTACCTCTTGTTTTCTTTGAGAGCTTTTAGGTCTTGGCTTTTAGGGTTCAAGTGTTTAGAGAGCCAATTGTTTTAGGTTTTCTTTGGATAGGTATTTTCAGACAAGGGCTTGGGCACACTTCATTTGGTTTTCTCAATTCTTGCTTAAGGAGTGTGTCTCTAAATCCCTAGTGTTGGATCCTAGGTTGGCTCTACTTGGTCCAGTTAATTCTTTGTTGGGTAATTAGGTCTCAAGCAAGAATGTGTTAGCCCTTAAATACCCTTAATAGTGTGCAGGAGTGATGAGTTGAAAACATGCAACTCTTTATGGTTACTAAGTATGGAAGACAGGTTAGCCCTATATTGCTTGTTCTTTTCTTTTCTTCCTCTTTAGAGTTTAGGGGTTAATAACGAGAGGAGAAGAAACAAATACCTGTCCTTGGAGTGGTTGTCGTGCGGTTGCTTGTCTTCTTGATTTCCTGTAGCTGCACAAAAGAGAGGAGATTATCAGAAATTAAAAAGAAACAGGAATGTTAACCTCTAGAATAGCCATTGCTCCCCGGCAACGGCGCCAAAAACTGGTGGGCTACCTTCCTCTATAGTTTTATTATTTCGTCGTAGTATAGTATAGAGAGGTGATTACCAGTTTAATACAATTTGTTACTCGGAAATAAAAGAGTTCCCGAGGTCGAACTCAGGGAGCAAGTTGTATTCTAGAGATACAAGTTTCTTGTACAAAAAAATAAAGAGAGAGAGAGAGAGAGAATTTGTTGGGCTTCTTTCTTCTTCTCTTCTTTTCTCTTTGCCTATCTTCTTCTGCTTGGCTCTTCTGCTTTATCTGCAGCAGTAGTGATGCTTTTCTTCTTCTTTCAGTTCTTGTTTCTGCTCGTCTCTTTCTTTTTCTTCTCCCTTGCGGTCCTGTTCTTCTTCTTCTTCTTTCTTTCTTCTTTTCCTTTTCTTCAAACCACCTTCTTCTCATGCTCTTCTTCTTCTTTCAGTTCTTCCTTTGGCCTCTCTGTGTTCTCCTTCTTCTTTCAGCTCTTTCTGCTTGTCTCTTCTGCTTCTCCTTTGCCTCGCCTTCCTTCTCCTTCTTTGCCTTCAGGACGTCGTCTGATTTTTCAATCAGACGACTTAAACCGCCGCTGCTACAGTGCTGCTCGGTGATCCTCCTTCCTTCAGCCTTCGTCTTCTTCCACGGTTCTTCTTCACCTGTGCCTGCACACTTACACAGCTTGATCAGAGGGCAAAACCTACCTCTACACTCCCCCGCGTCTCTTTCTCACAGAATCCGCTCATAGGATAGCTCTCCCAGAGCTGCCGGGTAGCCGGGTACGGGTTGCGCCCGGGTCCAGGCCCACCGACGTGCGTGGTGGGCGAGGAGTGCAGGTCAGTCTAAGTCGGGTCGGGCCAGGTCCGCAGGGCGTGGTCGCGGACGAGATCGGGTCGAGAGAGCGAGTGAGTGAGAGGGACCTCACCCCATGCTCAGGAGGCAACAAGCATAAGGCACTTTTTGCCTTTATGCGGGCGCTCTCCTTTGAAAGGTTACGAGGTGGGACTAAATGTCCCACCCCAATTTCGGTGCCTGCGCGGAGGAAGCAGCGGCCGTCGAGGCGAAGCGCGTGGGCTTCGCGCGAGAGCTTCGACTCGACTGCAGCCTGGTACTTCGCGAAGGCGCCTCGCGCTGTCTGGGAGCGTAACCTGGGCGTGGCGCACCTGGGGCAGCAGGTGAAGAAGCTGCTTCGCTTCAACAACGGCGGCGACGGGCGCAGGTACCTGCCCACAGAAGAACGGCCTCTCAGCCCAATCAGAAACGTGGAGGACCGGGGGGTGTGCAGGCGGCGGGGCGGAGCCTAAGGGCTGCCCTAGGTCGGACTGTGGGTCGGGAGATGGGTTTGTTCGGTGGAGTTGCAGAGGGTGATTTGGGGGAAGTGGAGGGGCGGAAATGGATCAGGGTGGGGAGGCGGAGATTATGTGCAGGTCGGCGAGCCGTGTGGGATGCTGGAGTGATGGGAGCGGCTCGCCAGAGGATGGCCGGAGGCGGAGAAGGTGAGGGTGATTGGTCGGAATCGAGGGCGACAGTAGATGTTTAAAGTGAGGAAAAGGAAGAGGGGAGGAAGAGGAGGAGTTCTACCTACTTAGCAGGACGAGGAGGGGTCGGAGCGCCGGAGAAGAAGATGCCCGGGGGAAGGGGCGGCGGCGAGCAGAGGGCCGGAGAGGCGCCAGCTGGGTGCGGCGTGGCGCGGGAAGAGCAGGGGAAGAAGTCTCTACTGCTGGTATTGCGGCAGAGCGAAGAGGAGGAGGAGGAAGAACCGCCGGAGCTGGTGGGCGTCTGCCGGAGTGAGAAGAGAGGAAAGTTGGGGGTTTTCTCCGTCAGATCCGAGCTGGGAAGAACGGTGGAGCGACGGGGGTATTTATAGGGACCGAATCAGAGAGGAAGGCGGAGGGAGACGACGTGTCTCCCTCGCCGGAGGACGCCGGAGATGGAAACCCATACCGTCCATGCGTTCGCACGGCCGGTATGGTGGGTTACAGCGACCAGGGGGGTGTCCCTGCGACGGCTGACGACGCAAGGCACCCCCGGTTTACTTGCCAGACCCTCCCCCTCACCCTGTGTGGCGCCATGCTCCGCGCAAGGTCACCGGAGCATGGTGCTGGCAGGTTTTGGCAGGAGGGACCTGAATGCAAAGAACGAAAGAGAGTTAGGGGTAGAAATGTGAGGGTTCAAAAGTTGAGGGCCAAAAAGTAAATATATGAGGACCAAAGTGAAAAGTTGGTCAAGAAGGTTTCTTCTTAGGCTCAAGTTTTTATACATGACTAATTAGGACCTAAGGAATTTGATGGTGAATTTTATTTCTATATTAAACCTTGTTTGACTGGTTAATTTATGAAAAAACCCAAATTAAGTTATTAATTGGGCATGGTTCTCAATGTAGGTCAAAATGGGTTCTGAAGGCCAAATTGAAGGTTCTAAACCCTAGAGATTATTTTTCTATGAATTTTAGAGGGTTTATTATATTTTTACTTTGCCTCGAACCTCGTGAATTGAAGTGGGTTTACTTTAGGGTTACAGATTATCATTTAGTTCCTTGGAATTGCTGTAGCCCTTATCAAATCATCCCACTTTCCTTCTTATTTGGTTTGTTTGACCTGTGTTTGGACCCTGAATTACCCTGTATGCAGATTATACTGGTCAAATTGCATTTTTACCCCTTATGACTTGTTTTCTCCTTAAACTCAGAATTCTCTGAGTTAAGCCTTTCCTTGAGTTATGTAGGAGCTTTTATCCTTTGTATTGGGTCAAAATGAGCTAGTTATGGCTCATGATGAGGTTCTCATCAGTCACCTTGTGGGCAACTCACCAAAAACCCCAACTGAAGAAAAACGGGCTAAAAATCAATTCTAAAACATGAAATCAACCCGAATTCGTTGTCGTACTACTGGGTGCTTTCAACCTCTTGGCTGGGTTAGCTTGAGAGGCGGAAATCACTTTCAGGTGATTGCACGACAAATTTTTCTTCAGGAATTCAAACTTAAAATGAAAAATCTGGTCACCCAATCATAAGAGCCATCTGATTGACAGGGCCTTAGCCTTGTCTAGCTTAGCTACACCAACCCAGGGATTGGGTGGTGTATGCAAGGAAGGAGGTCACTTAGACCTCAACTGGTTGGACCTTGGGAGACACTCCCAAGGAGGCGAGTCACCTCGCCAGGACCATCTTCTCCCCCCACTTCTTCTACTCCCTTAGCTGCAATGGCCAATCCTGGACCTAGACCGGGTTAAGATGCTGGTAATCTGGACCTGATGGCTCATCTGGAGGCCCAGGTTGTTGAATATGAGGAGCGGCATCAGCAGAGCATGGATCGTATCTTGACGACACTTGACAGGATGCAACATCCACTGCGAGGAGAACAACTCCAGGATTTCTATGATCCAGCCATACTGATCGTCGCACCCTTAGTTTGGATTCCTGTAGGCGGAGATGCATTTGAGCTCAAGCCTAATGTGATTGGTTTGATCGGCAGTCATTTTTATGGAAACTCAAGTGAAGAGCCGTTCCAGCACTTAGAGGACCTGAGTCAACTCACAAAAATGATTCGACCCAAGAATGTTGATCTTGGGATTATTCTGATGAAGCTTTTCCCATTTTCTTTGAGGGACAAAGCTTCATACTGGTTCAAGACCATTGGGAAGTCAATTGGAACCTGGCCGGAATTACGATGTGAAGTCCTGTAAAAGTTCCCCTCGATCGGTCAAACAAACGTGATGAGGCATGCGATAACGACTTTCTCCCAAGGAGCTGGGAAGAAGTTGCATGACGCCTAGGATCGATTTCACGACCTTCTCCGGAAATGCCTGGACCATGGTATACCTAGATGGTACCTAGCTCAAATCTTTTACCATGGGCTAGATGACACACATCGGTATCTGGCTGATGCATCTAGTGGTGGGAATTTCCTTGCGAAAGACAAGAACAGTGCATTTGGGTTGTTCGAATCTTTGGCGGAGAACTCGATGAATGTCGCATCCATGAACCAGTTCCAGCGGCTTGGTCAGCAGCGGATTGGTGTCCATGAGGTTCACACCGAGTCTATTCGAGCTGACATGGATATCATCGTCAAGCAGCTGGATAGAATAAACCTGATCGAGTAAAAGATTAACCAAATTAGTCAGGGTCAATCTGACCTGAACTCTGCTACTCCAAGACCCTCCTATGTACCCCAAGCCCCTCCTTCTCAAGTTAATCTACTCACTCGGGATGCATCCTCTCCTTATTTATGAGATCCTGCATATCAGGATCCTGTAAACAGTCCCGATCTGACACCATATGACCAGGGTTACGCAACACCCACTGACTATAATATGTATCCCCTTGATAGATATATGTCTCAGACGTCTTCGGCCTACGAAGATGTGATGAGAAGCTTATCATGGTCTCTAACTACCCCTAATTAACTAGTCTTCCTAGTTAATTAGCTAAAATTATGTGAATATATGGGTTAATTATTAAATAAGGGATAAATAATAAAGGACCTTAAAATAAGTTTAAAATGCTATATTATCACCCAATTAATATTATTAATAATCTAATTAATAATTGGACTCGAAATATTATCAATTATTCATCTAATTAATGTGTTAACTAACTTAAGCATAATATATACCTAAGTATGTAATAACTTAAGTAACATTAAATAAATTAATCTAAAAATGTCAAAAATGTAAATTCAATGTCTAAATATAATAATTTGCTTATTGATAATCATATATAAAAAGTTGAAAAAGATTTAAATTAAAATAAACCTTGAAAACCTGAGTTTACATTTTGGTCCTTACATTTTATTCCAATCGGGTCCTTATTTTCTACTTAGGTCCTTAGGATTCACTGCAAATCGGTATTTGGACTTCTTCTTCTTCTTCTCTTCTTCACTCGACTGAACGGCTAATGACTGAAGGTGCAGCCACCGTTTGATCTCTGTTAATCCGACGTCATCTCTTCCTCTCCAAGCTCTTGGAGCTTGTGCTCACCATCCCATTTTCATCCACCGGTCTGGATGATGCTTATATCCTAATCTAGGGTTGGAGATAACCTCACTGGCATCGGAGAAGACGCTGGTGGTTATCCTCCTCCTAGCCATAAATGCGTCCAGATTCCACCTCCTTCTCAGTCGCCGTCAACTATAAATACCCCTTGACACCCCTGATTTCCACTAAGTTGTCTCCCTTCCCTCTTCTATCACTGAGCCGACCCAATAGGCTATTCACTCCGCAACTCCGGCAAACTTCCACCACCCCATCCAACTTCCTCCATCCATCTTCAGTAGCTCTGGAACTCCGTTGAAGTCAGTCACGTCTTCTGACAAGCGCTGACTGAGGAGCTTTCCTTTGCTTCATCTCACAACTGCCGCTAGAGATCTTTCGACAACCCTCTGATTTCCTCCTCCATCATGAGCCGTCGACAGAGATCCTCTAACCCCTTCGTCCAGGTAGCAGTAGACTAGGAGTAGGAGTAGGAGTAGGTTAGTTTAGTTAGTTAGTTAGGTAGGTTACATAGCTGTAATGTTAGATTTAGAATTCGTCTTCCTCAACTCTGGCGAGCTCCTTGAGCTTGTCAGGAGCATTAATTTCACCTTTTTAAGTCATTGTTCATCTTCTTCTATATTCCACAATCATTTCTATCACTTTTAATTACTTCTTTGATCACTAATTCACCTAAACCATTTCCACCTCCACCAACTACTTTTGCTGTCTATGGTAGTAGTAGTTGACCTAATTTCCACCTTCATTGGATCCTCGATCACTTATTCATCTTCTAAGGATCCTAATCATCACTATAATTTAAGTAAATAGCACATATAACTTAAACGCCCAAATCTAATTAAGCTCCTGAGCTCACTGTAATTAGCGGCTCAGGAGTAGTTGAAATTCTTAATTATATATATATTTATGATTGCAATCATCTGTTGACCTGTTTTGACCACTCAATTGAGTGGGAAAACAAGTCTCGAGCTTTAACCAACTCAAGTTCTCTGAAAATTGAATTCACTGATGAATCTTTATTTTAATGATCAATTGAAGGAATTAACTTGATCCTGAGGTTCCTTGTGACCTCAGGAACCTTTTCAAATCGTTAATGGCATTTTTTCTCTTTTTGAACCACAAATTCACTTTTTCTGGACTCACTGGAGCTCCAACGAGTCGAAATCTGTTCTTCAGCCTGTAGAACTTGGTGAGAAACTCCAGATCAATGAAATAAGGTTCACTGATTATTATGAGATTGATTATTTGAGATTTGAAAGTCTAGAGCTTGAGTTAGGTCTTCGTCTTCTCCAACTCCGACAGAGTTGGAGAAGTCAGACAAATAGTTTTAAGAAGAATTTAATAGGTCTAGAAGCTTCAGTGCTGTTCACTGAAGTCATTCCCATCCTTAAATCACTGTAACAACCTCTGGGTTGTTCTAACAAGCAAACCACTTTAGAAGCTCAGGCGACGAGCTTGAAACCCTAGGAATTTCAGTTAAAACACCTATTTAAGGGTCTGAGAATGTTCCTGAGATTGAAAGGAAGTTGTTTGAGGTTTTAATTCTCTGAGAAAAGATTTAAAACAGAAAGTCAAAATTCAAGGTTCTACAGTCAAACCTGAGTTTGATTTCTTCGATTTTGGATTCAATCTGATGCATTGATGAGTTTGAATTGATTCTGAGATGTCTATGAATGATTTTAAAGTGATTTGAGTGAGCTTTGATGTATAATTGGATTGGATTTCAATTTCTACCAGTTTGGGTTGTTTTTGAACCCAAACTAAAGGTAGTGGATTTTTGATGAAATTTGATTGTAAATTCTACCTAGATGAATTGGTAACAACCTTCAGAAGTTATTTTAAACGATTAAACATGTCTTTAGTTGTATGTTAGGTATTTTCTAAGTCTGTATAACACTTCCTAAAGCTTCTAGAGAAGCTTTGAGCTTCTGTACACTTCCTGAAGCTCCTGAGAGCTTGATATCCTCACCAACTGCTGCAGAATTAACTTCTTAACCCATTCAGAACTTCAACTAGAAGAAAAAGTCCAAACTGTGGACTTTACAACCATAAATGCACTGTCCAGGCCATTTTATACTGTAGAAAGCCTGTATTTTTGCCCTTCAAATCGAAGAGCATAACTTGCCCTTCACATTAAATTGACACTACAGTCTTGTAGAGCAACTCAAGAGCTCTCCAACAAGCTTTTATTCGCTTGGAATGGAGCTCTGAGCTATTAGGAATCGACGTTTGAAGTTTGCTCTGGGAAGGGAAATGTTAGTCCCACATCGACTAATACTAAATGGGCGCTTGGGTATAAAACTCTTTTATTGTATAGGCACTTCAGTCGTCAGCACTCGGCGCATGGTTACCGATTGAGCATGAATGAGCATTGTGTGTGTGTGGGCACGTGTGTGCCTGCGAGTGTGTGCGCCTATGGCTTGTGAGTGCGTTGGCCCTGGGAGGGCGTGTGCGAGGCCTGGGAGGCCATGAACCGAATTGGCTCGAAACCCTGAACCGAAAAATAAATCGAACTAATTGAATCAGGCTTGGACCTAATAGGGTCTGTTCCCACCCTGGAAAGGGTGCTGTGTATCCCCGAATGGTCTAAGCCGCCAACTAATAAACCTAATTTTTGGTTGAAGAGAAAAAAAACCCGGTTTGGCTCAGAAGGAAGAAGTGCTGAAGGAAGAAAGGCTAAGTACTGAAGGCTCAAAAATCTCATAAGGCTAAGTGCTGAAGGTTGCTAAGGAATGGCTAAGGTAAAAGCAAAAGAAGGAGCAAAGGAAAGGAAGATAGGAGAATTCGTAGAAGGCAAAGAGAAGTCTGAACAGGCACTAAGAGACAAGGCAAAGAAGAGAAGAAAGAAGAGAAAAGAGGAAGAAGAGAAGAGCTCGAGAAAATAAGAGAAAGATAAGAGAGAAATAAAAGAAAGGATTAAAAGAAGATTAGAAGATAAGTAAAAGAGAAAGAGAAAGGTAAAGAAGAGAGAGAGAGGCTGAAGATAAAGAGAATAAATAATTTCTTGCATTATTTTTAATTCCTTTTTTATTTTAATGTTGTAATAAGGCATGTTTCAATTAGAAAAACTTTCTATTGCCTTAATTTCTTTGAAATAAATAGTAATTAACATGTTTACTTGCTACTAAAAAGATCATTTGTGTAAATATGTTTTCTTATGGAATTTTACATATTTCTTAAATTTAAAATCATTAGGAAAAATTCATGTTGTTAAAATTAACTTACTTATACCTCCTATGAGTTGTTTAAACTGATTGGTGAATTCTGAATAAGCTATACCTCCCAGCGAATGACCTAAACTCAACTAGTTAAAAGTAATAAAATCTAAAATGTTAGGTTAACTTGACCCTATACTACTCAACCGACACAAATTCAAGTTAACCTAAGTTACCTTCTTCTACACATAATTAAGCTCAATTAACTTAATTAACTGAGTTAAGGAGTAACACAAGCAAGACGTCAGTGTTATTCAAGGATACAGGCGTAATAACCATATTTAGAGACATATAACCCTGGTTGGCACCAGCATCTGAACTTCTCCTGGACTGGTAACTCACAGAGACCACATCAAGATCCACACTACCAAACCAGGCAATACGTGAATGCACAAAGCACATACTCTAAGTAGTAGCCATTCCCATCTCAGCAACAGCAACCCCGTTCTATATGCCAGCTGCTGCATTAAGCTGCCAGTCACCCTCCAAAGTAGGCTGACCCTCTGGAGGCACTGAAAGAGGAGCTGCAAGAATCGATGAGGAAATCTACACAGGATAGCTTGCAGATAATGAAGGCGATGGCTGACTAGATACAGACTATACAGAACACACAAAACCAGGTATTGCAAGAGCGTAGGACTTAGGGAGCCTTGCCCTCCCAACCTGTCCCGAACCCTCGGTATGTGCAAAACCAAGACGCCCTGCCTAGGTTTCAAGCACCACAGGGACAGGCACATGCCATATTACAAGCGCCTCCTACACCACCTGGTTATGCTCAAGGCCAGCCGCCTTTGATGCAGAACCCTACATACTCTACCCTTTTCACTCCCCCACCACCTCATGGACAGCAAGTAGATGCAAATGTTGTCTTACTGAGGAGTGGAAGGAAGGTATTCGACCCACCACATAGGCAGGCGGGTCCTGATTTTTCTCACCCTTCGCCATAGGCAGGTTCGACTCCTTCATCTCAGAAGCCACATACGATAGATAAGGGTAAGAGGCCACTTAACCCTGAGATTCCCATCCCTTTTCTCGAGGCTCTGACGTGAAATGTAGTACGAAAGAAGGACACGTGGAATTTTGAGGACCTGAAGTCAATGTTCAAGGAAGTACATATTCAGGTCCCTCTCCTCGAGGCAATTGATCACATCCCTACTGTCGCTAAGTTCTTCAAGGACTATTGTACCTCGAAACGACAACTTAGAATTGGACGACAGGCAATATTATCAAAAGAAGCTAGCGCCATAATTCTAGCTGACTTGCCGCCAAAAAAGAAAGACCCTAGTACCCCACTCATATCCTGCTTCTTGCAGGATTCTCCATTTGATCTGGCCCTTCTAGATCTGGGTTCGTCCATCAACCTTACTTCCACTGCCGTATTTGATCGATTTCAATTTGGGGAGTTAAAGCCTACCTCAGTCACGATTCAGCTAGCTGATAGATCAGTAAAAACACCAAGGGGGGTGGTTGAGAACGTGATCATAAAAGTCCACGGATTATGCTTTCCCGCAGACTTTTTCGTTCTCGATATGGAGGTTCCTCCTAATCTCCAAGATGCACCAATCATTTTGGGTTGCCCATTTCTAGCGACAGCCCGAGCATTGATTGTGAATCCGACTGTATGGAGATAGCCCTAGGTAATGAGAGACTTCGACTTGACATATTCAGGGCATCCAGGAATTTTGACTGTGATCGCATAGAGGAAGATGGTGAAGATGAAGATTCGGCATACTGTGGTAACATTGGGCTCCTTTGTGACGACCCAATGCCTCATTCGTCTGCACTATCAGGATTCTTGGAACTCGATCCACACGGGACTGAGACCACTGCACTACACATATCTCCTCGAGAATCCTATTATTTTGGGTGTGTTTCTGACCACAGCACCCCTGACTCTAGCTATCCTGATCCGCACACTACTGAATCGCCCCTGTTGTTGCAGGAAGATGTGACCACAGCTAATGGGTTTCCCGTTGACGTAGTCACAACTGTCTATCTCATAGGTAGCAAATTAGCAGGAATTCACACACATCCGGATCATCAGATTCCCACCTTCAAGTCTGCTCTTTCTATTCCCATCTCTGACTCTGACCCACCCGTGATTGAATTGAAGCCCTTACCTGACTCACTTAAGTATGTGTTCTTAGGCGAAAGTGAGACATACCCGGTCATTATTAGTGCCCACTTAACCCAAGAATAGGAGCATCAACTGATTTCTACGCTACAAGACCATAAGGCTGCTATAGGGTGGAGCATTGCTGATCTCCGCGGTATTCGCCCCTCGTATTGCACTCATCACATTTACACGGAGGAGGGGGTAAAACCTTCGAGACAACCTCAAAGACGGCTAAACCTGAATTGCTAGAAGTTGTTAAGAAGGAGATCATCAAATGGCTATATGCAGGTATTGTATACCCAATCTCTGACAGCCAATGGGTGAGTCCGATCCAAATAGAGCCCAAGAAAGCAGGACTCACCGTAATAGAAAATGATCAAGGCGAATCCATCCCGACCCGCACTGTGACATCTTGGCGGGTCAGCATCGACTATAGGAAACTGAACATGGCTACCCAGAAGGATCACTTTCCGTTGCCTTTCATTGATCAGATCTTGGAATGATTAGCCGGACGCAGTTTCTTTTGCTTTCTAGATGGACACTCCGGGTATAATGAAGTAGCGATTAGCCCAGAAGATCAAGACAAGACCACATTCACATGCCCCTTTGGAACATTCACTTTCAAGCAGATGCCCTTTGGCCTCTGCAACACACCGGCAACATTTCAGTATTGTATGATGGCCATCTTTTTTGACATGATTGGGGACTATGTGGAGGTGTTCATGGATGACTTCTTCATTTTTGGAGATGATTTCTCATCTTGTCTTGATAACCTCACCAAAATCCTAAAATAGTGTATTGAGGTAAACCTAGTACTATCCTGGGAGAAAAGCCATTCCATGATGAGGGATGGCATAGAGCTAAGGCACAGGATCTCTAAAAATGGACTCGAGGTCGATCGAGCTAAATCTGAGGTTATTTCCCACTTATCCCCACCTAGCTCAGTCAAGCAAATCAGATCATTCTTAGGTCACTTCAACTTCTATCAGAGATTTTTATGCGATTTCTCAAAAATTGCACAACCTTTGATGAATCTCCTTGTTGCCGATGCCCCATTCAAATTCGACACCTTGTGTCTCAGTGCCTTCGAGACTTCAGAAGCGCTATCTGTGATTCTCCGATTCTCCAACCACCCGACTGGTCGCTTGATTTCGAGATGATGTGCAACGCTTCTGATTTCATCGTCGGTGCTGTTTTAGGCCAGCGTTGGGAGAAACATTCTATTGTCATATACTATGCTAGCAAGATGCTGAATGAGGCTCAGCGCAATTATACTATCACCGAAAAAGAACTGCTAGCAGTAGTATTCGGGTTGGCGAAATTCATATCTTATTTATTAGGGTCCAAAGTTATCATCTTCACTAACCACTTTACTCTCTGGCATTTGTTGGCAAAGAAGGATGCCAAACCCCAGCTCATTAGATGGATCCTTCTATTGCAAGAATTTGATATTGAAATCCGTGACAAGGCTGGAAAGCAGAATGTTGTGGCAGATCACCTATCCAGATTGGACCCAACCCACATTCCTTATTCCTTGCCTATCCACGACCAATTTCTGGATGAATCCCTTTTGGCAGTTCACTCTGTTGAGTTCCCCTGGTATGCAGATATCGAAAACTATCTTGCCACAGGTAAGATTCTCGCAAACCTATCTAAGAACCAAACACTCAAATTTACTGCGGAGGCCAAATTCTACCTCTGGGATGACCCACTGCTCTTCCGCATTGGAGCGAATCAGGTTATTCGAAGATGCATCCCAGATTCTGACTTCCCCAATGTGTTATCTTTTTGCCACAATGATGCTTGTGGTGGTCATTTCTCAGGATGGAAAATTGCTGCAAAAATTTTGCAGTCGGGATTTTTCTGGCCAACTATTTTCAGAGATACACATGAATACACCCAGCACTGCAAACGATGCCAGTCGGTCGATTCTATGACCAGGAGAGACATGATGCCACTCCAGCCCATCATGGTTGTAGAAATATTCGATGTCTGGGGCATTGATTTTATGGGCCCTCTTCCAAACTCGCATGGCTTCGAGTACATATTACTAGCTTTTGACTATGTCTCGAAGTGGGTCGAGGCCATCCCGATGAGACGGGCTGATCATAAGACCGTCATTTCTTTCGTATGGCAATACATCCTCGCGAGATTCAGAATACCCCGTGCTCTAATTAGCGATGGGGGAAGCCACTTCATCCATGCCCACCTCAGGTCATTATTAAAGAAATACAGGGTACATCACCGTATAGCCACCCCGTATCACCCGCAGACCAATGGGCAGGCTGAAGTGTCTAACCGTCAGATCAAGCTGCTTCTCCAGAAGACGGTTAGACCAGACAGGAAGGACTGATCCGATAAATTAGTTGATGCACTCTGGGCATATCGGACTATGTACAAGGCCCCACTCAGAATGTCACCGTATCGTATGGTATATGGCAAGTCCTGTCACCTTCCTATACAACTAGAACACCGTGCCTTTTGGGTGGTGCGAAAATGTAACCTTGACCTCAATGCAGGAGGTCAAGAATGGAAACTCTAGCTCAGCGAATTAGATGAGATCTGATGGGAGGCCTATGAGAATGCATTGATATACAAGGACAAGACCAAGGCCTTTCATGACTGCCACATCCATAGAAGAACATTCACGCCCAACCAGCAAGTCCGGTTGTTTGATTCGCGACTGAAACTTTTTTCAGGGAAGCTCAAGTCCAAGTGGATTGGCCCATATGTTGTGATTCACCCATATCCTAATGGGACAGTCCAAATCAGGGACCCAAAATCTGGGCATATATCTACGGCAAATGGCCAGCGCCTCAAGCCATTTTTGGCCCAAGAAACTCCTCCAGCTGACGAGATCATTCATCTTATTGAGGACGTGTGATTGAGTTTTTGCCCAGCTGGAGACGTTAAACTCAGCATCTACTCTGCATCCATCACCATATACATATTCATTTTTATATATATAGCATATTTTTCCTTTTAGCATATTTTCTTTCTGCATATTACATACTGTCAGGTTGGCCGATACTGAATGTATAATTTCAGGAGCAATTACAGGTGATTTCTGCCCATCTACTCCCTACTGCATTTATTTTCTTTTACATTCATGCATGAGGACATGCAAGAACTTAGGCATGGGGGGGTAGATACAGTAAAACTGAAAAATTTTTATGCCAACATTTAGGAAAACCCTCGGAGCTGCATGTCAAACATACTTTAGGACCCTAAATAAAAGAACAACCGACTCCACCTCCAATGCTCGCATTGGAGCTAAAAATCGTCCGCAATAGCCACTTTCGACTCACCCGCTCACCTTTTGTTCTAAATTTAGGGTCAAGCTGAATGTAACCCGAAAGGGAAAGTTCATGAAATACGAATATAAGTGATCACTTGTTTATAGCATATATACATAGTGCATCCATGAATAAGGTTATCTTATTAAGAGAATGCATTAAGAATTCTATCCTCTTGTTGATTTCTGTACTCTGAAATCCAGTATAATTTTTCACACACGTAGAATTTGCAATGGATTCATGGTAAAGGATGATAAACGTCTTTAGTCTGTCGAGAAGAAGCAATGCTTCTTCTCCTAAACCCCTGGATAGTGTTTTGGGAGTTAGGCAAATTTTCTTCCAAAAAATCCACCAAATAGTGTGAGACGAGAATAGAGAGTATTGGTGCTCTAAGATTAGTGCAAGGAATTCAGAATCCTAGATAATTAGGTGATGATACTCAAAGATTAGGCATAGTTTCCACTCTCAGTTCCTGTGTATACATTTTTGTGCAAAATTTTGAGAGCCACCAAATAAGGCAAATACGCGAAAAGCGAGTTTTCATAAAACTAGGGCTAAGGTGGATGGTTATGACCACTCTTTATGGAATCCTCAGCTGAAGGAGGGTATTGATGTCAAGGTTAGAAATACACCATCCTATCCGTCTCTCCCGGTGCTGTGAGTAGGCACTTCCACCAAATAAGCCACCCAATTTCTCTTGAGTACCACCAATCCCAAATAATGTCTCCTTAATAAAGTTCATGAATGTATGCTAGCTTATGTTGTGTTGAAAAACAACAACAAATAATAACAACCAAGCCTTTTCCCACACTAAGTGGGGTCAGCTATATGGATTCTTTGCCTCCACACAGATCGATTTTCATCCATTTTAGGACTTAAATTAAAGTAATTGAGGTCATACTTAATAGTTTTCTTCCAACACTTGTTTGGTCTTCCTTGCCCCCTCTTAGCGGGTTTAGCCTCCAACTTCTCGCATCTCCTAACTGGAGCATCTAGTGGCCTTCTTTGTAAATGTCCAAACCATCTTAGACGTGCCTCTCTCATTTTATCCTCTATCGATGCCACCCTAACCATTTTTCTAATAAACTCATTTGAAATACAGTCCTTTCTTGTATGACCACACATCCATCTTAACATCTTCATTTCTGCCACAGACATCTTCTGTACATGCCTATAGTTTATAGCCCAGCATTCAAAATCGTACAACATGGCTGGTCTTATCACAGCTCGATAGTATTTTCCTTTGACTTTTAAAGGAACCTTCTTATCACAGAGAACACCAAAAGCACCCATCCATTTCAATCACCTTGCATTAATTCTATGTGTAACATCTCCATCAATTCCACCATCATGTTGGAAAATGGATCCCAAGTGCTTAAAAATATCTTTCATTGGAATGCACTCTTCTCCCATTTTTGCATCAATCCCTTCATTGTTCCCTCTACCACTAAACTTGCATTCCATATACTCAGTCTTCATCCTACTTATGCGTAATCCTTTATCTTCCAGGACTTCTCACCAAAGCTCAAGTTTTCTGTTTACTCCATCTCTTGTCTCATCAACCAACACAATGTCATCAGCAAAAAGCATACACCAAGACACCTCAACTTGGATATGCTTCGTCAACTCATCCATGACCAAGGCAAAAAGATAAGGGCTTAAAGTCAAACCTTAATGCTGACTAATGGTGATATCAAAGTAGTCCGTCAAATCATCCTTAGTCTTTACACAAGCTGCTACTCCATAATACATATCCTTTATGAGGTTGATATATATAACAGGCACTTATCTCTTCTCCAAAATTTTCCACAAGATATCTCTTGGGACAGAATCATAAGCCTTCTCCAAATCAATAAAAATCATATGTAAATCCTTTTTCTTCACTTTGTATGTCTCCATCATATGTCTTAAGATGGAGAAAAAGAAAAAAAAATTATACATAGAAAAAAAAGAAGAAAAAGAAAAAAAATGAAAAAAAAGAAAAAAAAGGAGAAAAAAGTTAGAAAAAGAAGAAAAAGCAAGAAAAAAGGAGTGTGTGAATATTTAGTGTTTACTTCAGTTGCATTGAGACAATACCACCAAATAAATTCAAGATCCACCAAATATGACCTTAACCCACCTTTCTTGTGTTTCTGACCACCCGAATACTGGCTGGCAAATTCCGACTTAGTGTTAGGGTTATGGAAACTCAATTAAAGTAGTAATGCAATGTGAGACCACCAAATACGGAATGCATGTGTGAATCTGGTGAGCTCTAAAAAAAAAGAAAGAAAAGAAAAGAAAAGAAAAGAAAAAGAAAAAGAGAGAATGAATACAAAGGAACTAAAAGAGAGCATAGTTTTTCTCGTCTTTCTCTGAGTTGAGTTACGTAATAATTTGGGAATCTAGATTCTATAGTACTAATTTCTATGTAGCACCAAGGGAGAGTGAGCCACCAAATATATAATATTTTTCCTCTAAGATTCACTACCTAAGCTTAAAGCCGGGTGGAATTCATAGAATATCTTGAATACCCCGAGGGAAGAAGTCCGCCTATCCCACTAGAATTTTTACTAGGAGTCAAGTACAAGCTTTAGAAGTGAATTAATTTTTCACTCGAATCTGTTGCAAAAGCTGCATAGCTACACTTTCACGATTGTCTGGATTCCTAAAACATAGGATGAAAACAAAAAGGAGAAAAATCTTTAGGCACACACTTGATAAAATAATCATTCCCTTAGGGACCCTTCTGTGAATAATTTGGTCTCACATTTATTAGGGACTAGCAAGATTTAGGCATGGGGGTATGATTGCGTAGCAATCATAGGTCTTAATTGACCTAAATTAGGCTAGGACTTGGCATAAGTTAGGGTAATTTATGCATGCATAAGCATTACTAGCACCTTTACTGCTTTCTTTTAGATATGCATAAAATAATTCTATAATGTACTGATTAGGTGCATTATGTCAATTGCAGGAAATAAACTGATTAGAAGCTAGATCTAAAGCTGGATCTGAAGAATAAAGAATAACTGGTGTTGCAGCAGAGCTGGAGCGGAAGTCCTAAATTAGATGTAGTAGATAATAATGTAAGGGAGTTAAGGTATGCTATTCTATTAAGTAGGAATAAAGTAATAAATTGTGAAGAACTTAGGTCCATCCTAGCCCTAGGACAGCCTAGAAGCCTCCCCAAGCCTTAGCCACCCTTAGATTAGGTCACCGCACCCTAGGAAACCTTAAAACCCTAATTCTAGCCTCTATCTAGATGTCCAAATGAGTTATAGGGCGTCCAGAACTCTTAGCCAACTACTACACACCTTAAACCCACTTCTGCAGTGTTATTGGACCTCCAAACACTTGGTCAGATGTCCAATTTCTACAGAATGCCCAAGACAGAACCAAGAATCCCTCCTGACTCTGATTGGACATCCAAACAACAAGTCTGGACTTCTAATTTTACACTATAAGACGTCTGACACTATTATTAGACGTCCAGAACTGCTGTCTAGTTCCTGTTTTGAGATTCAAGCCCTGATCTTGGATCTCAAGCTCCCTAAACCCAACTCTAATCCCCTAGGAACCTAAATTAAGGTGCTCTAACCCTAGTACATCACCTCTAGACCTCCCTAAGGACCTAATTAGGTCATCACTAAACCTAATTGACTTGGATCTTAGTCAATTCCATCAACCAATTCAATTGAACTCATTGAGTCCAATTGAGCCCTTATCTCAACACACACTGTCTAACTGGACTTAGTGAGAGTCCAATTGACCTAGACCTGACCTAATTGAGTTATTTTACTCTCAATTAGGTTTTCACACACCCAATTAAACTTGTATTAAGTTTAATTGCACTTTACCTTAGTGAATTAGGGTTTACAACCATAATTTGAGACCTACCTTGACCTAAACCCACTAGAACCTAACCTAATCAACCTAGCCACCTATGTTTCTACCGACACACACCCACACACATCATCCACATGAAAATACCTAGCTTAGAGTTCTCTAGAACTCTCTTCCATTGTTGTTGCCTTGGTTGCTAAAATTAGCAACCAAGAGCCATTCAATTTTTAGATCCACATTTGGTGGATCTAAAAACCACCATCCATCATTTCTCTCTCTCTCCCACGAGCTCCCACCATAGGCCTCTCTAGAGAATTCCACAATTCTCTAGAGAGCTTCCCTTAGGTCTATAAAAAGACCTAAGGGGTGGTACTTTGCACCCATCCACTCTTGGTTCCATTTAGCTTAGTTTCATTCCACCTCCATGTCCACAAATAGCTTCACCATGGCCACCACCACCTCCACGCCAAGATGCTAGATCACCTCTCCAACCTCTCTCCAAGGGCCGGCCTAAGCACCATTAGCCACCCCTCTTTCTCCTCTCAACCAAATCAAAAGCCATCGGAGCCACCTCCGAATGCCCTTATTTCTGCTAGACTAAATTATAGTTCTTCTTAGATTTACATATTTTATTTACTGCTTAGTAGTGTAGTTCCTTACTTCTCCCCCAATGATGCATGCAAAATCCCCCCATAAATTCATGTATGCAATCGTTTTTTGATAGCGAGTAGTTTTATTTCCCTATATAAGCATTCCTCTACCTGTGCTCTGCAACTTTGATATCATCATCATCTTATATATATATAAATATATATGTTGAAAATCACCATGTGCCTAGTTATCATCTTTTGGTGTGATTGATGTTGCATGTTTTAATTACTATCTTTTGGCAACTAGCATGTCATACATCAATATATAAATCACCATAAATCGGCATGAGATTTTAAGCAAGTAAAGTGAAAGAGATCGATTTCAAATCTGCATTTCCAAAAATGCCTCCCAGAGTCGAACAACCGGGACTCCAAGTCTCGTTATCTTTATAAATATTTTTGTTGATCGTATTGCGCACTATACTACGATGCTTTTTCTTACAAACACGCACTCTATGAATCTTGACATTTCCAAGACCATACCTCGATACAGTTTGGACCACCAACTATTTACTCGTGTCTTCAACTGATTTCAAACCAGTTGCCACAGGACCCACAATGGTTTTGTCATGATCTAGAGAAACCAGAGCCCCAACAACTACCCTAACCTCCCTTATGATGGGTTTGTTGGGGCTAACAACCACCTACCCACATCCCTCTCCACCGCCGGCCATGTCACCACCACCAGCCATCTCCCCACCACTGGACATCTCCTCATTGCAGGCCCCTCCTCCACGGCTACCTATTGCCCATCTTTGTAAAAATATCGCTTGTAGTATGGTGACGAAAATAAAATCAACACTTAAATCTATAAGTTCTTGACAAATAGTGAGTTTTGAGGCCGTTCACAGGGAACAAATATGGAATTCAAACCATTAATCAAAGTAATAAGTAATGAGCACAATGACCAATTCACAACAGAGATATGCAATGAATTTATTCAAAAATATATTCACTAGTGAGCCAAATTGTATCTCAAAAGTCAATGGGATAAAAAGATAATTAAAACCTAAAAATGGTGATTTAAATCACCAATTAATTCCTATAATTAAGCACATATCCTAAGGATACTCAATCTCAATTCACAAATCCCAACAGTTGTCATTGAGCCACTTATCCACATCAGTACAGAGCCAATATCTCCACAGTGATTAGAACCAAGCCCAAGTTAGATGTCGGGCCCTAAGGTTAGATGACTTAAAGTCACCAAATCTTAGTACAAGCATGGGCCTCTGAAATTCGCTAAGTGTTGGGCGTGTCTACACACATCCCGAAGCATGAACAATGCAAAACCCATCCCCTCCTTCCTCAGAATCCTTTCCTCTATCCTCAATCCAAAACCAGGTATGCAGGTGCGTACAGTAACGGGTAATCGGATCTAGGCAAAGGGACTAGGCCCACCGGCAGTGGTGGTGGGCGAAGAGTGAGAAAGAGAGTGAGTAAGGGGACCTCACCCCTTGTGTGAGAGGTAGTAAGCCAATGGGAGAATTTCCTTTTATGCGAAGTTTGGGTTTCTCTCCCTACGATGTGGGACTAAATCCCACTCTCTTCTTTGTTGCTTACTTCATGCGTTGTAGGGAATCCAAGTGATGTAGACACATTTATTGAGGATAAAATGCCTATTCATGCATGTTCCTTGGCTTAGATTGCATTTCATGTTATAAATAGTGCATAGCATGCATCATCCTGTATTTAGAGTAGTTGTGTATATTTTAGGTTAATTACGTCCTTTCTATGGTTAGGAGGCAAGGAGATTTATTTCAAGGTCTCGGATTGATGATTCGAATGTATGGATTTGATTAGGATGATGATCGGAGTCCAACGCCTCCGAGATCGTCCTAATCGCAATCCAGTATCACCTTATGCGATCTAAGGAAGATCAATGGCCAGGGGGCAATGCGACATCCTTACAGGCTTCAGATGAAAAATCCAACCATACAAATGGATTCGGAGCAACGATCGCAGTCCGATAATGTGGAAATCATCTCAATCTGAGTATCGTAGCACCATTTGCAACATAAAGAAGATGGATGACCCAGATGGCACCACGTGGCACCATCTGGGCCTCCCAACATCAGCCAACAGCCACCTCCCAACCCTTCATCATCTGCGCCCTCATTCCCAACTGTTGGATCTTGATCCAAAGACTGAGAAGCTTCCTCCACCGCGTGCCATAAGACGTCTTCTCAACAAACTCGTCAACTTGGCACAATTGTTGGGACGTTGGCCTCCAAGGGAGGGGCATGGGTTCGAATCCCCACAGCCCCCCCAAGTTGAGGATTGGAGGTGCAATGGCCGCGCACACATACAATCGCATGCGCACTAGCAAGCATAGCCACAAGCAGCGCAGTGCAGCGCATGCCAGTGCACGCGCACGTGACAAGGAGCACGAGGCACAGGCGCGTGATGTGTGCACCAGCGCGGGCGAGGGTAGGCGTGGATCTTCAGCGACAGTTGGGCGGATCTTCAGCGACGCTTGCAGCTGTTACTACAACCCTCTACAGGAATTTCTTCATCTTCCCTCCACTATAAAAGGACCCCTACACCTCCATTCTTCACCATCTCACCCTTTCTTCCTCTCACCACCTCCAAGGCTCTAGAGAGAGCTTGTCCCAAGCCCGAGATGCTCTTCTAGAGTAGAATCAAATATTTTTCCCTCCTCTCATCCCCATTCATGGAGCATCCCGTGACCGTCCTCTCACCTCCCTTCGGGAAGAAGATCCTCACTGCAACGCCATCCTACCCCACCCTCCATCCTTCGACTCCATCCTCGTTCGTCCCACTCCGCACCACCTTCCTCCAGGCGACATCAGAGCGAGTCATCCTCTAAGTGACCATCGAGGGGGATTTCTCTCACCTATCTCTATCTTTATTGTTTTCGTAGTATAGTTTTCTAGCTTTCCTAGTTGTAATAAACATTTGATTATAAAAATACATGATTGTTTATCTCACTCTCTCTCTTTTTATTTTGCAAGTGGATTAGCTAGAACTCATCGACCTGATCTCTTGTCCTATTAAAATACCAAAAAATAACAAAAGATAAAAATAACAAAAATAAATAAAAAGCAAAACGCGTATTTTTCAAAACAAAACATTCGCCTCCTTTTGCTCGACCCGGGACTCACTTTTCGAGCATTGGTTATAAATTTTATCTGATCGATAGATTTTCTCGTGAATCGAACTATGACGACGGGTTTTCCAAACTCCAACATTTCCACTAGAATCTCTGTCGCAATCATTTTGGCACCGTTGCCGGGGAGGCAACACTCTTGGGTTTTTTCTCGCATTTTCTCATATTACTTACATATTTTTCTAACCTATCTTTCTTCTTCAATTTATTGTCTTGCAGGAACCCAATCGAGGAACCGAAGGAGGTAGATTGGAGTAGAGTGTAGGTAGAGACATTTGTAAGTTATCCCCCCACCCACCCACCCACTAGATTTCCATTCCATAACCTAATAACTCAAACTCAAATCAACTTAGGTGCTTGCATAAACTCTAGGATAGATTTGATTGTTTGATTGTCACTTCGCCCGACCTCACCCACCCGCATATATTAAAAAGTAAAAAAAAAAAACCCTTCTCTTGTAGGATTTAATTAAAAGAGACACACTTAACGCCCACAAATTTTCATCGTAAGGTGCACAATCACTTTGATTCTACCACTTAACCGAGATCTGACCTATGGACCCGGTACACTTCAACTCAATACACATAAGTGAGTAGAAATCTGATTAGGCTAAGACATTGTGTGCTTTAATATGTGGTGCAAATATGCCAATTGATTGATTTGTTTGGGTTGCACCACTCAAAATAAAACTAATCCATCAAGTAGCTTGCTATTTAGGGTTGATTTTAAGGGCTGAACCAGGCACTCCACTTTTTTTTATTTCTAAAGGAATATATCATCACTAGTGCTTGCAAAACTTGAAGTGTTCTCTTGAACTTGATTGAATACACCTAAAAACCCTAAAAGCTACTAAATAAGGTTAAACCATAAAAGACATATCATCCAATAACCTTGTTTGCAAACCCTGGTTGTGCACACACACACATATTAAGTGATCATTAAGGGCACAACCCATCTAAAGGGCCCTTCACATTCCAAGAGCACGATCATCCCAAGCCTAACTAAAACTGAGTAGACGTTGGCCTTAAGGATTGATTCACTCGTCGAGTCTCAAATTGAGAATTTTGTAAATTAATCTACTTCTATTGGTCCATCTAATGTCTAGCTAGGGGAGTACCGTCAAACAACCGCGGCTGGGGGTACACTATGAACCGACGGTGCAAGCCAAAGTAAGAACCTTCTCCCCAACCCCTCCCTCTAACTAGTTGGATTGGCGAGTAGAGGAAGAGAGAGGAAAGTGGAGGGTCGGTTAATTTGACTGTTAGCCAACCAGAGGACAAAGGAGGAAGGTCGTCAGGGTCGTGGTGGAGGCGACCAGAGGAGAGGAAGAAGGGGTATTTTATGGACTAACCGGACTCAAATTGAACCTAGGATGTTGGGCGAACTCATATAGATGTTCTAGGACCCTAAATTGCATGAATTAGTGCAAGTTCCTTGCGAAAATCGCAACTTCACACTAAAATCGTGAGTTTGCTGGCGATGTAGGGTTGGATTTGGTCCTCGTGAGATGGATTAGATAGTAAAGGATCTTTTACTCGACAATCCCTCCAATTTTGAAGGGATTTATCCGACAAATCAAGGAGAAATCCTTGATTGAAGTTTGGCGGTTTGTGTTGAGGTTCTATTCACAGCATCCATGGTGATAGGGACCCATTTGCAAAGAGCCGAGAAAGTTAGGAGTTCATTTGTAATAAACTTGAAACCTAGGGGTTTGACTGTAAGAAATAAAGATCTTAGGGACTAAATTGCAAACTAGGTCAAGATGGACTCTGATTGGGCCCAAATTTTGGTCTTAACCTATTTAGACCTAAGGAATCTAATGGCGCACTTGGATTTGATTTTTGACCATGTTTTCTAGATTAATTGCACAGAAGCACAAATTAGGGAAAATTCTGGTATGAATCTTTGTTCTAGGTCAAAATGGGTTTAGATGGTCAAAACAAGAGTACCAAACCTCTTAGAATATTTTTCTATGAATTTTAGGAGGTTTAGATTGATTTTATTCCGACCAGAACCTTTCCAATTTAAGTATGGCTGATAACCAGGGTTTTTAGTCCTATTTTGATCCTCAAAATGCGTGTAAGCCTGATTCTTTCAATGTGAGCCCACTTCTTGGACTTTTATGCTCAATTAACCTTTAATTAACCCCTGAGTAATTTGCATTTGTGATATGCTGTTAAAATAATAGAATTATCCTTATTTTCTTGTCTTCTTCTCAAATCAAATCAAAGTGGAATTATGGTCCTCCGACTATCATTTAAGAGCATTTATCTCTTGATTCTGACTAATTTAAGTTAATTATGATGGATGATGGCATTACCATCACCCTTCCCATGCCAACACCTCAATAGCCATAGCATCCTCCCCTTCCTCATTCGCAAGAGTAGCCTCCACACCTTCATCCCTCGAATCAACTGCCTCCTCAATGCCTTCTAATGAGGTGTGGCTCATCATAGCTAAAATTCCCAAGTTAAGCTAGAAACTAAGTTAAACACTACATAATTAACACATGAAATGGGTTAAGTATGGGAAATAACAGAAGTGACCTAAAACATCAAATTTGTGCTAAAAATGCATAATTAGCTCATAAAATGAGATATTTTATTCATTAATACAAATTAATGATTGGTTTGCAAATTGAACACATTTCTGAGTTCAAAAGTTCTAATCAAAGGCGGAATTGACTTCATAAATGTTCAATTGGGATTCAAGAAAAACTTGGTGGCATCGAACATCATTAGGACCTTGCATTATTGACATTACATTTATGTCCTTAGGTCATATACATTCCTTCACATAAAAAATTCTTAGCAACCTATTTGTAAATTGCTAAGGACATCTTTGCAAATCCCAGGAATTACGTCGCAAGTCTTCCTCGCTACTTATGGGCTAGTCTGCAATTTATCTACCATTTCACACTTTAAAGGCCTCTTCACAAAACCACCAGCATACCTACAGCAACGATGCACCTATGGGTGCATTATTCACTTGTAACACATAGAGTATCGCAGCTGTTGATTGCGTGCTCCTCTGATCCAAGGGTTAAAACCAATATGATCTTCCTGTGGTTATGTGGATAAACTCTCCATTAAACCCAGATCCAATCTAACGATCTTGATTTGAGTTTAAACCATGGCGCACCCTCTCAACCAAATCCCACCGGCCATGCCTTAGGAGCTTAATCTCACCACTATGGTGATCGCAATCACTCTAGAGTCCACTTAAGCTCCTCCTTGAGCTTACACGCAAGTGAATCGACTCCCTCCCCACTAAGTTGATCATAGTCTACCCTTAGCAATTCCCTCCCTTCCTCAATGGTCGGTGATAGAGACAACTTTCCCTCTCCATTCGTGGCCTTTAGCCATCGGCTACTGGCCCATGAGTCTCCTCCTTCCGCTATAGGTTCCTCCCATTTCATCCTCTTTAGCGGCCGGTTGTAGATCCCAGAGAGTCACCTTCTTCCCTTAGATAGTTTTCCTGCTTTGATAGCTAGATTTATTGCTTTCTAGTTTAGTTTAGATTTGTTAGAATAGTAATCACTGGTTGATTTGATCTGATTTAGTATTAGCTAGGAGTAGATTAGTTTAGATTCGACCTGACCTCTCTGATCAATTTAGATTAGAGAGGAGTTTTTCATACCCTCGCATCAACTCATATAGCTTTCCTGTGCCTTGCAATTCATTTCTAATTTTCTCTTGCATTCTTATTCATCTTCCACCCATCCATCAAGGTTAAATTCAGATCTGACGTCTTAGCTTCCATATCTGAATTTATGCCTAAAATCCATTTAGGGGGTCTCAGATTCATTCCATAAACTCACAAAGACCCCCCGATCTGATTTGATTATCTCGATTTGCTTGATTTCGTTCAAATTTGTGTTTCATGCCCAATCTCGCAATTTGGAGTCAATTCGGGTTTATTCGAGTTTAATCGAGCGATTTGAGGTTTTAATCACTAAATTAGGTGTAATGAAATGAATCCAAGGTTTTGAATCTAGGTTTCAGTTTGTGGATGAGCATACACTTAATTTAAGCCTTGTTTTGTATAGTTTAACCAAGGAGAATCAGTTATACAAATTTGAGGTCAAACAAGGACCCAAATGATTCTAAGTTAGTCACTAAACCACCTTGAACACCAATTAATGGTGTTTAAGCATATAAAATGATTCATTCAAAAATCAAATCACATTAAAAGCCCAAATCGACAACATGGGTTGTTGAGCTAAATAAAATTCAATCTGGAAAATGATGTTCAATAGAGGTTTAATGAGATTTAAATGAAGATCTGAAGTTGATTTGATATGTTTTCAGACCTCTAATATGATCCTCTGCTCTACATTGTCTATAATGTAAGGAGAGGATCTTATTAGGAACTTTGAAAATTTTTAGAGAATGTGAACCGATTTTGATGTTTTCTGACCTTCAAAAGATGTGGTTTATTGATTTATAATTTGATTTCATTGGATTTGAGCATGAAGGGTGAGTTGATAGAATTTTTGGTTCTCAAATTTATGTTTTCCAATTTTTATGGAGTTTTAAAGGGCTCAGATTAGATTCATTCAATCTGATCAAAGCTGCAGTAGCAGTAGTAGCCACTATCTTTTGTTGGGAATTGGTCTGAGCCTATCACTAGAGATTTCAAGGAATTTTGAGGAATTGGTTTGGTCTAGAAAGAGATTTCAATAGCTTTGCTGCTAAAATTAGCAACTAGTTTGCCTACAACAGTAGCTGAAGATAGGTTCTAAGCTATCTAAATTTGGAAGATGTCATCTAATTTGAAGCAGCAACTCTTTGCTGCTGAAATTTGAATAGTAGCAGCCACTGTTTTGGCTTATCTGAACTAGGATTTGGATAGATTTTGAGTACGTAAATGAGCTAACTTGATTTGTAATGTTTGAGTCTCATGTACAAGCATTCATGTACTAAAATTGAGTTTTAATTCAACTAGAATTGCTTGTAATCTATTGTTAAATTTCATTGTCAGCTATAATCATGTTTTAACAGTCCAATATGAATATTTGATGAAAATGAAGGTTGAAATTATGTTTAATGATTCATTCATGTTTTATATGATGTGCTGAATGTTTTGACTAACATATTTAGCATTTTCAACACTTAGAATTCACTTAGAGGCCTTAGGTACATTGTTAAAGCACTCATTCAAGGCCTAGAATGGGTTAGTTTGTAAATGAATAAAAATCTTTAAAAAATCCAAAAACGAAAATAAAATAAAGGTGTCTTGAGTAGGATTAGGAATATTTTTAGGTGTGTGCAAAGTTTCAAGGTAATCTGAACCCCTGGCTTGGTGGAACATACCAGCTGACGGTTTAGTATACCTTGGAACTTAATAAAAGATAAAAGCGTAAAAATCACAAAAAGAATTCTCTCTCTCTCTCTCATGCCATTCTTTCTCTCTCATCCCCTACCTCCCTTAAACCTATAAAAACTATAAAAATCAAAAAAATCCCAAAAATACCCAAAAATACCTTATATACTATGTATATACTTGTATATATAAGTTAAATCTAAATTATATGTATATATTGTATAATATGTACATAATATATATAATTAACTTATACATGTATTCTATATATCAAATTAAGTATCTAAAATAACTTATTGTATATATAACGTTATTAAATAACTATCTATTAATTTATATTAACTTAAATGCATACTAAACTAAATAATTATATAAACATACTTATATGTACATAATTATGTCTAAAACTGTACATACATATTTAAATATGTATTATGTATTATATAATACCTGTAATTTAATTTAATTATATATTTACAGTAGGTAATTAAGTTATTAAGTTAATTAAGTAATTTATTATCTTAAAATAAAATAAATTAATTAGTAATTTAATTTAATACTGAAGTAAGTTATAATGTACACTTGTTTTATATTATATTAAGTATTTTCAACTTATTTATATTGTATTTATATTGTATTTTAGTATTTATAAATTATTTATATGAAAAACTAACTTAAAATAGTGTTTAAATCTATAAATGAATTAAAATAAAGTTTCTAAAATATAATAAAAATGTGTAATAAATAATTTATTATGTACATAAACACTGTATAAGGTCAATTGTATAATTAATTAACTAATTTATACTTTAATTAAGTAATTAGCCTATAAATTAATATGTATAAATAGTTAACTTTAGCTAATTTTATTATATATTTAAATAACTTATTTATGTAAATTAATTGTACAATTAGTTAGCCTAATATAAGGTGTATGTAACCCCATAATTTAATTTTAAATTAAAATAATTTATGGCCCTCAAATCGAGGGCCAAAGACCTCAATCCAAAACGTTGTTCTGCGTACTGCAGCACCAATTAGGCACCTCCAAATAGTGCCACATCATGCACTGAGGGGTGACTTGAACAGTATGAGAGCAATTCGTCTCCTAAGAGGCTAAGTCAATAACACACAGCGTACATACATCTCCTCCCTTCTGAGCATGATCCTACGAGCATATTTGATACTTGTGCACAGTGGTGGGCTGGGGGCCACGCACTATAGCTAGTCCTGGATGGGGCCAGTATTGGGATTGAAAGCGGATATTAGTGGATAACTAATGAACTAGGGCTGACCAAAGTAGAGGTCTGGTCCCACCCTTATGGCACTGTGTATACCATGAAATGGCCAACCCACCCATTAAAAACCCAATTTTTGGGTAAAGGAATAGTAAACTAGTTGTGTGAGGAGAGAAGGCGTAAGTGTTGACACAGGAGAAGAGAGAAGTGAATGAGCCATGAGTGGCTAAGTGTTAGACAGCGTTTGTGTGTGTGTGTGTGTATGTGTATATGTATAATATAATATACATATAAAGTAGATATGTATATAAATAATGTAAATAAATAAATATAAATATGTATATGTATGTAATTAATATATGTAATAGTATACGTATAGTAGAATAATATAAGTATTGTTTGAGATCTTATATATGTATATAAATAACTAAGAGCTTTAGTGACTAATTCATCTATTACTGTACATTTGTATATATGTTACTATAGATAACTATTTTGCCTTATGTTTTGTATATATTTTACTAAGGTTATAGCGACACTTGTATATATTACTGTATATATAATATATGTTACTATAGATATTAGTATGTTAATATAATTTAGTATAATAGATATTTGTAACTATTTTTTGTACCTATACTCAAGTATTACCTATAGTAATTGTATATAACTAATATAGTGTAGTAGTAGACAGTTTTTTATGCCTATTTGTTGTGTTTTTGATTTCAGGCATCGTAATGCATATTAATTTATTCTTTTTGTAAATAATTAACCTATTCTTTCATTAATTGATTCATTTATTCATTTTGTAAATAAAATTAACATTTTTGGAATAAAAGAACATTTTTGGACTTAGAGACTGATGTATATCAATAACTACCTCCCAGTGAACAACCTGGAAATAAACTAGTAAAAATTGCAAATAAATAAAATTGATGCAATATCGATTTGCATTTATGACATTTATACTACAACAATGACCTTTAAATCCATGTTTTTAGTGCAAATCGAAAGTCATTGATCATATTTTTGACGCTTATAGTGCTTTCTTGTGATTGAAGATGTTGTGATCATCACCGTCTTGAGGATTTGCCCACCCCTCTTTACGTTGCTACTCATGTATCCTTCTTTCGCAAGGCTGCCACCCACCATCAACCCCACGGTCCACCTTCTACTGATGACTCAACCTGTGCACCCAGCATACCCTCACCATCCACGAGCTTCCCCCCGACAAGACACCAGCGAGGAAAGTAGATCCATCCTCGTCGTGCGAACCATGGCAACCCACACCACACGTGCATCTCGATCAACAAGCCGAACATTCTCCCAATCCTCCAAACTACTGAAACGCGTGACCACCGATGAAATGACCTCTGGGGCCCAAAGGTGCAATGATAGCCCAAGCAGGTCGATGATGTCCGTCCCTTCTCACGCGAAGTGCTTGGGCGGTCTCTCCTGCAATGCCCCATCAAATTGAGTGACAAGTCTCCATGATGGCCACGTCCCCGGTGACTGAAGCACAGAACCGAAGTCTCTCCACATCCAGCGTGTCCAAACTGAATAAAAGGACATGGGCTTGCGATAGGAATGCCAACCTCCAATCCTCAAGGAGGTTCTCCGTCGCAACAACCCATTTGACCACATTGAGGTCGACCCCCTTCATCGACACCTCCCCAATCAGGGCATTCTTGAGAGATTCCTCGAGAGCCCCAATGGTCGGTGACTACGAAATGGTTACCTCAAACTTTGGCAACTTCGGATGTGGTAGCAACACGATGCCCAAGCCCTGCACCATGACGGCCTCCAAGGTTGGTCAGCAAGCGAGACCACACATTCCCTGATATGGATGAAGCCCTCGACCACTCCTGTCCCACCACCAGACTATGAATCGCTACTTCTTGAGTCTATTGGGGAGGTTGTTGGTCCATCCAAAGAACCGGTCTCTTCCTTCCCATCGCCAAGGCATTCGGCTCCCCAAGGGCCGAGCAAGAAGCACACCCGGTGGGCCACACACTAGTTTGGCATGCACCATCGATGGCCTCTAACTTGGGGGCCTCGCCGAGGACCTACACATGTCTTGACAGTGGCCCAAGCCATAGCATCGGAAGCACACAACAACATTACGATAGTCTGCTACGAGATGCCCCTGCTTTCAACATTAGAAGCAAACCAAAAGCAGCCTCCTCCACCCACGCATGTCCCTATCACAAGACCTCCTCGACCTAACCTCTCTCCACCCATCCCCCTCTGCCTTTGTGCCTTCCACATTTCCAAGCTTTATGGGATTTCCAATGCATTCATCCCTAACAATCAAATGATAACTACATAAGATAATGCAAAAGAAATGCTAATGCATGCACTTGTCAAAACCCTAGGAACTAGATGTGAATGGAAATTAAGGATGATGATAAACTAGTGTTTATCATCCTCCATCCGCTCTCTCTACACAGAACCCTTGACACCAATAAGGCCTTCCAGCTGACCGATCAGGGGCAAAGTTTTTGAAATACCCACCCATAGGTGATCTCAGCTGTAACGAGCGCGTACCCCAGACGTCTTTTAAGACGTCTGGGAGGTGGCCCAGACGTCTGTCAAGACGTCTGGGATCACATCCAGACGTCTGACCAGACGTCCGGGATAGTTTACAGACGTCTGACGAACAGTTATACTCGCACGGGATATTCGTCTGCGCGCCTGTGCGCGCAGACCTGCGATCCGCATCTTCTCTGCGGCTGCAGGCGACTGCGGCCGTCTCTCTCCTCCTCTCCGCGCGGCGTTAAAAGGGGGAGGGGGCGCGCCTCCCCTCCCGTCTCCACCATCTTCCTCCTCTCCTGCTGCGGGCGGAGCGAGCGGACGCGAGGGCGCAGCGGCAGCGGGGCAGCAAAGGCGCGGAGGAGCTGCGGCGTGCGAGGGCGGGACTCTGCCGTGAGGGCGAGCTCGCCGGGAGCGGCTTGGCCGGCCGGCGGAGGGCGCAGGGGGCGCAGAGCGTCGCGAAGAGGGACCTGCTGCGGGCGGAGCAGCGGACGCGCGAGGTGCGACGCGGGCGGCGTCGCGAGCGGAGGCCGAGCGAGGTTCTGATTCTGGAAAAATCTCCAGAATCAGACGTCTGGACTGATATCCAGACGGCAAGGTCGACGTCTGTGTGATCATACAGACGTCTGAAAGGTGAGTTCCGCTTTCTCCTTCTTCTTTTGTCGACTGACCGTACTGAAGGAGGAGGGTTGGCTGTGCGCAGGTGTTCGGATTCGTCATCCTTTGCGAATCCGACGTCTGGAAGTTGTACCAGACGGCGGGAGTGACCTCCAGACGTCCGGAGAGACCATCGGACATCTGGGATCTAGGAGAGACGTCGCCACAGACTTCTGGACGTCCGGGGAACCACGCCGAACAGGTAATTCTCTGATCCCCCGTTTAAGATGTCTGGAAGGAGTTCCAGACGTCTGATTTTGCACAGTATTGTCTTTCTCGACCCGTTTAGGGCCCGTTTGGGCTCCGTTTTCCGCGATTCGAGTTGCGTTCGTTTCAGACTTTATTCCTCTACCCGCCTACAGTAGATATACACTGTTTTGAGACACTCCTTGTGTTTGATCCTTGTGATAGGACCTCGTTCGGTTGCCGTCTTGAGAGTCGCGGAGGCGCGCGGGATTCCCGACCACGCCCCCATTACTTCCGTTGTACCTGGTAGAGTGGTTTTAAGCATTAATAAAATCTGTTAAAGTATGGAACCATAACTAGAACCTAGGGCATTGCATGAACCCTAGGAATGAGAAATGTATGGAATGATAGCTCCTAGGTGTTGCATGAATCCTAGGGCCGGAAAACTAGATTGTATGATAGATCCTAGGATATGGCATGAATCCTAGGATGGAAAAACTAGTGGAATGTATATTACTGCAGTCTTGGAAAAATAGAAAGGAATATATAAGCTGCCTGTGAAATTAATTAACAGCTGCCTGTTATGAACAAAGAAACATGTTTGAGATCATGGAAATTGAGAACGTGAATCTGGAAAGTGAAACATATGATGTTCTGAGATAAAGGGCTGGAAGCCTACGGGGAATTAGGAGTGGAACTCCTGGAAAGAAAAGGAATGGAACTGAGATGTAGTTGTACTGTCTCTTGGGTATGCAGTACCAAGGGAAGTACCTGTACTTGTTTTAGTGCAGAGTGGGGCCAGCCGCCCCAGGGACCCGGGGTTAGGCTTGGCCGCTCTGTACCGACTTGTTGGCCCTCGTGTACGTAGTACCGAGGAGAGCTAGTAGTGTTAGGAGAGTACTAGCTACCCCACGGGCCCCGGGGTTCTGCTAGCCTCCTTCACCGACTTGTTAGGCCCACTAGGGCAAACCAGGGTAGTCAGACGAGGGTGCGCGGACTGTGGAGGGGCAAGGCCCCGGTTTGGTTACTGTGGAGGGGTTGGACCCCTGTTACTGAGAGGGCTCTGCCCTGGTTCCGTGCTGTGCTTTGGGCACACCCGTTAACGGAAACGACTGACCGCGTGCCAGTACGGGCTAGCTACCTGTGCGTTTATCGCGCGTGCCGTAGTCACCGTTACGTCTGTCAGTGACCTTGGGGTGGTTGACTGAGGGTAGGATCACCACGGGGGACTCTCCCGGCCAGGAGAGCACCACGTGCTACTTCTACTGTTGGAAAAGACTGCAATCAAGATCGTCCCACGAGGACATTCGAGATCAAGTAAAGGATCTGAGAAGTAAATGAAATAGTGAGAAAAATTGAAAGATGTAAATAAAGGAAGTAATAGAACATAACAGCTACTGTACACTCTACTGTTGCCTTTAGTTAGTTTGCCACTCTACTCAGCGTTTTGCTGACGTGTTACACTCGTTACCTTTTTCAGGACCAGGTGTTGAGCAGCCAGGGTCGGCGGCTGCAGAGGACGCTGGGCCGAGTAGGGTCCAGTAGAGTTGCCACAGCTTTGTACCTTCTTTTGTTTCTGTTCTAGTGAGTAGTTTTGTTTCCGCTGTACCTTCTTTACCTGCAGTTTTTGTTATATGATAAATGTTGTTTTACTGTTGTGGTGGTGCCTACTGTAGTAGTTTCTTTCCTTACTGCTGTACTTTTTACTGTTAGTTATATTCATGCTGAATGTGGTTTATTTTACTGTCTTTTGGTTACTTCCTCGTTGGACGACTGGGTCTTGGGATTAGTCGAGTCGGTCCGGTTCTCGTGTCTCGTAGGGACTCGGGAACCGGGTCGTTACATCAGCCTACCATACTTTTGTATAAGTTTTTATCTACTGACTTACCTATTTCATCGCTTTTGAGTTGTGTTGAGGTGGCCATAGGTGTTTCTTTTCCTTTCACCTTGTCCATGGAGGACTTCTTCAGTATCTCCTTTGTGTATTTGGTTTGCAATATGAATATTCCATTCTTCAATTGGTCTATTTAGAGACCAGCGAAGAATTTCAACTCTCTAAACATGCTCATCTTGAACTATTCCTGCATTACCTCCATGAACTCTTGGTATAGTAGATCATTAGTAGCACCGAAGATTATGTCATCAACATAAATTTGGATTAATAAGAGATCATTATCTTTTTCCTTTGTGAAAAGGGATGGATCTACCCTTCCAATTTTAAATCAATTTTATATAGTTTCTCAACCTTTCATACCAAGCTCTGGGAGCTTGTTTGAGGTCGTATAAGGCTTTATGTAATTTGTATACATAATCTGGATGGTAGTTGTTCTCGAAGCCTAGAGGTTGTTTGATGTAAACTTCTTCCTTTATGAACCCATTCAAGATTGCACTCTTGACATCCATCTGGAATAATTTAAATCCTATATGGGCAGGAAAAGCCAACAACATTCGAATGGTTTCTAAGCAGGCTACAGGTGCATATGTCTCATCAAAATCTATTCCTTCTTCCTAGTTATAACCTTCGGCCACAAGTCTAGCCTTGTTTCTCACTAGTTGCCCTATTCATTAACTTTGTTTCTAAACACCCATTTTGTCCCAATTATGGTTTGAGATTCAGGTCTTGGCACAAGTTCCCATACTCTATTCCTCTTAAATTAGTTTAACTCATCTTTCATTGTTACAATCCGGTATTCATGACTAAAGGCATCCTTTACATTTTTAGGTTCTAGTTGTGAGACAAAGGCTGAGTGCTAAAGTATTGCATGGTGATCTAGTTTCCATTCCCACTCCCTTGGATAAGTCACCAATCACCAATTCTTTAAGATAATCCTTCAGATAAGATACATCCTTTGGTAAATCAGTCATTATGTTTTCCTCTGGTACATAGGAAGGATCTTCTAAATGTTCATCATCTTCATTTGCAAGAGATCTGGGTTTACATATGGTTTCATCAAATGATGCATGTAGTGTCTCTTCAACAACAGAAGTAATCTTGTTAAAGGACCTATAGGCTTTACTTCTTGAAGAATATCCTAGAAAGACCCCTTCAGTACTTCGGGCATCAAATTTATCGAGATTATCCTTAGTGTTTAAGATAAACATTTGCAAGCAAAACCTTTGAAGTAAGATATTGTAGGTGTTCTTCCAAGGTACAACTCAAAAGGTATTTTATTTAGGATTGGTCTGACTAAGGATCTATTGTGGATGTAGCAAGCAATGTTTACTACCTCGACCCAAAAATATCGAGGTAGCTTTGACTTGCACAGCATTGTGCGGGCACCCTCTTGCAAAGTCCTATTCTTTCTCTCAACTACACCATTCTAAGGAGTTGCTCTAGGAAAGGTAAATTCTTGCTTAAGTCTTGATTGGTTACAGAAATCAAAAAACTGGTGATTTTTAAATTCTCCTCCATTATCACTTCTTATCTTAGTAATCATATGTCCTTTCTTCATTTGTAGCGACAACCACTTACACCTTCAGATTTAGTGGGTCTAAATTGTTGGTGGCACAAGAAGGAGGGGTTGAATTGTGAAATAATATTCAGTAAAAAACAATCACAACAAAATAATATACAAGTATTTAGAGAGGAAACCCTTGCAGGAAAAACCTCTACCTAGATCTCCCAATCTAGGATTTTACCCCCAATTCAATGGGAATCACTAAACCACACCACTAATCCAAGGGTGATGTTCCTCAAAATAATACCCCTCTCCTGAACAACCCCCAAGGAGAGTTTATCTCCTCTACTAAGAGGAAATGGGAAACCCACAGCTCAGGCACCCAAATAAACTAACAAAATGAAATAATGTAAACAACCCTAAAAGCCTTGAAAGATATAGAATATAAAGTAAGCTAAGATACTCCCTTTGCAAACCTATGTGATGCAGAAAATTAGAGTGGGAGTGATATTGCTCTCAAGAATTTCCAAGAACAAAAGAGCACAATGGAGCACAATAGCTTTTGAAAGCTTAGAAAAGGATAATAGAAAGTATTTTAACACTAGAATATTTCTTTTCTTTATATGTAGGCTTAAGGCAACCCATGGTGGGTATATATAGGTGTAGGAGGTCAGATTTAAGCATAGGTAGTCATTGGGATTTGAATTGAAATGGAATAAATTAAGGTAGAATAGCTACAAAGCAATTACTAAAGTCTGACTAGATCACTAACTAGCCAATGTTAGTCAATTTCAAATGTTACTCTATATCAAATAACTCCCCCTAACAACAAGCATCTTTTTTGTTTTTTAATATTTAATCCCTATAAACTTCCTTATCAAAATCAATGAAATAGACTAAAAATTTACCTCCAAACTTACTAAATGAAAGTGTCACCAAGTTTTTGAATAAGTGCCATTGATATGGATTCCACCCCCCATATCCATTTGGTTCTCCAAGTACCTTGATCCATCCTTGATGAAGTCCATATAGATAATGACTTGGATCTACGCAATCATCTACAAAACAAGAATAAACCAAAGATCTAGGTACCCATATTTTCTTGGGTCCTTTAGGATTAGCATTTCTCATCCAAGAGTATTTATTTCTTGGATTCCATCCTCTTGGCTTTGGTGCACAAAAGTCATTCTTAGTGTGTGCTAAATTATCATTTATTTTTTACTTACCTTTAGAAATCTTAACAAGATCACTAACTAGCTTATTTGAATTCTCTTTAAGGCTAGCTAAATCATTTTCAATAAAATCTATTTTATCTTTCAACAAGGTAATATCTATTTTCAGAGAGCTATTCTCTTCAAGAAGTTGAGTTTTAGCCATAATAAGATTTGTATTTTTTATTACAAGCTCATGCTTTCAATGCTCAAAAGAACTACAATTACTTTTTAACTTTTTGTTTTCTATTGTTAACAACCTACAAAGTCCATAAATTTCTTCTAGAACATCTTGCGATTCTTCTATAGTATGAGAGTAAGAAGGTGATGCCTCATTGTTGCTTTCTTTGTTTCTTTCATCCTCAAGTGCCATGAATCCAAGACAAGCAGATTCTTCTTTATTTGAATCGTTGTCATCTTGTTTGCTTTCTCTAGAGTCATCCTAAGTTGCTTGCATAGCTTTCTTCTTCTTGTACTTGTTAAACCATTTCTTTGTATCTCTCTTTTCTTATTGTGATCCTTTCACCATCATTCTTAAGTGGACAATCCATTTTAACGTCCCTTCTTTTTATAATTGTAATAAATAATTGGTTCCCTTTTGATTTCTTCCTTATCTCCTTTTCTCCAGAAATCCATGTTATTCTTCAAGAATTTTTGAAACTTACGTGTGAGAAAGTTAAGATCTTCATGTTCTTCCTTATCACTTTCTTTCCAATCTGAAAGGGCTTTAAAAGCTAACTATTTCTTCTTCCCTTCATCTGATCCTTTCTTCTTTTGATTGAGTTTGGTCTCATATGCCATGAGGTTTCCAAGGAGTTGATCCATATCCAAATTTTCTACTTCATTTGCTTCTTCTATAGCTGTGACTTTTGACTCAAAAGTGTTAGTTAAAGAATGTAAAATCTTACCTTCAAGCTCACCTTTGATGAATGTTTCTCCAAGTGCCTTCAAGTTGTTAACAATAAAAGTGAAGCGGGTGTACATGTCCTTTACGCTTTCATTCTCCTGCATTTCAAATTTCTCAAATTCTTGGGTTAGTAAAACAACTTTGGAATTTTTTACCTTATTCGTTCCCTCATGAGTAATCTCGAGAGTTTTCTAGATCTCGTTTGTAGTTGTGCATTAAGAGATCCAATTAAACTCATCAGGGCTCAACGCACAATACAAGGCAGTCATAACCTTGGACTTAAGTGAGAGCTTCTTCTTATTGTCCTCCATCATGGCACCATTTTCTGATTTCTCAGGCTTCACAAATGGTGTTTCCACCATTTCCCAAAGTGAATAATCCACCGATTGGAGAAAGATTTCCATCCTTTGCTTCCAGTATGGATAGTTTGTACCATCGAAGTAAGGAGGTTTGGTCATTGAGAATCCACAATTTTCGTCTGTTGCAAATACCCTTGATGCCATTGGATCGTCTTGTAAAGGATTTTACACCTATGCACAAGAACAAACAAAGCTCTGATACCAAATGTTAGTGGCACAAGAAGAGGGGGTTGAATTGTGAAATAATATTCAGTAAAAAACAATCGCAACAAAATAATACTCAAGTATTTAAAGAGGAAACCCTTACGGGAAAAACCTCTACCTAGATCTCCCAATCTAGGATTTTGCCCCCAATTCAATAGGAATCACTAAACTACACCACTAATCCAAGGGTGGTGTTCCTCAAAACAATACCCCTCTCCTAGACAACCCCCAAGGAGAGTTTAGCCCCTCTACTAAAAGGAAATGGGAAACCTACAGCTCGGGCACCCAAATAAACTAGCAAAATGAAATAATGTAAATGAAGAAACGTCGGTTTCAGTTGTAACGTTGTAGTAAAGCTGGTTGTTACCAACGTTTCATATAAAATTTTTTTACTCGGAAAAATAAAAGAGTTCCCGAGGTCGAACTCAGGGAGCAAGTTGTATTCTAGAGATATACAAGTTCTATTACAAAAATAAAGAGAGAGAGAGAGAATTTGTTATTCTCTTTGTTCTGCAGAGGGGGGTGCTCTTCTTTCTCTCTTTCTTTAGATCTCCTTCTTTCTCTCTGTTCAGGTGATATTCTTCTCTTGCAATGTGGTGCTCTTCTTCTTCTTCCTGCTGTTCTTCCTTGTTTTCTTTCTTTCTTTGTCTTCAGATCTTCTTCTTCTTTGCTTGCTTCTTGCTTCTCTTCATTCCTTCTTCTTCTTTGTCTTCACCTGCCTTGACCTCTCTTTTTCTTCTTTCGCGATGGCCGTTGCTCTTCCTTCTTCTTCAGCCTGTCTTCTTTCCTGCTCTGGCTGCTGACCTTCCGTCGTCTGCCCCGGTGCTGAGACGACTTAACGATGCCTTCGCTACAGTGCAGCAGCTCCTTCTTCTTCAGCGGGTCTGCTTCTTCTTCTTTGGCCTGCACACTTCAGAGTTTTTTCGTCAAGAGGCAAAAACCTATTCTACCCCCCTCCCCCGCGTATCTCTCTCTCTGAAATCACTCTTCGGAAGCTCTCCCAGAGCGCTACCGGGTAATCGGGTTCGGGTCAGGCCCGGGTCCAGGCCCACCGGCGTGCGTGGTGGGCGAGGAGTGCAGGTCAGTCTAATCGGGTCGGGCCAGGTCCGCGGAGCGTGGTCACGGACGAGGCCGAGTCGGGTCGGGTCGGGTGAGAGGGACCTCACCCCGTGGTAACTGAGGCAAACAGATGGTGGCACTTTTGCAATTTATGTGGGTGTGTGGCTTCAGAAACTCCCGAGGTGGGACTATCCGCGCACCCCTCTTCTCTCACGCCTGCAGCAGGGATGGTGCTTCCAATTGCAACAGTTGTTGAGGCGCGCAACTTCAATTGAGGGCCAGGGTGTGTGCGCAAGACTCTTTCGCGCTGGCCGTGGCTCTTCAACCTGGGATATCTAGGCTTGGAGCAACCTCAAGCAAGCTTCGAGCTTCCTCGCCAATGGCGGTCAAGGCCTGGAACCTGAAATCAATAGAACGGCCTCTCGGCCAAATCAGACAGGCGGGGGACCTTCGCCGTGGCACGGCGAAGGTGGTCAGGGGGTCTGCAGGGGGCGAGATGGAGCTATCAGGTCGTCCAAGGTCGAACTGTGAGCGAGGGAGTGGGTGTGTTCGGTGGGTCTGCAGAGGGTGTTTGGTGGGAAGTGGAGGGGCGGAAGAGGATCAGGGTGAGGAGGCGGAGGTTCTGCGGTGGTCGTCGAGCCGTGTGGGTCGCTGAGGTGATGGGAGCGGCTCGCCGGAGGGTGGTCGGAGGCGGAGAGGATGAGGGTGAACAGGGTCGGTAGAGGGCTTAATTGACTAAATCGAAAGCGGGGAAAGAAAGAGGAGAAGAAGGGGAGTAGGTCTAACTTAACTGCAGGGACGAAGGGGGAGGAACAGGGCGACAGTCGTATCGACTGTCGCCGGAGAAGATGATGCTCAGAGAGAGGGGCGGCGGCGAGCAGAGGGCTGGAGAGGCGCCAGCTGGGTGCGGCGTGGCGCGGGAAGAGCAGGGGAGGAGGTCTCTGCTGCTGGTATTGCGGCAGAGCGAAGAGGTGGAGGGGGAGGAAGTCGCCGGAGCTGGTGAGCGTCTGCCGGAGGAAGAAGAGAAGAAAGCTGGGGGTTTTCTCCGTCAGATCCAGGCTGCCCTCGTCGGTGGAGCGGCGGGGGGTATTTATAGGGATGAAGCAGGGAGGAAGGCGGAGGGAGACGACGTGTCTCCCTCGCCGGAGCATGGTCGGAATACGAACCCATACCGTCCGTGCGTTCGCACGGCCGGTATGGGGGGCTGCAATGACCATGGGGGTGCTCCTGCGACAGCTGACGACGCAGGGCACCCCCGGTACACATGCCAGGTCCTCCACCTCACCCTGCGCGGCGCCATGCTCCGCGCAAGGTCGCCGGGGCATGGTGCTGGCAGGGTTTTGCAGGAGGGACCTGTTTGCAAAGAACGAAGGAGAGTTAGGGGCCTAAATGCGAGGGTTCAAAAGTTGAGGGCCAAAGAGTAAATATATGAGGACCAAAGTGTAAAGTCGGCCAAGGAGGTTTCTTCTTAGGCTCAAGTTTTTATACATGACTAATTGGAACCTAAGGAATCTGATGGTAAATTTCATTTTCATATTAAACCTTGTTTGACCGGTCAATTTGCGTAAAGACCCAAATTAAGTTATTAATTGGGCATGGTTCTCAATGTAGGTCAAAATGGGTTCTAAAGGCCAAATTGAAGGTTCTAAACCCTAGAGATTATTTTTCTATGAATTTTAGAGGGTTTATTCTATTTTTACTTTGCCTCGAACCTTGTGAATTGAAGTGGTTTGTTTTAGGGTTACAGATTATCATTTGGTTCCTTGGAAGTGCTGTAGCCCTTGCTAGATCATCTCATCCCACTTTTATTCTTATTAAGCTGTTTTGACCTGTGTTTGGGCCCTGAATTACCCTGTATGCAGATTATACTGGTAAAATTGCACTTTTACCCCTTATGACTGGTTTTCTTCTCAAACTCAGAATTCTCTGAGTTAAGCCTTTCCTTGAGATATGTAGGAGCTTTTATCCTTTGTATTGGGTCAAAATGAGCTAGTTATGGCTCATGATGAGGTTCTCATCATACCCCCATGCCTAGCTTTTGCTAGTCCCTTAGCAAAAAAAACTTAAGGTTTCAACCCTTGTTCTAGACCATGAAGTTTTCAATGGTTTTAGATAAGTGCCTTTTTATTTGAGCATAGATTAGGTTAGAATGCTGACCATAGGCCTAAAAGATACTCTAGTACCAATCAAGATCCAAATCTGTCTAGCCTTAGCCTCAGTCTTTTAGCAAAGGTTTTTAAGGCCCGCAAGAACTAACCTAAGGTTTATTGGACTTCGTGGTTAAAGCACCCGTGCTTGAAATGATTTTAGCCCTGGCCCAGTTCGCAGTGCGTTTTGTAAGAGAGAGATAGAAAGTTTTTTCTGTTTGGAGAGTTTTCTCTCTCTTTTTCTTTTTAGTTCTAGCCTAGGATTGGCTTTTCAACACGGTCTGTATCAGATTCCTTGCTCCCATCATCAATCCTCAAGGGTTCCTGGCGATCGATGCTTCGAGATAGCACCGCCCATGGCAACCCCCGGAACCCTGGCTATTGAGATTTCGAGATAATCCCATCCATGGTATTCCGTGGCCGAATCCAGACCCTGGCAATTGACACTTCGAGATAATGCCATCCATGGAATCTGAACCAGCAGAGTGCTTATATGCCCCCCGTAGGATATGTAAATATCCTAAGAGACAAGCACCGAGGAGATGATATTTTGTTACGTATCTTCGAGGGGATTTCCCGCCTCTCCGCGCTGGGAACTCGTCCAAATCAACTTGTGTTGATCGGCCATTCCTATTCTAGGTGTTCTTTTCAGATTTTTGCGACGCTTCTGCGTGATTCTGATTTTTACGCTTACTGAACCAGGCTGTGTGTGAGATTAGGGTGCTTAGGTTACTGAGTCCCGTAAACCAAAAATTAGTTAACGAGGCCGAATACTCCCTAAGCCTTAGACCTAATACTTCAGCTTTTCATTTTCCTCAACCTCTTGAGGAGTGTCCAGATCTTAATGGGTACTAAGAGTCTATTCAAGAATGCCTAAGGTTTGCATTCTTACTAATCTCATTGTGCACTTTTCAGTTATTTTCTTGAATGAGGTCTAGAACTTAGGTTAATTCCTTAGTTCCTTACTAATGACTATCAACTTTTCTTATAATTTTGTGCTCCTTTTTCATTTTGTTTCTTCTCTCCTTCACAAAATTTTCCTTCTCCTCTTTTCCTCTTATTCTTTTTCGATTTTTTTTTTTTTTTTTTTTTTTAATTTTTATGGTATTTTTGGCATATGTGAATTTTTTGTTTGAAACCTTTTCTTACGAGTTTTTGCACTTTCATACCCCCCCATGCCTAAGATTTGCAATGTCCTCATTGTAACCTAGGGGGTCTTAGTTCAGGGTGAACTTCGAGTGCTGAAAGGTGTCAGAACAAGTTTCAGGTTTTCAAAGAGAATGACGGGCTGCCTCCCGTTAAGCGCTGAGTTTTACGCCATCGGCTGGGCGCAATAAGCTCAAGGGGAAAGGAGGATATAAGATGCCTCAGCCAAATCAGTAGAAGTTACATCAATGAACGGCTTGAGTCTTTGACCATTCACGATGAAAGGTTCAGAATCGTGGCTGAGTGGACTGATTTCGATTGCTCCATTTCCAAAAACCTGTCGGACCAAATATGGTCCGACCCACTTAGATCTCAGTTTTCCTGGGAAGAGTTTGAGTCGGGCATCAAAGAGTAGGACCTTTTGACCAGGATGGAAGATCTTTCTTGAGATGTGTTTGTCGTGGAAGGCTTTAACCCGCTCCTTGTAGATTTGCGAGTTCTCGTACGCGTCTATGCGCAATTCATCGATCTCGCTGATTTGGAGTTTTCTGTGGGTCCCAGCCTTGGAAAGATCTAGATTACAGTTCCGTACTGCCCAATAGGCTTTATGCTCCAGTTCGACGGGAAGGTGGCATGCCTTTCCGTACACCAATCTAAAGGGAGACATGCCCAATTGGGTCTTGTGGGCGGTCCTATAGGCCCACAATGCTTCCGGAAGTCGGGACGACCAGTCCTTCCTGTCAGGTCGAACAGTGACCTGTAGGATTTTCTTGATCTCCCGATTTGACAGCTCAGCTAGACCATTAGTTTGGGGGTGGTAAGGAGTAGAGATTCGGTGAGACACCCCGTATTTGGTCATCAGTGACCTAAACTGAGCATTTGTGAAATGGGTCCCCCCATCAGAGATTATTGCACGAGGAATCCCGAACCTTGAGAAAATGTGTTGATGAATGAATTTGAGAACGATTTTGTGATCACAGGTTCGGGTCGGTATGGCTTCGATCCATTTGGACACGTAGTCCACAGCCAACAGAATGTATTCGAAACCATCCGAAACAGGAAAGGGGCCCATAAAATCAATCCCCCAAACATCAAAGATTTCGCATACTAGAATCGGTTGCATAGGCATCATGTCGCGATGGCTCATGTTGCCCAAAGTCTGGCAACGACTGCATGCCTTGCAATGACTGTATGCATCTTTGAACAGTGTGGGCCAGTAGAAGCCGCACTGGAGGACTTTTGATGCGGTTTTATGCCCGGCAAAATGGCCACCGCATGCCTGGTCATGGCAGAAAGAGAGGATATTGTTGACTTCCCCTTCCGGGACACATCTCCGGATGATCTGATCGGCACCTATGCGGAAGAGGTACGGGTCCTCCCAAATGTAATACTTGGCATCGGAGCGTAATTTGTCTTTCTTGGCCTTCGGCCAATCGGACGGGGTTTGATGAGATGCCAAGTAATTTACAATATTAGCAAACCATGGAAGGCTAGTACCAATAGTCAGCAGGTGCTCATCGGGAAAATGCTCAGTGATGGGTCCGGAAGGGTTTATCATTTCAGAAGGAAGACGGGACAAGTGATCAGCTACCACGTTTTGTTTTCCCGCTTTATCGCGAATCTCGAGGTCAAATTCTTGCAACAGCAAGATCCATCAGATCAATCGAGGTTTCGCGTCCTTCTTTGCAAGGAGATGCCTCACAGCCGTGTGATCCGAGTATATGATGACATGGGAACCCAGAAGGTACGATCTGAACTTCTCTAGGGCAAATACTACAGCTAGCAGCTCTTTCTCAGTAACTGTATAGTTACGCTGAGCCTCATCGAGTGTTTTGCTGGCGTAGTAAATGACCACAGGTTTCTTGTCATTTTTCTGCCCCAAAATCGCTCCTACAGCGAAGTCGGATGCATCACACATGATCTCAAAGGGTTGAGACCAATCAGGGGACTGTAGGATCGGGGCTTGGGTGACTCGGTCACGCAGGATTTCAAATGCTTGAGTGCATTCCTTGGAGATTTCGAAGGGAACATCCTTGGAGAGAAGAGTGGTCAGGGGGCGTGCGATTTTTGAAAAATCAGGGATAAATCGTCGATAAAAACCGACATGCCCTAAAAAGGATCGGATGTCCCTGATCGAGCTAGGCATAGGAAGGTGAGAAATCAGATTAACCTTAGCTCGATCCACTTGGATACCTTTCTCCGAAATTGAGTGTCCCAGGACAATTCCCTCAGGCACCATGAAATGGCTCTTTTCCCAGGAAAGAACCAAATTCACGTCGATGCACCGCCTGAGTATCTGGACCAAGTGTTGGAGGCAATCGTCGAATGATGCTCCGAAAACTGAAAAGTCATCCATGAAGACTTCCAGATAATCACCTACCATATCTGAGAATATGGCAAGCATGCATCGCTGAAAAGTAGCGGGTGCATTGCAAAGACCGAAAGGCATCCTTCGGAAAGCGTATGTTCCGAAGGGGCAGGTGAAAGTGGTCTTTTCTTGGTCCTCAGGATGGATTGCCACCTGGTTATAACCGGAGTACCCGTCAAGAAAGCAGAAGAACCTATTTCCCGCTAGTTTTTCGAGAATTTGATCAATGAAGGGTAGTGGGAAATGATCCTTCTTCGTGGAGGAATTGAGTCGACGGTAATCTATACAGACTCTCCACGAGTTGGCTAATCGGGTAGGAATGATTTCTCCGATCTCAGTCGTTATAGTGGTGAGTCCTGCCTTCTTAGGCACGACCTGAATTGAGCTCACCCAACGACTATCGGAGATCGGGTAGATGATCCCGGCATCTAACCACTTGATGATCTCCTTTTTCACGACCTCCTGCAGATTGGGGTTTAAGCGTCTCTGCATTTCACGAGAAGGTCGTGTGCCCTCTTCTGAATAGATATGATGAGTACAATAAGAGGGACTTATTCCAGTCAAATCATCGAGGGTCCATCCGATGGCTCTGCGATGTTGCTGGAGGACAACAATCAGACGGGATTCCTGTTCAGGATTGAGGTTGGAATTGATGATCACAGGAAGGGTCTGATTAGAACCCAAAAAGATGTATTTCAAATGAGCAGGAAGGGGTTTCAGTTCGAGGATGGGGTTTTCAGCAGCAGCGGGTGGTTCAGTATAGATGTGAGGTTCAAGGGTGGGAGTTACTGGGTTGTTCACATCCGGATTGGACTCCTCTGTTTGCGGGTCAAGATCCTTCTGTGGTTGATGAGGCATACTCAAGTCATTCTGGAGGTGTGATTCATCAACCAAAGTCTTGATGTCACAAATTTGCTCGATGACGCCGCAATTAATTCCTTGCTGGGCCTTAAATATATCAATTTTCAGTGTTTGATCTCCAAACTTAAGCTCTATTTGGCCCTCCTCACAGCTGATGTTGGCTCTAGCAGTAGCCAAGAAAGGTCTCCCTAGAATGATTGGTGTATCCCTAGGGTTCTCAGGTGCATCCATGTCTAAGACTATAAAGTCCACTGGAAAATAGAAATCCCGCACTCTCACGATAACATCCTCGAGAATCCCTTTTGGTGACTTTATAGATCGATCTGCTAATTGTAATGTCACCTCGGTTGGTTTCAGCTCAGATTCTTCCAGATGGTTCAGTAAGGATGTGGGTATCAGATTTATAGATGCACCTAAGTCTAACAATGCTCTGTCAAATTGGGTACCACCTATCTTACAGGAGATCAGGGGAGTTCCAGGATCTTTTGCCTTGGGTGGGAGTCTACTAAGGATTACAGAGCTGGCTTGCTCTGACAGAACAATTGGGCTCCCTCCCTTGGTTCGCGGCTTACGCTGGGGTGTACATATATTCTTTAGAAATCGTGCGTAAGCTGGTACGTGGTGGATTGCATCCATCAAGGGGATGTTTATGTGGACCTGCTCAAAGAGCTTGACCAGGTCCTCCTCAGGGGCCACGGGTTTGGTGGTCTTCTTTCCCTTGGTCAGGGCCTCGGGAAACGGGATCTTGGTTGGTTCCTCTAGGATAGGTCCAGGTTGTGGGTCTGGAGCAGCGGTACCTTGGCTAACTATCCTAGGGTCATGGTTATCAGGCTGGGCGTGGTTTGGATAATGCTGGTCCTGAGTTGTCTTACCACTACGTGTTGTTACAGAATTTAATCCGGCCTGATTTTGGTTTGGGTTTGGTAGGAGGGGTGGCTGCTGCTGAAATCCCGCACGCGAAGTTGAGGCTTCCGTCTCGTCTGGAGATGGGGCAGTAGGGGCCTGATAAATCCATTGAGCGTGGCCTAAATTTGGATTCATAACGCGCTTCTGGGTTGGCACGTTATTTGGGTTAGGAAGGGGTTGGGAAGGGAGTGTGCCTGGCTGGCGAGAATTTGCCAACTGGGCCAGCTGAGTTTTAACTTCAGTAAGCTCGTCCTTGTGCTGTTTTTGAATGGCCGCATTCGATTTTTGAATGTCAGCCAGAGTCTGAAGGATTAAGGACATTTGATCTTGATTTGGCCCTGATGGATAAGTAGGGTTGGGCCGAGGCTGAGGCGGCTGGTAGTGATGAGAGGGCTGTGGGCGGGACTGAAAAGGTGGTCTTTGGGTTTGGGGATTTCCCGCCCACTGAAAATTGGGATGGTTTCGCCATCCAGGGTTGTAAGTGTTGGAGAATGGGTCGTTCTGGATGGCGTTGAGGTCCTCGCAGGTCTGAGGAACCTCCTGAGAATCAGGGAAAGGAGGAATGGAGTTCCCCCGGCTGGTGAAGAAAGGATCGGATGATCTTCCAGTCCAAGAATCAGATGGGGATGGATATGGATCCATCCCAGGGGAGGATCGGTGGAGGATGTTTTGCACAGTCTCCTGTGTGGAAGGAGGTTGTGCAAAGGAGTTACGCGCAGAGGTGGCTCGCTGCAAGTGCTGAGTCAGCTCATCCACCTTCTTTTCAATAATTGAGACCTTGTCCAATCGACTGGCCATTAACTCCAGGTCGACTGATGCGGACAGGTCCTGCGTCTCATGTGCTCCCTTAAGATTCGTCGCTGCGCGGGTATTCGTCCTGTCGAATAATCCCATGGAGTCATTGTTGATGGAGTTCTCGCACATGTTTTCGAGAATCTCCCATACGGTGTCTTCATGTTGACCCATGATGTTTCCTCCGCAGGTTGCATTGACGAAAAGGCGGATGTCCTCACGGAGTCCCTGGTAAAAAGATTGGACTTGTTCCCATTTAGGAACTCCGTGATGGGGGCACTTCCTCATGAGATCCTGAAAACGATCCCATGCCTCATGGAGAGGTTCCCCTGATTGTTGAGTGAAGTGTGTAATCTGATGGCGCAAGGCGTTGGTCCGACCAACGGGAAAGAACTTTTTCAAAAACTCGGATTGAAGTTCTTCCCAAGTGTTGATCGGCCGGGTCTGAGTTTGATACCAATGGGCGGCCTTGTCCATAAGAGAAAAGGAGAACATCTTCATGAGAAGAATATCCCGATTTTGCGCATCTGATCCAAAAGTGTGGGCCAGATGCTTTAGCTGTTTGATGTGCTGGAAAGGATCTTCAGAATTAAGCCCATGGAATTTAGGTATAGCGTGAATCATGTTGGGCTTTAGTTCGGAATCAGGTCCTCCAATCGGGATTCTAACTCGAGGCTCAATGGCCACCGCAGCAGGATTGTAGTGGTCCCGCATCATAGGACGCTGCGGTGGGTGCACGAAGTTTTGGAAGAGGTCATTGAGTCGCTGGAGCTGGTGTTCCAGATTATTTTCTTCCTCAACTGGCTGAGCCATGATGGGGGAAGAAGAAGAACTTGGTTCTGAATCAGAAGAGAGAATAATATGAGGGTGTTGCTGCACAAACACGGGCGTCGAGGCTTGGCCTTGACGAGAGTGAATTTCTAATGGAGGTCTTAAGGGTGGTCTTAGAGACCTCCTTCCGTACATGCACAGTTGGGAGAGGTAAGTTTAGAAGGTGCTGGACCCAATCAAGACACCCAAAAATGTGTTGGGTGACTATAGAGGTGCGGGGCAGATGGACCCCTTGATCAGAAAGATCGTCCACCTGAGAATTACCTGGGCAGCCAGAGAGGGAGAGTCCCGCGAAGACCCCTACACGGTAGAGCGTCCCCACGGGTTACAGGGTTTCCCCCACCCGACCTCTCTTGTCACTGCGGTTCCAGGTAGACCAGAATGGGGATCTTGACCTCTTAAGTCTACCAATTTTAAGATCAGGGTGCTTAAGGTTTCACTTGAACTTTAGTCTTTTTAAGTGCAAAGAGTGACCTAATTTAAGGTTGGTTAACCCAAAGGGGTCAACTTTACCTATTGTTTTCTTTAAGAGCTTTTAGGTCCTGTCTTTTAGGGTTCAAGTGTTTAGAGAGAGCCAATTGTTTAGGATTTTTCTTGTTAATTATTTTCAATCAATGGCTTGGGCACACCTCTTTAGGATTTCCTCAATTCTTGATTAAGGGGTGTGTCTCTACTGAAATCCTATTGTTTGACCTTATGTTGGCTCTACTTGGTCCATTTAACTCTTTGTTGGGCAATTAGGGCTCAAGCAAGAATGTGTTAGCCCTTAAATACCCTTAGTGTGCAGGAGTGATGAGTTGAAAACATGCAACTTTTTATGGTTACTAAGTATGGAAGACAGGTTAGCCCTATATTGCTTTGTTCTTTTCTTTTCTTTCTCTTTAGAGTGTAGGGGTTAATAGTGAGAGAAAAGATTTACCTGTCTTCGGAGTGGTTGTCGTGTGGTTGCTTGTCTTCTTGAGTTCCTGTAGCTGCACAAAAGAGAGGAGATTATCAGAAATTAAAAGATACAGGAATGTTTACCTCTAGAATAGCCGTTGCTCCCCGGCAGCGGCGCCAAAATGAAGAAACGTCGGTTTCAGTTGTAACGTTGTAGTAAAGCTGGTTGTTACCAACGTTTCATATAAAATTTTTTTACTCGGAAAAATAAAAGAGTTCCCGAGGTCGAACTCAGGGAGCAAGTTGTATTCTAGAGATATACAAGTTCTATTACAAAAATAAAGAGAGAGAGAGAGAATTTGTTGTTCTCTTTGTTCTGCAGAGGGGGGTGCTCTTCTTTCTCTCTTTCTTTAGATCTCCTTCTTTCTCTCTGTTCAGGTGATATTCTTCTCTTGCAATGTGGTGCTCTTCTTCTTCTTCCTGCTGTTCTTCCTTGTTTTCTTTCTTTCTTTGTCTTCAGATCTTCTTCTTCTTTGCTTGCTTCTTGCTTCTCTTCATTCCTTCTTCTTCTTTGTCTTCACCTGCCTTGACCTCTCTTTTTCTTCTTTCGCGATGGCCGTTGCTCTTCCTTCTTCTTCAGCCTGTCTTCTTTCCTGCTCTGGCTGCTGACCTTCCGTCGTCTGCCCCGGTGCTGAGACGACTTAACGATGCCTTCGCTACAGTGCAGCAGCTCCTTCTTCTTCAGCGGGTCTGCTTCTTCTTCTTTGGCCTGCACACTTCAGAGTTTTTTCGTCAAGAGGCAAAAACCTATTCTACCCCCCTCCCCCGCGTATCTCTCTCTCTGAAATCACTCTTCGGAAGCTCTCCCAGAGCGCTACCGGGTAATCGGGTTCGGGTCAGGCCCGGGTCCAGGCCCACCGGCGTGCGTGGTGGGCGAGGAGTGCAGGTCAGTCTAATCGGGTCGGGCCAGGTCCGCGGAGCGTGGTCACGGACGAGGCCGAGTCGGGTCGGGTCGGGTGAGAGGGACCTCACCCCGTGGTAACTGAGGCAAACAGATGGTGGCACTTTTGCAATTTATGTGGGTGTGTGGCTTCAGAAACTCCCGAGGTGGGACTATCCGCGCACCCCTCTTCTCTCACGCCTGCAGCAGGGATGGTGCTTCCAATTGCAACAGCTGTTGAGGCGCGCAACTTCAATTGAGGGCCAGGGTGTGTGCGCAAGACTCTTTCGCGCTGGCCGTGGCTCTTCAACCTGGGATATCTAGGCTTGGAGCAACCTCAAGCAAGCTTCGAGCTTCCTCGCCAATGGCGGTCAAGGCCTGGAACCTGAAATCAATAGAACGGCCTCTCGGCCAAATCAGACAGGCGGGGGACCTTCGCCGTGGCACGGCGAAGGTGGTCAGGGGGTCTGCAGGGGGCGAGATGGAGCTATCAGGTCATCCTAGGTCGAACTGTGAGCGAGGGAGTGGGTGTGTTCGGTGGGTCTGCAGAGGGTGTTTGGTGGGAAGTGGAGGGGCGGAAGAGGATCAGGGTGAGGAGGCGGAGGTTCTGCGGTGGTCGTCGAGCCGTGTGGGTCGCTGAGGTGATGGGAGCGGCTCGCCGGAGGGTGGTCGGAGGCGGAGAGGATGAGGGTGAACAGGGTCGGTAGAGGGCTTAATTGACTAAATCGAAAGCGGGGAAAGAAAGAGGAGAAGAAGGGGAGTAGGTCTAACTTAACTGCAGGGACGAAGGGGGAGGAACAGGGCGACAGTCGTATCGACTGTCGCCGGAGAAGATGATGCTCAGAGAGAGGGGCGGCGGCGAGCAGAGGGCTGGAGAGGCGCCAGCTGGGTGCGGCGTGGCGCGGGAAGAGCAGGGGAGGAGGTCTCTGCTGCTGGTATTGCGGCAGAGCGAAGAGGTGGAGGGGGAGGAAGTCGCCGGAGCTGGTGAGCGTCTGCCGGAGGAAGAAGAGAAGAAAGCTGGGGGTTTTCTCCGTCAGATCCAGGCTGCCCTCGTCGGTGGAGCGGCGGGGGGTATTTATAGGGATGAAGCAGGGAGGAAGGCGGAGGGAGACGACGTGTCTCCCTCGCCGGAGCATGGTCGGAATACGAACCCATACCGTCCGTGCGTTCGCACGGCCGGTATGGGGGGCTGCAATGACCATGGGGGTGCTCCTGCGACAGCTGACGACGCAGGGCACCCCCGGTACACATGCCAGGTCCTCCACCTCACCCTGCGCGGCGCCATGCTCCGCGCAAGGTCGCCGGGGCATGGTGCTGGCAGGGTTTTGCAGGAGGGACCTGTTTGCAAAGAACGAAGGAGAGTTAGGGGCCTAAATGCGAGGGTTCAAAAGTTGAGGGCCAAAGAGTAAATATATGAGGACCAAAGTGTAAAGTCGGCCAAGGAGGTTTCTTCTTAGGCTCAAGTTTTTATACATGACTAATTGGAACCTAAGGAATCTGATGGTAAATTTCATTTTCATATTAAACCTTGTTTGACCGGTCAATTTGCGTAAAGACCCAAATTAAGTTATTAATTGGGCATGGTTCTCAATGTAGGTCAAAATGGGTTCTAAAGGCCAAATTGAAGGTTCTAAACCCTAGAGATTATTTTTCTATGAATTTTAGAGGGTTTATTCTATTTTTACTTTGCCTCGAACCTTGTGAATTGAAGTGGTTTGTTTTAGGGTTACAGATTATCATTTGGTTCCTTGGAAGTGCTGTAGCCCTTGCTAGATCATCTCATCCCACTTTTATTCTTATTAAGCTGTTTTGACCTGTGTTTGGGCCCTGAATTACCCTGTATGCAGATTATACTGGTAAAATTGCACTTTTACCCCTTATGACTGGTTTTCTTCTCAAACTCAGAATTCTCTGAGTTAAGCCTTTCCTTGAGATATGTAGGAGCTTTTATCCTTTGTATTGGGTCAAAATGAGCTAGTTATGGCTCATGATGAGGTTCTCATCAGTAAACCCTAAGAGCCTTGAAAGATATAGAATATCAAGTAGGCTAAGATACTCCCTTTGCAAAGCTATGTGATGTAGAAAATCAGAGTGGGAGTGATATTGCTCTCAAGAATTTCCAAGAACAAAAGAGCATAATGGAGCACAGTAGCTTTTGAAAGCTTAGAAAAGGATAATAGAAAGTATTTTAACACTAGAATATTTCTTTTCTTTATATGTGGGCTTAAGGCAACCCATGGTGGGTATATATATGTGTAGAAGGTTAGATTTAAGCCTAGGTAGTTATTGAAATTTGAATTGGAATGGAATAAATTAAGGTAGAATGGCTACAAAGATATTATTCAAAGTCTAATAGGATCAGATGTCTAATAATGCAAGATAGACTTCTGAAGGAGTAATTTCAGATGTCTAAGAATAAAGCTGGACGTCTGAAAAAGCGTCAGGGTCAAAGTGATCGTTCCTGGAATGAGGTTGGGTCTAAACAAGGATCTAAAGACAAATGATCAGACGTCTTACTAGATGTCTGGTCGAAAGTTTAGACATCTTAAAAAGAATCATTAGATGTTTGAATATATTAAAGGACGTCTGATATCCTACAACTGTCCAAAATCAAAGAGAAACTAGAATAGTCAATTGCAGTCAATTTGATCGTTGGATAGAAAATGAACGTTGGTCATTTCAAGACATCTCAAGAAGACAACAGACGTCTGCAAGACAAGAAAAATTATGACTGTTGTTCTTTTGAAGTTAAAGAGATATCAAAAGCTCAAGGAGGCATCTGAAAGACATTATTAGACGTCTGCAGTGGATCACAAACATCTAAAATCCTAGGTGACATAGGTCAAAGATTTTGCATATGATTCTAGGTTCTAGACAGGAGCCTAGACGTCTGATAAAGTAGATCAGATGTCTGATGAGCAGACACAAACGTTTGAAGGAATCATAAGATGTCTGAAAAACCAATCAGAGAAAAAGTCTTGTATGCTAAAATAGAAGTGTGAGGATAGGAAGGCTCTAAAGGTATCCTAACGATAATTCAAGGCTCATTTTCATTCTAAAAATGAAAAGAAACAAAACTAATCTAACTACATCTCCTTCTATCTCCTCGTCTCCTTGATATTCATCTCCTTCTATCTTCATCTCCTCATTTCCTTGATCTTAAGTTTTCATCAAGCTCCATCCAACCCTAAGTCTGAAATATCCATCTCCAAAAAAAATGTTAAATATAACATGTTTTGTTATCATCAAAATCAATGATCGTGATACTTTATCACCAGCACAAATAAGTCTAAGTGGAGTAATTCCAGAGGTTGAGAAGTGTTAACCAACTTCTTTGCTTTGAAGGAAGTTTTAGTTAATTTTTCAAGTTCACAGGAGTCACAAACTTTATTATTTTTTAAATTAAGTTTTGGTAGACCAATAACTACATCATGTTTCACAAGCTTACTCATGTTTTTCATGTGAGCATGCCCTAGCCTTTTATGCTAAAGTGTTGCCTCATCATTAGATGCAACTAGACAATTATTGGTGTTACATTTGTTGAAGTCAACAATATAAATGTCCTTATGTCTAGTACCTTTAAGTAATGTTTCTTTTGTTTGTTTATCTTTTATCTTAAAACCTTTTATGTGAAACTAATTTTATAACTTCTATCACAAATCTGACTAACACTAAGAACATTATGCTTTAGGCCTTTGACTAAGTGAACATTATCAAAGGAGGTTGTGGAAATTAGAAATCAGAAAACTGTTCATTTTCAAATTCTCCTCCACCTTTGTTAGATCAGATTGCCTTATAGTGTGCAGTATAAGGCAAATACATGTTTTCAACCATTCAACTAGAAAGACTATGTGTGTCCTTTTGTGATTTAAAGAAAGAAGCTTCGTGATCATTTTTAGGTGTATATCCTAGTCCAAACTTTTGGTGATTTGTGTATGTGTACCTAGCAGTTTCTCAAGGTTATGCCTCATTTGGTGAATTTTGCTAGATCATTAACAAGAATAGCTAACTTGTCTTTTAATTTATCAGGATATAACTTTAAAGAATCTATATGTGCTTTTAGTGAGGTGATTTCAAGGGATAGCTCATAGTATTGTGATGCATATTTATGTTTAAGAGCATTTTCGTCTTCTAAAGTTTTTGCTAGCTTTTTGTTCTCGGCATTAAGGGATTTAGCAAGATCATGCAATTCATAAAAAGCTTCTAAAAGTTCATTAGGATTAAAAGAAGTTACCTCATCTTCTAGGGCCATTAGTCTGAGAAGAGCGTCCTTACCTGAAGTTTCCTCTTCTTCTTTTGAACTCAAGTCTGAGTCATCCGAGGTGGCTTGGAGTGCTTTCTTTTTCCCTTCCCTTCTCAAGGGTTTCTTTGTGTTCCTTTTCTCTTCTTAGTTCTTAAGAAGTCAACAATCTTTTCGGATGTGTTCATTCTTTTTGCAATCATAGCAGATAACTGATTCTTCTTTGGTTTCATCCTTCTTCTTTCTCCGGCTCTTTTTGTTTTTGAGAAATTTTCTGAAATTTCAGGAAAGGAGAACAATGTCCTCCTCACTGCTTGATTGATCTAGGTCAGTGTTGGCTTATAATGCTACATTCTTTTTTTTTTACCCCTTAATTCTCACTTTACTTCATATGCTGAAGTTGCACTTTGTAAGCCATCAACCTTCCAATCAAATCATCCAATTGTAGTGTTAACAGATCTTTGATTCTTGTATTACAACGGTCATCGTTTCCCAATCACTGGTAAGGGATCGAAGGATTTCTTGTATGAAAGCATCATTCTTGATTTCCTAATCAAGATTTCGCAAAGAATTTACAATATCTATAAATCTTGTGTACAATTCATCCTGAAAAGCTCATACTTTTGAGTCAGGAGGTTGATTCGGGTTTCTTTCACGTTCGAGGTACCCTCATGTGTGACTTCCAGTGTGTTTCATATCTCAAAGGCAGTTTTACATGTCGATACGTGATGAAGAGTGCTTCGCGAATTAAAATTAGGGTTCGGAGGACCCATCGTCGTAGCTCGCAAAATGCATCTATCGGATAAAATTTATAACCGAAACTCGAGATGAGTCTCGGGTTGAACACGGGGAGGCGAACATTTAGTTTGTTTGAAAACCACACTTCTCTTTTATTTATTTTTGTCGTTTTTGTCTTTTCTAATTTTCTGGTATTTTTAATATGGCAAGAGATCAGGTCGATGAAATCTAGCTAATCTACTTGCAAAATAAAAAGAGAGAGACAGAGACAAAGAGAAGAATAATCATCTATTTATGAATAAGTGTTTGTTACAACTACGAAAGCAGGGAAACTACACTACGAAAGTGAGAAAGATAGAAAGAGGTGAGAGAATCCCCCTCGACGGTTGCTCGAAGGACGACTTGCTCTGACGTCACCTAGAGGAAGGTGGTGAGGAGCGGGATAAATGAGGACGGACAAGAGGACAGAGGATGGGGTAGGACAATGTCGCAACAAGGATCTTCTTCCTAAAGGGCGATGAGAGGATGACCATGGGACGCTCCACGAATGGGGATGAGGGGAGGGAAAACTATTTGGTTTTCTACTATAATGGAGCAACCCGAGCTTGGGACAAGCTCTCTCTAGAGCCTTGGAGGTGGTGAGAGGAAGGAAGGAAGAGGTGGTTTGAACAGGGAGGGGTCATGGGGTTTGTATAGTGGAGGAATGGAGGTCAAAAATGGATATAGGGTAATTAGCGTCCTCCCGGATTTCGCTGTAAATCCAAGTCAAGCATCGTTGTAGACTCCAGCTCAAGCTCACGCACGCACGCACGCTCTGCTAGCCTTCCATCACGCGCGCAAATCATGCTCGTGCCCTGCTGGTGCGTGTTGACGAGCGCACTGGCGTGCGCGCAGGTGCACGCTAGTTTGCACTAGTGTTCACGTGCGTGCGCGCTACTGGTGCATCTTGGCATGCATTGCGGGCATGCAATTGCGATTGGGGGGGCTTCGTAGATCTCGAACCCATGCCCCTCCATTGAAGGTCGAGTGCTTAACCACTGCGCCAAGATGTCCAAAAGGTCAAGGGGATGACTTAGCGCTTGCAGGGGAGGAGCATTCTCTGCCGTTGGATTCTCATCCAAAGATGGCATGCTAGGAGTCTTCTTTGGAAGGACGTTGATGACCTTGGGCGCTCCAGATGGTGCCACGTGGCACCATCTGGACCGTCCACCTTTCCTTGCTTGTAGAGGATGCCACAGTGCTCGGATCGAGGTGATTTCTGCGTTGATGGATTACGATCATCACTCTGGATCCATCCATATGGTCGGATTCTTCATCCGAGGCCCGTAAGGATGTTGCTTGCCCCCTGGCCATTGATCTTTTTTGGACCACATAAGATGCTCCGAGATTCCGATCTAGACGATTTCGAAGGCATTAGACTCCGATCGTTGTCCTAATCAAATCCGTACAGCCAGATCGTCCATCTGAGGCCCTAAAATAAATCTCCTTCCCTCTTGGCCATAAGAAGACATAATTATCCTAAAATATACACAACTACTCTAAATGCAGGATGATGCATGCTATGCAATATTTATACTATGAAATGCAAATATAAGCCTAGGAACATGCATGATTAGTGACGTGTCGTTGTGCGTGTGTGTTAAGGAGTGTCATTATAGTCGCACTTGCAACATCATTTTAAAATAAGTAAACGGAGGTGAGTCCGAGTGTCAATCTCAGGGAGGCGTGGAAATCGGATTTTTGCTTACCACTTGTTGTCACGGAAAGTGCGGAGTTTTGCTTGCAAAAGATGTGATTTTAAAAAGTGAGAGAGAGATAGAGAGAGAGAGGGTTTAGGGTTAGAAAGTTCTTTGTTTGATCATGCAACTTGAACGGAAATTAAAATGACAACTGAATGGAAAATAACTTCATTAATCATGCACTTGTAGTTCATAGCTTACAACATTAACTATATGCTTCAACAAAAGTAATAGAAAGCCTTAAAAGAAAGAGAGAGAGAGAGAGAGAGAGAGAGAGTGGAGAGAGACGAGGCAGCCACGGCAGTGGAGGAGGCTCCGTCGACGGCTCGTCGTCTCCGACGATTACAAGAGGGCCTAAAGCTAGCTAAGAGAGGAGTGGAGTAGTTGCAAGGGGAGTGAATGCCATGAATGAGTGGTTGGAGGGGGTTTAAATAGGGTTAAGGACTTCCTAAAAGAAGAAGGGGCTTTAGCGACATCCAGAGCGTCGCTAAAACCACTCCCAAAAGCGTCGGTGAAGCCCTCCAGCCGCTGGTCAGCCACCTGCCTCGTTTCTTCTCCTCGTGAGATCCGCGGTTGTTGAAAGAGAGCCGTCCGATCGAAGATCGGATGGCTGAGAATCCTCCTCGGCTACGCTGGGATCGCGCCTCGGGCGCGCGTGTGCGCGGACGTAATCGCCCGGCATGCATGCGCGCATGGACGCCCGTGAGCTGCGGTTGCGCTGCATGGAAAGATCTCGGCCACCCGCTGCTGATCGGGCGGCCCAATTTCACCTCGCACGTCCCCCGTCTTCAATTTCAACTCCGCGCGGCTCGAACCTGCGTCGCGTGCGTGCGGGCATGCGCGCTAAATGTTGCGCCACGCCCGCACTTTGTCGCAACGACCGCGGGCGGGCGCGCGAGTCTCGGCCGTTCGATCGAAGATCGACGGCCGAGATCTGATCTTGGCTAGATGAAGGTGCGACGCGTGGTGGAGCGGGGCTGACGTGGCGCAATATGGGCCATTGATCTCCAGATCAACGGTCAGAACTTCTTGGGCCCATTATAGGAGCTCCGGATGTCAGATTTGGCCGATCTTGAGTCCGTTGGACTCCGTTCGTCGTTCTGAATCCATCCGTGCAGTTCGATTGCTCATCTGAGGCCTGCTTTGACAAATGCTTACACAAATGGCCATTAATATAGTTTATAAGAAATCTTGGTACATGATGCATGCAATGCTCCCATTCTACTTATGTTGTGCCTTTTATTCTAAAGATGGGCCATATTCAACATAATTATCACCCCCTTGTATAGTGTTATCAATTAGACATTTTACCCTCAATAATTTTGTCTACATCAATACTCTATTAAATTCTTCTTTTAATAATTTGCAAAAGATGGCATTCATTGCCTTGGCATTGCGAGTAGCCATCTTTTTCTAGTCAAATGTTATTGCTACACCTTCCTTTTTCTCTAGGTACGTGTACTTTGGTGCAATCACATCCCATACCTCATAATCCACTGATTCTAGAAATATCTGCATTTTGGTTTTACAATAACCATGGTTAGTAGTAGTACCATTGAATAATGGTGGTCGTACGGGAGATTGCCCCTCAACGTAGACATCGGTAGAGGACTTTGACATCTTTAGGACTAAAACCTTACTCTATACCAAATGATAAGCCTGTAAGATCTAATAACTACACTAGAGGGGAGGAGTGAATAGTTTAGATAGCAATAATACAACAAACTTCAACCAAAATTACAAACCATGAAATAAATCACACAAGTGCACTTGGATTTATAGTGGAAACTCTTTGGAGTAAAAACCACTACCTAAGCTTCTCAACTTAGGATTTTTTCAACTAAATGAAGCTAGCCAATCCACTAGAAACACGTACCTCTTAAAACAAGGGTGGCACAACCTCTTACAACAACCCTTCTCTTGTATACCTGAAGATAATAACAAAAACAACAACAGGTGTCTCAAACACCTTGGGACCCAAATCAAATCTGTAGAAATAATACTTGTATCCTAAGGAACCTCAATGTAGAGAATTCAAATCGAGTTTTTCATAGAGGCTCTAAATGGAGTGTTTAGAAAAGTGTAGAAGAATGACCATAGAACCACTTAGAATGAGAACATAAGAGTACTTTTTCACGTAAAGATTTGCTTTGAAGTGTGTTGAAAACGGGTGCAAAGTGGTCCTATTTATACTTCAAATCCGCACAGATTTGGAAATGATTCAAAATTAATTAGTCGATCAAATTAATTTTTTGGTTGATCAAAAAGGTGATTGATCATTTAAATTATTATTTTGATCGATTACCTATTAATCAATTAAATAGTTAATTTGATCAATTTATCTTTGAAAACCATACTTTCATATTTGCAACATTTCATCGATTAAAATATTTGTGTTAGTCGATCAAAGTGTTTTGGTTGATCACAATTTAAAAATGATTGATCAACAGTCTATTTAAAGAGTACACTAGTGAATGTATTTTGATCGAAAATGTTTGAGGTTCCGTACAACAAATCTAGACTCAAAGAAAAGAAAATACACATGACTATCTTCTAGCATTCTGTTAGCTTGACAAGATCCATGGTAGATTACATGAAAGATTAGTTGATAGATAAACATAATTTTGGTGAATTAAAACTGAGGTGTCAACACTTCTAAGGAGAAGGACCCAGGAGACCCAGTAATTTCTTATTCGACTGGGGATATCACTTTGAATAGGGGTCTCTTGGATCTAGGTGCTTCCATTAATTTGATCCTGATTGTATTATACGAGAAATTCGAAATCGATGACCTAAAGCCCACAAATGTGACACTTCAGTTAGCCGACCGAACTATCACCACACTGCATGGGATCTCAAAAGATGTGATTGTTCGACTCAAGAACTTCTACTTTCCTGTTAATTTCTTGGTCCTTAACATAGAAATGCCTAAAAAACTCAGCAACACCCTAATCATTCTGGGTAGACCTTTCCTTGCAATGGCAAAAGCCCACATTGTTTGTGAATCTGTTAAGATGGAAATTGCCTTTGGGGACAAAAAGATGCAATTAAATGTATTTAAGGAAATGAAGAATTTTGGTGAAGTGGTGCAATTGAGGATTTGGATAAGGACAATAAGATTGAGGAGATCATGGCTATCAACTTGATTGAAGAGCCTTTGCTAGCATGCTTGACTCAACCAAGAAAAGAAATTGATATGGAGCCCACATTCAAGGAGGTCTGCAAATCTCTGAACATAGCACTAAACTCAAGACCTAATTAGCAACACCTAGTGGAGAGGTTACCTGCTCCATCTTCACCACCTTAACTCCCATCAATCTTGGTCCCACCCCAATTAGACTTAAAGCCCCTCCCAAGTAATCTGAAGTATGTTTTCTTGGAACCAAATCAAACCCTTCTTATGATTATCAACCCTTACCTAACTAGAGATAAAGAACTCAAATTGATTAAGGTCCTAAGTGAAAATAAGCAAGCTATTTGGTGGACCATCTTTGATTTGTAAGAGATTAGTCCTACTTATTGCACCCACAAGATCTTTTTAGAAGAGCGTGCATGATCTTCTTACAAATTGCAGATGTGACCCAACCCGAATATGTGGGAGGTCATAAAGAAGGAAATTATTAAGTGGATTGATGCGAGCATTATTTACCCTATCTCTAACAGTCCTTGGATAAGCCTAATCCAAGTTATGCCAAAGAAAGTAGGACTGACAGTGGTCACTAATGATAAAGGTCCATCAATCTTGACTCGCACTACGACTGCATGGCGAGTTTGTATTCATTATTGATGTAGACACATCTATTTCACATAAACTATATATTTATGCATGTTCATAGGAGTATAACTGCATTCAGCATTATAAATATTGCATAGTATGTATCATTCTGCATTTAGAATAGATTATACAAATTCTAGGTTAATTTTCCCTTCTTGTGCTCAAGGGACAGGGCAATATTTATTTGGGTTTTGGATTGAAGATCCAACTATACGGATTTGATCAGGGCGACGATCGGAGTCCAATGCCTTCAAGATCGCCCCGATCAGACTTCCGTAGCATCAGATGCAGCTTGAGAAAGATCAAAGGTTAAGGAGCAAGGTGGTGAAAATTCAAACCTCAAATGAAGAATCCAACCACACAGATGAGTTCAAATCAACGATCGTAGTCCAACTAGGCAAAAATTGATCCAATCCGACATCCGTGGCACCTCTTACGAGCATTTGAAGTTGGACGGCAAGGATAGCGCCATGTGGTGCCATCCCAACCGCCCAAATAACCTAAGAGCACCCACGCTATTTCATCTTCAACTGATTAGCACATCTCAGTCAAATCCGTGATCCAGTGGCTGAGATTCCATCAAGGCCATACTTCACATCTTTGAAGAAAAGACCTATGCAATCTCAGCCGTTGGATCTTCATCCAACGACAAGAGAGCATGGGCTGCAAATTTGAAATTTGACACAAGTGGCCCCTCAGTGCAGTGATCATGACCTCAATTCATGAGAAAGGCAAGCATGATCAAGCCTCACCACACGATTTCAATCCACTGAAGGCGAGCGCAGGCAAAATTCGCCTATTGGATAGTGATCGCGCGGCATCAAGCACAATGTCGTAGCATGCTTGGAGGCGCCCGATCTACACGCACATGATAACACACATTTTGACGATGGGTGGTGCGAATTGTGAAGGCTCAGTGAGGAGCGATTTGACCCATTGATCTTCTATCGGATGATTATTGTGGTGCCACATGTCACAATGATTAGGTGCGCGCCTCAAATAGTTGAAGAAGAGGAGGCGTCGACGTGGCCATGTGTGGATGCTCGGATCTTCATCAAGCAGCTCACGTTGAGGTGCGCATTCAATGACGTGCGACTATAGTGACGCTCATAAATGTCACTAAAGGCCTTGTACTTAATTCTAAAGATGTGAACTCCCTCTTTTGCCCCCATCTCCTCAACTATAAAAAGGATCCTACACCCCTCATTCTCTTCATCCCTTCTCTTCTCTCACCCTCTCCAAAGCTCTAAAGAAGCTTGTCCCAAACTCGGGATGCTCCTTTACCACATTCAGAAAGCGAATCCTGCTGTGACATCTCCCTACTTCGTCCTCCATCCTCCAGCCCCATTCTCCCTCGTCCAGCATCTTACCACCCTCTTTCAGGCACTCCAACAACACAACTCGTCCTCCAAGCGACCGTCGAGGAGGATTTTTCTCATCCCTATCTTTTTACTGCTTTCTAGTGTAGCTTTAATTTTGTAGGTAGTTGTAATGAACATGGCTCTATGAAATATTTTTTCACTCTCTCTCTATCTCTCTCTTTGTTTTATTCTCTCTTTTCTATTATTTATTCTTTAAGTAGAATAGCTAGTGTAAATTAATTTCAACCAGCTACTCTGCTTTCTAAAATAGAAGCATGGATTTTAAATCAAGCATTCACCTTCCTGTGTTCGACCCAAGACTCACCAAAGTTTTGGTTAAATTCATCTGATAGGGGATTTTTACGCACTATGAAGATGAGTTTTTAACTCAAACTTTTTGTGTACGAAATCTCACTCATCACTTATAGGAGACTTAATTCTTTGACTAAGAAAGATCACTTCCCACTACCTTTTATTGATCAAGTCTTGGAGAAGCCTGTGGGAAGGAAAGTTTTCTACTTTTTGGATGGATATTCTAGATATAATTAGGTTTCTATTCATCCTAAAGATCAAGAGAAAATGACTTTCACTTGTTCCTACAAAACCTTTGCATTTCGTAGGAAGTCTTTTGGATTGTGCAATGCACCTACAACTTTTCAAAGGTGCATGATGACAATTTTCTCTAACAAGGTAAGAGATTATTTGGAAGTCTTCATGGATGACTTGTCCATCTTTGGAGATTCTTTTGCTGAGTGTCTTAGCAGCCTGAAAAAGATTCTAAAGAGGTGCACTCAAGTGAATCTTATCTTGAGTTGGGAGAAGAGCCACTTCATGGTTCAATAATGAATTATGCTTAGACACATTATTTCTGAAAGAGGCATGGAAGTTGATCAAGCTAAAATTGATTTAATCTCTAATCTACCACTCCTAGCTTGGTCAGACAAGTTCGATCATTCCTAGGGCATGTTGGATTCTGTAGAAGATTTATCAAGGATTTCTTAAAAATCTTTAGGCCCCTGACTAATATCTTATCCAAGGATACTACCTTTGATTTCAATGATGATTTCATCCAATCTTATAAGTCATTAAGGGAAGCTGTGACCAAAGCTCCAATCTTGCAACCTCCTGGCTGGTCCAATCCTTTTGATATCATGCATAATGCATCTGACTATGCTATTGGAGCTATCCTTTGATAAAAGGTGGATAAGTGATATTTCGTTATTTATTTGTGGTAATTAATGCCTAATTAATGTTAGTCTAAGGGTAATTTGGGTTAGATTGCATTTAGTTAGGTCAGATTAGTCATTTTAAATCATTCTGTAAATAATGCATACTTGTGGACTTTTGAGTAATTTTTCCTGCAATTATGTCTGGTACCTTGATGTGTTTATTTTTATATGTGTAGGTACATAATTTCAAGTTGTTTGGAGCAAGATTTTTTTGAAAAGGTGAGGAGTGCTATCGTTAACGATAGTAGATCAGGAGCATTTTATTCAAAAAGCAAATCAAGCAAAAAATTTACAAAGGAGTTTCTACTCTCCCAATAATGCTTACAAGGAGGCTCTCCATGCTTCCATTAACTCCCAACACTCCCTAATAATACTCCCCACATTTATTGGTGTCCTTCTAAATAATTTCTTATTACGAACACACCATACACACCACAAAAATCTAGCCATCAATGTATGTGGCTTGGTTGAAGTTCTAAAGCATGTCCATAAATCCTCCCAAGTGGGCAACGCTTCTCCAAAAATAGTTCTACAGATTTGGTCTGTTACTAGGCACATGGAGAAAATGTGCATGCTACTGTCTGTGGGGAAGTTGCAAAGAGGGCAATTCTGAGGTCGGACACCCAATCTTGAGTGACTTAAATCACCTGTAATACGATTAGTTCTTCTACTCAACCAAAGAAAGATCTTTATTTTCAGAGGTATTTTTAAATACCACACAGTAGCGCAATCCTTGTCCACAAGTGACAGGTTATAGTTGCCTCTACCAATCAACCATTTATAGGCATTTGTAGGAGTGAACGGTCCATGAATCCAGGCAAACTTATCAGATCCACCCATCGGCTTGAAGGTTTCCAACTTTCTCCTCAACTGATCATATTCCTCCTCCAAATGGCCTCGCTCTCTCGCTGCATGGTTCACTAGGTTCCATCTATTATTCAGGGGGTCCCAACTCTCCTTCACTGATACAGGTTTGTCTACTGCAGCACAGAATACACATAGAAAGTAATTTTTCATAGGTGCTAAGCTAGACCAATCATCGTGCCAAAAGGAGAACTGCTGGCCATCTCCAAGCACCGACTCAAAGTTTTGCCAATTATCGTGCATTGCAGCCCAAATTGACTTCCAGAATGGAAATGGTCTGTAGGGAGCTGTTGTGCATTTGGTTACATGAGAGCTACCATGTGCATCTTTGATGACCATAGACCAGTTCTTTTCATCATCTTCAAAGAGCTTTATAGCCCATTTCAGCAGTAAGGATTCATTAAACACCTTCAGTGAGCGAATGCCTAGACCACCATATTTTTTAGGAGAGCATAGCTGCTGCCATTTCAAGGGATGTAGAAATCTACCCTTAGATTTAACCCCTTTCCAGAAGAAACATTTCCGTAGAGTGTCAAGTCTTTTCCAAATTGATTTTGGTGCTTTGAAAATTGAGAAGAAAAAAATCAGAATAGAGGTGATGGCCGAGTTCAAGAGGTGATGGGAACACTATCATGAGCCCTAACTAGCTCATTTTGACCTAGAAAAGAGAACAAAAGCTCCTACATAACCAACTGGGGGTCCTAACTCAAGGAAAAACCCCTCTAAAAGAAAAGCAAGAAACAAGGGATAAAACTGCAATTTTACCATTGCAGTGCAACAACAGGATTTCTCAGGGGCTAAACACATGTCAAATGGACTTAACAAGATAAAAAGTGGGTTAGTTCAAATAGAAAAGGTTCATGTAAAATCTGGGAATTAAATGACTTCTCGTAACCCTAAAATAAACCTACTTAATTTAACAAGGTTCTGATCAGGATAAAATTCACCTAAACCATCTACAAATCATGGAAAAATATTCTCTAGGATTTGGAACCTTTAAATTGGCCTTTAAAACTTATTTTGACCTAAATAGGGGTCTCAATCAAATGTTTACCCTAAATTAGGTTTTTATGTAATTTTCCCAGTCAAACGTGGTCAAACCCAAACTCCAACCTCACCCTTATATTCCTTAGGTCCAAATTAGGTTTTTACCAAAATTTGGAACTAAGGGGAGTTCACCTTGACCTACTTTGCAAATCAGTCCAGCCCAATTACATTCATACCCCTAACTTTTGAAAACTCTTGCAGACACCCCCCTAACTTCCTCGTCGTTCTTTGTAATTAGGTCTCTCCACAATTACAGCGGAGGGAATCCTACTCCGGTGAGGATTCAAGGAAAACAACTCCCTAATTCCTCATATAATCCCTCTCAAATTTGAAAGGGAGATTCTCTGAGGAATTCTCGTTCATGTGAACCCAATTTGGAGCTCCAATTCCTACCCAATCTCTCATGCGAACGCATGAGAGATTTGGGTCTTTTCGACCTTCCAACTCCGATGACTTGCCCATGCTTGGAAGCTTGCCTTCCAAGCACAAGACCCTCCGTCAGGGGTTATAAAATGGTGCCCTAATCCTTCCACAAACCCCCTGCTTGAATTGGCCGGAGATAACCCCCAATTTCCTCTCTTCCGCTCCAGCCAAACTCCCAATGAGCTCTGACAACCTTTATCTCCCTCTCACATTGCTCTACCACAATACCAGTGGTAGAGTTGCCTCTATCTCCCTCGTCCGCGTAGCGCTGCACCAGCCAATGCTCCAGCTACCCTCTCGTCGTCGCCGTTCTCCTCCTATTGGGACCTTCATCTCCGGCGACGGCAGACATGAGCCATCCGCCATCCCTTCCCCCTTCATCCTTAAATTAGGTCAGGTACTTCCTCCCTCTCCCCTCTTCCTGTTTCCCCCTCTTTATTTTCCAAAATATCCCTCGATGCTCGCACATCACTTCCATCTTCTCCACCTCCGACAGACCACCGGCAAGGTGCTCCCGCCACTCCACACATCCACCCATCTCGCCAACCACATCACGAGCTCCACCATGTCACACTAATCATAACACCTCTTCCCATTTACCACCACACGCTCCCAACATGCCCCTCGAAATCACCCACATCTGCATGAACAGGGTGACCTAGGCACGCACGCCCAGGCCACCCCGTGCCACGTCGACCACCGCACCACCTTCGTCGAGCCACAGCAAAGCTTCCTACGTGTTTTGATGAGGCCGCAAGGCCATTTTGCATGAGTGTAGGTTTGGACCTCCGCCGCCATTGGAGCAGGCTTGAAGAAGCTGGCAAGCTTCATTCCAAGTCCTATGCATCAGGCTTCAGGTTCCCAGACACGCATATTTCCTTCGAGCATGATTCTAGCTAGCAATTGGAGTCCAACCCGCCTTGCAACCTCTGCAATTCATGAACACCTGCTGCGGGCACGTGCAAGAGGAAGGTGGGACATTTAGTCCCATCTTGGAAGTTTTGGAGCGGGCGGTGTGATATAAGTTGAAAAGGTGTCAAGGGCTTATCGCCTCCTAACAAGGGGTGAGGTCCCACTCATCCCACTCACCTCTTCCGCGACCCACGCTCCGCGGATTTGGTTCTGACCCGACTACCCGTGCACTCCTCGCCCACCACCCACGCTAGTGGCCTGGTCCCAGGCACACTGACCCGACTCGTTAACCCAAGAAGGCTCTAGGAGAGCGAGCTTAAGAGAGAAAAGAGAGGAGAGTTCGCATGGGAGGGTAGGGCTAGGTTTTGCTCTTATAAGGAAAGGAAAGAGAGAAGAAGCCAAGGGTGAAGCTAAGGAAGATGAAGGAGGAAGCCATAGAGGAAGCTAAGTAAGGAGAAGACGTGGCTAAAGAGAAGCTGAAGTCAGGAGAAAAGAAAAAGCTAAGGGCTGAAGGCTGAAGAGGGATGAAGAGGAAAAGAGTTGAAGAGAAGCTTAAGGAAAGAGGAATAAGGGAAGAAGAAAGCAGTTGAGGCTCGCAGGGCAAAGAACAGAGAAGAAAGAAAAGAAAGAAAGAAGGAAGGAAGGAGAAGAGCCAGAGAAGAAGGAAAAAGCCAAAGAAAGAAGAAGAAAGATCAGATAAAGAAGAAAGAGAAGCAGAAGGAAGAAGAGGAAGGAAAAATTCAGAGGAAGATACTGTAGCATCTTACTTATAAGACATCTGATTTTATAATCAGACGTCCAATTTTTCATCAGATCTTCACTAGTTATAGCTACAATTCTTTTTATGCTCTATATACTCATGCTTTACATTTTGAATTAGATTTTGAGTAGTTTTATGTGTTCAATTTACATTTATTATTGAGATTAGTGCGTGAATTCCATTTACTCCCTGTGGTCGACCTCGGACTTCAACTTCGAGTAATAAAATCTATTTATTTTCAAAGCGATTTCAACTATACTACGACGCATTTATTTTAAACCCGATTTCACTTCGACAAACATTTTGGTGCCGTTGCCGAGGAGCAACGCGTAATTCATCACTAGTCTCTGCATTATTTTGATTATATTTGAGCACTAACTTGCCCTATTTGTTTTATTGCGATTTTTGTGAGGTATTCCACGAGGAGATCTCCCGCGCAAATCAACCACTCCAGGGCAGGTAACTTCGTTATCCTTCCCTAATCCATCTTCTAATCTGGGGAAGATAAAAAGGAAATAACCAAATTAGGAATCACCTGCCTTCTTTTTTAATAATTATCATTTTAAGGATAAAGTTTCCTAATTTGCGAAAGTTTTTTTAATCTTATTGAAGTTGAAGCAATTTCTTGAGATCCTACCCCAAAATTTTTGTGCCTATTAGGGATCACACTTAATTTCTAAATCTCCATGGACTACACACTTCCTGTTTGAAGTCCAAAGAGAACTTCTGTGAAAATCAAAGAGGATTGGAAATAGAACCAAATTAGGGTTTCTATAGTAGGGTATTGGGAGTGCTAGTTCACATGAGCTTGCATAAAAGGAAACAAACCCACACGTATCTGTGTGCTACCCAAGCCCTCGATTGAAAGGATCTAATCAAGACAAACCCTAAAATCAAACTCTAAAATCACTTGAACCTTACAAACCTTGGACCAAATAACCTGGGAGTCAAATCAGGGTGATTTCTAGGTCTTGACCTAGAATTATTCTGCCATCTTTAGGATAGGTCAAGTGAAGTTGGACTACATTGTAGGCCAACCAACCTCCAAATTAGGTCACAAGTCAAAATAACTACTAATTCAAGTGAAATCAAAGGCACCAACTAGGACATAAAACTGATAGACTTAAGAGGTCAAGTTCCCCATTCTAGTCTACCTGGAATCTCAGTGACAAGAGAGGTTGGGTGGGGGAAACCCTGTAACCCGTGGGGACGCTCTACCATGTAGGGGTCTTTGCGGGACTCTCCCTCTCTGGCTGCCCAAGTAATTCTCAGGTGGACGACTTTCCGATCTAGGGGTACCATCCGCCCCAAACCTCCATAGTCATCCAAACATCTTTGGGTGCCTTGATTGGGTCAAAAACACATCCAGTCCCTCATCCCTTCTTTTTAGAGCACACACATAGATTTTCAGTGGGATTCTCTATTTAGAACTAATCACTTCAGTCTAAGATCTGAATTCTGATTCTACATCTTGATTCCACCATCTGATCCAAATATGCAGCCTGGTTACTTAGGATTACCATTCAAGAAACCTACATCACAAAGATCCATGAGAGATAGGATGATTGAGGATGCCCTTGAATTTTATGAAATTGAATACAAAACCTCAAAATCAGTAGTAGACATTCAGGTTAGTGTACCAGAAACAACAACTTTCATCATAAACTGTGCCCAAGTGTTATTGACAGAAGCCACAAAAGGATCAACTCGAGACATTCTCATAATAGGATACATTGAGATAGAAAAATTTCATAACTTTGAATACCTTCAATGCATGACAAATCCTATACTATGGGAACAACACCAAGATGATCTTGAAAAATGGCAAGAGATGATGAGATTATTGAAGCAAGTTATCGATCAGAAATACCCGTACACGCCCCAAACCAGATAATGAACCACCTTGGAATAATATTGAGGATCAATCTGATTTCCCAAATTTCAGGTTTGAGGCAAAACATTGTTGTGGATTCCCAACCCAGATAGAATACAACATGCCTGATCTTGAATTAGGTTGGGAAGTCCCAATTGCAGGAGAACACGATTTTAAGCTAGCCCTCGATCCTGGGTCACCAAGCATAGAATTCCGAGACTCCTGCAGTGATGAGATTAGAACTCAACCTCTTGAGGGTGTAAATCCTGCCCCTCATTCTGATAAGTGACCCTCGAAGGTAATTCTGACCTAGATTCTAGCAATTCAACTCACATCCTCGGCTTAGAATTTGGATCTGAAATTTATTGGGAAGATTACGAGGCCCCATATGATGAAGATCAAAGTTTCAAAGAAGAGTATGATTCCGGGCCTTTATTTGATGAATATCCCTCTCCAACATCCTCAAAGATGCAGATCGATTTTTCCGAAGTCACGCCAATCTATGATACAGAAATCGAGGAGTTGGAAGAGTGAGGTTTTGATTGGGTCTTTCCTACAAGCTTAGAACTTGAGCCCAAACCAAATAAGGACACCTCTTTAAGCTCAGAATCAAAGAATAGGCTAGACCCAAGTTAGGTTGCTAAGACTACATCATGTGATTTATTCGGTGGTGAAACTCCTGATCTTGAATCTCATTCAGAACTTGATTTTCGCAATATCTCCGACGATTTTGAATCTTACCATGATTTTGGAGAACCTCTATTTCCTGAATACAATGAGCCAATCTATGACCTCAGCTCACATGATTCATTCTCCGACTCTGACTCTGAGGTCCCTGATCCTGAGATCACTGATTTAAATTCAGATTCCAATGAGATGGAATCATTTCTTTTCAATCCTCAAGAATCAAAACCAGAAAATGCCGAGAGCGGCTGCAACCCAGAGTTTGAACCTTTTCTTGACTCAAATTTCCCTCATCCTATAGACACTCTTCAGGCATTCACTTTTGAATTTGAGAGCTACTATGAGGACTCTCTAAATGAAACCACCTGTAACTCCTTTCTAGAAGAGCCCTTATACACAATTCTTATTGAAGCCACCTCCTTCGCATATATAGAACCTATCCAAACCTATTTTCAACCCTGATCTGCAACCGGACTCAATTTCTATTCTGATTCCCCTCTTACTGAGCCAATTGCAGATGATTCGACTCCACATCTATATCGGGTTTCGGACATTGATCAGACTAAAGACCATGCCCCATCATTCTCTGATCACCCCTGTAGGGTTTTAGCATCATCCACTGATTATTTTACGGATCCCTACTCTAACCAGGCTTATTCGACTCAGCCAAACCCTGAATTCACACTTCCACATCCTTCCGAGCTCCATAGCATATGGTGGGTTCCACACCTCTTGATCTACATTTATCAACCCACTAGATTGATTGGGTTTGGGCTACATCATCAGCCCATTGATCTGAACAAGCACCTGGTTGGACCAACCAGGCTCTTGATCAAGGTGCTTGTTCTACAAAAATTCGCTAATTTGACCACTCCCTCTCCATCCCATTTCCCGCTTGGCTGAAGGCGTTGAATTTAGCACTTAATGGGAGGCAACCTGTCATTCCAAAAACCTGAGATCCTTCTGATTATGCATATGTACTTCACGTTTATTGCACCCTGAGTTCAGTCTTAGAACAGTCGATCACACCTCTGGTACACGTGCCTGAGCTTGAAATCATTCGCATCATTCCCGACCCATTCACCCACCCGATAAATCCTGTTCTAAGTCCCTGAACCCAACACCAGTCCACACCATTCGTTTACAATGAGGACATTGCAAAACATAAGCATGGGGGGTGGTAAAGTGAAAACATATAGAAATCAAGAAAAGTCAGAAGGATTCTCACAAAAAATCACATATGCCAAAAATACCAAAAAAATAGAAAATTGTGAAAAAGAACAAAAAAAGTTGGAGGGGAGGAGAAATTCTTTAGGCCACACAAAAATTGGAGGAAAAGTGAAAAATGTCAAAAAAGGAGCACAAAATGAAAAAGAAAAAAAAGAGAGATAGTCATTAGTAAGAAATTAAGGGATTAACTGAAGTTCTAGACCACATCAAGGAAAAGAAAAATGAAGGAAAAAGTGCTAATGAGATACAAAAAAGAGATTAGTAGGAACTCTGATCTTAGGCCTTTTGAGCTAGACTATTAGGCTTAAAAATTCAAGTATCCGCTAAGATCTGGATAGTCCTCAAGAGGTTGGGGAAAATGCGAAGCTTAAGTATTAGGTCTAAGGCTTAGGGAGTGTTCAGCCTCGTTTACTGACCTTTGGTTTGCGAAACTTGGTAACCTAAGCACCCCAAGCCACACACAGTCTGGTTCAGTGCACATAACTATCAAAATCATGCAAAAGGGTTTAAATGTTCTAAAAAAAGTTGCCTAGATTAGGAGCGGTCGATCAACACAAGTTGATTTGGACGAGTTCCCAACGTGGAGAGGCAGGAAATTCCCCTCGAAGATGCATAATAACATATCGTCTCCTCGGTGCTTGTCTCCTAGGATATTTACATCTCCTACTGGGGGCACGTAAGCACCGTGTTGGTTCAGATGCCATGGGCAGCATTATCACGAAATGTCGATTGCCAGGAGTTGGATTTAGCTACGGAATGCCATGGGTGGTTTATCTCGAAATCTTGAAAGCCAGGGTTCTGGGGGTTGCCATGAGAGGTGCTATCACGAAGCATCGATTGCCAGGGACCTTTTGAGGATTGATGATGGGGACGAGGAATCTGATACAGATCATGTTGAGAAGCCAATCCGAAGCTAGAAATAAAAAGAAAAGAGAGAGAAAACTCTCCAAACAAATAAATCCTCTCTCTCTTACAAAAAATGCATTGCAAACTGAACCGAGGCTAATAATATGTCTCAAAGCACAGGTGCTTTAATCGTGGAGTCAAACGAACCATAGGATAGTTCCTGTGGGCCTTAAAAACCTTCGCGAAGGACTGAGGCTAGAGCTGGTCAGATATGGATTTTGGTTGGTCAAAGAGCGATCTTCATTTTTGTTGAAAACTTTAACATAAAATGATGTGTTGTATTTAATCGCGTGGTAGAAAATCGCTTTTCAAAATATTTTAATTGTCAAAATCTAATCACGAATAGTTAGGTCATCTCCACAGGGAGGAATTAGCTTATTTAAATTAATAAATAGTGTCCGTTTATTCAGGAAACTCAATGGATATGCATGCTACTTCATGCTTTTCTTCTTCTCACATAAATGCTCATTTTGACCAATTAATCAAGAATGTAGGTGCTATGATGCAAATTCACCATAATATAATATCATGTAAAATAGTGATCTCTATACAGGTAAGCATCGTAAATACTAATTTCTAAAACATAACTTGTTCTCCATAATCCATGCATTCAATCATTCATGTGATATATATATGCAAATAATTCAGATGAAGTAGAAGGAGGACTATGCAATTTCACCACAATAATGTAATGCCTAAAATAAATGAATAGTAAACCTCACAATGGCATTTGTTGTAATTTTTAATCCCAACTAAAACAGAGCATTTGCTCTCTCTCTTCCTCGCGAGAGAGAGAGCACCGGCGGGGCTGTCACGAGCAAGGAATGTTGGCGAGGATGATGGCTATCCGATGGAGGTGGCGGCATCGATGGAGACGGCCGGAGGCTACTGACCGGCGGAGGAGAATACGCCGGCGTGAAGGCTCTATTGAAGGATGAAGGCACTGGCAGCAGGCGGCGTCGGGGCGTGCGCGCGGCGGGTGCGGCACCTGTGGGTGCACCTGCAGAGTTGTGGAAGGCACTGGTGGTTGCGGCGTGCGCCTGCGGTGAGGCAATGCCTGCAGGTTGGGCGCGAAGGCAGGCGTGCGGGCGATGTGGTCTACAGGTGGGCACGAAGGCAAGCCCGCAAGCGAGGCAATCTGCAGGTGGGCGCGAAGGCAGGAGTGCGGGCAAGGCGGTCTGCAGGTGACGCCTGTGGGTGCAGTAGTGCCTATGGGCTTGGTGCACAGGCGAGCGGTGCAGCGCCTGCCAATGGGTGTGCACGCGCTTGCGAGCAGAGGCACTGCAGATGGGTGGCGTCAGCGCTAGCAGGTGCGGGTGGCGAAGGTGGATGAGGCGGTTGCTTGGTGAGGTGCGGGAGCAGTGCAGGATCAGGAAAGAGGATTGGCTGGAGCTTGAGGTGGCTTGTGCACGCTTGCGGGTGCAGGGGCGCTGCTAAAGGTGCTTGCAGGGAGATGGGAGCGGGTGCTGTGTGGTCTACAGATGCGGGCATAGGTGGTGCTAGGGAGAGAGGCACGCGGTGCAGGCTTGGAGGCGGTGGTGAAGGAGCGGTGCGGGTGCACAGTGCATGCGGTGGAGTTTTTCCCCGCCAGGGGGAAGATGGCTTTCCAGTGAACACCACCTCCTCTCTTTTAACTCCTCTCTCTCCCGGCGTGCGTGAGTTAAGGGATTTTCAAATCCCTTAACTATTTTTGCCCTCATTTGTTGAGGAAGGGCGGCAGAAGATTAACCCAATGTGCGGGGGGAATTGTGGCTGTTATGTGGAAATTTATCCCCCCACCCTTGTTCTTTCTGAATATTATTCATGCAATCATAAAAACAACAAAATCATTACATATTAAGTTATAGAATGTTATAAACTTAAATCATGATGCGTACAAATCTTCTACAACTTAAGTGCAATTATTAACACACCTACAAGGTACGATTAAAGATACTTAGGCTTAATATTAGTCCATTAAAATGGGCTCATCAAATACCCCCATGCCTAAGATTTGCTAGTCCCTAGCAAAAATAAAAATAATAGAAGTAATCAAAAGATTTCTTCTTTTCTTATTTCAAAACTTTAGAAATCCAAACAAATGTGAAGTGCTGATAGCCTAGGTAACAGATCCAAGTGAAAGAGCCAATTCGCATTGGGAGTTCGTACATCACCCTTGGTAAATATTTCTGTCGAGATAGGCAACTACTTCCCTCGAGGATAAAGCAGATGATAATCTGTAATTTGACCCCGGCGTTTGGCTTAGGTAGGAGATATCGAATGGATTTGTATTTGGTGGCACATACTCATCTGGTGCTACATATAGTCTAGTACTGCTGACTCTAGATCTCTAGACTATTAGACAAGTCAACTCTGAGAGAGGCTACACAATTGTGCTCTCTTGATGTTCCTGGGCATTCTCTCTTTTTCTTTCTTTCTGAGATCATGAATCTCGCCAGATTTAGAAATTATACTCACTATTTGGTGGCCTCACATGGCATCCACACTTCACTTAAAGTCTTAATAACTCTACAACTAAGTTAGAGTCCTCAACCAGTATTCGGGCGATCAGAAATACTAAAAGGTAGGTATGGGTCATATTTGGTGGAACGCGAAAGGTGTTTTGTTGCCTCAGAAACAATATTACATTAGAAACTTGGACTCTCTCTTTTTTTTTTGTAATATAACTATTTCTTCTTTTTCTTCTTTCTATTTCTTCTTTTTCTACTTCTTTTCTCTTTTCCTTTTTTTTTATTTTTTTCTTCTTGTTTTTGTTTCTTTTTCAATAACACAACATGATACGGACTTTTATTTACGAGGCATTATTAGGGATGATGATGGTCAAGAGAAAGTTGTGTGGCTTGTTTGGTGGAAGTGCCTATTCTCGGCACCGGGAAGAAATGGATAGGACAGGCATATTTCTGACCTTTGACACTATTACTCTCCTTCAGCTGAGGACTCTATGAAGGATGGTCGTAACCATCCACCATAGTTATAGCTTTATTAAGACTCAATCTCTGTGTATCTGCCTTATTTGGTGACTCTTAGGAATTCACTCAAAGTACACACACAGGAACAGAGAATGAAAACTATGCCTAACTCTGAAGTATCATCATCCGATTATCTAAAATTTAAGAGTCATTTCACTAGACTTAGCGCACCAATAATCTCTCTACTTTCCTCTCACAAATATGAGGTGGATCTATTGGACGATAGTATGCCTGACTCCCTATGAACTGTCCAAGGGTTTAGTAGACTTACAAATGCTCATTGGTTTTCCTCAAGGATCCATTGACAAGTCTACGTGCACGTGAAATAAATGTACTGGATTCTAAACTTAAGAAATAATTCCGGAAGAAAAACCTCTAATGACAAAGGTATTTTGCTAAAGACTAACCCATTCAGCTCAAGAAAAGAGAAATTTTTTTTTTTTAAATGCATGAATACTTCCTAAAATGCAAATGCACTCCCCCATGCCTAAATCCTACAATGTCCCCATTGTAAAATTAAAATAGGAGGAGAAAGGAAAAATATTACCTGACACGGTCTGCTGGGTTGCCTCCCAACAAGCGCTGCATTTTCTGTCAGCAGCTAGACTTATAAGGAACCTGTAAGTCAGGTTCTAGATAGAAAAAGTTAGGCCCTAAAAATATGCGTAACAGTGCGGGCCTAGAAAACAGGTAACCACGGATGTTGGCAAGCTGATGATGCAATGTAATTCCAAATGCTCGCCAGCAGAACTGAAAATAGAAAATCTCGTTGGCTACCTTGGGAGGTCTAGGAATAATAAATAGAATATGAAAAGGGACCTCCCAAAATGGAATAAGTGGAGGATAATAAGGATCCTCCAGAGCAGGACGGGTTTTAAAAGATATACACATAATTAGTTCAAACCCTTGAATGGTGAGAGTAAAAGTACAAGCATCAAACCACACTCGCCATTCTACTCTAGGACGTAGTGGCCTGATATATTCTCTAGAAAGAATGTACATGAGCAGAGATCTGAGCCAAGGATCGGTTAGGGAGTATAAGGGTTGTTTGTAGTGTTGGAAGGTAATGGTTAAGTCCAATGAGGGATTAGTTGGTGTTAGGTCCAATTCCAACAATGATTCAGATTGTGTACACTCCTTAACAGTTGTAGAAAACTTCAAGTTATCCTGCCTAGCATTAAAGATCGGAGTCATATTTGAAGCAAGGGTAGACTCCAAATTACAACTTTTTGATGGCAGGGTCAAAATGTAAGAATCATTATCATTCAGCTCATCCCCAGATTTGTTTGGTTCACTCAAATATTTGTCAGGATGTATATGTGATTCATTAGGAGTTGGATCAGTATCCTCAATTATTTCTAAAGGAGGATCATTCTTAATATTTTGGAGGAAGCCTATATCATTGAATTTGTCATTCTTCTCAGGATATAAATCCTTAATTGATGTGTTTTGTCCCTGAGAGTCTCCCATAGACTTCTCATTATTTTGTTTGTCCTCTTCTAATATCAACTCCTGTTTTGATGGAGGATGACTCTCAAAAGAAAGGAGGAATCTAGATTTAATCATATTATTTCTATCCTCTGGAGGTAAATCCTCAAATGATAAATAATTCTCCTGTGATTCACTCCAGATTTTCAGTCCAGATTTCTCTGTTGGGGCATCTTCATCCTCTGAATTAGACTCTTCATATCCCTGAGACCAGAATTGATCATCCTCTATTCCATTAGGGTCACCTTCATTAGGTGCATATGAATCCTCAGAATATTGAATGGTAGGTGTTGATTCCCTAAGTGGAGGGTCAGGAGTAGGCTCACTAAGAGTAGAATGGGATTCTACCAAATAATCAAGACTGGAAGTGATAGGAACAATATAACCTTGACCAGGGTTGGTAGGGGTAAGGAGAATACCGTCATTGGGGTCAAGGTCCTCAAGAGGTACCATCTTCCCTTGCTTTTGACTCCAATGTAGTTTAGGTGGATAATCACTATGATCATTATGCTCTAGTGGCCATGTCTCATTGGGAGAGTCTAAGTGATAGCTACATAAAATTGGATCCCTATTGTCATTAGGCTCCTCAGAATCATTTTCATGATCATGATCGTATCGGTAGGGATCAGGACTATTAGGAAGCGTGTAGCTAAGTTGTCTTCTTTCTTCATTTAACTGTTGACTATTCCTCAACATCTCTCCCATTGATTTCATTATTTCCTTTTGTTGTTTTTGCATTTCTATCATGAAAGAGGAGAGGCTACTATTATCAGGTTGGGGAGGATAGTCAATTTCAGGCTCTAGTTGCCTAGGGGTATCGGTCCAACCTCGATACGGAAATCATGAAGGGTGGGAGGGCTATGTGTTTGCATGGAAGTATGGATTTCAGGATTGGAAAATCCCGCTCCTAGGCTATGCTCAAAAGTGGGAGTTATCAAGCCAGTACTCCCAGGGTAAGAATGAGAATGATCCCATGAGTTGTCAATGTACCCATCAAAGGATGGATACGCTCGGAGCATGGGATCTTGATTAAAAGATGGGAAGTATTGACTTTGATAATCTGAATGATAGGAGTAAGAGTAATCCATTTCTTTAAGCGAAACAATTTTAACTCTCTTAGGATTTAGCAAAATTCAGTAGAAAACTTCCTAGAGAGTTCTATTGTCAAAGCAAACGCAAATTCAACGGGATCTATTTTTAGTAGATTGTAGGTCTTAGAGTTATATGTTTAGTTGGTGGCCAAACAAGTTTTGCAAAAATTACGCTTCCTAGGCCAACCTTCGCTGGTGCCTATAACCTACTCTCAAGAGATGGAAGTCTCGAATCGAGCCCACACACGAGGAACCGAAGTAACTTGGTGGATATGCTTGTTGATTTCCGACTAACTTCCCTTATGGTGCAAAAGAGGAGAGGTAGAAATTTATCTAGTGACCTTATGTGAGGTGCACAGTGTCTCAAGTGTGCAAGCATATGATCGTGTTTTGATTTTTTGAAATTCCTCAAACAGGATCCTTTTGCACACAATTTTCAGTCACAGATTTTAAAGTCCACCTCTTAACAGTCCCAATTTTTTAAAGGACCACTGAATTAATTTGATTCAAGCACTTTAGTGGTCTTAGATTTAGGTTCAATGCATATGCATGACAAGTAATTAATGCTCAAGAGAAGACATACCTTACTCCAGCTTTCTTCATACAATAATGAATGCAATGCAATAAAAATAAACTAGATGCTGCTCATTCAGTCCTAGATGGTTGTCCTATAGATATGTAGCTTCTAGCAGGCAGTTCGAATTTTTTTTTTAATTTTTAATAACAATAACAAATAGACCTAATCTAACTAACTAATTGAAATGCAGTTCAAACAGTTTAAATAATCCTATAATCTAAATAAATGGGAACACGTTCCTGAAAATACGCTCGCACATACAAGAGCGATAAGAAATAAAGTGGCACTAGGAACACGTTCCCAAAAATACCCAACATAGGTCCAAAAGACAGAAATTAAATTCTAATGTCTATCTAACTAAATCTAACTAAGATCTACTGCCTACATCAGAAATAGGCTTCTTCGTAAGCCTATGTGCGTGGGATCAAGGCCTATGTGTTCCTGTTGCCATCCTCTAGGTGGCGTCAAGGTCCACCATAAAGATCGTCTCCACCGTACGCGTCCGTCACATTCATCGCGTGTTTTTGCATAGAAGAAAATCCACAGTTAGTAATTCAGAAAAGCTTTCAAAATAGCATAAAAATAACATAAAATTCCCAAAAAAATTAATAGCCATTTTTCCTCCCCAGCAACAGCGCCATTTGAAGAGCAATCTTCGTTTTCGTTGAAAACTTTAACATAAAATGATGTATCGTTTTATTTAATCACGTGGTAGAAAATCGCTTTTCAAAACATTTTAATTGTCAGAATCTAACCACGAATAGTTAAGTCATCTCCACAGGGAGGAATTATCCTATTTAAATTAATAAATAGTGTCTCGTTTATTCAGGAAACTCAATGGATATGCATGCTACTTCGTGCTTTTCTTTTTCACACATAAATGCTCATTTTAACCAATTAATCAAGAATGTAGGTGCTATGATGCAAATTCACCATAATATAATATCATGTAAAATAGTGATCTCTATACCGGTAAGCACCATAAATACTAATTTCTAAAACATAACTTGTTCTCCATAATCCATGCATTCAATCATTCATGTGATATATATATATGCAAATAATTCAGATGAAGTAGAAGGAGGACTATGCAATTTCACCACAATAATGTAATGCCTAAAATAAATGAATAGTAAACATCACAATGGCATTTGTTGTAATTTTTAATCCCAACCAAAACAGAGCATTTGCTCTCTCTCTTCCTTGCGAGAGAGAGAGAGAGCACCGGCGGGGTTGTCGCGAGCAAGGAATGTTGGCGAGGATGATGGCTATCCGATGGAGGCGGCAGCGTCGACGAAGATGGCTGGATGCGGCCGGCTGACGGAAGAGAAGATGTCGACGTGAAGGCTCTGCTGAAGGATGAAGGTGCTGGCAGCAGGCGGCATTTGGGCGTGTTGCGATGGGTACGGCGCCTGTGGGTGCGCCTGCAGAGTGGTGGAAGGCGCTAGTGGGTGCGGCGCGCCCCTGCGGTGAGGCGATGCCTGCAGGTTGGGCGCGAAGGCAAGTGTGCGGGCGATGCGGTCTACAGGTGGGCGCGAAGGCAGGCGTGCGGGCAAGGTGGTCTGTAGGTGGGCGCAAAGGCAGGCGTGCGGGCAAGGCGGTTTGCAGGTGGCACCTGTGGGTGCTGTAGCGCCTGTGGGCTTGGTGCACGGGGAGCGGTGCTGTGCCTGCCGATGGGCGTGCGCACGCTTGCGAGCAGAGGCACTGCAGATGGGTGGCATCAGCGCTAGCGGGTGCGGGTGGCGAAGGCAGATGAGGGGCTACTTGGTGAGGTGCGGGAGCGGTGCAAGATCGGGAAAGAGGATTGGCTGGAGCTTGAGGTGGCTTACGTGCGCTTGTGGGCGCAGGGGCGCTGCTGAAGGTGCTTGTAGGGATATGGGCGTGGGTGCTGTGCGGTCTACAGATGCAGGCACAGGTGGTGCTAGGGAGAGGCGCGCGGTGCAGGCTTGGAGGTGGTGGTGAAGGAGCGGTGTGGGTGCACAGTGCATGAGGTGGAGATTTTCCCCGCCACGGGGAAGATGGCTTTCCAGTGCATGCCGCCTCCTCTCTTTTAACTCATCTCTCTCCCCGCGTGCATGAGTTAAGGGATTTTCAAATCCCTTAACTATTTCTAGCCTCATTTGTTGAGGAAGGGTGGCGGAAGATTAACCCAATGTGCGGGGGGAGTTGCAGCTGTTATGTGGAAATTTATCCCCCCACCCTTGTTCTTTCTGAATATTATTCCTGCAATCATAAAAACAACAAAATCATTACATATTAAGTTATAGAATGTTATAAACTTAAATCATGATGCGTACAAATCTTCTACAACTTAAGTGCAATTATTAACACACCTACACGGTACGATTAAAGATACTTAGGCTTAATATTAGTCTACTAAAATAGACTCATCAGTTGGTACTTGAGTTCCTCTAGGCCTACTGTCGGCATTCTAACCTAATCAAAAAGAAATAGAAAGAGCACTCATCATAATGTGTGAAAGGAACTCATGGTATAGAACAGAAGTTAAAACCTTAAAATTTTGCTAAGGGACTAGCAAAAGCTAGGAATGGAGGTATGATGGGAACACCATCATGAGCCCTAACTATCTCATTTTGACTTAGAAAAGAGAACAAAAGCTCCTATATAGCCAACTGGGGTTCCTAACTCAAGGAAAAACCCCTTTGAAAGAAAAGCAAGAAACAAGGGGTAAAACTGTAACTTTACCATTGCAGTGCAACAATGGGATTTCTCAGGAGCTAAACACAGGTTAAATGGACTTAACAAGATAAAAAGTGGGTTGGTTCAAACAGAAAAGGGTTTATGTAAAATGTGGGAATTAAATGACTTCTCATAACCCTAAAATAGACCCACTTAATTTAACAAGGTTCTAGTCAGGATAAAATTCACCTAAACCATCTAAAAATCATGAAAAAATATCCTCTAGGGTTTGGAACCTTCAAATTGGCCTTTAGAACTTATTTGGACCTAAATAGGGGTCTGAGGTAAATGTTTACCCTAAATTAGGTTTTTGTGTAAATTTTCCAGTCAAACGTGGTCAAACCCAAACTCCAACCTCACCATTGGATTCCTTAGGTCCAAATTAGGTTTTTACCAAAATTTGGACCTAAGGGGAGTTCACCTTGACCTACTTTGCAAATCAGTCCAGCCCAATTACATTCATACCCCTAGCTTTTGAAAACTATTGCAGACACCCCCTAGCTTCCTCGTCGTTCTTTGCAATTAGGTCTCTCTGCCATTATAGGGGAGGGAATCCTACTCCGACGAGGATTCAAAGGAAACAACTCCTTGATTCCTCAGAGAATCCCTCTCCAATTTGAAAGGGAGATTCTCTAAGGAATTCCTGTTCATGTGAATCCAATTTGGAGCTCCAATTCCTACCCAATCTCTCATGCGAACACATGAGAGATTTGGGTCTTTTCGACCTTCCAACTCTGGCAACTTGCCCATGCTTGGAAGCTTGCCTTCCAAGCACAAGGCCATCTGCTAGGGGTTATAAAAGGGTGCCCTAATCCTTCTGTAGATCCCCAGCTTGAATTGGCTGGAGATAACCCCCATTTCCTCTCTTCCCCTCCAGCCAAACTCCTAGTGAGCTCTAGCGACCTTTATCTCCCTCTCTCATTGCTTTGCCACAATACCAGTGGCAGAGTTGCCTCTATCTCCCTCATCCGCGTCGCGCCGCACCAGCCAATGATCCAACTACCCTCTCGTCGTCACCATTCTCCTCCTACTGGGACCTTCATCTCCGGCGACGGCAGACACGAGTTGTCCGCCATCCCTTCCCCCTTCATCCTTAATTTAGGTCAGGTACTTCCTCCCTCTCCCCTCTACCTATTTCCCCCTCTTTATTTTCCAAAATATCCCTCGACGCTCGCACATCACTTCCATCTTCTCTACCTCCGGTAGACCACCAGCGAGGTGCTCCCGCCGCTCCACGCATCCACCCACCTCGCCAACCACCTCACGAGCTCCGCCACATCACATGATCACAACCCCTCTTCCCATTCTCCGCCACACGCCCCCCGAACTCACCCACTTCGCACGCACAGGGTGACCTAGGCACGCACGCCCAGGCCACCTCGTGCCACGCCGACCACCGCGCCACCTTCGCTGTGCCACGGTGAAGCTTCCTGCATGAGGCCGCAAGGCCGTTTTGCATGAGTGCAGTTTTGGACCTCCACCACTTTTGGAGTAGACTTGAAGAAGCTTACAAGCTTCATTCTCGGCCCCAAACATCACGCTTTAGGTTCCCAGACACGCAGATTTCCTTCGCACACTATTCTAGCTAGCAATTGGAGTCCAAGCCCCCTTGCAGCCTTTGTAATTCGTGAACACCTGCTGCGGGCGCATGAAAGAGGAAGGTGGGATATTTAGTCCCACCTCAGAAATTTTGGAGCGAGCAGTGTGATATAAGTTGAAAAAGTGTCAGGGTCATATCGCCTCTTGACACAGGGTGAGGTCCCAATCATCCCACTTGTCTCGTCCGCGATCCACGCTCCGCAGATCTGGCTCTGACCCGACTGCCCGTGCACTCCTTGCCCACCACCCATGTCAGTGGGCCTGGTCCTGGGCGCGCTGACCCGACCCATTAACTCGAGAAGGCTCTGGGAGAGCGAACCTAAGAGAGAAAAGAGAGGAGAGTTCGCAAGGGAGGGTAGGGCTAGGTTTTGCTATTACAGGGAAAGGAAAGGGAGAAGAAGCCAAGTGTGCAACCAAGGAAGAGGAAGGAGGAAGCCACAAAGGAAGCTAAGTTAGGAGAAGACGTGGCTGAAGAGAAGGCAAGGCTAAAGAGAAGCTGAAGTCAGGAGAAAGAAGAAAAAGCTAAGGGCTAAAGGCAGAAGAGAGCTAAAGAGGAAAAGAGTTGCAGAGAAGCTTAAGGAAAGAGGAAGAAGGGAAGAAGAAAGTAGTTGAGGCTCGTAGGGAAAAGAACAGAGAAGAAAGAAAAGAAAGAAAGAAGAAAGAAGGAAGGAGAAGAGCCAGAGAAGAAGGAAAAAGCCAAAGAAAGGAAGAAGAAAGATCAAATTAAGAAGAAAGAGAAGCAGAAGGAAGAAGAGGAAGGAAAAATTCAGAGGAAGATACTGTAGCATATTACTTATAAGATGTCTGATTTTATAATCAGACGTCCAATTTTTCATCAGATCTTCATTAGTTATAGCTACAATTCTTTTTATGCTCTATATACTCATGCTTTACATTCTGAATTAGATTTTGAGTAGTTGTATGTGTTCAATTTACATTTATTATTGAGATTAGTGCGTGAATTCCATTTGCTCCCTGTGTTCGACCTTGGACTTAAACTTCGAGTAATAAAATCTATTTGTTTTCAAAGAGATTTCAACTATACTACGATGCATTTATTTTAAACCCGATTTCGCTTCGACAAACAGGAGGATCAGCCTTCCTCCTTTAGATAAATAGCGGCTACTCCAACATTCAAGCTTGGCAGCTACTTTCTCAAGCAAGGGATTCCAATCACTCTTCTTCAGCTTGGTGTCATGTAGAGGTAGTCCCTGGTACCTCACTGGCAGATTCACAATAGGCATATGCAGACTGGTTGATAAAATGTCACCTTCTTGGCTATTCAACTCCAAATAGATGAGAGAGGAATTTTGACCATTTAGCCTTAACCCAGAGATGTCACTAAACATGGAAACCATAGTGTATAGGACCTTAGCTTGATTTATTCCCCCTTCTACGAAAAGAACAGTATCACCCGCATATTGTAAGATTGGTGCCAATGCTCTAAAGTTGGATAATGTATAACCTTTCACCAAACCTACCAATGAGAGTTTGCAAGCAAAGCATGCAATAGTGTCTATTGCTATATTGAAAATAAGTGGAGCTAGGGGGCAGCCCTGCCTAACCCCACACCGAGGTTGGATCCAAGCTCCACATGGTTTACCATTAATTAGAGGGGAGAATGATGAAGTTGCAATGCATCTTTTCATCCATTGGATCCATTTTGAAGGGAATCCCCTTCTCTTAATAATCTCCCATAAGTATGGCCAGGACATTGAGTCAAAAGCCCCACAAAAGTCCACCTTTCACATGAAGGCTTTACATTTTCATCTACACCATCCACTAACCATCTCTTGCGCTATAATAAATGACTCTTGTAGCGAATGGTTGGGAAAGAAAGCTGACTGTACTGGATTTATTAGACATGCTAGGACTCCTCTTAATCTATTTGCCAAGACTTTGCCAATTATCAAATAAATAGAGTTTGTCAAAGTAATTGGCCTAAACTCCTGCAAACTCTCTGCTCCTTGCTTCTTTAGCAGTAAGAAAAGGTAAGATTTATTTATTCTTTCAAAGCCCGAATTACCCTCTTGAAACTCCTTAATGACCTCCATCACATCGCTTTTCACCACCAGCCAAAAGTCCTTATAGAAGAAGACTTGGAATCCATCAGGGCCTGGGGAGCCTTTAGAGTTCAAACCAGCCATTGTATTCTCAACCTCTTGGATGGTGATAGGCTCAATCAGGTGCTCAGCTTCAGCTTCATCAACCCGAGTGAAGCCAGAATTAGTTAATCTCCAATTCCATCTTTCAATGGCTTTAGTGGCTTCTTTATAGAATCTGATCGCTTCTCTTTTAATGTCCCTTGAAGAAGTCAGCAAGATTGAATGGACTTTCTGAGTTGAGCTCACATGGAAGAGGACTGAACCTAATTGGTGGACCTATTTGGAAACCCAATTAAACATAACCTTAGCCTAATTAGGAATCCAAATTTCCAAACCTATGACCCAACCTATGGACCCAATTTCCCACACCCTAAGGCCAACCACAAACCTCAAATCCTAACTTATTTGCTTAACCAAACTAGATCCTATCCTTTCCTAAAAGATCCTACCCGTTATCCTTAGAAAGCCTAAATCCTAACCCAATAAACCTTATTTGGCCATCCCTTTTATCCTTAAATAAAAACCATTTTGGACGGTCAAAATACACCATAATTTATCCACTACTAGATCTAAATCTTAGGGTCATAAATTTCCTACCTAAATCCCTATCTTAGAACCCTAAACCAAATCTTATTCCTAATCCTAAACTTAATCTCAAAATTCATAACATCATGACACATCTGTAGTTTTTTCACCATAACATTTTCATTTCAAATCCAAATGGATTGATTCAAGTTGCATTGGAAAGATGATTTTAAGGGCTACAACTTTAATTTTATGTGAAACTTGAAATTAGAAATATAAAGAGGCCAAAAATTCAAGAGAACCAAAACCCTCCATCATCCTCTCAAAGGCACACTACAAAAAAAGTGACCTTTAGTGGTGAATTAGATAGTGGCACATAATGCATTTCCAATAATTCCTTAGATTTAGTGGCAAATTTTTTGTATTTGCCACTATAACATTTTGTCAAGCGACAATTAATATTAGTGGCAATTATATTTTCCACTATTTACTTTGATTTAGTGGCAATTGTTATTTATGCTACTATAATATTTTTGTCAAATGACAATTAGCATTAGTGGCAAATATATTTGTCACTATAGTCTTTGATTTATAAGCAATTTTTACTTACGCCACTATAATATTTTCTTCAAATGAAAAATTGGTGTAAATGAAATGAGACTAGTATTTCATCTTCAACATTTTTTTAATAACATACTTATCTGAGATATACTTATCTAAGATATTTAGAGTAACTATCCCTTATAGTAATCATTAGAGGATCTTTTTAATTTACATATGGCATTAACACATCTTTGAAAAGTTCTACCTCTTTTAAAAAAATCCTTAAATACATTTAACCCCGGCAAATGAGAACATTGGTGTGTTCACGTTACTCTAAGCTAATTTCTCCTTGGTAGGATTGTTACATTAGTCGATGCAAGGATTCACCCACCCTTCAACATTCCACACGCATGAATACTACCTGTCAATCTTGTTGCTCGCTCGAAATCAGGTTTAAATCGTTGCATTGTAGTATAGTTGAAATCTCGTGAAAAGCAAATAAAATTTATACTCGAAAAAGCCCGAGATCATTCGCTGGGAGCAAGTAGGAATTCAGTTCTCAAAATTATAATTTAAAAAAATAGAGATACGAAATTGTAATCAGAAATTGATTCAGAGTAATGCAGCAATAAGATCAAGTATCGGACTGCAAAAAGAATGTAGTAAAATGGTGATTTGAATCACCAATTACTCCCTACAATAATGGAAAATATAACTAAATAGTTATATATGAAATGATCTCAACCGTCTGAATATTCAATCAGACATCTTAAATGTCTGATAATCTGATTTCTTCTTCTGCTTCTTCATGCTTTCCTTCTTCTTCTTTCTTTCTTTTCTTCCTATGCGACTCCTCTTCTTTTCTTCTTCTTCTTTCTTTCTCTGCTCTTCTTCCTGTGCGACTCCTCTTATTTTCTTCTTCACGTAGAGGGGGAAGGATCCTCAATTTTGGCTAAGTGTCAACCAATCCTTCTCAAAGCAAAACCCCCTGCCCCCGCGCACGATCCTCTCTTTCTCTCCTTGTGTTACACTCTCCCAGAGCCTCCAACTATACCAGGTTATCAGATTTTTGGACCTAGAACGCACCCAGGTCCAAAGTTGTGGGTGTGGGTCGTAGTCGAGGAGTGTAAGGCATAGGTGAGTTACTGGGTTACGGCCAAATCCGTGGGGTGAGAGTCGTGAATGAGGTCGAGTGAGGGTGTGGGGGACCTCACCCCCCAAGTGATTCGAGGCAATAAGCCTCCATCACTTTTTCCTCTTATGCGGCCGCAGGCACTCTTCAGCTTCCGAGGTGGGACTAAAGTCCCACTTTTCCTTTGCGTAGCGCAATAGCAAGGTCTCCTTCCTTTAATTGCTACAGCTCACAGGATCAAAACCTCCAATTGACCTCGAGGGATAGTGCCTTAGGTGATTCCACATAGCCTAGGTTGAGCACCTAGAGCGAGTGGGTGCTGTAGCAAGCTCCATTGCTCGAAGCACAGCGTCAATGGCAGGCTCAACCTGTTACCTAAAACTCAAGAAAAGGGGCCTTATGGCCACATTAGATCGTTCAGCAGGATCGTTGTGGCATGGCGAGTGTGACGGTGGCGGTGTCGTGCCGTGAGAGGGTGTATGGTGGTGTGTGGAGGTCGAAGATTGTATTGCGGCAGTGGGTAGGTCGTCGGGGTGTTAGGATGGGTAATAGGAGTGGAGGTGTTAGGGATTTTGTGTGGTGGAGCACGACGAAGCTAATGAGGGTGGTAGTGGCGTGTTTCGAGTAGTGTGGCGGTGAGTAGGCATTTCCGGAGCTTCGCAGGAGGTGGAGAAGATGAAGTGTGGGAGGCGGCGGTTGCCGATTGTGCTTGTTTGCGAGGATGAAAAAAAATGAAATAGAAAGAGAGAGAGAGCAAGAGAGAGACTTAGCGAGGTGGTTGAGAGGCGGAGGGCTCTGATGTTGGTCGATCGAAGCTGGAGAAGGAGGAAGAAGCAGCAAGGCGGCGACGGAGATGCAGATGGAGGAATGCACTCCCTTTGGATGGGGAGGGTCGCAACGAAGAGAGGAAGAGCTTAGGCCATCTAATTTGATGGTTGGATGGCTAGAGGAGGGGAATCCAGGGGGGTCGCTGAAGCAGGGGTCTACAGTGGTCAGAGATAGGTTTTTAGGGCCGTTTGACGCTCTAAGACTTGCTAAAAAACACGGTCATGTGATGGTGTTTCTTTTATAGGCCATAGGAAGCCCTTCCAAGCTTGGAAAGAAGCTTTCAAGCTTGAAAGGTATTTACGAAATAGGATACCCGAATCTTTGAAAGGTTCGCATGGCCTTTTGGGGAAGACTTAGAGCCCAAGGAATGGCTCAAATGGAGGGTAACTTCCCAAGGAATCCCCGTATCAATTTTGGGAGAGATTGATAGAGAATCGAGCGAGAAATCCTCGCTTGAAACTCAAAGATGAAGGTTTAACCTTCCAAAAATGGTGCGGGGACCTGCTTGTGAAGAAGACAAAGAAGTTGGGGCACAATTTGTAAGAGAATTCAAAAGTTAAGGATCTGAATGAGATAGAAAGAGTCTGACTGGACCAAAATGCAAACTTGGTTAAGATGGTCTCAGATTGAGCCCAAATTTTGGTACAAACCTAATTTAGACCCAAGGAATCTAATGGTGAAGTTAGATTTAGGTTTTGACTAAGTTTAGCTTGGTAATTTATGCAAAACCCAAATTAGGGCAAATGTCTGTTTGAGACTCTGTTTTGGGTCAAGACGGGTTCTAATGGTCAAATTGAAGGTTCCAAACCCTAGAGAATATTTTTATATAAATTTTATAGGTTTTAGGTGAATTTTATCCTGACCATAACCTCAATTAATTAAGCGAGTCAATTTTTAGGGTTTCAAAAAGTCATTTAATTCTCAAAACATTTGCAAACCCTTTTCTGTCTGTTCTAATTCAGTTGTTATCCTTTTAGGATCATTTGACCCTTAATTACCCCCTAGGACAACCCATAATTGTACTGCATTCATGCTATGATGGTAAAACTGCAGTTTTAATCCTGTTTTCTTATCTTTCCCTCAGAATGAATTTGCAATAAAATATGGCTCTCTGGCATTTATGTAGGAGCATTTATTGACTTAATTAGATCAAAATGAGCTAGTTATGGCTCATGATGGTGTTCCCATCAAATCTCCCCTTACCCTATTCTTTTACCGCCACTGCTAACCCTAAACCACCCTCATCCCTCTTCTACCTTCTCCGACACCAACATCTCCTCTCCTCCATCTCCTCTACCTACTCCCTCGACAATCGTGTTAGCTTTATGGCCTACCTCCTTGACCTCACCCAGTGTTGTGCCTACGATACTTGCCTCGATGCCACATTTGATCTCTCTCGCTACCTTGACTTTACCTGCAAGGTTCTCGACTCGACAACCTTCCCTCCACCACCAAATCCATCTGCTCCCTCCAAATCAAGTCCACTTACCTATCCTCCTCCTTCCACTGTAGGTGCTCAAGGCTTGCAGCAACCTCCGGAATAGGTCCTACTCAGCTGCAATGGCTTGTCTATGGCTTTCACCAAACTCAAGAGGCTCAAGAGCTATAGGTACGACTTTTTTGGCTTGCCAATTGCTCTTTGCATCCGAGCACCCATCGCATTTGGTTGCTCAACGTCCATGGCTTCAGTTAGATCCACGTCAATCCTAACCCTTGCCTCCAGAGTTTCTACATCTCGAAAGTTTCAAGTGTTGTTATTGCTGCCTCTGCATCTATATCTCTGTGTCTATCTCGAGAAAGTGTTCGAGGAATGTGTTTGATGAAAATAATTTTAAAAAAATTATGCAAGGAGAGTTTGTTAGGTGGATATGGCCTATAGGGAGGACCTGGAGGAGTTCAGCCCAAACAAGGAGGACAAGTTTGGGGATGAGGATAAGTATGAAGGTGTAAAGATTGGATCTTGTCTCCATTTCTGCCTTTGTTTAAGCATGATAGTTGCTAGGTAGTTGAAACAAAAAAAAAACATAATTTTTACAGAGAAAATGCATTATGAAAAAGTATCTCAATCATAAAATGTGCTAGTTGAGAGTCTAGCATTTTGGTGGAGTAAGCATGAGATTGAATCGATCATTCTTTATCGTTTGATGTTGAGGGGATGCAAGATGCTGAGATGTGGGAAGTTGTCAGAGAAAGAAGCTGAATAATGGAAAGCAATCATTGTAGAGAAACAAAGACTTTGTTATTGAGTTCCTATCAAAGTTGGAAAGTTGGTGAGGAATCTAACCTTTAATTCACTAAATGATGGTAAAGATTAAAAGTTTTAGAGCTCTTTCTTACTCTTGAAATGCATGGAATTAAATGCTTTCTTGGTTGCTCTATGTTCCCAATCAATGTTTTGTGTACATTTATGTGCATAGACACATGTACACACCAATCGTGTCAATAATTGAACCATATTGATTGTTTTTGTTATTCTAAAAATAATTAGTTGACATTAGCTACCTTCCTCTTAGGTTTGGATGCTCATGTAGTGTGCATATCTCCTTTCTTTATCTTTATTTTCTTAAGGGAACACCACAAGAGCCTTACTACTACTTTATGTAGTAGCTTTTGTTTATGAAATTTGATAAAGCCTAAAAGAAAAACATGGTATTTACTATTTATTTATTGTATGAAAGCTCAAGTTCAATTTAAAACTTGTCTATAATTTATTCATCTTCCTTTGGCTTTAATAACTTGCAGTCAGTACCTCAAAGAATGTCCACATCCGATTCAAGAGCCAAAGGCTAGAAACACTTTATGCACAATAGACAAATATGAAATTTCTTGGGTATGTGTTCTTTCTTTTATTTCCACATTTACTGCTTATGGTTATTGTTTTTATTCATATGGGATGCTTTATTCAATGATTCCTAATGAGTAAATCAACTAAATATCAGTTTAGGAACTAACTACTGTTTGTTATTTGTGCATAATCAGTGTTGGGATCTTGAATGTGGGAGACAAATACAAAATTTCTTGGGTATGCGTCCTTTCTTGTATTTCCATATTTACTGCTTATGGTTATTATTTTTATTCATATGGGATGCTTTATGGAGTGAAATTCCTAATGAGTAAATCAACTAGATATCTGTTTTGAAACTAATTTCTGTTTGCTATTTGTGCATAATCAGTGTTGGGATCTAGAATGTGGGAGGATGAATTCCCTTTGATGTACTAGATAGAGAAAAGTGACTTAGTATGGAAGAGCCAGCTAATACCCATGTCCTATGGTAAATAACCTTTTTGGACTCAACTTTTCATGGATCCATTTAATCTTTTGATTTAGATATAAGTCAAAAATGATGTAATCAATAGGAAGGGAGCTTCATCAAATAATACAATACATCCTTCATTTGAAATAGTTAACCTTAACTCTTTATCCTTAGGGGCCATTTGGTTAGAGGAATAGAAAAATGTGGGATAACAAAGTGATTAAGCATGTTTTGCAAATTAAAATTAGGGTTTGGAGGACCCGTCATCGTAGCTTGCAAAATGCATCTATCAGATAAAATTTATAATCGAAACTCGAAAAGGGAGTCCTAGGTCAAACAAGGGGAGGTGAACGTTCGATTTTATAAAAATCCTCACTTCGCTTTTATTTATTTTTGGTCATTTTTATCTTTTCTATTTTTTTTGTATTTTTATCAAGCAAGAGATTAGGTCAATGAAAACTTTATCTACTTGGAAAAATATATGAGAGAGAGGAAGAAAGAGAGAGAGAGAGAAACAATCATCTATTCATGAAGAATTGTTTGTTACAACTACGAAAGCAGGAAAATCTACACTACGAAAGCAAAAGATAGAAAGAGGTGAGAGAAATCCCCCTCAACGGTCGCTTGGAGGACAACTCACTCTGACGTCACCTAGAGGAAGGTGGTGAGGAGCAGGACGAATGGGGATGGAGCTGGAGGACAGAGGATGGGGCAGGACAGCGTCGCGGTGAGGATCTTCACCCCGAACAGTGGTGAGAGGATGACAACGGGATGCTCCACGAATGAGGATGAGAGGTGGGAAAACTATTTGGTTTTCTACTCTAGAGGATCATCTCGGGCTTAGGACAAGCTCTCTCTAGAGCCTTGGAGGTGGTGAGAGGAAGAAAGGAAGAGATGGTTTGGAATGATGGTGGGTAGGTCCTTTTATAGTGGATAAGGAAGAACAAATTTCCTCTGGATCATTACTGACATCCGTAAATGTTGCTAAAGATCCCTGCAGCTGTCACTGAAGATCCGCCCTTCAATTCCTCTTGTTGGCATGTGCAGACCATTAATGATAGCTGTAAGCATCACTAAAGGCCCACGTATGTGTCGCTAAAGATCTGCCCTTCAATTCCTTTGTTGGCGTGCACGGGCCATTAGTGACACCTGCAAGCATCACTAAAGACCCGCCCTAAATGTCGCTAAGAAAATCGCACACACCCTCACGCTGCTCGGCCGCTGGCATTGCTGCTGCACTGGCATGTGCATGCAAATCTAATTGAGAATTGGGGGAGCAGCTGGGATTCGAACCCGCGCCCCTTCTTTGGGTGCAGCATTTGAGACCAATGAGATATGGAGGTCTTTGTGTCAAGAAGACCTCATAATCATTTAAGAGACGTGGCACGCCTATGGCTATTGGATGAAGATCCAATGGCCCAGATTTGATGATGCGAATGGGAGGCTTGGGCAGTTGCTACTGGTCGGTGTTGGGTGGCCTAGATGGCACCACATGGTGCCATTTGGGTTGTCCATCTTCTTTATGTTGTAGAGGGTGCCACGGTGCTTGGATCGAGTTGATTTCCATGCTACCAGATTGCAATCGTTGCTCCGAATCTATCCATACAGTCGAATTTTCCATTTGAAACCCGTAAGGATGTCGCATTGCCCCATGGCCATTCATCTTCCTCGGACTTCATATGATGCTACGGGAATCCAATTTAGATAATTTCGGAGGCATTAAACTCCGATCGTCATCTTGATCAGATCCGTACAGTCGGATCGTCCATCCGAGGCCTTGAAATGAATCTCCTTCTCTCCTAACCATAAATAGGACCTAATTAACCTAAAATATATACAACTACTCTAAATGCAGAATGATGCATGCTATGCAATATTTATAACATGAAATGCAAATCTAAGCCTAGGAACATGCATGAATAGGCATTTTAACCTAATTAGATGTGTCTACATCACTAAGTTATGAGGAATGAGTGAGGGATAAATAGCTTACTCCATTTAGGTTGAAGTATGTGTTAAATCAAGGAATATATTTTAGTCAGCATTGTGTTTAAAGATAAGATATTATGGTATGGTTGATTGTAATTTATGTACCATCAAAAATTAAAAGAAATATGGTGAACATCATATCAAGGAACAAACATGAGGGTTAGCTTCATTCCACCCTATAGGTGAAACAATGTTAACCCAAAGTAACAGAGCTTATTTTAGGTTTAACTTTACCAAGATAAGTCTTGCCAAACAAGGGCTAAATTAATTTATTCCTAGATCTAGGTGGCCCTATAGAGTCTTGCAAGGGTCGAGTCTGATTATTTAATTGATCTTCTTGTGTCATCTTGAAGTAGCAAGTCAACACCTTCATCACATCGTAAAATAGATGTATGAAACGTAATTAGATCTTGTTAGCTTTCCACTTCTTTATAGTTATCTGTAACACTGACAAGAGAAGCAAAAGTGGAGGCAACATATCTTGAAAAGGTGAAACTTATAGTAAAGTAAGTTTAAATCTCATAAGTAGGATATTTGTAACCTTGTTATCTCTCTAGATTTGATAATTACAACCTTTCTCTTTTGTGATTATTTCATGCATGCAGCCTTTAAATATTTGCAATTACATATTGCCCTTGTGAACTTCTCTTCACATTAAAACAATCGTCTAACTTAATGAATTATGTTAATAATGGTGTTTGGTGCCCCCACTTACAATTTTATTCACTAATCATGTTATTCTTCTTTCTCAATCACTCCATCCTAGTAATTGTGGTTTCCTTACTGGAACCTGAATAAGGAGGGAGTGTAATCTAGTTATGTCAAATCTTGACATGGTCATGATCATATCTTTTTTCTCTATCTGGTGTACTTGGAACTTAGAGCATCACAATTAGGGGTGTATTCCATATCCAACTGCTACGTTATGCATTTGAATATTAAATTGCAGATGGTTAGATGCATTGGTTTACAAAAACAGATTGGATGCACAGAAGTACTATAGTGCAGATATCTTTACATCTCATATGTAGCAGCATTTCATGTTTAAATAGACATTTTTTATATAGGTTCTATGCATCAAAGTGAATTTTAATTATCAAATTTATAACTTGTCTAACATGTATAGCTATAATTATCTTTAAATTTTTTCATAGATATTCATATGTTCCCATATCCTTCTTTAAGTATCTAATAACATACTTTTTGTATCTGCAAGTGTTAAATCTATATTCAAAAATTAAAATGGATGTGCATATAGTAACCATATCCATTATAACTGTGCTACTGATTCACAATCCTATTCACCTCCAAGCTTAAAAAATATAAGCTTTTTTAGGCACTTTTGAAACGTGTTATGATTTTTCTAATTGTTTTTGTTTCCAGGAGGTTTTTATTTCTAAGATTATTATGATAATGATATTTACTTTTGCATAAGACTGGGGCAGCGGATTTCATGTGGCAAGAAAATTTTGTGATGTAGATCTAATTACAAGACCAAGAAACTTGTATGCTTCCAAAGGCGTGGGGCTATCTTTCCTTAGAAAGGTCATTTTGATGTGTCAAAGATTTTATTTACATAGGTATCTTTCATGGTTCCAACACAGATAATCCTACAGGTAACATATCATTAGTACATCCTTGTAAGAAGATTGTACTTTAAACTTATCCGATATTCATCATATTGTTATGCATGCTATTTATGAAAATTTCAGCCCTTACCTACTCACCCACCTACCATCAGATGCATGTGACACCTCCACATGCACCACCTATACATTTGTAATTTGAATTTGTAATAAAAATTTTCTTGCTAATAATATTTTTGGATCTTTCTTATATTATGCTTAACCTACGTAGTCTCAAGTTGAGCTTGATTATGTGTGTAGAATATTATAGATATTGGTCTCAAGTTGCATCCCCACCTCGTAATTTCCTCTAATGAAAAATTTTTCATAATTATCTGCAATATAGGTAATGATTCTATTTTGAAGATGAATATGGCCCAATCATGATGGAAGGAGCTTTGTTGGAAATGAAGCTATTACAAATTTTCCTAGGTGGAAATTGAGAAGGCTACTGTTGGGTAGGTATATTCTTAATTAGGAAACAAGAATTGATGCATAAAGATGAAACCACGAGGAAAGTGCTTAGGTTTAAAGGAATTTCAATGCAGTGATATTGATTCTCATCACATCTTATTGTGGTTTGAATGCTTGTTGGCTTTTGTCAAGTTGTGTTCTCAGTTTTATGTCATGATTAGAGATGCTAGTATGGTTCTAATGAGAGTCATATCTATTTGATATAGTCTTATCTATTCAAATCTAGTTGGACTTCTCCAATTGTGAATGATTTGATAGATAGTTTAGTCACTTTACAGTAGTTTAGTTCTTATGCACAATAGCTTAGTCCTTAAATTAGATCAAGAGCCTCAAATTAATCTTACCTTGAGTGTTTTGATGAACAGGTACGATCACATTCAGCTAGGGAACCAAAGGAAGAGGAATCGGGGGACTAGCTACTAAAGGTGCTTGGTAGAAGTAGTTTTGTTTAGCAAGGATAGGTGGCTTAATGCTAGTTGTTGGAGATGAGGTTTCAAAGATTAATGGAAGCAAGCAAAAGCTATTCATATCTTGAAGCATGGAATAGAAGATGCTCGTCATGTGCATACTAGTCCATGTGTATATACACTGATATTAAAGTGTATATGTAGTTTTATTGATTTGATTTTATTTGAATATTCTTTGTGTACCCTATCTAAAGGGAACTATGTGTAAAGTCATTTCATGCAATAAAGATATGTTTCTTGTGGCCCTTGTTATTTTAAGAATGATTGTAAATAACAATGGATAATGGGTGCTGATATAAAAAAGCAACCAATACATTTGATGCTAATACTAAGTTGCAATGATTAGTAAAAGGTAATGATAACCGTGACTATATCAAGCTTCTAGTGGCACAAAAGTGGCATATATATTTTCCACTAACAAAGCCTTATAGTGACAATTTAATGGGAAAATGTAATGCCACTAAAGCAACTCATTAGTGGCAATTATAGTGGCCATTAAAGAGCCAGTAAAATCATCGTTTAGCAGCAATTGTATAATTGTCACTAACCTTTTAGTGATGTCAACGAAGGTGGCAAATAAGTGGCACTTTTTCAAAATGTAACTAAATACAATTAGCGACAAATAAGAAGGCTTTAGTGACAATTTTTTTTTGCCACCAAATCTCAATTTTTTTGTCGTGCCATCTTAGCCCTCTATCAATTCCATCAACACCTAACCTATTCAATCCACCTATTCCTTCATCCTAACTCTTGATTCCTAGACTCCTAATCCTATCCCTTTATTTTGGTGATCCAAGGCAACTTGTATCAACCAATCACAAGCCTTCTTGACCTCTATATAAACACCCTAGCCATGCCCCTTAGCATCATTCCTTTCCACTTCCAAATAGATCCACCAACTAGAACTAGTCCTCTACTTCTCCTTAGAGATTATGGGTGCACCTTCGCATTTGCTACTACACCATCACTCCAATCATCGCCTTCAAAGCCCCTACTTTCCATTATTGTCATTCTAGTTCTAGTTGTAGTTAGAATTATTCTTCTAGTTGTAGTACTATTTCTACTTGTGCAAAACTCTTATTATTTTAATGAAAGCTCTAGTAGTTCCTTTTAAACTTTCTTTCAAGTTGTATGCTTTCTATTAGCATTTATAATAGTTCCATGTTATTAGTTCTCATCTCATTTTAGTACTAGTAATCTCATATTCGATGCTTTTATATATGTTTCTTAGCATTAGGAAAGCGAATTATTCTGACTTCCTCCTGTTGAAGTGTATTTTCATCGTAGTTCAGAGAGGAGAATCACGTCGTAGTATAGTGGCGAAAATTGAATCAACGTTTAAATTTATACTGCTCGAAAAACATGAGTTCCGAGGTCGTTCATAGGAAGCAACATTGAAATTCAACCACTAAGCAAAAGATCTAAATATTATCACAATAATCAACAATCACAAGAAGAATATATGCAATGAATAATCAACTAAAAAAATATTCAATAATCAAATTGTATCTCAATAATAAAAAATATAATGAAAATTCCAAAAAGTGGTGGTTGAAACCACCAATTAATCAGTTAACACTTAGGCTCAATTCCCAACTCAATATCAGACCAACTTCTCAAAGGGCATCAAAAGCCTCAATCAAATGTTTAATTCTAGCCCAACAAACGACTTAATCATTTAAAGCCAAACCCTCTCAAATTTTTCCTAAGTCCTTAGGCACATTTTCCAAGAGCAAAACCCCCCACTCTCTCACAAATCCTCTCATTTCTCCCTCAAACTCGACCAACTCGATCTAGACCCAGTTCAGCATAGGGGGCCCCACACTCGCATGGCATGGGCGAGTGTGTGGCATGCATGTGATAATGGGGACCTGACCCCCTGACCCAAAGGTGGTAAAGCAATGGGTGAAGAGGGTTATGAATTGACTTCAAAACTAAGTTCCCACAATGTGGGACAAAGATAGAACTATCTTCTTCGTGCATGCAGTGGCTGGAAGCTTCAGGCCAATCAAGCTGTTGTTATGTTTATGTCAAATTGAAGGTGAAAGCAACTCCATGGCCTTATCCCACATGTCCTTGAGGTGGTAGCAAAGTGTGCAACGGATGGACGGCGATCGTTGATGTCAGAGAAATCGAAGTCATTGGCGATGTCCTGTCACAAGAAATACAGACTTAAAGCCCCAATTAAAACATTCATAAGGGTTTCCGGAGTGTAAGGATCACGGTGGTGGTGGTGATTTTGTTGCATGGAGGTGAGATGAGGTTGGTCGAAGTCAGTAATGGTGGCCAATGGTGGGTTTGTTCAACGGGGTGAAAAAATGATCAAAGCCCGAAATTTCTTTAAGGCTTTTGATCTATGGGTCGTGGTAGAGGTTGTGGAGGTGGTTGCGTGTTGTTTGGTACTATGTAGTGCTAGTGCGAGCTCGTCGGAGCTCACACCGAAGGTGGAGAAGATAAAGGGGGAGAAGGTGATAGCATGACCTAAATTACAATTTAAAGACCTAAACCTAACCTAGGAGGTGAGGGGAAGAGAAAGACCTAAACTATTGGACGAAAGAGGGATGGATTCCACATCGGCTTACCTCACTGAATGCAGAGGAGATGAATTCTCTGATGAGGTGGAACGGCGACGAGGAAGGAGGAAGGGGCACTAGCGGTGGTAGGTTAGAATCGGAGGAGCTTAGGGAAGAGTTTGGTGCTGCTCTTTGGTTGGATGCAAGCACAGGAGATGGAGAGCGTGAGGGTCGCTAGAGTCGAGCCAGAGAATTGCCAAAGAAGAAGAAGAAAGGTGATTTGTGGCCTAAACTCGGCTAGGAAATATGTCGGGAGATGCCAAAGCATAAATAGAAGAGGAAATGACCCTCAATTGCGAGGAATCATCGTGATTTCCTCACAAATTTGGCAACTCAAATCCATGATTTTCGAGCTCCTCATCGGTGGCGTGGGGAGTAAGTCGATCCTCATGGCCTTATGCATTTGGTAGGGGATCACTTCAAGATCAATCCCTCCAAGTTTGAAGGGATTTGATCTTGAGATGTGCACGCAATCATCCCACAAAGCTCGCGTGATTTGGGTCATGTTCAGAGCCTGGTTTCCTGATTTGGCAAGGAAGAAGGTGATAGTCGGGGGACCTCTTTGCAAGAAATATGAAAAGATGGGGGTGCATGTGTAAGAAAACATAGAAGATAGGGGCCCATGTGTAATGAATAGAGATCTTGAGAGTTTAAATTGAAACTTGGTCAAGATGGACTCTGATTGGGCCCAAAGTTTGGTGTTAACCTAATTTGGACCCAAGAAATCTAATGGTAAACATGGATTTGAGTTTTGAACATGTTTGACTAGGTAAATTGCATAGAAGCCCAAATCAAGATTAATTCCCATCTAAATCTCTATTCTTGGTCAAAATGGGTTCAGATGGTCAAAATAAAGGTACCAAACCTGTTAAAATATTTTTCAACGAATTTTAGGAGGTTTAGATTGAAGCTCGAAGGAACTACACAACTATAAAGAAAGAGTTGCTAGAAGTAGTATTTGGATTAGAAAAGTTTAGATCATACATAATTGGATCCTACATGATTGTTTATATTAATCACTTAGCTCTATGACACTTGTTGATGAAGAAAGATGCTTAACCTAGGTTAATCAAATGGATTTTACTTCTACAAGAACTTGACCTAGAAATTAAAGACAAAGCTAGTGCTCAAAATATGGTAGCTGACCACTTATCCAGATTAATTTTGGATAATATTGTCCATGTGCCTTCAATTAAAGATAATTTTCCAGGTGAAAAAATCTTAGCCATTGGTCATAGAGGACTTCCTTGGTTTGTAGATTTGGCCAATTACTTATGAACAGGAAAGATACATAATTATCTTTAGGAAGATCTTTTGTTGTTGAGGCTTTGTGCAGATTAGATTATTCGAAGATGTGCACCTGAATCTAAGTTCTTTAAGTGTCTTAACCTTTTGTCATACCATGGCCTTTAAAGGACATTTTTCTGGAAAGAAAATCACTGCAAAAGTATTGCAGTATGGATTTTATTGGGCAAACTTATTCAAGGATTCCCATGATTTCTATGAAGCTTGCACAAGATGTCAATCATTGGGAAGCATGACAGGAAGAGAGATGACGCCCCTCCAACTGATCCTTGTAATTATGATTTTAAGGTCTAGGGCATAGAATTTATGGGTCTCTTCACAACATCACATGGATTTGAATATATATTACTTATTATGGATTACGTTTCTAAATGAATTGAGCCAATCCCAACAAGATCCAATGACCATAAGACTGTGATCAATTTTGTGAAAAAGAATATTTTCTCAAAGTTTGGGATGCCTCAAGCTATAATCAGTGATGGTGGGACTCATTTTACCAATGCCAAGTTTAGAGCCTATTGAGTAAATACGATGTGCAACACAAGATTGTTACATCTTGGGCAAACAAAGGTCTCCAATCGAGAAATAAAGAATATATTGCAAAAAATAGTCTGAACTGATAGAAAGGACTGGTCCTTAAGATTGGATAATGTATTATGGGCTTACAGGACCACCTACAAGACCTCGATTGGAATGTCTCCATGCAAATTGATTTATGGAAAACCTTATCATCTTCCCATTGAGTTGGAACATAAATCCTATTGGACTATAAAATAGTGTAATCTGGATTTGGATAAGGCAATACAACAAAGGAAACTCTGACTGAATGAACTAGATGAGATCAGAAGATAGGCCCATGAGAGTGCAAAGATCTATAAAGAAAAGACAAAGGCCTTTCATGACAAGCACATCATCTGGAAGAACTTTGAACCTAATCAGAAAGTCTGGCTCTTTGATGCTAGACTTAGACTCTTTCTTAAGAAGCTTAGATCTAAATGGATTAGACCTCATACTGCAGTTAGACCTTTTCAGAATGGAGTTGTCGAAATCTATGATTCTAAGACTGGGCAACAATTTGTGGTTAATGGAAAAAGACTAAAGATCTATATTAACAATCTAGCCAAGGAGCCTCTAATTGAAAGCACTTCACTTCTTGAACCATAATAAGTTGAACTATGCCTGGCTGTAGATGTAAACTTTAGTGCTTGTTGGGAGGCAACCCAATGAATTAGGTTCGTATGTTTATATCTTTTGTAAATTAATTCACATCTGGAGATGTTCAAGTTGGTTTTGTTCATAACTCTTGAAATGCCAGGTGATATCTATTCTTTGATTATGTTTATTGCATGCATTGAGTGCATTACATGAAATAGGCATGGGGGAAGGGGGGTAGATAATATTTATTGAGTCACTTTTTGTCTCTAGATTTTTGTATATATTTTATTTTCTTAAAAAATATTTTGGGAAAAAATTGAAAAATTACGTAAAGAAAAAAAAATCGATGTTTTTAAAGTTTAAGCTACGAAAGATTAAAAATTTTTTATTTTGATGATTTACCAATCTTGGGAAATGTACAAACAAAATCTTTCTGCTTAGACTCTATAGGTCGATTTTACGACTTAATCATCTCAAGTATTTACTAAAATATGACTTTGGTTCCTGAATCTTTGATGAGATTTGAAAAGGACAAAGTATTAAGTCAAGGTAGTGACAAGCATGTGACTTATCTTTCCACCATCTAGTTTAAAAAGTTTGAGAAAATTAAGTAAGCAACACTTTCATGTACGCACTAACTCATCTCTTGGGTGACCTACCATTCAAATATGAGTAGTCAATAGGACCTAGATTGAGGTATGGCTGCTATGTTGCACTAGATATGCTCCCCAGATGTAGGATGTCCAAATCCCAACCTTGTGCCTTTAGTTTTCCGTGCCTTTATTTAGGAAATGTTCTTGAATGGGATTCGAAAGAAGCCACCCACCTAGAAAAATAAGTGAAAAATGGATAACTAGAAAATACAGGAGGAAGAAAAAGAAAAAGAAAAGAAAAAATCCCAAAAATAAAATAAAAAATGTACGACAAAATATCCCAAAAATCAAAAAAGAGTAAGGAGTTCCAATAAGAAACCAAATGGTTCGGCCGAGGAGATACACATTCTGCTTGTCCATCGTCTTCATCATCTACACAGTCGCCTTTATATTATTTTATTTTTTGTTTCTTTCTAGGCATTCCTCTATTGTTCCTTTAGTTGTAATTCTCTAATTTGTAAGACTCTTCAATTATCAATAAAAGCCATTTTAGATTTTGATCATCTTTGTCTCTATTTCCTGCTTTCATGGTTAGACTTATTTCTATAGTTATTAGACTTAATCCTGATATTGCTTTATATAAAAATCACAAAAAAATTAGCTACGTAGGAAAGAGCGAATATCCAATTGCCTCCCTATGAGATGACACAGACTCCAATTTCATAACTTCAAATACGTATTTTTCAAGTTCGATATGAAAGACATTTCTAAAGTGATTTTGTGCTACAACGAACAAGTTTTACGTAATCATCTTCACATTAGATCATCCCCCCTCCCACCTTCTTCCTCCATATTCTAGGTAGCTTCTAAGTTCCCTTAGTTGCTTAGGACTCTCTTTCCCTAGTTAGTTTCTCCCTTGCCTCCACCTTCTACTCCAACAACTTCTCCAATTTCTACTTCAAGTTCTTCATCAACTACTCTCCAAGCTTCCTACAAGCATTCCTCTACTTCCTGGAGTTCATCGCAATGCTCTCTATCACCGTTGCAAGCTTTTTCATCTTCATCTTCATCATGGTTATTTCCATCTCTCTCCCTTCCCTCTTATTCTACTTCTTGTTGTTCTTCTTCTTTCTTCTTCTTATTTTAGTATTTGTAGATGTAGACATTCTCTTAGTTGCAATGATATTCATGCCTAGTTTGATTCTATCCCTTGTCTATTTGCTTTCATAGATTGTTTCTTTGCTTGCTTATTGTCACAAAAGCTTCAAAAAAACCAAAAAAAGTGGTGTGTGTGTGTGTTATGTTTCTCAATTTCACAATCTCACAAATTCACACTGATTCATTTTTCCACATTTTGAAATTCACCTCTTGAATTCTGTAACTCCAAAAATAGCCACACTCCACCAATACCTTAGGATACTAGTAGGGAATAGTTATGAAAAATTTTGACGCAAAAATCAATTCTTACAATTTTGGAAATAGATTGCATCGTTGATCTCTCAATAGTTGAAGTCCACTACCAAGAGAATGGCCCACACCTAGCCCACTACTTGGTTAATCACCCAAGGGTCCAAGCCTAGGTGAAGTGATGACTACAACCTTCAGTGATACACATGCAAGGCATTACTCTACACTGGTACACGATTAGTCATTTCCACTACAGAGTATAAAAGAAAATAGTAATAGGCCTCTCACAGTAAGTAACATGCATTCACTCGCACCTAGCTACTCGGTTGGCCAAATAGCCTAACAAAAGGGTTGCAAAGGAGGCTAGCCCACTCCCTGAATCAATCTCTATCTCTAAGTACATATGGTCCATTGTATCATTGTTACTAGGCACAAGACTAATTGTTTAATTGATCTCATGAGTTTCCATGTTCACCATAAATCCATCCATTCATCATCTTAACTCATTCACTATGCTATAAAAAATAATAGATATATTCTCATTCATTTCATCAACTTCAAATCTATCGATCATTTAAATGAATTCACGTATTTTTGAATATTAATGTACATCACCAACCAAGTTATTCACTAACTATGCTTATCTGATTCAGTATGCTAAATAGATAGTAAAATTCATCACTTAAAATTTCATAATTATGTGTTCATGTTTATGGATCCATCAAGTCAACATATATTTAATTAGGCTGTTAAGTTCTATTAATTCTCAAGCAATTACAAGCATCTAGTTAATTATTTAAGTACTCAAAATAAACTATCAATACTTATGACAAGACTTTCATACTCAACAAAAGGAAGGGAGTAGCATATAAGCATGGCAAGACACCTAATTGAATACAATTAATAGGTGCTATATGGAGTAAAGGGTAGGACTACTCTACCTAGCATCACCGAGAGGGTGATGAACACGCGAAAATGATTTTAAAATTCTATCATTGTAGTGTTTTGTGTGTTATCTTATCCTTTAAAAATCAGGCTCGCTTGATTAAGTCGATTAAGTTTGGAAGTCTCGAGTCAATTCATGGGAAGGTGAATTAGACATATCTCTCACTTTTAATCTCTCAATTTATTATATTTTTGTCATTTTTGCTTTTGTGATTTTTTTAGATTTTTCTTAATGTAAGAAACGAAAAGTTTTTTGTGTATTTGATAAGAGAATGAAAATGACAAAGATTAGATGGCTAAGAACTTGAAATATCAACTTGAATATTTACAACTCTAATTGACTAACAACATAGCATTTGGAAATGAAAATGACAACTATCTATTACAACTTTAAATGTGTCTCAAGCCACTTATACAACTTCGAAAAGTTAACCAAATATTTATAAGGACTTATGCACTAATATTAGACATGATGACAAATGAAAGGACATATGAGATGCATATGCAGTGCTGGTGCATGGTGTGAGTTATGTAAGGGTAGGGAGTGGGAGTGAAAGTGGTGGTGGTGGTAGTGATGAAAGTGACTACGATGAGGAGATAAGGTATACGATTAGGTGATGGAGTAGGGTGTTTATAGGTTGGTGGTATAAGTGGTCATGTAGGTAGTGTGTGTGTCATTGAAGGTAGTGATTATGATAATGGTGTTGAATTGAATGTATACTTCTATAGTTTGGTGAGGGCTTTGATTTGGAAATCTAATGGAGTACTCTAAGGTGTGGTTCTCAAATGTGTCTACTTGGTGACAAATGTGGAAGGGGTTGAGTACAACCATGTTGGTCTTAATGGAGTGATTAGGAGTAGGACACGTGGTATGTGGATACTTAGTGAGTGGAGGTGAGTATGTGTGTGTTCAAGTGTGGGCGTGTGTATGGTGAGTGGATAATGGTGGTAGTGTGATGATGAGAGACTCATCATAGCACTTAATTTACCCTTATTATCTAGTTTCCTTAGCTAATTAATAGTGAATAACATTAATACAAGGTTAATTATATATTTAGAGTAAAATAGCAAGGACCTTACAAATACAGTAAAATCACTAAATTAAGGTTTAATTAATGTTTATTTATGCTTAATTAATAATGAGGACTCAAACCTAATCATTTATCTATTTATAAAGTATTAAATATAATTTATACTAATTATATAACCTAAGTTGTTAATTAACCTAATAATGTTAATCATTTAAATAATTATAGCTAAAAGGGGAAAAAATGTAATTTAGTGGTATAAATATATTATTTACCTTATTTATAATAATATATAAAAAGTTGAAAAATAAATAATTTAAAATAAGCTTCAAAAGTCATTATTTGCATTTTAGTCCCTAAGTTTCAAGTCAATTGAGTCCTTTTTATTACACAAAGGTCCTTCATATTTGCATCCAAGTCCTTAGATATTCCTTCTCATTTTCTTCTCATCTGAAACAACGATCGATGTTCATTCTTGCTCTTCTCCAATGTCTGCAGAATCGAAGGGTTGACCTTTTCGTGCTTAGCAAGGTTCCTCACAACAAACTCCTCTCATCCAACAACTTGGATGTCATGCATGTGCCTCAGAGGACACTTGTAAGCCTCATCATCGTCAGAGACGACGATGAGCTTTCCGATGTATCTAGACACCTTCCCGACCAGATTCTTCCCCCTAATCTCTACCACCACCTATAAATACCCCTCCACACCTCCGATCTCCAGTTAGTAACTCCTTTCCCTCATCCCCAACTAAGATGACTCATAGGCTGTTCATTCTTCCTCTGAAGACCTCTATCTCTTTCCTCTGATCTTGTCCAAGGAGCTCGACCACTTCTCCCTCTGTCTTCCTCCACCGCATCTTCTAGCACAACTACACTGCCATCTACTTCTACTCCACGTACATCAACACCGGAGATTCTTTTCTTATCCTCTGATTTCATCCTCCAACGAACCTCAACGGAGATCCTAATGCCCCATTCTTCCAGGTAACAGTAACCTTAGCTACGTAGTGTAATGTAGATTAGTTCTATCTAGTCAAATAGTTTAATTAGATTTCCTTTAATGCATGTTATTTCTTCCTTCTTCTTCACCTCCAACATGCCATGTCAAGCCTTGTTGGATCACGTTCTTTTCTTTCCTTCACATCGATCACATTCTCTATTCTTCCACGATCCTTTTTTTCTTCTTTAATTCCCTAATTTATCACCTATTATGCCTAAATCATCTTACACTCACCTGAGCTTCTTCGTTGTCCATGGTGGAGTCTCGAAGCTTCAAACATGTCCAATTGGGGCACTACATCACTCTATTTTATCACAAAGGCCCTATTCCTTCTATTAATTAGACTAATCACCTATTATACATCAAACACCTAAATCACTCCAACCTTCTGAGCACATTGTCAATGGCGATTCAGGAGGAGTTGAAAAGCTAATTCCTTTCGTCTATACAATCACAAACACATAAGAAGCGATTCACCTCACTCAATTGAGTGAGATGAACTCTTCTGAGTTCGGTCGAACTCAGAAGACAATTTCTATTGAATTCAAAGCTTAATTCTTAATTACAGCTTAATTGTGAGTTTTAGTGTGTTCTTGAGGTTTAATAAATGACAATTTATCATCATTCTTATGCCCTAAAACATATCTAGCTCTCAGGGTTTTAACTCCGCAAAAGGGTTTTCAGCCTGCATTTAGGCATTACCTAGGTTAGGCATGCATTGCATACCTTTTGTGTTTTTAACATTTTTACTTGAATGTTAAGGATAAGCAGATGATTAGACCTCTAAGACCTTAGCACTCAAGAAGGTATAAAGTGAAGAAGATCAAATCAGCTGAATCCAACTCATCTCAACTGGATATCAGCTCACCTGGGTTAGGTTTAGCTCTCTCCAACTCCATTTAGCTCATCTTAGCTGGATGGTAGCTCAACTCACCTCAACTCAGCTTAGATCTAGCTCACTTAGTTGAGTCTAGCTTATCATAGCTCCAATCAATTCACTGGGAGCTCTAGCTTGCTTAATTTAGTTGACAAGAGTTCACCTCAGCTCAGGTCCAGCTCTCCCCAACTCTACTTAGCTTACGGCAACTGAATTCCCTCCAACTTAGCTACTAATTGTCTACTTAGTAGCTAAGCTAGCTTAGGAGTTCTCATCAGATGCAGGTCCAGCTCAACCTAGCTTCAGATAGGTTGAAACCAGTTCAACTCAACTCCACTACTCAAGCTTAGCTACTAACAGAAGAACTAACTAGCTAAGCTGAGTAGTTGAGCTCCTAAGAAGACCTCTTCAACCATCATCAGCTCCGGGAAAATTATTTCAGTTCCAGATCTACTTTAGATAGCTCCTAGCTACCCTCTCCAAGCTAAACCCTAATTCCCTCTACTCTCCAACTAGCTAAGATACCTTAGCTAGCTAACCCTAGTTCCTCTCAGCTCCATGGCCGTCCATCATCACCCTAACCCTAACCTTTAACTCCACCCTAAGCTAGCACCACCTTAACTCCACTAAAACCTAAGCTACCTCCACCCACTTTTGGCGCCACCATGAAGTCACCTCTTCAAACCACCACCACCTCCAAGAGCCACCAAAAGTGGTGCCAACTACCCCTCCTATAACTACCCACATGTGGCGCCAAAACTATCCCTACCTATCCACCCTTCACCCACCCTACTACCCTCCATCCAACCATTCAAGTTGGCACCAACATGATCCCTTCGAGAACACCCATTCTTAGCGCCAACTTGATGTACCCTTTCAACCCTTAACCACCATAACCACCCCCTCCTAGCAATCTTTAGGTTGGTGCCAATTCACCAAAGCCCTTGGATCCCTATAACCACCTCTAAAAGCTATCCTAGCCTTCCCTTGTGTCCAGACCAACCTACCCCTTTTAACCACATTAAAGTTGGCACCAACCTTCTTCCAACCACACCTACCCACACCCCTCCAAGTGGCACCAACACACCCTAGCCCTTCATCCCACAACTACCACCATATGAACCCATCTTAACCCTACAACACACCAAACTAACCCCTTAACTCTAGTCCCCACCTAGGGTTGGTACCAACCATCAAATGCCCCTCCACTTTGGCACCAACAAGCCTTATACCTAGAATCCTATAACCACCATCCACATTCCATCCTAGCCGTCCCCTCTTAACCACACCTACCCCGCTTCCACTCTATAGAAAGACCACTAACCACCCATTTCCAATCATCCTTGGCTACACATATTCATAGCATTTTTCTACCTTCATTCCACCATCTCAACCACCAAGGAGATGAGGAGAAGAAGAAGATTAAGGAGACACTCTATCTCCTTGGTGCCTTCAACTTCTTCCCTTCTTCTACCTTGTGTCTTCGCGAAGCCAAGGAGGAAAAACCAGGCAAGGAGGACGTCCAGAGGAGGAGAAATAGGGTGGTCCACGTCCACCCTATGGAGGAGTTCAGGAGTGGAAACCTTCCACTCTAGGAGGAGACAAGCATGCCCCACCTAGGGCTTTCCAAGAAAAGGAGAGCCAGGAGCAAGCTTCCTTTAATTCAGGGGCAACCTGAATTGGAGCGGGAGTTCTGCAACAGCATCACCTTCTTCATAAGCTTTCTTCTACATTCTTTTTTTATATTTTTGCATGGTAGTGTAGTGTTCTAATTTTGTTGGAGATTACAAGTGAGAATCCCTCTCACTTGTGAGTTCTCCAACTCTGTTGTAAAACATTTTTTATTTATAGAAGCATTCCTCTACCTTTTTTTTAGATAGTTTGTGTTGTTTCTTGTTGTGTGTTGTTCCTCCATTACTCCAAGCCTCTTGTGCTTGGAGTGAGTTGGAGAAACAAAGCACTTGTTGCTTTATTTCTAGTAGTTTCAATTCCCATTCTCTCTGCATTTGTTTTTGCCCTTATTCAAAAATCCTAAAAAACTTATATATTTCAAAACTAAAAAAAAGAAAGTTGATTTCCTGATTTCAAGCAAGAGATTTCAATTTGCATTCCTACCTCCCTTGGGACAACTCAAATACTTTCTAAGTACTCGATTTTTACATTTTCAAAAGCGATCGTAATTGCATGTTACAACAATAAAAACCCTAATTTACAAATCATGCTTTTTCACGATCAAGGTTCTGTAGAACCTCAGGAGTCTTTTAAACCCCTTTCTTGATGAATTTAATGGAGATTTGATCTCCAAGTACATAATTCAGCCTTCAACAAAGCTCCAGTGAGCTCCAACGAGTTCAAATATGAGAGGCAGCCTTCCAAACTTCTTTTAGAGCTCCAGATCATATCATTATGATCTAAGGATCAAAATTTAGTGATTAGACTTGAGTTTCAATGACTATATCTCCCTGTCGTTGTTCATTGAGTCTCAATCTTGTTGATAGGTTCAAAAGCATATGCAGAGTTCATAGGGTCTAGAAACACCTTCAGATAGGTTTGAAATCCTATCAATCTTTCTATCGAACTCAACTCCTTCTGATCTTAGGCGAAAGTGCCTGAGACCTCATTTAGAGTGCTCAAAACTCAAATTTGATGAGTGAAATGGATTCCTGAGGTTGAAATTTTATTTGATCTAAATTACTTTGATTCTCAAAGTCAACCTTCAAGCTATTACGGTCAACTTAGAGTAGTTCTTAAGGTTCCACACTTCAAGACTCAGATTTTATGACTGTTTCAAGTTCTTGTTATAATTGCAAAGCATTTAGAATTGATTAGAATGAATTTGATGGGGTTTGCAGTATTTTCCATTTCTTTCACATTATGGGTTCTATATGAACCTCAGAGGTGTTCATAGCCAATTTGGTGAGTTTTGAACTCAATTCCTACCCAAATCAACCTTATTTGATTCTCTAAATCAATTTAGATCAACTCTAAAGGATGAGATCTATCTAATCAAATGCCTTGAATTGAAATCAGACATCCTACACCTGAGCACCAGAGCTAAGAAGCTCTGGTCCTTTTCTATGTATCCCTGAACTCCAACAACCTCACCATTCCCTGCGGAATGGTTTATTATATCTGTTTGAGCTCTCAATTGAGAGAAATACTCTAGTTAGTAGTCCAATTACATCACTTCTTCTTTGCTCAGTCTCAACAAACTAACCCTAATTAAAGGCCAAGTTTAGGCCTTGATTTCATAGATCAAACTTGATCTTTTGATCAGATTAACGCATGGAATTGAAAGACCTATCATAGGGCTTTTAATTGAGCCTATAATCAAGTCAAATGGAGCTCTGATGTACTCGGTATTATCATGTGAAGTTGGCTGGATTTTATAGTCCCACCTCAGGAGTCTGTGGCATGTTGTTGTTATATATAATGTTTTTGTGATTATGACTACCCAGTTGACAAGCACAGGGCGTGATCTAATGAGTTGTGTGTGTATGTGTGCATGTGTTGTATGGGCACTGCTCTACAGAGTGGCCTCTGGGTGCCAAGTGGAAGGTGGGCATGGTGCCACGTGGCTAGTAGCGTTATCAATCCAAAGAGAGCCGTTGACCCTGTGAAAGTTTGCGGCCCATTCCTACCTTTTGATATAAAGAGAGCTTAATGAGGCTTTCTTAAGCTTAAGTGCTAAGGTTAAGCTAAAAAAATGGCTAAGTGTTGATGAGGCTTATGAGCCTTAGCTATAATAAACCTATGTATTGTGAAGGCTTAAGAAGCCTTAGTGAAGGTTGTGCTTGCAAGGAGGCTGAAATGTTAAGTGTGAATAAATGAGACATGAGCTTAGTTTGAAATTGGCATGTGCCTAAGTATTAGATGAACATTGAGCTTAATTCATGTTGTTATAAAATAACATTTTTGTTGTAATATTCTTTTTGTAATTCAATGTAAATCATTTCTTTTTGCTTATGGGATGATTACTTGCCATTTATTGTATATTTCTATTAAATTATCCATGTTGTTACCATATTGTAGTAATTAATAAGTAATTAAGCCATTAATTAAGTAGTTAGTCTAATTAAGCATATTATTAGTATAGTAAGCTATAGTAGAGTAATATATGTTATATTAGCTAAGTAATAGTAGTATTAGTATATTATAAGTAGTATAACTTAAGTAGTAAGCTAAGTAGTAACTAACCTAGTAATTATGTATTAACTTTAATTAATTAAGTAATCTAATATGTATTAAGCTATGTATTTAGTATTTATACGACTTAAGTATATATTTAGTAAGTAAGAAATTTATGTAGTATACTTAAGTAAGATAAGTTTATAGTAATTGGTAATTAATCTTCATGTGTAGTTTGTATCTAAGTTAAGTAGTAATTAATCTTTATATTAAGTAAGTATATAAGCTATGTATATTAGAATAAAGAAAAACTTAAAATAAATGGTGAATGATTAGTATAATTTAGCCTCCCAAAGAATGTCAAATTTATAAAATTTGATGATTACCTTACTCCCTATACTATAACTTAACAACGACTAATTAACAATGTAAGGTAGTTCAACATCATGTGGGTAGTGTAGTGTTAGGATGGTGATTTAGGTAATTGATATGCTGTTAATAAGGTGTATGTGTGAATGTAAGTATGCGAATATGTGAGTGTGTGAGAGTGTGAAGGTGGTGTGGAAGGTGGTGCTAATGATAAGATGACAATGGGTGGTTGTGTGTGAGTTGGAATAGGTGGTGATGAGGGTGTTGTCGTGGGGGATAACAATGAGATAAAATCAATAAGTTAGAGAAAGAAAGTGTTATAGACAAGTAATGTAAAGAAGCAAAAGAAATGAAAAGAGCAATGAAGGAATTGAAAGACTTTGCTTGAAAGGAAATCTAACTACCAAAAACATATAAAAGAGAAGGAGATTGAGAGGAGAAGATGTTCAACCCAATGAGGACTACAAGTAGCCATTGGGTTGATGGTGGACATCCTTTGCTAATGCCTACTCCACCTTCACCTTGAGACCAAGGAACCAACGAGGGCTACTAGGTAGCCATTGGTCCATGGGGGGGGGGGACACTTAGACTAGAGAGTTGAGAGGGTACAGGAGAGGAGATGTGTGCCGCCCAAGAGAAAGAAGGGGAGGGGGGGTTCACTTGAAAGGAGGGTTTTTATAGGTGTGGGTTTGGGTATGGTGTACCTAAAGTGGTGGCTAAGGCATAGTTAAGGGTGCATTCTAAGGATAATAGAAGATGGTGGAAGGTTCTAGTATGGGGTACAACTTATCGAGAGGCCTAAGGTGACTTAGCGGATAAGATGGGTGACCTAATGGGTGTTTAAAGGTGGCGTTGGGTTTTAGTGGGGTGGGTTAAGGGTGGCATGGGGTTGATCGGGTAGTGTTGGGCTTAAGTAAGTGCAAGTGTGGTGGGCCTAGAATGGGTGCATAAGAATAATTAGAAAAAATAGGTTCTTGGGCCAATTAGGTGTAGTAGTCAATAGTGAATTTGGTTGTCCTAAATTAGGCTTTACATGGGTGGACAATTAGTGGGTTTGGGTAGGGTTAATTGGATTCAGGAATGTGCATTTTGTGTGTGCGTATATATATATATGCATTGTGATGTGAACACATGCGTTTGGAATTAACTATGAATGCACAAAGGTGTGTGTGTGAATGAGTCGGTGAAGTGGACGTGTATGAGATGCATGCAAATGCATGGGGTTGCTGGGGTTGAGCTTGTCTTGGCTAGTCCCTACTTGTCTTCTCTTCCTCTCTCTCTCTGTCTAAATCTATATGGCTTCTTCCACTAGTTGTAAGAAGCTGGTAATGGATCTTCGGAGTGTCTTCTCGCATATATCCTGTAGTGCAGTTCCCTCCCTTTTTTGGACCAATTCACATAAAATGATATTGTCGATGCTAGGCCCATGAGATAAAGAAATTAGGTTAAGAATGTATAAGGCTACTAATGCATGAAATGCATGCTCTATTCACAATGTAAGCTAGGTTTCTAACTTAATTTAGTCATTTTAGGACCCATGATTGCTACACAATCAAGGGGTCACAGTGACTCGAAATTCATGCATGCTTTAAGTCAATTCCCTAGGCTAAACATAATAAGAACCAGGGTCCTAAACATGTTAGAACACTCTTTTGAATTTTAACATAGAAAACACTATGCAAAAAGGAAATCAACAAAATGTATTACACATCAAGACAATTCCAACGGTACCTTATTTGTAAAAAACGGATCTAGGAAGGTCCCGAATTGGCTGAAATATGCAACTAACTCAATCTAGGTCTCGACCCCCACTTTCTATGCACTGCTCAGATGTGCAACACTTAATGCCCTGCTCATGTGCGCTCTATGCACACCTTTGTGATCTCCTATGCACTACATACGGTGTGCGCTGATGAGAAGCTCATCATGATCTCTAATTACCCCTAATTAACCAGTCTTCCTAGTTAATTAGCTAGAAATATGTAAATATATGGGTTAATTATTAAATAAGGGATAAATAGTAAAGGACCTAAAAATAAGTTAAAAATGCTATATTATCATCCAATTAATATTATTAATAAATTAATTAATAATTGGACTCGAAATATTATTAATAATTCATTTAATTAATGTATTAACTAACTTAAGTATAATATATACCTAAGTATGTAATAACTTAAGTAACATTACTTAATTAAATAAATTAATCTATAAAGGTCAAAAATGTAAATTCAAGGTCTAAATATAATAATTGTCTTATTTATAATTATATATAAAAAGTTGAAAAAGATTTAAATTAAAATAAACCTTGAAAACCTGAGTTTACATTTTAGTCCTTAAATTTTATTTCAATCAGGTCCTTAATCTTCATTTAGGTCCTCAACTTTTACTACAAACAAGTCCATGAAACTTCTTCTTTCCTTCTTCAACCGTCTGGACTGCTGATGACAGGAGGTGCATCCACCGTCTGATCACTGCTCATCTGACGTCATTCCTTCTTCTCCAAGCTCCTGGAGCTTGTGCTCACCATCTCCTTTTCATCCACCGATCTGGATGATGCTAAAATCCTATTTTAGGGTTGGAGATAACCTCACCGACGTCGGAGAAGACGCCGACAGTTACTCCACCCCTAGCCGCTTCTCCATCCAAATTCCACCTCCATCTCAGTCGCCGCCACCTATAAATACCCCTCCACACCCTCGATTTCCACCAAGTTAGCTCCCTTCCCTCTTCTTCACTGAGCTAACCCGATAGGCTATTCTCTCTAAAACTCTGGCGACCTTCCTCTGCCTCATCCGTCTTCCTCCATCCATCTTCGATAGCTCTGGACCTCCGCCGAAGTTAGCCCAGTCTTCTGACACAAGTGCTGACTAGGAGCTCCTCTGCTTCACCTCACAACCGCCCGCTGGAGATCTTTCGCCAACCCTCTGATTTCCTCCTTCGTTATGAGCCATTGTTGAAGCTACGAGTTACTACGCTATTGAATTTGGATTTGAAAACCTGTCATTGTAGTTTGAAAGTGAAGAACTCGTGTTCAACAAATAAAATTTATATTGGAATAGAAATCCCAGGTCGAACTCAGGGAGGCTACGTCGATCTAAATTCTCAATTATATTTTTTAGGGTTTTTCTTAAAAAGTGAAGTAATTACAATGAAGCACTATAAACAATCAGCATAAGAGAGAGAGAGAGAAAAAACATTCACTTGATACTTCAAAATGTTTATACAATTAAGTAAACGAGAAATTACACTAGAAAGCATGAAAACTATTACACTAGAAAGTAGGAAAATTCTACTCTAGAAAGCGGGAAAAAGGAATGGGAGAGAGAAGTTATCCTCCTCGACGATCGCTTTGAGGACGAGCCGAACGGGACGACGCCTGTAAGACGAAGAGCGAAGCAGGAAGAAGGAGGTCGAGGCAGGAAGAATGGGAACGGGGCAGCACATCGTCGTCGTCGCAGGATCCGCTTCCGAAATGGGGGAGAAAATTTGACTTTATCTCTTGAGGAGCATCCTGGGTGTGGGACAAGCTTCTATTAAGCATTGGAGAGGGAGAGAAGGGATGAGAATTTTGTATGGAAGGGGTCTCCCTTTATAGTTGCAAGGAGTGAGGGCAATTTGGTCATTACATGTTGAAAATCATTAATTCAGGACCTTTAGTGACAGTTAAATCTGTCACTAAAGGCCTAAACGTGGCCGTAGTGGGCCGCGCATGCGCGCCTACTCGCCTCCCAGTGCCTCAACATGCATCCACCATCTCCTAATCTCGATCGTTCGATCGTGAGATCGAATGGTTGAGAGCGCATCCTCGCCTGCCTCATCTGCGTGCCTCATCACGTGCGATATCGCGTCGCCTCGCCGCTTCAGATGGCACGTGGATCCGATTGGGCTCACACAGCCGCCCGATCTCCATCACGCGATCGAATACGGCAGCTCGCCCGCTCTAGGAGATGCACCCCGCAACTCGAACCCGCGCCTTAATGCTGAGTTAAGGTGCTCGACCAATGCTCTGTGGGTGCGTTTGCGTCGAACGCTTAACTTAAGTGCAGGCGATTCACAGTCGTTGGATCTTGATCCAACGGTGGAGAGGCGTCGGCACTAAGGGCTTCAGCAGTTGCGTGCGGTGGGCTGGGTAGCTGAGATGGCGCCACGTGGCGCCATCTTGGCCATCCATCTTCTAGGTGATGCAAATGGTGCCACGGGTATCGGATTGAGTCGATTTTTGTGTTGTTAGGCTGCGATCGTCAATCGGAATCCATCTGTGCGATTGGATTGGTCATCTAAAGTGCGGATTAACACCATCTTGGCCCTTGATCTTCTAGGGTTCCTCAATCTCTAACTGATGCTACGGATATCCGATTAGGGCGATCTTGGAGTCGTTGAACTCCAATCGTCGCCCTGATCAGATTCGTATGGTTGGATCTTTGATCTGAGGCCCCGATAAACAGTCGTCCTGTCCCTGACCATAAAAGGAGACAATTAACCTCCATTTTATTCAGACTAATCTAAATGCAAGATGATGCATGCTATGCAATATTTATAGTATGTAATGCCATTCAATGCTTGAGAACATGCATAAATAAACATTTTATGTAATATAAACTTGTTTACATCACACCCCCATGCCTATCTTTTGCTAGTCCCTAGCAAAAACTACATGCTATTTATAAAAGAATTAGGTTGGATTATTTGAGCCTAAGTTATTTTCAACATTAAGAAAATTTTTACTTAGGATCTGAACTTTCAAAGACACAATAGCACCCGGGTATCTACCAAAATGTAGCCCACCTCAAGTCCTCGCCTTATTCAAAGAAAATTTTCTTTTTCTCTTTTTCTTCTTTTCTAATTTTTTTTTTTGGATTTTTTTAAGTTTAGGGTTAAAGAGTGGCTTTCTATGGCCATTCAACTCACCCAAGATTTGATGAGAACCCTAAGTTCTAAGCATCTTATTGTAAATGTGATAGACTAATTGATCAGTAATTAGAACAGACTTCGGGTTTCTACACCTCTAGGTGACCTTAAAAAGAGAGCTCTGCCTAAAGTTGTATTTTTACGATCGGAAGCTTTCTCCCAACTTTTATTTTTATGAGGTCAACACAAGGGTGAATCCAGTGTATATCTCCCCAGTTTTATTCTACTTCTCCGCTTCTTCCTAAGTGTTTTGGGAATTTTCAGTGCATTTCTTGAGCTTGGTTCTGGACAACCAGTCGATGAGCTGTTATCACCAACAACTTGCCAACCATACTCATGCGGCGAAGTGTGGCTTATTTCTTTTTTTTTCTTTTTTTCTTTTCTCCTTTTCTTTTTTCTTTTCTTTTTGACTTTTTTTTTTTAAGTGGCTTCCCTGGTCTAAGATTTACCTAAAGGCATCAAGACGAGAATGTTCCAATGATTGGGCTCTGGATAACCTACTTATGGGTTGTTACCCATGATAACTTGCCAGCCATATCACCCTAGAAGGTTCATTAGCTACCCAATTTTCATTAAAATCGCTGATTAACAAGTCAGTGAAAATAAAGTGTGTAGATGCTTTAGACTTAAAGTTCCCTCAAATCAGAGGGTGGGTTGATAAGTCGTGTACTTATCACCCAAACTTATTTAATCAAATTACAATAAAATTATGGCAAGGACTCGAAAAATAAATTCACATTTTAGTGGATACACGGGCCAATTAAGTCCGAAGGCCTGAAGGTTCTTTGTGTTCAGTTCCTAATGTAATATTTCCTAAGATTGAAAAGTCCTAATGTCCAAGTATTCCTTCCTAATTCCATAAATTTTTTTTATTATATATAAATAAAAGAAAAATAAAATGAATTTACAAAGCTGACGTATTAATTTAGAGATGAATATCCACCCCCTAAGCTTATCTAATGCAATGTCCTCAATGTATTAAAAAGACATAAAATAGAGTGGAATAGAGTAGAAAGAACCTGAATTGCGTGAATGATGGGTCCACTCTGAGATAAAGAAAAACTATATATGTGCTGAATTTAGTGCCTACAGCTAGGCACACTATACCAAGAAGAGAAATAAAGAATTCACAGGTGCAGGTCAGAATCAGAATAAAAAGAGGAAACCTATGACCTGCCAACAGATGTCCACAAATGTGGACCAGATTGTGGTGCAGACCCATACCCCATGTTCGAGAATATCTAAGGTTCTAGATAAAAATTACCCAAAACCTAAAATCAGTATGCAAGCAGGGTCGGGCCTATGATTTGTGAGGATGCAACCCAAGACCAAAGAGTTGGGTTACAGAGAAAACAAGCTCCAAAGGATAATTAATGAATGTGTGTTTGGGTTGGACATCCTCAGAACAAATGTTGAAGGGTCATGGTTTGATGGTTTCAACTTAATTGGAACCCTTAGACTTGGTCTTCTACTTCCTCCAGAGTTTACTTCCCAAATCAAAATTTCCCAGCTCCTATCCTCCTTTAGAATGTCAAATTCTGGGATCTCCTGCATATTAATCACCCCGTCTGAAATTTCCAAGTCTAAAAGATATGACTAAATCAGAATTGACTTGGGTCTAATTAGCTCAACAATAGAATCATCAGTAAATTCAATGGGGTGTAACTGACAATCAGGGCATTAGATTGAATCCTCCAGAAAATGTGATTCTGGATCTGTCATGTGAGCCCCAATAAGATCAGGTTCCTCAGTTATTGGGCTATCAAATGATCTATCAGATTCCTTAGGCCCAATCATCTCACAGAAATCATGTTCTGTAAACTCACGTGAGACTTCATAAACTGAATCTTCACCATCAAAATCAAAGAAATCAAAATCCATATTAATGTATGTCCCAAAATCATCCATCACTTTCTGATCCATGGAGACATACGTTTCTTCATACCCCGGTTCAAGAATCTCAGGTGAAGAAATCAGATCATCCTTAATTGGTTGCTCTAATTCAATCTGGTCAGCCTCGTAACACATGTCCCCTCCAACAGGTGCCTGAGCGTGTTCTAACATAGGCTCTCCTAAAGGGGGTTCAACCTGGGAATCATCCCATGATTGAACTAAAGCAACCAAAAATCTCATTCTCAATTTTGCTAACTTCCCAAGTAAAAACTCACCCAGCTTCTTATCCTTAACATCCTGGAGCCAATCCAACAAATACTTATTCAAATCATCAATCATCTCAATCAGGGGCTCCAATTTTCCAATGCAAGGTATTGCCTGAACTTCTAAAGATTGTATGATATTCCTCAAGTTAGCCAAACCTTATCTTGAACCTGGTTACCCTGAACCAAATGACCTGTTTTAAGGTTGGGCAGGTTTAGGATCAATGCAGAGGAGTTAACAAATTGAGATTCGTGATACCCCTCCTAATAATAGGTCATTTTGGATTGTTCAAAAGGTGGTGATGACCTAAAGGCAGTGTAATCAGAGGATGGGTAAGGATCAGTGTATCCTCCTTGATTGTAGATCGTATTAGGTTGTCCATGAAAGGGTGGCGATCTATAATCGATGTGTCTCTGAGAAGGATAGAAATCACAATTATGGTGTTTAGGGTTAGACCCTAAACACGGAGGTCCAGAACTGTATCCCCAATCTGAGTTATCTCAACTAACCAATGGTTGATTACAGTACAAGTCAAGATAATCATCATGTTGAGGATAACTCATAACATGAGGGAAAGAGCGGGAATGCATATAAAATGTGGAAAGGATTCATGATAGACGGGAGGAAGAAAGGTGCCCTACAATACAAGCAATCAAACATGTCCTTAAGTAGTCTAGCCTAAAGACCTACAGACTCCAGAAACCTATCTTGAGATAAAGAAATGATTTGATCTACTTCTATCTGTTCAATCCAACCAATTAGAAGGAGGGCCTGGGGAGAAGGTTCTTCCTTCGGCTTGCGCCTTCGGTTCCTAGTGTACCCCCTAGCTGCGATCGTTTGATTCTTCTCCCCTAGCTAGACATCAGATTGAATAGTAGAAATAGACTAATCAAAAATAATCTCGTTCTGGGCTCCGAAGAGAAAGTCAAATCCTTAAGGCCAATGTCTACTCTATTTTATTTAGGGTTAGGTTTGAATGTGCTTTGGAATGTGATGGGCCATTTATCTGGGTTGTGCCCTTAATGATTGATTGATGTGTGTGTGCGTGCACAACCAGTGATTTTCAAGCAAGATTATTTTTGATGCGGTGGATTTTAGGGTTCAAATCTTGCTTAGTAGCTTTTAGGATTCAACTTTATGTATTTTCAAATAAGTTTTGTTGGCACACCAAGTTTTGAAAGCATAGGTGAAATTGTTTTCTTTTAAAACTTAAAAGAATGTGGAGTACCTGGTAAATCCCTAAGAGTTGAACCTATATGGCAGCTACTTGAGGAGTTGATTTTAATTGAAGTGGTCCGGCCCAATCAACTCAAACAATTTGCCTGTTACACCACTTAATTAGGCACACAAGTGATTACCTAATCTGATTTCTACTTAATTATGTGTTTGGATGTGTGTACCGATTCCAAATATCGGTTTACCGGTTGAGTTTGAAAATCAGACTAGGTTGTGTACCTCTTGTGAGATTTTTTTTAATTTTTCTTTTTAAATGTGGAGGTTGAGGCGAGTGTAGGTGTCAAACAAATAAACAAAACTAACGTTAGAATTTATAAGAATACCTAGGTTGATTTATGTTTGTGTTATTATGTGGTGGAATGAAAACTAATGGGTGGGAGGTGGGGAAAACTTACAGAACCTTTAACATCACTTTGCTCCAATTTACTGCTTTTGCTCGTCTCAAAAGAGTACCTGCAATCACAATAAGAAAGGAGAGAAGTGAGGTAAATGATTCGTAAGTTGGAAAACATGAAAAAAATCAAAGGGTGTCGCCTCCCCAGCAACAGCGCCAAAATGTTGAAGCTACGAGTTACTACGCTATCGAATTTGGTTTTGAAAACCTATCGTTGTAGTTTGAAAGCAAAGAACTCATGTTCAACAAATAAAATTTATACCAAAATAGAAATCCCGGGTCGAACTCAGGGAGGCTACGTTGATCTAAATTTGCAATTATTATTTTTAGGGTTTTTGTTAAAAAGCGAAGTAATTACAATGAAGTACTATAAACAATCAGCATAAGAGAGAGAGAGAGAAAACATTCACTTGATACTTCAAAATGTTTATATAATTAAGTAAGCGAGAAATTACACTAGAAAGCAGGAAAACTATTACACTAGAAAGCAGGAAAATTCTACTATAGAAAGCGGGAAAAAGGAATGGGAGAGAGAAGTTATCATCCTCGACGATCGCTTGGAGGATGAGCCGGATGGGACAATGCCTGGAAGATGAAGAGCGGAGCGGGAAGAAGGAGGTCAAGGTAGGAAGAATGGGAATGGGCCAGCACGTCGTCATCGTCGTGGGATCCACTTCCAAAATGGGGGCAAAAGTTTGACTTTATCTCTTGAGGAGCATCCCTGGTGTGGGACAAGCTTCTCTTGAGCTTTGGAAAGGGAGAGAAGAGAAGGAAGGGATGGGAATTTCGTATGAAGGGGGTCTCCTTTTATAGTTGCAAGGAGTGAGGGCAATTTGGTCATTACATGTCGAAAATCATTAATTTAGGACCTTTAGTGACGGATAAAACTATCACTAAAGGCTTGAACATGGCCATAGTGGGCAGCACACGTGCGCCCGCTCGCCTCCCACGCCTCAACGCGCGTCCGCGATCTCCCAATCTTGACCGTTCGATCTCTGAGAACACATCCTCGCCCGCCACATCCGCACACCTCATCGCGTGCGATACCGCGTCGCCTCGCCGCATTAGATGGCACGTGGATCCGATTGGGCGTGCATAGCCGCCCGATCTCCATCGTGCAGTCGAATGCGGCCACTCGCCCGCTCCAGGAGATGCACCCCGCTGCTCGAACCCGCACCTTAACGCTGAGTTAAGGCGCTTGACCAACGCGTTGTGGGTGCGTTTGCGTCGAGCGCTTAACTAAAGCACGGACGATTCACAGCCGTTGGATCTTGATCCAACGGCGGAGAGGTGTCGGTGCTAAGGGCTTCAGCAGTTGCGTGCGGTCGGTTAGGCGGCCGAGATGGCACCACGTGGCACCATCTTGGCCATTCATCTTCTGGGTGATGCAGATGGTGACACGGGTATTGGATTGAGTCAATTTTCATGCCGTTAGGCAGCGATAGTCGATCTGAATCCATCCGTGCGGTCGGATTTGTCGTCTGAAGTGAGGATTAACACCATCTTGTAACTTGATCTTCTAGGGTTCCTTGATCTCTATCTGATGCTACAGATATCCGATTAGGGTGATCTTAAAGTCATTGAACTCCAATAGTCACCCTGATCTGATCCATACGGTTGGATCTTCAATCCGAGGCCCCGATAAATAGTCGCCCTATCCCTGACCATAAAAGGAGACAATTAACCTCCATTTTATTCAAACTAATCTAAATGCAAGATGATGCATGCTATGCAATATTTATAGTATGTAATGCAATTCAATTCTTAAGAACATGCATAAATAGACATTTTATGTAATATAAACATGTTTACATCAGCCATCGACAGAGATTTCATATCCCCTTCGTCCAGGTAACAGTAGATTAGGTAAGTAGATTAGTTAGGATAGTTAGTCAGGTAGATTAGGTAGTGTAATGGTAGATTTCACACTCATCTTCCTCAACTCCAGCGAGCTCCATGAGCTTGTCAGGAGCAACTATTTTGTCTTTCTAAGTCACCTTTCACCTTCTCACACCTTCCATGAACATTTCTATCATTTTTAATTACTGAATGGATCATTTAATCGCCTAAACCACCTCCACCTCCACCAACTGCTCCTACTATCCATGGCAATAGTAATTGAGCTATTTCCACCTTCACTGGGTCCTCCACCATTTGTTTATCACCTAAGGGCCCTAATCTTCACTCTAATTTGAATAATTACCCCCTATAACTTAAACGTCCAATTTTAATTAAGCTCCTAAGCTCGTTATCAATGGCTGCTCAGGAGTAGTTCAAATCATTAATTACTACGTATATATCATCGTAAATATCTTTTGACTTGTTTTGTCCACTCAATTGAGTCGGAAAACAAGTCCTGAGCCTAATCCAACTCAGATCTTGTTCAAAATGAATTCACTATTTAATCTTCACTTTAATGGATAAATGATGAAATTAATTTGTTCCTGAGGTTCCTTGATACCTCAGGAAGCTTTTTGAATCATTAATGGTATAATTTCATAACATCTGTACACATTTCACCTTTTTCTGCACTCACCAGAGCTCCGGTGAGATCCAATGAGTGAAAACAAGTTGTTCAGCCTATTGAACTTAGTGTGAAGCTCCAAATCCATGATTTGAGGTTTACTGATCATGGTGAGGTAGTTTCTTTAAGGTTTTAGTGTTTGAATTTCCTGTTAGGTCTTCATCTTCTCCAACTCCGGCAGAGTTGGAGATGATTGACAGTTAGGTTTAAGTCTTGTTTAAAAGGTCTGAAAGCACCAGTGTTGTTCCCTGAGTTCATTTCCATATTCAACCATTGTGAGAAACCCTGGTTTGTCCTAACAAACAAACTCCTTTTCAAGATAAAGCGACAAGCCTGGAACCCAAGGAACTTTAGTTGAAACATCAATCTAAGGGTTTGAATCTATTCCTGTGGTTAAAGAGAAGATGTTTAAAGCTTTAATTTCCTTTGAAATAGTTAAGCTCAGAAAGTCAAAATTCAAGACTAATTGGTCAAACTAAAGTCTGATCCTTGGATTTTGGATTTGATTAGACATATTGAGTTTAAGATGTTGCTGGGATAAATGTGAATGATTTAGATAAGATTTGGATGAGCTCTGATGGATTATATAGTAGTTTTTTATTTCTGTCAGTTTGGGTTGTTTTTGAACCCAAACTGACGACAGTAGCTTTTTGATGAAATTTAGATGAATAATCTGCCCAGACAAATTCATAACAACCTCTAGAGGTTGTTTGAATTGATTAATTAGGTCTGTAGCTATCTGTTAAGACCTTTCAGAGTTTGAATTGAAGTTTTGAAGTTCCTTGGAGAAGCTTTTAGCTTCTGCACCTTTCCTGAAGCTCCTGAGAGCTTAATACCTTCATCAACAGCTATGGAATCATATCCTAACTCTATTTAACACTTCATCTGGAAGTCAAAGTCCAGTCTTTGGACTTTAGAGCTAAAACTTCACTCTGTAGGCCAAAATAGACATAGTAAACCCAGGAATTTCACCCTACAAATCAAAGAGCCTACCCTCCCCTGAGTATCAAATTGATACTTCAATCGTGTAGAGCAACTCAAGAGCTTTCCAACAAGCTTTTATTTGCTTGGAATAGAGCTCTGAGCTGGAAGGAATAGTCGTTTGAAGTTCGGTCTGGGAGGGGGAAACTTAGTCTCACCTCGATAGAACCAGAGCTACCGCATGGGTATAAAAGCTATTTGTGCTATGGGCATATCAGTCGACAGCGCACGGCGCAAGGAAACGATCTGAGCACTTGGGTGTGTGTGTGGGCACATGTAGTGCGCGTGCCCAGGTGTGTGTGCGCCTGTGGGCGTGCGAGTGTGGGCCCGTGAGGGCGTGTGCATGGGCCTGGGAGGCCGTGAGCCAGATGGGCTCTAGACTATGCAAACCGGAAACAAACCGAAACTAAATAAACCAGCCTTAGACCTAGTAGGGTCTAGTCCCACACTGAGAGGGGTGCTGTGTATCCCCGACCGGTCCAAGCCGCCAATTAAAAAACCTAATTTTAGGTTTAAATAGTTAAACTAGTTTGGTTCAGAAGGAAGGTCTGCAAGAGTTCTGAAGGAAAGGATGCTAAGGCTCAAAAGAGAAGGAGAAGAAAGAGAGAGAGCTCATAGATAGAAAGGAAGGTTGAACAGACAAGTGCTAAAGAGAAAAGGCAGAGAAGGAAGAAAAGAAAGAAAGAAAAAAAGACATGTAAAAGAAAGAGCTCAAGAAAGATTAAGGAAAAACATTAAGAAGAAGATTAAGAAATAAGAAAGAAAGAGAAAAAGGTAAAAGAAGAAGAAGAGAAAGAAAGAGGCTGAAGACAAAGAAGAGAAAGAAATGGTTTAATTTCTTACATATTGTTCATTCCTTTTTAGCTTAATATTGTAATAAGGCATATTTCCATTAGTAATACTTTATATTGCCATAATCTCTTGAAATAAAAAGAAATAAACATGTTTACTTGTTGTTAAAGAAGATCATTTGTGTAAATGTGTTGTGTTTTCTTATGGAATTTTGCATATTCCTTTAATTTGAAATCATTAAGCAAAATTCATGTTCTTAAAATAAATTTAATTATACTTCCTATAAGTAGCTTAGACTTAATGGTGATTTCTAATTAAGTTAATATCTCCCAGAGAACGACCTGGACTCAACTAGTTAAAAAAAATAAAATCTAAAATGTTAGGTTAACTTGACCCTATACTACTCAATCGACACAAATTCAAGTTGACCTAAGTTACTTTCTTCTGCACATAATTAAGCACAATTAACTTAATTAACTGTGTTGAGAAAGATGACCATCATTCTAATGGCGCCGTTTCTGGGGAGGTAATATTTTGCTTCATTTTAATTCACCAAAACATTCCCTTGCATAGCTTTGTCTAATCAACATTTTAATGGCGCAATTGGAGGTAATTGTAATTATATTCGCCATTATTACTATTTTTTGTTTTGTACTAATTAGTTTTGTTTTTGTTTTGTTTTCTGTTTTCTTTTCGGGTTTACCTCTGCGGGTAATCTTAGGAAAGTAGGTTTTCTTTTTCTATGTTCCACTATACATACCATTGTAAGTACTCTTTCCCTAGTCTCTAGTTTAGTTTGAATTGTTGCATTTAGTTAGTTAAAAAAATAAAAAAATACAAAAATACACTTTCTGACTAGCAGTAGTATGATATAGGCATACACTCTTAGGAGTGCATTTACCTGCTAGTACTTTACGATCTGACTCGAGAAGATTTCTACTATTTTTCTCACATCAATGGGAAAACACGCAAAAAAATCGTGTAGATCCCTGTCTTGGAGATAATATCAAGACCACATATTCTTTTAAAATACTTAAAACGCGGTCACTTTACTTCTTTTGATCATATTTTTGAAAAGATTAAGTAAAAAAAAAGGATAACAAAAATTGTGACTTAAATTTGTTTGCAGAATGCATGCGGGTTTTATCGCTATCGTCTATTGCATGCTATCGCACAAACAGCACGATCACTAGAGTCACACGAGTTTTAATTTTCTATCTCTCCTCTTTTCACCTCCTAGGGCTTTGGTCGAAGATCAACAAGTTTGTCTCACTACTAGAGCCTTGGGAAGCCAGTAATAAGCGGTCTCGATCCTAGACCTTAGGCCTTTGAGCTTTAAGGATACGCACTTGCATAGACACAGGTTTAGGACGCATATTTTGATACTAATACTATACTTGTTAGTATTCTAGGACTCTCTTCTTTCCTTTGAAAGAAGATAAAAACCCACTTTTTCATGCTATTTTGTGGGTTTTGTTGTCGCTTATTTCTAGTGGTGTGAGTGTGCCTTTGCACATTCTTTTCGTTTTATGCACGAGAGGCGATCTTTGCATCCACCACTTGTAACTCCTTTGACAGGTGCTCCTAAGTCGGTTGCAGCAAAGCAACCACTTAAATTCCCGTCTAATTCATCTGTTTCTATGGATCAATTGCAAAATCAAAATCCCGAGATCCCTTCTTCTTCTAGTCAGGGGGAGATGCCGCCTTTTGACATTCATGAGGAGCTCCCGAACCAAAATCTTAGAATGGTTGAACAAAATCGTCAAATCAATCTTTTAACTGCAGCTTTAAATACTTTACAGAATCTTCAAACCTGTCCTCCACCTCAACCTGAGGCGATTTTTGACCTTCCTGATTTACCGATTCCTCATCCTAGGCCTCTACTCAGAGACTACTATAATCCATCTAATGCACAAGTAGAGCCTAATGTTAGGATTCCCATTGGGGAAAATGACCCAGAATTAAAGCCAAACATTATAGGTCTAATCCCACATTTTTACGGATTTGCATCCGAGGATCCATTCTAACATATTGAAGATCTTAAAAATCTATCTCAAACTCTTGAACCTCGAAATCAAAATAGGGAAATCCTACTCATGAAGATGTTCTCTTTTAGCCTTAAAGATAAAGCAGCATATTAGTATAGAACTATTGCAAGACCAATCTCAACTTGGGCTGCACTCGAATCTGCATTCTTGAAGAAATTCTTTCCTATTGGTCGCACAAATGCCTTAAGGCGAGCAATCACAACTTTCAATCAAAATCAAGGAGAACCAATTCATAAAGCGTGGGAACGCTTTCATGAATTACAAAGGAAATGCCCACATCATGACATCCCTCGTTGGCAACTAATGCGTATCTTCTATTATGGATTGCAAGAGGGCATTCGCAATCTAGTCGATGCCTCTTATGGAGGGAACTTTCTCAATCGCAATGCAGAATCCGCTTCAGAATTATTTGAAGGGATGGCAGAGAACTCGATCAATAATACATCCATGTCGCAATTTATGCGGGGCACGAATACAACACATCAAAATCCGCATAAGGGCATTCACGAGATCGGTAATCCATCCAGTTCATAGGATTTGGAAATTATTGCAAAAAAACTAGACAAAGTCGATATCGTAGCAAAGCATCTCGATGAGGTCAGAAACACTATGAAAACTCTTACACCTCTACTTGCTATGCAAAATCTCGTGCAGTCACCTATTTTGCAAATTCCCACAGGGAGGGAATTTGTGAATAATCTGGATTCTAGAGATCCATCTTCCTTGGGTTTCCTATCTACTCCTGCACCAACCCAAGAAGGGACCTTTGTCCCATAATCTTTCCCATCCTTTCCTGTTGCAGAAAACACGCCTTATCTTTTTGGTTTACATGCCATCCAGGAAAACATTTCAAGATCAAATCCTTATTCTAATACCTATAATCCTGGATGGAAAAGCCACCTAAATTTCTCTTAAGCTGATCAAAATCAAAGACTAAATTATCCAAATCAGACCCATCTAAACCCTCCTCCATTGCCCTCTTAGCAACCAAATGTGAGGCCTAATTCCATGAGTATGCAGAATTACTTTAGGCCTATTAGAGATACGTAGCTCAATCAGATTTTGCGAGCTGTTACAGAGAGTCAGCGACAAAATGTTGAATCCCTTGCTGAGATCCAAAGGCAATGTAAGGTAGAATTGGCAGATTTACGAAATCAGATCATGCTTTTGGCTGAATCTCGTCAGCCAGGTACTCTTCCATCTCAGCCAATTCTGAATCCTAGGAATCTGCAAAACCCTAGGCAACATCAAGGCCAAGTACATTTCATTAATCAGGCCTTTGATTCTAATCAAAACCCTTCCTCTGTACTTCCTAAAAATAATCCACCAAACCTGCATCAGCAGCCTTTATTGTATCAAAATGACCCACCTATTATTGAGAATCAGAATTGACTACGCTGATCTTTTGAACTTGGTTCGAATCATTTCTTAAATTGCCTCAATCTTTAATATTTTACATCTCAACCTAAATCAAATTTGATCTTCACGAGATTCACTATTATCTTTCTAAGATTTTTTATATAGGAATCTGATTTTGGTTCTGCGAGATTTATTTTAAGCAATCTCAAGACGAGTTTTTACCGAGTGGTCTTATCTGTTTTTCTATTTTTGAAACAATTCTTCCATAAATCCTTTGTTTCTACCATACATATTCTTTTTAGGAGTTCTTTACTAGGGTTTACGCCTAGCTGAAGGCATAAAACTTAGCATTTTGTATAAAGTTGTTTCCTGGTTTCTACACTTTTCTTTTCCCATACACTTTTCAGATTTTCTACTTCATCTTATACTGATTACCTTCATTTAGTCCGACTATCCACTCTGACCTTTAGTCAGACTTGAAATCGTTCGCACAGAGATCTTTGATCTCCTCCATCCGACTCCTTCCATCACTCTACACTAAATGAAGTGTAATATCTTTGCATCCTTCTTACAATGAGGACATTGTAAAATCTTGGCTTGGGGGGTGTGAAGTGAAATTTTTACTTCAAGTGTATGTGTAGAGAAAATATATAAAAAAAACACATAAAATAAAATACCCATGAAATTTAAAAAAAATTGAAATACCAAAAATTCTAAAAATTTCAAAATCAAAAATCTCATAAAAATTTGAAAAATTTTGAAAAAATTCATAAAAATTGGAAAATTTTATAAAACATAAAAAATAAAAATATATAAATACAAAAATTTGAAAATTTGAAAAATTATAAAAATAATAATAAAAGGGGTATTTTCATCTAGAATAAAGAAAAGAAGAAGAAAAATATATATATATTAAGAGCTTAATTTTTCTTTTAGGTCAGAAACCAAAAAAATATATAAAGAATATATAGAGTATATATATATAAGAGCATTAAATTCTTATTTAGATTTTTATTTTTAACATTTTGTAAAAGCATACTTTTATTCAGAAAATCTTAAAGTAAGATTTTATTTGAATTAGAATCTTTTAACCTTAAAGCTTTGTTTTTCTATTCTTACCCTAGAATTAAGAAACTAATGTGTATTAAGTTTAAAACTTAAGTTTTGGAATTAAATTATAACTTTTTAATCAATTAGATTAAGTAATCCTTTTGCTTTTTGAATATTTGATTTTATCATAAAGTTAAGTAGAAAGGAGTAGAGAGTTAGTAGAATTTTAGTCTTCAAGTTCATCAGGCTATAGTTAGCTTAATCAACTAAAGGACATTTGGCTAGACTTGGAGAATTTTTGTCTTGACAGATCCTATAAGAGGAAACTAAAAGTTTAAAGAACCTGAGAGTGAATGGTTTTGTTATCCAAGCCCTGGTTTGAGAGCTAAGTAACCTAAACATCCAAAAATCACACACATAGAATTGTCTTGTTAGCATCTGAGACCGCGAAAACATAGAGGTTAAGAGATTGATTCTAAATCCTCTTTAGTCCAAGGATTTCCGCGGGGCGATTCTTGAAAGGGTGAAGGATGTGCCACTCACCTAGAAAAAGGATTTGGATAATAAAGTTAGTAAGAAAAATGAGAAGGGGGAGAAAAATAAAAAAAATGAAACAAAACACCCTGCAGTTAAGTACGTCGCTACAAATGGGTACTTATGCAGTTTTTCCATAAAAATAAAGCATCTCGGTATAAATAGATGCTACCCTTCTTTCCATCGAATAAAAGAACACCTCGCTACATATGGGTGTTCTAACCTATAGAAAAAGTTGAAAAAATATGGAGATAAAAATTAGGAATAAGAGACCTAGTGGTTCACTGGGGAGATATATACAAAAAGTGTTGACCTCGAGATAGAAAACTAGTGAAGAGAAAGCAACCAAACTTGAGTAAGGCCAAGCCAAAGGCTTGAATTGTAATAATCTGGATTGGAAATTGATGTCTTAAGATCTGAATTTTTGCAAATTTGGATGCCTTTAGGACAACTCTTTTCACAAAGAACGTATGTTTTAAAATCATAGCTACTGAACCTTGGTATTGGGCAATGAAGCCTAAGAAATCGGGTTTTGAGGATTTACAGTTGAGACTTAAAGGAGAAGGATTGACAAAATCCTAGGTCTAGAAGATTGTCCTTAGTGTTGTAGGCTGGTAGATTAAAGTTTTACTACTCTAAGTTTGATTAATAATGAATATCTGATTAATTTACTTAAACTTATATTGATAAAAATCAAATATCATAAACAAAGGATTAACTTAAGTCTATTGAGTTTTTGAGTTAAAATTTAATTTCCAACTCTTAGGTTTTGTTTTCTTAAAACACTTTGAATTCTAAGTTTTTAAGGGTTAAGAATGGTTACAAAGAATAAGTGACTTTTGAGATTCTAATTTTTGATAAAATTCTGGTTAAAAACTTTGTTTTTAATAAAGTGTGTTTTGAAGATGTTTTGAGTTTAAGTCTAAGTAAGGAAATTTTCACAAAATACTCTGTATATTAGTTATTTATATTAAATCTAAAAAAATTTTTCTAACCTAAGCTTTCCTTTACTTGGTTCTTACTTATATTAATTTAAACCCAAGTGCTTTAAATCATCATATTTTTAGTTAATTTTGCTAGAGACTAGCGAAACTTTGGCTTGGAAGTATGATGAGAAGCTCATCATGATCTCTAATTACCCCTAATTAACTAGTCTTCCTAGTTAATTAGCTAGAAATATGTAAATATATGGATTAATTATTAAATAAGGGATAAAAAGTAAATGACCTTAAAATAAGTTTGCAATGCTATATTATCATCCAATTAATATTATTAATAATTTAATTAATAATTGGGCTCAAAATATTATTAATAATTCAATTAATTAATGTGTTAACTAACTTAAGTATAATATATACCTAAGTATGTAATAACTTAAGTAACATTACTCAATTAAATAAATTAATCTAAAAAGGTCAAAAATGTAAATTCAAGGTCTAAATATAATAATTGTATTATTTATAATTATATATAAAAAGTTGAAAAGATTTAAATTAAAATAAACCTTGAAAACCTGAGTTTACATTTTAGTCCTTAAATTTTATTTCAATCGGGTCCTTAATCTTCATTTAGGTCCTCAACTTTCACTACAAACAAGTCCCTGAAACTTCTTCTTTCCTTCTTCAACCATTTGGACAGTTGACGGTAGGAGGTGCATCCACCATCTGATCATCGCTCATCTGATGTCATTCCTTCTTTTCTAAGCTCCTAGAGCTTGTGCTCACCATCTCCTTTTCATCCATCGGTTTAAATGATGCTAAAATCCTATTTTAGGGTTGGAGATAACCTCACCGGCATCGGAGAAGACACCGGTGGTTACTCCACTCCTATCCACTTCTCTGTCCAAATTCCACCTCCATCTCAGTCGCCGCCACCTATAAATACCCCTCCACACCCTCGATTTCCACCAAGTTAGCTCCCTTCCCTCTTCTTCACTGAGCTAACCCGATAGGCTATTCTCTCTAAAACTCTGGTGACCTTCCTCCACTCATCCGTCTTCCTCCATCCATCTTCGATAGCTCTGGACCTCCGCCGAAGTCAGCCCAGTCTTCTAACACAAGTGCTGACTAGGAGCTCCTCTGCTTCACCTCACAACCGCCCACTGGAGATCTTTCGCCAACCCTATGATTTCCTCTGCCATTATCAGCCATCGACGGAGATCTCCTATCCCCTTCGTCCAGATAACAATAGATTAGGTAGGTAGATTAGTTAGGATAGTTGTTAGGTAGATTAGGTAGTGTAACGCTAGATTTCACACTCATCTTCCTCAACTCCGGCGAGCTCCTTGAGCTTGTCAGGAGCAATTATTTTATTTTTTTAAGTCACCGTTCACCTTCTCACACCTTCCATGAACATTTCTATCATTTTTAATTACTGAATAGATCATTTAATCGCCTAAACCACCTCCACCTCCACCAATTGCTCCTGATGTCCATGGCAATAGTAGTTGAGCTATTTCCACCTCCACTGGGTCCTCCACCATTTATTCATCACCTAAGGGTCCTAATCTTCACTCTAATTTGAATAATTACCCCCCATAACTTAAACACCCAATTTTAATTAAGCTTCTGAGCTCGCTGTCAATGGCAACCTAAGAGTAGTTCAAATCATTAATTAACTACATATATGTCATCACAAATATCTTTTGACTTGTTTTGTCCACTCAATTGAGTGGGAAAACAAGTCCTAAGCCTAATCCAACTCAGATCTTGTTCAAAATGAATTCACTATCTAATCTTCACTTTATTGGATAAATGACGAAATTAATTTGTTCCTGAGGTTCCTTGAGACCTCAGGAAGCTTTTTGAATCATTAATGGTATAATTTCATAACATCTATACACTTTTCACCTTTTTCTAGACTCACCAGAGCTCCGGTGAGCTCCGGTGAGTCAAACAAGTTCTTTACCCTATTGAACTTAGTGTGAAGCTCCAAATCCATGATTTGAGGTTTACTGATCCTGCTGAGGTAGTTTCTTTAAGGTTTTAGTGTCTGGAGTTCCTGTTAGGTCCTCATCTTCTCCAACTCCAGCAAAGTTGGAGATGATTGACAGTTAGGTTTAAGTCTTGTTTAAAAGGTCTGAAAGCACCGGTGTTGTGCCCTGAGTTCATTTCCATGATTCAACCATTGTAAGAAATCCTGGGTTATCCTGCCAAACAAACTCCTTTTCAAGCTCAGGCGACAAGCCTGGAACCCTAGGAACTTTAGTTGAAACATCAATCGAAGGGTTTGAATCTATTCCTGTGGTTAAAGAGAAGATGTTTAAAGCTTTAATTTCCTTTGAAATAGTTAAACTTAGAAAGTCAAATTTCAAGACTAATTGGTCAAACTAAAGTCTGATCCTTGGATTTTGGATTCAATCATACATATTGAGGAGTTTAAGATGTTACTGGGATATTTGTGAATGATTTAGATAAGATTTGGATGAGCTCTGATGGATTATATAGTAGAATTTGATTTCTGTCAGTTTGGGTTGTTTTTTAACCCAAAATGACGACAGTAGCTTTTTGATGAAATTTAGATGAATAATCTGCCCAGACATTAATTAGGTCTATTGTTGTCTGTTAGGACCTTTCAGAGTTTGAATTGAAGTTTTGAAGTTCCCTGGAGAAGCTTTTAGCTTCTGCACCTTTCTTGAAGCTCCTGAGAGCTTAATACCTTCATCAACTGCTGCGGAATCATATCCTAACTCTATTTAACACTTCATCTGGATGTCAAAGTCCAGTCTGTGGACTTTAGAGCTGAAACTTCACTTTGCAGGCCAAAAAAGGCATAGTAAACCCAGGACTTCCGCCCTACAAATTGAAGAGCTTACCCTCCCCTTTGTATCAAATTGATACTTCAATCGTGTAGAGAAACTCAAGAGCTTTCCAACAAGCTTTATTTGCTTGGAACGGATCTCTGAGCTGGAAGGAATCGTCGTTTGAAGTTCGGTCTGGGAGGGGGAAACTTAGTCCCACCTCAGTAGAACTAGAGCGGCTGCATGGGCATAAAAGCTATTTGTGTTATGGGCATATCAGTCGACAGCACACAATGCAAGGAAACGATCTGAGCATTTGGGTGTGTGTGTGGGCGTGTGCAGTGCGCATGCCCGGGTGTGTGTGCGCCAGTGGGCGTGTGAGTGTGGGCCCGTGAGGGCATGTACATGGGCCTGGGAGGGCGTGTACATGGGCCTGGGAGGCCGTAGCTGGATGGGCTCGAGACTATGCGAAATCGAAAATAAACCGAAACTAAATAAACCAAGCTTGGACCTAGTAGGGTCTAGTCCCACCCTGAGAGGGGTGTTGTGTATCCCCGACCGGTCCAAGTCACCAATTAAAAAACCTAATTTGTGGTTTAAATAGTTAAACCAATTTGGTTCAGAAGGAAGGTCTGCAAGAGTTCTGAAGGAAAGGATGCTAAGGCTCAGAAGAGAAGGAGAAGAAAGAGAGAGAGCTCGTAGATAGAAAGGAAGGTTGAACAGACAAGTGCTAAAGAGAAAAGGCAGAGAAGGAAGAAAAGAAAGAAAGAAAAGAAGACATGTAAAAGAAAGAGCTCGAGAAAGATTAAGGAAAAACATTAAGAAGAATATTAAGAAATAAGAAAGAGAAAAAGGTAAAAGAAGAAGAAGAGAAAGAAAGAGGCTGAAGACAAAGAAGAGAAAGAAATGGTTTAATTTCTTACATATTGTTCATTCTTTTTTAGCTTAATATTGTAATAAGGCATATTTCCATTAGAAATACTTTATATTGCCTTAATCTCTTGAAAAAAAAAGAAATAAACATGTTTACTTGTTGTTAAAGAAGATCATTTGTGTAAATGTGTTGTGTTTTCTTATGGAATTTTGCATATTCTTTTAATTTGAAATCATTAAGCAAAATTCATGTTCTTAAAATAAATTTAATTATACTTCCTATAAGTAGCCTAGACTTAATGGTGAATTCTAATTAAGTTAATATCTCCCAGCGAACGACCTGGACTCAACTAGTCAAAAAAAATAAAATCTAAAATGTTAGGTTAACTTGACCCTATACTACTCAATCGACACAAATTCAAGTTGACCTAAGTTACTTTCTTCTGCACATAATTAAGCACAATTAACTTAATTAGCTGTGTTGAGAAAGATGACCATCATGCACCACCCCGCACACGGATGTTTTTGAAAGTTCTCCCTTCGAAGAGGGGTGACGTAATAAAATGCGGAAATAAATATAAACAATATCACAGAATAGACAACCACACAAAGTACACAAAGATTTTTAGGTGGAAACCCAAACCGGGTGAAAACCACCACCTAACCCTCTCGAGTTAGGATTTTCCGATCAACCTAGTTGATCAAATCCACTAACCGAATCACTTAAAACGAGGGTGATTCAACCTCAATACAACCGCGCTACAAGTACTAGGGTACCGTTCCTCAACCCCTTCTCTCCACGAGAAGGATTTTGTCCCACGAAGGAGACGGGAATTCGCAAAGCGAATACCCATAAAATAAACAACAAGTCATATAGAGCCAACAAAGTAATTATAAACCTAGCTTCTAAAGGAATTAGGAAACTCCCCTTTGCAAGGAGTACGTCGAGTTGATGACGCGGTGCGTGTGCCACGCGATGGCGCAATGTCGCTCTCGTGAACAACGGCGGGAGAGCGGGTGCGAAGGCTTGATGCTCTCAAGATGTAGAACTTGAGCTTAGAGAGCAAGATCTTTTCTGGACACAAAAGAGTGTGAAAGTGTGTAGCTAAGTGTATCCAAGTGTGTATTGGTGTGTCAAAGGCTCCCCTCTATTTATAGAGGCCTTAGGAAGGCTTTGGAAGGCTTAGGAAAGGTTCTTTAGCCGTTGGGAACAAAGCCCAAGAGAATCAGCCCGAAATCAGGAACAATCATTGTTCTGACAGGCTTATCAGACGTCTAATTCTGGCATCAGACGTCTGGAACTTCACTTTAAGACGTCTGATTTCAAGGTCAGACGTCTGATTTTATGCGGGTTTCCTCCTGACTTGAACCAGATCTAAACAGGGTTTTTGTTCAGGTTGATCAGACGACATACAGGACGTCTGGCAGTATGTCTGGACGTCTGGAAACCTACTTTTACTGTGGGAATTGATTTCCAAACATTGCAACGGCTAGAAAATCTCTGAGAAGAGATTTTGGGTCAGCCGAGGCAAAACGGTCATTTATCAGACGTCTGATAAGGCTCTAATGGTCATATTCTTGAGTGCCTGCTAAGCTAGCCAACGGTCCACTATCTGGACGTCTGGCAAGTCCATCAGACGTCTCCTAAGACGTCTGGTATAAGGTCTGGACGTCTGATTTCATCAGACAGAACTAACTATGTCCAGCCTAACAGTTATCAGACGTCTGAAACAACAGTCAGACGTCTTAAAATACATTATCAGACACCTGATTTGGGAATTAGATGTCTGGAAGTGCTGTTTGAACCCTATATTGGTTTTCTAAGTATTCTACAGAAAACCTAAGTATCCTAGGGTTGTGTCGGTGTTCCTAGGACTACTGTTAGGGTACTTTGAGGCTCTTTAACATAATATTCTAAGGAAAATAAGAGCAAGAAAATAAAGACAAGAGATACAAGAAAGGATTAAAAAGAATCTATCATATTCTTCTTGTCTTCTATCTTCAATCTGTCGCTCCACGCGAACCTCCTCTGTTTTCCGTCAAGCTCCTCCAATCCGTCCTGGATGCGAGCTCGAACTCCGTCTAAACACGTCCACATTTGCAATTGACCTGAAATCTAGGACTCAAATTGCAAATGTTAAATAACACGTGTTTTGTTATCATCAAAACAAATGATCGTGGTGCTCTAGCACCAACAATCTCCCCCTTTTTGATGATGACAAAACCATAAATAGTAATGCAAAAAAAATCCTCCCCCTTTTTGACATTATCAAAAAGGTTTAATTGATTTTACATTTCCTATAACTCCCCCTTAAAACATGCTCTTCTATAAATTTCTTTTGACAAAGGTAATGCCTCCCCCTTTTTTATAACAACAAGATAGCTATTATTTTTCTCCCCCTTTCTAAAGGAAATTTATCTACCTTATATCTCCCCCTTAAAAATTGACAATTAGCTCATAAATTTTAACTCCCCCTATCTAAATGCTACTGATAAACAAAGATAGGGTCAAGAATTTTTACCTCACCTACCATGGCCAATAAAATGGCCCGAATGGTGGTGGTTGCCACATCGAATGGGGCTCCCATCCGTAGCTTGGAGGTCCGGGCATTGGCGCCGGTCTCCAATCTGGTGGTCGACGTGCGGCGGGTCCGTCGTTTGTTCGCCGTCTCGTCGGTCTTCTTGTTCTCCTTTTTGGTCTACTCCTTGGTTCTCCCAACTCGAGTTGACCAGACTTGAGTTTGTAGGTCCAGTCCTTTGTGTTATAATTATCCCTGAACCCTACAAAACAAGATTCTAATTTTTTCTTCAGTATCCAAGTGAGCTTGGATCCGGATCTGTTAGCGAGTCTCCTTGATGGAGATCCTTTCTCAATCTTAGGGCTATAAAAATTATCTACTTTATTGATTAATTTGTTAAAGTTTTCCCTAAGACATGCGATTTCTTTTTCTATAGTATTCATCTTAGTCTTTAAATCAGAAATTTCTATTTTTAGACTAACATTTTCCTCAATCAATTTATTATTTTCATTGATGAGGTTATGATTTTCTAATAATAGGTTATCATTTTTAGGACTAGCTTCTATGTCCTTAAGTTATTTTTCTAACCTATCATTTTCATTTTTAAGAAAACTAAGGTTCTTTTTAATGATTTTATTTTCTATTTTTAGTGATTTACTAATCTCAAATAGTTCATTAAAAGCTTGTAAATCGAGATTTACCTCATTGTCGCTGTCGTCGCTTCTGCTTTCGCTGTCGTTGTTGCTTCCTCTAGCCATGAAACCAAAGCAAGCGGTTTCCTCCTTCTCGTGATCTTCTTCCGAGCTTGTCTCCTCATGAGTGCCTTCCAACCTCCTCCATATCTCGTGGGCGGTGGTGCACTCTTGGATTTGTTCGAATTCCTTTGGACTCAACGCGCAATACAAGGCATTCATTGCCTTTGCGTTGAGCGAAAGCTCTCGAATCTGCAGTTGCGAGTAGCCTCCTTGGGGTCGCTTCGGGATCTCGTATGGGGTTTCGCAACATTCCCATATCTCGAACTCAGTGGCTTGGAGCCACGTCTTCATCCTCAACTTCCAATATCCGAAGTCCCACCCGTCGAAATAGGGTGGTCGGACGGTGGACTGCCCTTCGGAGATTCTGATTGCGGCTTTGCTTCCCTCCATGATCTTCTTGCCGGGTGTTACTCGGATCTTGCAAGAACCTGCTCTGATACCAATTGAAAGTTCTCCCTTCGAAGAGGGGTGACGTAATAAAATGCGGAAATAAATATAAACAATATCACAGAATAGACAACCACACAAAGTACACAAAGATTTTTAGGTGGAAACCCAAACCGGGTGAAAACCACCACCTAACCCTCTCGAGTTAGGATTTTCCGATCAACCTAGTTGATCAAATCCACTAACCGAATCACTTAAAACGAGGGTGATTCAACCTCAATACAACCACGCTACAAGTACGAGGGTAGCGTTCCTCAACCCCTTCTCTCCACGAGAAGGATTTTGTCCCACGAAGGAGACGGGAATTCGCAAAGCGAATACCCAACAAAAAGACAAAGATAAAATAAACAACAAGTCATATAGAGCCAACAAAGTAATTATAAACCTAGCTTCTAAAGGAATTAGGAAACTCCCCTTTGCAAGGAGTGCGTCGAGTTGATGACGCGGTGCGTGTGCCACGCGATGGCGCAATGTCGCTCTCGTGAACAACGGCGGAGAGCAGGTGCGAAGGCTTGATGCTCTCAAGATGTAGAACTTGAGCTTAGAGAGCAAGATCTTTTCTGGACACAAAAGAGTGTGAAAGTGTGTAGCTAAGTGTATCCAAGTGTGTATTGGTGTGTCAAAGGCTCCCCTCTATTTATAGAGGCCTTAGGAAGGCTTTGGAAGGCTTAGGAAAGGTTCTATAGCCGTTGGGAACAAAGCCCAAGAGAATCAGCCCGAAATCAGGAACAATCATTGTTCTGACAGGCTTATCAGACGTCTAATTCTGGAAATCAGACGTCTAGAACTTCACTTTAAGACGTCTGATTTCAAGGTCAAACGTCTGATTTTATGCGGGTTTCCTCCTGACTTGAACCAGATCTAAACAGGGTTTTTGTTCAGGTTGATCAGACGACATACAGGACGTCTGGCAGTATGTCTGGACGTCTGGAAACCTACTTTTACTGTGGGAATTGATTTCCAAACGTTGCAACGGCTAGAAAATCTCTGAGAAGAGATTTTGGGTCAGCCGAGGCAAAACGGTCATTTATCAAACGTTTGGAAAGGCCTAAGGACGTCTGATAAGGCTCTAACGGTCATATTCTTGAGTGCCTGCTAAGCTAGCCAACGGTCCACTATCTGAATGTCTGGCAAGTCCATCAGACGTCTCCTAAGACGTCTGGTATAAGGTCTGGACGTCTGATTTCATCAGACAGAACTAAGTATGTCCAGCCTAACAGTTATCAGACGTCTGAAACAACAGTCAGACGTCTTAAAATACATTATCAGACGCCTGATTTGGGAATTAGATGTCTGGAAGTGCTGTTTGAACCCTATATTGGTTTTCTAAGTATTCTACAGAAAACCTAAGTATCCTAGGGTTGTGCCGGTGTTCCTAGGACTACTGTTAGGGTACTTTGAGGCTCTTTAGCATAATATTCTAAGGAAAATAAGAGCAAGAAAATAAAGATAAGAGATACAAGAAAGGATTAAAAAGAATCTATCATATTCTTCTTGTCTTCTATCTTCAATCTGTCGCTCCACGCGAACCTCCTCTGTTTTCCGTCAAGCTCCTCCAATCCGGCCTGGATGCGAGCTCGAACTCCGTCTAAACACGTCCACATTTGCAATTGACCTGAAATCTAGGACTCAAATTGCAAATGTTAAATAACACGTGTTTTGTTATCATCAAAACAAATGATCGTGGTGCTCTAGCACCAACAGTTTTCTCTCCCCTCTTGATGCACACGGAAATTCGTTGCAAAAAGGTTTGAGTTTGGAAAACCCGTCATCGTAGTTTGATCCGCAAGAAAATCCGTCGATCAGATAATATTTATAATCGAAACTCAAAAGGTGAGTCCCCGGTCGAACACAGGGAGGTGAACATTTGGTTTTATGAAATCCGCATTTCGCTTTTATTTGTTTTTGTCATTTTTATCTTTTCTTATTTTTTTGGTATTTTTATCAAGCAGGAGATTAGGTAAATAAAAACTTTATCTACTTGCAAAAATAATGCAAAGAGAGAGAAAGACAGAGAGAGGAACAATCATATATTTCTGATCAAATGTTTCTATGAAAGCGAGAAAACTACACTACAAAAGTGAAAAGATAGAGATAGGTGAGAAGAATCTCCCTCAATGATTGCTTGGAGGACGGCTCACTCTAACAGCACCCCGAAGAAGGTGGTGAGGAGCGAGATGAGGGAGAACGATGGTGGAGGAAGGAGGACGGGGTAGGATGTCGTCGCGACGAGGAACTTCTTCCCGAAGGAGGTGAGAGGACGACTGCAGGATGCTCCACGAATGGGGATGAGAGGAGGGAAAATATTTGATTCTACTCTAGAGGAGCATCCCAGGCTTGGGACAAGCTCTCTCTAGAGCCTTGGAGGTGGTGAGGAGAAGAAAGGAAGAGATGGTGAAGAATGGAGGAGGGTAGGTCCTTTTATAGTGGAAGGAAGAGGAGGAATTCGTTCATAGGGCATTAGTGACAACTACAATCGTCACTAAAGCCCTGCCTAACTGTCACTGAAGATCTGCGCTAACCTTCTTCCCCACTAGCGTGCACATCACGCACCCATGCCTCGTGCTCCTTGTAGTGCATGCGAGCACTGGTTGTGTGATGCGCTACTGTTGTCGCTGTGCGTGATGCATGCTGCTTGTGCGTGCTCGTCATGTGCACTGTGTTGCGTCCGCTGGTGTTGGGCGCGCCTCAATTGTGAATTAGAGGGGCTACAAGGATTTGAACCCACGCCCCTCCCTTGGAGGCTGGGTCTTCAACCAACATGCCAAGTCGACTTTTGTTTCAAGGAGACGTCTTTTGGGCACGCGGTGGAGGAAGCTTCTCAGCCATTGGATCAAGATCCAACGGCTGGGAATGGATGATCCAGATGTGGGCGGTGGCTGCTGGTCGGAGTTGGGCGACCTAGATGGCGCCATGATAAGTCCACTTTAGTGGACCATTATTTGGCCTAAGTACTCTTTAACTGTTGTTCTTAGTTGTTAATTGAGTAGGAGTTAAATGTGAATTCACCTTAGTCTGCGTAAAATCTTATACACCAATTTTTACATTTAATTACAGTTGATATGATAACATAATCATTTGGTAGATGCAGGCTAGGTGCAAGAAGCATGAAGACATTATTCAGACATTCTATAAAATGTCTGGAGATTAGTTTAGACATCTGAGAACCTCCATCGTGGACTCACTGCAATCCACACTTTTTAAGACATCTAGACTGTTCATCAGACGACTGATAAAGAATGACCAGAACTTATCTTCTATTCCAACCAGTCGTGATCTTCGTCAAGTGGTTGGAGAAGTTGGTGGCTGAAGAGAAACAGATGGAGAGGTTTTCAAAATAGGCCGCTCCACTAGGATCCCATCCTTCCCCGCCACCGTGATCTCTGCCTGCACTGTGGGCTCAGCGTGCACCGTGGCCTCCGCGCACCTACCTCTGCCTTTCCTCCTCTCATCGGTTGCACGGTGACAGCGTGCAGCCACCATAGTACCACCCGATAGATCACCACCGCCAACTCCCCGCGCAACCACACCCACCCCTACGCATGCAAGCAGCACTGCCTCCACCTCCCCTTCTCGTTTTCTTCTTCCTCTTCCTTTTCTCGTCCTGCTGCACCACCATGAAGAACCCAACACACAGGCCTCCACCGCTCCACACAACCACCTCCTCCAACCTCCAACCTCGACTCCAACCTCCAACCGAGCACTCTCGTCGACTCCAAGAGCAACCCTACGCCCTCGTTGACCTTAGGCACTATCCGAATTCCTCCATCGCAATTGGCGACGACGCATGACTGCTGGCCTCCCCGCCGGTGAGTGCCCACCACCTGCCACCTCAGGCCACACCATCTATGCCATCGCAAAGCCCTCATCACTGCCGATCTCCATCGAGCACTGCATGATCATTGATGTTCTTCCCCGTGCGTGAGGAGAGAGGGAGAATCCCTTGTTTTCCATTCAAATATTATTTACATGTATTGCCATTGTGGGAGTTTGATTTTCCATTTAACATTTGTTTTATCGTGTGAATTGCAACCAAGCCCCTTTAGTTAGCGCTAATTATTTGTCTTATTGAATTGCATGTTTATCTTTCCCATCTATTAGCCTCTCATACATTGCATGTTATACTATACTTGTGGGCAAGTGTCTAACATCATGTTAGATTAATACAATGATAGATCTACAGGTTTAAATTGTTTCGTTACTCCTCGTGATTCGACCTGATCCTTGTGGTTAGAAAATAATTAAATTTTTGATAGTCGATTTTCCACCACAGAAGCTTCACTACGACATGACATTTCATGTTAAAAATATCATTGACAGCGAAGATCAATTGTTACGATCATGGGCGTCAAAAGAAGTTTAAGACGTCTGGGAAGTGTCCCAGACGTCTGGCCAGACGTCTAGAACCCTTCCCAGATGTCTGGTAATAAATTTTTTTGGCGTACGACTTCGCGTTTGCGCGCGTGCGTGCGCAGACTGAACCAGCAGCCTTCATTTTCTCTCCCTGCAGGCACTGCTTTCCTTCTCCCTCTTCCCACGGCTGCCCTATAAGAGCCCTCTCCCTCACCCCTACTCCACCGTCTTCTCTTCTCCTTCCCCTTGCGAGCGAGCGAGCAAGCGAGGGCGCAGCAGTGGCTGCAACAGGCGTGCGGGAGGAAGTGTTGCGAGAGGAAGAAGAAGCTCGACCACGGAGGTGCGAGCTTGCCGGGGTAGCTAGAGCCGGCCGGCAGGGGAGCGGCAGGCGTGGGGTGTTGCGGAGGGGCTGCTGCACCTCGGACAGCAGGCAGACGGGGCACGGCACGGCCGTGCGTCGCGGGTGGAGAGCAAATCGAGCCCTGGTTCTGGAAATTTTTCCAGAATCAGACATCTGGACTTACGTCCAGACGACGTTAGAGACGTCTGAAGGACTATCTAGACGTCTGACAGGGAAGATATTTCATATATTCTCCTTTTTGCGCGTATATGGCCATGCAGCCATCTGCCGTGACTTCTTCTGCATTCCGTCGTGCTGAGAGCCGGTGTTTGTGTGCGCAGGTCCTACTCGGGAGCGCGCGAGGGTCGCCATCCCACGTGAATCAGACGTCTGGCCGCAGTGCCAGACGACGGAGAGAACCTCCAAACGTCCGGGGTGACAATCGAACGTCTGGAAACCAAGGCCAGACGTTCTAATGGGCTTCTGGATGTCTGAAGGACTACGCAGAACTAAGGTACAACCTGACCCACCTTTTAAGATGTCTGGAAGAGGTTCCAGACGTCTGATTTTGGACAGTTTCGTTGTTTTTGATCCGTTTAGGGCCCGTTCGGAGTCCATTTTCCGCGTTTCGAGTTTCGTTCTTTCCAGAATAAATTCCTCTACCAGTTTACAGTGATTGTATACTGTTCTGAGAAACTTCTTGTGATTGATCCGTGTGTTAGGACCCTATTCCGTTGCAGTCTTAGGGGTTGTGGAGGCACGCAGGATTGCTGACCACGCCCCCAGTACTCCCGGTTTCACTGGTAGAGTGGCTTTCAATTTATTTAACATAATTTGTTACAATTGTGGAACAATTAATAGAGTCTAGGGCATTGCATGAACCCCAGGACTGAGAAACTAGATTGAATGATAAATCCTAAGGTATTGCATGAATCCTAGGACTGGAAAACTAGATTGAATGATAGATCCTAGGGTACGGCATGAATCCTAGGACTGGAAAACTAGTGGAATATATAAATATTGCAGTCTTGGAAAAGTGGAAAGGAAATAATAGCTGCCTGTAAATTGATTTAACAGCTGCCTGTTATGAATGAATAAATATGATTGAGAATATAGGTTGTATGAACGTAACACTGGAACGGTGAAACCTAAAATGGCCAAACAAAAAGAACACGAATCCTACGGGGAATTAGGAGTAGAACTCCTGGAAAAGAGAATAGAAGGGAACTGAGAAAGTGAAACGTGGAAGTGTGTTGTCTCTCGGGTACGTGGTACCAAAGAGAGCACACATTATCTCTTAATGTAGAGGGGAGCTTGCCGCCCTCAGGTTGAGACCGGGGTGGGTTTGGCCACTGTACACAGACTTGCTGGCCCTCACGTACGTAGTACCGAGGAGAGCTACTAGTGTAGGAGAGCACTAGCTACCCCACGGGCCTCGGGGTTCTGCTAGCCTCCTACACCGACTTGTTAGGCCCACTGGGCAAACCAGGGTAGTCAGGCGAGGGTGCACGGACTGTGGAGGGGTTGGACCCATGTTACTGAGAGGGCTCTGCCCTATACTGGTTCCGTGCTGTGTTTTGAGCTTACCCATTAACGGAAATGACTGACCGCGTGCCAGTGCAGGGTAGCTACCCGTGCGCTTATCGCGCATGCCGTAGTCACCGTTACGTCTGTCAGCGACCTTGGGGTGGTTGACTGAGGGTAGGACCACCACGGGGGACTCTCCCATCCAAGAGAGCACCACGTGTTACTTCTACTTTTTGGAAAAGAATGCAATCAAGATCGTTCCCACGAGGACCATTCAAGATCAAGTGAAGGATTTGAGAAATAAATCAATCGTGAAATAATAGAAAGACGTAAATAAAGAAAGTAAAAATATAACAGCTACTGTACACTCTACTGCTTCTTTAGCTTTCAGTTGCCACTCTACTCAGCGTTTCGCTGACGTGTTACCCTCGTTACTTTTCAGGACCAGGTGTTGAGCAGCTAGGGTCAACCGCTGCAGAGGACGCTGGGCCTAGTAGGGTCCAGTAGGGTTACCTGTTGTGCTTTCTGTACTTTTCTTCCACTATAGTGAGTAGTTTTCTTCGTTACTCCCTGTACTTTATTTATCGAAACTTTATGTTATGTACATGTTTATTCCCCGTCTGTTGTGGTGATGTATACTGTAGTATTTCCTTTTCTTACTGCTGTATTTTGTTACTGCTAGTTATATTCATGCTGAATGTGGTTTATTTTACTGCTCTTTTGGTTACTTTCTCGTTGGACGACTAGGTCTTGGGATTAGTCGAGTCGGTTCGATTCTCGTGTCTCGTAGGGATTCGGGAATCGGGTCGTTACAAGATGGTATCAGAGCAAGGTCATCCCGAGAAGTGAACCAACTGACTGGAAAATAACCAATTCACATGTCTATGACTCGAGTAGCCACCACAACATTTCTTTTGACATGAGCTCGTAGACTTTTTCGTTAGATATCGTTCCATATTGACGTTTTCCGCTCTATTTCGCATCTCCTTGTAGGAGATGCCTCGTCGCGGGACTAACGAGGAGCGCCGCAGGCGCGACCGAGGACGAGGTCGGCGAGGTGGGCGTGCTGCTGTCGACGCCTGAATGGACCAGCCACTGCTCCCGGGCATTCAGGCCTAGGACCTCTCCCAGCTGATACGGGATATTGTGCGAAGGGAGCTCCACCCACCGCCTCGAGCGCCTCTCCTTGGGGCTGAGGAGGGGGAGTCCTCTATGGGACTACACGACGGACGCGACGCTAGACACGGGGGAGGGGATGGGCCGCCACCGCCCCCACCTTCCTCCGACACTTCTGTGCACGAGGCACCTTTACCTGGAGGTGCACCAGCATCTCCACTGCAGCGCCACTTCGAGCTCTTCGGGCAATTCCGGAAGCTGAAGCCCCCCTCCTTCAAGGGGGATGAGGACCCGACCGAGGCAGAGGACTGGCTCGAGCAGCTTGAGAAGATTTTCGACACCCTTCGCCCCCCGGTGGAGTGCCGCGTGGCCTTTGCCACGTACCAGCTGGAGAGTGCGACACACAGGTGGTGGAGGGCAGTCAGGGGATAAGAGAGGGACGAGCCGACCTAGGACCAGTGTTGGTGCTAGAGCACCACGATCATTTGTTTTGATGATAACAAAACACGTGTTATTTAACATTTGCAATTTGAGTCCTAGATTTCAGGTCAATTGCAAATGTGGACGTGTTTAGACGGAGTTCGAGCTCGCATCCAGGACGGATTGGAGGAGCTTGACGGAAAACAGAGGAGGTTCGCGTGGAGCGACAGATTGAAGATGGAAGGAAATGAAGAATAGGATAGATTTCCTTCTTTTGTACTTGTTGTATTTTTTGTTTCTTTTGTTGCTCTTTATTTCCTTAGATATTTCATGTTAAAGAGCCTCAAAGAACCCTAACAGTAGTCCTAGGAACACCGGCACAACCCTAGGATACTTAGGTTTTCTGTAGAATACTTAGAAAACCAATATAGGGTTCAAACAGCACTTCCAGACGTCTAATTCCCAAATCAGACGTCTGATAAAGTATTTTAAGACGTCTGACTGTTGTTTCAGACGTCTGATAACTGTTAGGCTGGACATAGCTAGTTCTGTCTGATGAAATCAGACGTCCAGACCTTAGTCCAGACGTCTTAGACGACGTCTGATGGACTTGCCAGACGTCCAGATAGTGGACCGTTGGCTGGCTTAGCAAACACTCAATATTATGACCGTTAGAGCCTTATCAGACGTCCTTAGGCCTTTCCAGACGTCTGATAAATGACCGTTTTGCCTCGGCTGACCCAAAATCTCTTCTCAGAGATTTTCTAGCCATTGCAACGTTTGGAAATCAATTCCCACAGTAAAAGTAGGTTTCCAGACGTCCAGACATAGTGCCAGACGTCTTGTATGTCGTCTGATGAACTTGCACAGAAACCCTGTTTAGATCTGATCCAAGTCAGGGAGAGACCCGCCCAAAATCAGACGTCTGACCTTGGAATCAGACGTCCTAAAGTGAACTTTCAGACGTCTGATGCTATAATTAGACGTCTGATAAGCCTGTCAGAACAATGATTATTCCTGATTTCGGGCTGATTCACTTGGGCTTTGTACCCAACGGCTATGGAAGCTTTTCTAAGCCTTCCAAAGCCTTCCTAAGGCCTCTATAAATAGAGGGGAGCCTTTACACACCAAGATACACCAAGAGAAACACAAGACACACTTAAGCAACATAATTCCACTCTCTTGTGTCCTAGCTAACTCTTGCTCTCCAAGCTCAAGTTCTACATCTTGAGAGCATCAAGCCTTCGCGCACCCGCTCTCCCGCCGTTGTTCACGAGAGCGACATTGCACCGTTGCATGGCTCACGCACCCGCGTCATCGTCGACGCACTCCTTGCAAAGGGGAGTTTCCTAAATCCTGTAGAAGCTTAGGTTTATTACTTTGTTGGCTCTATAGGTTTGTTGTTTATTTTATCTTTGTCTTTTGGTTGGGTATTCGCTTTGCGAATTCCCGTCTCCTTCGTGGGACAAAATCCTTCTCGTGGAGAGAAGGGGTTGAGGAACGCTACCCTCGTACTTGTAGCGTGGTTGTACTGAGGTTGAATCACCCTCGTTTTAAAGTGATTCGGTTAGTGGATTTGATCAACTAGGTTGATCGGAAAATCCTAACTCGAGAGGGTTAGTTGGTGGTTTTCACCCGGTTTGGGTTTCCACCTAAAAACAATTGTGTACATTATGCGATTGTCTTTCTGTGTGATTGTTTATTGCTTTATATTATTTCCGCAAATTATTACGTCACCCCTCCTGGTAGGGAAGAACTTTCAATTGGTATCAGAGCAGGTCTTGCGAGATCGGAGTAACACCCGGCAAGAGATCAAATGGAGGGAAGCACATCCGCAATCAGAATCTCCGAAGGGCAGTCAACCGTCCGACCACCCTACTTTGACGGGAACAACTACAGCTACTGGAAGCTGAGGATGAGGATGTGGCTTCAAGCCACGGACTTCGCTCTATGGGGACGTTGCGAAGCCTCATACGAGATCCCGGAGCGACCGGACGCAGGATACTCGCAGCAGCAAATTCGGGAACTCTCGCTCAACGCGAAAACAATGAACGCGTTGTATTGCGCGCTCAGCCCGGAGGAGTTCAACAGAATCTCGCAATGCGCCACCGCATATGAGATCTGGCACACACTTGAGGTAACTCATGAAGGTACCTCTAAGGTAAAAACTTCTAAACTCAATTTACTTTCACAAGAATTTAAGGCTTTTTCTATGAAATCTAACGAAACTTTAAGTGAGATGAATACTAGGTTCACTCTCATAGTAAATAACTTGAAAGCTTTAGGGAAGACTTTCATCAAGGGGGAGCTTCAAGGGAAGCTTCTTCGTTCCCTTGGACCGGAATGAGAACAGAAAGTCACCACCATCGAAGAGGCGAACGAAATGGAGGAGCTCAACATGGAAGATCTCCTAGGCAATCTGATGGCTTACGAGACTAAGTTGAAGCAGAAGAAGAAGGATACACCGGAGCCTAAACTAAAGAAGACTCTCGCCTTCAGAGCCGCGTCGAATAGCGAGGTAAGTTCCGACGACGAAGACTTTAGAATTTTACTTAAAAATTTTTCCAAGTTTTGTAGGGAATTAAAGAAAGAGAAAAAGGAGAAGAAGGAAAGCCCGAGATGTTGCTACCACTGCAACGAGAAAGGGCACCTACGACCAGAGTGCCCTCTTCTCAAAAAGGAGAAGAAAAAGGAAAAGGAAAAATCTAAGAAGAAGGCGTTCCAAGCCACTTGGGACGATTCCAACTCAGAGGAAGAAGAAGAAGAAAAGGAAGAAACCGCTTGCTTTGGTTTCATGGCCAGAGGAACCAACAGCGACAGCGAAAGTGGAAGCGACGACAGCGACAACGAGGTAAATCTCGATCTTCAAGAAGCATTTAATGAACTTTTTGAAATTAGTAAATCACTTAGGATAGAAAATAAAAGCATTAAAAAGAACCTTAGTTTTCTTAGAAATGAAAATGATAGGTTAGAAAAATAACTCTAGGACATAGAAACTAGTCCTAAGGATAATAACCTGTCATTAGAAAATCATAACCTCATCAATGAAAATAATAAGTTGATTGAGGAAAATGATAGTCTAAAGTTAGAAATTTCTGATTTAAAGACTAAGATGAATACTATAGAAAAAGAAATTGCATGTCTTAGGGAAAACTCTAACAAACTAATCAATAAAGTAGATGATTTTTATAGCCCTAAGATTGAGAAAGGATCTCCATCAAGGAGACCCGCTAACAGATCCGGATCCAAGCTCACTTGGATACCGAAGAAAAATTTGGAATCTTGTTTTGTAGGGTTCAGGGATAACTACAACACAAAGGACTGGACCTACAAACTAAAAGCTGGTCAACTCAAGTTGGGAGAACCAAGGAGTATACCAAGGAGGAGAACAAGAAGACCGACGAGACGGCGAACAAACGACGGACCCGCCGCACGTCGACCACCAGATTGGAGACCGGCGCCAATGCCCGGGCCTCCAAGCTACGGATGGGAGCCCCATCCGATGTGGCTTCCACCACCACCATTCGGGCCATTTTATTGGCCATGGTAGGTGAGGTAAAACCCTTTACCCTATCTTTTTATCAGTAGCATTTAGATAGGGGGAGTTAAAAAATTTATGAGCTAATTGTCAATTTTTAAGGGGGAGAAATAAGGTAGCTAAATTTCCTTTAGTAAGGGGGAGAAAAATAATAGCTATGTTGTTGTTACAAAAAGGGGAGAACATTACCTTTGTTAAAATAAATTCATAGAAGAGCATGTTTTAAGGAGGAGTTATAGGAAATTTAAAATCAAACCTTTTTGATAATGTCAAAAAGGGGGAGGATTTTTTGTATTATTATTTACGGTTTTGTCATCATCAAAAAGGGGGAGATTGTTGGTGCTAGAGCACCACGATCATTTATTTTGATGATAACAAAACACGTGTTATTTAACATTTGCAATTTGAGTCCTAGATTTTAGGTCAATTGCAAATGTGGACGTGTTTAGACGGAGTTCGAGCTCGCATCCAGGACGGATTGGAGGAGCTTGACGGAAAACAGAGGAGGTTCGCGTGGAGAGACAGATTGAAGATGGAAGGAAATGAAGAATAGAATAGATTTCCTTCTTTTGTACTTGTTGTATTTTTTGTTTCTTTTGTTGCTCTTTATTTCCTTAGATATTTCATGTTAAAGAGCCTCAAAGAACCCTAACAGTAGTCCTAGGAACATCGGCACAACCCTAGGATACTTAGGTTTTCTGTAGAATACTTAGAAAACTAATATAGGGTTCAAACAGCACTTGCAGACGTCTAATTCCCAAATCAGACGTCTGATAAAGTATTTTAAGACGTCTGACTGTTGTTTCAGACGTCTGATAACTGTTAGGCTGGACATAGCTAGTTCTGTCTGATGAAATCAGACGTCCAGACCTTAGTCCAGACGTCTTAGACGACGTCTGATGGACTTGCCAGACATCCAGATAGTGGACCGTTGGCTGGCTTAGCAAACACTCAAGATTATGACCGTTAGAGCCTTATCAGACGTCCTTAGGCCTTTCCAGACGTCTGATAAATGATCGTTTTGCCTCGGCTGACCCAAAATCTCTTCTCAGAGATTTTCTAGCCGTTGCAACGTTTGGAAATCAATTCCCACAGTAAAAGTAGGTTTTCAGACATCCAGACATAGTGTCAGACGTCTTGTATGTCGTCTGATGGACTTGCATAGAAACCCTGTTTAGATCTGATTCAAGTCAGGGAGAGACCCGCCCAAAATCAGACGTCTGACCTTGGAATCAGACGTCTTAAAGTGAACTTCCAGACGTCTGATGCTATAATTAGACGTCTGATAAGCCTGTCAGAACAATGATTATTCCTGATTTCGGGCTGATTCACTTGGGCTTTGTACCCAACGGCTATGGAAGCTTTTCTAAGCCTTCCAAAGCCTTCCTAAGGCCTCTATAAATAGAGGGGAGCCTTTACACACCAAGATACACCAAGAGAAACACAAGACACACTTAAGCAACATAATTCCACTCTCTTGTGTCCGAGCTAACTCTTGCTCTCCAAGCTCAAGTTCTACATCTTGAGAGCATCAAGCCTTCGCGCACCCGCTCTCCCGCCATTGTTCACGAGAGCGACATTGCACCGTTGCGTGGCTCACGCACCCGCGTCATCGTCGACGCACTCCTTGCAAAGGGGAGTTTCCTAAATCCTATAGAAGCTTAGGTTTATTACTTTGTTGGCTCTATAGGTTTGTTGTTTATTTTATCTTTGTCTTTTGGTTGGGTATTCGCTTTGCGAATTCCCGTCTCCTTCGTGGGACAAAATCCTTCTCGTGGAGAGAAGGGGTTGAGGAACGCTACCCTCGTACTTGTAGCGTGGTTGTACTGAAGTTGAATCACCCTCGTTTTAAAGTGATTCGATTAGTGGATTTGATCAACTAGGTTGATCGGAAAATCCTAACTCGAGAGGGTTAGGTGGTGGTTTTCACCCGGTTTGGGTTTCCACCTAAAAACAATTGTGTACATTGTGCGATTGTCTTTCTGTGTGATTGTTTATTGCTTTATATTATTTCCGCAAATTATTACGTCACCCCTCTTGGTAGGGAAGAACTTTCAACCGGTTCGTCACCCTCTTCTACGAGCAGTACTTTCCCCAGACGTGGTAGGACCAGAGGAGGCGGGAGTTCCACACTCTCCGCCAAGGGACGATGACCGTGAGCGCGTACCGCACCTGTTTTCTGGAGCTGTCCCGCTTTGCAGCGACAGCGGTAGCCACTAAGGAGGAGCGCCTTTAGAGGTTCACCGAGGGGCTCCGGCCTGCGATTCGGGGGTATGTCAAACCCCTAAAGCTGCCTACGTTTTCGAGGGTGGTGGAGGTAGCTATGACCTACGAGGAGACCAACCCATCCGCGCGAGACACTGACGGCGGGCGGAAGAGGCCCTTCCAGCCAGACTTTTCCCAGGGCCGGCGAGAGAGGAGACACGTGGCGTCCGCAAGAGAGCAGTCACGTTTTGCAGGGCCATCAGTGGCCTTTGGGGCCCCTCGACAGGGGCCAGTCGCCAGCACCGGACCCCCGCCCAGTCGGCAGCAGGGACCCACTGAGGGCGGGAGTCGGGTTCCCCTCAGCTACCAGTGTGGCCAGCCGAGCCACATCAGGAGGGACTGCCCGTCTAGGGTAGGAGGTCAGCAGATACTTCCCGCGCCGAGCACTGGAGGGCGCGTAGGAGGCCGCGGTTCCCAGGCGCGAGGAGGAGGGCAGCAGCCACGAGGAGGGTACCGGCCAGCACCAACCCGTCCGACGCAGAGTGTGGCTGCTTCGTCCGCACCTAGAGCTGAGGGGCGTATCAACGCCCTGACACACAGGGATGCCAGAGCTTCAAGATCGGTGGTGGCAGGTATGATTTCAGTTTCCGGCAGACTCGTTTACACACTTTTCGATTCCAACGCTACACACTCGTTTGTCACAGCTAGTTTCGCAGTTAGTTTGGGCCAGGATTATATGCTGTTAGAGAATCCATTCGTAATCAGAGGTCCGAGTGGTCAACTGTTTGTAGCTGAGGAGGTGTACACGGGTTGCGAGGTCAGTATCGAGGGACATAGTCTGCCAGCTGACCTGATTATGATACAAATGGAGGATTTTGGCGTAATTCTGGGGATGGACTGGCTGTCCGCTTACCACGCTCTGGTGGACTGTTTTGAGAGGAAGATCGTCTTCTCCATACCGGAGTTGCCTTCTTTCGAGTTTCATGGATAGCTGGTGGACGGAGGCTTCAGGTGCATTTCGGCACTTCGGGCGGCGAGACTTTTGAGCCAGGGGTGTGAGGGCTTCCTAGCTTGTGTGGTGGCAGAGCCCAGCCCTGTGGCAGACTTCTAAAGCATCCCGGTGGTCAGAGAGTACCCTGAAGTGTTCCCAGACGAGTTACCAGGACTACCGCCCGAGCGTGAGATCGAGTTTGAGATCTCACTAGTACCAGGGACCAGCCCCATCTCCACCGCACCATACAGGATGGCACCGCTTGAGCTGCGAGAGCTCAAGTCTCAGTTGCAGGATCTTTTGGAGAAGGGCTTTGTGAGGCCCAGTGCGTCTCCCTGGGGAGCCCCGTGATGAGAACCTCATCATGAGCCATAACTAGCTCATTTTGACCCAATACAAAGGATAAAAGCTCCTACATAACTCAAGGAAAGGCTTAACTCAGAGAATTCTGAGTTTAAGGAGAAAACAAGTCATAAGGGGTAAAAATGCAATTTTACCAGTATAATCTGCATACAGGGTAATTCATGGCCCAAACACAGGTCAAAGCAACTTAATAAAAATAAAAGTGGGATGAAATGATCTAGCAAGGGCTACAGCAATTCCAAGAAACTAAATGATAATCTGTAACCCTAAAACAACCCACTTCAATTCACAAGGTTCGAGGCAAAGTAAAAATAGAATAAACCCTCTAAAATTCATAGAAAAATAATCTCTAGGGTTTAGAACCTTCAATTTGGCCTTCAGAACCCATTTTGACCTACATTGAGAACCATGCCTAATTAATAACTTAATTTGGGTTTTTGCGTAAATTGACCGGTCAAACAAGGTTTAATATAGAAATGAAGTTCACCATCAGATTCCTTAGGTCCTAATTAGTCATGTATAAAAACTTGAGCCTAAGAAGAAACCTCCTTGACCGACTTTACACTTTGGTCCTCATATATTTACTCTTTGGCCCTCAACTTTTGAACCCTCGCATTTTGGCCCCTAACTCTCCTTCGTTCTTTGCGATCAGGTCCCTCCTGCAAAACCTGCCAGCACCATGCTCCGGCGACCTTGCGCGGAGCATGGCGCCGCGCAGGGTGAGGGGGGGGACCTGGCAAGTAAACCGGGGGTGCCCTGCGTCGTCAGCCGTCGCAGGGACACCCCCCTGGTCGTTATAACCCACCATACCGGCCGTGCGAACGCACGGACGGTATGGGTTCTTGTTTCCGGCCATCCTCCGGCGAGGGAGACACGTCGTCTCCCTCCGCCTTCCTCCCTGTTTGATCCCTATAAATACCCCCCGTTGCTCCACCGACCGGGGCAGCTCGGATCTGACGGAGAAAACCCCCAACTTTCCTCTCTTCTCTCTCCGGCAGATGCTCACCAGCTCCGGCGGTTCCTCCCCCTTCTCCTCTTCACTCTGCCGCAATACCAGCAGCAGAGACTTCCTCCCCTGCTCTTCCCGCGCCACGCCGCACCCAGCTGGCGCCTCTCCGGCTCTCCACTCGCCGCCGCCCCTTTCCCTGAGCATCGTCTTCTCCGGTGACAGTCGATACGACTGTCGCCCTGTTCCTCCCCCTTCGTCCCTGCAAGTAAGTTAGAACTATTTCCCTTCTTCTCCTCTTTCTTTCCCCGGTTCCAATTTGTTCAATTACGCCCTCGACCGACCCTGACCATCGTCACCCCCTTCGACTCCGGCCACCCTCCGGCGAGATGTTCCCATCGCTCCACAGCCTCACACACCTCGCCGACCCTCACCGAACCTCCGCCTCATCACACTGAGCACCCCCCACCCCTCCACTGCCACTCCACACCTCCGTAACACTCCCCCGAACAAACCCATTCCTCCGGTTGCAGTCCAACCTAGGGCTGCCGCCAGACACCACCTTGCGGCCTGCCGCGCAGCTCCTCACCTTCGCCGTGCCACGGCGAAGGTTCCCCAGTGGTTTGATCAGGCCGAGAGGCCATATTCGTGTCCGACAGGTTTTGAGGTTCGACCGCCATTAACGCACATTGAAGCAGCTTCTCTCGCGCTCCAGGCTTGAGGACTCCAGGTCTCCAGCTGCTGCGGATTACGGGGAGTCTTGCGAAGGTAGCCAGCCAGCAACCTACGCAAATCAAAGCCGCAGCTGCAGAAGCCAGGCCGCAGTCTCCCAGCAGGCGCACGCGAGGAAAGGTCTGCGTTTATTCCCACATCGTGTGCAGGCACAGGTGAAGAAGAAGGACCGCGGAAGAAGAAGGAAGCTGAGGGAGACACTGTAGCAACAGGCAGTTTAAGTCGTCTGATTTGGAAATCAGACGACGTCCTGAAGGGAAAAAGAAGAAAGAAGGAGGGGCGACATCCGGACTGGAAAAAGAAAAGAAGAAAGAAGAAGATCTGAAGAGCAACAGAAGAAGGCGAGGCAGAGAAGAACACAAAAGAACAAGGGAAGGACTGAAAGAAGAAAAACAAAGACAAGAAGAAGAAGATCTGAGACGAGGAGAAACAAAGAAAAAAAGACACCAAATTCTTTCTCTCTCTTTGTTTATTTTTTGTAAAAGAAACATGTATATCTCTAGAATACAACTTGCTCCCTGAGTTCGACCTCGGGAACTCTTTTATTTTCCGAGTAAAAAATTTATATATTTGAAATGATGGCAATAACTGGCTATATTACATCGACATAACAATCAAAGCCGGTTATCTCTCGCAGCCATCGTTATCACCCCGGTACTATTTGTGAAGAAGAAGGATGGTACCCTACGCCTTTGTGTGGACTACCGACAGCTGAATAGGGTCACCATCAAGAACAGATATCCGCTGCCGAGGATCGACGACTTGTTTGACCAGTTGTGAGGTGCCACGGTGTTCTCCAAGATTGACCTGAGGTCTGGATACCACTAGTTGAGGGTCAGGGAGGCAGACATCTCCAAGACAGCTTTCCGCACCCGGTACGGACACTACAAGTTTTTGGTCATGCCGTTTGGGCTGACCAATGCCCCCGCTGCTTTCATGGACCTGATGAATCAGGTGTTTAGACCGTACTTGGACCCGTTCGTGGTGGTATTCATTGATGATGTACTCATCTACTCTCGAGATCAGACACAGCACGGACAGCACTTGCGGATGATTCTGGACACACTGAGGCGACGTAAGCTGTACACCAAATACAGCAAGTGCGAGTTCTGGTTGAGGGAGGTGACCTTCTTAGGTCATGTGATCTCAGGAGATGGCTTGGCGGTGGACCCAGCCAAGGTCGAGGCAGTGCTCAGGTGGGAGAGACCGCGTACAGTCACTGAGAGTCGCAGTTTCCTAGGACTGGCAGGCTACTACAGATGGTTCATCAGGGGTTTTTCACAAATTGCACGTCCTATGACACAATTGACCCGGAAGGACGTGCCATTCACTTGGACGGATGCCTGTGAGGCGTGTTTTCAGGAGCTGAAGGAGAGGTTGACTTCGGCTCCCGTGCTCACCATCCCTGACAGTAGTGGCGGGTTCGTTGTGTACACGGATGCCTCCTTGCAGGGGTTAGGGGGTGTGCTCATGCAGAGGGATCATGTTGTCGCTTACGCTTCGCGGCAACTAAAGCCCCATGAGCATACCTACCCTACCCACGACCTGGAGTTGGCAGCTGTTGTCTTCGCGCTGAAGACCTGGAGGCACTACTTGTACAGTGAGACCTTCGAGAATTTTACAGATCACAAGAGCCTCAGATACGTTTTTGATCAGAAGGAGCTCAACATGAGACAGAGACGTTGGTTGGAGCTCCTGAAGGACTATGACTGCAGCATTTCCTACCACCCGGGGAAGGCCAACGTGGTGGCTGACGCCTTGAGCCGGAAGGCGCCCGCACACTTGGCCAGTTTACAGTTACAGAGTTGGAGCCTTTTGGAGGAGATGGGCAGTTGGCGACCCCTAGAGTTACGGGGGCACTGTGGGGCAGTGACTGTGATACGACAGACTAGGCCGGAGTTGATAAACCACATCATCACAGGACAGATGGCCGATCCGTACTTGCAGTCCCTGCGCGACAGAGTACTGTTAGGAGACCCAGGGGACTTCTCCTTCACAGACCAGGTGCTGCGCCTGAGGGGACATTTGTGCGTTCCCAGAGACGAGGAGCTATTGAGAGAGCTCCTAGCTGAGGCACACGGTTCCAGATTCACCATACATCCCGGAAACACGAAGATGTACCACGACCTGAGGCGCGAGTTTTGGTGGAGGGGGATGAAGCGGGATGTGGGTGAATTCGTGCAGCAGTGTTTAGTGTGCCAGCAGGTGAAAGCCAAGCATCAGAGGCCTGCAGGGCCGCTACAGCCGCTTCCAGTGCCAAAGTGGAAGTGGGAGAGCATCACCATGGACTTGGTGGTGGGCTTACCTGCTACCCAGCGAGGACACGACGCAATCTGGGTAATTGTGGATAGACTGATGAAGACGACACGATTCTTGCCGATCCGAGTCACTTTGGGACCAGCACAGTTGGCAGAGAGGTATATCCGCGACGTGGTAAGTCTACACGGAGTTCCGTAGGAGATCGTATCCGACCGAGATACCCGCTTTACATCCCAGTTTTGGGCTAAGTTTCAACGGGCCCTGGGGACGCGATTGAGATTCAGTACAGCTTACCACCCCCAGACGGACGGACAGTCCGAGCGCACGATACAGACACTTGAGGACCTTTTGCGTGCCTGTGTACTGGATTGCGGGGGTTCTTGGGAGGAGCACCTGCCCCTGGCGGAGTTTGCATACAACAACAGTTATCACTCGAGCATCGGCATGGCTCCCTACGAAGCTCTATACAGACGGAGGTGTACGGCACCCTTGAGTTGGGTTGAGGTGGGGACCAAGTGGGAGGTTGGCCCCAGGTTGATCCGGCAGAGTCAGAAGGTAGTTGAGCAGATCCACAGGTGACTACGCAATGTCACGAGCAGGCAGAAGAGCTACGCGTATCGGAGACGCAAAGAGGTGCAGTTTGAGGTTGGGGACCACATCTTCCTTCGTGTTTCGCCCATGAAGGGCCTGCAGTAGTTTGGGGTGAGAGGGAAGCTCGCGCCGAGGTTCATGGGGCCCTTTGAGGTCCTAGAGTGGGTTGGACCCGTTGCTTACAGGCTTGCCCTCCCTCCTCAGCTTTCTGGTGTACATGACGTGTTCCACGTATCCAACCTCAGGAGGTACGTCGCCGATCCCAGTCACATCCTGAGTCACGAGAGCGTCGAGGTGGGCGACAACCAGACCTACCCCGAGCGGCCAGTACAGATTCTTGACAGAGCCGTCTGCAGTTTGAGACGAAAGCAAGTAACCCTGGTGAAGGTTTTGTGGAGGAGCCAGCGGTACGAGGAGGCTACCTGGGAGCCTGAGGCGGCAATGCGAGAGCAGTACCCGGAGCTTTTCGCGGGTACGTCTTTTCAGACCGGCTTCGGTCCACTTTGAGTTTGTTATCTATATATTTTGTTCTTTCCGCACCCTAGTTAGCGTAAGTTTCGGGGATGAAACTTCCTTTGAGTTTGTTATATGGTTACGATCATGGGCGTCAAAAGCAGTTTAAGACGTCTGGGAAGTGTCCCAGACGTCTGGTAATAAATTTTTTTGGCGTACGGCTTCGCATCTGCGTGCGTGCGCGCGCACACTGCACCCACAGCCTTCGTTTTCTCTCCCTGCAGGCATCGCTTTCCTTCTCTCTCTTCCCACGGCTACCCTATAAGAGCACTCCCCCTCTCCCTCACCCCTACTCCACCGTCTTCTCTTCTCCTTCCCCCTGCGAGCGAGCGAGCAAGCGAGGGCGCAGCAGTGGCTGCAGCGAGCGTGCAGGAGGGAGTGTTGCGAGAGGAAGAAGAAGCTCGACCACGGAGGTGCGACCTTGCCGGGGCAGCTAGAATTGGCCAACGGGGAAGTGGCAGGCGTGGGGTGTCGCGGAGGGGCTGCTGCAGCTCGGACAGCAGGCGAACAGGGCGCGGCTCGGCCGTGCGTCGCAGGCAGAGAGCGAATCAGGCCCTGGTTCTGGAAATTTTTCCAGTCTCAGACGTCTGGACTTACATCCAGACGACGTCGGAGACGTCTGGAGGACTATCCAGACGTCTAACAGGTAAGATATTTCATATCTTCTCCTTTTTGCGCTTGTACGGCCATGCAGCCGTCCGCCGCGACTTCTTTTGCGTTCCGTCATGCTGAGAGCCAGTGTTTGTGTGCGCAGGTCCTGCTCGGGAGGGTGTGAAGGTCGCCATCCCACGTGAATCAGACGTCTGGCCGCAGTGCCAGACGATGGAGAGAACCTCCAGATGTCTGGGGTGACAATCGGACGTCTGGAAACCAAGGCCAGACGTTCCAGCGGGTTTCTGGACGTCTGAAGGACTATGCAGAACTGAGGTATGACCTGACCCACCTTTTAAGACGTTTGGAAGACGTTCCAGACGTCTGATTTTGGACAGTTTCGTTGTTTTTTACCCGTTTAGGGCCCATTCGGAGTCTGTTTTCCGCGTTTCGAGTTTCGTTCTTTCTAGAATAAATTCCTCTACCCGTTTACAGTGATTGTATACCGTTCTGAAAAACTCCTTGTGATTGATCCTTGTGTTAGGACCCCGTTCCGTTGCAGTCTTAGGGGTTGCAGAGGCGCGCGGGATTGCTGACCACACCCCCAGTACTCCCAGTTTCGCTGGTAGAGTGGCTTTTAATTTATTTAACATAATTTGTTATAATTGTGGAACAATTAATAGAGTCTAGGGCATTTCATGAACCCTAGGACTGAGAAACTAGATTGAATGATAGATCCTAAGGTATTGCATGAATCCTAGGACTGGAAAACTAGATTGAATGATAGATCTTAGGGTATGGCATGAATCCTTGGACTGGAAAACTAGTGGAATATATAAATATTGCAGTCTTTGAAAAGTGGAAAGGAAATAATTGCTACCTGTAAATTGATTTAACAGCTGCCTGTTATGAATGAATAAATATGATTGAGAATATAGGTTGTATGAACGTAAAACTAGAACGGTGAAACCTAAAATGGCCAAACAAAAAGAACACAAACCCTACGGGGAATTAGGAGTAGAACTCCTGGAAAAGAGAATAGAAGGGAACTGAGAAAGTGAAACGTGGAAGTGTGTTGTCTCTCAGGTACGTGGTACCAAAGAGAGCACACATTATCTCTTAGTGTAGAGGGAAGCTTGCCGCCCTCAGGTTGAGACCGGGGTGGGTTTGGCCATTGTACACTGACTTGCTGGCCCTCGTGTACGTAGTACCGAGGAGAGCTACTAGAGTAGGGAGAGCACTAGCTACCCCACGGGCCCCGGGGTTCTACTAGCCTCCTACACCGACTTGTTAGGCCCACTGGGCAAACTAGGGTAGTCAGGCGAGAGTGAGCGGACTATGGAGGGGTTGGACCCCTGTTACTGAGAGGGCTCTGCCCTATACTGGTTCCGTGCTGTATTTTGAGTGCACCAGTTAACGGAAACGACTGACCGCATGCCAATGAGGGGTAGCTACTCGTGCGCTTATCGTGCGTGCCGTAGTCACCGTTACGTCTGTCAACGACCTTGGGGTGGTTGACTGAGGGTAGGACCACCACGGGGGACTCTCCTGGCCAGGAGAGCACCACGTGTTACTTCTACTTTTCGGAAAAGACTGCAATCAAGATCGTTCCCACGAGGAACATTCGAGATCAAGTGAAGGATCTGAGAAATAAATCAATCGTGAAATAATAGAAAGACGTAAATAAAGAAAGTAAAAATATAACAGCTACTGTACACTCTACTACTTCTTTAGCTTTTAGTTGCCACTCTACTCAACGTTTCGCTGACGTGTTACCCTCGTTACTTTTCAAGACCAGGTGTTGAGCAGCTAGGGTCAGCAACTGCAGAGGACGCTAGGCCTAGTAGGGTCCAGTAGGGTTACCTGTTGTGCTTTCTGTACTTTTCTTCCACTATAGTGAGTAGTTTTCTTTGTTACTCCCTGTACTTTATTTATCGAAACTTTATATTATGTACATGTTTATTCCCCTTCTGTTGTGGTGGTGTATACTGCAGTATTTCCTTTTCTTACTGTTGTATTTTGTTACTGCTAGTTATATTCATGCTGAATGTGGTTTATTTTACTGCTCTTTTGGTTACTTTCTCGTTGGACGACTAGGTCTTGGGATTAGTCGAGTCGGTCCGATTCTCGTATCTCGTAGGGATTCGGGAATCGGGTCGTTACATCAATCTTTCACGCCATGTGACACCATTTGGGCCATCCATCTTCTTTCAGTTGCAGTGGGTGCCACGATGCTCAGATCGAGATGATTTCCATGTTGTCGAATTGTGATCGTCGCTCTGGATCCATCCGTATGGTCAGATTTTTCATCCGAAGCCCGCAAGGATGTCACATTGTCCCCTGACCATTGATCTTTCTCGGATCACATAAGGTGATACGAGATTCTGATTAGGATGATCTCGGAGGCATTAGACTCCAATCATCATTTTGGTTAGATCCATGCAATCAGATCATCAATCCGAGGCCCTAAAATAAATCTCCTTCCCTCCTGGTCATACAAAAGACGCAATTAACCTAAAATATACACTACTCTAAATGCAGAATGATGCATGCTATGCAATATTTATAATATATAATGCATATCTAAGCCTAGGAACATACATAAATAGGCAGTTTACCCTAAATAGATGTGTCTGCATCATACCCCCATGCCTATCTTTTGCTAGTCCCTAGCAAAATTAAACTATAGGTTATGTATAAAAAAGAATTAGGACTCGATTGCTTAGGCCTAAGTTGTTTATTTACAATAGAAAATTTCCACTAAGGTCCTAACTATAAAAACTCAATAGTACATGGGTGTCTACCAGAATGCAGACCGTCTAAGTCCTCCTCTTATTTGAAAAGGGAAGATACATTTGTTTTTTTCTTCTTGTCTAAGTTTTTTGGATTTTTGAGTTTAGGGTTTCGGGGCAGCGTTCTATAGCTACCCAACCCACCCAAGACTTGAAAAGAACTTTAAGTTCTAAGCATCTTTGTGAATGTGATAGACTCGCTTAGCAGCCATTAAAATGGACTTCAGGTTTCTACAATCCTAGGTGACCTTAAGAGTTTCTGCCTAAAGGTTTATCTTTCCGATCGGTAGCTTTCTCCCTACTTTTTATTTTTATGGGGTCAACACTAGGGCGAACCTGGTGTATATCTCCCTAGTTTATTCGACTTCCTCGCTTCTTCCCCAAGTGTTTTAGGAATTATTTATGCATTTTTGGGCTCTGGGCAACCGGCCAATGAGCTGTTACCCACGACCACTTGCCAGTCATACTCGTGCGATGAAGTGTGGCTTTATTTATTTTTTTATTTTCTCCTTTTTTTTTCTTTTTCTTTTTGGATTTTTTTGTTTCCTTTTTGTCTAAGTAGGTGGCTTCCCTAATCTAAGATTTACCTAAAGGCAGTAGGAAGAGAATGGTCGTGTGGTTGGGCTCTAGACAACCAACTAATGAGCTATTACCACCAACAACTTGCCAGCCATACCACCCTAAATGATTCATTAGCTACCCAATTTCCATAAAAATTGTCGAAAAGTGAGTCAGTGCAAATAGTATGTAGATGCTTACACTTACAATCCCCTCAAATCAAAGGGTGGGTTGATAAATCATGTATTTATCACCCCAATTTCTTTACCAAATTAAAATAAAATTACTTGTTGAGGACTCGAGACTAAGTCCACATTTGAGTGGACACTTGAGCTGATTAAGCCCAAAGACCTAATGAGTCTAAGTATTTAGGTCCTATCGTATTATTTCCTAAAGTTAATAATGCCTAATGCCTAAGTTCTCTTCTCCTAATTCTATTTCTTTTCCTTTTTTTGTCTTTTTGAATTTTTTATTTTTTTAAAAAGAAAATAAAAGAAATTCTATAGAGTTAACGAAATAATTTCATGATTAAGTATCCACCTCCCATGCCTAAATGATGCAATGTTCTCATTATGGAAATAAAGACATGAAACGGGCGGAATAACAGAATATCACCTGAGTTTCATGATAATCCAATCAGCTCCGCAGAGAGGAGAGTATACACATGCGTTAAGTTTAATGCCTTCAGCTAGGCATAAAATATAAACAAAGAAGAGGTTAAGAATTCACAGGTACGGGTCAAAATCAGAATTAAAAGATTGATCCTTAAACCCGTCAGTAGAAGATATCCATAGACGTGGACCAGATTATGGTGCAAATCCATGCCCCAGGGTCGAGTGGTTCTAAGGTTCATGGTGAAAATCACCCAAAATCAAAGATTATTGTGCTTGCGGGGCCAGGATTGCGATTTTGTAGTGTGCAACCAAAGACTAAAGTGTCAGACAAAAGGTAGATTTGATTCACTAGATTCAGATGTCCTTTTAGATTTCAACTCAAAAAGATATCAATGATTCTGAGCTTGGGTTGCACTTGAAAGATATCATAAGGGTCCTGGTAAAAAGTAGGTGATTTTAGGTCAACAGGAACCCTTAAATCCAAAATTGTGTTTCTCTCTTAGTTAGCCTTCTAGATTTTCATTGCCAAATTCCTATCCTCTAAAATCAATGTTTCCGAGACCTCCAAATCATTGTACACGGGGAGTCAAGATATTAAGGTTCTCGGATCCCTCCTTAATGGTATGTTGTTTTGGGTTATTCAAAGAATGGTGGTGATCTATATTCAGTGGAATACTGGAGAGGGTAGGTGTTATAATCATCATATCCTTCCTGATTATAGATCGAGTTGGTTTGGTCATCAAAGGGTGGAGATCTATAATCATTGTAGGTGTGAGAAGGATAATAATCATAGTCTTATTGTCCAAGGTTAGGCCCTGGGCACTATGGTCCAAATTCATATCCCCAATCAAAGTTATCCTAGATAGGAGATGGGTATTCATAAGTCAAGTCAGGATAGTAATCATCTTAAGGATAGTGTTGGTAGGAGGGTAGGATTGGAAATGTGTGCAAGATGTGGAAGGATACATGGTGAAGTAAGGAGGGAAATCAGAAGAGAAAGAAAGGAGCTCTACAATACAAGCAACCAAACCTGCCCTTGTGTGGGTGATAAACACCAGTTTATCATCATTCTTATGCATTAAAACAAACCTAGCTCTTAGGATTTTACTCTGCAAACGGGTTTTTGGGCTGCATTTAGGTATTAACTAGGTTAGGCATGTTGGTGCTAGAGCACCCCGATCATTTGTTTTGATGATAACAAAACACGTGTTATTTAACATTTGCAATTTGAGTCCTAGATTTCAGGTCAATTGCAAATGTGGACGTGTTTAGACGGAGTTCGAGCTCGCATCCAGGACGGATTGGAGGAGCTCGATGGAGAGCAGAAGAGATTCGCGAGGTGCGATATATTGAAGATGGAAGGAAATGAAGAATAGGATAGATTTCCTTCTTTTGTACTTGTTGTATTTTTCGTTTCTTTTGTTGCTCTTTATTTCCTCAGAAAATTATGTTAAAGAGCCTCAAAGTACTCTAACAGTAGTCCTAGGAACACCCGCACAACCCTAGGATACTTAGGTTTTCTGCAGAGAACTTAGAAAACCAATATAGGGTTCAAACAGAGTTTCCAGACGTCTAATTCCAAAATCAGACGTCTGATAAAGTATTTTAAGACGTCTTACTGTTGTTTCAGACGTCTGATAACTGTTAGGCTGGACATAGCTAGTTCTGTCTGATGAAATCAGACGTCCAGACCTTAGACCAGAAATCTTAGGAGACGTCTGATGGATTTGCCAGACGTCCAATTAGTGGACCGTTGGCTGGCTTAGCAAACACTCAAGAATGTGACCGTTAGAGCCTTATCAGACGTCCATAGGACTTACCAGACGTCTGATAATTGACCGTTTTGCCTCGGCTGACCCAAAATCTCTTCTTAGAGATTTTCTAGCCGTTGCAACGTTTGGAAAATCCATTCCCACAGTAAAAGTAGGTTTCCAGACGTCCAGACATAGTGCCAGACGTCCTATATGTCGTCTGATGGACTTGCGCAAAAACCCTGTTTAGATCTAATCCAAGTCAGGGAGAGACCCGCCCAAAATCAAACGTCTGACCTTGAAATCAGACGTCTTAAAGTGAAGTTCCAGACGTCTGATGACAGAATTAGACGTCTGATAAGCCTATCAGAACAATGATTGTTCCTGATTTCGGGCTGATTCTCTTGGGCTTTGCTCCCAACGGCTATAGAACCTTTCCTAAGCCTTCCAAAGCCTTCCTAAGGCCTCTATAAATAGAGGGGAACCTTTGCAACATAAACACACACCTAGATACACTAAGAAACACCTAGAGACACCAAGATACACAAGAAACAATTTGTATTACACTTTCCACTCTCTTGTGTCCTAGCTAGCTCTTGCTCTCCAAGCTCAAGCTCCATTCTCTTGAGAGCATCAAGCTGTTGCGCACCCGCTCTCCCGCCGTAGTTCACGAGAGCGAAGTTGCGCCGTCGCGTGGCTCACGCACCGCGTCATCAACTCGACGCACTCCTTGCAAAGGGGAGTTTCCTTATTCCTATAGAAGCTAGGTTCATAATTACTTTGTTGGCTCTATAGGACTTGTTGCTTATTTTATCTTTGTTATTTGGTTGGGTATTCGCTTTGCGAATTCCCGTCTCCTTCGCGAGACAAAATCCTTCTCGTGAAGAGAAGGGGTTGAGGTACGCTACCCTCGTTTAAGTAGCGTGGTTGTATTGAGGTTGAATCACCCTCGTTTAAAGTGATTCGGTTTAGTGGATTTTGATCAACTTGGTTGATCGGAAAATCCTAACTCGAGAGGGTTCGGTGGTGGTTTTCACCCGATTTGGGTTTCCACCTAAAAATTCTTTGTATACTTTGTGTGATTGCATTTTGTGAAGATTGTTTATTTTATTTCCGCAATTATTACGTCACCCCCTCCTGGTAGGGCCCCGAAATTATAGTTGGTATCAGAGCAGGTCTTGCGATATCGGAGTAACACCCGGCAAGAGATCCAATGGAGGGAAGCACATCAGCAATCAGAATCTCCGAAGGGCAGTCCACCGTCCGACCACCCTATTTCGACGGGAGAGACTTTGGATATTGGAAGTTGAGGATGAAGACGTGGCTCCAAGCCACTGAATTTGAGATATGGGGATGTTGTGAAACCCCATACGAGATCCCGAAGCGACCCCAAGGAGGCTACTCGCAACTGCAGATTCAAGAGCTTTCACTCAACGCAAAGGCAATGAATGCCCTATATTGCGCATTGAGTCTGAAGGAGTTCGAGAAAATCAAAGAGTGCACCATCCCCCACGAGATATGGAGGAGGTTGGAAGGCACTCATGAGGAGACAACCTCGGAGGAAGAAGAAGAAAAAGAAGAAACTGCTTACTTTGGTTTCATGGCCAAAGGAAGCAATAGCAACAACGAAAGCGGAGGCGACGACAGCGACAATGAGGTAAGTTATGATTTACAAGAAGCTTTTAATGAACTATTTGAGCTTAGTAAATCATTAAAAATAGAAAACAAAAGCATGAAAAAGAATCTTAGTTTTCTTAAAAATGAAAATGATAGGTTAGAAAAAGAACTTAAGGACATAGAAGCTAGTCCTAAAAATGATAACCTATTATTAGAAAATCAAGACCTCATAAATGAAAATAATAAATTGACTGAGGAAAATGATAGTCTAAAGTTAGAAATCTCTAATTTAAAGACTAAGATGAGTATTATAGAAAAGGAAATTGCATGTCTTAGGGAAAACTCCAACAAATTAATCAATAAAGTAGATAATTTTTATAGCCCTAAGATTGAGAAAGGATCTCCATCAAGGAGACCCGCTAACAAATCCGGATCCAAGCCCACTTCGATATCGAAAAAGGAATTAGAATCTTGTTTTGTAGGGTTCACGGATAATTACAACATAAAGGACTGGACCTACAAGCTCAAGTCTGGTCAACTCGAGTTGGGAGAACCAAGGAGTAGACCAAGGAGGAGAACAAGAAGACCGACGAGACGGCGAACAAACGACGGACCCGCCGCACGTCGACCACCAGACTGGAGACCGGCACCGATGCCCGGGCCTCCAAGCTACGGATGGGAGCCCCATCCGATGTGGCATCCACCACCACCATTCGGGCCATTTTATTGGCCATGGTAGGTGAGGTAAAATTCTTAACCCTATCTTTTTATAAGCTTTTAGATAGGGGGAGTCAAAAAATGATGAGCTAATTGTCAATTTTTAAGGGGGAGATGCAAGTTAGCTAAATTTCCTTTAGTAAGGGGGAGAAAAATAATAGCTATCTTGTTGTTACAAAAAGGGGGAGAACATCACCTTTGTTAAAATAAATTCATAGAAGAGCATGTTTTAAGGGGGAGTTATATGAAATATAAAATCAATTAAACCTTTTTGATAATGTCAAAAAGGGGGAGGATTTTTATGCATTATTATTTACGATTTTGTCATCATCAAAAAGGGGGAGATTGTTGGTGCTAGAGCACCACGATCATTTGTTTTGATGATAACAAAACACGTGTTATTTAACATTTGCAATTTGAGTCCTAGATTTCAGGTCAATTGCAAATGTGGACGTGTTTAGACGGAGTTCGAGCTCGCATCCAGGACGGATTGGAGGAGCTCGATGGAGAGCAGAAGAGATTCGCGAGGTGCGATATATTGAAGATGGAAGGAAATGAAGAATAGGATAGATTTCCTTCTTTTGTACTTGTATTTTTCGTTTCTTTTGTTGCTCTTTATTTCCTCAGAAAATTATGTTAAAGAGCCTCAAAGTACTCTAACAGTAGTCCTAGGAACACCCGCACAACCCTAGGATACTTAGGTTTTCTGCAGAGAACTTAGAAAACCAATATAGGGTTCAAACAGAGTTTCCAGACGTCTAATTCCAAAATCAGACGTCTGATAAAGTATTTTAAGACGTCTTACTGTTGTTTCAGACGTCTGATAACTGTTAGGCTGGACATAGCTAGTTCTATCTGATGAAATCAGACGTCCAGACCTTGGACCAGACATCTTAGGAGACGTCTGATGGATTTGCCAGACGTCCAATTAGTGGACCGTTGGCTGGCTTAGCAAACACTCAAGAATGTGACCGTTAGAGCCTTATCAGACGTCCATAGGACTTACCAGACGTCTGATAATTGACCGTTTTGCCTCGGCTGACCCAAAATCTCTTCTTAGAGATTTTCTAGCCGTTGCAACGTTTGGAAAATCCATTCCCACAGTAAAAGTAGGTTTCCAGACGTCCAGACATAGTGCCAGACGTCCTATATGTCGTCTGATGGACTTGCGCAAAAACCCTGTTTAGATCTGATCCAAGTCAGGGAGAGACCCGCCCAAAATCAAACGTCTGACCTTGAAATCAGACGTCTTAAAGTGAAGTTCCAGACGTCTGATGACAGAATTAGACGTCTGATAAGCCTGTCAGAACAATGATTGTTCCTGATTTCGGGCTGATTCTCTTGGGCTTTGTTCCCAACGGCTATAGAACCTTTCTTAAGCCTTCCAAAGCCTTCCTAAGGCCTCTATAAATAGAGGGGAACCTTTGCAACATAAACACACACCTAGATACACTAAGAAACACCTAGAGACACCAAGATACACAAGAAACATTTTGTATTACACTTTCCACTCTCTTGTGTCCTAGCTAGCTCTTGCTCTCCAAGCTCAAGCTCCATTCTCTTGAGAGCATCAAGTTGTTGCGCACCCGCTCTCCCGCCGTAGTTCACGAGAGCGAAGTTGCGCCGTCGCGTGGCTCACGCACCGCGTCATCAACTCGACGCACTCCTTGCAAAGGGGAGTTTCCTTATTCCTATAGAAGCTAGGTTCATAATTACTTTGTTGGCTCTATAGGACTTGTTGCTTATTTTATCTTTGTTATTTGGTTGGGTATTCGCTTTGCGAATTCCCGTCTCCTTCGCGAGACAAAATCCTTCTCGTGAAGAGAAGGGGTTGAGGTACGCTACCCTCGTTTAAGTAGCGTGGTTGTATTGAGGTTGAATCACCCTCGTTTAAAGTGATTCGGTTTAGTGGATTTTGATCAACTTGGTTGATCGGAAAATCCTAACTCGAGAGGGTTCGGTGGTGGTTTTCACCCGGTTTGGGTTTCCACCTAAAAATTCTTTGTATACTTTGTGTGATTGCATTTTGTGAAGATTGTTTATTTTATTTCCGCAATTATTACGTCACCCCCTCCTGGTAGGGCCTCGAAATTATAGTTGGTATCAGAGCAGGTCTTGCGAGATCGGAGTAACACCCGGCAAGAGATCAAATGGAGGGAAGCACATCAGCAATCAGAATCTCCGAAGGGCAGTCCACCGTCCGACCACCCTATTTCGACGGGAGAGACTTTGGATATTGGAAGTTGAGGATGAAGACGTGGCTCCAAGCCACTGAATTTGAGATATGGGGATGTTTCGAAACCCCATACGAGATCCCGAAGCGACCCCAAGGAGGCTACTCGCAACTGCAGATTCAAGAGCTTTCACTCAACGCAAAGGCAATGAATGCCCTATATTGCGCATTGAGTCTGAAGGAGTTTGAGAAAATCAAAGAGTGCACCACCGCCCACAAGATATGGAGGAGGTTGGAAGGCACTCATGAGGAGACAACCTCGGAGGAAGAAGAAGAAAAAGAAGAAACTGCTTGCTTTGGTTTCATGGCCAGAGGAAGCAATAGCGACAACGAAAGCGGAGGCGACGACAGCGACAATGAGGTAAGTTATGATTTACAAGAAGCTTTTAATGAACTATTTGAGCTTAGTAAATCATTAAAAATAGAAAACAAAAGCATGAAAAAGAATCTTAGTTTTCTTAAAAATGAAAATGATAGGTTAGAAAAAGAACTTAAGGACATAGAAGCTAGTCCTAAAAATGATAACCTATTATTAGAAAATCAAGACCTCATCAATGAAAATAATAAATTGACTGAGGAAAATGATAGTCTAAAGTTAGAAATCTCTAATTTAAAGACTAAGATGAGTATTATAGAAAAAGAAATTGCATGTCTTAGGGAAAACTCCAACAAATTAATCAATAAAGTAGATAATTTTTATAGCCCTAAGATTGAGAAAGGATCTCCATCAAGGAGACCCGCTAACAAATCCGGATCCAAGCCCACTTCGATATCGAAAAAGGAATTAGAATCTTGTTTTGTAGGGTTCAGGGATAATTACAACATAAAGGACTGGACCTACAAGCTCAAGTCTGGTCAACTCGAGTTGGGAGAACCAAGGAGTAGACCAAGGAGGAGAACGAGAAGACCGACGAGACGGCGAACAAACGACGGACCCGCCGCACGTCGACCACCAGACTGGAGACCGGCACCGATGCCCGGGCCTCCAAGCTACGGATGGGAGCCCCATCCGATGTGGCATCCACCACCACCATTCGGGCCATTTTATTGGCCATGGTAGGTGAGGTAAAATTCTTAACCCTATCTTTTTATAAGCTTTTAGATAGGGGGAGTCAAAAAATGATGAGCTAATTGTCAATTTTTAAGGGGGAGATGCAAGTTAGCTAAATTTCCTTTAGTAAGGGGGAGAAAAATAATAGCTATCTTGTTGTTACAAAAAGGGGGAGAACATCACCTTTGTTAAAATAAATTCATAGAAGAGCATGTTTTAAGGGGGAGTTATATGAAATATAAAATCAATTAAACCTTTTTGATAATGTCAAAAAGGGGGAGGATTTTTATGCATTATTATTTACGATTTTGTCATCATCAAAAAGGGGGAGATTGTTGGTGCTAGAGCACCACAATCATTTGTTTTGATGATAACAAAACACGTGTTATTTAACATTTGCAATTTGAGTCCTAGATTTCAGGTCAATTGCAAATGTGGACGTGTTTAGACGGAGTTCGAGCTCGCATCCAGGATGGATTGGAGGAGCTCGATGGAGAGCAGAAGAGATTCGCGAGGTGCGATATATTGAAGATGGAAGGAAATGAAGAATATGATAGATTTCCTTCTTTTGTACTTGTTGTATTTTTCGTTTCTTTTGTTGCTCTTTATTTCCTCAGAAAATTATGTTAAAGAGCCTCAAAGTACTCTAACAGTAGTCCTAGGAACACCCGCACAACCCTAGGATACTTAGGTTTTCTGCAGAGAACTTAGAAAACCAATATAGGGTTCAAACAGAGTTTCCAGACGTCTAATTCCAAAATCAGACGTCTGATAAAGTATTTTAAGACGTCTTACTGTTGTTTCAGACGTCTGATAACTGTTAGGCTGGACATAGCTAGTTCTGTCTGATGAAATCAGACGTCCAGACCTTAGACCAGAAATCTTAGGAGACGTCTGATGGATTTGCCAGACGTCCAATTAGTGGACCGTTGGCTGGCTTAGCAAACACTCAAGAATGTGACCGTTAGAGCCTTATCAGACGTCCATAGGACTTACCAGACGTCTGATAATTGACCGTTTTGCCTCGGCTGACCCAAAATCTCTTCTTAGAGATTTTCTAGCCGTTGCAACGTTTGGAAAATCCATTCCCACAGTAAAAGTAGGTTTCCAGACGTCCAGACATAGTGCCAGACGTCCTATATGTCGTCTGATGGACTTGCGCAAAAACCCTGTTTAGATCTAATCCAAGTCAGGGAGAGACCCGCCCAAAATCAAACGTCTGACCTTGAAATCAGACGTCTTAAAGTGAAGTTCCAGACGTCTGATGACAGAATTAGACGTCTGATAAGCCTATCAGAACAATGATTGTTCCTGATTTCGGGCTGATTCTCTTGGGCTTTGCTCCCAACGGCTATAGAACCTTTCCTAAGCCTTCCAAAGCCTTCCTAAGGCCTCTATAAATAGAGGGGTACCTTTGCAACATAAACACACACCTAGATACACTAAGAAACACCTAGAGACACCAAGATACACAAGAAACAATTTGTATTACACTTTCCACTCTCTTGTGTCCTAGCTAGCTCTTGCTCTCCAAGCTCAAGCTCCATTCTCTTGAGAGCATCAAGCTGTTGCGCACCCGCTCTCCCGCCGTAGTTCACGAGAGCGAAGTTGCGCCGTCGCGTGGCTCACGCACCGCGTCATCAACTCGACGCACTCCTTGCAAAGGGGAGTTTCCTTATTCCTATAGAAGCTAGGTTCATAATTACTTTGTTGGCTCTATAGGACTTGTTGCTTATTTTATCTTTGTTATTTGGTTGGGTATTCGCTTTGCGAATTCCCGTCTCCTTCGCGAGACAAAATCCTTCTCGTGAAGAGAAGGGGTTGAGGTACGCTACCCTCGTTTAAGTAGCGTGGTTGTATTGAGGTTGAATCACCCTCGTTTAAAGTGATTCGGTTTAGTGGATTTTGATCAACTTGGTTGATCGGAAAATCCTAACTCGAGAGGGTTCGGTGGTGGTTTTCACCCGATTTGGGTTTCCACCTAAAAATTCTTTGTATACTTTGTGTGATTGCATTTTGTGAAGATTGTTTATTTTATTTCCGCAATTATTACGTCACCCCCTCCTGGTAGGGCCCCGAAATTATAGTTGGTATCAGAGCAGGTCTTGCGATATCGGAGTAACACCCGGCAAGAGATCCAATGGAGGGAAGCACATCAGCAATCAGAATCTCCGAAGGGCAGTCCACCGTCCGACCACCCTATTTCGACGGGAGAGACTTTGGATATTGGAAGTTGAGGATGAAGACGTGGCTCCAAGCCACTGAATTTGAGATATGGGGATGTTGTGAAACCCCATACGAGATCCCGAAGCGACCCCAAGGAGGCTACTCGCAACTGCAGATTCAAGAGCTTTCACTCAACGCAAAGGCAATGAATGCCCTATATTGCGCATTGAGTCTGAAGGAGTTCGAGAAAATCAAAGAGTGCACCACCGCCCACGAGATATGGAGGAGGTTGGAAGGCACTCATGAGGAGACAACCTCGGAGGAAGAAGAAGAAAAAGAAGAAACTGCTTACTTTGGTTTCATGGCCAAAGGAAGCAATAGCGACAACGAAAGCGGAGGCGACGACAGCGACAATGAGGTAAGTTATGATTTACAAGAAGCTTTTAATGAACTATTTGAGCTTAGTAAATCATTAAAAATAGAAAACAAAAGCATGAAAAAGAATCTTAGTTTTCTTAAAAATGAAAATGATAGGTTAGAAAAAGAACTTAAGGACATAGAAGCTAGTCCTAAAAATGATAACCTATTATTAGAAAATCAAGACCTCATAAATGAAAATAATAAATTGACTGAGGAAAATGATAGTCTAAAGTTAGAAATCTCTAATTTAAAGACTAAGATGAGTATTATAGAAAAGGAAATTGCATGTCTTAGGGAAAACTCCAACAAATTAATCAATAAAGTAGATAATTTTTATAGCCCTAAGATTGAGAAAGGATCTCCATCAAGGAGACCCGCTAACAAATCCGGATCCAAGCCCACTTCGATATCGAAAAAGGAATTAGAATCTTGTTTTGTAGGGTTCAGGGATAATTACAACATAAAGGACTGGACCTACAAGCTCAAGTCTGGTCAACTCGAGTTGGGAGAACCAAGGAGTAGACCAAGGAGGAGAACGAGAAGACCGACGAGACGGCGAACAAACGACGGACCCGCCGCACGTCGACCACCAGACTGGAGACCGGCACCGATGCCCGGGCCTCCAAGCTACGGATGGGAGCCCCATCCGATGTGGCATCCACCACCACCATTCGGGTCATTTTATTGGCCATGGTAGGTGAGGTAAAATTCTTAACCCTATCTTTTTATAAGCTTTTAGATAGGGGGAGTCAAAAAATGATGAGCTAATTGTCAATTTTTAAGGGGGAGATGCAAGTTAGCTAAATTTCCTTTAGTAAGGGGGAGAAAAATAATAGCTATCTTGTTGTTACAAAAAGGGGGAGAACATCACCTTTGTTAAAATAAATTCATAGAAGAGCATGTTTTAAGGGGGAGTTATATGAAATATAAAATCAATTAAACCTTTTTGATAATGTCAAAAAGGGGGAGGATTTTTATGCATTATTATTTACGATTTTGTCATCATCAAAAAGGGGGAGATTGTTGGTGCTAGAGCACCACAATCATTTGTTTTGATGATAACAAAACACGTGTTATTTAACATTTGCAATTTGAGTCCTAGATTTCAGGTCAATTGCAAATGTGGACGTGTTTAGACGGAGTTCGAGCTCGCATCCAGGACGGATTGGAGGAGCTCGATGGAGAGCAGAAGAGATTCGCGAGGTGCGATATATTGAAGATGGAAGGAAATGAAGAATAGGATAGATTTCCTTCTTTTGTACTTGTTGTATTTTTCGTTTCTTTTGTTGCTCTTTATTTCCTTAGAAAATTATGTTAAAGAGCCTCAAAGTACTCTAACAGTAGTCCTAGGAACACCCGCACAACCCTAGGATACTTAGGTTTTCTGCAGAGAACTTAGAAAACCAATATAGGATTCAAACAGAGTTTCCAGACGTCTAATTCCAAAATCAGACGTCTGATAAAGTATTTTAAGACGTCTTACTGTTGTTTCAGACGTCTGATAACTGTTAGGCTGGACATAGCTAGTTCTGTCTGATGAAATCAGACGTCCAGACCTTAGACCAGACATCTTAGGAGACGTCTGATGGATTTGCCAGACGTCCAATTAGTGGACCGTTGGCTGGCTTAGCAAACACTCAAGAATGTGACCGTTAGAGCCTTATCAGACGTCCATAGGACTTACCAGACGTCTGATAATTGACCGTTTTGCCTCGGCTGACCCAAAATCTCTTCTTAGAGATTTTCTAGCCGTTGCAACGTTTGGAAAATCCATTCCCACAGTAAAAGTAGGTTTCCAGACGTCCAGACATAGTGCCAGACGTCCTATATGTCGTCTGATGGACTTGCGCAAAAACCCTGTTTAGATCTGATCCAAGTCAGGGAGAGACCCGCCCAAAATCAAACGTCTGACCTTGAAATCAGACGTCTTAAAGTGAAGTTCCAGACGTCTGATGACAGAATTAGACGTATGATAAGCCTGTCAGAACAATGATTGTTCCTGATTTCGGGCTGATTCTCTTGGGCTTTGCTCCCAACGGCTATAGAACCTTTCCTAAGCCTTCCAAATCCTTCCTAAGGCCTCTATAAATAGAGGGGAACCTTTGCAACATAAACACACACCTAGATACACTAAGAAACACCTAGAGACACCAAGATACACAAGAAACAATTTGTATTACACTTTCCACTCTCTTGTGTCTTAGCTAGCTCTTGCTCTCCAAGCTCAAGCTCCATTCTCTTGAGAGCATCAAGCTGTTGCGCACCCGCTCTCCCGCCGTAGTTCACGAGAGCGAAGTTGCGCCGTCGCGTGGCTCACGCACCGCGTCATCAACTCGACGCACTCCTTGCAAAGGGGAGTTTCCTTATTCCTATAGAAGCTAGGTTCATAATTACTTTGTTGGCTCTATAGGACTTGTTGCTTATTTTATCTTTGTTATTTGGTTGGGTATTCGCTTTGCGAATTCCCGTCTCCTTCGTGAGACAAAATCCTTCTCGTGAAGAGAAGGGGTTGAGGTACGCTACCCTCGTTTAAGTAGCGTGGTTGTGTTGAGGTTGAATCACCCTCGTTTAAAGTGATTCGGTTTAGTAGATTTTGATCAACTTGGTTGATCGGAAAATCCTAACTCGAGAGGGTTAGGTGGTGGTTTTCACCCGGTTTGGGTTTCCACCTAAAAATTCTTTGTATACTTTGTGTGATTGCATTTTGTGAAGATTATTTATTTTATTTCCGCAATTATTACGTCACCCCCTCCTGGTAGGGCCCCGAAATTATAAGGCATGCATTGCATTTTCATTTGTTGTTTTAATGTGTTTTTGTGAGTGTTAGAGATGAACAGATTTACAGATCCCTAAAACCCTAGCACTCAAGAAGGCAAATGGTGAAGGAGCTTAGACTAGCTGGAACTCAGCTTAATCCAGCTCACCACAGTTGGAACCTAGCTCACTTGAATTAGGGTTAGCTCATCCCAGCTCCATTTAGCTAATCTCAGCTAAATGGTAGCTCAAGAGAGTTCATCTTAGCTCACCCTAGCTTAAGTCAGCTCAGATCCAGCTCAACCTAGTTGAGTCTAGCTCATTTTAGCTCCCACTAGTTCACAGGGAGCTCTAGCTAGCTTAGCTAAGTTGACTGGAGTTCACCCCAGCTCAAATCCAGCTACATCCATCTCCACTCAACTCCAGCCAGCTGAAGAAGAACTCATCCCAGCTAAGGAAGCTCAAGTCCAGCTCCTAGGGACTTAGCTTAGCCCAAGCTAATTGAGTTAAGCTACCTTAGCTGTCTCAACCAGCTTAATCCTCCCTGGGAGCACTAGACCTAGCTCACCTCAGCTCCATTCAATAGAAGCCAGTTCACTTTAGCTTGGCTTAGTAGCTAACAAATAACTAGCAAGCTAAGCCAGCTGGAGTAGCCCCATGTTGACCTCTTCAGTAGCTGTCAGCTCCATTTCAACTCTGGACTCTTCAGAACTAGCTCCTCCCTCTAAACCCTAGCTCCAACACCTCCTCCTCTACTCCACCATTAGCTAAGCTAGCTTAGCTATGCTCCAACTTCCTTGGCTTGTACCACCCAAAAACCCACCTAACAACTCCACCCAACTAGCTCCACCTAAGCTCCACATAAGCTAACCTACTTGGCGCCAACCTAGCCTGCCCACCACCTCCAAAAGACACCTAAAAGTGGCGCCAAAACCACCCTAACTAACCCCTTGTTGGCGCCACTTTTCCCTCCAAAAATCCCCTTCATCTCCACCACACATCTCCCCTTAAACCCATCTCCACCCTCCACATAACCCCACCTTCTAGAAACCTCAAAGTTGGCGCCAACCCATGGCACCTCTCCATGGTTGGCGCCACTTTTAGGTGCCTCTTGAAGAACCCTAACTACCCCCCTTACACCCCTTAGGTGGCGCCAACAACCCTTAACCCTAAGATCATCTAACCACCTCCATCCTTCCATCTTAGCCCTCCATTTCAAGAGGCACCTTAACCCCTCATCCTACCCTATAAAAAGACCACTACCCACCACCATTCAAACCATCTTTGGCTAGCAAATACACTCTCATATTCTACCTGGAAGCCCACGCCCAAGAGAGAAGAAGAAGAAGAAGATTAAGGGGATATTCTGTCCCCTTGGTGCCTTCCCCTCTTCCCTTCTCTCTTGAGCCACGCCAGCCAAAGGAGAAGCCAGGCAAGGAAGATCTTTGGAGGAGATCTTGAAGGTGGTCCACGCCACCTTGGAGGATCTTTTGAGGGTGGTGCACGCCCACCCCTTGGAAGAGAGCATTGAAGGTGGTAGCATTCACCTTGGAGGAGCTCTCAAGGAAGGAGAAGAAGGAGGCTCTCTTTTCAAACCAAGGAGCAGCTAGGCTTGGAGCAAGAAGACTCCCTTCTTCACCAATTTTTGCAAGAGAATTTGTATTTCTTTTATTGCTTTTAGATTTTTTCATTTCTAGTAGAAGCATTCCTCTACTTGTCTTGGAAAAAGAACACAAATTCTAGTTAATCAAATTGCCTTCTTTTACTTTCTATTGCAATTGTTGTTTTGGTTCTAGCACTTGTTTCACCTCTTCTTCCTAATTACTCTAGGCCTCCACTTGCCTAGAGTGAGCTTAGGAGGAAGGTATATCTATCTCTTAAGTTTTAGTTAAGTAATTATAGGTGTTAGTACTTTCCACTACAATTCGCATTTTACCCTCGTCTTTTCAAAACAAAAAGAAAATTACATATTTAAAATACCAAAAAGAAAGTTGAGATCTATTTTGTAAGCAAGAGAATTAATTTTGCAAACATTTGACCTCCATGGACGACCCTAGATACCCCACTATCTAGGTTTATAAATTTAAGAGTTGATTGATTTTGCGCTTTACAACGACGTATTTTACAAACCGCGTAAATCTACATCAGTGGGTAGCCTAAAGATCTACAGACTCCCAGGACCCATCTTGATATGATAGAAACAATTTGGTCTACTTCTATTCGATCAATCCAACCAGCTAGAGGGAGGGGTTGGGGAGAAGGTTCTTCATTTAGCTTGCGCCTCCGGTTCCTTTGATACCCCCCAACTGCAGTTGTTTGACGCTACTCCCCTAGCTAGACATCAGATGGACCAGTAGAAGCAGATTAATAAAAAAAATCTCAATCTGAGCCCCGAAGAGCGAATCAATCCTTAAGATCAACATCTACTCAGTTTTAATTAGGATTGGGATGATTATGTTCTTGGAATGTGATGGGCCCTTTAGATGGGTTGTGCCCTTAATGATCAGTTCAAATGTGTGTGTGCATAACCTGGTTTTTCAAACAAGGTTATTTGATGATGTGTCTTTTAGGATTTAATCTTTAGGTGTATTCAATCAAGGTTCAGTAGAATACTCCAGGTTTTGAAAGCATTGGTGATGCTATATTCCTTTAAAAATCAAAAAATAATGTGGAGTGACTGGTTCAACCCTAAACACCAACCCTAAGTGGCAAGCTACTTGGTGGATCGATTTTATCTTAAGTGGTGCGGCCCAAACAGCTCAATCAATCGGCATGTTACACCACTTGATTAAGGCACACAAAATGTTTAACCTAGTCAAATTTTCTACTCACTTATTTGTGTGTTGAGTTAAGCTATACTGGATCCACAGGTCAGATTCTGGTTAAGTGGTAGAATCAATGTAAAGTGGTGCACCTTAAGTCAAGAGTTGTGGGTGTTAATGTATGTTTCATTCAGTAAATCCTACAATCAGATAAACTTTTTCTTAATTTTTTTAATTTATGTGGGTGGGTTAGATGAGGCGAAGTGATAATCAAACAACCAGATCTATCCTAGGGTTTATAAAAGCACCTAGGTTGATTTAAGTTTGAGTTATTAGTGTGGTGAAATGAAATCTAGGGTGGGGGTGATGGGGGTACACTTACAAAATCTTCATCCGCACTTTTCTCCAATCTAACCGCTCTGGCCTGCCTTGGAAGAGTACCTACAATCACAGTAGGATCAAAGAAAAAGTGAGATAAAAGTTAGGTAAGGCAGAAAAATGCAAGAAAACCAAAGAGCATTGCCTCCCCAGCAATGGTGCCAAAATGATGCGCACGAAAATTTGTCGCAAAAAGGTTTGAGTTTGGAAAACCCGTCATCGTAGTTCAATTCACAAGAAAATCCATCGATCAGATAATATTTATAACCGAAACTCGAAAGGTAAGTCCCGGGTCGAACACGGGGAGGCAAACGTTTGGTTTTATAAAATCCACGTTTCGCTTTTATTTGTTTTTGTCGTTTCTATATATATTTCTTTTTTTTGGTATTTTTATCAAGTAAGAAATTAGGTCGATGAAAACTTTATCTACTTGCAAAAATAATGTAGAGAGAGAGAGGAACAATCATATATTTCTAATCAAATGTTTCTATGAAAGCAGGAAAACTACACTACAAAAGAGAAGATAGAGATAGGTGAGAAGAATCCCCCTCGACGGTCACTTGAAGGACGGCTCACTCTGATGGCACCCCGAAGAAGTGGTGAGGAGCGAGACAAGGGAGAACAATGATGGAGGAAGGAGGATGGGGTAGGACGTTGTCGCGGCGAGGATCTTCTTCCGAAGGAGGTAAGAGGACGGTCGCGGGATGCTCCACGAATAGGGATGAGAGGAGGGAAAATATTTGATTCTACTCTAGAGGAGCATCCCGGGCTTGGGACAAGCTCTCTCTAGAGCCTTGGAGGTGTTGAGGAGAAGAAAGGAAGAGATGGTGAAGAATGGAGGGGGGTAGGTCCATTTATAGTGGAAGGAAGAGGAGAAATTCATGCATAGGGCATTAGTGACAGCTGCAATCGACACTAAAGACCCACCCAACTATCGCTGAAGATTTGCGCCAACCTTCTTCCCCACTGGTGCGCACATCACACGCCCGTGCCTCGTGCTCCTTGTCGTGCACACGCGCGCCGGCTGTGTGATGCACTGCTGCTACCGCTATGTGTGATGCGTGTTGCTTGTGTGCACGCATCATGTGCGCTGTGCTACATCCGCTGGTGTTGACCGTGCCTCAATTGTGAATTGTGGGGGGGTGGGGGGTTGCGGGGATTCGAACCCGCGCCCCTCCCTTGGAGGTTGGGTCTTCAACCAATGCGCCAAGTCAACGTTTGTGTCGAGGAGACGTCTTACGGGCACACGGTTAGGAAGCTTCTCAACCGTTAGATCAAGATCCAACGGCTAAGAATGGATGATCCAGATGTAGGTGGTGGCAGATGGCCGGAGTTGGATGGCCTAGATGGCGCCACGTGGCATCATTTGGGCCATCCATCTTCTTTCTATTGCAGAGGGTGCCACGGTGCTCGAATCGAGATGATTTTCGCGTTGGCGAACTATAATCGTCGCTTTGGATCCATCCGTACAGTCGGATTTTTCATCCAAAGCCCGTAAGGATGTCGCATTGCCCCCTAGCCATTGATCTTCCTCGAATCGCATAAGGTGATATGGGATTCCGATTAGGATGGTCTCGAAGGCGTTGGACTCCGATCATCATCTCGATCAGATCCATACAATTAGATCATCAATCCGAGGCCCTGAAATAAATCTCCTTTCCTCTTAGCCATAAAAAGGATGCAATTAACCTAAAATATACACAAGTACTCTAAATGCAGAATGATGTATGTTATGCAATATTTATAGTATGGAATGCATATCTAAGCCTAGGAACATGCATAACTAGGTAATTTACCCTAAATAGATGTGTCTACATCACCTCCTTTCTCGTTTCTTCCTCTCTCTTCTTTTCCTCAAGATGTGTGCAATATTTTAGAGTTTTTGGGGATGCAAATGACATCCAAAAACCTAATTAGCACCTTAAATAGGTCACTAATTTTTAATAGGGTTAAGGAAAGTCCCTATTTGATGAAAATGCCCTTATAATGTTGGTTCAATCACACCTCAATCCTATTCTTATTGTTTTGAGCATAACTTGAGCTACACATCTCCAATTTGCGTGAAACAAGTATATTTAGAAAGCTTGTGATGAGAGGAATCAAAGATATCACGTATGACCCTCTTTTAAAAGAATTAACAAAAAAACAAGCATTTTTCACATTTTACAAGGTGTTCTAACCTAACCCAACCCTAACGGGTATTGGTGGGTCAGTGATGATGCGATTGACTTTGAGATGACTTGGAATCCAAATTTTGGACTAAAATTGCCCCTTGTTTCAATTCACATGTGCCTACATTCTTGTTTAACATGTTTTGCATGTAACTTTTGCTACGTAACTCAAATTTCTACAAAATAGGAACCGCTGGAAAGCTTATGATAAGAGGGATCCAAAAGTACCATATATGACATATTTTGAGCATATTTTACCTGAAGGTTAATACGTTTGACCAAAAACCTACATTTTCTCATTTTCGGGATACGTTGTCCCGATTCGTGCCGGACAAATGTCAACAGGTTTGTCTTGACAAACTTAATATAAAAATGGGCTCAAAATAAGATTTCAAGTCATCACATAACCTCCCCAACAAGCATCGATCTTTGCATTTCATAATGAAGACGACATTGGCAGTAACCTTGATGCCATTGATGTCGCAATCCCTTTCCTCCTTAAGGTAGCATTAGGCATTGAGGATAAAGTAGAACTGTTGAAAGGAGAGATGGGAGATGGAGCCAAGCTATTGAAGGAGTTGCAGTCCCTTCCCCCAACCATCACCATTTCCGACACCTCGAAGGCCATCGTGCTACAGGCAAGAGTCCCCTCATGCTGCTTCGCCACGCTATGCACCACCATGACACTCTCTAATGTTAGTGGTCGTGGTGGAGACCCCATCAGAAGTAAATTGTGTCTCTCTAATCACCTCCTCTTCTTGCGCTCCTTATGCTCTGAACTGATAAGCCCTTTCCTCATTTGAGATGTTCTTTATAGGGAGTGTGGCGATGTGTTCAACAAGGGCATGGAAGTCCTATGAAGGGTTTCCACTACCCTCAGTTTGTGCATCTCTTCAAAAGTGGTGTACAACTCATTGATGGTGTGCCTCACTGTGTAGCACCATCACCTCCTTTACTATGATTACGAGGCTCAAAATCGCATTTGGCTTGATGCACTTTTTTTCTACACTACCACTACCTTGATTGGTTTCTTTTGCTTCGTTGATCCCTCAATGGTTAAAGTCCCCAAGGATCTCCTGCAGCTCATCCTATAAGCCAACAACAATCATGAGCTTATACTCTATGTCAACCTACATATCCAAATCGACCTTCCTTAAACAAAACCTAGATGAAACAATGATGGAAGATCTTGATGATGGCATTAGATTTGAAACAACAACAATTCTAAAAGATGATTGTGATACACACTTTTGATAAAACTTGAGAATAATAGCATGATTAATAATAAAATCCCCAAAACACGAAAAGATAAGATAAATCTCCCACAAATCAAGTTGCTTTGATATCATATTGAAATAAATAAATGGAATAAAACAAACACGAAATAAAAGCATTACAAGGAACACTTGGATTTACATGGAAACCTCTCGTACAAAGAGAAGGAAGAAAATCACGAGAGAAGCACTCCTATGGGCGTGATCTCATAATATCTCTTCTCAAAGATAAATAGGGGATATAAGGGTCCTTTTACAAGCCACCACACACCTCTCTTTTTCCCACTCCACCATGTGGCACTAAAGCACTTGTAATTAGATCTCACTCATTATCCAATTACCCAGCAACAACATTCATCTCTCTCAACACTTCCCCTCGAGCTAGAGCATGGAATGCTCAACTTGTACAACATAAATCCTTACTCTTACAAGTAGAACAAACCACTCAACAGGTGCAATCGGGTCACGGCTATCCTCTAAATGAATGAAGACAATTTCATCATTGTTCTTACTTGTAGGTAGGTGTACTGATGACAACATGTCAGTAAGACTGAGATATGGTAGATGAACTGGTGAACCTGGCTTTGATTGGTCTGTCTTTTAGGGACCTCAATTGGTGCTAGTGCCTTCCCTATTGGAGATCTCAAAAGTAGAACTGTCCCTCTAAGGCCTTGAGATTGGGCCTCTCCCACATGGAAACTCGAAGTGAGCCTCACACTTAGAGACCTCGAGACTGGTCTCTCTTAAACAGAAATCTCTCAGTAGACTTCTCATATAGGTATAAAGAAAGTGTCCTCTCATATAGGAACCAATAGTGAACTTCTCTTTGAAATTCCGAACTAAAGGGGGGTGAATAGTGCAGTATAAAAAGTATGCAGAAATAAAATCAATCACACAAACTTATTCACCATAAGATACACCAAAATTTTAGGTGGAAACCCAAGGGTAAAAACCACCACCTAAGCCTCTCAACTTAGGATTTCCTAGTCGATCAAGTCAACCAAATCCAGTACGTGTCACTTGAATGAGGGCGACACAACCTCAAGTACAACCACATTATTTTAATCCAAGGATAGCATACCTCAAAACTGCTCTTCTTCACGAAGATATTTTATCTCACAAAGGAAACAGGAATTTGCCACGCGAATACCCAACCACAAAATAAAAGGGAAACAAAACCTATAGAGCCCAAATAGTAAAGGATCTAACTATGCTACTATAGACAGTAAATGATTCAACTATGCTACTCTAGACAATAAATCTTCCCTTAATCGGAAGTGCGTAGGCGTGATCGCGCAGCAAAATGGTGCTCTCGGATGTGGAATGTAGAATACTCTGCGAAAATGGCAAAGTCTCTTCTTTTTAGATCTCTTTTTCACTCAAGAAATGTGGAAGTATTGTATCATAGATATCTTAGGTGTTTTTAAGCCAAGGAAGGGTCCTCTATTTATAGAGGCTCTAGGAAGTCTTTAGAAGACTTAGGAAGGCTTAGATAGCCATTGGAAAATATTCCAAGGAGATTTGGGTCCAAATTAGAATCAAATCAGGGTCATAATGAGTCTGACACAATTATCAGACGTCTAATTCTATTAGCAGATGTCTGGTATTACGTTTGATCTGGAGGAGATGTTTCTCTGGAAATGATCGGATTTAATCAGGGATCTAGTCAAATGTCTAACTATGATTTGTAAGATGTCTGGTTAAGTTATCGAACATCTAATCAAAGTGGGTTTGGTTCCTGGAAATGGACCAAATCTAAATAGGATTCTAGTGTATATGTGTCAGACGATAGGTCGGGCATCTGAAATATGATCTGGATGTCTAAAAGTTGTAGGAATTGATTCCAAGGAGCTAGCGGTTAGATACGGGTCTGACATCCTTCGATTTTGGTCCAACATCTCTATATCAGATGTCTAGACACTTCTAAGGACATCTAGTGATATACCCTCGTTTAGCTCTCAAAGGGAAAAAGCTGACAGGCTAACGGTCACCTAATTAGACATCTGGTAAGGTCACCAAACATCTTGCAAGATGTCTGGACTATGGTCAGGACATATAGATGGAAAGGCACATACTATTAACTTCCAGCCTAAGTGTTCGGACGTCTAGCCAAAAGGTCAGACAACTTAAAGTCACATATCAGACATCTGATGTCCATATTGGATGTCTGATCAGGCTGTCTGAAGTCTATTTTGATTTTCTGAGTTTATATAAGTGTCCTAGAGATGGAAGGATGTTCCTAGGACTAAGGTGATGTACTATTGGGTTCTTTACAATATTTCTAAGGAAACATAAAGAGCAAAAATAACTACAATTACAAATACATGAAAGATATCATCTATCCTATTCTTCATCTCCTTCTGAAAGCTTTTGCTCCATGTGAAGCTCCATTATCTTCATGCTCCTTGATGCTTTTATCCAACACTCCTATGTGGGGACCTCAAAGAATGAGTCTCCCTCATATAGGATCACAATAAGATCTCACTAACACTTCTTTCTCCCCTACTCGTATGGGAGAATAAGCAACATGGAGAAGAACAAAACTAAAGAAGAGCTTCTGCTTGACGAGCACGAATCAAGATTTGATAAAATCACATCGCAGTATAGTTGAAATACACTCAATCAACGTTTAAAAATTTATATTTCTCGAAAGTACAATGTTGAACTCCAAGGTCATTCGTAGGGAACAATTAAATGCGTAATTACCACTATTTGGATTTTTACAATATTTTAGCTCAGGAACTAGATACAATTAATTTTATTTTCTATGTCCAAAATATAGTTCAACAATATACCGATTAATTTCTCAATTTAATACTACACTTAAGGGAATTTTATTTTAATTAATGCTTAATTGAAAATAATCAACATATAATATAATTGAGCACTAAAAATACTAAGTCACTAATATTTGGATATAATATTTCAATAGAAACCCCAAATATCAAATAATTGAAATAAATCCTCAATATAACAAGAAGGTCTTCAAGTCAATCCCTGAGAATTAATTATTCTTACAATTTGATCCCTAGAAATCCATGCAATTAGGTCCCTATAATTTCTTTTTCTCATGAACAAGTCCCTTAACCTATCTTCTTCCACCTTGCCGGCGAGGTGGTCGAAGAGACGCCAGAGTTGAGCTTCGACTGTTGGAGTGCTCCGACGTAAGGTGGAATAGTGTCGTCAGCTAACCGTCGACGTGATGGTGGCGGCGGTGACAGTGATTGATGGTGATGTCAACGATGATTGACGACGATGTCCTACACAAGCAAAATGTGGGTCTTTAACCTCAATTAGAAACCAAAAACTCTGGCGTGGCACGCCAAAGCAAAGCACTATGTTTATGGGCGGTGGTGGTGATTGATGAGAGCTTGCGAAGGAGCTCATTGAGGTTGTCAATGGCGGGATTGGGGGAGAGAGGAGGGTACGATGAACGGAACTGTAGAGCTCTAGATACCTAATTGGGACCTAAAGGGAAGCTCTAACCTAAGTTGATGAAAGGATGAGAGGATCTGCCTAGCAAACATGGCTGGTCGATGAGGAAGAGAGAGGAGAAATTGGAATGGAGAAGGTGGTGTTAGAGGCCGAAGTTTTGCATGAAGCTCTGTAAGACGATGAGGAAGAGAAGCCCTCTTCCAATTTCAACGGAAGAGCAATAGATAAAGAGGCTGAAGGAGCTCCAAGGTGCCTTAATGGCGTTGGAGAAGAAGAATAGGAGGACTCTCACTCCAATTCTTTGCACACCGTACTTCATTTACATTAGAGCAATATATAGCATCCTTTTGCAAGTTGAATTTAATCAAAAATGACAGTAAGGAACATGACTTGAATGGGATTAAATCCCCTAATTTGCAGCAACAATGGAGGTCATTCCTGCCAATCAAGGTGGCTAGACAATGTGGCATGAATTATGGATTTTCTCCACAAATTTCGGTAGAGATTGGCTGTGAAAATCTCAACCTTCAGCTGCTACAAATCGAGCTCCAAACAAGGAAGGAGCATGCTGCATTCCCTGATGTGAATAAGATTGACGTCAACTAAGGACTAGAAAGAAAGAAATTTAAACCAAAATGAAGTAAATTTAAAATTTGAGGACTATTATTCAAAGTAGGTGAAAATGAAGTCCAATTGATCTTAAAGCTTTAGGATAACCTAATTGGGATCAGATGTTTTCACTTCAAATATGATAATCGATGAAATTAAATGTTGTCACGTAGTATAAATCGTGACGGAAATATGCTCGAATCAACAAATAATCAATTGAGAATACATCAAATATGTAATCAACTCAAATATATATCTCATCATTCATATAAAAATTAAATCAAAAATACACCATAGAAAAAATATCATCTTCAGAAGAAGTCAAATACTAATAAATAGGTTTCGTATACAAATATAAAAGTGACGAGCAATGACTCGAATGATGAAAGAAAATAAATCAAATAAAGGAAATAAAAGCAAAACACGGTATGTCACGGTGGGAATGCGCAGTCACAGGAGGCAACGTCGAGGGCGAACACGGTCGATGTCGTGGTGAAAGTATACCGTTGCGGAGAGATGAGCCATGTGCTGTCACCACGTGGGCCAAACAGAGTGGATGTGTGTGGTTGTGAACAGAGTCGCAGTGGTCGCACAAAAGGAACTCGCGGTGGTGGACGCGGTGGTCGTGGTCATGTAAGTGGCTGCTGCCGGGGTCGAAGGTGGTCAAAGATGAGCATGGTCAGCCAGAGGTCGGAGCTCGGAGGTCGTGGTCGACGGAGGAAGGCAACATCAAAGGAGGCTGTCGTGGTCTGCTACGGAGGAGCACACAGTGGAGAACGGTGGTCGTGCGGTCGAGGACGGAGGGCCCTGCAGCTCGTGAGGAGGAAGGTGGCACAAGCTACACTGTTGTCTTTGTCACGGAGAGGAGAGCTTGAGCGCGGGCGGAGGAGGCAGCACGATCGTGGTGAGAGAGGCTAAGGTAGTGAGGCTCGCGGTCTGTGCAGTCGTGGCGATGGTGGCTCGCGGTCAGGCTGCTGTGGTCGGCGCAATGAGGGTTCCGGTGGCTCTGTTGGGTGAAAGGGCAGTGAGGGGGACAGGAGATGACGAGGATGGCCAAAGGTTAGGGGTCGTGCCCATTTCATCTGTCCGCTTTCTTCCCGGAAAAGAGAGTGGGAAAAAAGGAATAATGGGGTGGAAAATGAAAATTGGAAAGTAAAACTGGTTGGTGGTGGATTTGGGTGATTCGAAGGAAAGGAATTCCAGGAAAGGCATATGCTGAGATTGATTTCTTTCTTTCTTTCTTTATTATTTTTTTTTTTTATATGTATCAGCCACCACTTTCCTTTTTAATGTTATTTGCCAAAAATCAAGAGCCAATGAAGGTAAGTCCCACTTGGTTCCTTTTGCTAATTTGTTTGGTAAATCAAATGCCAAGATGACATTCCAAATCTTTGTCTTCAAATAATTCCTACAAGAAAAATGTGTACATATAAATAATATGTCAATATACATTAGTTGACAAAGTGTATACATGCAATGTACATCAATTAAAGAAAAATGTAGGGATGTCAGAACACGAGCTGAATTAATTTCTCAGGTAATGCGTGCTCAATATCTTCCTCCAACTTACCAATTAAATGCTCTTAGGCATAATTAAAGTCCACTGAAGTGGACCTATTAAATAACCCTATGCCTAAGTTTTGTTAATTCAAAGCAAAATCATACGGAAAAGAACCAGATCTCTAAACCAGAATTTACTGTTAGGATACCTTACCGTGCCCTACCTCTAGAGAGTAGTTTGAAATACCATCCCTAAGCCTTAAGGTACTCAAGTACTAGCCAAGATACGGACTTGATCGGCTTTAGCCTTAGGTCTTCGACAAAGGTTTCTAAGGCCCCAAAGCCTGCCGAAGGATTTGTTGACCCCAGAGATTAAAGCACCCGTGCGTTCATGTAAAAGGTCCAGGTTCAACATGCCAGGTATTTTTTAGAACAGAGATGGAGATATTTTTGAGATTTTTCTCTTTTTGTAATTTTTGTGAATCCTCTAAATCTAACATTGGATTAGCTCTCAACACAATCTGTGTCAGATTCCTTGTTCCCATCATCAGCCCTCAAGGGCTCCCTAGCATACGATGCTTCGAGATAGCTCCACCTATGGCAACCCTAAAACCCTGCAATCGACACTTCATGATAGTGCCGCCCATGGCATTCTTTAACTAATCCAGACCCTAGCAATAGACATTTTGGGATAATGTTTCCTATGGCACCCGAACAGCACAAGGCGCTTACATGCCCCTGGTAGGATATTTAAATATCCAAAGAGACAAGCGCCAAGGAGATGACATATTATAACGCATCCGTAAGGGCAGTATTTACTCCTCTCATGCAACGAGAACTCTTCTAATCAACTTATATTTTCAAGGCTTTCCTAACTCAGATTTTCAAGAAACCATTTTTTCAGACAGAGGAATTTTTAATGTTATTCTTTATTAAGCTCACTGAACCAAACCAGTGTATGAGATGTGGATGCTTAAGTTACCAAGACCCGCAAACTAAAGGGCAGACAAAGAGGCCAAATGCTCCCTAAGCGTTAGACTTAATACATCAACTTCCTCAACCACTTGAGCAATCCATATCTTAACAAATACTCAAATTTTTTTGAGCCAAACAGGCCCAAGAAGCCTAAAGTCAATATATCCCACTTATCTCATAAGGTTTAGCACTTTAGGTCTTAATTCATCATTTGTTCTAGGCCATAACTTAGGTAAACTCTTACATAATCAAGTGCTAATACAAACACAGTTTTGCTCATTCTCTTATCTGTCTCTCTCTTCTTCTCCTTTTTTTTTGATGCAATATATATAACTACTAAATCCCTAACTACATGCATGCAAAATATGTATAAATGCTATGTACAACCTCAGGTTATACCCCCCATGCCTAGATCTAACAATGTCCTCATTGGAAAGTAAAAAGCAATGAAAGATATTACCTCAGGTAGAGAGTAATTGGAGCTAAGGCTCTTCCAACCTGTAGGTGTTCAAAACCTGACCATCAGAAAGAGTAACATATGATTTTAAACGTTAGCCATTTACTTTAAAAGTCTCACCAAAAGGATTTTGAATATCAACAGGACCATGAGAGAACACCAGCATAACAGTGTACGACCCATCCCAACGGAACTTAAGTTTCCTAGGAAATAACTTGAGTCTGGAATTGAACAGTCAGAACCATTGGTTGGGCTCAAAGGTTTTTCTGAGGATGTGCTTATCATGAAATATATTAGTGCGCTTTTTGTAAGCTTGAGCAATCTCATAGGCCTCATTCCTCAACTCTTCAAGCTCGGTAAATTCTAATAAGCGCACTTTGCTTGCTTTCTCAAGATCCATGTTGACATTCTTGATAGCCCAATATGTCCTATGCTCAATCTCAACAGGCAAATGGCAAGCTTTAACATACACTCTATGGAAGGGAGACATACCCAAGTGGATCTTATACAACATTCTGTAAGCCCATAGTGCATCATCCAATTTCTTTGACCAATCTTTACTATTGAGTTATAGTTTTCTCCAAAATTCTTTTGATCTCCCTATTGGACACCTCAAACTGCTCACTCGTTTGCAGATAATAAAGGGTTTCCACTTTGTGGGTGACACCAAGACTTTTGAATAGACGGGTGAAGTGAGAACTCTTGAAATGAGATCCACCATCACTAATGATCATCCTCAGGTAGCCAAATCGAGAAATGATATTGACCTTAAAAAAATTCAGGACCACAGAGTGATCATTGGTCCTAGTCGGAATGGGCTCTATCCATTTTGACACATAATCAACTACCATGAGAATAAATTCGTAGTTGTGGGACAATGGGGAGGGGCCCATGAAATCTATACCCCAGACATCAAATATCTAAACAAGAAGAATAGGCTGCTGGGGAATCTCATCCCACTTCTCGATCGTTTCAGTCTGTTGATAACGAAGACATGCCCTCTTATAAGTATGAGTATCTTTGAATAGTGAGGGCCACTAGAAACTAAACTGGAGAACCTTATAAGTAGTCTTCTTAGCACTAAAGTGTCCTCCACAGTGCAGTGTGTGACAAAAATTCAAAACACTCAGTTGCTCCTCCTGTGGAACACACCTACGGAAGACTTGGTCACGACCTATTCTGAAGAGTTCAGGGTCCTCCCAGTGATATTGCTTAGTGTCGGCAAGAAATTTGTCTCACTTTTGCTTATCCTACATATTGGGGGTCTTGCCAGTAACCAAGTAGTTGACAACATCAGCATACCAAGGGATCGTCGGGTGTACCGCCATCATAGTTTCATCAGGAAGGACGTCATGAATGTCTCCTAACAGGTCAAAGCTTCAATTGGGATCTAGGAAAGGTGTCATGATCTGCTACTACATTCTCGACCCCTTTCTTATCATGAATATCAAGATCTAATTCCTATAGTAATAGAATCCATCTAATAAGCCTAGGTTTGGTGTCTTTCTTAGCAAACAAATGCTTCAAGGCAGAATGATTAGCATACACCACAACCTTAGATCCTAGAAGATAACACCTAAACTTCTCTAAAGCAAAAACTACTGCAAGAAGTTCTTTTTCTCTCACAGTGTAGTTTTGCTATGGACCAGTAAGGGTCTTGCTAGCATAATAAAGCACATGAGGCTTTTGATCAACCCTCTAACCAAGAACTGCTCCCACGACAAAATCTGAGGCATCGCACATCAACTCAAATGGGAGGGTCCAATTGGATGCTCCCAAAATAGGCATAGTTATAAGGGCCTCCTTTAAGACTTGGAAGGTCTCAGTACACTTTACATAAAAAACGAAGGTAGTGACCTTCTCCAATAAGTCACAAAGTGGCCTAGAAATCTTGCTACAATCCTTAATGAAGTGCCTATAAAAGCCCACACGTCACAAAAATGATCGGATTTGCTTGACATTGGTGAGTAGTGGAAGCTTGGAAATGGATTCAACCTTGGCTTTGTCCACTTCTAAACCCCACTCAAACACTACATGCCCAAGAACAATGCCCTACTGGACCATAAAATGGCTTTTCTCCCAACTAAACACCAATCCCTTCTCTTCACAGCGAGTGAACTTTTTCTAAATGTGAGAGAGAGTGGTCAAAAGACATGCCATAGATGGAAAAGTCATCCATGCAAAATCTCTACGAACTTGTCAATCATGTCTAAAAAGATGGACATCATACACCGCTAGAATGTTCCCAGAGCATTACATAGTCCAAATGGCATCCAACAGAAAGCAAATGAGACATAAGGACTCATAAAAGTAGTACGTTCCTGGTCGTCTAGAAAGACGACAATCTAATTGTACCCAGAATATCTATCAAGAAAATAAAAGTATCTATTCCCTCCCAATTTCTCCAGTAATTGATCACTAAATGGCAAGGAGAAGTGGTCTTTCTAGGAAGCAGTGTTTAGGCAGCAATGATCTATGCAAGACTTCCAACCAGTTGAGGGTCTGGTGGTGATTTTCTCCCCTTTCTCGATTGTCTCAACAGTGAATCTCACCTTCTTAGGCACCACATGTATAGGACTGACCAATTTACTATCAGAAATGGAATAAATTATCTCAGCATCTAACCACTTCAAAATCTCCTTCACCACTTCCCGCATATTGGGATTTAACCTTCTCTGCATATCTCGGAAGGGTTTCACGGAGTCATCCGTGTAAATGTGGTGCATGTAGAGAGTTGAGTCAACCCCTTTGATATCAGCTATAGTCCAAGTTATGGCTTCCTTGTGTCGTTTTAGGCATTCAATCAAGGCTCCCTCTTGCGTCTCAAATAGCACAGTCAAGATGATGATGGGGAGCATATCGTTGGGTCCAAGGAAAACGTACTTGAGGAACTCTGAGAGTGGCTTAAGCTCCAATGTAACGACCCGATTCCCGAGTCCCTACGAGACACGAGAACCGGACCGACTCGACTAATCCCAAGACCCAGTCGTCCAACGAGGAAGTAACCAAAAGACAGTAAAATAAACCACATTCAGCATGAATATAACTAACAGTAAGAAAGTACAGCAGTAAGGAAAGAAACTACTACAGTAGGTACCACCACAACAGTAAAGCAACATTTATCATATAACAAAAACTGCAGGTAAAGAAGGTACAGTGGAAACAAAACTACTCACTAGAACAGAAACAAAAGAAGGTACAAAGCTGTGGTAACTCTACTGGACCCTACTCGGCCCAGCGTCCTCTGCAGCCGCCGACCCTGGCTGCTCAACACCTGGTCCTGAAAAAGGTAACGAGTGTAACACGTCAGCAAAACGCTGAGTAGAGTGGCAAACTAACTAAAGGCAACAGTAGAGTGTACAGTAGCTGTTATGTTCTATTACTTCCTTTATTTACATCTTTCAATTTTTCTCACTATTTCATTTACTTCTCAGATCCTTTACTTGATCTCGAATGTCCTCGTGGGACGATCTTGATTGCAGTCTTTTCCAAAAGTAGAAGTAGCACGTGGTGCTCTCCTGGCCGGGAGAGTCCCCCGTGGTGATCCTACCCTCAGTCAACCACCCCAAGGTCACTGACAGACGTAACGGTGACTACGGCACGCGCGATAAACGCACAGGTAGCTAGCCCGCACTGGCACGCGGTCAGTCGTTTCCGTTAACGGGTGCGCCCAAAGCACAGCACGGAACCAGGGCAGAGCCCTCTCAGTAACAGGGGTCCAACCCCTCCACAGTAACCAAACCGGGGCCTTGCCCCTCCACAGTCCGCGCACCCTCGCCTGACTACCCTGGTTTGCCCTAGTGGGCCTAACAAGTCGGTGAAGGAGGCTAGCAGAACCCCGGGGCCCGTGGGGTAGCTAGTACTCTCCTAACACTACTAGCTCTCCTCGGTACTACGTACACGAGGGCCAACAAGTCGGTACAGAGCGGCCAAGCCTAACCCCGGGTCCCTGGGGTGGCTGGCCCCACTCTGCACTAAAACAGGTACAGGTACTTCCCTTGGTACTGCGTACCCAAGAGACAGTACAAACTACATCTCAGTTCCATTCCTTTTCTTTCCAGGAGTTCCACTCCTAATTCCCCGTAGGGTTCCAGCTCTTTATCTCAGAACATCATATGTTTCACTTTCCAGATTCACGTTCTCAATTTCCATGATCTCAAACATGTTTCTTTGTTCATAACAGGCAGCTGTTAATTAAATTCACAGGCAGCTTATATATTCCTTTCCATTTTTCCAAGACTGCAGTAATATACATTCCACTAGTTTTTCCATCCTAGGATTCATGCCATATCCTAGGATCTATCATACAATCTAGTTTTCCGGCCCTAGGATTCATGCAACACCTAGGAGCTATCATTCCATATATTTCTCATTCCTAGGATTCATGCAATGCCCTAGGTTCCAGTTATGGTTCCATACTTTAACAGATTTTATTAATACTTAAAACCACTCTACCAGGTACAACGGGAGTAATGGGGGCGTGATCGGAATCCCGCGCGCCTCCGCGACTCTCAAGACTGCAACCGAACGAGGTCCTATCACAAGGATCAAACACAAGGAGTGTCTCAAAACAGTGTATAGCTACTGTAGGCGAGTAGAGGAATTAATTCTGAAACGAACGCAACTCGAATCGCGGAAAACGGAGCCCAAACGGGCCCTAAACGAGTCGAGAAAGACGATACTGTGCAAAATCAGACATCTGGAACTCCTTCCAGACGTCTTAAACGGTGGATCAGAGAATTACCTGTTCGGCTTGGTTCCCCGGACGTCCAGAAGTCTGCAGGGACGTCTGCCTAGATCCAAGACGTCCGATGGTCACTCCGGACGTCTGGGGGTCACTCCCGCCGTCTGGTACAAATTCCAGACGTCCGATTCGCAAAGATGGCGAATCAGAGGACCTGCGCACAGCCAACCCCCCTCCCTCAGTACGGTCAGTCGACAAAAAGAAGGAGAAAGCGGAAACTCACCTTTCAGACGTCTGTATGATATCACAGACGTCGACCTTGCCGTCTGGATATCAATCCAGACGTCTGATTCTGGAAAATTTTCCAGAATCAGAACCTTGCTCGGCCTCCGCTCGCGACGCCGCCCGCGTCGCACCTCGCGCGTCCGCTGCTCCGCCCGCAGCAGGTCCCTCTCCGCGACGCTCTGCGCCCCCTGCGCCCTCCGCCGGCCGGCCAAGCCGCTCCCGGCGAGCTCGCCCTCACGGCAGAGCCCCGCCCTCGCACGCCGCAGCTCCTCCGCGCCTACTGCGGCTGCCGCTGCCGCTGCGCCCTCGCGTCCGCTCGCTCTCGCGCACAGGCAGGAGAGAAGGAGGAAGATGGTGGAGACGGGAGGGGAGGCGCGCCCCCCCCCCTTTTAACGCCGCCCGGAGAGGAGAGAGAGGCGGTCGCAGTCGCCTGCAGCCGCAGAGAAAGATGCAGGATCGCAGGTCTGCGCGCACAGGTGCGCAGACGGATATCCCGTGCGAGCATAACTGTTCGCCAGGCGTCTGTAAACTATCCCGGACGTCTGGTCAGACGTCTGGATGTGATCCCAGACGTATTTACAGACGTCTGGGCCACCTCCCAGACGTCTTAAAAGACGTCTGGGGTACGCGCTCGTTACAATATAACAAACTCAAAGGAAGTTTCGTCCCCGAAACTTGCGCCAACTAGGGTGCGGGAAAAGGATGTCCAAATAACCATAACAAACTCAAAGAGGACCGAGGCCGGTCCGAAAAGACGTACCCGCGAAAAGCTCTGGGTACCGCTCCCGCATTGCCGCCTCAGGCTCCCAGGTAGCCTCCTCGTACCGCTGGCTCCTCCACAAAACCTTTACCAGGGGTACTTGCTTTCGTCTCAGCCTGCGGACTGCTCGGTCTAGGATCTGCACTGGCCGCTCGGGGTAGGTCAGGTCGTCGCTCACATCGACGCTCTCGTGACTCAGTACGTGGCTGGGATCGGCTACGTACTTCCTGAGGTTGGACACGTGGAACACGTCGTGCACACCAGAAAGCTGCGGGGGAAGGGCAAGTCTGTAAGCAACGGGTCCAACCCGCTCCAGGACCTCGAAGGGCCCCACGAACCTCGGCGCGAGCTTCCCTCTCACCCCAAACCGTTGTAAGCCCTTCATGGGCGAAACACGAAGAAAGACGTGGTCCCCGACCTCGAACTGCACCTCTCTGCGTCTGCGATCTGCGTAGCTCTTCTGTCTGCTCCTGACAGTGCGGAGTCGTCTGTGGATCTGCTCAACTACCTCCTGACTTTGCCGGATCAACCTGGGGCCAACCTCCCACTTGGTCCCCACCTCAACCCAACTCAAGGGTGCCGTGCATTTCCGTCCGTACAGAGCCTCGTAGGGAGCCATGCCGATGCTCGAGTGATAACTGTTGTTGTATGCAAACTCTGCCAGGGGCAGGTGCTCCTCCCAAGAGCCCCTCCAGTCTAGTACACAGGCACGCAAAAGATCCTCAAGTGTCTGTATCGTGCGTTCCGACTGTCCGTCCGTCTGGGGGTGGTAAGCCGTGCTAAACCTCAACCTCGTCCCCAAAGCCTGCTGAAACTCAGCCCAAAACTGGGACGTAAAGCGGGTATCCCGGTCGGATACGATCTCCCGCGGAACTCCGTGTAGTCGCACCACATCACGGATATACCTCTCTGCCAACTGTGCTGGTCCCAAAGTGACTCGGATCGGCAAGAATCGTGCCGTCTTCGTCAATCTATCCACTATTACCCAGACCGCGTCGTGTCCTCGCTGGGTAACAGGTAAGCCCACCACCAAGTCCATGGTGATGCTCTCCCACTTCCACTCTGGCACTGGAAGCGGCTGAAGCGGCCCTGCAGGCCTCTGATGCTCGGCTTTCACCTGCTGGCACACTAAGCACTGCTGCACGAACTCACCCACATCCCGCTTCATCCCTCTCCACCAGAACTCGCGTCTCAAGTCATGGTACATTTTCGTGTTTCCGGGATGTATGGTGAATCTGGAACCGTGTGCCTCAGTCAGGAGCTCTCTCAACAGCTCCTCGTCTCTGGGGATGCACAGCCGTCCCCTCAAGCGCAACACCTGGTCTGTGAAAGAGAAGTCCCCTGGGTCCCCTGACAGTACTCTGTCGCGCAAAGACTGCAAGTACAGATCGGCCATCTGTCCCGTGATGATGCGGTCTATCAACTCTGGTCTGGTCTGCCGTGTCATCGTCACTGCCCCACAGTACCCTCGTAACTCTAGAGGTCGCCAACTGCCCGCCTCCTCCAAAAGGCTCCAACTCTGTAACTGTAGACTGGCCAAGCGTGCGGGCGCCTTACGGCTCAAGGCGTCAGCCACCACATTGGCCTTTCCCGGGTGGTAGGAGATGCTGCAGTCGTAGTCCTTCAGGAGCTCCAACCAACGTCTCTGTCTCATGTTGAGCTCCTTCTGGTCAAAAAGATATCTGAGGCTCTTGTGATCTGTAAAAATCTCGAAGGTCTCACTGTACAAGTAGTGCCTCCATGTCTTCAGCGTGAAGACAACAGCTGCCAACTCTAGATCGTGGGTAGGGTAGGTATGCTCATGGGGCTTCAGTTGCCGCGAAGCGTAAGCGACCACGTGACCCCTCTGCATGAGCACACCTCCTAACCCCTGCAAGGAAGCGTCCGTGTACACAACGAACCCGCCACTACTGTCAGGGATGGTGAGCACGGGAGCCGAGGTCAACCTCTCCTTCAGCTCCAGAAAACACGCCTCACAGGCATCTGTCCAAGCGAAAGGCACATCCTTCCGAGTCAACTGTGTCATAGGACGTGCAATCTGCGAAAACCCTCTGATGAACCGTCTGTAGTAACCTGCCAGTCCCAGGAAACTGCGAATATCAGTGACCGAACGCGGTCTCTCCCACCTGAGCACTGCCTCGACCTTGGTGGGATCCACCGCCAGGCCGTCTCCAGAGATCACATGACCCAAAAAGGTCACCTCCCTCAACCAGAACTCGCACTTGCTGTATTTGGCGTACAGCTTGCGTCGTCTCAGAGTGTCCAGAACCATCCGCAAGTGCTGTCCGTGCTGCGTCCGATCTCTAGAATAGATGAGTACATCATCTATGAAAACCACCACAAACTGGTCCAAGTATGGTCTGAACACCCGGTTCATCAGGTCCATGAAAGCAGCGGGGGCATTGGTCAGCCCAAACGGCATGACCAAAAACTCGTAGTGTCCGTACCGGGTGCGGAAAGCTGTCTTGGAGACATCGGTCTCCCTGATCCTCAACTGGTGGTATCCAGACCTCAAGTCGATCTTGGAAAACACCGTGGCACCCCGCAACTGGTCAAACAAATCGTCAATCCTCGGCAGCGGATATCTGTTCTTGATGGTGACCCTATTCAGCTGTCGGTAGTCCACACAAAGGCGTAGGGTCCCATCCTTCTTCTTCACAAACAGTACCGGGGCTCCCCAGGGAGACGCACTGGGCCTCACGAAACCTTTCTCCAAAAGGTCCTGTAACTGAGACTTGAGCTCTCGCAGCTCAAGCGGTGACATCCTGTATGGCGCGGTGGAGATGGGGCTGGTCCCTGGTACTAGTGAGATCTCAAACTCGATCTCACGCTCGGGCGGTAGTCCTGGTAACTCGTCTGGAAACACGTCGGGGTACTTTCTGACCACCGGGATGCTCTGGAAGTCTGCCACGGGGCTGTGCTCTGCCACCACAGAAGCTAAGAAGCCCTCACACCCCTGGCTCAAAAGTCTCGCCGCCCGAAGTGCCGAAATGCACCTGAAACCTCCGTCCACTGGCTGCCCGTGAAACTCGAAGGAAGGCAACTCCGGAATGGAGAAGACAATCTTCCTCTCAAAGCAGTCTACCAAGGCGTGGTAAGCGGACAGCCAATCCATCCCCAGAATCACTCCAAAGTCCTCCATCTGTATCATAATCAGGTCAGCTGGCAGGCTGTGTCCCCCGATGCTGACCCCGCAACCCGTGTACACCTCCTCAGCTACAAACAGCTGACCACTCGGACCTCTGATTACGAACGGATTCTCTAACAATGTATAATCCTAGTCCAAACTAACTGCGAAACTGGCTACGACAAACGAGTGCGTAGCGCCGGAATCGAAAAGCGTGTAAACGAGTCTGCCAGAAACTGAAACCATACCTGCTACCACGGATCCCGAAGCTCTGGCGTCCCTGTGTGTTAGGGCGTTGATACGCCCCTCAGTTCTAGGTGCGGACGAAGCAGCCACACTCTGCGTCGGACGGGTAGGTGCTGGCCGGTACCCTCCTCGCGACTGCGGTCCTCCTCCTCGCGCCTGGAAACCGCGGCCTCCTGCGCGCCCTCCAGTGCTTTGCACGGGAAGTATCTGCTGACCTCCTGCCCTAGATGGGCAGTCCCTCCTGACGTGGCCCGGCTGGCCACACTGGTAGCAGAGGGGAACCCGACTCCCGCCCTCAGTGAGTCCCTGCGGTCGGCTAGGCGGGGGTCCGGTGCTGGCGACTGGCCCCTGTCGAGGGCCCCCAAAGGCCACTGATGGCCCTGCACAACGTGACGGCTCTCCTGTGGACGCCACGTGTCTCCGTTGAGTTCTCCTAACACGCCTGGTGTGGCGACGGAAATCTCGTTCCACCACTAACTCCCCTGTCGTACGCTCGGAAGGGGGAGGGGGTGGTGACGTGGGTGGAAGCTGAAATTCTTCTCGAACCACCTCTCGAATCAGTTGGACGAGGTCCCGAGACGGTATACTCAGGAGAAGAGGAGGGGTAGTATGTATTCCAAGCCCGACATATCTGTCCCCCGGGCCCTGACCTCGGCCGCGCCTGCGGCCCACCCTCCTAGCTCCACGACGCGGCATCTCCTACAATGGAGACGCGAAACAAAATGAAAAGCTTCTAAACAGACGGTACCTAACGAAACTTCTAAGAGCTCATGTCAAGAGATATGTTGTGGTGGCTACTCTAGCTATAAACATGTGAATTGGTTATTTTCCAGTCAGTTGATTCACTTCTCGGGACGACCTTGCTCTGATACCATCTTGTAACGACCCGATTCCCGAGTCCCTACGAGACACGAGAACCGGACCGACTCGACTAATCCCAAGACCCAGTCGTCCAACGAGGAAGTAACCAAAAGACAGTAAAATAAACCACATTCAGCATGAATATAACTAACAGTAAGAAAGTACAGCAGTAAGGAAAGAAACTACTACAGTAGGTACCACCACAACAGTAAAGCAACATTTATCATATAACAAAAACTGCAGGTAAAGAAGGTACAGTGGAAACAAAACTACTCACTAGAACAGAAACAAAAGAAGGTACAAAGCTGTGGTAACTCTACTGGACCCTACTCGGCCCAGCGTCCTCTGCAGCCGCCGACCCTGGCTGCTCAACACCTGGTCCTGAAAAAGGTAACGAGTGTAACACGTCAGCAAAACGCTGAGTAGAGTGGCAAACTAACTAAAGGCAACAGTAGAGTGTACAGTAGCTGTTATGTTCTATTACTTCCTTTATTTACATCTTTCAATTTTTCTCACTATTTCATTTACTTCTCAGATCCTTTACTTGATCTCGAATGTCCTCGTGGGACGATCTTGATTGCAGTCTTTTCCAAAAGTAGAAGTAGCACGTGGTGCTCTCCTGGCTGGGAGAGTCCCCCGTGGTGATCCTACCATCAGTCAACCACCCCAAGGTCACTGACAGACGTAACGGTGACTACGGCACGCGCGATAAACGCACAGGTAGCTAGCCCGCACTGGCACGCGGTCAGTCGTTTCCGTTAACGGGTGCGCCCAAAGCACAGCACGGAACCAGGGCAGAGCCCTCTCAGTAACAGGGGTCCAACCCCTCCACAGTAACCAAACCGGGGCCTTGCCCCTCCACAGTCCGCGCACCCTTGCCTGACTACCCTGGTTTGCCCTAGTGGGCCTAACAAGTCGGTGAAGGAGGCTAGCAGAACCCCGGGGCCCGTGGGGTAGCTAGTACTCTCCTAACACTACTAGCTCTCCTCGGTACTATGTACACGAGGGCCAACAAGTCGGTACAGAGCGGCCAAGCCTAACCCCGGGTCCCTGGGGTGGCTGGCCCCACTCTGCACTAAAACAGGTACAGGTACTTCCCTTGGTACTGCGTACCCAAGAGACAGTACAAACTACATCTCAGTTCCATTCCTTTTCTTTCCAGGAGTTCCACTCCTAATTCCCCGTAGGGTTCCAGCTCTTTATCTCAGAACATCATATGTTTCACTTTCCAGATTCACGTTCTCAATTTCCATGATCTCAAACATGTTTCTTTGTTCATAACAGGCAGCTGTTAATTAAATTCACAGGCAGCTTATATATTCCTTTCAATTTTTCCAAGACTGCAGTAATATACATTCCACTAGTTTTTCCATCCTAGGATTCATGCCATATCCTAGGATCTATCATACAATCTAGTTTTCCGGCCCTAGGATTCATGCAACACCTAGGAGCTATCATTCCATATATTTCTCATTCCTAGGATTCATGCAATGCCCTAGGTTCTAGTTATGGTTCCATACTTTAACAGATTTTATTAATACTTAAAACCACTCTACCAGGTACAACGGGAGTAATGGGGGCGTGATCGGGAATCCCGCGCGCCTCCGCGACTCTCAAGACTGCAACCGAACGAGGTCCTATCACAAGGATCAAACACAAGGAGTGTCTCAAAACAGTGTATAGCTACTGTAGGCGAGTAGAGGAATTAATTCTGAAACGAACGCAACTCGAATCGCGGAAAACGGAGCCCAAACGGGCCCTAAACGAGTCGAGAAAGACGATACTGTGCAAAATCAGACGTCTGGAACTCCTTCCAGACGTCTTAAACGGTGGATCAGAGAATTACCTGTTCGGCTTGGTTCCCCGGATGTCCAGAAGTCTGCAGGGACGTCTGCCTAGATCCAAGACGTCCGATGGTCACTCCGGACGTCTGGGGGTCACTCCCGCCGTCTGGTACAAATTCCAGACGTCTGATTCGCAAAGATGGCGAATCAGAGGACCTGCGCACAGCCAACCCCCCTCCCTCAGTACGGTCAGTCGACAAAAAGAAGGAGAAAGCGGAAACTCACCTTTCAGACGTCTGTATGATATCACAGACGTCGACCTTGCCGTCTGGATATCAATCCAGACGTCTGATTCTGGAAATTTTTCCAGAATCAGAACCTTGCTCGGCCTCCGCTCGCGACGCCGCCCGCGTCGCACCTCGCGCGTCCGCTGCTCCGCCCGCAGCAGGTCCCTCTCCGCGACGCTCTGCGCCCCCTGCGCCCTCCGCCGGCCGGCCAAGCCGCTCCCGGCGAGCTCGCTCTCACGGCAGAGCCCCGCCCTCGCACGCCGCAGCTCCTCCGCGCCTACTGCGGCTGCCGCTGCCGCTGCGCCCTCGCGTCCGCTCGCTCTCGCGCACAGGCAGGAGAGAAGGAGGAAGATGGTGGAGACGGGAGGGGAGGCGCGCCCCCCCCCCTTTTAACGCCGCGCGGAGAGGAGAGAGAGGCGGTCGCAGTCGCCTGCAGCCGCAGAGAAAGATGCAGGATCGCAGGTCTGCGCGCACAGGCGCGTAGACGAATATCCCGTGCGAGCATAACTGTTCGCCAGACGTCTGTAAACTATCCCGGACGTCTGGTCAGACATCTGGATGTGATCCCAGACGTCTTTACAGACGTCTGGGCCACCTCCCAGACGTCTTAAAAGACGTCTGGGGTACGCGCTCGTTACATCCAAGTCGAGAGCTTTCTGAAACGAGGGAATTAGGTTCAATTTCCCCACCTCTGGTAGTGGATCTACCTTGATTGTCCAAGGTGAGGAGAGGGAATTGACTTTGACACCCAACAACTCTTCTAATTCCAGCATATCTCCCTTACCTTCGTCAAGAGTCTGGGTATGGTCATTAGAGATGACCATTTGGAGAGGATCATCACACAAAAGAGTTGATGTCATCTCCTCTACAATCTCATTGATCACCTTGATTTAGGAACAATCTTCCAATCCAAGTTGTTTATAGGTATCAAACACATTCAGTGGGATTTTTCAATTCCTGAAGCCCATCTTTAGTGCCCCTATTTGCAATTGTTGGAGGCATTGGCAGTAGCCAAAAAGGGACGTCATAAGATAATCGAAGGTCTGGTGGGCATGTTGGATGGGTTAGTGTCCAACATCAGAAAATCAATGGGAACAAAAAAGTCCTCCACTCTCACCAGGACATCTTTTAAAAGCACACGTGGTGTCTTGAGTGATCTGTCAGCTACCTAGAGGATAACAAGACTAGACGTCAACTCACCTCCTCCTAATAGCTCATAGATCAAGCTTGACAATATATTAACCTCCACACCTAGATCGAGGAGAGCCTCATCAATCATTGGTCTCCAATGACCACAGAAATACACAGGGCTCCTAGATCCTTCAGTTTGGGGGGTGTACCATGTTGTAGGAAGGAGCTAACTAGGTCAAGCAAGACGACCTTAGCATGGATCTGTTTCCGTGATTTTCTCTTTTGCATGCATAGGTCCTTCAGAAATCTAGCATAGGATGGAATCTTGTTGATAGCATCCAACAAAGGCAATTGATATGAACTTGCTTGAATGTCTCCATAATCTCCTCCATCCTATCTTTGTCTCCAGATGAACCAGCAGAAGATGCCCCAGGGGCAGATAAGTGCTCAAGGAAGGACACTCTCAACCTCTGGGTGGAGGGGTTGTCATGGTGAGATAGAGGTGGAACGGTGACAACATCCTCCAAATGGGTGATTTCAGGCAAGGAGGGGTTGAGTGGCTCCTCCTTGGTGGATGTATAAGTCAATGTCAGGTGGGTAGGAGGGGTAACCATAGGAGTGATTTTAGGTTTAGAAATTTCTTTGCCGCTCCTCAGAACTGTCACAGCCTTAGCATGCTCCCTTATAAAGGGCCCTTTACCCCTAGGATTCTCCTCAAATGAGTTGGGCAATTTCCCAAGATCACGTTGCCTAACAGCCTCAACAAGGTGGACAATTTGAGATTGCATTTCTTGGATTGCCTTATTCTGAGATTAAATAATCATACTCTAGTTTTCTTGCATAGCCTTCATCATTGCTTTAAGGTCATCCAACTCAGAATTGTTGGGCAAAGGAGGTTGGAATTGTTGTGCCTAAAAGGGTTGGGTGGGTTGGGCTCTTGAGTTCCACAAGTTGGAAGCATCACCTTTCTTCCATGAGAAATTGGGATGGTTCCTCCATCTAGGATTGTAAGTGTTGGCAAAAGGGTTGTTCTTGGGAGGTGGACAAAACCCTTGGGCAGCATTCAAGTTTGTCTGAACTAACTCAAGGAATTGATTAACCAAGTGACACTCGACAATGGCGTGAAGAGTGCTTTGGCAAATGAAGCATTCAAAAATAGCCTGGACTTGGGAAGGTAACTGTGGGAATGTGCCGAGGTTCGACATGAGCCTCTCAAAATTCTAGTTCAACAATTAGATTTGGAAGGGTAAATTCTGAGTAATCCTAGCTTCACTAGTTTCCACTTTCTTTTGGAGGATGGATGATTTTCTATCTTAATAAGCTGAGGTCAAGTGGATAGAATTAGCACTCAATGACTCAAATAATGTCTAGGCCTCATCCTCTATTTTGGTGAGAAAGGTTCCAGCACAAGCAGCATCTACTATTTGCCTATGCCTATCAGATAGTCCAGTATAGAACCTTTCTACCATTTGCCATTTAGACACTTGATAATGGGGACATAACTGAATCAGGTCATTGAAATGCTCCCAAGTCTTCTGGAATTGCTCCCCATCTAACTGAGTAAAACCCCTGATTTCCCTCCTGAAGTGGTTGATTTTTTTTTGAGAAAAGAAAGGACCACTACTAGTGTTAGTAGTTGCCTGGAATTTTATTAATCAATTAAAAGAGGAACAATTACAACTAGGAGAGCCAAACATTGGATGAGGAATTCACATCCACATAGATATTCTTAACCCATCCCCTCCCATCATTAAAAATAACATCGTTCCTCACTCTCCAAACCACCCACATCACAACCGCTATCCTTACCCTCTGTCTGGCAGGATCTGACAACTGTATCCATAACTCTTCCCACGTTGGCATTGTAGAGGAGAGAGTCTGAAGCCACACTTCATTGGTTATCAAGCACGAGTCCAATAAATGTTTGATGTCATCACTACCAAAACCACGTAAGGGGTACGTGGTATGTGGCACACTCATCAGGTGAGTCCTCAGCGAACCAGCTACAAAACCTTCCCTTCTAGCCATTCATAGGAATACCTACAACTTTAGGGGGACCCTTATCTTCCAAATCATAGAGCACTGGCACCTATGCTCGTCTAGTTCATTGCTCATAATCATGTTGTCATGGGCCTTGGCCGGGGAATAAATACCACTCCTCCAAGAGAAGCCATCAACCCCCTCACACGACCTAAATGTCTCTAGCATTTCTTGTAGTCTACCTACTTCCTCACCAGATCTAGACACATACTGATCGCCCTGTGTGAAAGTCTTCCAATGCTAATTGTCTGGATCCCAAAAATCTGCAACCTTTGTCAACGCTCTATCAAAGGATCGAGGGAACAAATTCTTCATGCACCCCTCACCACTCCAGTTATCTTCCCAGAAGCAAAAAAGAGTACCATCCCCCAACTTAGGCGTGAACAACTACCACTAATTATTAACCATCGAAGAAATAGAAGACCATAAGGGAGATGGTTTGGATGGGTGTAGAACATCCCCTGGAGCCAAACCACCATACAAACCTACTACCATCTCCTGCCACATCCCACCCTCACCTTTGAGGATCCTCAGCCCCCACTTCAATAGGAGGGAGTCTCCAAATTCCCTAAGAGGTCGTATTCCCAAACCTCCCAACATCTTTGGTTTGCATATAGTGCTCCACTTCACAGGTTGCATAAATCTTCCCTCATGATCTACACCCATCCAGAAGAACCGCTTCCTCATCAGTTCCATCTTCTTGATAATGGTCCTAGGAGGTCTAAAAATAGAGAACAGAAAAACTGGCATAGCTGATAGCACCGAGTTTAGAAGAACCAGCCTTCCCCCCTTGGATAGCAACTTCCTGCACTAGCCAGATAGACGTAAAGACATCTTTTCTAGGAGGTCCTTCTAGTTAGCCGCCAACATCTTTTTAGGTCTCAATGGTAGGCACAAATATTGAATAGGTAAATGTACCACTGGCGTTCCTAGAGCAGTAGTGATAACATCCTAGCTGGTGCTTGCTACCCCAAAATAAACTAACAAGGACTTCACTCCATTTATTTTCATCCCTGAAATCTCCCCAAAAATCTCCACAACAAATCTCAAATAACTGGCCTCCCTATGTCTCCTTTCAATAAACAATACCACATCATCAGCATGCTAGAGAATAGGTGTCAAAGCACACCTATTCGTCAAAGAGTACCCATGAAGAAGACCACCAGCGCACGCTTTGAAGGTGAAACGTGCCAACGTATCCACTGCCATAATAAATACCAATGATGCCAACGGGCACCCCTGCTTCACCCCTTTCTGGGGTTGAATCCAGCATCCTGAAGGTATACCATTCACTAACGGAGAGAGAAGAGGTGGTTATGCAACACTTCAGCCACTGAACCTACCTCTCAAAAAAGCCCCTACTAAAAATTTCCCATAAGTATGACCAAGAGATGGAATCATACACTTTAAAAAAATCTGCCTTCCATGTAAAAGCACCCTTCTTCCTTCTCACCCAACCAGAGACCATCTCCTGCACCAAGATAAAAGATTCCTTAAGAGAGTGGCCTTTCAAGAAGGTAGCTTAGACTAGGCTGATCAATCCTAGCAAAACGTCACGCAATCAATTTGCAAGCACCTTTCCAATTAACAAATAAATTGAGTTGGAAAGTGCAATAGGGTGAAACTCCACTCATTCCACCTCACCCTGCTTTTTTGGAAGTAGAAAGAGTAGAGATATGTTGAGTTTTTCCAAACCAAAGTTGCCCCATTGGAACTCATCTACCACCTGCATTACCTCTGGGCCTACCAACTGCCAAAATTCTTTCTAAAAGAGCACTGGGAACCCATCTGATCATGGGTAGCCCTTGGCCTTAAGGCCCTTCAAAGCACCAACCACCTTATCTTCACCAATAGGCTGACATAGCCTATCTCCATCCTCCTCCCCCAGACACGACATATCTGAGGAGTTGAGGCACCACCCTCCCCTAGGCCCAGCACGGGTGGTATCAGAAAAATAGCAACTTGCCAACTCTCGCATATCCCACATAGATTCTGCCCTGTGTCCATCATATGACAATGCTGATAAAAGATTAAATCTTCTGCGTGCACTAACGAAACCATGGAAAAATTTAGTGTTTGCATCGCCTTCTTTCAGCCATAACTGACGAGAATGTTGGTGCCAATCTATTTCACGCAAAAGGTCATCCTTTGATATAACTAACTGAGGCACTTTTCTTTGTTGCATCTCCTCTTCAGATAGCAACCCACTTTCTTCCTTGATATCAAGATGTTTCAGTCCATCCAATGCCTCCTTCCCATTTCTGTTTTTCGAGACTGCATTGGACTTCTTGTACTCAAAAAGATGTCTCAACCCCTTCAACTTTGCAGCAAGGCGTTGCGTCATCGTCCCCTGCACCTCATGAGTCTCCCAACAAGAGGTGACCATCTCCCTAAAACCATCTTCATTCAACCACGACCTCTGAAATTTGAAGTACATATGTGTTCTTAGGCCTTCTCCACTCTCCCACAAGATGGGCGTGTGATCTAAAAATGACCACTCCAATGCCACCACCGAAGCCAACTGGAAGGAAGCCATCAAATCTACGTTGCACATGAATCTCTCTATCCTAGACATCTGACCACTACCATTCCGCCACGTGTACATAGATCCAGACACAGGGAGATCAAGAAGATCTAACTCTAACACCATTGACTGAAACCCAAAGGTAGATGAATCTGTGTGACCATCAGGCCTATCCGAGGAAGACAACATGGCATTAAAATCACCACCAATCAACCAAGCTCCCCCCTGTACACGATTTGCTACCGCAGTCAGCTCCTCCCAAAATCGTAGCCTCTCGCTCTAAACACATGGCCCATAAACACACGAAACATAAAACACAAAGCTATCACTACTCCTGATAAACCTGCAAGTGAGGATGAAGGAGTCCACCCAACAATCTATGACCTACAACATCTTTTTCCACCAAATGCAAAAACCACCAGCCCTCCCACTGGCCTTAACACTTCAGAGATCCGCCAACCCATTCATCACAAGTGGCTGCCACATAGATAGTTCCTCACTATCAATGTGTGTCTCCTAGATTAGACCACAATCAACTCCCCAATCCCTCAAATAATGAGCCAACAACCCACGTCTGGCCCTATCGCGCAACCCACGTACATTCCACAACAAAATTCTTAACATGTTACTGCTTGTGTCCCCTTTCTCCCATCTGAAGTATGAGTTACGCTCAAACATTGGCGACCACTTCCACATTAGGCACTATAGCAGGTTGCATCGGCCCACGACTTCGTAGATTATATCTACCACAACCAACAGAACCATCACCCTTCTTCATTGAGGAGCCCACCTCATAGGACATGCCTTCAGCAACGCTAAAGGTAAAGCCACCCGATTGTCCTTGATCCACGCCACGCCTTGTGGATTTATCACAGTCTCAAGTTGCATGTTGCATTGCTTGCCATTCTCATGCACCACAACGATGCTAGAGTTCTCACCTTCTTCGATCAGTCCAACCGATTTAGCCATAGACTCACTATCATCCCCTACAATTTTTCTCTTCTTTTTTCCTCCAGAATCACCTCCCACGGTCACATGCACTACCTGCCTCAACTGCATCTCCTCCATCCCATCATAGCCAATCCCCCTCTCCCCCATAGATGGCTTCTCAATAGTCACCGGATGGACCAAAACCTCCAACCGAAGTAGCAAAGAGGTTCTGCCACACTGCAATACAACACGATCTGGGAAGCCACCTCCATGTCTCAGGAGTACCTCCACTTGCACCATACTAACGTCGCCTTTCACCAAACCAACAATCATGCCATCCTTGACTGCACCAAATCCTACCACAACCTGACCAACAACTTCCAAGGAGCGAAGGTGCAAGGGTAGACCCTGGATTGTCACCAACCAACTTCTAATGATGGCCCTCTATGGCAGTCGTTCCAGTAGTGCTCCATCAAAGGGGGAAACCAACCTCCACAGAATCGACAAATCTCTCAAGATGGAAGTTCAGAACTTCAATCTCTCCACATCACCATCCGACAAACCAAACACCAACACCCCCATTGCACCAAGAAAAAAGGCCTTCCAAAGAGAGGAGGACAAGGTGAGAGAGGTTACCAGATCACATATCTTCTCAAGCGACAAAGACCCACACATGACCTCCCCGATCACCGCACCCCTGAGGATGTTCTTCACTGCCAAAACATATGATGACATCAAGACTTCAACATCAATCACCGGAGGGGAAGAAGGTAGAGGTGGATGTCCTCCTCCACATTCATCATGCACTCGAGGATGTCCCCATAGTGATTCTTCTTACATTGCCTCTTCCCGCGTCCACATGTTAGAGTTTTTCATAGGAAAAGCCATGTTAGGGTTTTTCCCCCACACCTGCCAGTCCCTCGGATCATGACCCACACACTGCTCGACTGCCGCCTTCGATCTGCATGTATTGCGCTGATGCCCTAGGCCTCCACAGGTAAGGCAAACAATCGCGTTCCTGCAAACAGCAGCCACATGACCTCATTCACGATAGCGATAATAGATGAAGTCCTTCCGACTCTTCCTTCGATAGAGGCCATCCTCCCGCCACCAACTTCTACCCCTAGTACCACCATCACGCCCTCCCCATGACCAACTTCCCCCCCAACACCAATAGTCATGCCTACAATCGCCCCTTCTCCCCATCCTCTCACTCTACTTGCTTTCAGGACCCCCGTCAACACGATAAAATAATGAAAACCACGAACACTTGGGACCCTACCTGAAGTGGTTGGTTTTGTTCATCGGGAAGTGTTTCTTCAAGAATTCTCGCTTAAGGACGTTCCAATCATTCACCCTAACATCTAGGATGTGGTACCATTATTTTGCCTTGTCCTTAAGGGAGAATGGAAAGAGGGTTCTCATCAGAGCTTCATCAGTAAAGTTATGAAGTTTCACCGTGAAACAGACCTCGGTGAACTCTTTTAACTGTTGATAGGGATCCTCCCTAGTAGTACCATAAAAGGAGGGCAACAAGGATATGGTACTAATTGATTGCACAGCAAGCTACGCCTATAAATATGTCATCTTATATTATTTCCTAGCATTACCAATGCATTTTATGTAGCCATACTTGCATTTGTAAATATTCACTTGCATGCATTTCTAAAGAGGGGAAGAGAGTGAAAACAAATGACCATTCAATCCACTTCAATTCCATCTCATCTCAAACATACATAATAGTTAACATCTTCATTGTGTGCTTGCATTGCAAATTCACCATCCTTTTTCTATTTTCCTCCATCTGGCTACGATTGCATAAAGCTGTGAACCCGTCCATTTGCATAAGGAGAGGTGCACGCTCTCTCTATAAAAGAGCATGCACCCCTCCCCTACAGAGCTTCAGCCGGTCTCCACGCCACAGAGCCACCTCCTCTCCCACCCTCAGACCAGCACACCACATACTCACTGCCGACCACTCTCTTCCTTTCTCCCTCTCCATACATAGCTCCTCTTCTCACCAGTTGAGAAGAGGCACATTGTGTGCAGGAGAAGCTTGTTGTGGTCTCAGGCCCCATGGTGAGCTCCACCACCGCCCAGCTCCTTCGCAAGCAGGTGGACGTGGTGGATTCCCTATTTTGATTTTCATTTGCGTGCTCTGCTTTGTTTTATGTTTTCCTTTTTTCTCTCTGTTTCATCGCCTTTGCCATTAGAGCAGAGCTTCGAGCTTTGAAGCTCAGCCTAAGCCACGGTGCACCCAAACCTCCAAGCGCCTTCGTGCGCGTACGCATACCCCTCAAGCTCCCCTTCCGCACGCGTGTGCACACTCCACGACTCCCTCCGCATGCTACACCGCCTTAACCGGTTACCACTCTTCGCACAACAAATGTAGCGCATTGTTCACCACAATTAGCGCGACACTATAACCACCGACAAGCTTCTCACTTAGTTAGTGGCTCTGCACTCTCTCTCCTCAACGCTACCGCTTCCTCCCGGTCATCCCCTGTGCGCACTCTTCACCCAGCGCTCACACCTCTTCTATGCCAGCGCCCCACCCCTCAGCATGCAACCCTTGTGCGCTGCGGGCTCTTCCCCAGCACCTGCGCATTGCACTTGCACCTTCCTCGCACGCCGTGCGTGGTGCAGCCCTCCCTCATGCACCTACGCACTGCATCACCTTACTCCAACGTGTGCATGTGCTCTTTACACACGTCTGCTCCCTCACTCACCCAGACAGACACACACATACCCACTCTCTCTCTCTCTCTCTCTCTCTCTCACAGCCACACACAGACACACACTCTCCCTCACACTTGCACACCCTGATACACATACACCTACACGCATACATACACACACACACACACACCCATATTTATATATATATATATCTATATATACATAAATATATATATATAGATATATATATACATATACATATATATATAGTTGTATACACTTATATGGTTATATATACTTATATGCACATATCCACATTCTCCCATATACACATTCACCTCACATCTCCTACTCACATACCCGTGCACTCACCCCTTCACCGTGCATCGTATCACGAGAATATTCGCACCAGTTGCGAATATTTCCCGATACCCATGCAAAGCAAACACTTCCACCCACACTCATACGCATCCACTCCACACGACACTTAGTCTTGTTGGTTGTGTCTTGCTAGACATGGACTAACTTGACACTGTGCTACATCCCATCCCCATTTTCATCTCCACCCCTATAGTATCTATATAACTACACACACACACACACAAAGCTAAGTATCTCTTTTCATTTCTTTCCTTGCATTTTATTTTGCTTTCATTTGTCTTTTATTCTTGCTATTAAAAAGACTAAAAAAAAAGTATAAAAGAGAAAATATAATTTTTGTCTTGCAGGTACTGGATCTTGTAAGTGACAAGATCAATCTTGGAACTCTAAGTTGGCTTCAAGCCAAGGACCATTTGTCTCAAGGTCAAGAACTTCACTTCTGAGGGTGTGCCTCAAGAATAACATTATCACAAAAATCTTAAAAGTAGAAAAAATAAAAAACATAATAAACGCAAGGAAGAGATACGTTCTAGGAAAGGCATAGAAACTTCGTAATTTCCTAATTCCCGCCTCCCTGACATCCACCCTAGTCCTAAAAGAGACCAAGATAAAATCAAGTAGACCAGGTTAAAATTTTTGTGAAATTAGTGTAGACTCAATTTAGGTTAACTCACTATACTAATTTCGACGATAATATCACCATATTAAATAAGCCTATTCGAATCTGCATCACTACTCTTGATCTCATATGGATTGTCCCCTATCGATCTTCTTAGTGCTTGAGCAGGTTGGTTGGTCAAAATAAAATGTCTCTCAGAGTTCTTTGTTGATTTTCTCCTTAAGCAACCATATATTCTCTCCTTTTTCTTTGGTGTGCTCTCTTAAGGATTCTCTCAATCTTAGGATCAAATACTAAACTACCCTCAAGAGAGCATCTACCAAGCATACAATAGTCACCAAACACAATTCAAGTTCTTACCAATTTGAGTAGGTGCAAACCCCAAACCAACTTCATAAATCAGTCAAATAGAGTCAAGGCAGTGTTCCTTTGTTCCCACTTAAGCGGTATAAGAGAAATGGGGCTACTTGAGATCCTAACCAATTCTGTTCGAAGAAGGTTGAGGCCAAGCTAGTTGATATAGGTGGCCAAACAACTTGTTCAGTCCAGTTATGTGACCTATGCCAACCTTCGAGTGTCCTAAGACCTACAGCTTGCTTAAGTGATATTCTCAAGTGATTTAGTGAGAAGTTACTCCAAGGACGAAACTAAGAGATGCAAGTAGAGCAAACATTTCCTTTGAGGCGATGTGCATGCAATGCCTCTTAACTACTCTTTCATTCCTTTAAGGGTTGTCCCCTCCTTAGAGTATCAAAACACTTGATCACAAGATAATACCACCATCGCAAAGTGAAATAAGAGGGTTTGCACCGATAAAGAGATCGATGCCTATAGCCTTAAGGAACCGAGACCTAGTGCGGTACCTAAAGTGTGTGCTTTGTGCAAGAAGTGTGCATCACACTATAAAAACCAATCTTACTTTATAAAGAATTGTACGCAAGTCTTTTTATCAAGTCAAGTGTGAATTTGCTTTTAAAGCCTAATCTGATTAGCAGTCCCAATTTTTAGAAAGCAACCACTTTGTTAATAGCTTCAATCAATTTAGTGGTCTTGGAATTTAGCCTAGATGCAATGTGTGGACAGAAGCTGGATGCAAAGATGAGAGAATATACTTGACTCCAACAGTCTCCATGCAAGTAATGTACGTAATGTAGGTAAAGTAAATCTAACGTGTTGCTCAATCACCCCTAAAATGCGTGCACCTAAGGGTATGCAAGTTTTAAGCATGTAGTTCGATTTTTTTTCTATAGCAAGTAGGCAAACGACTATACTGAATACTAAGTCTACAACAAAATAATCCACACCATAGAGGAATAATCCAAATAACTAAAGAAAGTTAGGATAGACCCCTGAAACCAACCTTGATGCTACAAAGGCGAGAAAACTGAAATATAAAGCTAATAGACTCAGATCTCCTAATTCGATCAGTGTTGAAGGAGAATCCCCTAGGAGTAGGATCTAGGTCTCCTTCCTTCTCCTTACGTCTCCTCGTGAACGTGGCTCAAGGTCCACGCCAGGGCTCTAACGTGCCTGTCGTCTCAACCTGTCGATTCCTTACATAGAAAAAATAGAGATGAATCAAAACAAATTGTACCTCAAAAAAGATTAGAAATATAATCAAATAAATTTATTACGTATATTGCATTACAATAACAACGTCATTTGATTAGATATTTTAACTTCAAATATAATAATAAATCATAATAAAAAAATATTCAAATCAATACATAATCAAATAAAATGATATCCAACATAAAATCAACTCGAATATGTCTCATCATCTATGTAAAAATCAAATCAGCGATAAATTACGAAAAAAAATGTCATCTTCGTAGAGAGACAAATACACATAAATATATTCCATATATAAATATAAAAATGACATGCACTGATTCCAATGATAAAGAAAGTAAATGAACTAAAGGAAATAAAAGAAAAATATAGTAAGAGTGTGAGCGGTGCAATGACGGGAACATCGATGGCGAACACGGTCGATGTCGCGGTGAAAGTACACGGTTTCGGAGAGATGAACCACGTGCTATCACCACGTGGGTCAGAGGGTTTGGAGATGCACTGTTGTGAACAGAGTCGCAGTGGTGTCACGGGAGGAACTCGCAGTGGTGGACGCGGTGGTCGTAGCAGTGGCTGCTTTCGGGGTCGAAGGTGGTCGGAGATGAGCACGGTCCGTTAAGGGTCGAAGCTCGGAAGTCGCGGTCGGCGGAGGAAGGCAGCAGTAGAGGAGGTCGTCACGGTCTGCTGCGAAGGAGCACGCGGTGGAGAAGGGTGGTCGCGCGGTCGAGGACGGAGGGCCCTGCAACTCGCGAGGAGGAAGGAGGTGCGGGCTGCACTGCTGTCTCTGTCGCGGAGACAAAAACTTGAGCGCTGGCAGAGGAGGCAGCACGGTCGTAGTGACGGAGGAGGCTGAGGCGGTGAGGCTCGCGGTCTGTGCAGTCGTGGCGGTGGTGGCTTGCAATCAAGCTACTGTGGTCGGCGCGGTGAGGGGTTCCGGCGGCTCTGTTGGGTGGAAGGGCGGTGAGGGGTGCAGGAGATGAAGAGGATGGCTGAAGGTTGGGGATCGTGCTCTGTTGTGGTTATGGGTCAAGCGGTGAGAGGGGAGCAAGAAGAACGAAAAGGGGTTGCCCTTCTCGTGCCTCCGCTTTCTTCCCGAAAATGAGAGCAGGATAAAAGGAATAATAGGGTGGAAGATGGAAGTTGGAAAGTAAAAATGTAAGGTGGTGGATTTAGGTGATTTAAGGGAAAGGAATTTCGAGAAAGGTATATGTTGGGTTTTCTTTTTTTTTTATGTATCAACCACCATTTTTTTTAAATGTCATTTGTCAAAAATCAAGAACCAACGAGAGTAAGTCCTACTTGATTCCTTTTACTAATTTATTTAGATAATCAAATGTCTAACATGGCATTCTAAATCTTTGTCTTCAAATAATTCCTGCAAGTAAAATGTATATATGTAAATAATATGTCCATATACTTACTTGAAGAAGAGTATGCATGTAGTGTACATCAATTAAAGAAAAATGCACGGATGTCAGAACACAAGCTTAACTAATTTCTCAAGTAATGCATGCTCAATATCTTCCTCCAACTTACCAATTAAATGCTCTTAGGCATAATTAAAGTCCACTATAATGAACCTATTAAGACCTAAGGAATCTATTAGTGACTTCAATTTGGGGCTTTGATGAAATTTGGTTAGTTAATTTGCATTTTAATCTAAAATTTATTAATTGTTAACCTTGGTCTTTGACTTTGGTCAAATTGGGTTCATTTTGTAAAATTAATCATTCTAAATCTTAGGAAATATTTTTTAATGATTTTTAGAAGGTTTATTTTATATTTATTTTAATTAAAAACCCTTGAATTAAAGTGAGGCTAAAATGAGGATTTTTAAATGTAAATTAACTTTAATTTCTCATAGAAACCCTAAGTTGATTCGTGAAAGCTCGCTTATTTGAATTTTAAGCTTATTTGATCTTCAATTAAGTATAAGTTCACCCTTAAGTTAATCTTTAGTTACATTTTCCTATTAAAATAACAGAATTAACTCATTTTGATATTATTCCTCTTGATTTAATCTTACTTGAATTATACCTTTTTGATGATTTAATTAGGTGAGTTTATACTAAGAAATTAGCCAATTTGAGCTAGATATTGAGGATGATGATGTACAATCATACTCTCATGCCTACCATTTGTTAGTCTCTTAACAAATTCTTAGAGTTCAGAATAAAGTTCAGCTCAAGGGTTTTTTTTGGCTTTTAGCTCATCTTAAAAATGATTTGTCTTGTTGATCCTAGTCATAACTTCAATACAAAGAACAATGCTCTTATGCCTAGGACTTTGGATAACCCAGTTCCTCAAAATGCTAAGATCTAATGTTTCCCTGCTTGTAAGGGCACCTCACTCTTGATTTTTAAACACAAGGGCACATAGTTCACGTCGGTCTCAATTTCACTCACAGTTTCATTGTTATTAAGATTGGAACAAGTGTAGTGAGAGTAAATTGAGTTGTTTTTTGAAATAGAAGTGAATTGAGTTAAATGTCATAAGTGTCTAATTAATAACCTATTGAACTCATCAGCTCTTCCCATAAGAATTTGGCAGCTTTCTAGCTTCTACCAAGGTCAACCTTAGGGTATATCTCCCTCAAAAAGAAAAATAAAATCTATCATCATTTTTTCTTTTTCTTTTTTTTTTTTTGAGGCGCAAGTGTGTGAGGCAGTTGTGTGCCTTTTAAGGTGGTAAGGACAAGCACCCTACTTACAAAGACTTACATATGCAAGCCCCACCAAAACAAAAATTAAAATGCATGCACCTTATTAGGGAAGTGGCTCTCCATCCTTTAAGGGTTGGCTTCCATAAAAGAGTTATTTTCTAACTCTACCAAAGTCCAATGTTTTATTAACATTCTACTCGAATCCTAAAATTCAATTCATGCATGTGAGGTTGTATTCTGGTTTTTCAAACTCATCGACCCAAGGTGACAAAGAGACCGATTTAAACACCCGTTCCCCTTAGTCTATGGAATCAGATTATCCAATATCGCTTTGTAGGGTGATTTAAATCATGCTTGATCAAGCACATTTGCCTCGACATATCTAAGGTCGAGGATAAGCTTATTCTGATACTAAACTAGAGCACAAACAACTTAGATTATGACCAAGAGTAATAAATTTACAAATCAGCACATTCTTCTTCCTCTTTGTCATTCTTGTAAGATTTGCAATTTAATTAAAAATATTCCTCCCTTCTTTCGTCATCAATTTTTTTCTTTTTGAATTTTTACTTTTTTTTATGAGAACCCTTCCATGAAATTAAATTTTTAATCAATTGTACTTTAATATCCCCCCATGCCTATGTTTTGCAATGCCCTCATTGCAAAAAGGATGGGTTTGAATTCAGCTTAGTCCATATGTTTAGAACAACTTTATAAAGGGTGGGTGGGAGGGTTGGAAGTGATTATTTGCAGACAATTTCAAGTTCCAATATGAAAATTGGAAGTGGAGTTGGTTGTTCTAAAGTATGAACCTTAAAGTGTAATAAGAGTGTTATTCAAGAAGAGTAAGAAAGGTTTCAGATTTTTTCAAAAAATGGCAGGTTGCCCCCCATTAAACACTAAGTTTACCGCCATCAGCTAGGCACAATACAGCTTAGGTGGAATGAAGGTCAAAAGATTTGCCGATCAAACTCAAATCATTAACTTCCATAAAAGGTTTGAGACATTGACCGTTCACAACAAAAGGTGTAGAGTCATGATCAGGAGGGGAAATTTCCATAACTCCATTACCAAAGATCCTCCTTACAAGAAAATGTCCTATCCATTTTGATCAAATTTCTCCCAAAAAGAGTTTGAGACGGGTATCAAACAGGAATACTTTTTTGACCAGGGCTAAATGATTTTCATGAAATGTGCTTGTCGTGAAAGGCTTTCATCCATTGCTTATAGATGAACGTATTCTTGTAAGCATCATGATGCAACTCATCTAGTTCACTAAGCTGTAATTTCTTGTGGATGCCAACCTTGCCGAGATCCAGATTACATTTTCGTACTGCCTAGTAGGCTTTATTCTCCATTTCTACAAGAAGGTGGCATGCCTTCCCATAAACTATTCTGAACAGAGACATCCCTAGCTGGGTTTTATGGGTGGTCCTATAGGCCCATATGCTTTCGGAAGGCAGGTTAACCAATCTTTTCTATCAAGTCAGAAAGTGACCTAAAGAATCTTCTTAATTTTCTGGTTGGAGAGCTCAACCAATCCGTTTGTCTAGGGGTGATATGAGGTGGATATGCGGTGAGATACCCCATATTTTCTAAGTACGGACTGAAAATGCACATTCACAAAATGGGTCGTTAGAGATGATAGCTTTCAAGACACCGAACTGAGAGAAGATGTTATCGCGAATAAATTTCATAACCACCTTGTGGTCATTAGTTTGGGTCAGAATGGCTTCTATCCATTTGGACACGTAGTCCACAGCAAGAAGGATATACTCGAAATCATTCGAGTTCTAGAATGGGCCCATGAAGTCAATTCCCTAAATATCAAAAATTTCGCACACGATGATTGAGTTCAAGGGCATCGTAGCATGATGGGTCATGTTGCCTAATGTCAGGCAACGAGCACATGCCCTACAAAAATTGTGCACGTCTTTGAAGAGTGTCAGCCAATAAAAGTCACACCGGAGGAGTTTCACTACGGTGTTGTGCCCAGAGAAATGGCCACTACAGGCCGGGTCATGACAAAAAGAAATAATATCATTGACCTCAACATCAAGAATCCATCTCTGGATGATCTGGTTAGCACTGATGCGGAAAAGATATGGATCTTCCCATAAATAATACCTAGCATCTACAATGAATTTGTCCTTCTTGGCTTTTGGCCAATCGAACGGAATCTAGTTTGATGCCAAGTAATTAACAATATTGGCATACCAGGGAAGTTCAACATTAAAGCTCAAAAGGTGCTCATTTGGAAAGTGTTCAGTAATAGGAGCCGAAGGGCCAATCATAGAAGAGGGAAGGAGGGACAAATGATCTACAACTACGTTCATTTCCTAGTCTTGTCGCAAATTTCTAAATCAAATTCTTGCAAAAGCAAGATCCATCGAATAAGTTGAAATTTCACATCCCTCTTGGAGAGTAGGTATCGAATTGCTGTGTGGTTTAAGTATATGATAATGCAGGACTCGAGCAGGTACGACCGAAATTTCTCCAGGGCAAAGACAACAACTAGAAGTTCCTTCTTAGTGATCATATAATTATGTTGGGCTTCGTCCAGCTTCTTGCTTGCATAATAGATCACTACGGGTTTCTTGTCAACTTTTTCACCAAGGACTACCCCTAAAGCATAATCTGAAGCATCACACATGATCTTGAAGGGTAGAGACTAGTTAGGGGGTGCAAAATTGATGCCTTGGTGACTCGGACCTTTAGAATTCTAAAGGCATCGACACACTTGTCAGTAAAATCAAAGGGAACATCCTTTGACAGAAGATGAGTTAGGGGCCTAGCGATCTTAAAAAAATTTGAAATGAAACGTCAGTAAAATCTGACATGCCCCTGGAAGGATCTAGTGTCCTTAACCATCGAAGGAGATGGAAGTTTAGATATAAAATTAATCTTCACACAATAAACTTGGATACCTTGTGTCTGGATACCTTGCTCGGACACAAGGTGTCCAAGAAAGATGTCATCTGGGACCATAAAATGGCTTTTCTCCCAGCTAAGGACAAGATTTACTTCTATGCATTGTTTGAGTATCTTTGTTAGGTGGCCTAAGCATTCATCAAAAGTCCTTCCAATGACAAAAAAATCATCCATGAAGACTTCCAAAAATTCACCCACCATATCAGAGAATATTTACAACATGCACCTCTGGAAGGTGGCAGATGCATTGCAAAGCCTGCATGGCATCCTATGGAATGCAAATGTTCCATAGGGGCAAGTAAGTGTCATTTTTTCCTTGTCTTCAAGATGAATGACCACCTCATTATAGCCAAAATATCCATCTAAAAAATAGAAGTACGCATTTCCCGCTAACTTTTCGAGAATCTGATCAATAAAGGGTAGCCGGAAATGGTCCTTCTACATGGAGGTATTCAATTTCTTGTAGTCTTTGCATACTCTGCATGAATTAGCAATGTGTGTGGGGATGGATTCTCCTAACTCAGTTTTCATAATGGTGAGCCTAGCCTTCTTAGGCACTACATGAATTGGGCTCACCTAACGGCTATCAGAGATGGGATAGATAATATCTGCATCGAACCATTTGAAAATTTCTTTCTTCATGACCTCTTGAAGATTAGCATTTAGTCAGCATTGTCCTTCACGCATAGGTCGTGAGCTTCCCTCTATAAAGATTTGATGAGTACAGTAAGAAGGACTTAACCTGGTGAGATCATCCAAGGTCCAACTAGTGGCCTTGCATGCTCCTGAAGGATAGAAATTAGATGTGTTTCCTGATCAATGGTAAGTAAGGAGTTGATAATCACAGGAAACGTGTTATCATAACCCAAAAAGACGTACTTGAGATTTTCAGGAAGTGGTTTCAATTCAAGTAGCTGATTCCCAATAGTAGCAGGAAGGTCAGGGTTGGCTTGGGGAGGAATTATAGGTGGAATTTGATCAGACATTGATTCGTCAAAGTGTAATTGGGATTGGGTTTCTTGAGGCTCTAGTTCAGGGCTAATCAAATCCAATTTATCTACAATTGGGACCTCAAGAAGTGTATCAATTTCGTGCACTTCCTCAATAGCACCACAATTAATTCTTCTATGGGCCTTAAAGATATCTATCTTCACTGTTTTAAACCCAAATTTAATTTCCTTCTGGCCCTCATCATAGTTGATATTTGCACTAGCAGTTGTTAAGAATGGTCTCCCTAAGATAATGGGTGTGTCTTTCAGATTTTCTGGTGTATCCATATCTAACACAATAAAATCCACTAGGAGAAAGAAATCTCGAACTCTAACAAGTACATCCTCCAAAACTCCACGGGGTGACTTAATAGATCATATTGCTAACTACAAAGTCACCTCCATGGGCTTAAGCTCAAAATCCTCAAAATAATTAAGGAGGGAGGTAGGGTTGAGGTTAATGGAGGCACCTAAATCTAAAAGAGGTCGGTCGAAATCTAGGTCTCCAATCTTACATGAGATCAGAGGGGTGATAGGGTCTTTCATTTTCTAAGGTAGCTTGCTCTAAATGGAGCTAACCTACTCCGATAGCAAAATAGGACTTCCTTCAGAATTTCTCTGCTTATGCTTAGGTGTACATAAAATTTTAGAAATATAGCATAAGCCGGTACATGACGAATAGCATCCATCAAGGCAATGCTAATCTAGACTTGCTCAAAGTGCTTAACCAAGTCCTTGTCAATCTGCGGTTGTTTCCTACCCTTATTTCCTTTGGTTTTTTGGGTTCTTCTGGGATGATTTTGGTTGATTCTTGGTTATCCTTGATAACCACCCTAGGTTGGGAAGTACTAGGACTAGGGTTAGAGTAAGTCTTTGGTTTTGGGTCCTCAATACTTTTACCGCTACGGGTTGTGAAAGAATGTAATCCTGCAAGGTAAGGAGTTGGTAGGATTGGTGGTTGCTACTACTGTGTCACATCAAGATTTGAAGTTGATGCTTACACGTTTTGATACAAAGGTGCAGACGTTTGATAGATATATAATTATTCATGATGAAATGCCTATTTATGCAGGTTCCTAGGCTCATAATTGCATTTAACATTGTGAATACCGCATAACATGCATCATTGTGCATTTAGAGTAGATTATATAAATTTTATTTTAATTTACTTAGTTTAATGGCCAAGGGAAAGGGTAACACATTTTAGGACCTCAGATAAAAGATACAATCGTATGAATGTGATCAGGGCAACAATCAAGGTTCAATGCCTCCAAAATCACTCCGATACGACATCCATAGCATCTTTTACAAGCCACAGAAGATCAATGGCAAGGGGACAAGGTGACATGAATTGAGGCCTCAAACGAAAAATCTGACCGCACGAATGGGTTCAGATGAACGATCGAAACCCAACGCCATGAAGATCAACTCAATTGGACACCTACGGTGTCCTCTACTAGCATTTAAAGATGGACGGCCATGATGGCGCCGCGTGGTGCCATCACAATAGGCCAAAGTCACCTAAGAGTCCTCGCTTAGCCTCAAAGGTGTGTGTGGGATGTGATCTAGGCCACTGGATCAAAGGTAGCCCTCAAATGATCTCAGCCACTCCTCCCCAGCGCAATGCAATGGTGAGGATGGCCACTCTCAAGGGAAGGGCATGCATTCAATTCCCTGTGGCACATCCCTCTAGCGCAACTAAGGAAGAAATAGTGTCTTTAGTTCTCCATCGAGCGGGCGCGGCAATGTCCACATGGCATTGCGAATGAATGAGGGTGTGATACGTATGATTGTACGTGTGTTAAGTGTGACTTGTGAGGGCACGTGAGGCACTCCCAGAGCCCTTGGATTGAGATCTAACGATGGGGCTTCAACCTCTCCTCGCCAGCTGCAGTGCGCAAGGATGCCAGCGTGAGCGCGCACGCACCACACGCATGATGCATACATCCTGTGGCTGAGCACCAGTACACGATGCATACATCCTGCACACACATTGACTGCCCTTTGTGCCAAATCATTTGGCATGAACCCTATAAATACCATATGGCCACCTCCTTTGCAATCTATCCCTTCATTCACCTCTCTCACCCTCTCCAAAGCTCTAGAACTACCCTTGAGCTAGTCCCAATGCTGGGATGCTCCATTAGAGTAGAAAAATAATTTTGTAATTCCCTCTTGACAACAACCTAAGTTATTACCCTAATTGGCTTAATCTTGGGCTAACTCCTTTGTAATATCATGCATTAGGTTTATAAATACTGCATTTAGAGCATGCATGCATATTTAGCCTTTTTTGTTTATTTTATGCCTGATTATCTAATTTTAGACTTTCGTGAATAATGTAAGTACAAGATGTAGAGAATAACATGGAATCATGCAAAATAAAAGCGAGATGAAAGATAAAGCTACATAACTAGGAGCTAGTTGAAGAGAAAAACATGATTAAAGAAGAAGAGAAAGAGGGACTATGATAACCTAGACCTACCCTTGGATACCCTTATCCCAACTCTTACCCTTAGGATATCTCAAATTGGATAAGCCACACTCATGGATAACATTATCCATGTTCGTAATCCCTTATCCACAGAGTTATCCTACTATCCAGGAACCTAGCCTACCTATCCTAGACCTAATCCTTAACCCAAGAACCTATTTAGGTTCATGAGCTCACTTAATTGACTTAATATAAGTCACTTGGGCTAACCTTAAGTCAATTGGGTTCATGGAACCTAACTGAACTAAACCCAAGTTGATTAGACTTAATTAAGTCTAATTGACCCTAAACCTAACCCAATTGGGTGCATGTCTTCTTGATTAGATGTAACCATTATCAATGAAGTTTGCCCAGAGCTTGATTGAGTCTATCTCAACCCACATAAGTTCAATTAGATTCAGTTGGAAGCCAATTGAACTACCCACAACCTAATTAGGTTAGTATAGAACCCAAATAGGTTTACCCCAACTTAGTTAGAATTTTTCCTAATCTAATTACACTAACACACATTTTTTAGACTAGACATTACCTACATAGACTTAACCTATTAGAGCGTAGGTTGACCTAGCCTACTTAAGACCTAGACCTACAACTAGCCGACCCTAGGACCCTTCTAGAACACCCATGGCCAGCCACCATTAGGTTTTATCCCCCCCACATGCTCGGCTAAACTTCCTTAGTCACCAAGGAAGCTAGCCACCCCCTTCACTTCCTCATCCCCCATTAATCCCACATCCAATGGTCCTCCTTAGCCCTCCATAGCCACCCATGTTGAGAGGATTCTATACTCTCCTAAATCCTCTCAACTCCAAGACCAAAACCCAACCTTTGATTCCAAATCCAAAGGCCACCCTTCCACCATGCATGGCCAGCCACACAACCTCCCAAACCAACCCCTTGGCCGGCCATTAATCCTCCCATCTAGCCACCTTTGGATGAAAATCCAAGGGCTATCTTACCCTTAGATTAGGTGTCCTATTAGTAGCCCAAAGATTTAATTCTATGGCCCATAATTATTCTTACTTTTCTATAAAAGGACCTAGCCTCTACCCTTTGAAATGGAGGGTAGATACCTAGAGATAGAAAAAAAATAGCCACCATAGCTGATAGATCCACTTTAGTAGATTTAAATTATGCCTAAGAGCATTTAATTTGGAGTTGGAAATAGATTTCGAGCACGTATTACATTGAGGAATTAATAGGCTCTTGATTTACAATTCCTACATTTTTATTGTACTTCGTATGTATACTGATACATTATTTACGTGTGTAGGAATAATTCAGGGGCAAAATTAGAAATGCCATGTTGACATTTTTTTATTTGACACCAAAATGTTTAGGAAAGAAGTTTTATTTGGAAGGAAGTCATTCAACTATTTTTGGAGAGCTATACATCATATTATAATCTCTTTCTCCTATTGTTTTTACAGACAAAAAGAGAAAGGGCTTCTCCCTTGCAATTAGAAAAGAACTACTGCCCTCATCAAATACCTCTCCCTCTGAATTGATGCAATCAACTCAAAGGCTCGCTCCAACTTTCTCTACTTGAACCCCTTTCCTCATTTGACCTGACATTCATCACCGAACCCAGAGAAAAGAGCGGCCCCCTCTTATAATTTTTGTTGGATCTTCAATTTTTGGGGAAGGACCGACACACCCCTCTCGAATCTCTCTCTCCCTCTCGATAAAACCCCCTCGTCATCTTCCTACCTTCCTTCGGCGCCCAACATTGCACGCCCAGCTCCTCCCCTGTCATCGCTCGACCCACAGCCATAGCAGTGCACCACCACTAACCTGATCTCTCCCCTCTCATGACCCAAGACTTCGACATCCTCACCCCTGCTGCCTCCTTCACCGCACCTCAGCCTCACCGCCTCGACTACGAGCCAACATGACCACCTGGACCTCCATTACCGTGCTACCACCACCGTAGCTCCTGTCTCCTGCTCACGACAATAGTAGAGGATCGCCTTCCTCCTCGCCACCGCACCGACCACAACAGTAGCGACCTCCATGCGCTCTCCTCTGCCTTGCGGGTAGTAGGGACAACCTCCTCCAGCGACTGTAAGCCACCACCGTACTCCACAGTCGACGCTTTCTCCGCAACCGTGACTCTTCCTTGACTGCATCTGTGACTGTATGCTCTTCTTCAACGACTCTTCATCGATCGTGTTCATGACCATGCTACCTCAACCGCAACAACCGTGTACCTCCGCCTTCTGGTGATAGCACATGGCTCCACACCACATTTCTTCGCTCGACAACCTTGCCACCATGATTTCATACTGTAATTGTGTTCTCTTCATCAATGTCACTACACTGCGTTCGCAACCACGTGCACACCACAACTACGTTTTGGTTTTGACTCCTCTACATTTGCTTTATTGCATAGCATAGTTGATTGGTCGCACGTGTTTCGCACGTTAGAAATCGAGGTTACAAGTAACCTATCGTCGTAGTTGCAAAACACGTCGATCAAATAAAATTTATACCGAAACTCCATCGAAGTCCAGGGTCGAACATAGGGAGGCGACATTTACTTTATTGAAAATCGCACTTCATTTCATTTCTTTTTGGTATTTTAGGGTTTTGATATTTTTTGTATTTTTGAAATAAAGGAAATCAAGCAAACGTATCATAAGATAGAGATGAAACAAATATGATATATATGTCAATCCAATGTCGATTACAATGAACTATAAAAGCATAAAAAGAGAAGGGGGTGAGAGGAAATCTCCCAAATCGGTTGTTCGGTGAGACGACGGTGCCTGGCGGAAGCTCGGACGAAGGAGGTGAGGAGCGGGACTACGGAGGTGAGATGCTGGAGGATGTCAGGTTGAGGAAAGCTTCGGCGTAGCTCCGGAATGGAGGTGAGAAGACGGAGTTGATCTGCTACCGGAATGGAGGTGAGAGGACGGCTCCAAGGTGACCTATGAAGGGAGATGAGAAGTTGGAGGAGTATTTGGTGGGGCAGAGGTTCGCTACACTAATAGGCACCTTGGGAGCTTGAGAACAAGCTCTAATGGAGCGTTGGTAGGCTTGCTAGAGCTTGGGAGTAGGTGGGAGTAGAGTAGGTAGAGATGGCTTGGAAGGGAGGGGGTGTAGGTCCTTTTATAGTGGTGGAGAAGAGGCAAAAATCGTATCTAGGTCTTTACTGATGTCCACAAACATCGCTGCAGCTGTCGTTGAAGATCTGCCCTTCAATTATTCTTACTGGCACACACTGACCTTTAGTGACATCCATAAACGTCGCTGCAGCTGTTTCTGAAGATCTGCCTATCAAATCCTCTTGCTGGCATGCGCAGACCATTAGTGACAGCTGCAAGCATCACTAAAGGTGCGTCGCTGAAGACCCGCACACCTCCCTGCTGGCTCTACGCGCTTTACGCACCAGTGTCACGCGCGAGCTGGCGTGCGCTGGCATGCACGTGCGCGTACGCCGTGCTGCTACTGCTGCGCGCTGCGCGGTTGCTGCTGAGCGGCTGGCCAAATTGGAAATTGGGGGGCTGTGGGGATTTGAACCCGCACCCCACCCTTGAGAGCTGCAGTCTGGACCATTACGCCAAGTGTGTGGATGTGTCGTGAGGAGTTTGGTGCAAAGCTTCCCAGCCGTTGGATCTTGATCCAACGGCTAGGATTCAAGGGTGAGGATGAAGGAGTTGGGTAGTGCTGCTGGCCGGTGTTGGGTGGTCTGGATGGCACCACGTGGCGCCATCTGGGCCATCCATCTTCTTCTTCTTGTAGAGGGTGCTACGGTGCTTAGATCAAGGTGATTCTCACGATGCCGAACTGCGATCGTCGCTCCGGATCCATCCGTACGGTTGGATTTTCCGTCCGAAATCGGTATGGATGTCGCATTACCCCCTGGCCATTGATCTTCCTCGGGTTTATTGTGATGCTACGGGACTCCGATCTGGACGATTTAAAGGCGTTAGTCTCCGATCGTCGTCCCGATCAGATCCGTATGGTCTGATCGTCCATCCGAGGCCCTGAAATAAATCTTCTTTTCTCCTGACCATAAAAAGGACCTAATTAACCTAAAATATAAACAACTACTTTAAATGCAGAATGATGCATGCTATGCAATATTTATATCATGATATACATTGCTAAGCCCAGGAACCATCACAAATAAGCATTGTACAATGAATTTATACGTGCTTATCTTTGATTTATTTCTCTTATTATTGGAATCGTTGTTTGTCATCTTTATATTCGATTACTGAACCTATGCATGTACTTGCCTCCCTGTGGAGACGACATTATTTTATTCGTGGTTCATTTTGATTAATGCATGTTTTAAGTTCATTACATCTTGGATTCATGCATATTTGATTATATTTGTTGATATGGGATTTTACCACCACGAGTTATATTGCGACAACACATCATTATTAGCACATCAATATTATCATTATTATTAGTTATTGCAAAAGCAAAAAATTCCCTCGGCCAATTAGGGTCATTGTCGAGGAGGCAACAAACGTAATAGGTTCACTTGATTATATTGTTGATCTATTCTAAGGTATAGCTTGTCTTGACTTATCTCTATTTTTTTCAGTATGAGGAATCGACAAGTTGAGACGACAAGCACACTGTCCATGAGCCATGCCCATGAGAAAACACGAGGAGAAGAAAGGAGACTTGGATCCCACTGCAAGGGGATTCTCCTTCAGGTCTGATTGAATTAGGAGATCTAAGATCTAAGTCTATTAGCTTTATATTTTAGTTTTCTCGCCCTTGTAGCATTAGGGCTGGTTTCAAGGGTTTGTCCCCACTTTCTTTAGCTATTACGATTATTCCTTTGTGGTGTGGTTATCTAGTATAGTTGTTTGCTTGCTTGCTATATATATATATATATAAATCGAGTTGTCTGCTTAGAAGTTGCATACCCTTAGGTGCGTGCATTTTAGGGGTGATTAAATAGCACATTAGATCTACTTACCTGCATTGCGTACATTACCTGCACAAAGATTGCTGGAGTCAAGTATATTCTCTTATCTTTGCATCCAGTGCCTAATCATGCATTACATTCTAGGCTAAATTCAAAGACAACCTGATTTTTGATTGAATCTATCTAATTAAGTGGTCGTCTTCTAAAAATTGGGATTGCTAATCAGACTGAGACCTAAAAGCAAATTCACACTTAATTTGACAAAAGGACTTGTGTGTGATTCTTTACAAAGAAAATTTGATTTTTGCGGTGTGATGCACACTTTTTGAATGAAGCACACACTTTAGGCACTGCACTAGGTCTCGATCTCTTAAGGCTATAGGCACTGATCTCTTTATCGATGTAAACCCTCCTATTTTACTTTGTGGTGGTGGTATTATCCTATTGATCAATCTTCTAGATTGCATGTTAATTATGATTAATTAATCAAGTCGTATTGTAGTATAGATGCAATTTAGACAGATGTCACGTCATTTATTTAATTACAATTTTTACTGGTTAGTTTCCAATTCATTTACTAAGAGATAGTTATTGATATACATCATTCTCTATGTTCTAAAAATGTTAAGTTTATTTACAAAAGAATGAATGAATCAAAGAATTAATCAATCTAAGTCAATTATATACAAAATAAATAAATTAGTGTTAATCACAATGCTTCAAACATATTTACAGGGGTAAATGCACTAAAAACTAGACTAGACTAAGCTATGTAAGTTAGTTACACTTACTGTTTAACAATGCCTAAGTTAATGCACAAAAAGAGATACAAAAATATACACTTAGAGCTATACCAACATTTATTATATATATACTAATAAACCTAAATGTCACTAAAGACCTATGAACGTAAAACCTTAAGACATATTTACACTAAATAAGGCAAAAAGATATATATATATATATGTACACATATTTATACTATACTAACCTTGTATATATATATGCTAACTATATACATATATACTATTACTTATAACACACACAACACTTGTCATTTAACTCAACTCTAACGCTACACATGTACACGACACTCACACTTAGACAACTCTAACACACTTAAGCATATAAACTCAACACTCACAACACTTAGCTTATAACTTAACCTAAGTTTAACCTTAACAAAAAATTATTAGTTGGCGGGCCCACTTTTCACAGGAACAACGTCCTCGTTCAATGTCGGATCGGACCATTACTAAGTAGGTCCTAATTAATTTATTGTGAATTTTGGTATAGTTTTAGGCCCATTCAGGCCCAGCATTAGCTCCCAGCCCACGCCCACGTTGGTGGATTATTTTAAGTATTAGTTTTAACCCCATTCAGGCACAAGTGCACATGCCGTACACACGCACCCATACACGATATGCTTAGAATATGCTCAGTATTTGCACCTTGCGCTGACGACTGGTGAGGTCATGACCACAAGTACTAATATGCGGCTTTCCACACTCAACTCCCACTGAGGTGGGACTCTTCGGTGCCCACATCAGGCAACTATTTAAATATTGTTCAATCGTATGAAATTGGCATCTTGAGGCATCACTTTAAGTGCCTAATTAATACTTATTTTCAAATTAAATTACATTGATGTAAAGCCTACACATAAGGCTACCTATTGGTGTATTGAATTTACAATAATTAATTATTTAATTATAGTTAAAAAATTGTTAAAAGTTAGTAAATTATACATATTGATTTATTACTTAGCTAATTAACATACAAATTGATAACTTAATCACTCAATTGACTTATAATTTAGTTAATATACATTATTAAATATTTCTTACACATTTTTAATTTTTTTAGTTATTTAGTTTAATTTATATACATTTAATTACACATTTTACATAGATAAATACATAATTACAGTATAAATACATTATAAATATATTGAAAATACTTAAAATTATAATATACAAATATACAACATAATTTACTTCAATAATTGATTAATTTACTAATTTAATTTATTTTAACTTAATACTCTAGCTAATTAACTTAATAACATAATTATATACAATAAATACTTAAATAAATAAATGTAAGGGTATGTTACAGTATATTATAATTAACTTAACCTATCTTTACAGTTATGAATATGATTATACATGTATACATTGTTATTTATATTTATATAGGTATATGTACATTTAATCTAAACAAATAAATATATAATTATATAATTATGATATATACAATTTAACACAACATAAATACTTTACTATTTACACTTAACTTATTATTAAATTATATTTACAAGTGTAAATACTATATACAAGGTATTTTTGTGCAATTTTTGAACTTTTTCAGATTTTTATGTTCTTTTTATGTTATTTAGAGTAGGGGAGGAGAGAGAAAAGGTAGGAAGAGAGGAAGAAGGACTCTTTTTGGTATTTTATGTTTAATTCCTTTATTTCCAAACCAGAGTAGACCTAACCATCTACTAGTACGTTCTACCAACTACAGAACTCGAAACTCACTCAAACTTGACACACACCTAAAACTATTCCTAATCTAACTGAAGACATAATTATTTTATTTATTTACGTTATTTTTTTATTTTTTATAATATTTACAATTTGGCACAAGGAAGGCTTAAATGAATATGAAATAAAGAATCTAAGACTTGAGTTTGAGTTTGGATGGCTGGAAATGAAGTTTAAACATTCAAAAATATCCAGCATACCACATGCAACGGTTTTGACCCATACAACATGATTTTAACTCCAATTTCTATTAAATTTTTAGTTTGGACAGATTATGCATTTCACATGTTGTTGATAATGAATTGAACGATCAAATACATTCTGCTCAAATCAGATTTGACTCAGTTAAGTGTACATGAATGCTTAATACATGAATTTCTAACATTCCACAACATCAGCAGCTCATTTGGCATCTGAAATCCACTCAAAGCCAATCGAAATCATCCTTAAGTGCAACGGCTACTGTTGCTACTATAGAATTGAACAGATCAGCCCTTCAAGGTCTGATCTTCTGCTCATAAAACCAACCTTAGATCTGGAAAACCAAATCTGAGTATGCTTCAACTCAGAAAACTTCTTTCATCCCAAATCCACTCAAAATCAGAGATCAAAACTCACATAAAAAGTCATCTAGATCATCAGAAGAATAGGACAGTTGCTACTGTTGCTACTCAAATCTAAATCTCACATTACAATCCACATTTCAGATCTCATAAAACCTACTTAAAAGATTTAGAACTCACCGAAAACCAAATCAAATGATTGCAAACCCTAAAATTCTAGTTTAATCCCTTCTCGTCATAGACAACACAAGTGACTTGAATTAAACTAGTCATCAATTTCACTTACGAATTGATCCAAAACCTCTATTAAAGTCTTCCAAACATCATTTAAACCTTAAACAACTGATTGAAATCAATTTGAAGTGAGAAACCAATGTCGACTAAGTAGGCTCTTAATTTGGATCTGCCCGGGTGATCTGATCACGTAAAGCTCCTGAACACTATCAATTAGTGTTCAAGACCTCAGGGTGATCCTAAGAAATCCTCATGGGTCATTGCTAAGCTTTATCTCAATGAATATGAGATTCCTTGGCTAAAATTACCCAAAATGAAGCTCAAATCAGGCATATGCTCTTATAAGACTAAAAATCAAATTAAAACACCACAACTTCATCACATTGCACTCATTTAGATGAATAGAAACTCAATTCGCTTGATTAAATTCATTTCAAACCAAATTGACTCCAAATCTTATGATTGGGCGTAAAACTCAAATCTAAACCAATCGAGCGAATTGATGCAATTACAACCAGATAGAGGGTCCTTATGATCAGATGGAGTGAATGGAGAGACCTTGAGGTAGATTTGAGTACTATTTAGATCTAAAAGTTGAGAAACTTCAGATCCAAATATGCTCTAATGGATGGGGTGAATTACAGATTAAAAACTCTAGAGAAGTGAATGAATGCGATCATGAGATGTAAGGGAAGATCAGTGAACACGCGAATGAAAGCGAATTTGCCTCTCTGATTTGAATTGATCAGATAAGTGTGATTTGGGCGAATTCTAAATCTACTGTAATCTAAATCTAATCTAAATCAATTTAGCATTAAATTACTATCTACACTATCTAATTGATCTAATAAAGCAATAAATCTAATCTATGAAAGCAATTAAAACCTATACTAATTTGACGAATGGGACCTATGGGTCTCCAACCGGTGGCTAGAGAGGAAGAAGAGAGGAAGAGATCTTCAGTCGAAGAAGAGCCCTATAGAGGTGCTCTAGAGTTGCCCTCAACCATACGTCATCCCTAGAGACGAGGATGAATGGTGGAAGACAATTCCACGAGCGGAATCGAGTGAATGGGGAAGAAGAAGACTAGAAAGGAAGAATGGTACCTCGAGAGGTGTAGTGAGGAGCTACCTCCTTTTCTAAGGATGCTCTCGAGCTCCTTAAATAGGTGAATGATTAGGTGTGGTCACCGAATTTGCAAGAGAAGTGATTTGGGGGGAACGATGAGGAAGAGGTGGATACAAGCATGGGAAGAGCCACACCAAAATTTGACCATAGGATGTGATCTAAATGAGGGTGCGGTACTTCACGGTGCTTCACGCACTGGCGCTAAGGCTACGATCAAGGATCGACCGTTGATCTGATGTGGAAGAGAATGGACAGTTACTGCTTCTTTAGTTCATTGACGATGAACAGTGGTCGAGAGTTGAGCCCAGGTCTAACAAGACATTTACAAGAAAGGTCCTCAAGTGAACCATTAAAAATATTATGGAAAGGTCCATAAGTGGTAAAGATCAACAAAGAGCAGTCCCTAAGTCTTGCAAAGAAGCCCTTGTGGCTTTGTTTGTGAATAAAATGTAATGAAATAAGGACCTAAGTGTTAAACTCTAAATGCAAAGTCCTAGTGATGCTCAAATTCCCTGAGATTCTAATGGAATGCTAATTGAACATGTTAGAATATAATTCAACCCTTAATTTATACTTTGAAGCTCAAATTGATGTTCAATTGTCATTTGGATCATCACATTGTATTTTATGAATAGAATATCTCAAATGGGACCTAATTATGCATTTTTAAGACAAATTGAGTGTTTTAGGTCATTTTCATTAATTCTCAAACTTAACCCATTTATTATGTTAACATGATAGTTTTTAACTTAGTTTCTAGCTTAACTTAGGCATTTTAGCTCATCACCTATGACCAAGTGTTTTGATACTCTAAGGAGGGGGACACCCCTTAAAGGAACAAAAGGGTAGTTAAGAGGCACCGCATATGCATCGCCTCAAAAGAAGGGTTTGCCCTACTTGCATCTCTTAGTTCCATCCTTGGAGTAACTTCTCACTAGATCACTTGAGAATATCATTTAAGCAAGGTGTGGGTCTTAGGACACTCGAAGGTTGCCTTAGGTCACATAACTGGATTGAATAACTTGTTTGGCCATCTGTATCAACTAACTTGACCTCAGCCTTCTTCAAAATAGAATTGGTTAGGATCTCAAGTAGCCCTATTCCTTGTATACCACTTAAGTGGGAATGGAGGAACACCGCCTTAACCCTATTCAATTGATCTGTGAAGTTGGTTTGAGGGTTATGCCTACTTAAATTGGTAAGAACTTGAATTATGTTTAGTAGGTGTTGTATGGTTGGTAGACACTCTCTTAAGGGTAGCCTGAGAGAATCCTTAGGAGAGCCCACTAAAGAGAAAGGAGAGAAGAGATGGCTAATCAAGGAGCAAATCAACAGAGAACCTTGAGAGACTTTTATCATGACCAGCCAACCAGCCTAAGCACTGAGAAGACAGGCAGGGTACAATCCATATGAGATCAAGAGCAGTACCATATCCTTATTGCCCTCCTTTTATGGTGCTATGATAAACGCCAGTTTATCATCATCCTTAATATCCATTCACATCTAGTTCCTAGGGTTTTGTCAATTACATTGCATTAAGTCATTGCACTTAGCATGCATTTGCATTTAGGGTTTAGAGCATGCATTAGCACTTTTCTTACATTATCTGATGTAGTTACCATTTGACTGTTAAGGATGAATGCTTTGGAAATCATAGAAACCTTGGCAGTGGGAAAGCACAAGGAACATGTGGGAAGACAAAAGCTCTAGTAGCTAGATCGCAGCTCAACTCAACTAAATCCAACTCATCACAGCTCATGGCAACTCATTTCTACTTGGCTTAGCTATTAGTCATGGACTAGCTAAGCTAAGCCAACCGAAGAGTCACCATTCAACTTCAGCCAGCTCATCTCAACTCTAAGAGGGATGTAGCTAGCTCAAGTCAGCTCTACATAGTAGCTCAACTAGCTAAGCTAGTTGTGGAGCTCTCAAGCAACTCTTCATCAACTTCACTAAGCTCCAGGGCAGCTCATGTCAGCTCAAAGAAGTGATTGCGCAGCAAACATAGGTCTTACTTGACCTAAATTAGGCTAGGACTTAGCATAAGTTAGGGCAGTTCATGCATGCATAAGCATTATTTGCATCCTTACTGCTTTCTTTTAGCTATGCATAAAATAATGCTATAATGTACTGATTTGGTGTATTATGTCAATTGCAGGTAATAAGCTGATCAGAAGCTAGATCTAAAGTTGGATCTAAAGCTGGATCTGAAGAATAAAGAATAATGGGAGTTGCAACAGATTTGGAGCAGAAGACCTAGAATAAGATGTAGTAGACAATAATGTAAGGGGTTGAGGTATGCTATTCTATTTAAGTAGGAATAAAGCAGTAAATTGTGAAGAACCTAGGTCCATCCTAGTCCTAGGACAGCCTAGAAGCCTCCCTAAGCCTTAGCCACACTTAGACTAGGTCATCACACCCTAGGAAACCCTAAAACCCTAATTCTAGCCTCTATCTGGATGTCCAGATGAGTTATAGGATGTCCAGAACCCTTAGCCAACTCCCGCACACCTTAAACCCACTTTTGCAGTGTTATTGGATGTCCAGCCACTTGGTTAGACGCCCAATTTCTACAGAATACGCAAGACAGAACCTAGAAACCCTCTTGACTCTGATTGGACGTCTAGACAACAAGTATGGACTTCTGATTTTTCACTATAAGATGTCTGACAACTTTATTAGACATCTGATACTGTCCTCTAGTTCCTGTTTTGGAATTCAAGCCTTGATCTTGGATCTCTAGGTCCCTAAACCCAATTCCAACCCTATAAGAACCTAAATTAAGGTGTCCTAACCCTAATACATCATCTCTGGACCTCCCTAAGGACCTAATTAGGTCCTCACTAAACCTAATTGACTTGGATCTTAGTCAATTCTATCAATCTATTCAATTGGACTCATTGAGTCCAATTGAGCCCTGATCTCAGCACACACTATCCATTGGACTCAGTGAGAGTTGAATTGACCTAGACCTGACTTAATTGAGTTATTTTACTCTCAATTAGGTTTCCACACACCCAATTAAACTTATATTAAGTTCAATTGCACTTTACCTTAGTGAATTAGGATTTACAACCCTAATTTGAGACCTACCTTGACCTAAACCCACTAGAACCTAACCTAATCAACCTAGCCACCTAAGTTTCAACCCACACACACCCACACACACCATCCACATGAAAATACCTAGCCTAGAGTTCTCTAGAACTCTCTAACATGTGTTGTTTCCTTAGCAACCAAGAGCCATTCAATTTTTAGAACCACATTTAGTGGATCTAAAACCACCATCCATCCTCTCTCTCACTCTCCCATGAGCTCCCACCATAGGCCTCTCTAGAGAATTCCATAATTCCCTAGAGAGCTTCCCTTAGGTCTATAAAAAGACCTAAGGGGTGATCATTTGCACCCATTCAGTCTTGGCTTCCATTTAGCTTAGCTACATTCCACCTCCACTCCACCTTCTCGAGTTGCTTCACCATGGCCACCACCATCTCCACGCCAAGATGTTGGATCACCACCTCAACCTCTCTCCAAGGGTCGGCCTAAGCACCATTGGCCGCCCCTCCTTCTCCTCTCAACCAAGTCAAAGGCCATCGGAACCCACCTCTGAATGCCCTTATTTCTGTTAGATTAGATTATAGTTCTTCTTAAAATTACATGCTTTATTTACTACTTAATAGTGTAGTTCCTTACTTCTCCCCCAATGATGCATGCAAAATCCCCCCATAGATTCATGTATGCAATCATTTTCTGGTACCGAGTAGTTTATTTCCCTGTACAAGCATTCCTCTACCTGTGCTTTGCAACTCTGATATCATCATCATCTTTTATATATATAAATATATATGTTGAAAATCACCATGTTCCTAGTTATCATCTTTTGATGTGATTGAAGTTGCATGTTTTAATTGCTATCTTTTGGAAACTAGCATGTCGTACATTAATACATAAATCACCATAAACCGACATGAGATTTTAAGCAAGTAGAGTGAAAGAGATCGATTTCAAATTTGCATTTCCATAAACGCCTCCCAGAGACGAACAACTGGGACTCCAAGTCTCGTTATCTTTATAAATATTTTTGTTGATCGTATTTCACAACTATACTAAGACGCATTTTTGATCAAATATGCGTTTTACGAGTCATAACAAATGGCACAGTTGCTAGGGAGGCAACGTCATTTTTGATTTTGATCTCTAGAATTATCACTGATAAATCTTCCTCTACTTGTCTTTTGATGTGCAGGAAAATAGGAAAAAAGGGATCTATGCACACAACGAGCGTGGAAAAAAAATATATCAGGTGCACATCTCCTCTTAGATTAGGATTTTCCTTTTTTTTTAACCCTAGGTTAGATTTCCTTCTAGCAATTTTAATTGAAAAAAAAGCCTATTTATTTTCGTGAAAAAAAGAAAAAAAAAGTCTAGGTAGTTAGATTAGGTTTCCATTTGAATCTTTAGTTTGCCTCAAAAAAAAAAAGGGAATTTTTTTTTTGAAAAAAAAGCTTTTCCTTCAAAAAAAAATTCAAAAGTTTTTGAAAAACCAAAAAATTGTTTTGGTGGAAAGTTTGAATTTCAAATTCAAACACCTTTTCAAAAGCTTTCCCACCATTCTCTGATTTTCGGTCAGATTTGAAATTCTAATTTAAAAATTCAATTTCTGAAAAATTAATGAGCAAAAAATTCTAAAATTTGGGTTAGACCTTCATTTTAAAAAATTCCAAGTACTAAATTTTAAAAAATTCACGAAGTGCAAGGGGGTTAGACTGACCCAGATTTGAGATTTTTCAAAATTCAAAAAGCAATTCTAAGCAATCCATGAATCTGTTTTGACTAACAATGGTGGGATTTGAAAGCTGATCTCATTGGCTTTAATTTTCATATTTTTCCTAAATTTTTGAAGATCATTTGATACTATTTCAAAGTAGAAAATCGACTAGGGATCAAAAATCCAAATTTAACCCCTTGACATTTAAAAATCTCTATAAATTCAATTGAAACAGTAAAAATTATAAAAAAAATATTGAAAAGATAATTGAAAAAGGAATCTACTTGCCAAATTTGAACTTATTCTGATTCCAATTTTTATCAGAGAATTGGTCTTAATTTCGTGGTCTGCTGAAGAAGAAGAAGAAAAAACCAAGAATTGCATTAACCCTAGGTTACATCTTTAGGGTTACACTCTAGAGACCATACAATTGGGCTAGACTAGACTTAATCAAGTCTAAGATTTAGCCAGTGAGCTTGGTCACCTTGTGGGCCACTCACCATAAACCCCAGTTGAAGAAAAAAGGGCTAAAATTAATTTTAAAACACGAAATTAACCCGAATTCATTGTCATACTACTGTGTGTTTTCAATCTCACTTGCCAAACCTAGTGACTAAGTCTGTGGGGTAGTGTCAAACGACTGCGGCTAAGGGGTAACGGAGCCGAAGGTGTAAGCCAAAGGAAGAACCTTCCCCTTAGTCCCCTCGTAACCAGACTGCCTGGTGATTGCACCGCAAAAATACACCTGCAATTGTGCCGTCTTGTGCTATTTCCTAGCATTACCAGTGCATATTAGGTATCCCTAGTCGCATTTGTAAAAATACATGCATGCATTTAATTGAGAGGGGAGGAGAGTGAATAAAATGACCTCGCAATTACATTTTTCCTCAAGTGCTACTTTGCAAAATTCACCATCTTTTTATTTTTAATTTTAGTTGACTTGGAATTCTTCTCGTGGCTACTAGGAATGGTTCTTCTTCTTCGCACCTTGTCCTGACTCAGCCATGCTCTGCACAGCCTCTCCCTGCCAAGCCATGCATGAGCCATGCACAGCCAGGGCATGGCTGTGCATGCTTTCTCCCTCTATAAAAAGAACTCAGCTCCTTGCAAAGGGAGCCTGGTCCTCCACACAAAAACCCAACAGCAGTTTCTCTTCTTCTCCAGGCCATCTCCTCCCTCTCCCTCCATACGCAGGCCCTCCTGCTCTGAGGAGACACCCTGCGGACAGGAGCACCTCACGGTGGTGCACAACCACCATCGTGAGTCCACCACTGCCCAACTCATCAAAGAGCCGGTGGGCGTGGTGGCTCTTTCCTTGTTTCTTTGTTTGAAGCCACTTCAGCCATTACCACAAAGCTTCAGCAGTGAAGCTCAACCGGCCACCACACGCCCTGCAGCAGCCGACCAAGCTCCACAGCAGCAGTCGCAAAGCCCCTCCAGTGCACGCCTGCAGGCCGTCCTCACCTCCAGCACACGCCTGCAGGTGCCCTTGCCTCCTGCTCCTTCACACTGCACTCGCCTGTCCACCCGCAACCGGCCACCGCGTGCCCCTGCAGCGGCCGGCCAAGCTTCACCGCGCACACCAGCCAACACCCGCAGGCCACCGCACACCCTGTCGCGCCCCTTCGCCCGCAACCCAGCCCTCTCCGCGCACTCTGTCGTGAACCACCTCGCCACAGTCTAGCAGCGGCGCCACTCTTCCACGCATGCGTCGAGTCGTCCGCACTCACAGCACTTGCAGCAAGCGGTCACGCGGCTCACCCGGCCACTGTAGCCACTGTTCACGCATTTCAACGGAACACTGTGGCTACAGTCCGGTGACCGGTAAGTTTCTTACTTATCCAGTCACCCGGCACGCCGCAACCGGCCACTGCCCGCGCAGGCGTCCAGCCCGGTGCCCGCCCGCGCGTCTGCGTGCGCCCGCATCACCCGCACCTACCTGCTCCTTCGCCCGCTCCCTTTTGCTTGTGTACGCCTCTCAGCGCAGCGCTGCGCGCTGTGGTCCTTTGCGTGTGCTCACTCCCTCCCAGCGTGCGCCTCTTCGCGCGCCTACGTGTAGCGCTGTGCGCTGTGTGCATCAGACGTCGGCCACTAGGCTCCAGACGACTTAACACCACTCCTTCACTCCAGCAGAAGCGATCGCTCTCTCTCTCTCTCTCACAACACTCTCTCACTCTATCTCTGCACACACACATACACACACACTCACACTCTCGCACATACACACTCTCACTTATATATTATTATATACTTATATATATATACATATACATATATATATTGATATATATATATTTATATACACATATATATATATCTATATATATATATACTTATATTTATACATATAGTAGTACCTATATACTTAAGTATTAGTATACATATATATATATACATATATATTTACATACATACATATACTTATATACATATATACATACATACATATATGTATATATATATGTACACACATACATATATATATATATACACACACATATACATATATCTATACATATATTAGTACTTATATAACTATGTATTAGTCAATATACATGTATGTATATATATATAAAAACTAAGATGCATACTATAAAAAAAGAAATTGCATGTCTTAGGGAAAACTCTAACAAATAAATCAACAAAGTAGATGATTTATATAGCCCTAAGATTGAGAAAGGATCTCCATCAAGGAGACCCGCTAACAGATCCGGATCCAAGCCCACTTGGAGACCGAAAAAAGAATTAGAATCTTGTTTTGTAAGTTTCAGGGATAGCTACAACACAAAGGACTGGACCTACAAACTCAAGGCTAGTCAACTCGAGTTGGGAGAACCAAGGAGTAGACCAAGGAGGAGAACGAGAAGACTGACGAGACGGCGAACAAATAACGGACCGGCCGCACATCGACCGCTAGATTGGAGACCGGTGCCAATGCCCGGGCCTCCAAGCTACGGATGGGAGCCCCATCTGATGTGGCATCCACCACCACCATTCGGGCCATTTTATTGGCCATGGTAGGTGAGGTAAAAATCATTTACCCTATCTTTTTATCATAAGCATTTAGACAGGGGGAGCAAAAAATTATAAGCTAATTGTCAATTTTTAAGGGGGAGATATAAGGTAACTAAATTTCCTTTAGAAAGGGGGAGAAAAATAATAGCTATCTTGTTGTTATAAAAAAGGGGGAGGACGTTACCTTTGTTAAAAGAAATTTATAGAAGAGCATGTTTTAAGGGGGAGTTATAGAAAATTTAAAATCAATCAAACCTTTTTGATAATGTCAAAAAGGGGGAGGATTTTTTGCAATATTATTTATGATTTTGTCATCATCAAAAAGGGGGAGATTGTTGGTGCTAGAGTACCACGTTCATTTGTTTTGATGATAATAAAACACGTGTTATTTAACATTTGCACTTGGAGTCTTAGATTTCAGGTCAATTGCAAATGGAGACGTGATTAGACGGAATTCGAGCTCGCATCCAGGATGGATTGGAGGAGCTTGATGGAGAACAAAGGGGATTCGCGAGGAGCGATAGATTAAAGATGGAAGGACAAGAAGAATAGGATAGAATTCCATTTTATTCCTTTCATGTACTTTTGTCGTTATTTTCTTGCTCTTTATTTCCTTAGAACATTATGTTAAAGAGCCTCAAAGTACCCTAACAGTAGTCCTAGGAACACCCGCACAACCCTAGGATACTTAGGTTTTCTCTAAAGAACTTAGAAAACCAATATAGGGTTCAAACAGAATTTCCAGACGTCTAATTCCCAAATCAGACGTTTGATAATGTGTTTCAAGACGTCTGACTGTTGATTCAGACGTCTGATAACATTTAGGCTGGACATAGTTAGTTCTGTTTGATGAAATCAGATGTCCAGACCTTAGACCAGACGTCTTAGGAGACGTCTGATGACTTTGCCAGATGTCCAATTAGTGGACAATTGGCTCTCTTAGCATACACTCAAGGATATGACCGTTAGAGCCTTATCAGACGTCCTTAAGCCTTTCCAGACGCCTGATAATTGACCGTTTTGCCTCGATTGACCCAAAAATCTCTTCTCAGAGATTTTCTAGCCGTTGCAAATCCATTCCCACGAAAAAGTAGGTTTCCAGACGTCCTGTATGTCATCTGATGGACTTGCGCTAGAACCCTGTTTAGATCTGATTCAAGTCAGGAAGAGACCCGCCCAAAAATCAGACGTCTGTCCTTATTTTTAGACGTCTTAAAGTGGTCTTCCAGATGTCTGATGCCAGAATTAGACGTCTGATTACCCTGTCGATGCAATCATTGTCCCTGATTTCGGCCTGATTCTCTTGGGCTTTGCACCCAATGGCTATGGAAGCTTTCCTAAGCCTTCCAAAGCCTTCCCAAGGCCTCTATAAATAGAGGGGAGCCTTTGCACACCAACATACACCTAAGCAACATACTTTCTACTCTTTTGTGTCCAAGAGAAGCTCTTGCTCTCTAAGCTTAAGTTCCATCATCCAGAGAGCTAAATTCCCTTTGCGCACCTGCTCTCCCGCCGTAGTTCACGAAGAGCGACATTGCGCCGTCGCGTGGCTCACGCACCCGCGTCATCAATTCGACGCACTCCTTGCAAAGGGGAGTTTCCTAATTCCTATAGAAGCTAGGTTTAAAATTACTTTGTTGGCTCTATAGGATTATTTGTTATTTTATCTTTGTTATTTGGTTGGGTATTCGCTTTGCGAATTCCCGTTTCCTTCGAGGGACAAAATCCTTCTCGTGAAGAGAAGGGGTTGAGGAACTCTACCCTCGCACTTGTAACGTGGTTGTAATTGAGGTTGAATCACCCTCGTTTAAAGTGATTCGTTTAGTGGATTTTGATCAACTTGGTTGATCGAAAAATCCTAACTTGAGAGGGTTAGGTGGTGGTTTTCACCCGGTTTGGGTTTCCACCTAAAAATTATTGTGTCTCGTGTGATTGAATTTTTTGTGAGATTGTTTATATTCTATTCCGCAATTTATTACGTCACCCCTCTTGGTAGGGAAGAATCTACAATTGGTATCAGAGCAGGTTCTTGCTGTTTCAGCGTAACAACCCGGCAAGAAGATCATGGAGGGGAGCAGTTCCGCAAGTAGGATTTTCGAGGGCCAGTCTATGACTCGTCCGCCGTTCTTCGGCGGGAGCAACTACCCTTATTGGAAGCTACGGATGAAGATGTGGCTTCAAGCCACCGATTTCACGATTTGGGCCAGGTGCGAGACCCTCTTTGACATTCCAGAAAAGCCCGCCGCAGGATACTCGCAACAGCAGATCCGGGAACTCTCGCTCAACACGAAAATAATGAATGCGTTGTATTGCGCGCTCAGCCCGGAGGAGTTCAACAGAATCTCGCAATGTGCCACCGCATATGAGATTTGGCACACACTCGAGGTAACTCATGAAAGTACCTCTAAGGTAAAAACTTCTAAACTCAATTTACTTTCACAAGAGTTTGAGGCTTTTTCCATGAAATCTAACAAAACTTTAAGTGAGATGAACACTAGGTTCACTCTCATAGTAAACAATTTGAAAGCTTTAGGGAAGACTTTCATCAAGGGGGAGCTTCAAGGGAAGCTTCTTCGTTCCCTTGGACTGGAGTGGGAACAGAAAGTCACCACCATCGAGGAGGCAAATGAAGTGGAGGAGCTCAACATGGAAGATCTCCTAGGCAATCTAATGGCCTACGAGACTAAGTTGAAGCAGAAGAAGAAGGATACACCGGAGCCTAAATCAAAGAAGACTCTCGCTTCAAAGCTGCGTCGGATAGCGAGGTAAGTTCCGATGACGAAGACTTTAAATTTTTACTTAAAAAGTTTTCCAAGTTGTGTAGGGAATTGAAGAAGGAGAAGGAGAGCCCTAGACGTTGCTACCACTGCAACGAGAAAGGGCACCTGCGACCAGAGTGCCCTCTTCTCAAAAAAGAGAAGAAGAAGGAAAAAGAGAAGAAATCTAAGAAGGCGTTCCAAGCCACTTGGGACGATTCGAGCTCAGAGGAATAAGAAGAAAAAGAAGAAGAAACCTCTTGCTTTGGTTTCATGGCCAGAGGAAGCAATAGCGACAGCGAAAGCGGAAGCGACTCCGACAACGAGGTAAATTTCGATTTACAAGAAGCTTTTAATGAATTATTTGATGTTAGGAAATCATTAAGAATAGAAAACAAAAGCATTAAAAAGAACCTTAGTTTTCTTAAAAATGAAAATGACAGGTTAGAAAAATAACTTGAGGACATAGAAGCTAGTCCTAGAATTGATAACCTATTATTAGAAAATCATAACCTCATCAATGAAAATAATAAATTGATTGAGGAAAATGATAGTTTAAAGTTAGAAATCTGTGATTTAAAAACTAAGATGCATACTATAAAAAAAGAAATTGCATGTCTTAGGGAAAACTCTAACAAATTAATCAACAAAGTAGATGATTTATATAGCCCTAAGATTGAGAAAGGATCTCCATCTAGGAGACCCGCTAATAGATCCGGATCCAAGCCTACTTTGATACCGAAAAAAGAATTGGAATCTTGTTTTGTAGGTTTCAGGGATAACTACAACACAAACGACTGAACCTACAAACTCAAGGCTGGTCAACTCGAGTTGGGAGAACCAAGGAGTAGACCAAGGAGGAGAACGAGAAGATCGACGAGACAGTGAACAAACAACGGACCCACCGCACGTCGACCGCTAGACTGGAGACCGGTGCCAATGCCCGGGCCTCCAAGCTACGGATGGGAGCCCCATCCGATGTGGCATCCACCACCACCATTCGGGCCATTTTATTGGCCATGGTAGGTGAGGTAAAAGCCATTTACCCTATCTTTTTATCATAAGCATTTAGATAGGGGGAGCAAAAAATTATAAGCTAATTGTCAATTTTTAAGGGGGAGATATAAGGTAACTAAATTTCCTTTAGAAAGGGGGAGAAAAATAATAGCTATCTTGTTGTTATAAAAAAGGGGGAGGACATTACCTTTGTTAAAAGAAATTTATAGAAGAGCATGTTTTAAGGGGGAGTTATAGAAAATTTAAAATCAATCAAACCTTTTTGATAATGTCAAAAAGGGGGAGGATTTTTTGCATTATTATTTGTGGTTTTGTCATCATCAAAAAGGGGGAGATTGTTGGTGCTAGAGCACCACGATCATTTGTTTTGATGATAACAAAACACGTGTTATTTAACATTTGCACTTGGAGTCTTAGATTTCAGGTCAATTGCAAATGGAGACGTGATTAGACGGAATTCGAGCTTGCATCCAGGATGGATTGGAGGAGCTTAATGGAGAACAAAGGGGATTCGCGAGGAGCGATAGATTGAAGATGGAAGGACAAGAAGAATAGGATAGAATTCCATTTTATTCCTTTCATGTACTTTTGTCGTTATTTTCTTACTCTTTATTTCCTTAGAACATTATGTTAAAGAGCCTCAAAGTACCCTAACAGTAGTCCTAGGAACACCCGCACAACCTTAGGATACTTAGGTTTTCTGTAGAAAACTTAGAAAACCAATATAGGGTTCAAACAAAATTTCCAGACATCTAATTCCCAAATCAGACGTCTGATAATGTGTTTTAAGACGTCTGATAACATTTAGGCTGGACATAGTTAATTCTGTCTGATGAAATCAGACGTCTAGACCTTAGACCAGACGTCTTAGGAGACGTCTGATGACTTTGCCAGACGTCTAATTAGTGGACCGTTGGCTCTCTTAGCATACACTCAAGGATATGACCGTTAGAGCCTTATCAGACGTCCTTAAGCCTTTCCAGATGCCTGATAATTGACCGTTTTGCCTCGATTGACCCGAAAATCTCTTCTCAGAGATTTTCTAGCCGTTGCAAATCCATTCCCATGAAAAAGTAGGTTTCCAGACGTCCTGTATGTCGTCTGATGGACTTGCGCTAGAACCCTGTTTAGATCTGATTCAAGTCAGGAAGAGACCTGCCCAAAAATCAGACGTCTGACCTTATTTTTAAACGTCTTAAAGTGGTCTTCCAGATGTCTGATGCCAGAATTAGACGTCTGATTACCCTGTCGATGCAATCATTGTCCCTGATTTCGGCCTGATTCTCTTGGGCTTTGCACCCAATGGCTATGGAAGCTTTCCTAAGCCTTCCAAAGCCTTCCCAAGGCCTCTATAAATAGAGGGGAGCCTTTGCACACCAACATACACCTAAGCAACATACTTTCTACTCTTTTGTGTCCAAGAGAAGCTCTTGCTCTCTAAGCTTAAGTTCCATCATCCAGAGAGCTAAATTCCCTTTGCGCACCTGCTCTCCCGCCGTAGTTCACGAAGAGCGACATTGCGCCGTCGCGTGGCTCACGCACCCGCGTCATCAATTCGATGCACTCCTTGCAAAGGGGAGTTTCCTAATTCCTATAGAAGCTAGGTTTAAAATTACTTTGTTGGCTCTATAGGATTATTTGTTATTTTATCTTTGTTATTTGGTTGGGTATTCGCTTTGCGAATTCCCGTCTCCTTCGAGGGACAAAATCCTTCTCGTGAAGAGAAGGGGTTGTGGAACTCTACCCTCGCACTTGTAGCGTGGTTGTAATTGAGGTTGAATCACCCTCGTTTAAAGTGATTCGTTTAGTGGATTTTGATCAACTTGGTTGATCGGAAAATCCTAACTCGAGAGGGTTAGGTGGTGGTTTTCACCCGGTTTGGGTTTCCACCTAAAAATTATTGTGTACTCGTGTGATTGAATTTTTTGTGAGATTGTTTATATTCTATTCCGTAATTTATTACGTCACCCCTCCTGGTAGGGAAGAATCTACAGGATATACGTCTCAGACGTCTTCGGCCTACGAGGACGTCAGTGCTATTCAAGGATACGGGCGTAATCACCAGCATTCAGAGATGTATAACCCTGGTTGGCGCCAACATCCGAACTTCTCCTAGTTTGGTAACTCACAGAGACCACATCAAGATCCACAGTACCAAACCAGGCAATACAGGAATGCGGAAAACATATACCCTAGGTAGCAACCATTCTCATCTCAGTAGCAGCAACCTCGTTCTATATACCAGCCGCTGCACCAAGCTGCCAGTCACCCTCCAAAGCAAGCTGACCCTCTGGAGGCACTGAAAGAGGAGCTGCAAGAATCAATGAGGAAGTCTACGCAGGATAGCTTGCAGATAATGAAGGTGATGGCTGACCAGATGCAGACTATACAGAACACGCAAAACCAGCTCTTGCAGGAGCATAGGACTCAGGGAGCCTTGCCCTCCCAACCCTTCTCGAACCCTCGGTATGTGCAGAACCAAGGCACCCCGCCTAGGTTTCAAGCACCACAGGGACAGGCACACGCCATATTGCAGGCACCTCTTGCACCACTTGGTTATGCTCAAGGCTAGCCGCCTTTGATGCAGAACCTCGCATACTCTACCCCTTCTGCTCCCCCACCACCTCATGGACAGCAAGCCGATGCAAATGCTGTCTCATTGAGGAGTGGAAGGAAGACATTCAACCCACCACAAAGGCAGGCGGGTCCTAATTTTTCTCACCCTTCGCCGCAGGCGGGTTCGACTCCATCTCAGGAGCCACCTATGGTAGATAAGGGTAAGAGACCACTTAACCCTAAGATTCCCATCCCTTTTCCAGAGGCTCTGACGCGAAATGTAGTACGGAAGGAGGACATGCAGAATTTTGAGGACCTGAAGTCAATGTTCAAGGAAGTACATATTCAGGTCCCCCTCCTCGAGGCAATTGATCACATCCCCGATGTCGCTAGGTTCTTCAAGGACTATTGTACCCCGAGCGACAGCCTAGAATTGGACGACAGGCAGTACTATCAAAAGAAGCTAGCGCCGTGATTCTAGTCGACTTACCGCCGAAAAAGAAAGACCCTGGTACCCCACCCATATCCTGCTTCTTGTAGGATTCTCCATTTGATCGGGCCCTTCTAGATCTGGGTTCGTCCATCAACCTAACTCCCACTGCAGTATTTGATTGATTTCAATTTGGGGAGTTAAAGCCTACCTCAGTCACGATTCAGCTAGCTGATAGATCAGTAAAAACATCAAGGGGGGTGGTTGAGAACGTGATCGTAAAAGTCTGTGGATTCTGCTTTCCCGCAGATTTTTTCGTTCTTGATATGGAGGTTCCTCCTAATCTCCGAGATGCACTAATCATTTTGGGTTGCCCATTTCTAGAGACAGCCCGAGCAAACATTGATTATGCATCCGGGTGTATGGAGATAGCCCTAGGTAATGAGTGACTTCGACTTGACATATTCAGGGCATCAAGGAATTTTGACTATGATCGCATAGAGGAGGATGGTGAGGACGAAGATTCGACGTATTGTGGTAACATTGGGCTCCTTTGTGACGACCTAATGTCTCATTCGTCTGCACTATCATGGTTCTTGGACCTCGATCCACACAGGAATGAGACCACTACACTGCACATATCTCCCCGAGGATCCGATTGTTTAGGGTGTGTTTCTGACCACAATACCCCTGAATCTAGCTATCATGATCCGTACACTATTGGATCGCTCCTGTTGCTACAAGAAGACGTGACCACAGTCACAACCGACTATCTTACATGTCGCGAATCAACGAGAATTCACATGCATCCGGATCATCGGATTTCCACCTTCGAGTCTGCTCCTATTCCCATCTCTGACTCTGACCCACTCATGATTGAATTGAAGCCCTTACCTGACTCACTTAAGTATGTGTTCTTGGGTGAAAGTGAGACATACCCAGTCATTATTGGTGCCCACTTAACCCAAGAACAGGAGCATCAATTGATTTCTACACTACAATACCATAGGGCTACTATAGGGTGGAGCATTGCTGATCTCCATGGTATTCGCCCCTCATATTGCACTCATCACATTTACACGGATGAGGGGGTGAAACCTTCGAGACAACCTCAAAGATGGCTAAACCCGAATATGCTAGAGGTTGTTAAGAAGGAGATCATCAAATGGCTAGATGCAGGTATTGTATACCCAATCTTGAACAGCCAATGAGTGAGTCCGATCCAGATAGTGCCCAAGAAAGCAGGACTCACCATAGTGAAAAATGATAAAGGCGAATCCATGCCGACCCACACTGCGACATCTTGGCAGGTTTGCATCGACTATAGGAAACTGAACATGGCTACCCAGAAGGATCACTTTCCTTTGCCTTTCATTGATCAGATCTTGGAACGGTTAGCCGGATGCAATTTCTTTTGCTTTCTGGATGGATACTCTGGGTATAATCAAGTAACAATTAGCCCGGAAGATCAAGACAAGACCACATTCACATGCCCCTTTGGAACATTCTCTTTCAAGCGAATGCCCTTTGGCCTCTACAATGCACTAGCAACATTTTAGCGTTGTATGATGGCCATCTTTTCTGACATGATTAGGGACTATGTGGAGGTGTTCATGGATGACTTCTCCATTTTTGGAGATGATTTCGCATCTTGTCTTGATAACCTCACCAAAATCCTGAAACGGTGTATTGAGGTAAACCTAGTACTATCCTGGGAGAAAAGCCATTTCATGGTGAGGGATGGCATAGTACAAGGGCATAGGATCTCTAAAAATGGACTCGAGGTCGATCGAGCCAAATCTAGGATTATTTCCTACTTATCCCCACCTAGCTCAGTCAAGCAGATCATATCATTCTTAGGTCACGTTGGCTTCTTCGGAGATTTATATGTGATTTCTCAAAAATTGCACGACCTTTGACGAATCTCCTTGTTGCCGATGCCCCATCTGAATTCAACACCTCATGTCTCAGCACTTTCAAGAATTTATGAAGTGCTATCTCTGATTCCCCGATTCTCCAACCACCCAACTGGTCGCTTGATTTCGACATGATGTGCGACGCTTCTGATTTTGCCGTCGTTGCTATTTTAGGCCAACGTCGAGAGAAACAACCTTTTGTCATATACTATGCTAGCAAGACACTGAATGAGGCTCAGCACAATTATACTGTCACCGAAAAAGAACTGCTAGCAATAGTATTCAGGTTCGAGAAATTCAGATCTTATTTATTAGGGTCCAAAGTTATCATCTTCACTAACCACTTCGCCCTCCGGCATTTATTGGCAAAGAAGGATGCCAAACCCTGGCTCATCAGATGGATCCTTCTATTGCAAGAATTTGATATTGAAATCCGTGACAAAGCCGGAAAGCAGAATGTTGTGGCGGATCACCTATCCAGACTGGACCCAGCCCACATTCCTTATTCCCTGCCTATCCATGACCGATTTTCAGATGAATCCCTTTTGGCAGTTCACTCTGTCGAGTTCCCCTTGTACACGGATATCGCAAATTATCTTGCCACAAGCAAGATTCTCGCGAACCTATCCAAGGACCAGAAACTCAAATTGACTGCGGAGGCTAAATTCTACCTCTGGGATGACCCATTGCTCTTCCGCATTGGAGAGGATCAGATTGTTCAAAGATGCATCCCAGATTTTGAGATCTCCAGTGTGTTATCTTTTTGCCACAATAATGCTTGTAGTGATCATTTCTCAGGATGGAAAATCGTTGCAAAAATTTTGCAGTCGGGATTTTTCTGGCCAACTATTTTCAGAGATACACATGAATACGCCCAGCACTGCAAACGATGCCAGTCGGTTGGTTCTATGATTAGGAGAGACATGATGCCACTCCAGCCCATCATGGTTGTAGAAGTGTTCGACGTCTGGGGCATCGATTTTATGGGCCCTTTTCTGAACTCGCATGGCTTCGAGTACATATTACTAGCCATTGACTATGTCTCGAAGTGGGTCGAGGCCATCCCGGCGAGACGGGCTGATCATAAGATCGTCATTTCTATTGTACGGGAATACATCTGCACGAGATTCGGAATACCCCACACTCTGATTAGCGACGAGGGAAGCTACTTCATCCACGCCCACTTCAGGTCATTATTAAAGAAATGTGAGGTACATCACCATACAGCCACCCCGTATCACCTGCAGACTAATGGGCAGGCTGAAGAGTCTAATTGTCAGATCAAGCTGATTCTCCAGAAGACGGTTAGACTAGATAGGAAGGACTGGTGCAGTAAATTAGTTGATGCACTCTGGGCATATCGAACCACGTGCAAGGCCCCACTCGGAATGTCACCATATCGTATGGCATATGGCAAGGCTTGTCACCTTCCTGTAGAGTTGGAACATCGCGCCTTTTGGGCGGTGCGAAAATGTAACCTTGACCTCGATGCAGGAGGTCAAGAACGGAAACTCCAGCTCAGCGAATTAGAAGAGATCCGATGGGGGCCCTATGAGAACGCATTGATATACAAGGACAAGACCAAAGCCTTTCATGACCGCGGGCGGTGCGAAAATGTAACCTTGACCTCGATGCAGGAGGTCAAGGACGGAAACTCCAGCTCAGCGAATTAGAAGAGATCCGATGGGGGCCCTATGAGAACGCATTGATATACAAGGACAAGACCAAAGCCTTTCATGACCGCCACATCTGGAGAAAAACATTCACGCCCAACCAGCAAGTTTGGTTGTTTGATTCGGGATTGAAACTTTTTTCAGGGAAGATCAAGTCCAAGTGGACTGGTGATTGCACCGCAAAAATACACCTGCAATAGTGCCTTCTTGTGCTATTTCCTAGCATTACCTAGGCATATTAGGATTCCATAATTGCATTTTGTAAAAATACATGCATGCATGCATCTAATTGAGAGAGGAGGAGAATGAAATAATTGGCCTCGCGATTACATCTTTCCTCAAGTGCTGCTTTTCAATATTTCCTTCTCCATTTTTATTTTTAAATCTTTCTCCCCGCGGCTGCATGGAGCATTGACTTCTTCTCTCAACACCATGTCCTGCTTCACCTCTCCCTGCAGTTGCAGTAGACCTCACCCTGCCACTCCATACGCAAGCCATGCACAGCCAGGGCATGGCTGTGCATGGCTTTCATCTTCTATAAAAAGGCCACGGCTTCTCCTTTAGCAAGAGGCCTGGTCCCAACCAAAAAAAAACCACCTGCAGAACTTCTCCAGGCCACTGTACTCTCCTCCATTTCCCTCCACACGCTGGCCCTCCTCGGAGATACCCAGCGGGCAGGAGCCCTTACTGAGGTGCACACCACCACAGTGAGACCACCACCGCCTAGCTCTTCAAAGAGCCGGAGGGCGTGGTGGCTCTTTTCTATTTTTTTTCCCACTCCAACGCCTTCTGCCAATAGAGCAGCTTCAAGGTCTGAAGCTCAAACGCTTCGCAAGCCCAGCAGCAGCAGCAACAACCCCTTCCACGCGCTCCTGCAGGCGCCCTCGCCCTCCGCGTGCGCCTGCAGGCCCTCTTCACCTTCCGCTTCTCCATCCTGTCGTGCCCTCTTCCGCCCTCAACCGGCTGCTGCGTGCCTCTGCAGCGGCCGGCCAAGGGCTTCCTGCCCCCTGCTAGCATCTGCAAGCTTCCACACGCGCCTGCAGACACCTCGCCTCCCGCTTCTCTGCTCTGTCGCGAGCTCTCCGCGCTCACAACTGGCCGGCGCAGGCCTTCTCCCATGCGCGCCAGCCCGCGCGTGCCAGCCGCAAGCCGGCCTCACTTCCAGCACCACCCACCGCCGGTTGCACGGCCCAGACGACCACTGTAGGAACTATTCACGCGAGTCTGCGTGACACTGTGGCTATAGTGGAGTGACCGGTGAGCTTCTCACTTTACCGGTCACTCAGCACGCCGCGACCGCCGTTCGCCCGTGCGCGTGCCTGCCCATGCGTCTCCGCCCGCGTCGCCCGCACGTCTGCTAGCCCTCTCCCAGCGCCTGCATCGCCCGCTCCCTTCACGCGCGCCTGCCTTCGCCTGCTCCAGCCTTCGCGCAGCGCTGTGCACTGCGGGTTCCTCTTCGCTCCCCACTTCCGTGCGCTCCTCTCTGCGCAGACGCGCCTACGCGTGCGCGCTTGGACCTCCAAACGACACCCGCTAGCTGCAGACGACCTAACTTAGCTCCCCAGCAGTGCGGCTACGTTCTCGCTCCCGCTCTCTCTCTCTCTCACTCTCACTCTCTCTCACAACACTCACAGCACTCTCTACACTGACGCTCACACACACCTACACTCACACTTCCACACAAACACACACACACCTATACTCTATTGTATACATATATATATATACGTATACTTATATATTGATATATATATACATATACATACATACATACATACATATATATATACTTATATTTATACATATAGTAGTATCTATATACTTATGTATTAGTATACATACATACATATATATATAAATATACATATATCTATATATATATTACCTATATAACTAAGTATAGATACATATATATATATATATACATATATACACACCTACTTATATATACATACATATATACATATATATATCTATATAACTATATATACATATATACATATATATACATATGTAGATACATATACCTATATACATATATTATTATTATTATTATATATATATATACATCTATATATTATTATATACATACATACATACATATATATATACATCTATACATATATATATCTATAACTATATATACATACATATATATATATACTTAGCTACATATATCTATATATACATATATTACTATATACTTATACATACATATATATATACCTCTATATAGTTATATATACATACACACACACATATATATATACATATACACTTATATCTACATATATATATACCTATATATTTATAACCATATATATATATACATATAGATATATTTACATATATACATATATATATATATTTTCACATTATTTACCATACGGTGTATCGCGGGAACATCTGCACCAGTTGCTAATATTTCCTCAATACACGCGTACAAAAAAAGCGTGTTCGCATTCATCTTCCACCATCCATCCTACACCATACTCCACGCGGCACCTAGTCTTGTTGGTTGCGTCTTTCTAGACGATGATCGACTCGACACCGTGCTACACTCCATCTCCGCCTCCACCCCCACCCCTTTATATACATATTATATACCTATATATATATATACTATATTTACTTTATTTTTGTTTTGCTTTCCTGATAGTAAAAAGACAAAAAAATATATAAAAGAGAAAAGATAATCTTTGACTTGCAGGTATTCCGTCTTGCGAATAGCAAGACCCATCTTGGAACTCTATTTTGGCTCAAGGCCAAGAACCTAATTTTGAGGGTGTGCCTCAAGGAAAAAGATTACCATAAAAAAATCTAAATAAGAAAAATACCAAAAAACATAATAAACGAACGAAAGAGACTCGTTGTAGGAAAGGCATAGAAACTTGACTTGTACCCCACTTCCCTGAGTTCGACCCTGGGCCTAAAAGTGACAAGATAAAATCAAGTAGAACAGGTTAAAAATTTTGTAAAGAGATGGTTTGGTCCGATTTAGGTTAACCACTATACACATTTCAATGATAAAATCATCATATTAACAACCTATCCGGGTCCGACAACATATTCTTTTCTGGCGCCGTTACCGGGGAAGTGCGCCTTCAAGTAAGTTTCTATTCAATTCCTTTCAATTTTTCTCTTCTCTATTCATAGGTATCTCTATTTTTGGTGTGCAGATAAACCTGGTGCAAGGAGAAGGCAGGCAGACGAAGTTGAAGACGTAAGCAGATCCAAGGCGAGTACGAGAGCGTGAAGACGCCGACACCGCATTGGAGCTTCGCACACGTTGCCGAACAAGTAGGTCTTCTTTTCTTAGCAACTAGGGTTAACTTGTCACCTTAATAAAAAAAAAATTAAAACTAAAAACTAGAAAAACTTCTTGGGATCTCTTAGGGCAAGTGGATTAAAATTCACTTGTTTGATTGATTGTTTTCACTCCCACCGCCTCGGGATTTCCCACCCTACTTCGCATAGCGAAAATCTGAGAATTTTGATCTTGAATTTTTCACCGTGGGAAGTATTCTTTGAGGCAAATAAAAAGATTGATTGCACCCCTCTTTGCCTCATTTACCTGCAAATTCGAGATCACCTTTTTGGTGGGGAGACTTGGAATTGAGTTGATTCCAACCCCACCACGACTTTTCAACTTGCCTAAGATTCGATCCCGAACATTTCAACTCCAACAATTTGATTTTCTTTATCTTTTGGTTGAAGCCTCGTGTGTGGAAATCTTTTTGGTGATTGGGAGCACTTGAATTGAAGTGCTTTGGCTCCCTTTCACACTAATATAAAACTGATTCGTGCATCCACACATAGAAATCTCCATTTAGGGTAGCCCATTACATTTTAGCATACATTAACTAACTGATATTGAAGAAGGGTTTGTTGGGCTTAGATGAAAACCTGTATTCTTGCAAAACCAGGAGATTGGTTGAATTGGTAATAAAGCGAAATCCTAAAATCCATACTACTTAAGGCTGAACTCTAAAAATCATTCACCAATAAAAACTTCAATTCGCGGAGATTTCCTCGTTGCATGCTTGTTTTACACACCTGAAAAATCAATCACTTGGGCATTACCCGTAAACAATGCCCTTCACATTCCAAAAGCACTTGACCCTAAGTCTCTAACTAAAATTGGTAGTAACTTGACCCTTCTTAAGGATTGGAGGTCTAACTACCTGCGTGTAGCGGCAACATGCTGGTGAGAGTTCCCGCGTGCTATCGGGTGTCTAAGATTGGGGTAAACGGTCTTTCAATATGGCTCGGTGGTTCCGTGGTGCTCGCACTCGGTTCCATAGTTCGTGATAGTAGGTAACTTAGATCTTTAGGTCTAAGGGCACACTGTAGAGGTTAGGAATTTGATTGTGTTGATTTGTCATCAAGTGTACCTTTGCGGCGTCATTTTTCTCATCTCTTTTCCCTTCTCATCTCCCCAACTCTTCCTGCAGTAGTGCATGTTTAGGAGGAGGTCACAAAACCTTGAACTATTTGAATTGACTGATAAATCTAGAAAACAAGCCGAATCATCCTCCTCCTCCACAAACATGGCTGCACGCCCAGCCCAAAATCCCGAGGGAGGAAACCGCCCTCAGAACCCACCAGGTGGTGGAGCCTTATATCCCATAACCCGCCTCCAATCCCAAATGGAAATGTATAATGAGCAAATCGAAGCCATTCGGGAAACATTGTAGGAAATGCAGAACCCTCCCGAACGGGAGGAGCCTAGGTCTCTTAGCTCCTATCAGAATCCCGTTGCTATAGAGACCATAGGATAAATTCGGGTCCCCATGGGCGGGGACGACTTTGAATTGAAACCAAACATAATTGGCCTAATAAATTTTCACTTCCATGGTCTTGCAAGTGAAGATCCTTTTCTCCACTTGGAAGACCTAACCCGACTGGCTGAAACTGTTAAACCAAGAAATTTCGGGTTACTTATAGTCCTCATGAAAATGTTCCCATTTTCATTGCGGGATAAAGCGTCGCAGTGGTTACGCACCCTTGGGAGAACCATCCACTCTTGAGAAGAGATGCGAACAACGTTTCTCAAGAAGTTCTTCCCAATCGAGCGAACCAATGCTCTTCGCCGTGCTATCACTTCATTTACGCAACAAAACGGCGAACAATTTCATGAGGCATGGGAGAGGTATAATGACCTCCTCACGAAGTGTCCGCACCACGATCTGCCCAAGTGGCATATAGCCCAGATTTTCTACTATGGGCTAAATGAGACTTTGAAGCAGATTGCAGACGCTTCCTTCGGAGGGAACTTTATGAATAAAGATGAGAATGGAGCATTTGAACTGTTTGAAAATATGAGTGAAAACTTGATGAACAATGCTTCCATTGTCGCCTTTAATCGTACCAGCCAGCCCCGAAATGTCCACGAAGTTGACACGAGACCCTCCCATTCATCCACTGATCTAAGCCTTATTGCACAAAAATTGGATGGAGTCTTCGTCATGCACAAGAAGCTGGACGAGCTTCTGGCCAACCCCGCCCGATCTATGGCAAACACCACCTCTTCACCACTTCGTCACAATCCAAATTCTTCCAACACCAAGCTTATCCCGAGAAACCCCGTAAGACCTTCCTTACCGAGTGTCGCACAGAGCGACTCGGAAAGTCATGTGGAACTGGCTTCTGCGAGCCAGTATTTTGACACGGAGGAGCAAGCCTCCGTGTGCTCGGACGCATACTTACATGCGGACGCGTCTTCTGGCATAGAAGACGCTTGCGCCCTGGGGAACAACCTGTTCTCTACCACTTATAACCCAGGGTGGTGCAATCATCCGAACTTCGCATGGTCCAACAACCCGCAGAGCCAAAATCCCGCAGGTGGACCAATGCGACCGTCCGCACCCGTCATCCCAAGGGCCCAGTCTAATCCTGTGGCGAATCTGCCATCAGGCCCTTGCGTACCACAAACAGAACACTCATCAAGTCCTCTTGACAAATTGATGCAAATGATGACAGATATGTCAAAGCGCCATGAAGAGAACATGACCTCTCTTCAGCACCAACTGGCGTAGCAGAATGCTGAGATTAGTCAACTACGCATGAATACTCGATCTTAAGGCACTCTTCCCACCCAACCTATCCCAAACATGCAAAATTTCGTACCGTGCGGTCCTCAACCACAGGTACGACCTTCTCAGGGGCAGGTTCATCAAATTCTGCAGGCTCCGAGCATTCCACCGGGATTTCAGGCTAATCCCACTGCAGCACCGCACTCTTATGTCCCCATTACGAACCCTCCTTCGCCGTATGATCCCACTGAACCCGCATCGTCTAATGCTATCACTACGAGGAGTGGTAAGCAGACCGTTGATCCGCCTCGACCTGATCCTGGCTCGTCTTCTTCATTGCCCTCTCATTCAGGATGCGCACCGCATTCGCGAGAGGACGATACACCCAAATTGTTGCCAGAATCAGTCTTATTCCCTGAGGCTCTACTGCAGGAGCCAAAAGGCAAAAGAAAGATACGCAGGCCTTTGATAACCTGCGTAATTTTTTCAGGGATATAGAAATCAAGGTACCCCTGCTCGAGGCTATCGACCACATACCTACTGTCGCCTGATTTTTCAAAGACTACACAACACCCAGGCGACAGTCAAAGAAAACTAAAAATCCGGTGGTTCTCTCGCCTCATGCGAGTTGTGCTATACTGTCAAACCTACCACCAAAGCAGAAAGATCTGGGCACACTGCTTATTTCCTGTAGCATCCAAGGCTGTAGTTTTAACCATGCCTTTCTTGATCTAAGATCTTCCATAAATCTCATACCGACCATCATGCTCAAAAAATTTTCCTTGGGAAATCTGAAACCCACCCCTGTCACGTTACTGTTGGTAGATCGTTCTGTCAAAATCCCGAAGGGTGTGGTGGAAGACGTGGTGGTTAGGGTCAACAGTCTCTATTTTTCTGTTGACTTTCTTGTTTTAGATATGGAAGTTCCTAGCTCACTTTCTGATTGTCCGATCATCCTTGGTCGACCTTTCTTGGCCACAGCCCGTGCCCTTATCGACTGCGAGTCGGGCTATATTGAGATTGCCGTTGGATCTGAAAAGCTCAAACTTAACATCTTCAAGGCAGCCAAGAACTTTGATTGTGATTGCATTGAGGATGACACGTCTGACGAGGACATGACCGTTAGTGCATGTATCGAACTAATTGGGACCTATTTAGACTGTTGCAGATTACCTGACGACTGCCTGATCGACACATATTGTGACGTTCCCCCATCCCTCCCTTGTCCCGTACTTTCTCCTGGCCAGACTTCTGATGAGGTTTTCTCCACTTTCCATACCTCATGGTCTGAGTCATATCCGGGCTACTCACCGTCGGTCCACACTCCTGAAGATCGGATTGCCCTTTCTTTCCTGCCAAATCAGGCAGATTTGCAACTCCACACTAGAACCTTGAGCCCATATCCTACTCACTGGGGCTATTCTTTTTTGGATCCATCTATCCAAAGAGCCCCTCTTCTTGGCCAATCTGAAGGCCAATTTCTTCTTCCCGACTTGTTCTCCGATCCGCCTGGGACACTCTTGTCCCTGAAAATGACAGACCTTTCACCACCCACCATCACTTTTCGCGCCGCTATCACGAGCACTTCACTTTTTACTTCACCACCCACCATCCACCCACCCTACCACCCTGCTGTATACCCTGCACTTCAGCTCTCGTTACCCGATCTTTCATCCTTTCTCTACCTTTCCCTGCATGCATATGAGGACATAGCATTGTTTGGCATGGGGGGGTGGATAGGCATCCATAGGATCTGAGTATTTTATGGTATCATACAGTTTCCACCTATTTATAAATATGCAAGAAAAAGAAAAAAAAATATATAATAATAATAAATGGTGTTTAGTAATGATCTTAAAGCTGAAACAAAAATACAATAAGTGTTTATGGATATTCAACCTCTGTTTTGAAGACTTTCAGGCCACAGAAGCTTGATTCGCTCAGGCTCGGCTTAATTCACTTGAGCATTGATAAAATATATCGGAATCTCTCCTAACTAAGGACGTATTCTTGTACCTGAGACACCAGTACAGGATCTGTTGGTTTGCTTTTACTTGAGAGCTTAAGTAAACTTGGTTCACACTTCACATATCAAGAAAGACCAGGTGAACATAAGATCCAACCCTAGTGTTCATTAGGGAAGGTGGAGTCCTTACCTGTGTGCGTAGGTAGACTTTTTATCCCAGGCTTTAGTCTTGTGTTTAGGAGCGACTCTTTCCACCAAAAAGAAACTCTCCCACCAAAAAGAAAAAAAGTGTGCTCCTTCAAAAAATGTTGTAAGAGATATACTGACACGTGTTTCAAAAAAAAAAAGTTGCAAATAAGTCAGTATATCTCACAAATGTCTGTAAAGTCTTCGCCCTACAAGAAGTTCTTCAGGACAGGTTATAAATACCTTGTTTTCCTTTGAGCCACAAAAATCAGAAAATGGGAGTTGAGTTTTTCGTCATCTTTTTAAGGGTCAATCCGAAAACACGAGCTGAAACTGGGACCAACCTGTACTTAAAGATTCGTGAAACCTTGGGCTTGAGTCTTAATGTGCATCTGGTCAGTCTTGATCCTTCACTATGCACATGCCATAACCTCTTGAGCTCTCGAGTACGGCAAAAACCTCTTGGATCCTGGAAATCGTATTTAAGGTTTAAATATTAAGAGTCTTGGTTAGTCGAGAGATGATCTATGTCATGTGAGACTTAAAGTACTGGTAGTCTTCTCTACAATTGGTTCTCACAATATCCAACAATCAACACACCTATGTTGCCTCGGAAGAAAATCTTCAGCTTAAGATCATTTCTAAATACTACAAAAAATGTTTTGCTAGGGACTAGCAAAAGATAGGCATGGGGGTATGATTGCACTGCAAAAAATACACTTGCAATAGTGCCTTCTTGTGCTATTTCCTAGCATTACCTATGCATATTAGGATTCCATAATTGCATTTTGTAAAAATACATGCATGCATGCATCTAATTGAGAGAGGAGGAGAATGAAATAATTGGCCTCGCGATTACATCTTTCCTCAAGTGCTGCTTTGCAATATTTCCTTCTCCATTTTTATTTTTAAATCTTTCTCCCCGCAGCTGCATGGAGCATCGACTTCTTCTCTCAATGCCATGTCCTACTTCACCTCTCCCTGCATCCGCAGCAGACCTCGCCCTGCCACTCCATATGCAAGCCATGCACAGCCTGGGCATGGCTGTGCATGACTTTCATCTTCTATAAAAAGGCCACGGCTTCTCCTTCAACAAGAGTCCTGGTCCCAACCAAAAAAAACCACCTGCATAACTTCTCCAGGCCACCGTACTCTCCTCCATTTCCTTCCATATGCCGACCCTCCTCGGAGATACCCAGCGGGCAGGAGCCCTCACTGAGGTGCACACCACCATAGTGAGACCACCACCGCCTAGCTCTTCAAAGAGCCGGTGGGCGTGGTGGCTCTTTTCTATTTTTTTTCCCGCTCCAGCACCTTCTGCCATTAGAGCAGCTTCAAGGTCTGAAGCTCAAAAGCTTCGTACGCCCAGCAGCAGCGGCAAAGCAGCAGCAGCAGCCCCTTCCGTGCACGCCTGCAAGTGCCCCCGCCCTCCGCGAGTGCCTGCAGGCCCTCTCCACCTTCCGCTTCTCCACCCTGTCGTGCCCTCTTCCACCCGCAACCGGCTGCTGCGTGCCTCTACAACGACCGGCCAAGTGCTTCCCGCCCCCTGCTAGCATCTACAAGCTTCCGCGTGCACCTGCAGAGACCTCGCCTCCAGCTTCTCTGCTCTGTCGCGAGCTCTCCACGCTCAAAATTGGCCGGCGCAGGCCTTCTCCCTCGCGCACCAGTCGCAAGTCGGCCTCACTCACAGCACCGCCCACCGCCGGTTGCGCGGCGTGGATGACCACTGTAGCCACTGTTCACGCGAGTCTGTGCGACACTGTGGCTACAGTGGGGTGACCGGTGAGCTTCTCACTTTACCGGTCACCCGGCGCGCTGCGACCGCCGTTCGCCCGTGCGCGCACCTACCCGCACGTCTACGCTCGCGTTGCCCGCACACGCCTGCGCGTCTGCCAGCCCTCTCCCAGTGCCTGCATCGCCCACTCCCTTCACGCATGCCTGCCTTCGCCCGCTCCAACCTTCGCGCAGTGCTGTGCGCTGCTGGTTCCTCTCCGCTCCCCACTCCCGCGTGCTCCTCTCTGTGTAGACACGCCTGTGCGTGCGCGCTTGGACCTCTAGACGACGCCTGCTAGCTGCAGACGACCTAACTTAACTCCCCAGCAGTGCGGCTGCGTTCTCTCTCCCGCTCTCTCTCTCTCTCACTCTCACTCTCTCTCACAACACTCACAGCACTCTCTACACTGACACTCACACACACCTACACTCACACTTCCACACAAACACACACACCTATACTCTATTGTATACATATATATATATACATATACTTATATATTGATATATATATACATATATATACATATATTTATATACATACATATATATATATATACTTATATTTATACATATAGTAGTATCTATATACTTATGTATTAGTATACATACATACATACATACATATATATATACATCTATACATATATATATCTATAACTATATATACATACATATATATATATATATACTTAGCTACATATATCTATAAATACATATATTACTATATGCTTATACATACATATATATATACCTCTATATAGTTATATATACATACACATATATATATATATACATATACACTTATATATACATATATACATATACACTTATATATACATATATATCTACATATATATATATACCTATATATTTATAACCATATATATATATATACATATAGATATATTTACATATATACATATATATATATTTTCACAATATTTACCATACGTTGTATCGCGGGAACATCTGCACCAGTTGGTGATATTTCCCGATACATGCGTACAAAAAAAGTGTGTTCGCATTCATCTTCCACCACACATCCTACACCATACTCCATGCAGCACCTAGTCCTGTTGGTTGCGTCTTTCTAGACGACGACCGACTCGACACCGTGCTACATCCATCTTCGCCTCCACCCCTACCCCTTTATATACATATTATATACCTATATATATATATACTATATTTACTTTATTTCTATTTTGCTTTCCTGATAGTAAAAAGGCAAAAAAATATATAAAAGAGAAAAGATAATCTTTGACTTGCAGGTACTCCGTCTTGCGAATAGCAAGACCCGTCTTGGAACTCTATTTTGGCTCAAGGCCAAGAACCCAATTTTGAGGGTGTCCCTCAAGGACAAAGATTACCATAAAAAAATCTAAATAAGAAAAACACCAAAAAATATAATAAACGAACGGAAGAGACTCGTTGTAGGAAAGGCATAGAAACTTGACTTGTACCTCACTTCCCTGAGTTCGACCTTGGGCCTAAAAGTGACAAGATAAAATCAAGTATGCCAGGTTAAAAATTTTGTAAAGAGATGGTTAGGTCCGATTTAGGTTAACCACTATACACATTTCAATGATAAAATCATCATATTAACAACCTATCCAGGTCCGACAACAACTGGCCCATATGTTGTGATTCACCCATATCCTAATGGGGTGGTCCAAATCAGGAACCCAAAATCTGGGCATGTATCTACGATAAATGGCCAGCACCTCAAGCCATTCACAGCCCAGGAACCTCCTCTAGCTGACGAACTCATACATCTTATTGAGGGTATCTGAGTAAGTTCTCGCCCAGCTAGAGGCGTTAAACTCAGCACGTATAGATAGCATATCCCACATTCTACCATCATCTATACATAACCATTTTTATACATAGCATATTTTTCTTTTAAGCATATTTCTTTTGCATATTGCATATTATCAGGATGGCCGATGTTGAACGTTAAAATTTCAGGAGCAATTCTAGGTGATTTGTACCCATTTACTCCCTGCTGTATTTATTTTCTTCTATATTCATGCATGAGGACATGCAAGAACTTAGGCATGGAGGGGGGGGGTAGACACGACAAAATTGAAAATTTTTATATCAACACTTAGGAAAACCCCGGAGCAGCATGTCAAACGTACTTTAGGACCCTAAATAAAAGAACAACCGACTCCACCTTCAATGTTCGCATTGAAGCTAGAAATCATCTGCAACAGCCATTTTCGACTCACCCACTCATCCTTTTGTTCTAAATTTAGGGTCAAGCTAAATGTAACCTAATAAGGGAAATTTCATGAAGTACAAATATAAGAGGTTACTTGTTTATAGCATATATACATAGTGCATCCATGAATAAGATTATCTTATTAAGAGAATGCATTAGGGATTTTATCCTCTAGTTGATTCTTGTAATCTAGAATCCAGTACAACTTTTCACACACACGTAGAATTTGCAATGGATTTACGGTGAAGGCTGATAAATGTCTTTAGTCTGTCGAGAAGAAGCATTGCTTCTTTTCCTGAACCCCTGGACAGTGTTTTGGGAGTCAGGCAGATTTTCTTCCAAAAATCCACCAAATAGTATGAGATGAGAGTAGAGTGTACTGGTGCTCTAACATTAGTGCAAGGAATCCGGAATCCTAGATAATTAGGTGATGATACTCAGAGATTAGGCATAGTTTTCACTCTCGGATCCTACGTATACATTTTTGCGTGAAATTTTAAGAGCCACCAAATAAGGCAAATACGAAGAGAGCGAGTTTTCATAAAATTAAGGCTAAGATGGATGGTTACGACCATTATTTACGGAATCCTTGGCTAAAGGAGGGTATTGATGTCAAGGTCAGAAATACACCGTCCTATCTATCTCTCCAGGTGCCATGAGTAGGCACTCCCACCAAATAAGCCACCCAATGTCTCTTGAGTACCACCAATCCCTAATAATCCCTCCTTAATAAAGTTCATGGATATGTGCTAGTTGTGTTGTGTTGAAAGAAGAAAAAAAAAGAAGAAAAAAAAAGAAAAAAAGAAAGAAAGAAAAAAATGACAAAAAAAGAAGAAAAATTGAAAAAAATTAGAAAAAGAAAAAGGTAAAGAAAAAAAGAGTGAATATTTAGTGTTTATCTCAGTTGCATTGAGCCAATACCACCAAATAAATTTGAGATCCACCAAATATGACCTTAACCCACCTTTCTTGTATTTCTGACCGCTCGAATACTAGTTGAGGAATTCTGACTTAGTGTTAGAGTTATGGGAACTCAATTAAAGTGTTAATGCCAAGTGAGACAACTAAATATAGGTCATATGTGTGAATTTGGTTAGATTGTGAGTTCTAAGAAAAAGAAAGAAAAGAAAAGAAAAAGAAAAAGAAAAATAGAGAATGAACACAAAGGAACCAAAAAAGAGAGCATAGTTTTTCTCGACTTTCTCTGAGTTGAGTTACATAATAATTTGGGAATCTAGATTCTGAAGTACTAATTTTTATGTAGCACTAAGTTAGAGTGAGCCACCAAATATATAATCTTTTCCCTCTAAGATTCTCTACCTAAGCTTAAAGCCAGGGTAGAATTCATAGAATATCTTGAATACCCTGAGGGAAGAAAATTTTCCTATCACACTAGAATTTTTACTAAAGGTCAAGTATAAGCTTTAGAGGTGAATTAGTTTTCACTCGAATCCGTTGCAAAAGCTATATGGCTACACTTTCATGATTGTCTGAATTTCTAGACCATAGGATGAAAACAAAAAGGAGAAAAATCTCTAGGCTTACACTTGATAAAATAATCAATCCCTTAGGGATCCTTCTATGAATAATTTAGTCTTGCATTTGCTAGGGACTAGCAAGATTTAGGCATGGGGGTATGATTGCGCAGCAATCATAGGTCTTAATTAACCTAAATTAAGCTAGGACTTAGCATAAGTTAGGATAGTTCATGCATGCATAAGCATTATTTGCATCCTTACTACTTTCTTTTAGCTATGCATAAAATAATGTTATAATGTACTGATTAGATGCATTATGCCAATTACAGGTAATAAGCTAATCAAAAGCTAGATCTGAAGCTAGATCGAAAGCTAGATCTAAAGAATAAAGAATAACTGGAGTTGCAGTAGAGTTGGAGCAGAAGACCTAGAATAAGATGTAGTAGATAATAATGTAAGGGGTTGAGGTATGCTATTCTATTTAAGTAGGAATAAAGTGGTAAATTGTGAAGAACTTAGGTCCATCCTAGCCCTAGGATAGCCTAGAAGCCTCCCCAAGCCTTAGCTACCCTTAGATTAGGTCATCGCACCCTAGGAAACCCTAAAATCCTAATTCTAGCCTCTATCTGGACGTCTAGATGAGTTATAGGATGTCCATAAACCTTAGCAAACTCCCACACACTTTAAACCCACTTTTGCAGTGTTATTGGACATCCAGCCACTTGGTCAGATGTCCAATTTCTGCAGAATACCCAAGACAAAACCTAGAAACCCTCCTGACTCTGATTGGACGTCCAGACAACAAGTTTGGACTTCTGACTTTTCACTATAAGACATTTGACAACTTTATTAGACGTCTGATATTGTCCTCCAATTCCTATTTTGGAATTCAAGCCTTGATCTTAGATCTCTAGGTCCCTAAACCCAATTCCAACCCCATAGGAACCTAAATTAAGGTGCCCTAACCCTAGTACATCACCTCTAGACCTCCCTAAGGACCTAATTAGGTCTTTACTAAACCTAATTGACTTGGATCTTAGTCAATTCCATCAGCCTATTCAATTCGACTCATTGAGTCCAATTGAGCCCTAATCTCAGCACACACTATCCAATTGGACTTAGTGAGAGTCCAATTGACCTAGAGATGACTTAATTGAGTTATTTTACTCTCAATTAGGTTTCCAGACACCCAATTAAACTTGTATTAAGTTTAATTGCACTTTACCTTAGTGAATTAGGGTTTACAACCCTAATTTGAGACCTACCTTGAACTAAACCCACTAGAACCTAACCTAATCAACCTAGCCACCTAAGTTTCGACCCACACAGACCCACACACACCATCCACACGAAAATACCTAGACTAGAGTTCTCTAGAACTCTCTACCATGTGTTGTTGCCTTAGCAACCAGGAGCCATTCAATTTTTAGATCCACATTTGGTGGATCTAAAAACCACCATCCATCCTCTCTCTCACTCTCCCATGAGTTCCCACCATAGGCCTCTCTAGAGAATTTCATAATTCCCTAGAGAGCTTCCCTTAGGTCTATAAAAAGACCTAAGGGGTGGCCATTTGCACCCATTCACTCTTGGCTTCCATTTAGCTTAGCTACATTCCACCTCCACTCCACCTTCACGAGTTGCTTCACCATGGCCACCACCATCTCCACGCCAAGATGTTGGATCACCTCCTCAACCTCTCTCCAAGGGCTGGCGTAAGCACCATTGGCTGCCCCTCCTTCTCCTCTCAACCAAGTTAAAGGCCATCGGAACCCACCTCTGAATGCCCTTATTTCTGTTAAATTAGATTATAGTCCTTCTTAGATTTACATGCTTTATTTACTACTTAATAGTGTAGTTCCTTACTTCTCCCCTAGTGATGCATGCAAAATCCCCCATAGATTCATGTATGTAGCCATTTTTTGGTAGCAAGTAGTTTTATTTTCCTGTACAAGCATTCCTCTACCTGTGCTCTGTAACTCTGATATCATCATCATCTTTTATATATATAAATATATACGTTGAAAATCACCATGTGCCTAGTTGTCATCTTTTGATGTGATTGAAGTTGCATGTTTTAATTACTATCTTTTGGTAACTAGCATGTCATACATCAATACGTAAATCACCATAAACCAGCATGAGATTTTAAGCAAGCTGAGCGAAAGAGATCGATTTCAAATCTGCATTTCCATAAATGCCTCCCAGAGATGAACGACCGAGACACTAAGTCTCGTTATCTTTATAAATATTTTTGTTGATTATATTTCGCAACTATACTACAACGCATTTATGATCAAATATGTGTTTTACGAGTCACAACAGGAAGCTCCTTCTAGCTCGTCTACTTAGCTCAGCTACTAGCTAGCTTAGCTTAGGTAGCTCCTCCACTACTCAAGTTTCCACCTCCACTCCTTACTCAACCACTATATGGACATCCATCCTAGATAAAAACCACCAAAAAATCCCTCTTGGCACCCCTTCAAGTTGGCACCAAGGCTACCCTCATGGCACCTCTTCACTTGGCACCAAAACCTCCTCCAAGACACCACTTCATGGATAGCCATAAAGGCTTCTAGAAGCCTCCATCTTGGCGCCAACCATCAGCCCCCATCTCCACCATTAAACCACCATAGACCATCATCCTAACCACTCATTATTCAACCTTCTAGAAGGCTCCTCCTTGGTGCCAAAATACAAGCACCCTTTCATGGTGGACAACCACCAAAGGGTGCCACACCACATTAACTCCCATCCACACTTGGTGCTAACTTGACCCATTAAATCCTAACCCTACATCCCCTCCAACACCTCATCCTAACCCTCCACGTAGGCACCAACCCAACACCTTCTAAATGGCCCATCTTGGTGCCAACTCTAGGTGTCTCTACACCCCTCAACTAACCACCTAAAGACCCCATTCTACCCTCCAACCACCACCTATACTAGCCTATAAAAAGACCCCCCATCCTACCATTCTAACCCATCCTTGGCTAGCAAAAATACTTCCTATATTCTACCCATATCCCATGCCCAAGGGGGAGGAGAAGAGACGTCATCAAAGGGATCACCTCCCTTGTCCCTTTGGTGTTCACCTTCTCCTATCTTCTTCTTTGGTTCCACACCAAGGAGCACATCCACTCAAGGAGGACAGCCAGGCAGGGAGGAGCTAAGGTGGAGGACCTCCACCTTGGAAGGAGAAGCATTCAAGGAACACGGAGCATCCTCTTCAAGCCCAGGAGCTGCTGAGTCTGGAGCGAGGATTCTTTCTGCATATTGGGAGAAGCTTCATTTTTTTTCTGTCATCTTTGCTGGAGTAGTTTAAGCATTCCTCTACATGGGGATTAATTGTGTGGTGCCATTCACATAATTGAGCTCCCCAAGAATCTTGTAATTTCAACTACTCCATTTTAAATTCAAGTGCTTTTTCGTAGCTAGCTTCCATTTTTTATGTGCTTTAAATTCTAGCTTTTTGTTAGTAGCTTAGTGCACCACATCTCTTTCTAATTACCCTAGGCACACTTGCCTAGGGTAAGCTTAAAAAGGTAGATTCCAATTCACTCACTTAAGCATAGTCAATTCAAATTTCTGTGCCGTGATTATTTCAAAACCTAAAAATTTGCAACACCCAAAATATAAAAATAAAAGTGTCGATTTGAGTAGGCGAGAGAGAGAACAACTATTTGACTAAAAAATTGGCCTCCTTGGACGACCCTAGATACTCACCATATCTAGGTTATAAATTTAAGAGTTGATCGATTTTACGTGTTGCAACGATTCAAAACCCAACTTTAACAAATCACGTAAAATCTGCATCATACTACGAGGGAGGACCCCTACCGATATTTAGAGGAGTTCACCGAGGTCTGTTCCACGGTGAAAACTTAGAATTTTACTGATGAAGCTCTAATGAGAACCCTCTTTCCATTCTCCCTTAAGGATAAGGCAAAACACTGGTACCACACCTTAAATGCTAGGGTGAATGATTGGAATGCCCTTAAGGGAGAATTCTTGAAGAAATAATTCTCGATGAGCAAAACTAACCACTTCATGAGGGAAATCATGGGTTTTACTTAGTTAGATGGGGAACAATTCCATGAGACTTGGGTGCATTTCAATGATGAAATTCGATTATGTCCCCATCATTAAGTGCCTAAATGGCAATTGGTAGAAAGGTTCTATATTGGACTTTCTGATAGGCATAGGCAAATAGTGGATGCTGCTTATGCTGGAACCTTTCTCACCAAAATGGAGGATGAGGCTTGGACATTATTTTAGTCACTAAGTGATAATTCTATCCACTTGACCTCAGCCTATCAAGATAGAAAACCATCCATCCTCCAAAAAGAAAGTGGAAGCTAGTGATGCTGGGGCTACTCAGAATTTAGCCTTCCAAATCCAATTGTTGAACCAGAATTTTGAGAGGGTCACGTCAAACCCTGGCACATCCCGCAATCAGCTTCCTAAGTCTAGGCTATTTATGAATGCTCCATTTTCCAAAGATCTCTTCACACCACTGTTGAGTGTCATTTTCGTCCACCTCCCAGGAACAACCCTTTTACCAACACCTACAATCCTGGATGGAGGAACCATCCCAATTTCTCGTGTAAGCAAGGTGATGATTCCAACTCGAGGAACTCAAGAGCCCAACCCACCCAACCCTTTCAGGCATAACAATTCCATCCTCCTCATCCCAACAATTATGAGTTGCATGACCTTAAAGCCATGATGAAGACCATGAAAGAAAGCCAAAGTATGATCATTCAATCTCAGAATAAAGCAATCCAAGAAATGCAATATCAAATTAGCCACCTTGTTGAGGCTGTTAGGCAATGTGATCCTGGGAAATTGCCCAGCTCTGAGGAGAATCCTAGGGGTAAAGGGCCCTTTCTAAGGGAGCATGCTAAGCTGTGACCATTCTAAGGAGTGGCAAAGAAATTTCCAAACTTGAAATCACTCCTATAGTTACCCCTCCTACCAACTCAACATTGACTTACACATCCATGGAGGATGAGCCACTCACCCCTCCTCTCCTGAAATCACCCACCCGAAGGATGTTGTCGCCATTCCACCTCTATCCCTCCATGACAACCCCTCCACCCTGAGGTTGATATAGACACAATCATTTAGGTTAAAATGCCTATTCATGCATGTTCCTAGGCTTAGATTTTCATTTCATGTTATAAATATTGCATAACATGCATCATTTTGCATTTAGAGTAGTATATATTTTAGGTTAATTAGGTCCTATTTATGTTAGGAGAGAAGAAGACTTATTTTAGGGCCTCGGATGGATGATTGGCCCGTACAGATCTGATTAAGATGGTGATCGGAGTCTAACGCCTCTGAAATTGTCTAGATCAGAGAACCATATCATCGTATGAAGTCCAAAAAAGATCAACGGCCAAGAGGCAATGTGACACCTATACGGGTTTCGAATGGAAAATCCAACTGTACAGATGGATCCGGAGCGACAATCGCAATCCAGCAACACGGGAATCATCTCGATTTGAGTACCTTGTCACCCTCTACAAAAGAAAGAAGAATGAATGACCCAGGTGGTGCCACGTGGCGCCATCCAGGCCGCCCAACACCAGCCAGCAGTAGCAGCGCATGCGAACAGCCATAGCCGCGTGCAGCGCATTGCTCACAGTCGCAAACGCACGCAGCGCACTACGTGCTAGCGTAGCACGTGATGCATGAGCCAGCGGAGCGCACGCCAGTGGAGTAGATCTTTAGTAACGCACACCTTTAGTGATGCTTGTAGCTGTCACTAATGGTCTGCACGCGCCAGCAAGAGGATTTGAAGGGGAATCTTCAGCGACAGCTGCAGTGATGTTTATGAACGTCAATAATGACCCAGATGCGAATTTGTTCTTCCTCCACTATAAAAGGACCTACCCACCACCATTCCAAATCATCTCTTCCTTTCTTCACCTCACCACCTCCAAGGCTCTAAAGAGAGCTTGTCCCAAGCCTGGGATGCTCCTTTAGAGTAGAAAATCAAATAGTTTTCCCTCCCTTCATCCCCATTTGTGGAGCATCCCGTGGCAGTCCTCTCACCGCCCTTCGAGAAGAAGATCCTTGTTGCGATGCCGTCCTGCCCCATCCTCCTTCGTCCTACTCCTCACCACCTTTCTCCGGGTGATGTCAGAGTGAGTCGTCCTCCGAGAAACCATTGAGGGGGATTTCTCTCACCTCTTTCTATCTTTTTACGCTTTCGTAGTGTACATTTTCCATTTTCAAGGCTAACTAAAACTGAGTAGACATTGGCCTTAAGGATTGATTCTCTCTTCGAGGCTCAAACTAAGATTTTTTCGATTAATCTGATTCTGCTGGTCCATCTGATGTTTAGTTAGGGGAGTAGCATCAAACGACCGCAGCTGGGGGTACACTAGGAACTGGAGGCGCAAGCCTAAGGAAGAATCTTCTCCCCAGTCCTTCCTTCTAACTGATTGAATTGACCAAAGAAAAGTAGACTAAATCGTTTATAATCTCAAGACGAGTCCTGGGAGTCTGTAGGTCTTTAGGCTACCCACATAAGGACAAGTTTGGTTGATTGTACTGCAGTGCACCTTTCTTTATTTTGTTTTCCCTCCTACTCCATAATGTATCCTTCCACTTCTTACACGCATTTCCAATCCTATCCCCCTACCACCACTTATCCCCAAGATGATTACTATCCTAACTTGACTTGTAATTACCCATCCACTAGTCGGGATAACATTGATTGGGGATACGAATTTGGATCTCAATGTCCAAGGCCTAAAGCTGGACAACAAGACTATGATTGCTATCCTTCCCAAACATACAATGATTATGGATCTCCATCCTTTGATGACCAAACCAACCCGATCTACAATCAGGAAGGATATAATGATTATAACACCTACCCTCCCCAGTATTCCACTGAATATAGGTTGCCACCATCCTTTAAACAACCTAGAATGACCTACTTTCAGGGAGGGACCCGAGAACCTCGACATCTTTACTCCCCTAGATTTAACCCAAACCCACCGAAACCTGAATCGAACCAGTCGGTTTAGGTGAACTAGATCCAAGATAGGGTGTTGGCTAATTTGAGGAACACTATACAATCTTTAGAAGCTCAGCCAACACCATGCACTAAAGCACTGGAGCCTATGATCAAAATGATTGATGAACTTAATAGTTCTTTATTGGATTTGCTCCAAAGTGTTAGGGATAGGGACCTAGGTGAGTTTCTTATTGGGAAATTGTAGAGGTTGAGGATGAAATTTATGGTTGCCCTAGTCAAATCTTGGAATGATTCTCAAGATGAACCCCCTTCAGGAGAGTCAATGTCTGAACCCACTCAGGTGCCTGTCAGGGGGGATACATATTCTGAGATTGGAGATGACCAGGTTGGTCTAGAGCAACCCTTTGAGGATGAATCGAGTTTCTCACCCGAGATCCCCGAGCCAGGGAGTGAGGAAAAATATGTCTCTTTGAACCAGGAAATGACAATCGATTTTGAGACATATATAAATGAGGATCATGGATTCTTTGATTCTGAGGGTGAGGAATCTCTTAGTGAAGTCTCACTTGAGCTTAAGGAAGATGATTTTAGTGAGACAAATGGACTCGAGGAGCATGACGAACCATTTGATAGCCCAATCATTGAAGATTTTGATTCGGTTGCGGCTAACTTGGAGGATTCAAATCCTCATTTACTTGATAATTCAATCAGTGACCCCATTCCTCATCTGCACCCTGAAGAGTTAACTTCTGAGATCATTATGCCCAAGTCAATCTTGATTCAGCCATGATTTCTGGACTTAGGAGAATCATATGGGGTGAATGATATGCTAGAGGTCCTGGAGCCTGAGCCCTTGATGTTGGAGGATAGAATTGTTGAAATAAAAATTTGGGAGGCTAATTCTGAGGGAACTTTGATTTTGGATCTAAGAGTATCTATTGACCTGAAACCACCTACTTTCTACCAGGACCCTTACGATATCTTTCACGTGCAACCCAAGCTCAAAATAACTGATTATTTTTCTGAGCTAGATGTTAAGTGGACAACTACACCTATTGAACCATCTTTACTCGTTGTCTGACATTTTGGTCTTGGGTTACACACCATAAAACTACAGGCCCAACTCCGCAAGCTTAACAACCTTCGGTTCTGGGTGATTTTCATCCAGAACCTTAGAACCACTCGACCATGGGGCATGGGTCTGCACCATAATCTGGTCCACGTTTGTGGACATCTTCTATTGGTGGGTTTTAGGATCAATATTTTTATTTTGATTCTGACCCGCACTTGTGAATTCTCAATTTATTCTCTGTATGTATGTTATGCCTAGCTGAAGGCATTCAACTTAGCGCGTGTGTATACACTCTTCTCTCTGCGGAGCTGACCAGATTTTCACGACACTCAGGTGATATTCTGTTTACTTCGCCCTTTTCATGTCTTTAATTTTACAATGAGGACATTGCATCATCTAGGCATGGGGGGTGGATACTTAATCCTGAAATCATTTTGTTAACTTCATAGAATTTCCTTTAGTTTCTTTTTAAAAAAATTGAAAATTCAAAAAGATAAAAAAAGAAGAATTAGGAGAAGAGAACTTAGGAATTTGGAAGTTATTAACTTTAGGAAATGATACGAGAGGACCTAAACACTTGGACTCTTCATGTCTTCGGGATTAATTAGCCCAGGTGTCCACTCGAATGTAGACTTAGTCTCAGGTCCTCACCAATTCAAATTCATTTTTAATTTGGCTAATAAATTGGGATGATAAGTATGCGACTTATCAACCCACCCTCTGATTTGGGGGGACTTTAAGCCTAAGTATCTACACACATTTTTTTGCATTCACTCATTTTTTAGCGATTTCTTCGGAAATTGGATAGCTAATGAACTATCTAGAGTGGTATGGCTGGCAAGTTGTTAATGGTAACAGCTCATCGGTTGACTGTCCAGAGTCCAGTCACAAGACCATTTTCATTGTACTTCCTTTAGGTAAATCTTAGATCAGGGAAGCCACCTACTTAAAGAAAAAAAATAAACAAAAAGAAAAAAAAAAAAAAGGAGAAAAAAATAAAAAAATAAACAAAACCACACTTCACCACACGAGTATGGCTGGCAAGTTGCTGTAGGTAACAACCCATTGGCTGGTTGTCTAGAACCCAGCTAAAAAGAAATGCAGAATAATTCCCAAAACACTTAGGGAAGAAGCAGGGAAGTAGAATAAACCGAGGAGATATACACTAGGTTCGCCCTTGTGTTGACCCCATAAATAAAAGTAGGGAGAAAGCTACCAGTCGAAAAGATAAGCCTTTAGGCAAGGTCACCTAGGGTCGTAGAAACTCGAAGTCTATTTTAATGGCCACCTAGTGAGTCTTTAACTATTTTCACAAGATGCTTAGCACTTAGAGTCCTTTTCTTATCTTGGGCAACTCGGGTAGCCATAAAAAGTTATCCCGAAACTCTCAAACTCCAAAGGTACAAAAGAATTAGAAAAGAAGAAAAAAAAAAGTATCTTCCCTTTTCAAATAAGGCAAGGACTTGGGCGGTCTACATTCTGGAAAACACCCAGGTACTATTGAGTTTTCGTTGTTTAGGACCTTAGTTGAAATTTTCTATTGTTAATAAACGACTTACGTCTAAGCGATCTAATCTTAATTTTGATTTTATACATAGCATGTAGTTTAATTATGGTAGGGACTAGCAAAAGATAGACATGGGGGTATGATATAGACACATTTATTTAGGTTAAAATGCCTATTCATGCATATTCCTAGGCTTAGATTTGCATTTAATGTTATAAATATTACATAACATGCATCATTATTCATTTAAAGTAGTTGTATATATTTTAGGTTAATTAGGTCCTTCTTATGGTTAGGAGAGAAGAAGACTTATTTTAGGGCCTTGGATGGATGATCGGATCGTACGGATCTGATTACGACGACGATCGGAGTCAACGCCTCTGAAATCGTCTAGATCGGAGAATCGTAGTATCATACGAAGTCCGAGGAAGATCAACGGCCAGGAGGCAATGTGACACCCATGTGGGTTTCAAATGAAAAATCCAACCGTACGAATGGATCTGGAGCGACGATCGCAGTCCAGCAACATAGGAATCATCTCGATCTGAGCATCGTGGCACCCTCTACAAAAAAAAGAAGAATGGACAACCCAGGTGGCACCACGTGGTGCCATCCAGGCCGCCCAATGCCGACCAGCAGCAGCAATGCACGCGCACAGCCACAGCCGCGTACAGCCGCGTACAGCCGCAACCGCGTGCAGTGCACCGTGCACCAGCGCAGCACAAGATGAGCACGCCAATAGAGCGCGTGCCAACGAAGCGGATCTTCAGCGATGTGTGCCTTTAGTGACGCTTGTAGCTGTCACTAATGGTCTGCATGCGCCAACAAGAGGATTTGAAGGGCGGATCTTCAGTGATAGCTACAGTGACATTTATGGACATCAGTAATGACCCAGATGCGAATTGGTTCTTCCTCCACTGTAAATGGACCAACCCACCACCATTCCAAATCATCTCTTCCTTTCTTCCTCTCACCACCTCCAAGGCTCTAGAGAGAGCTTGTCCCAAGCCCAGGATGCTCCTCTAAAGTAGAAAATCAAATAGTTCTCCCTCCCCTCATCCCCATTCGTGGAGAATCTTGTGGTCATCCTCTCACCGCCCTTCGAGAAGAAGATCCTCGCCGCGACGATGTCCTGCCCCATCCTCCGGCTCCGTCCTCCTTCATCCCGCTCCTCACCACCTTCCTTCGGGCGACGTTAGAGTGAGTCGTCCTCCGAACAACCATCGAGGGAGATTTCTCTCACCTCTTTCTATCTTTTTACGCTTTCGTACTGTAGTTTTCCTATTTTCGTAGTTGTAACAAACAATTCTTGATAAATAGATGATTGTTTCTCTCTCTCTCTCTCTTGTATATTTTTGCAAGTAGTTAAAGTTTTCATCGACCTAATCTCTTGCTTGTTAAAAATACCAAAAAAATTAGAAACGACAAAAACAAAAGAAACAAATAAAAGTGAAGCACGGATTTCATAAAACCAAATGTTCGCCTCCATTTGTTTGACTCGGGACTTACTTTTCGAGTTTTGGTATAAAGTTTATTTGACCACGCGTTTTGCAACTACGACAACGGGTTACTTGTAACTTTGATTTCAAACTCTTGAAACACGTGTGACCAGGAGGACTTCTTCTTTCCCATTGATTTTCTGATATTGGACACTGACCCATCTAACATGCCCACCAAACCTTTGATTATCTTAGGGCGTCCCTTTTCGACTACTGCCAATGCCTCCATCAATTACAAATCAGGGGTGCCAAAGATGAGCTTTTGGAATCAAAAAATCCTACTGAATGTGTTTGATGCCTATAAATAGCTTGGATTGGAAGATTATTCCCAAATCAAGGAGATCGATGAGATTGTAGAGGAGACGACACCAACTCTTTTGCGTGATGATCTCCTCCAAATGGTCATCTCTAACAACCATACCCAAACTCTTGAAGAAGGTAAGGGGGATATGCTGGAATTAGAAGAGCTGCTGGGTGTTAAGGCCAAGTCCCTCTCCCCGCAATGGAAAATCAAGGTAGATCCACTACCAGAGATGAGGACATCGAAACTAATTCCCTCGATTTAGAAAGCTCCCGACTTAGAGCTTAAGCCACTCCCAGAGTCCCTCAAGTATGTTTTCCTTGGGCCCAATGATACGCTTCCCATCATCATCTCGACTACTCTATCTGAGACATAGGAGGGAGCCTTGATTGAATGCCTAAAATGGCACAAGGAAGCCATTACTTGGACTATAGCTGATATCAAAGGGGTTGACTCAATTCTTTGTATGCACTACATTTACACAGATGACTTTGTGAAACCCTTCTAAGATATGCAGAGATGGTTAAACCCCAACATGCAGAAAGTGATGAAGAAAGATTTTGAAGTGGTTAAATGCTGAGATAATTTATCCCATATCTAATAGTAAATGGGGTAGTCCTATACACGTGGTGCCTAAGAAGGTGAGATTCACTATTGAGACAAATAAGAAAGGGGAGAAGGTCACCACTAGATCCTCAACTGGTTGGAAGGTTGGCATAGATTACCATCACCTAAACACCGCAATCAAGAAAGACCACTTCCCTTTGCCATTTATTGATCAGATACTAGAGAAATTGGTAGGGAATAAATAATTTTATTTTCTCGATGGATATTCTAGGTACAATTAGATTGTCATATGCCACATTTTCTTTCCGTCGAATGCTATTTAGACTATGTAATGCACTGGGAACATTCTAGCGGTGTATGATGTCCATCTTTTTAGACATGATTGACGAGTTCATAGAGGTTTTCATGGATGACTTTTCCATCTATGACACATCTTTTGACCACTGTCTCTCACATTTAAAAAATGTTCTCACCTACTGCAAAGAGATAGGATTGGTGCTCATTGGGAGAAAAGTCATTTTATGGTCCAACAGGGCATTATTCTTGGGCATGTAGTGTCTGAGCAAGGTTTAGAAGTGGACAAAGCCAAAGTTGAGTCCATTTCCAAGCTTCCACTACCCATCAATGTCAAACAAATTTGATCATTTCTGGGCCAAGTAGGCTTTTATAGGTGCTTCATTAAGGATTTTAGCAAAATTTCTAGGCCACTTTATGACCTACTAGATAAGGGCACTGCCTTTGTTTTTGATGAAAAGTGTGCCAAGGCCTTCCAAGTCTTGAAGGAGGCCCTCATAACTACGCCTATTCTGAGAGCACCTGATTGGACCCTCCCATTTGAGTTGATGTGCAATGCCTTGGATTTTGCTGTGGGAGCGACCCTTGGTCAAAGAGTTGATAAAAAGCCCCATGTGCTTTATTATGCTAGAAGACCCTTACTAGTCCACAGCAAAACTACACTATGACAGAAAAAGTTCTTGCAGTAGTTTTTGCTTTGGAAAAGTTTAGGTCTTATCTTCAGGGATCTAAGGTTGTGGTGTATACTGATCATTCCACCTTGAAGCATTTACTTGCTAAGAAAGACACCAAACCTAGGCTTTTTAGATCAATTCTATTACTACAAGAGTTCGACCTTGGTATCCGTGACAAGAAAGGGGTTGAGAATGTAGTAACAGATCATTTATCTAGGATCCCAGTTGAGGCTTCGACCCTGTCAGGAGACATTCATAACACCTTTCCTGATAAAACTATGATGGTAGTACACCCGATGACCCCTTGCTATGCTGACATAGTCAACTACTTGGTCATTGGAAAGACCCCCAGTATGTGGAATAAGCAAAAGCAAGATAGATTTCTCACTGACACTAAGAATTATCACTGGGAGGACCCAAAACTCTAAAATAGCTCGTGACCAAGTCCTCCGTAGGTGTGTTCCAGAGGGGGAGCAACTAAGTGTTTTGAACTTTTGTCACACACTGCAGTGTAGAGGACACTTTAGTGCTATGAAGATTGCTTATAAGGTTCTCCAGTTTGGTTTTTGGTGGCCCTCACTATTCAAAGATGCTCATACTTATGTACGGGCATGTCTTCGCTATCAACAGATTGGAACGATCGAGAAGCGGGATGAGATGCCCTAGCAGCCCATTCTTCCTATCGAGATATTCGATGTCTGGGGCATAGATTTCATGGGCCCCTTCCCATCATCCCATGGCTATGAATATATTCTTCTGGCAATTGATCATGTGTCAAAATGGATAAAGGCCATTTTGATTAGGACTAACGATCACTCTATGGTGCTGAATTTTGTTAAGGCAATATCATTTTTCGATTTGGCTAATCGAGGATAATCAACAATAATGGGGGGCCTCATTTCAGGAAGGCTCACTTTGCCCATCTACTCAAAAGTCTTGGTGTCACCCACAAAGTGGCAACCCCGTATCATCTGTAGACAAGTGGACAAGTCGAGGTGTCCAATAGGGAGATCAAAAGAATTCTTGAGAAAATTGTAAGACCCAACAAGAAAGATTGATCAAAGAAATTGGATGATGCATTATTTGATTACAGAACAACGTATAAGACCCCCTTGGGTATGTCTCCCTTCCGTATAATGTATGGCAAAGCTTGCCATTTGCCTGTTGAGATTAAGCACAGGGCTTATTGGGCTATCAAGAATGTCAACATGGATCTTGAAAAAGCAGTCAAAGCACACTTATTAGAACTGACTGAGCTTGAAGAGTTCTGGAATGAGGCCTATGAGACTGCTCAAGCTTACAAAGAGCGCACTAAGATATTTCATGATAAGCACATCCTCAGAAAAACCTTTCAGGTCAACAATGGGTTTGGCTATTCAATTCCAAACTCAAGCTATTCCTTGGGAAACTTAAGTCCCATTAGGATGGGTCATACCTGTCACATAGGTGTTTCCTCATGGTGTTGTTGAGATTCAAAACCCCTCTAGTGAGACTTTCAAAGTAAATGGCCAACGTTTAAAATCATATGTTACTCTTTCTGATGACCAGGTTTTGGACACCTACAGGTTGGAGGAACCTTAGCTCCAATCACTCTCTACCTCAAGTAATATGTTTCCTTGTTTTTAATTTTCAAGGAGGACATTGCGAAATCTAGGCATAGGGGAGTATAACCTGAGGTTGTACATAGTATTTATACATATTTTTATTGTCAGATCTAGACATGCGAGGGTATAACCTAAGGTTGGACAAAGCATTTATACATATTTTTCATGCATGTAGTTAGTACATTAGTAGCTATATATATGTTATTTCAAAAAAAAAGCAGAGAAGAGAGAGAGAGAGAGAAATAGAGGAGCAAAACTATGTTAGTCCCAGCATTTGGTTATGAAAGAGTTTACCTAAGTTCTAAGCTGGAATGAATGATGAATTAAGACCTAAAGTGCTAAACCTTAGGAGATAAGTGGGAAATACTAAGTTTAGGCCTCTAAGGTCTGTTTGGCTCAAAATCAAGTATTTGCTAAGATATGGATTATTCTTCAAGTGGTTGAGGAAGTTGAAAAGTTAATGTATTATGTCTAAGGCTTAGAGAGTATCTGGTCTCTTTGTCTGCCCTTTGGTTTGCATATCTTGGTAACTTAAGCATCCACATCTCACACACTGGTCTAGTTCAGTGAGCTTAATGAAGCATAACGTCAAAAATTCCTCTATCTGAGAAAATAGTTTCTCGAAAATCTGACTTGGGAAAGGCTCGAAAACACAAGTTGATTAGAAGAGTTTCCGTTGCATGAGAGGAGCAAATACTCCCCTTGAGGACGCGTTATAACATGTCATCTTCTCAGCACTTGTCTCTTAGGATATTTAAATATCCTACCAGGGGCATGTAAGTGCATTGTGTTGTACATGTGCCATGGGCGGCATTATCTCAAAATATCGATTGCTAGGGCCTAGATGAGCTAAAGAATGCCATGAGCGGTACCATCACGAAGTGTCGATTGCTAGGGTTCTGAGAGTTGCCATGGGTGGTGCTATCCCAAAGCATTGAATGCCAAGGACCCTTCGAGGATCTGGTTCTGTTTCATATGATTTTGCTCGAGACTAGCAAAACTTAGGCATAGGGGTATTTGATAGGTCCACTTTAGTAGATTTAAATTATGCCTAAGAGCATTTAATTTGAAGTTGGAAATAGATTTCGAGAATGTATTACATTGAGGAATTAATAAGCTCTTGATTTACAATTCCTACATTTTCATTGTACTCCATATGTATACTGATACATTATTTATGTGTGTAGGTATACTTTGAAGACAAGCTTGGAAATGCCATCTTGACATTTTTTTATTTGACACCAAAATGTTTAGGAAAGAAGTTTTATTTGGAAGTCATTCAAATACTTTTTGAGAGCTATCCATCATATTATAATCTCTTTGTCCTATTGTTTTTACAGATAAAAAGAGAAAGGGTTTCTCCCTTGCAATTAGAAAAGGACTACCACCCTCATCAAATATCTCTCCCTCTGAATTGATGCAATCAACGCACAGGCCCGCTCCAGCTTTCTATGCCTAAACCCCTTCCCTCATTTGCCCCCACAGCTATTGTTGAACCTAGAGACAAGAGTGGGCCCCTCTTATAATTTTTGTTGGCTCTTGGATTTTTAGGGAAGGACTCATGAGCCACTCTCAAATCTCTCTCTCCCTCTCAATAAAACCCCCTTCGTCATCATCCTACCTTCTTTCGGCACCCAACAGAGCACGCCCGACTCCTCCCTTCTCACCGCTCGACCCGCAACCACACCAGTGCACCACCACCAACCTGATCTCTCCCGTCTCATAGCTCAAGACTCCAGCATCCTCGCCCCTACTGCCTCCTTCACCACGCCTCAGCCTCACCACCTCGACCGCAAGCCAACGCAACTGCCTTGACCTCCATTACCATGATACCACCACCACAGCCCCTACCACTTGCTTGCAACGATAGCAAAGGATTGCCTTCCTCCTCGCCATTGTGCCAACCACAATAACAACAACCTCCACGCTCTCTCCTCTACCTCGCAGGTAGTAGGGACAGCCTCCTCTAGCAACCGCGAGCCACCATCATTCTCCACCCTCGACACTATCTCCGCCAGTGTGACTCTTTCTCAACCACGACTATGATCGTGTGCTCTTCCTCGATGACTCTTCATCGACCATGTTCACGACCATGCTAGCTTGACCGCAGCAACCGTGTACCTCCACCTTCTCTGGTCATGTGGTGACAACACGTGGCTCCATACCGCGTTTCTCCCCTGGACAACCTTGCCACCATGATTCTGTACTGCAATTGTGTTCTCTTCCTTGATGTTACCATACTGCGTTCGTAACCGCGTGCTCATCACGACTACATTTTGGTTTTGACTCCTCTACATTTGCTTTATTTGCATAGCATAGTTGATTTATTTATGTTATTATTGGAATCACTGTTTATCATCTTTATATTCGATTACTAAACGTATGCACGTACTTGCCTCCCTGTGGAGACGACATTATTTTATTCGTGGTTCATTTTAATTAATGCATGTTTTAAGTTCATTACATCTTGGATTCATGCATATTTGATTATATTTGTTGATCTAGGATTTTTCCACCACGAGTTATACTATGATGACACATTACTATTAGCACATCAATATTATCATTATTATTTGTTATTGCAAAAGAGAAAAATTCCCTCAACCAATAGCCACCATATAGTCCATGCCCTCTCTCCAAGCTCTCTCTCTGGTCATCTTCTCAGTACCCTGGATCTGAAGCTCTGCTGAGTTTTATACAAGCATCCCCCAAGTGGATTCACAATCTTTCTCTCTGTCTCTCTCTCTATTTCATTACTTTTTTTTTATTCTATTTGCAAGCTATCCTCTAGAATTCATGTGTATGACTATTCAAGATTAGCAATAAAGCCCACTATTCAATTGATATCTTGTCTCTTTTTATGTGCTTTCAGTAGAATAGAATAATTGGTGCAAAAGGTTTTAAGAATCCAGATTTGCCCCCTGCGAATGACTCAAGACTTACCAAATTCTGATTTATAAACTTATTTGATCTAATGTGTTTTGCATCTACAATGATAACAAAAAAATCTCTCTTCATAATTTCACGTCAAACAAATTGGCATCGTTATTGAAGAGGCGATGGAGTTATTCTTAAAGCTTTTCTTCTTCGTGCTTACTTGAGATTTCTAACTCTTTATTTCCGTTTGATTGCGTGTGTGTAGGAAGCACGAAAATTCAAGAAGAAACGTGATGACGGAAGGATTATAGGTTTTTTCATCTTCAGGTAAGTACTCAGATTAGGATTAGATTTCCTTTTGATATAAAAAAAATCCAAAAAAAAATTAGGTACTTTGCTTGATCTTGAGGATTAGAAATATTTGGTTGTGTTTGCTTGCTTTCCTCATAAATAAAAAAAAACCATTTTTCATGGGCATTATCTCTTGAGAAACAACAAAACCACCTCCCTGAGATTCTGATTGGAACAATTGTAAGATTTAAAAATCATTTTCCAAATTTTATACATCCAAAAACTTGGACGTAAGTATTTAAGTCAGGAAAACCATATCCAAATTTCACATAAATCTTATCAATATAGAATTTTTAAAAATTTGCGGACTATAGTACTATCAGATATGTTATTTTTCCTAATTTTTTGAAATTTCAGAACTCAATAAAATTTGTATAAAACTTCGATATATTTGAAATTTGTGTTACTGAATTTCTGTGATAATAAAAAATTTATGAAAAATATGAAAAAAATAATTCATGCATGTTTGATTACACTGAACATTCAATCACCACCTGGGGGTCAAAACAGATGGCAAAACCCCTAGTACACTTTAAATCTAAAAAAAATAAAAAATATGCATTAAAATTCTTGAAAAAATATTGTTTGAGTTCCTAGTTGGTGGTGCAGTAGGATAAATTGGTTGCATTGATTGGGTCACACCATCTTACTTGTTTGTAGATTTAATTGAATCATTTATTCAATTTTATCTTTGTAGGGTTTCAATCATAGGATAGAGCACATTTGCATCTCCTATCCTTAAAGGAAATTGATTTCACAAATTGGGATTTGAAAAATTTTTTGTGTGCTCCATCAGAACATTGCTTGAATTTATCTAATCAAGAAACCCTGGAATACACTTAAATAAGCAATTGAACCTTAAAATTCACTTCGCCACAAAAAAAATGCTTGTAAACCCCTTTTACCTATGCACTTCACACTCTTCAATCTATCTTTAAGGGGCATTACCTAACTAATCAATGCCCCATCACATTCCTGAGCATGCACATCCTAAGCCTAATTAATTGGATAGATGTTGGCCCCTAAGTGAAATTGCACTAGAAGGGAGGTGAATAGTGAATTTAAAAAAAATAATAATTGTAAGATGAAATACAATCACAAGAAGGAAGCAGAATATTTTTTAGGTGGAAACCCAAATCGGGTGAAAACCACCACCTAAGACAATCCCTTGGCTTAGGATTTTCGATAACAAAGTGATCAATCCACTAACCACACTACTTTAAAGAGGGTAGTGTACCTCAAATACAAATCTCACCTCTGATCCCTAAACGGAGGTTTCTCCCTTCACAATGAAGAGACGGGGATCTGACAGACCAGATACCCAACTACAACAATCAAAAGAAAAGTAAAATGCTCCCTATAGAGCACCCCAAAAAATGAATAATTTACTTATCTACTAAGGGTGAAGGAAACTCCCTGAAGATGAAAAAAATGTAGCACAGTGGGAGTGTTGGCTTGTCCCAAACAGAATGATTGCACAGCATAAGGGCAAAGGAAGCAATGAGCAAGTGATAATCTAAGTAAATTATATCTCAAGAGGTGTATTTTACCTAAGAGGGGTTATAGTGTATTTATAGGCAAGCTTAGAACCTTCAAGAAGGCTTAGGAAAGGGCTCCTATCCACTGGAGGCAAGTCCTAAGAGATTGGGACAAAATCCAACTCAGAAGAGGGTAATTATGATTATGACAGCAGAATCAGACATCTGATTTTTGGGTCAAACGTCTGACTACAATTATAGATGTCTAATTTTATGGGTCAGACTTACTATTTTCATTAGATTGAAATAGAGTTCTAGGTGGATGTCTGATATGCTATTATATGACGTCTGGTAATAAAATTGGATGTATAATTATCGACAGGTTTGTTCCTGTTTTAATCAGAACCAAATAGGATTCTAGATTTTAAGCATCATACGTCAGTTGGGACATTTGACCAGTGGTCTAGACGTCTGAAAAGAGATTAATATCTTACTTAGGAAGTCGAAAAGGCTACATTTGATTTCTGACAAATCTTCGTAAAGGAAGGGGCTAATGGTCCATGATTGGACATCTGGAGGCATGTCCAGATGTCTAAAAGTGTATTTAACCCTTAGAATTAAAGAATGACGAAGGAAAAATGAATTGGAGTCTAACGGTTGGCTTAAGGACATCTGAGGCATGTGCTGGACATCTGTATAAGCCTATGAACGTCTGATTAAAGGTTTCATCGACTGAAGGCTAAATGTTCAGAATGCAAGGCAAGACTATAGGAAATTGGACGTCTGTAATCATTATTAGACATCTTAAAGTTGAATATCAGAAGTCTAACATATGTGTTGGACGTCTGATATGTGCTTTGTGTTAGGTTTTTTATTCTAAATTTTCCTAAGTGTAGAGAGCTAAGTTAGCTATGTATATGTTATCTTTGGGGGCTCTTTACAACATCTCTAGACTCAATAAAAAGAAGATTACAACCTTTTAAATGCATACATAAAAATGCCTAAGACCTATAACAAGATGCGTCTTCACACTCCTAATCATCTGTCTTGGAAAATCCACGAGACCTGCAATTATGTCATGATAGAGAAAAATATGTTATTTCTATTTTTATTTCTTTTTCTTTATTTTGTAAAATCATTAAAATATTATTTATGAGGGATTGAACTAACAATCTCCCCTTTTTTGATGATTTTCAAAATATTTCTTTAGGATCTTATTTTCTCCCCCTGAATGTTATACTTAGTGATCTATGCTAAACTTGATCAATTTTTTTAGTTAATTTTTCATGATCCTAAGTTCTTGTCCTCCTTTTTGAATGTCATCAAGAAGGGTTCCTAAAGGGGTTGAACTAAACTACAATAGTCAAACATTAAGTAAACATGTTTTAGCTAGACATATGTTAAAGTAGAACAGAGATCATGAGGATAATATGAATATTGAAAAATTGCATGCTAAATATATAATCAAAGTGTTTTGACAAAGCATGAAAGGAAAACTAACTAGAGAAAATGTATGTGCCTTAAGCACAAACTAACTATTTTTCCCAAAGAAAATATAAGTTGGGGTCAAAGCCCCTTAATACATGCCAACATGGAAAGAAAGAAAGAAATAAAAGAAATTACAACAGTTGTAACTAAGAGTAGTCTAGTCTTCTTGATCATGGCGGCGGTGGCGGTGAGCGGGTCCTTGACTCGTCTGCAAATTGCAGATGTCAGTGCGAAGTTCGTTGATGTCTCGACGCATGTCACCCATGAAGGTGTACATTTCTCCAGTTCGTCGCATCAAAAGAGAGATGCCCATAGAGATGGAATCCGTGGTAGGATCCCAGGCCTCATCAAAGCTCGATCTAGGAGCTTCTATCTGAAGAGGACACTTAGCATGGAAATCCGGAAAAGGTGGGAGTGGTTCCTCATCGGCTGGCTCTTCTTCTAGCTCGAGATGCTCCCTAAGAATGTGCATCTTGGTGACTGTGGCCCGATTTTAGGGCTTGACCTTTTTATCCACCGCCTGATCATCTAGGGGAATCTGATGGCTTGCAAAGATCTTGGATAGTATGAACCCAAAAGGTAGAGAAGCCCCATGGTCCTCATTCATGACACGAACAATGAGGCAGCAAAAGTTGAAGGGTATGTGATGCACAGCGGCAAAAAGAAGTGCCTTGTGTTGGCGCGAGATATAATCAAAACCACCCAATTTATTGAAAGGTCCCGACCAAAAATATGAGAAAGTAATTGGGGAAGGGGTTTAAGATTCTTGCATGGTAGAGTGCCAAGATTTTCTTCATTTTTATCAGGTAGTCTTAATTCTTAGTTAATGACTTCTGAGTCATACTGCCTCAAAATGTCATTAAAATCATTTCCCTCGTTAGGGATGTCTAGAAGAGCGGAAAGAATCAGGGGTAATATGAGTTGCATGACCAAACAGATGGGAATGTTACTCAAGTTCATCGTTGCTGTAGTCTTCAATGATGTTAGCATAGAAAAGGCGGATCATGTCAGGGAACACACCAACAGTTCCAATGCTAGAATGAAACTATCGATCAAAATAGTGGAAGAGATGAAGGGTTTCAAAATGTTCTCGAAGATTTAGATGTACAAAATTGTTCTATACAATGAAGCAAGGACTCCACTTTGGAATTTTTGAAGCGACGAAACCACTGTCTAGCGATGTCGCTACACAATTGGTCAACAAATAAGTGGAAGAGGAAGTGGAAGAGCCTTCGACTTGGTTCCTACGGGGAGGCATTGTGGGTAGGTTGGGTGGGTTGGTTTTGGAAGGTGAGGTTGGTTTTTTTTTTTTGAGATAGGACACCTACAAAAACAAAGGCCAAACCATTCAACCAATTTGCATAAAAAATGTCCATTCATAGGGCAATATATTTGTCATTGCTACCATACACATGTACACAACATCACAAAAAAAAACATTTTGTGTGCCAGTATGCCTTGGGCAATACAACCTTCCATAATCATGTGGCAATATTGTTGGTGCATGGGCACCACGATCATTAATTTTGATGATAATAAAACACTTATCTATTTAACATTTGCAATTTGAGCTTATGAGTTTCAGGACATTTGCAAATGGATACAAGTGTGAAGAAGGAGCTCAAGCTCTCATCCATGGAGGTTTAGAGGAGCTTGGTGGAGGAGAAAGAGCTTCACTTGGAGCGAAAGCTTGAAGAAGGAAGGAGATGAAGAATAAGATAGATACTTTTATTCATGTATTCATTTGTTATTCTTTTCTCTTTATCTTTATCTAGATTATATGTTAAAGAGACCAAAGTAACTAAACAGTAGTCCTAGGAACACTTACTCTACCCTAGGATACCTAGGCTTTTCGTAGAGAACTTAGAAAGCTAAAATAGGCGTCAGACAGCCTGATCAGACATCCAAGCTGAAAATCGGACATCTGATCTTAGACTTTAAGACACCTGATTATTTAATCAGATGTCCAAAACACTTAGGCTGGGAACCTGCTCTCTGTCTACCAGTTTCAGTCATCCAGCCCTTAGTCCAGACATCTTAGAATACGTTTGATGACCATGCCAGACATCCAACTAGAGGACCGTTGCTTTATCATACTAATCATTGAGGATTAACCTTTAATCTGACCTACATTCATTTTCAAACGTCCTTAGAGAACCCTAAATGTCTGATAAATAGATGTTAGTCTCAATCCATCCCCAAATCGCTTTTGTCAATGATTATAGTCGTTTGAGCCTCGGGAAATCAATTCCCACAGTAAAAACTATTTCCAGATGTCCAGACTTTATGCCAGACATCCAACCTGTCATCTAACCAACAAAACCTAGAACCCTATTTAGGTCCGGACAAAAATAAGAAGGAAACCCATCTTAAATTAGACGTCTGATTAGTTTCCTAGACATCTTATAAATATCTTTAGACATCCATCTTGATCCAACTTTAATCAGATCCTCCACCCTTCTAGATCAGATGACTAATTCCTAGATCAGACGATGTCCCAGACATCTGATAATAGATTCAGACATCTGATAACCTTGTCAAAATCATAAATGGTCGTGATTTCGACCTGATTTGCCTTGGAATAATTCTCAATGGCTAGAAGAGGCTTCTAAACCTTTCTTAAGGCTTCTATAAATAGAGGAACACCCTTCCTAAGCCAAGACACACCTAAGAATACTACTTCCATACCTTTTGCACCTTAGAAGAGAAAGATCAAGTGCCAGAAGTGCCATTGCTCTCCCATCTACACTATCCTCATTTGAGAGCACCGATCCACTGCGTACTTCACTTCCATTTAAGGGAAGTTCTTTTTGCCTATAGAAGCTATGTTTAAGATAAATATTTTTTGACTCTATAAGTCTGTTGTAATTTTCTTTTGTTCTTGATTGGGTATTCACTTTGCGAATTCCCATTTCCTTCGTGGGATAAAATACTCCTCGTGAAGAGGAGGGGTTTGAGGTATGCTACGCTCGTCTAAGTAGCGTGGTTGTAAGAGGTTCTACTACTCTTGTTTAAGTAGTATGTTAATGGATTTGATCGACTTGGTCGATTGGGAAATCCTAAGTCAAGAGACTTAGGTAGTGGTTTCTACCCAGGTTTGGGTTTCCACCTAAAAATCCTTGCGTACTTGTGATTGTTATTTTGTGAGATTGTTATTATATTTTTCCGCAACATTTTTCGTATCATGCAAATCTCACCCCCTCTTGTAGATCCTACAAATATACCTTTGGACCCAAGCCACTTAGATGATGGCTTAAGTCATTTGAGGTAATACCCTTGAAGGTTTCCCTGCTAGGAGGGGTGACGTAATAATTGCGAAAATAAAATATATAAAGCAATCTCACAAAATAAGCAATCACAAAATGCACAAGTAATTTTTAGGTGGAAACCCAAACCAGGTGAAAACCACCACCTAACCCTCTCGAGTTAGGATTTTCCGATCAACCTAGTTGATCAAATCCACTAAACGAATCACTTTAAAACGAGGGTGATTCAACCTCAGTACAACCACGCTACAAGTACGAGGGCAGCATTCCTCAACCCCTTCTCTCCACGAGAAGGATTTTGTCCCACGAAGGAGACGGGAATTCGCAAAGCGAATACCCAACCAAAAGACAAAGGTAAAATAAACAACAAACCTATAGAGCCAACAAAGTAATGAACCTAAGCTTCTATAGGATTTAGGAAACTCCCCTTTGCAAGGAGTGCGTCGACGATGACGCGGTGCGTGAGCTACGCGACGATGCAACTTCGCTCTCGTGAACTACGGCGGGAGAGCGGGTGCGCAACAGCTTGATGCTCTCAAGAGAATGGTGCTTGAGCTTGGAGAGCAAGAGCTAGCTAGGACACAAGAGAGTGGAAAGTGTAATACAAATTGTTTCTTGTGTATCTTGGTCTCTCTAGGTGTATCTTTGTGTCTCTAAGTGTGTTTTTTGTGTTGCAAAGGTTCCCCTCTATTTATAGAGGCCTTAGGAAAGCTTTGGAAGGCTTAAGAAAGGTTCCATAGCCGTTGGGAACAAAGTCCAAGAAAATCAGGCCGAAATCAGGACAATGATTACATTTGACAGGGTTATCAGACGTCTAACTCTGGCATCAGACGTCTGGAAGGCCACTTTAAGATGTCTGATTTCAAGGTCAGACGTCTGATTCTATGCGGGTTTCTCCCTGACTTGAATCAGATCTAAACAGGGTTTTTGTGCAAGTCCATCAGACGACATACAGGACGTCTGGCACTATGTCTGGACGTCTGGAAACCTACTTTTACTGTGGGAATTGATTTCCAAACGTTGCAACGACTAGAAAATCTCTGAGAAGAGATTTTGGGTCAGCCGAGGCAAAACGGTCATTTATCAGACGTCTGGAAAGACCTAAGGACGTCTAATAAGGCTCTAACGGTAATATTCTTGACTGCTTGCTAAGCCAGCCAACGGTCCACTAATCAGACGTCTGGCAAAGTCATCAGACGTCTTCTAAGACGTCTGGTATAAGGTATGGACGTCTGATTTCATCAGACAGAACTAAGTATGTCCAGCCTAACAGTTATCAGACGTCTGAAACAAGAGTCAGACGTCTTAAAATGCTTTATCAGACGTCTGATTTGGGAATTAGACGTCTGGAAGTGCTGTTTGAACCCTATATTGGTTTTCTAAGTATTCTACAGAAAACCTAAGTATCCTAGGGTTGTGCCGGTGTTCCTAGGACTACTGTTAGGGTTCTTTGAGGCTCTTTAACATAATTTTCTAAGGAAAATAAAGAGCAACAAAAGAAACGAAAAATACAACAAGTACAAAAGAAGGAAATCTATCCTATTCTTCATTTCCTTCCATCTTCAATCTTTCGCTCCACGCGAACCTCCTCTGTTTTCCGTCAAGTTCCTCCAATCCGTCCTGGATGCGAGCTCGAACTCCGTCTAAACACGTCCACATTTGCAATTGACCTGAAATCTAGGACTCAAATTGCAAATGTTAAATAACACGTGTTTTGTTATCATCAAAACAAATGATCGTGGTGCTTTAGCACCAACAATCTCCCCCTTTTTGATGATGACAAAACCGTAAATAATAATGCATAAAAATCCTCCCCCTTTTTGACATTATCAAAAAGGTTTAATTGATTTTATATTTCCTATAACTCCCCTTTAAAACACGCTCTTCTATGAGTTTCTTTTGACAAAGGTAATGTCCTCCCCCTTTTTGTAACAATGAGATAGCTATTATTTTTCTCCCCCTTACTAAAGGAAATTTAGCTACCTTATATCTCCCCCTTAAAAATTGACAATTAGCGCATCATTTTTTAACTCCCCCTATCTAAATGCTTATAAAAAGATAGGGTGAAGAATTTTACCTCACCTACCATGGCCAATAAAATGGCCCGAATGGTGGTGGTGGATGCCACATCAGATGGGGCTCCCATCCGTAACTTGGAGGCCCGGGCATTGGCGCCGGTCTCCAATCTGGTGGTCGACGTGCGGCGGGTCCGTCGTTTGTTCGCCGTCTTGTCGGTCTTCTTGTTCTCCTCCTTGGTCTACTCCTTAGTTCTCCTAACTCGAGTTGACCAGCCTTGAGTTTGTAGGTCCAGTCCTGTGTATTGTAGTTATCCCTGAATCCTACAAAACAAGATTCCAAATTTTTCTTCGGTATCCAAGTAAGCTTGGATCCGGATTTGTTAGTGGGTCTCCTTGACGGAGATCCTATCTCAACCTTAGGGCTATAAAATTTGTCTACTTTGTTGATTAATTTGTTAGAATTTTCCCTAAGACATGCAATTTCTTTTTCTATAGTTTGCATCTTAGTCTTTAAATTAGAAATTTCTAACTTTAGACTATCATTTTCCTCAATCAATTTAGTATTTTCATTGATTAAATTTTTATTTTCTAAAAGCAGGTTATTAGGACTAGAGCTACTTTCTAGGTCCCTAAGCTTTATTTCTAACCTATCATTTTCACTTCTAAGAAAACTAAGGTTCTTCTTCATGCTTTTGTTTTCTATTTTTAGAGATTTACTAAGCTCAAATAGTTCATTAAAAGCTTCTTGTAAATCGAAATTTACCTCGTCGTCGGAGTCGCTTCTGCTTTCGCTGTCGCTCTTGGTTCCTCTAGCCATGAAACCAAAGCAAGCGGTTTCCTCCTTTTCGTGATCTTCTTCCGAGCTTGTCTCTTCATGAGTGCCTTCCAACCTTCTCCATATCTCGTGGGCGGTGGTGCACTCTTGGATTTTCTCGAACTCCTTCAGACTCAACGCGCAATACAAGGCATTCATTGCCTTTGCGTTGAGGTTGAGATTCTGAACCTGATCTTCTGAGTAACCTTTTGCGGGTTTCTTGGGAATCAAAAATGCGGATTCGCATTTTTCCCACACCCGGAAGTCGTAGGCCTGCAACCACATAGTCATACGATTTTTCCAATAAATGAAATCTATACCTGCAAAATATGGTGGTCGCGAGGTATCGTGTCCTTCAGTGCACACGAATGCTTTTCCCTCCATGTCTAGATCCTCGCCGGTTTGTAACGCCGATAACGCGAGACCTGCTCTGATACCAAATGAAGGTTTCCCTGCTAGGAGGGGTGACGTAATAATTGCGAAAATAAAATATATAAAGCAATCTCACAAAATAAGCAATCACAAAATGCACAAGTAATTTTTAGGTGGAAACCCAAACCGGGTGAAAACCACCACCTAACCCTCTCGAGTTAGGATTTTCCGATCAACCTAGTTGATCAAATCCACTAAACGAATCACTTTAAAACGAGGGTGATTCAACCTCAGTACAACCACGCTACAAGTACGAGGGTAGCGTTCCTCAACCCCTTCTCTCCACGAGAAGGATTTTGTCCCACGAAGGAGACGGGAATTCGCAAAGCGAATACCTGATAGCGAAACACGCGTGATTTGTAAAAGCAGTTTTTTAACGTCGTTGTAACACGCGAATCCGCTTTCGCTTTTAAAATTTATATCCTAGATAGGGGAGTATCTAGGGTCGTCCAAGGAGGCAAAAATTGCAATAATGATTCTCTTGCTTGGAATACAATCTCAACTTTCTTTTTAATATTTTTCAATATGTAATTTTTTTGTATTTTGAAAAGACGAGGGCAAACGGCAGATTGTAGCGAAAAGAACTAACACCTACAAATGATTAAAATTCTAAAAGATAGAAATATCTTCTTCCTAAGCTCACTCTAGGAAAGTGTAGGCCTAGGGTAATTAGGAAGAAGAGGTGAAATAAGTGCTAGAACCAAAACAAACAACTGCAATAAAAAGCTTAAAAGAAGGCAATTTTTGATTGAGTAGAATGAGTGTTCTTTTCAAGGACAAGTAGAGGAAAGCTTCTACTAGAATTGAACAATTTAAAAGCAAGAAAAGAAACACAAATCCTCTTGTAACAATGGTGAAGAAGGTTGTCTTCTTGCTCCAAGCCTAGCTGCTCCTTGGCTTGAAAAGAGGGCCTCCTTCTTCTCCTTCCTTGAGAGCTCCTCCAAGGTGGAAGCTACCACCTTTAATGCTCTCTCCAAAGGGGTGGGCGTGCACCACCCTTAAAAACTCCTCCAAGGTGGCGTGACCACCTTCAAGATCTCCTCCAAGATCTTCCTTGCCTGGCTTCTCCTTTGGCTGGCGTGACCCAAGAGAGAAGGGAAGAGTCAAAAAGTGATAGCGAAACGCGCGTGATTTGTAAAAGCAGTTTTTTAACGTCGTTGTAACACGCGAATCCGCTTTCGCTTTTAAAATTTATATCCTAGATAGGGGAGTATCTAGGGTCGTCCAAGGAGGCAAAAATTGCAATAATGATTCTCTTGCTTGGAATACAATCTCAACTTTCTTTTTAATATTTTTCAATATGTAATTTTTTTGTATTTTGAAAAGACGAGGGCAAACGGCAGATTGTAGCGAAAAGAACTAACACCTACAAATGATTAAAATTCTAAAAGATAGAAATATCTTCTTCCTAAGCTCACTCTAGGCAAGTGTAGGCCTAGGGTAATTAGGAAGAAGAGGTGAAATAAGTGCTAGAACCAAAACAAACAACTGCAATAAAAAGCTTAAAAGAAGGCAATTTTTGATTGAGTAGAATGAGTGTTCTTTTCAAGGACAAGTAGAGGAAAGCTTCTACTAGAATTGAACAATTTAAAAGCAAGAAAAGAAACACAAATCCTCTTGTAACAATGGTGAAGAAGGTTGTCTTCTTTCTCCAAGCCTAGCTGCTCCTTGGCTTGAAAAGAGGGCCTCCTTCTTCTCCTTCCTTGAGAGCTCCTCCAAGGTGGAAGCTACCACCTTTAATGCTCTCTCCAAAGGGGTGGGCGTGCACCACCCTTAAAAACTCCTCCAAGGTGGCGTGACCACCTTCAAGATCTCCTCCAAGATCTTCCTTGCCTGGCTTCTCCTTTGGCTGGCGTGACCCAAGAGAGAAGGGAAGAGTCAAAAAGTGATAGCGAAACGCGCGTGATTTGTAAAAGCAGTTTTTTAACGTCGTTGTAACACGCGAATCCGCTTTCGCTTTTAAAATTTATATCCTAGATAGGGGAGTATCTAGGGTCGTCCAAGGAGGCAAAAATTGCAATAATGATTCTCTTGCTTGGAATACAATCTCAACTTTCTTTTTAATATTTTTCAATATGTAATTTTTTTGTATTTTGAAAAGACGAGGGCAAACGGCAGATTGTAGCGAAAAGAACTAACACCTACAAATGATTAAAATTCTAAAAGATAGAAATATCTTCTTCCTAGGCTCACTCTAGGCAAGTGTAGGCCTAGGGTAATTAGGAAGAAGAGGTGAAATAAGTGCTAGAACCAAAACAAACAACTGCAATAAAAAGCTTAAAAGAAGGCAATTTTTGATTGAGTAGAATGAGTGTTCTTTTCAAGGACAAGTAGAGGAAAGCTTCTACTAGAATTGAACAATTTAAAAGCAAGAAAAGAAACACAAATCCTCTTGTAACAATGGTGAAGAAGGTTGTCTTCTTGCTCCAAGCCTAGCTGCTCCTTGGCTTGAAAAGAGGGCCTCCTTCTTCTCCTTCCTTGAGAGCTCCTCCAAGGTGGAAGCTACCACCTTTAATGCTCTCTCCAAAGGGGTGGGCGTGCACCACCCTTAAAAACTCCTCCAAGGTGGCGTGACCACCTTCAAGATCTCCTCCAAGATCTTCCTTGCCTGGCTTCTCCTTTGGCTGGCGTGACCCAAGAGAGAAGGGAAGAGGGAAGGCACCAAGGGGACAGAATATCCCCTTAATCTTCTTCTTCTTCTTCTCTCTTGGACGTGGGATTCTTGGTGGAATATGAGAGTGAAAATGGCTAGCCAAGGATGGCTTGAATGGTGGTGGGTAGTGGTCTTTTTATAGGGTAGGATGGGGGGTTAAGGTGCCCCTTGAAATGGAGGGCTAGGATGGAAGAATGGAGGTGGTTAGTGATCCTATGGCTAAGGAGAGTTGGCGCCAACCCAAGAGGTATTAAAGGGGGTAGTTATGGTGGTGTTGGTGTCTTTTGGTGGTGGAGAGACACCACCATGTTGGCGCCAACATGGGGTCTTCTAGAAGGGGGGTTAGGTGGATGGTGGAGATGGGTTCAAGGGAGATTGTGTGGTGGAGATGAGGGGAGATTTTGGAGGGAAAAGTGGCGCCATTAAGGGGTGGTTATGGGTAGTTTTTGGCGCCACTTTTAGGTGTCTTTTGGAGGTGGTGGGTAGGTTAGGTTGGTGCCAAGTAGGTTAGCTTATGTGGAGCTTAGGTGGAGCTAGTTGGGTAGAGTTGGTAGGTGGGTTTTTGGGGTAGTACAAGCCAAGGAAGTTGGAGCATAGCTAAGTTAAGCTAAGCTAAGCTAAGCTAGCTTAGCTAATGGAGGAGTAGAGGAGAAGGTGTTGGAGCTAGGGTTTGGAGGAGGGAGCTGAGGAGAAGAAGTCTGGAGCTGGCTGCTGCTGAAGAGGCTGGCATGGGGCTACTCTAGCTGGCTTAGCTTGCTAGTTCTTTGCTAGTTGCTAAGCCAAGCTAAAGTGAGCTAGCTTCTACCAAAATGAGCTAAGGTGAGCTAGGTCTGGTGCTATCGGGGAGAATCAAGCTGGTTGAGGCAGCTAAGGTAGCTTAGCTCAACTGAGATGAGCTAAGCTGAATCCCCGGGAGCTGGACTTGAGCTTCCTGAGCTGAGATGAATTCTTCTTCAGCTGGCTGGAGTTGAGTGGAGCTGAATGTAGCTGGATCTGAGCTGGGGTGAACTCCTGTCAACTCAGCTGAGCTAGCTAGAGCTCCCTGTGAACTAGTGGGAGCTGAGGTGAGCTAGACTCAGCTAAGTTGAGCTGGATCTGAGCTGACTTGAGCTAGGGTGAGCTAAGGTGAACTCTCTTGAGCTGCCATCCAGCTGAGATTAGCTGAATGGAGCTGGGATGAGCTAACCCTAGTTCAAGTAAGCTAGGTTCCAGCTATGGTGAGCTGGATCAAGCTGGGTTCCAACTAGTCTGGGCTTCTCCTTCACCAATTGCCTTCTTGAGTGCTAGGGTTTTAGGGATCTGTGAATCTGTACATCCCTAACACTCACAAAAACACATTAAAACAATAATAAAAAATGCAATGCATGCCTATCCTAATTTATGCCTAAATGCAGCCCAAAAACCCGTTTGCAGAGTAAAATCCTAAGAGCTAGGTTAGTTTTAAAGCATAAAAATGATGATAAACTGGTGTTTATCACACCCCCATGCTTATCTTTTGCTAGTCTCTTAGCAAAACATTAATAATTTTTTTTTTTTGGAAAACGGAATTTTTGGGAAATCTAATTTTTTTTTACTTTTGAGGAGAAAAAGAGATTAAGGGACCTTGGTAGATTAAAACACAGGAGATACGGGATTTGTTGAAGATAAACATCAGGATTTGTTTTTGGATCCAACCATTAGATAGAACGGGATCAATATATCCTCAGAAAATTCACAAATTAACCCCTTGTTAATTCAGATGACTTGAAATGTTTGTTTTTAGGATTTTTCTGGCTCGTGAATCTGATTCGCAACTTGCAAATTCCTTTAAAACCTTGTGTCTGTGCTTGTGAAAAGCCAACCTTTATAAGGACGTGTTATTATTATTATTATTTATTTATTTATTTATTTATTTATTTTTTTTTCTCCCCCATGCTTATTTTTAGCTTAGTCTTACAACAGATGTGTCGGTATCATCATTCCCGTTACCATTCCTTGAGGGGGCTCTGGCGCCAGTACTTCGGGATAGCACTGTCCATGACACCACCCAGGAGCTCACAACCCCAAAACACGATGCGGTGAAAAGGGGCGCTCCAAGCAAACTCAAGCTCTTGCTCCGACGCTATAGGTAGAGCACCGTCCAAGACACTTGAGCTGCTGAAATGCGCTTTAATGCTTCGTCTAAAGATATGAAATATAGATATAGAGCAGCGCCGAGGCGGTAACATGTTGACATCGCGTCCTCAAAGAAGGTATTTTCCTTCTTCTCGGCGGTGGGAACTCAAACCAATGATCTACTTCAGACTTTTACTAAATCCAAACAAGGAAGCTTTTTAATTTTTTTTTTTTTAGTTGTTTTTAAGTGTTGGCTTGTGTGTGAAAATTGACACAAGAAGTTTCTTGAGACCCGCAAGTTTTTGAATCAGAAACTAAGTCAAATACTTTCCATATTACAAAATAGGATCAAGTCACCTGAACTATCATGAGTTCAGGTGGAATTTTAGAGAAGGATATCTGATCTAGTCTAAAATAGACCCTGAAATTCTAATGATCAGATCCATATCCTCATCCTTAGTTTGTTAAAGATTAAATCCCATTGTACCAGAAGTGAATTTTACGACCTTAGTCCTGATTTCAAAATTTTTCCTCAAAAAGTTTTCAACATTTTTATTTTTATTTTTATTTTTTTGGGTATGCAAGCAGGAAATAAATTAAAGAAAATTGCATGTTTTTAGGTTTTGAACATCCTGAATCGATCATAAAAATTTAAAAACACCCCCCCATGCTTAAGATATGCCATGTCCTCATGCATTAGGAGGGAAAAGGGATCACCTTAGTGATGACGGTCGGGTTTAGGATGATCAAAACCTGGAAAAAGAAGAAAAAAGGAAAGCAAGAAAATGATGGGTTACCTCCCATCCAGTGCTATCTTTTACGCCATTCAGCCGGGCGTGATGTGTACTAGTGATCAAGGGTGGTTGGCTCAGTAAAATTAACAGATTCAGATGGAATTTTAGGCGTATGGTCAAAATAGGGCTTTAAACGCTGGCCATTGACTTGAAATATCGAATTAGTTTGTGGATCAAGAAGGTCAACAGCACCGTATGGATATGTTTTATGAACAATAAAGGGGCCGGTCCATTTAGATTTTAATTTGCCAGGAAAAAGACGTAATCTCGCATCGAAAAGCCAAACACGTTGATTAACGTCAAAGTGTTTCCGAACAATATATTTATCATGAAATTTCTTTGTTCGGTCTTTATAAATCCTCGCATTTTCATAGGAGAAATTACGTAATTCTTCCAATTCAGTTAATTGTAATTTTCTATGGTTACCGGCATCAGATAAATCCATATTAAGTTGTTTTATTGCCCAAAAAGCCCTATGTTCTAATTCTACCGGGAGATGGCATGCCTTCCCGAAAATCAGACGGAAGGGAGACATGCCAAGCGGAGTTTTAAAAGCGGTACGGTAGGCCCATAAAGCGTCGTTGATGAGAACCTCATCATGAGCCATAACTAGCTCATTTTGACCCAATACAAAGGATAAAAGCTCCTACATATCTCAAGGAAAGGCTTAACTCAGAGAATTCTGAGTTTGAGAAGAAAACCAGTCATAAGGGGTAAAAGTGCAATTTTACCAGTATAATCTGCATACAGGGTAATTCAGGGCCCAAACACAGGTCAAAACAGCTTAATAAGAATAAAAGTGGGATGAGATGATCTAGCAAGGGCTACAGCACTTCCAAGGAACCAAATGATAATCTGTAACCCTAAAACAACCCACTTCAATTCACAAGGTTCGAGGCAAAGTAAAAATAGAATAAACCCTCTAAAATTCATATAAAAATAATCTCTAGGGTTTAGAACCTTCAATTTGGCCTTTAGAACCCATTTTGGCCTACATTGAGAACCATGCCCAATTAATAACTTAATTTGGGTCTTTACGCAAATTGACCGGTCAAACAAGGTTTAATATGAAAATGAAATTTACCATCAGATTCCTTAGGTTCTAATTAGTCATGTATAAAAACTTGAGCCTAAGAAGAAACCTCCTTGACCGACTTTACACTTTGGTCCTCATATATTTACTCTTTGGCCCTCAACTTTTGAACCCTCGCATTTAGGCCCCTAACTCTCCTTCGTTCTTTGCAAACAGGTCCCTCCTGCAAAACCCTGCCAGCACCATGCTCCGGCGACCTTGCGCGGAGCATGGCGCCGCGCAGGGTAAGGTGGAGGACCTGGCATGTGTACCGGGGGTGCCCTGCGTCGTCAGCCGTCGCAGGAGCACCCCCATGGTCATTGCAGCCCCCCATACCGGCCGTGCAAACGCACGGACGGTATGGGTTCGAATTCCGACCATTCTCCGGCGAGGGAGACACGTCGTCTCCCTCCGCCTTCCTCCCTGCTTCAACCCTATAAATACCCCCCGCCGCTCCACCGACGAAAGCAGCCTGGATCTGACGGAGAAAACCCCCAATTTTCCTCTCTTCTCACTCCGGCAGACGCCCACCAGCTCCGGCGGTTCTTCCTCCTCCTCCTCTTCGCTCTGCCGCAATACCAGCAGCAGAGATTTCTTCCCCTGCTCTTTCCGCGTCGCGCAATACCGGCGCGCGCTGCCTCTGCCCCGTCGTCACCGCCGTCCTTCCCCCACTGGGCATCGTCTTCTCCGGCGACAGTCGATACGACTGTCGCCCTGTTCCTCCCCCTTCGTCCCTGCAGTTAAGTTAGACTTACTCCCCTTCTCCTCCTCTTTCTTTCCCCGCTTTCGATTTAGTCAATTAAGCCCTCTACCGACCCTGTTCACCCTCATCCTCTCCGCCTCCGACCACCCTCCGGCGAGCCGCTCCCATCACCTCAGCGACCCACATGGCTCGCCGACCACCGCAGAACCTCCGCCTCCTCACCCTGATCCTCTTCCGCCCCTCCACTTCCCACCGAACACCCTCTGCAGACCCACCGAACACACCCACTCCCTCGCTCACAGTTTGACCTAGGACGACCTGACAGCTCCATCTCGCCCCCTGCAGACCCCCTGACCACCTTCGCCGTGCCACGGCGAAGGTCCCCCGCCTGTCTGATTTGGCCGAGAGGCAGTTCTATTGATTTCAGGTTCCAGGCCTTGACCGCCATTGGCGAGGAAGCTCGAAGCTTGCTCGAGGTTGCTCCAAGCCTAGATATCCCAGGTTGAAGAGCCACGGCCAGCGCGAAAGAGTCTTGCGCACACACCCTGGCCCTCAATTGGAGTTGCGCGCCTCAACAGCTGTTGCAATTGGAAGCACCATCCCTGCTGCAGGCGTGAGAGAAGCGGGGTGCGCGGATAGTCCCACCTCGGGAGTTTCTGGAGCCACACACTCACATAAATTGCAAAACTGCCACCATCTGTTTGCCTCAGTTACCACGGGGTGAGGTCCCTCTCACCCGACCCGACCCGACTCGGCCTCGTCCGTGACCACGCTCCGCGGACCTGGCCCGACCCGATTAGACTGACCTGCACTCCTCGCCCACCACGCACGCCGGTGGGCCTGGACCCGGGCCTGACCCGAACCCGATTACCCGGTAGCGCTCTGGGAGAGCTTCCGAAGAGTGATTTCAGAGAGAGAGATACGCGGGGGAGGGGGGTAGAATAGGTTTTTGCCTCTTGACGAAAAAACTCCGAAGTGTGCAGGCCAAAGAAGAAGAAGCAGACCCGCTGAAGAAGAAGGAGCTGCTGCACTTGTAGCGAAGGCATCGTTAAGTCGTCTCAGCACCGGGGCAGACGACGGAAGGTCAGCAGCCAGAGCAGGAAAGAAGACAGGCTGAAGAAGAAGGAAGAGCAACGGCCATCGCGAAAGAAGAAAAAGAGAGGTCAAGGCAGGTGAAGACAAAGAAGAAGAAGGAATGAAGAGAAGCAAGAAGCAAGAAAAGAAGAAGACGATCTGAAGAAAAAGAAAGAAAAGAAACAAGGAAGAACAGAAGAAGAAGAGCACGAGGGGAAGATCTGAAGGAAGAAGAAGAAGAAGAACAGGAAGAACCAAAGACAAAGAGGAAGAAAGAAGAAAAGAAGAAGAAGCCAAATTTTCATCTCTCTCTCTCTCTCTTTATTTTTGTAATAGAACTTGTATATCTCTAGAATACAACTTGCTCCCTGAGTTCGACCTCGGGAACTCTTTTATTTTTCCGAGTAAAAAAATTTTATATGAAACGTTGGTAACAACCGGCTTTACTACAACGACATAACTCAACCCGGTCAAACCCACGCGTTATCATTTTGGCGCCGTTGCCGGGGAGCAACGGCTATTCTAGAGGTAAACATTCCTGTTTCTTTTAAGTTCTGATAATCTCCTCTCTTTTGTGCAGCTATAGGAACTCAAGAAGACAAGCAACCACACAACCACACCGAAGACAGGTAAAATCTTTTCTCTCACTATTAACCCCTACACTCTAAAGAGGAAGAAAAGAAAAGAACAAGCAATATAGGGCTAACCTGTCTTCCATATTTAGTAACCATAAAAGTTGCATGTTTTCAACTCATTATTTCTGCACACTATTAAGGGTATTTAAGGGCTAACACATTCTTGCTTGAGCCCTAATTACCCAACAAAGAATTAACTGGACCAAGTAGAGCCAACCTAAGATCCAACACTAGGGATTTAGAGACACACTCCTTAAGCAAGAATTGAGAAAACCAAATGAAGTGTGCCCAAGCCCTTGTCTGAAAATACCTATTCAAAGAAAATCTAAAACAATTGGCTCTCTAAACACTTGAACCCTAAAAGACAGGACCTAAAAGCTCTCAAAGAAAACAAGAGGTAAAGTTGACCCCTTTGGGTTAACCAACCTTAAATTAGGTCACTCTTTGCACTTAAAAAGACTAAAAGTTCAAGTGAAACCTTAAGCACCCTGATCTTAAAATTGGTAGACTTAAGAGGTCAAGATCCCCATTCTGGTCTACCTGGAACCGCAGTGACAAGAGAGGTCGGGTGGGGGAAACCCTGTAACCCGTGGGGACGCTCTACCGTGTAGGGGTCTTCGCGGGACTCTCCCTCTCTGGCTGCCCAGGTAATTCTCAGGTGGACGATCTTTCTGATCAAGGGGTCCATCTGCCCCGAACCTCTATAGTCACCCAACAATTTTTGGGTGTCTTGATTGGGTCCAGCACCTGCTTATCTCATCCAGCCCTTCAGTATTTTTCAGGAGGTCCTTGAAACCTCCTATAGAAATTCACTCTTCCCGAGGCTAAGCCTCGGCTCCTTTGTTTTTGCAGAAATCATTAACAAAATCCCCTTCTTCCATCTTGATTCAAACTTTGATTCTATTCCACCACCTGATCCAATTATGCAGCCTAATTACCTAGCAAGACTACCATTCAAGAAACCTGAATATCGGAGATCTATGAAAGATAAAATGATCGAGGATGCCATAAGATTCTATGATAAAGAAGAAAAAACCTCAACACCAGTAGGAGATATTCAGGTTGATGTCCCAACAACCACATCCTTCATCATAAACTGTGCCCAAATTCTATTAACTGGAATTTCAAAAGGATCAACCCGAGATATGCTCATGACAGGATACATTGAGATGGAAAAATTACACCAATCTGAATACCTTCAATGCTTGACAAATCCTGTACTTTGGGAACAACACCAAGATGCCCTTATAAAACGGGTAGAAATGATGAAATCAGTAGAACAAATTATCAACCAGAAATACCCGTATATACCAGTAACAGAGGATGAACCATCTTGGAACAGTATTAAGGAACAATTCAGTTTCCCAGATCCCGGGATTGAGGCACAAAGTGGTTGTAAAATCCCAACCCAGATAGAAGACAATGTTGAATTAGGTTGGGATATTGCAGGAGAACACAATGCTGAGCCAACCCTAGGCCAAGAATCACCAAGCTTAGAACTCCAAGACTCCTGCAATAACAAGATTAGAATTGAACCTCTGGAGGGTATAAATTCCACCCCTTGTTTTGATAAGGTGACCCTCGAAGGTTATTCGGACTTAGGTTCTAATAATTCTACCCACATCCTAAGCCTAGAACCCAGATCTGAAACTTATTGGGAAGATTATGAGGCCCTTTATGAGGAAGATCAAATTTTTACAGGATATGATTCCGGGCCTCTATTTAATGAGTATCCCTCTCCAACATCCTCAGGAAATCTGATCGATTTCTCAGAAAACATGCCAATTTATGATACAGAAACTGAGGAGTTGGATGAGCAAGGTTTTAATGGGGTCTATCCTACCAGCTTAGAGCTTGAACAGAACATCTTTTTGAACCCAGAATTGACATATAGGCTAGAACCCAGTCAGGCTGCTGATTCCACATCTGATGATTTTTGTTGTGGTGGAATTCATGATCATGAATCTCATTTTCGCCAACTCTCCGACAATTTCAAATCTGACTATAATTGCGGAGAGATTCCCCTTCCTGAACACGCCAGGCCTATCTACGACCTCAGTTCACATGACTCTGACTCTGACTCTGACTCTGAGGTCCTAATTCCCGAGATCACTGATAACACAAAATCATTCCTTTTCGATCCTCAGGAACCAAAAACAGAAAATGCCAAGAGTGATTGCAACCAAGAATCCAAATTTTTTCTCGAATCCGATTTCTTTCATCCTACAAACACTCTTCCGGCATTTGATAGTTACCCAGAGGACTCTCTACAGAAAATCACCTATCATCTGTTTCTAGAAGAGCCCTCGTACACAATGGCCACCTCATCCGCACACACAGAACGGATCAAAACCTCTCCCAAACCCCGACCCGCAACCGGACTCAATTTCTATGCTGATTCACCTCTCACCGAGCCGATTGCATTTCCACATCGGGTTTCGAACATTGATCAGACTACATACCATTCTCTATCATTCTCTGATCACCCCTGTAGGGTTCCTGCATCAACCACTGATTATCCTACGGGTCCCTACTCTGACCAGGCTGATTCGGCACAGCCAAACCCTGCGTTTACACTTCCACATCCATCTGAGCTTCATAATTTCTGGTGGGCTCCACACCTTTTTATCCACATCTATCAACCCACCAGATTGATTGGGTTTGGGCTGCATCATCAGCCTGTTGATCTGAACAAGCACCTGGTTGGACCAACCAGGCTCTTAATCAAGGTGCTTGTCTTACAAAACTCTACTGAGTTGACCATCCCCTCTCCATCGCATTTCCCGCTTGGCTGAAGGCATCAAATTTAGCGCTCAACGGGAGGCAGCCCGTCATTCTCTTTGAAAACCTGAAACTTGTTCTGACAGCTTTTTGCACTTGAAGTTCACACTTTAGGACAGCCGACTCCACCTCAGGTGCTTGCATCTGAGATTAGAAATCGTCCGCAACAGTCACCCCGACCCATTCACTCATCAAAACAGCTATCCTAATGTATGAACTTTGTTGAATAAAAACCCCTAGGTTACAATGAGGACATTGCAAATCTTAGGCATGGGGGGGTATGAAAGTGCAAAAACTCGTAAGAAAAGGTTTCAAACAAAAAATTCACATATGCCAAAAATACCATAAAAATTAAAAAAATTTTCGAAAAAGAATAAGAGGAAAAGAGGAGAATTTTGTGAAGGAGAGAAGAAACAAAATGAAAAAGGAGCACAAAATTATAAGAAAAGTTGATAGTCATTAGTAAGGAACTAAGGAATTAACCTAAGTTCTAGACCTCATTCAAGAAAATAACTGAAAAGTGCACAATAAGATTAGTAAGAATGCAAACCTTAGGCATTCTTGAATAGACTCTTAGTACCCATTAAGATCTGGACACTCCTCAAGAGGTTGAGGAAAATGAAAAGCTGAAGTATTAGGTCTAAGGCTTAGGAAGTATTCGGCCTCGTTAACTAATTTTTGGTTTACGGGACTCAGTAACCTAAGCACCCTAATCTCACACACAGCCTGGTTCAGTAAGCGTAAAAATCAGAATCACGCAGAAGCGTCGCAAAAATCTGAAAAGAACACCTAGAATAGGAATGGCCGATCAACACAAGTTGATTTGGACGAGTTCCCAGCGCGGAGAGGCGGAAAATCCCCTCGAAGATGCGTAACAAAATATCATCTCCTCGGTGCTTGTCTCTTAGGATATTTACATATCCTACGGGGGGCATGTAAGCACTCTGCTGGTTCAGATTCCATGGATGGCATTATCTCGAAGTGTCAATTGCCAGGGTCTGGATTCGGCCACGGAATACCATGGATGGGATTATCTCGAAATCTCAATAGCCAGGGTTCCGGGGGTTGCCATGGGCGGTGCTATCTCGAAGCATCGATCGCCAGGAACCCTTGAGGATTGATGATGGGAGCAAGGAATCTGATACAGACCGTGTTGAAAAGCCAATCCTAGGCTAGAACTAAAAAAAAAAAAAAAAAAAAAAGAAGAGAGAGAAAACTCTCCAAACAGAAAAAACTTTCTATCTCTCTCTTACAAAACGCACTGCGAACTGGGCCAGGGCTAAAATCATTTCAAGCACGGGTGCTTTAACCACGAAGTCCAATAAACCTTAGGTTAGTTCTTGCGGGCCTTAAAAACCTTTGCTGAAAGACTGAGGCTAAGGCTAGACAGATTTGGATCTTGATTGGTACTAGAGTATCTTTTAGGCCTATGGTCAGCATTCTAACCTAATCTATGCTCAAATAAAAAGGCACTTATCTAAAACCATTGAAAACTTCATGGTCTAGAACAAGGGTTGAAACCTTAAGTTTTTTGCTAAGGGACTAGCAAAAGCTAGGCATGGGGGTATGATGAGAACCTCATCATGAGCCATAACTAGCTCATTTTGACCCAATACAAAGGATAAAAGCTCCTACATATCTCAAGGAAAGGCTTAACTCAGAGAATTCTGAGTTTGAGAAGAAAACCAGTCATAAGGGGTAAAAGTGCAATTTTACCAGTATAATCTGCATACAGGGTAATTCAGGGCCCAAACACAGGTCAAAACAGCTTAATAAGAATAAAAGTGGGATGAGATGATCTAGCAAGGGCTACAGCACTTCCAAGGAACCAAATGATAATCTGTAACCCTAAAACAACCCACTTCAATTCACAAGGTTCGAGGCAAAGTAAAAATAGAATAAACCCTCTAAAATTCATATAAAAATAATCTCTAGGGTTTAGAACCTTCAATTTGGCCTTTAGAACCCATTTTGGCCTACATTGAGAACCATGCCCAATTAATAACTTAATTTGGGTCTTTACGCAAATTGACCGGTCAAACAAGGTTTAATATGAAAATGAAATTTACCATCAGATTCCTTAGGTTCTAATTAGTCATGTATAAAAACTTGAGCCTAAGAAGAAACCTCCTTGACCGACTTTACACTTTGGTCCTCATATATTTACTCTTTGGCCCTCAACTTTTGAACCCTCGCATTTAGGCCCCTAACTCTCCTTCGTTCTTTGCAAACAGGTCCCTCCTGCAAAACCCTGCCAGCACCATGCTCCGGCGACCTTGCGCGGAGCATGGCGCCGCGCAGGGTAAGGTGGAGGACTTGGCATGTGTACCGGGGGTGCCCTGCGTCGTCAGCCGTCGCAGGAGCACCCCCATGGTCATTGCAGCCCCCCATACCGGCCGTGCGAACGCACGGACGGTATGGGTTCGAATTCCGACCATTCTCCGGCGAGGGAGACACGTCGTCTCCCTCCGCCTTCCTCCCTGCTTCAACCCTATAAATACCCCCCGCCGCTCCACCGACGAAAGCAGCCTGGATCTGACGGAGAAAACCCCCAATTTTCCTCTCTTCTCACTCCGGCAGACGCCCACCAGCTCCGGCGGTTCTTCCTCCTCCTCCTCTTCGCTCTGCCGCAATACCAGCAGCAGAGATTTCTTCCCCTGCTCTTTCCGCGTCGCGCAATACCGGCGCGCGCTGCCTCTGCCCTGTCGTCACCGCCGTCCTTCCCCCACTGGGCATCGTCTTCTCCGGCGACAGTCGATACGACTGTCGCCCTGTTCCTCCCCCTTCGTCCCTGCAGTTAAGTTAGACTTACTCCCCTTCTCCTCCTCTTTCTTTCCCCGCTTTCGATTTAGTCAATTAAGCCCTCTACCGACCCTATTCACCCTCATCCTCTCCGCCTCCGACCACCCTCCGGCGAGCCGCTCCCATCACCTCAGCGACCCACACGGCTCGCCGACCACCGCAGAACCTCCGCCTCCTCACCCTGATCCTCTTCCGCCCCTCCACTTCCCACCGAACACCCTCTGCAGACCCACCGAACACACCCACTCCCTCGCTCACAGTTTGACCTAGGACGACCTGACAGCTCCATCTCGCCCCCTGCAGACCCCCTGACCACCTTCGCCGTGCCACGGCGAAGGTCCCCCGCCTGTCTGATTTGGCCGAGAGGCAGTTCTATTGATTTCAGGTTCCAGGCCTTGACCGCCATTGGCGAGGAAGCTCGAAGCTTGCTCGAGGTTGCTCCAAGCCTAGATATCCCAGGTTGAAGAGCCACGGCCAGCGCGAAAGAGTCTTGCGCACACACCCTGGCCCTCAATTGGAGTTGCGCGCCTCAACAGCTGTTGCAATTGGAAGCACCATCCCTGCTGCAGGCGTGAGAGAAGCGGGGTGCGCGGATAGTCCCACCTCGGGAGTTTCTGGAGCCACACACTCACATAAATTGCAAAACTGCCACCATCTGTTTGCCTCAGTTACCACGGGGTGAGGTCCCTCTCACCCGACCCGACCCGACTCGGCCTCGTCCGTGACCACGCTCCGCGGACCTGGCCCGACCCGATTAGACTGACCTGCACTCCTCGCCCACCACGCACGCCGGTGGGCCTGGACCCGGGCCTGACCCGAACCCGATTACCCGGTAGCGCTCTGGGAGAGCTTCCGAAGAGTGATTTCAGAGAGAGAGATACGCGGGGGAGGGGGGTAGAATAGGTTTTCGCCTCTTGACGAAAAAACTCCGAAGTGTGCAGGCCAAAGAAGAAGAAGCAGACCCGCTGAAGAAGAAGGAGCTGCTGCACTTGTAGCGAAGGCATCGTTAAGTCGTCTCAGCACCGGGGCAGACGACGGAAGGTCAGCAGCCAGAGCAGGAAAGAAGACAGGCTGAAGAAGAAGGAAGAGCAACGGCCATCGCGAAAGAAGAAAAAGAGAGGTCAAGGCAGGTGAAGACAAAGAAGAAGAAGGAATGAAGAGAAGCAAGAAGCAAGAAAAGAAGAAGACGATCTGAAGAAAAAGAAAGAAAAGAAACAAGGAAGAACAGAAGAAGAAGAGCACGAGGGGAAGATCTGAAGGAAGAAGAAGAAGAAGAACAGGAAGAACCAAAGACAAAGAGGAAGAAAGAAGAAAAGAAGAAGAAGCCAAATTTTCATCTCTCTCTCTCTCTCTTTATTTTTGTAATAGAACTTGTATATCTCTAGAATACAACTTGCTCCCTGAGTTCGACCTCGGGAACTCTTTTATTTTTCCGAGTAAAAAAATTTTATATGAAACGTTGGTAACAACCGGCTTTACTACAACGACATAACTCAACCCGGTCAAACCCACGCGTTATCAGTCGTCCAATTTGGTGGACCAGTCTTTACGGTCGGACCTAACCGTTTTTTGTAGAATATTTTTAATTTCCCGGTTAGAAACTTCAGCCTGGCCATTAGTTTGGGGGTGATATGGTGTGGAAATTTTATGATTAACCCCATATTTAGAAAGGAGGTGACGGAATTGTGAGTGGGTGAAATGTGAGCCTCCGTCACTGATAATGGCTTTTGGTATGTCGAATCTTGAGAAAATATTTTTCTTAAGAAATTCGACAACCACACGGTGATCACTAGTGCGGGTGGGTATTGCTTCTATCCATTTAGAAACATAGTCTACTGCGACTAATATATACAAATACCCACCAGAGTTGATGAACGGTCCCATGAAGTCGATGCCCCAAACATCAAAAATTTCAACCTCTAAAATAGGATTAAGGGGCATCATATCCTTTCGAGTCATGTTGCCGATGCTCTGGCAACGCACACAGGACCGAACAAAGTCATGAGCATCTTTGTGCAAGCTGGGCCAATAAAATCCTGCATTAAGGATTTTAGCTGCAGTTTTCTTGCCCGAAAAATGTCCGCCACAGGCCATTGAGTGACAATGTGTTAAGATATCATGGATTTCAGAATCAGGGACACATCGTCGAATAACCTGATCGGCACAAATGCGGAAAAGGTCGGGCTCCTCCCAAAAATAATATTTAATATCAGCAAAGAACTTATCCCGTTTTGTTTTTGGCCAATCAGCAGGGATTTGTTCTGTTGCTAAGTAGTTTGCAATGGGTGCAAACCAAGGGAGGGTTGTAGCAGCTAAAATACTTTCATCAGGGAACTGATCTGGTGGGGTCATTATGTCATTTGTCATAAGACGAGAGAGATGATCGGCCACTACATTGTGCAATCCCGCCTTATCCTTGATTTCCAGGTCAAATTCCTGGAGCAGCAGAATCCAACGGATAAGGCGGGGTTTCGCATCTTTCTTAGTCAGCAAATATTTAATTGCTGAGTGGTCGGTATAAACAGTGACACGTGACCCCAACAGATAAGATCTAAATTTTTCCAAGGCAAATACAATGGCAAGAAGTTCCTTTTCAGTAACCGTGTAATTCCGTTGTGCGTCATCAAGGGTTTTGCTGGCATAATAGATCACAACGGGTTTCTTGCCAATTCTTTGCCCTAGAACGGCCCCTACAGCAAAATCTGAGGCATCTGTCATTAATTCAAAGGGACTATTCCAGTCAGGTCCCTGCAATATTGGTGCCTCAGTAACCTCTTTCTTCAACCTCAAAAAACTCTCCAGGCACTTATTATTAAAATCAAATGGCTGGTCTTTAGTAAGAAGCTGACTTAAAGGCTTGGAGATTTGGGAAAAGTTTTGTATGAATCGACGATAGAAACCCACATGACCCAAAAAGGATCTGATTTGTCTGACAGTAGTGGGCGGTGGGAGCTTAGATATAGCATCTATTTTTGCTTTATCTACCGCAATTCCTTGTTTAGAAATAACATGGCCCAAGACAATACCTTCTTGGACCATGAAATGGCTTTTTTCCCAGCTGAGGACCAGGTTAACTTCTATGCACTTTTGGAGGGTTCTTTCAAGATTTTTGAGGCAATGATCAAAAGAATCTCCAAAAATAGAGAAGTCATCCATAAAAACTTCTAAACATTCACCTACCAGGTCTGAAAAAATTGCAAGCATGCACCTTTGAAAAGTCGCAGGTGCGTTGCAAAGACCGAAGGGCATTCTTCGGAAAGCAAAGGTTCCGAAGGGGCAGGTGAAAGTTGTTTTATCCTGGTCCTCAGGATGAACCGCTACTTGATTATAGCCAGAATAACCGTCCAAAAAATAGTAAAATTCCCGTCCGGCTAATCGCTCCAAGATTTGATCAATAAAAGGGAGCGGGAAATGATCCTTCTTAGTGGCGGTGTTTAATTTTCGATAATCTATACACACGCGCCAAGAAGAAGCGGTTCGAGTGGCTATATTTTCCCCCTTTTCATTGGTGACAACTGTTAGTCCAGCCTTTTTGGGGACTACTTGAGTTGGACTAACCCAGGAGCTGTCAGAAATGGGGTAGATGATATCAGCATCCAGCCACTTAATAATCTCCTTTTTTACCACCTCCTGCATACTAGGATTCAAGCGCCTTTGTGGTTGGCGGGAGGGGAGAGAATCGTCCTCTAAAAATATACGGTGCGTACAATAGGACGGATGAATGCCTTTAAGATCAGAAAGGGTCCAGCCAATAGCTTTTCGATATTTACTCAAAACCTGGAGAAGTTTGTGCTCTTGTGCCCCGGTGAGTCCAGAATTTATAATCAGGGGCAGGGTCTGATTTGGACCCAGGAAAACATATTTAAGTGAATCGGGCAAAGGTTTTAATTCCAATTGTAGGCCCGGTTCCGAAAGAGTTTCTGCTTTGTGGGTTAGAGGTGAGGTGAGAGTGAAAGGGTCAGCTGGAATGTTAGCTGGTTGTGTAGTTGAGGTGGAAGGGTGAGAAAAAGTAGATTGTTCAGGAACCGTATTTACAGCAAAACAGGAACCAAATTGGGAAATCTGCAATGTTTCCTCCACAATGTTTTCTATTTCTGAATCCGAATCATCAAAGAAATCTGATTCCTGGAATCGCCTAGAGGCTTGAAAAATGTCTAGGGTTACAGATTCACCGCCACACATGATCTTCATCTTTCCAGAATCACAATCAATATTGGCGCGGGCGGTGGCTAAGAATGGTCTTCCAAGAATAATGGGGGCAAACTTAAGTGCTTCAGGTACCTCTATGTCCAGGACTAAAAAGTCTACTGCGAATAGACAATCTTTGACCCGGACAAGAACATCTTCAACAATTCCCCTTGGTTTAATCGTAGATCGGTCGGCTAATTGGAGAGTAACCTCAACAGGTTTCAATTCACCGATCTTAAATTCCTCAAAAATAATTGTGGGGATAAGATTAATTGAGGCACCAAGATCCAACAGAGCGCGATCAAATGAGGTATCATTAATGATAACTTGGATTAGGGGGGCGCCGGGATCTTTTCTCTTAAGAGGCAGTCGGCTCTGCACAACTGAGCTGACTGTCTCTGGAAGAATCACCTTTCCTAAATTCTTGGGCTGCCTTTTTGGAGTACATAAATCTTTTAAGAATTTTGCATAGGCAGGGATATACTTAATGGCATCTAGGATAGGGATATTAATTTCTACTTGCCCAAATAAATCCATTAATTCCTTCTCAGTGGGCTCAGATTTTGTTTTTTTCTTTTTTGAAGAGTGGAGGGCTTGTGGAAATGGGGCAGGGTTGCCCTGTTTTGCGTGAATTGGTTCCTGAACAATAGGAGGGGAAGAGTTAATCTGTGTGTCATTAGAGCGGGTTTCTTTAACAGGCAGGGTATTTTGAGTGGTTTTCCCATTCCTCAAGGTAACTGCATTTGCAGTCTGGTTGTTTCTAGGGTGAGGACGGGGAGCCTGGCTGTTATTGAAACCCGGCGGATGCTGAGGTGCTGGATGAATAGGTTGACTGTGATATCCACCTTGGAATTGACTCCTTTGATTGTTTGGGTTGGGCATGGGTTGGGATGGTAAATTCCCAATAGGTCGATGATCAGGAGTAACCTTAACTTGTTGTTGTAAATTGGTAACCATGCGGGTTACTTCTGTCATTTGAGTCTGCATTCCTTGCAGAGTTTTCATGACCTGATTATTAATATCATCCTGGGATGGTCCAGGTTGATACAAAGGTTGCCCATAATTCCCAAAATAGTTTTGTTTGGGAAGAGAAATCGGATTCGGGTTTTTCCAGGAGTGATTCGGGTTAGTCCTCCAATTTTGATTGGAAATGTTGGAGGGGTTTCTAAATTGCTCCTGGAGAGCATAAATATTTTCCGAGGTGGAATCAACAATATTTTGGTCAAAATTCCCGGTTAAATCTTGCGGGAAATCAGCCGGGAATTGCTGGTCAACAGATGTGGCATCGATATTGTGCAGATTCTCTCTTCGGAGAATGTGTGGGGGGTTAGTGTGTGGAGAGTGGACGTGTGGAGCTTGTTTGTTTGTGAGCTTTTCTTCTATTTTCTTTTGGTGAATTTGCATCTGGTCCAGTCGTTGAGCTAACATATATAAATCATCTTGTGTGACTGGAACAGAGGTGGTTTTGGAGTTAATTTCATGGACTCCATGTCTGGGGTTTTGTGATCTGCCAAAAGTGTCCATTGAAGTCATGTTAAATGAGTTTTCACTCATTTCTTCAAAGAGAAGATAGGCACTTTCGGCGTCTTTGTTAAGAAAATTGCCCCCACATGAGGCATCCACAAATCGTTTTAATTGATCTTCTAATCCATGATAGAAGATCTGCACTAGCTGCCATTGTGGAATTTCATGGTGGGGACAACTTCTTAGAAGTTCCTGAAATCTTTCCCAGGCTTCATGGAGGGGTTCACCAATTTTTTGTTGAAAGGTCGTTATAGATCTTCTTAATGCATTTGTTCGACCGATCGGAAAAAATTTTTTAAGAAAAGCACTTTTTAATTGGGGCCAGGTGGTAATAGGACGCCCAACTGTTCTAAACCAATGTGATGCTTTGTCTTTGAGAGAGAGAGGAAAGAGTCTCATTAACCACATGTCTTCCTGCACATGGCGGGAACGAGTGGTTTGAGCGAGGACAGTTAATTCCTCGAGATGACAAAAAGGGTCCTCTCTTGGAAGACCATGAAAATGCTTGATAAGGTTTAGAATAGCGGGTTTGATTTCAAAATCCCCTTGTGGTATGACCACCCCTGGTCTTTCCTCGTAATTGGAAGGATCATAGAAATCCTTAAGAGGAATGACAGGCTGTTGGCGAGGTGGTGGATTTTGTCCTTGATTAGCTAGGTTCGTGACAGTCCTAGCTAGATCTTCTTGATTTTGTTGTAGCCGAGCCAAATGGTCGACCATTAATGCAAAGGGATTTGTATTATGGGTTATAATTGGAGGGCCACCTGGCCCTGCTGATATTTCTGGTTGCTCCAAGTTAGGAAGGTGAGGGAGGGTGGAGTCAGCTTGTGGGTCGGCTGACGGGTTAGAAGTGGAAGCAGAATTTTTTTGACGGCTTCCTGGGTTTTCCATTTTTCTAGAAGACGAGGGGGAAGAAAACAATGATTTCTTGCTACGGGGGGCGAAATCAGATGGTCCCTCAAGGTGTGGCTTTTGGGACCGTCGCCCGTGCATGCACTACTTGGAAGAAATGGAGGGGAGGAGAAGAGATAGAGATGAGAGAAATGTGCACACAAGCAATCAAATTCTAGACCTAACTTAGTTGTGACTCCCTAAAAAAATAAACCTAAGACTTGGTCTATGTAGGAATTAAGTAGTCAATAGTGAATACCCGTTCTATCAACAAATCTGGCCAGGTTGCTTAAGGGGAGGTTTGGGCCCAAACGTTTCCCAGGGAAAACCCCAGGTGCTTGTACAAACCCGCGCCTGGTCGTTTGACACAGCCCCTCAACCTGAACACCAGATATAGATGACAAAATTGGTACTAACTAAAGAAAACTTAAGACCTAAATAGCAAGCCTAAGTTGATAAAGCCTTAGGGGTCAAGTTGCTACAAATTTTAATTAGGTCTAGGATGCTATAGTGCACATGGAATGTAGAGGGCGATTATTGGGTTGTTGCCCTGTTATTTGATTTTTTTGTGTGTGTGCAGGAATTGGAGAGTGGCTCCAATGAAAATCAAGTTGTCACACAATTTTTTTTTTTTTTTTTATATTTTTGTCTTTTAGGATGTGATTTAATTAAATGAATTTTAGGGTTTTTCTCTTTAAGTTTTCAAACAAGTTTGAAAATTCACAATCAAAGGAAAGACAAGTTGTATGTGTGATTGTATATTTCCTTTTAATTGAGTCTCTAAAGAGAAAGAAGAAACCCTAAACCAATTATCCCTGAGACAGAAATTTAACTACCAATGAATTATTTTTAGCTTTCAGAATTAAGTAGTGGTCCAAACAAGTCAAACAACACCACTACTTTGAATAAAATCAAACAAGGATTATAAAAAAGATTTTTTTAAGATTTTAGGAATTTGTTTGATAATAGTTTTGAATTTTTAATTGTACTGGTGTCAAAGTCCAAAAATAATACCCGTGGGTATTATAGACTTTTTAGTATTACCACCGACCTCAGAAAATTTTTATGATTTTATATGATATGTAAAATTTCACAGGGATTCCAACAAGGCAAATTTCACAAAAATTGGATGAGTATAAAAATTCTGAAAATTCACGGACAGTAGCAAAACAGGAAGATTAGAGGGTGTGACCCCTCTGTAATCCACGAATTTTTAAAAATTAAATACAAATCCAATTGATCTGAAATTTGGAACAGATGTTCCAAACTTAATTGGGAATCACTCTATGAAATTTTATGATTTTAGGAGGCCTGTGGTGTTAGTAATCGATTTTTCAAGTCTGGACAGAAATCTAGACCCGAAAAAACAGAACACCAATACTTGCAATGGAATGGTGCTAAAGAAGCATACAAGCAAACGATGATTTTAAAATGCACCACTCCACTTAATTTAAGTGTTTAGGGTCCTGAAAGCCAAGTTTAATATATTTTTGGTAGTTTTAATTAATTATGTGACTAGAAAGAGGAACCAACCTGAATTTTCGCGGGAAGAAAAGGATCTTTAAGCTCTCGCTTCCAGATTCCCGCTTTCCCGCTGTAGTTCCTGCACACACAAAAGAAAGAAAGAGAAGGGGATGAGATCCACTTCAAGCAAGAGAAAATGAGTTAATGCAAAGCCGTGCCTCCCCGGCAACGGCGCCAAAAAGTGATAGCGAAACGCGCGTGATTTGTAAAAGCAGTTTTTTAACGTCGTTGTAACACGCGAATCCGCTTTCGCTTTTAAAATTTATATCCTAGATAGGGGAGTATCTAGGGTCGTCCAAGGAGGCAAAAATTGCAATAATGATTCTCTTGCTTGGAATACAATCTCAACTTTCTTTTTAATATTTTTCAATATGTAATTTTTTTGTATTTTGAAAAGACGAGGGCAAACGGCAGATTGTAGCGAAAAGAACTAACACCTACAAATGATTAAAATTCTAAAAGATAGAAATATCTTCTTCCTAAGCTCACTCTAGGCAAGTTTAGGCCTAGGGTAATTAGGAAGAAGAGGTGAAATAAGTGCTAGAACCAAAACAAACAACTGCAATAAAAAGCTTAAAAGAAGGCAATTTTTGATTGAGTAGAATGAGTGTTCTTTTCAAGGACAAGTAGAGGAAAGCTTCTACTAGAATTGAACAATTTAAAAGCAAGAAAAGAAACACAAATCCTCTTGTAACAATGGTGAAGAAGGTTGTCTTCTTGCTCCAAGCCTAGCTGCTCCTTGGCTTGAAAAGAGGGCCTCCTTCTTCTCCTTCCTTGAGAGCTCCTCCAAGGTGGAAGCTACCACCTTTAATGCTCTCTCCAAAGGGGTGGGCGTGCACCACCCTTAAAAACTCCTCCAAGGTGGCGTGACCACCTTCAAGATCTCCTCCAAGATCTTCCTTGCCTGGCTTCTCCTTTGGCTGGCGTGACCCAAGAGAGAAGGGAAGAGGGGAAGGCACCAAGGGGACAGAATATCCCCTTAATCTTCTTCTTCTTCTTCTCTCTTGGACGTGGGATTCTTGGTGGAATATGAGAGTGAAAATGGCTAGCCAAGGATGGCTTGAATGGTGGTGGGTAGTGGTCTTTTTATAGGGTAGGATGGGGGGTTAAGGTGCCCCTTGAAATGGAGGGCTAGGATGGAAGAATGGAGGTGGTTAGTGATCCTATGGCTAAGGAGAGTTGGCGCCAACCCAAGAGGTATTAAAGGGGGTAGTTATGGTGGTGTTGGTGTCTTTTGGTGGTGGAGAGACACCACCATGTTGGCGCCAACATGGGGTCTTCTAGAAGGGGGGTTAGGTGGATGGTGGAGATGGGTTCAAGGGAGATTGTGTGGTGGAGATGAGGGGAGATTTTGGAGGGAAAAGTGGCGCCATTAAGGGGTGGTTATGGGTAGTTTTTGGCGCCACTTTTAGGTGTCTTTTGGAGGTGGTGGGTAGGTTAGGTTGGTGCCAAGTAGGTTAGCTTATGTGGAGCTTAGGTGGAGCTAGTTGGGTAGAGTTGGTAGGTGGGTTTTTGGGGTAGTACAAGCCAAGGAAGTTGGAGCATAGCTAAGTTAAGCTAAGCTAAGCTAAGCTAGCTTAGCTAATGGAGGAGTAGAGGAGAAGGTGTTGGAGCTAGGGTTTGGAGGAGGGAGCTGAGGAGAAGAAGTCTGGAGCTGGCTGCTGCTGAAGAGGCTGGCATGGGGCTACTCTAGCTGGCTTAGCTTGCTAGTTCTTTGCTAGTTGCTAAGCCAAGCTAAAGTGAGCTAGCTTCTACCAAAATGAGCTAAGGTGAGCTAGGTCTGGTGCTATCGGGGAGAATCAAGCTGGTTGAGGCAGCTAAGGTAGCTTAGCTCAACTGAGATGAGCTAAGCTGAATCCCCGGGAGCTGGACTTGAGCTTCCTGAGCTGAGATGAATTCTTCTTCAGCTGGCTGGAGTTGAGTGGAGCTGAATGTAGCTGGATCTGAGCTGGGGTGAACTCCTGTCAACTCAGCTGAGCTAGCTAGAGCTCCCTGTGAACTAGTGGGAGCTGAGGTGAGCTAGACTCAGCTAAGTTGAGCTGGATCTGAGCTGACTTGAGCTAGGGTGAGCTAAGGTGAACTCTCTTGAGCTGCCATCCAGCTGAGATTAGCTGAATGGAGCTGGGATGAGCTAACCCTAGTTCAAGTAAGCTAGGTTCCAGCTATGGTGAGCTGGATCAAGCTGGGTTCCAACTAGTCTGGGCTTCTCCTTCACCAATTGCCTTCTTGAGTGCTAGGGTTTTAGGGATCTGTGAATCTGTACATCCCTAACACTCACAAAAACACATTAAAACAATAATAAAAAATGCAATGCATGCCTATCCTAATTTATGCCTAAATGCAGCCCAAAAACCCGTTTGCAGAGTAAAATCCTAAGAGCTAGGTTAGTTTTAAAGCATAAAAATGATGATAAACTGGTGTTTATCAATACCCAACCAAAAGACAAAGGTAAAATAAACAACAAACCTATAGAGCCAACAAAGTAATGAACCTAAGCTTCTATAGGATTTAGGAAACTCCCCTTTGCAAGGAGTGCGTCGACGATGACGCGGTGCGTGAGCTACGCGACGATGCAACTTCGCTCTCGTGAACTACGGCGGGAGAGCGGGTGCGCAACAGCTTGATGCTCTCAAGAGAATGGTGCTTGAGCTTGGAGAGCAAGAGCTAGCTAGGACACAAGAGAGTGGAAAGTGTAATACAAATTGTTTCTTGTGTATCTTGGTCTCTCTAGGTGTATCTCTGTGTCTCTAAGTGTGTTTTTTGTGTTGCAAAGGTTCCCCTCTATTTATAGAGGCCTTAGGAAAGCTTTGGAAGGCTTAAGAAAGGTTCCATAGCCGTTGGGAACAAAGTCCAAGAGAATCAGGCCGAAATCAGGACAATGATTACATTTGACAGGGTTATCAGACGTCTAACTCTGGCATCAGACGTCTGGAAGGCCACTTTAAGATGTCTGATTTCAAGGTCAGACGTCTGATTCTATGCGGGTTTCTCCCTGACTTGAATCAGATCTAAACAGGGTTTTTGTGCAAGTCCATCAGACGACATACAGGACGTCTGGCACTATGTCTGGACGTCTGGAAACCTACTTTTACTGTGGGAATTGATTTCCAAACGTTGCAACGGCTAGAAAATCTCTGAGAAGAGATTTTGGGTCAGCCGAGGCAAAATGGTCATTTATCAGACGTCTGGAAAGACCTAAGGACGTCTAATAAGGCTCTAACGGTAATATTCTTGACTGCTTGCTAAGCCAGCCAACGGTCCACTAATCAGACGTCTGGCAAAGTCATCAGACGTCTTCTAAGACGTCTGGTATAAGGTATGGACGTCTGATTTCATCAGACAGAACTAAGTATGTCCAGCCTAACAGTTATCAGACGTCTGAAACAAGAGTCAGACGTCTTAAAATGCTTTATCAGACGTCTGATTTGGGAATTAGACGTCTGGAAGTGCTGTTTGAACCCTATATTGGTTTTCTAAGTATTCTACAGAAAACCTAAGTATCCTAGGGTTGTGCCGGTGTTCCTAGGACTACTGTTAGGGTTCTTTGAGGCTCTTTAACATAATTTTCTAAGGAAAATAAAGAGCAACAAAAGAAACGAAAAATACAACAAGTACAAAAGAAGGAAATCTATCCTATTCTTCATTTCCTTCCATCTTCAATCTTTCGCTCCACGCGAACCTCCTCTGTTTTCCGTCAAGTTCCTCCAATCCGTCCTGGATGCGAGCTCGAACTCCGTCTAAACACGTCCACATTTGCAATTGACCTGAAATCTAGGACTCAAATTGCAAATGTTAAATAACATGTGTTTTGTTATCATCAAAACAAATGATCGTGGTGCTTTAGCACCAACAACCCTTGCCATTACAACCAAGATACAAACATATATTAATAGTTCTACACCTTTGGAAAAAAAAAATCCCACTCCCTAGGTCTTGATCCTAGGGTTTGAGCTCTAGGGCAAAAGAGACAAGGTTCAAGATTGAAACCACATGAGGTGTGGTACAATGGACAAAACAAATTGGGCATTTCAAAAACCAAGATCATTGCCTCACAAAACCATGGGAGGAGAAGGGGTAATGAGGTTATACCCACGGTGGAGCTCCCCCTGATGCGAGGAGGAGGAAAAGGACATGCATGGAGGTGGGCTGCTAGGTCATTGGTCGATGAGGAGGCTACGCAGACGTCTGGTAGCGAGAGCAGCAGCAGCAACCATGGCCGACAAAGGGTTTGAAGAGATGGGGCTTTTGTGTTCAGGTCAAGTGGGACCTTGGAGGTGCAAGTCTTATACTCCAAGGGGTTAGCAAGTCTCCTCCTAAAGTTGGGGAGAATTACATCTCAAAACCCCCAAGAAATCAGACGCGAAAGCATAATTTTCGCTCAAATCAAACGTTTGGTGATGTGATCAGACATCGGGATTAACCATTTGGGATTTTAACACTTTCAATGTCTTCGTCTAATTCTCGGATCAGATGAACTACAAGATGTCTAATTAAATATTTGGACGTCTAATTTCTGCAGACAGACTTCCCTGGAAAATGATTCAAGCTACAAGCTGTCGTCTGATTTCTGTCTCAAACGATAGACTGGACGTCAAAAAACAAAATTAGATGTCTGATCTCTGAAATCCGTACTCCCTAGATTTTAGCCAAAGTTATAATTTGTCGTCTAATTTTATAACTAGACAACTTATATGACATCTGAATCAATATTCAGATGTCTGATATCTGAATCCAGAGCCTCCTAACTTCTGGCCCTGATGCTAAATAGACGTCTGTCAAAAGATATTCAACAACATGACAGACATCTGTGGATTTTCACGGACGTCAAAAAAACCATTTTTACAAACATATTAAATAGGATATGACTTAATGAAATTGATGTCTGTTCAGCATATTTAGACGTCTGGTGTTTTTATCAGACATTTGATATTGCACAAAATGTGCATTTTGATTTTTGAACTGTGTAAATGTTCTCTGACTTGATGAAGTCAAAACTCCTTTAATGTTCATGACAAACAAAATTTCACTAAGTCAATAATTCTTCAAATATCACTTAGCTTACATATGGCTAGTTTCCTACATATGGAATTAAAACGATCATAATTCAAAGGTTTAATGACAATATCAGCCAATTGCAATTCAATACAAATAAATTCAACCTCGATTTCTCCCTTAAGTACATTTTTCCTCAAAAAATGACGTCGAACATCAATATGTTTTGCACGGGAGTGATGTACAAGATTTTTCGAGAGGTTGATAGCATTAGTATTATCACATAATATTTTTATCTTATTAAATATCAAATTAAAATCTTTCAAAGTATTTTTCATCCATAACACTTGGGAAAATGTTAGAGCGGCGGCTATATACTTAGCCTCCGTGGTTGATAGGGCTACACTAAATTGTTTCTTTGAGAACCAAGAGACTAGTGATTTGCCCAAGAATTGGCACGTCCCACTGATTCTCTTCCTATCGGTGCGGCTACCTGTGTAGTTCGCATTGCTATATGTGACTAAGTTGAATTGTGGACTCCTAAGATATTATAAACCATATTCAGATGTGTCAACTAGATATCTAAATATTCGTTTAACTGCATTTAAGTGTGACTGTTTGGAGTTTGATTGAAACCTAGCACATAAGCAAGTACTGAATAAAATGTTAGGTCTACTAGAGGTTAAATATAGTAAGGAGCCAATCATGTTATGATAGAGTTTTTTATCAATGGGTGTACCTGATTCGTCCAAGTCTAGGGAGGTTGTGACACTCATGGGAGTATTCTTCCCTTTACTTTTCTCCATCTCAAATCTTTTCAGCATCTCCTTCGTGTATTTTGATTGACACACAAAGGTCTCGAATTCAAGTTGAGTGATTTGTAAACCCAAGAAGAACTTGAGTTCACCCATCAAACTCATTTCAAATTCTTCATGCATAATCTTGGAGAACTTTCTACACATAGATTCATTAGTAGCACCGAAGAGAATGTCATCTACATATATTTGAACTAATAAAATGTCTTTTCCTTTTCTTTTAATGAACAATGTAGAATCAGCTTCTCCTATAGAGAAGTTTGCACTCAACAAATAATCTTTGAGTCTCTCATACCAAGCTCTAAGAGCTTGCTTTAGACCATATAATACCTTGTTTAATTTATAGACAAAGTTAGGCTTATCATGAGACTCAAAACTGGGTGGTTGTTTTACAAAAACTTCCTTCTTAATGAATCCATTAAGAAAAGTACTCTTAATGTCCATTTGAAAGAGTTTAAAGCCAAGGAAGGCTCAATAAGCAAGAAGCATGCAAATTAATTCGAGTTGAGCTATGAGAACGTAGGTCTCATCAAAATCAATTCCTTCTTCTTGGTTGTACCCTTTTGCTACCAAATGAGCCTTGTTCTAAATGACTACACCGAATTCATTCAACTTGTTCCAGAATACCCATTTGGTTCCTATTACCATTTGCCCTTCAGGCTTTGGTACTAGATCCCAAACTTCATTCCTTTAGAACTGGTTGAGTTCCTCCTACATGGTCATCATCCAAGGTTCTTCGGAGCATGCTTCTTCGACACTTTTCGGTTCAACTTGAGATACAAAGGCGGGGAGACCGAAGGAGCAACTAAAACGAGATCGAGTTTTAACACCATCGAAAACACTTCCACTGACTTGACTTTCGGGATGATCCCTTTGATATATCCAATCTTTTGGAAGATTATGAATATTGAAATTTGAGATGTCAGACACATCAATAGAAGAATCATCTTCATCTTCCATATTGACTCAGTCAATGGAGGAAGAGTAAGGTGATTCATTGAAGGAAGCATGAAGGGTTTCCTCCACTATTAATGTAGTCTTGTTAAAAATCCGATATGCCTTACTACATGAAGAATAACCAATTAAGATGGCTTCTTCACCTTTGGCATCAAATTTATCTAAATTAGAATGGGTATTCAAAATAAATCATCGGCATCCAAAAACCTTAAAATAACTAATCTTGGGTATTTTCCCATAATATAGTTCAAAGCAAGTTTTTCGTAACCCAGATCAAATTAAGATGTGATTTAACACGTAACAAGCCGTGTTAACCGCCTTGGCCCAAAAGTACTTCAATAATCCGAAGTCTATGAGCAATGTTCGAGCACACTCTTGAAGAGTGCGGTTCTTTCTCTCAACTACCCCATTTTGTTGAGGTGTTCGGGGGAAAGAGAACTCATGAGCAATACCATGCTCTTGACAAAAATCATCAAATAAAGAGTTTTCAAACTTGCCTCCATGATCACTACAAATTCGAGTGATTTGGTAGCCTTTTTCAGTTTAAACCTTCCTACAAAAAATAGAAAAGACAGAAAACACTCCATCGTTGGATCTCAAGAAGGAGACCCATGAAAACCTCGAAAAATCTACAATTACAAGGTAATATTTGCATCCACTAAGACTCATATTTTGTTACTCCAAACAAATCTACGTGAAGTAATTCTAGTGGTCTTTATGTGGATATAACTTCTTTAGTTTTAAAGTTAGATTTCACGATTTTGCCTAATTTACAAGAATCACACATAAGGTCATCTACAAATTTTCCTTTAGGAAGGCCTCAAACTAGTTCATGTTTGACAAGCTTTTGAACTAGTCTCATATGAACATGTCCTAGTCCTCTATGCCATACATTTAATTCATTTTTAGCTACAAGAGATTCATAAGTGCTATCTTTATCAAATTCTACAATATAAATGTCTTTAAACCTAGTTTCCTTAAGAAAGGTTTCATTTGTTGATGCATGCATAATTTTAAATATTTTTGAAGTGAAAACTACCTTATATCCCTTATCACAAATTTGACTAACACTTAATAAGTTGTGTTTTACTCCTTCTACTAAAGAAACATTTGAGATAGGGGAAAGAGAGTTACCCATTTTACCCAGACCAATAATATGACCCTTGTGGTTGTTGCCAAATGTAATCGTTCTTCCATCCATACATTGGAGGTCCAAAAATAAGTGCTTGTCTCCCGCCATGTGTTTGGAACACTTGGAGTCCATCACCCATCGGCCTCCTTGATGGTGGTGGTCACCTTGTCTTCTTTCTTGTAGGTCCCTTCGATCTTACAAAACACCTCCTTTGGTGACTTGGTGTTTCTTTAGGTCTTTCTAATTTGAGTTGCCCATCCTTCATTTTGTATATCCAGTTTTTGACATTATAATGTCCTTTGAAACCTACAAAAAAAAGTGAAAGTTGTCTTTTCGATATCCATTGTAATGTGGATCAGTATTTGTTAGTGTTCTCTTTGGAGGAGGATCCTTTTTCAATTCATTTTGACTAGTTTCATAATAGCTTAGTCCAAATTTACTTGAGGAAGGTTTTTGATGGGCAATAAGCTTGTCCAAGTTATCCTTTCCTTTTGTAAATTTGGCTAAGTCCTTAAGCAACTGATTTGATATTTCTTTGAGGTGATTTATCTCTATTTTCATTATGTCTAGTTTATCGTCTAGTCCTCTAATTTCTACTCTAAGTGGGTCATTCTCATCCCTTTTAAAAGAGTTTGATTTTTCAAGAACATGAATCTTGTCAAGAAGTTCTTCTCTATCTAGGAATTTTTGTTCACTCATGGTTGCATATAAATCCTTTGTTAATGATTCTTTTTCAATCATTAAATTTCCTATTTGTATATTTAAAGCTATGGTTTCTTTAGTGAGAATTAAGTTCTTTTCTTGAAGGTCATTTATTAATTCCTTACACTCTATGTTTTCTACTTTTAATGCTTTACTTTTAGTCTTTGTTTCTTTTAGATCTACATACAATAAATCAAATGCTTCTTGCAACTCATCTAGGGAATATGAATTTAACTCAAGTTCCTTGAACTCAGATCCGGATGTGTCGTTGGTTGCCATGAGTCCCAAGCACGTCGTTTCTTCATTTGTTTCCTCTTCGTCTTCTTTGGAGGTGGAGTCATCCCAAGTTGCTTGGAATGCTTTCTTATTGAATGTCTTGGGCTTTGAGAACTTCTTGTAGTCGAAAAGCTTCTTGCCCTTCTTCTCATCATCCCTTTTGAGCAAGGAGCACTCCTTCCGTATCTGACCTCTCTTCTTGCAATTGTAGCAAACTAGAGGTTCTTCTTCCCTTTTCTTTCCCTTGATCTCTTTTCTATTTCTGAGAAACTTTTTAAATTTTTTAGCTAATAAAACAAATTCTTCCTCATTGGTACTTACCTCATCATCCGATGTTGCCATGAAAGCTAAGGTCTTCTTCTTTGGTTTCAGTGTGATCAACTTCTTCTTTTGGTCCATCTTTGTCTCATAAGCCATTAGATTCCCAAGTAGATTCTCCATGTCTAGATCCTCTACTTGGTTGGGTTCTTCTATCGTTGTAACCTTTTACTCCCGTTCGAGTCTAAGGGAACGAAGGAGCTTGGCCTGAAGCTCCCCCTTTATGAATGTCTACCCTAGAGACCTGATGTGAATTGGGTGTACATGTTCCCAAGTCTCATTTTCCTTCATAGTGAAGGCTTCGAATTCATGCAATAAAACATTAATCTTAGAGAATTTAACTCGAGATGTACCTTCGTGAGTTACCTCTAAGGTTCTCCATATTTCATGGGTTGTTGTGCATTGGCTAATGTAGTTGAACTCCTCCGAGCTAAGTGCACAGTAGAGTGAGTTCATCGCCTTTGCATTCAGCCCAAGGTGATGAATCTACTCCACAATGTATCTCGTCTCTGGTTTGTCGGGAATGTTGTATACGAATTCACATTTCTCCCAAATGGAGAAATCATTAGCTTGAAGCTACATCTTCATTCTCAACTTCCAATAATGTGTAGTTGGTTCCTTGGAAGAGAGGTGGTTGGGTAGTGGATTGCCCCTCCGATCTGTCGATAGATACTACTCTTCCCTCCATAAGATCTTCCACAAACGTTACTCCAAAAAGTGGAAACCTTGCTCTGATACCAAATGAAATTGCACGAGAGAGGGTGAATAGTGAATTTAAAAAATAATAATAATAATTACAAGATGAAGTACAATCACAAGAAGGAGGCACAATATTTTTTAGGTGGAAACCCAAATCGGGTGAAAACCACCACCTAAGTCAATCCCTTGACTTAGGATTTTCAATCACAAAGCGATCAATCCACTAACCATACTACTTTAATGAGGGTAGTGTACCTCAAATACAAATCCCACTCCAATCCTTAAATGGAGGTTTTCCCTTCACAATGAAGAGACGGGGATCTGACAGGCCAGATACCCAACTACAACAATCAAATGAAAAGTAAAATGCACCCTATAGAGCACCCCAAAAGTCTTGGGAGATATTTAATGACTTAGCTAGGAAATGCCCTCATCATGGGATTCCCAAGTAGTACTTGGCTCATATTTTCTATCATGGGTTAAGTGACAACTTGAAGAATTTTGTTGATGCGGCATGTGGAGGCAATTTCCTAAGCATCTTCGGGAGCATTTGAATTGTTTGAAAATATAAGTGAGAATTCCCTCAATAATGCCTCGATGTCCACCTTTAGCAGATCAAATCAACCAAAGAGTAGAGTTTATGAAATTAAGGTTAATTCTAATTCGGTTGATTTAGAATTGATTGCATAATGACTGGATAAGGTGAAACTTGTTGGAAAAAATGTAGAAAATTTATATAAGAAATTGGATAATCTTTTGAAGGGAAGGAATTCCTTAGGTACACATTCCAAGGTAAACCCTATGCTTGCCTGATGGGAACACCATCATAATCCCTAACTAGCCACATTTAGTCATATTTTATTGATTAAAGCTCCTACATAATCATCTGGGTGTCGTAATCCTGCATTATTCTGAATTGAGAGAAGAATGGGAAATTAGGGTTAATTATGTAATTTTAACAACATATCACAAACATAGATTAACAAAGGGGTCACTCAAGGGTTAAATAAAGGTCAAATGAGCTCAAAAGTTCAAAAAATGGGTTAGCACTAACAGAAGTGAGGTTTCACACATTTTGAGAACCAAAACAGCACACCAAAACCCTAATTTCAGACCCACTTAAATTGAAGAGGTTTTGGTCAGGATAAAATTCATCTAAACCTCTTAAAATTCATATAAAAATATTCTAAGAGGTTTGGTGCCCTTGGTTTGACCATCTGAACCCATGTTAACCTAGAATAGAGTTGCAGATGGGATTTTACCCTAATTTGGGCTTCTATGCAAATCGCCCAGTCAAACATGGTCAAAACTGAAATACAACTTTCATCATTACATTCCTTAGGTCAAAATTAAGTAAAAGCCAAATTTTAGGCCCAATCAAAGTCCATCTTGACCTAGTTTGCATTTCAGTCCCTTAAATCTCTATTTCCTTAATTAAACCCATAACTTTCGATTTTATTACATATAGGTCCTTAACCTTTCATCATTCTTCTCAGAACAGTCCCTACTGCCATGAGAGTCTAAAAAGGATCTTCGGAACTTCCCCGCCAACATTTAATCAAAGATTTGGTTCTAGAAATCTCATCGTAAAATCCTACAACTTGGTAGAATTGATCCTCGGATCAATCCGCATTGATCAAGGTCCTTTTCAAGGCCAATTATGGTCGGAATTCACATTGATGAGCTCAAGAAAGTTGAGCTTTTAGGTGGCGAAGGAACCTACCCAAATGCCCAGCTTGCCTTGATTGAAGATCGAACTTGGTCCTATTTAAAGACCTGCTCATCGTGCCATTTTCCCTCATGAAATCTTCACCAGATCTCCCCCAAATTCTTCCTCCTCACTGGCATCGAGGACCACCACTAGAGCCCTTCGAAACACCATTGTCACCCTCTTCCACGTACGATAGGCAGAGAGCTCCTCTTCCTCCATCTGCAAAGCTTCCCACAAAGCTTCAGCCTCTCCTGCCCCCTCTTTTGCTCTGATTACTCCATCTCCTTCCTCTACTCTGGCATACCCCTGGTAGCATCCTCCTCGCCCCCTTCCTCTCAATTAGCTCAGGACTTCAACTCCTCTCTCCTCCAATTTCATATCTGGAGCTTCTCCGCTCCTAATTCCCTCTCTGTCATCATCTCTGACACTGGCTGCTTCACCTCCGACCACCTTCATCGCCAACATACCTCCGCCCATCGCGCACCCTATAACCACCACCAACAACATCGCCTCAGGTTTGCGGAGCTCCCCAGCTCCTCAATTTCACTGCTCACTACCACCAACATCCCTCTAGAGCTCATCAAAGCTCCTCCGCCACACACCATTGACCACTCGCACCACCAATCACCTTAGGGTTTTTGTCCGACGAGTAGCGCCAAACCCTTACGCATGTTCAATTTTGACTCTAGGGTCATATTTCTGTCACAGGTATCTCGCCATCGCCGATCGTCGTCTACGCCTCCAGCCACCATTATCTGATCTCCATCGGTCTCGCCCCTAAGTCCAATTAGTGCGGCCCAGCTCCAGCAGTATCTCCAGACCTCCAATTTGATGAAGCCACGGTAGTAGCATCTCCAATTTGGTGAAGAGACCAGCCGATTGCTCACGAAGGAAGAACGAGAAGAAGAGCTCCTCACTTAGTCCCACATCGTGTGGGGAAACATCATCAACTGCTGATAAAAGGATTTTGTGAAAGGGAACCCTCGCCAAAGACACAGGGGTTGGGTCCCCTTTCCACACTCACTCGCACACCTCACCCACCTTACACGTCGGTGGGTCTAGTCCCAGGTCTGCCTACCTGGATAGTCGTTTACCTAGTACTGTTCACCCAGGTCTGATCTGAGAAGGAAGAAAGAAATCTGAGGTGGAGGGGGGAGGGTTTTGCACCTCAAGATTCATGTCCCCTCCTCTCTCAGCACTTAGTTGCAATGTGGGTTGTGAGGCCCTTGTGCCTTGGTGTACTGCTGCTGTTGACTTAGCTGAGGATCGTGAGGTGTTTAAAGTGAGATCGTCGTTATGTAAGAGATGCGTCATAATATAGGACAAAAATTACTCAAATCATTTAAAATTTATAACTCAAAATCAGAAGAGTCCAAGGTCGAACACAGGGAGAAAATAATGAAACTCACACAATAATCTTCATTCAAAATCAATGAGCATAATTAATTGAGTATTAAAATAGATATTCAATGAATACAATTTGTCAGATTGATATTCAATGAAACTCAACAGATCATGGAATCAAAAAGAAAAGAGAATCAAAACAATGGTGATTTGAAGCACCACTTATTCTCTTAATTAAGCATGCATTCAATTACTCAAATTATTCAACAGTACTTTCAATCAGAATTCAATCTTAACTTAGGTTCTTAAATTATTCAACAGTGCTTAGAACCAACTCAATCAGACATCTAAACAGAACACAAGGCTCTTTAAGGAGCCTTCTTCTTCTAAGGCCTTCTCAAAGCTTTCCTTCTCCTTCTCAATGCCTTCTCTTTTCTTCTCAAAGATCCCTTCTTTCAAGCCTTCCTCAAGGCCTTCACAGCACAAGGGAACCAACATCTCAAACGCTAAGTGTTGCACAAGGGTCTTTCTCTTTAGCACAAGGTAGAGGAGCACGCAGCAAAACCCTCCCCCCACTTCCTCCTTATTCTTTCCTCTCTCAAATACCTGGGCGTAATAGGATCCAGATACAGGTTATCAGGTCAAGAGCATTGACCAGGCCTACAGGCGTGTATTGCAAGCGAGGAGTGCGCATAGGTCATGTAAGCGGGTGTGAGGGTGTATGGGGACCTGATCCTCGATGCTTGGGCGAAGAAGCCACAGCACAAAATCCTAATATGCATTGTCACAATCCCTGTGGTTCACGATGTGGCACTAAAGTGCCTACTCTCTTCTTCATGCAAGACCGTAGCAAAAGCTTTATTAATTAGGTGTGCTGCAGTGGCCAAGTCTTCGATTGAAGGACTTGGGAAGGGTCCTGGGAGTGTTGCACATGGCCTAGAAGTGGAATTGAGGGAGATTGCGACCAAAGGACAGTGGCCGAGGTTGGAAACATCAAGGGTGACGACGGAAGATGGCAGATACTTGAAACACAAGATAAGGCCTCACAGCTACATTAAAACATCTCAGGAGGATCACCAAGTGATGGCGAAGGTGGTGGTGGTGTTTACACAATGTGGGAAGTGGGTGTGGAGGTCGGGCGGGGTCGCAGACGGAGTGCGATGGAGGTCGTGTTCAATGGGGTGTTCTAACAGGTGAATCGAGGAATTAGGTGAGGGGTTTTGTGCGGTGAGGTGAGGCAGAGCTTTTGGAGGTCGAGCAGTGGCGTTTGGTGGTGTGTACCGTCAAGGAGGCGTCACCGGAGCTTTGCTGGAGTGGAGGAAGACGGAGGGGAAGAGAGGTGAACGGCAGTCGAAACAAGAGTTAAAAGAGCTAATTCTAAACTAGAGGAAGAGAGGGAGAGAGGGTGACTTAATTTATCAATTGAAAGGGGCAAGAGGGCACCGACTTTGATTGGCCAGTGCCGTGGAAGAGAACACCTCCGGTGAGAGCACAGCGAGGAAAGAGAGTTGGAGAGCTCCTCGCTGGTATTGCGAGGAGAGGACGAAGGAGAGGAAGAGTTTGGCACTCCCAATTTGATGGTTGGGAGGCCGTAGGAGGACGGGTGAGAGAGATCGCTGAAGCTAATCGAAGGAGGTTGAAGGGAGAGCTTTTGGTGAGGAAGTGCAGCCAAACCAAGCTAAGGAACAAGGCCTAAACTCTAAGAGCTTTTATAGAGCTCCAAAATGCTCTAAATTTCTAGATTAAGCATGCTTTTCTCTAAGAAACAGAGGAGTTTCCTCTTTCTAAAATGCAAGCTCGGTGGAGCTTTTCAGGCTCCAATCAAGCCAAATTTGAGGTGCAATCGTCAGAGGATCTTTTAATGACCAATCCCTCCAAATTTGGAGGGATTTGGTTGCCAATTACAGGTGCATTCCTTCTTTGAAGCCGATTGCTTTTGGGTTTAGGAGTCTTTTGTGGGATTCAGGCGACAGGGGGCAGTTGGTGAAGAAGATGACAAAGTTAGGGGGCTGTTCGCAAGGATTTTCGAAAGTTAGGGGCTTGGATGTGAAGTATAGAGTTTTAAGGGACTAGATGCAAACTAGATCAAGATGAACTCTGATTGGGACCAAATTTTGGTACAAACCTAATTTGGACCCAAGAAATCTGATGGTGAAGTTAGATTTGAGTTTTAACTAAGTTTGACTAGGCAATTTATGCAGAAACCCAAATTAGGGTAGAATTATGTTTGTGACTCTGTTTAAGGTTAAAATGGGTTCCAAAGGTCAAATCAAGGGTACAAAACCTTATGGAATATTTTTCCATGATCTTTAGAAGGTTTAGATGAATTTTATCCTGACTAGAACCTTAGTAATTTAAGCGAGTTTAAAATTAAGGTTTCGGGAGCTGTGTTAGCTCTCAAAGTTCATGAAAACCCATTTCTGTCTGTGTAAACCCTCTTGTTAGACTCTAATGCTCATTAAACCTTAAATTAACTCCTGGGAAACCCCATGATTATTCTACATTCATAATATGTTGTTAAAACTACAGAATTAACCCTGATTTAATGTACTCTTCTCATAAAGGATATGCAGCAAATTACAACTTTCCAGCAATTATGTAGGAGCATTTGTCAATTAATCCTGACTAATAAAAGCTAGTTATGGCTCATGATGATGTTATCATCATGAGGTTAAGGCGTTTGAACATCTGCCTTGACATCTGAAGCATTGACTTGGTTCTAATTTACCGGTTACTGTGAAAACATTTGCCTTACATTTGATTGAGAGTACTATTCATATATTTGAGTTGATTGTTGAGCTAAACATTAGGGTTAATTGGTGGTTCAAACCACCATTTTAACCCCATATTTTTGGACTTTGACGCTTTGATTTATTGAAATATTCTTCTGAGTATTATTGTGATATGAATTATATATTCTTCTTGATATTTTGACTAGTGAATTGTAATTGCCAATTTGCTCCCTACAAACGACCTCGGACTCAATTTCTCTATTTTCAAGCACTCTTTATAAATTTAAATGCTATTGCATTTTTTATCGTACTACAACGCACATCTCTTAACACTCAATGAAATCACATCAACATTGCCCAAGAAAGAACTGTTTTACCCTGCACCCAACTCCCTAACCCTCTAGGTCAAGAATTAGTGCACAATATTAATGACCTAACCATGGCTCCACCCATGAGTCAGCTTTACTTGAACCCATCTCTTTCTAGGTACCAAGGAGGGACCTTGATGACCTCAAATTCTGAATTAGGCATCCTGATGCCTAATTATTCTGAGGATGTTAATGTACTCTAGGTATATACTAGAAATGACCCATACTTGAATACCTACAACTTTGGATGTTGTAACCATCCTAATTTAAGCCAGAAACCTACCCATGGTCCCAACCTGACTAGGCAAAACAATTTTGGGCAACCTAGTAGGTACACAACCTCGCACTTATCAGCTGCAGCCTACTCATGAAACCCAACCCTCTGATCTGAGTTTGGTCCTCAAGAAAATACGGGAAATGCAATTAAGACATAAAGAGGAAATGAATCAATTAAGGACTAATTTGACAGGACAATTGGACCAATTAGTAGATGCTAGACAACATGGGATGTTGCCATCCCAAACTATCCCTAGCCCTAAGAATTTTAATAAGGTTAATCAAAATCACACACGAGAGCAACAGGCACATATAGTTCAACCCTCCCCTGTACCCACTTGCCTTTGTTAACCCTAACCAGGCTAAACCTATTTTGTAAAACCCACCTAAACCTTCTAACCCTAATGCTTTTGTTGGTGCCGTTACTTTAAGAAGTGGGAAACAAATCTAAGATCCTTACTTTCCCAAATCTAAATCTAACCAAGAACATGAGGAACCTAAATCTGACCTAGGAAACCAAGATAACTTAGAAGACAAGACTCAGGACCTGAACACTCATGATTTCTCTCAAGCACCCTTTCCTGAAGCCTTGAACAAATCCAGGAAAAAGAAAACCAGTCAGTCTGAGGAGTGGCTTTATATTTTTAAACAAGTCCAGGTGAATATACCACGCCTAGAAGCAATTGAGAATATCCCGACCTGTGCAAAATTTCTGAAGGAAATGTGCACACCAAAATGCCAGGCCAAGTCATCTAAAACGGTAGTGTTATCTAAACAAGCTAGTGCAATTATCCTTAGAAATCTACCCCTAAAACAAAAAGATCCTGGAGCCCCTCCGATTTCATGCATCATTGGAAATATTGTCTTTGAAAGGACTCTTCTAGATTTAGGTGCCTCCGTCAATTTGATACCAACTGTGTTATATGATAAATTTGCTTTTAGAGAATTAAAATTGACTGAGGTCACACTACAATTGGTTGATCGATCTGTGACCACACCGTGGGGAATTATTGAGGATATAATTGTCAAGGTCCACGATTTTTATTTTCCTATGGATTTCTTGGTCTTTGACATGGAGGTACCAAAAATTTAAAGAACACCAATAATTCTAGGAAGGTGATTCTTAGCTACTGCCAAAGCTAACATTGATTGTGAATCTGACAATATGGAAATTAAATTTGGGGACAAGAAGATGAAGATTAATATTTTTAAGGCCATCAAACAATTTGAGGATTGTGGAATGATATAAGATTCTAAGGATGTGGACCACAATGTTGAATATTATATGAACTTAGGAATTTCCCAATCTGACCCTATAGGCCTTGATCCCCAAACCAATCAAGAGGTTAGTCACCCAATCACTAACTTGATTCCACAACCTCATAAGGATAACTATGATCCACCACTAGACCCATCACCCTAAGGATTGATGAGGTGTGGCTCATCATAGCTAAAATGCCCAAGTTAAGCTAAAAATTAGGTTAAACACTATCTTATTAATATGATAAATGGGTTAAGTGTGGAAATTAATGAAAATGACCTAAAACACTCAATTTGTGCTAAAAATTCATAATTAGGTCAATTTTGAGAGATTATCTATTAATTAAGTAAATGGATGTTCTAAATGCCAATTGAACACAAATTTGAGCTTAAAAGAACAAATCAATGGTTGAATTATGTTCCAATATATTCAATTAACATACCATAAAAAGTCCATGGCATTTTGAGTTCATTAAGACCTTGCACTTAGAATTTTACACTTACGTCCTTATTCTAGCACATTCCCTTCACAATTTCTATAGTTAAAACATTCTAGGGACCATTTTACAAACTACAGGGTCTTCTTTGAAATCCTTTAGGGACCTGTCTGTATACATTCTCATCACTTATGGGTTTCCATGTAATTTCTATATCGATTTGCCCCTTTGGGCTTGAGTGTAAAATACTCATTACACCTTATGCTCTCCTCACATGCATTATTCATGCGTGAAAAATACATGTAATAGCCACCGTCCATTCTGTCCACCATTGATCCAAGAGAGGATCTTGATTAAACCTTAGATTGACAGTTGATTATGCAGCAATCATAGGTCTTAATTGACCTAGATTAAGCTAGGACTTAGCATAAGGTAGGGTTATTCATGCATGCATACACATTATCTGCATCTTTATTACTTTACTTTAGCTATGCATAAAATAATGTTATAATGTGCTGATTAAGTGCATTATGTCAACTGCAGGCAATAAGCAGATCTGGAGATGGATTTGGAGCAGGATCTGAAGCTGGATCAGGAATAACGGGAGTTGTAGCAGAGCTGAAGTAGAAGGCTTAGTTTAAATATAGGAACAATAATGTAAGGGGGTTAAAGTTTGCTATTCTAATAAGTAGGAATAAAGCAGTAAAATGTGAAGAGCTTAGGTCCATCCTTGCCCTAGGATAGCTTAGAGACTTCCCCAAGCCTTAGCCACCCTTAGATTAGGTCACAACACCCTAGGAAGCCTTAAAGCCCTAGTTCCAACCCTTATCTGGACGTCCAGATAAGTTATATGACGTCCAAGACCCTTAGCCATCTCCCGCACACCTTAAACCCATTTCTGCAGTGTTATTGGACGTCTAGACACTTTGTCAGACGTCCAATTTCTGCAGAATACCCAAAATAGAACCTTGATTTCCCCCTGACTGAAATTGGACGTCCAGAACTGAAGTCTGGACTTCTGATTTTTGAGTATAAGTCATCTGATCCTATTTTTGGACGTCTGATACTGGTCTCCAGTCCCTGTTTTGAGATTTAAGTCTTGATCTTGGATCTCTAGCTCCCCAAACCTAATCCCAACCCCATAGGAACCTAAATTAAGGTGTCCTAACCCTAGTACATCACCTCTAGAACTACCTAAGGACCTAATTAGGTCCTCACCAAACCTAATTGACTTAGATTAAGTCAATTACCTTCACCTAAGTCAATTGGACTCATTGAGTCCAATTGAGCTTAGATCTCAGCCCACACAAGTTCAATTGGACTTAGTGAGAGTCCAATTGACCTAAACCCAACCTGATTGAGTTATGTCACCCTCAATTAGGCTCACACTCATTCAATTAAACTCAGGTTAAGTTTAATTGCATTTTCACCTTAGCAACTAGGGTTTGTAACCCTAAAATCAAGACCTACACCTACACAAACCCCTTAGGACCTATCCTAAGCCACCTAACCATGTAAAGCACGACCACACACACACACACACACACACCCATTCACACACACACTCCTCTAGAATTCTCTAGAGTTCTCTTGAGATGGCGCCACCTCTTGGTTGCCAAATTTAACAACCAAGAGGCATTCAAATTGAGATCCACAATTTTTGGATCTCAAAGACCACCTCCACCCACATGTGGCCAGCCACTCTTGGACTCTCTCTAGAGAGTTCCACGCCTCCCTAGAGAGAAGCCATTGGGTCTATAAAAAGACCCCATGGGCGGCCAAGTGCACCCATTCACATCCTTGGCTTCCATTGGCACCACTTACCTCATTAGCTCCATACACGCCCACCTTCACTTAGGTTAGCTACTCAACCTCCACGAGCTCACCACCATCATGGATGACTCCATGCCGGGATGCTGGATCAACCCTACCTCTCTCCAAGGGTCGGCCTAAGCTACATTGGCCGCCCCTTATTCTCCTCCCGACCACTCCACGGCCATCGGGGACCACCCCTGAATGCCCTTTTATTCTTTTAGATTTAATTCATGCTCTTCATAATTTTATTGCTTTTATTTACTGCTTAGTAGTGTAGTCTTATTTCTCCCCCAATGATCCATGCGAAATACCCCCATCGATTCTTGTATGCAATCATTTTCTGGTAGCTAGGTTTAATTTTCAAGCACTTATGTACAAGCTTTCCTCTAGATTCCTTATGCAAACAACTCCCCAATGAATAAATGAAAATGCATTTATATATATATATATCTTTATGTGTTTGAAATCACCACGAGCTTAATAATTATCGTATTTATGTGATTTAAGTGCCTGCTCTTTAACTATCTATTACGCACCAGCATGTCATTTCCTGAGGATATTGAAAATCTAACAATAGATGCTTTCTCCATAACTAGTCACCACCTCACTAGAATCGTGCACACAGAAACTCACACATTCACTTTCATAATTTACTTGACGCATGCGCATGTGATCTGAGTTAATAACAGAAGGGTGAAGTTTTAGTTAGGAGATTGGAAACTGGCGTGCGTCTTTAAACGAAGTAGAGTAGTAAAAAGCTCGATTTCAAAAGTGAAAGTAATGCCTCCCAGAGACGAACGACCGGGACTCAAATCTCGTAATTTTTGTAAAATAATATCTTTGTTGGATCGTACTTCGCGACTATACTACGACACTTTTTTCTATCAAATACGCGATCTACGACATTCCAAACAACAATGCGAGCACCTTCGCTCCCTCACCCAGATCACATCCAACAACTGCTCTTCAACTCTAAAAGTTCCCGTACTCCTCACTAACAGACATCCATTGTTAAGACCTAACATTCCCTGGCCCACTGATGCGGTCACCTAATCCACCTCGCATCTAGATAAGGAGCTACACCCTCACTCGCAACCCCTATCAGCTCCCTCCCCCTTGAGTTGATCAGTCGTTCATCCCTCTGATTGCGCAGCAATCATAGGACCTAATCTACCTAAATTAAGTTAGATCCTAGCGTAACTTAGGAATAATGCATGCATGAGCAGCATATTTTGCATTATAGTTGATTTGTTTAGCCGTGTAAATAATAATGCTATTTTATGTTCTAATTAAGAGGCAATAATAATTGCAAATGATTCAGAGTCGTGGATGATAAATTTGACCGTACGGATTTGATCAGGATGATGATTGGAGTCCAACACTTCTGAAATCGTCTTGATCAAACTTCCATAGCATCATATACAATCCGTTGAAGATCAAAGGCCAACGGGCAAGGTGGCTTAAATCCGAACCTCAGATGCTAAATCTGACCATAAGGATGGATCCAGATCAACGATCGCAGTCTGATGGTGCAAAACTCACCTCAATCGGAGCCTTGTAGCACCAACTACAAAGGCTGGAAGATGGACGGTCAGGATGGTGCCATGTGGCACTATCCCAACAGCCCTCTACCGCACCCTCAGCCAGTGAAGCAAAATGCAAGGTCATAGGATCGTCATCCAGTGACCATGATTGAGCCACGTTGTCGGACCCGCCCCCACACTCTTCATCAAAGGAGGCCTCATCTCAGCTATTGGATCGTCATCCAATGGCTGAGAGCACGCGAGAAAGAATTCAAAACCACAACCATCCATGCGCGTAGTGCGATGGTCAACCAGCAACGTGAGGCGAGCGTTCGAGGAACGACAAGCCTATAAATCAAAAGTGGTGGCGTGCCACAAAAATTAAAGCATCGATGCACGATCGAAGAGTGTAGGGCGAGCTACGTGGAGTGCGGTGGACCATCAGATTGAGCCACGTGATGATGAATGGATGGACGCGTAGAGGGATGCGTCATTGTACAAGGGGCACATTAAGGCGGTAGCGTGCATGATCTCAACTATCGATCGTCGCAATCGAACAACTAAGATTGAAAGTGGGAGCATGTTCGAGGAAAGCTGTGGTGGTGGATCGGGTGACGTAATGTGTGCCACGTGGTGTGATCTCATGCATGCATGCATTGGGCACATGATGGAGGCGCGTAGACGTGGGATTTTGACGTGATCTGAGCCATAATCTCCAAATCAATGGATCTTGTGGGTCCAGATCAGTTGCATGGATTAAGGGTCTAAAAAAACCCATTTTGCTCCTCACATTTGTTATAAAAAGGACCCCAGACCCCCCCATTTGAGAGGCAATTTCATCTCCGCACATCTCCCGCTCCCTTCTCCTATGAAGAGCCCTCTTCCTCCAAGACGTCCACCAAGGCCACCCTTGGTGCACTGCTGCTGCTACTCCATGTCTATCCAAAGGCCACCAAGGACCACCCTTGGTGCCCTTTTTCTAGTAGAATAGATTGTTGTTTTCAATTCTTCTAGTAGTTCTAGTCTAGTAGTTGTTCTAGTTATTTTAATTTAGTTCAAGTTATTCTAGTTAATCTTCTTGTCAAGCATTCAACTAGATGGACAACTTGCATGATTACTACTTGAATAAAGTTGATTTGCCTCATATCATATATCTATCTTTCATACTATTCTAGTTCTAGTTAGAATAGATCGGTATTGAAATCAAGTCACATTTCTACCTCCTTGAGTTCGATCGAGACTTACCAAAGTTTCGTTATATTTGTTTGTCAACATGTTTTCGCACTATACTACGACAAAAGTATTTCAAAATCGTAATTCCACGTTACGACAAAACAACGCCGTTGCCAGGAAGGCACGACAATTCTTCATTTGATATCTGATTTAGTGTATTGTCTTTGATGTGCAGGTACGAAACGTGGATTTTGTGCAGGCATTGAGAGCAGTTGAAGAAATTCAAGTACACACCATCACTTAGATAAGAATTCGTTGTTGAAAAAAATCATTCACAAAATTTAAAAAAAAATTGGTGAAAAGGCTTAGTTGGGATTGAAAATACTTTAAAGAGCCTTATTGCTATTTTTAGAAATTTGGCCAGAGTTTTGATATGGATTTGAAAAATCATTTGTTGCATTTCTAGTGATCTAAAAACTTTGAAATTCGGACAAGTGCGAGATTTTCAAATTATCTTTCCAATGCCACCATTCCTTCAAAAATATTCAATTTGTGGAATTTGAAAAAATTCATGGAGTGCACAGGAGTCAAACAGACTGAAATCGACTTTGAAGACTCAGCTGTGATCTAATAAAGGTGGACGGGGAAGATGAAGACTCAGCTTTTGTGGGAACATTGGGCTCCTTTGTAATGACCCAATGTCACATTCATCTTCACTGTCAAGGTTTTTGGATCTTGATACACACAGGATCAAGGCTAATGCCATGCACATTTCATCCCGTGGATCTAATTGTCTAGGGTGTTCATCTGATCACAACTCCCCAGATTCTGAGTATCCTATCCCACTAAGTACTGATTTGCCCCTATTGACGTAGGATGGAGTGACTGCGACAAGTGGATTTCCCGTCAATGCAATCATAGCCAACCTCTTCATAGGTGGGGAATCAGTGAGAATTCACGAAAATCAGGATTATCAGATTTCCTCTATCGATTCTTCTCCTCCCATGCACAAATCTGATTCCCACCCATGCGTAATTGAGTTGAAGCCCTTACCAAATTCACTCAAGTATGTGATTTTGGGTGATAGTGAGACATACCCAATGATTATTAGTGCTCACTTGACCCCAGAACAAGAGCATCAATTGATCTCTATCTTACAAGCACATAGGGCTGCTATCGGGTGGAGCATTGCTGATCTCTGTGGGATTCGCCCCTTGTATTGCACTCATCATATTTATACGAATGAGGGGGTGAAACCTCATAAACAACCTCAGAGACAGCTAAACCCAAATGCTAGTGGGTGAGTCCTATTCAAATTATGGCCAAGAAAGCAGGAATCACTGTAATCAAGAATGACAAGGGAGAATTCATTCCGACCCACACCACGACTTCGTGGCAGGTTTGCATCAATTATAAGAAACTGAACACAACTACCAAAAAGGTTCATTTCCTTTACCTTTTATTGATCAGATCTTAGAATGGTTAGCCAGGTGCAGTTTCTTTTATTTTCTGGATGGATACTCTGGGTATAATCGGGTTGCAATTAACCTGGAAGAACAGGACAAGACTACTTTTACATGTCCCTTTAGAACATTCTCTTTTAAGCGAATGCCCTTCGGCCTCTGCAATGCACCAACGACATTTCAGTGTTGCATAATGGCCATTTTCTCTAATATGATTAGGGACTATGTAGAAGTATTTATGGATGACTTCTCCATCTTCAGAGATGATTTCTTGCCTTGTCTTGATAACCTCACAAAGATCCCAAGGAGGTGCATAGAAGTAAACCTAGCATTTTTATGGGAGAAAAACCATTTTATGGTGAGGGATGGCATTGTACTAGGATACAGGATCTCTTTTGATAGACTCGAGGTCGACCAAGCTAAATCTGAAGTCATTTCTCAACTACCTCCACCTAGCTCGGTTAAGCAGATCAGATCATTCTTAGGTTATGTCAGATTTTACCAAAGATTCATTCGTGATTTCTAGAAAATTGCCCATCCTTTGACAAACCTTCTGGTAGCCGACGTCCAATTTGACTTCTATTCCTCGTGTCTCAGCACTTTCGAGACCTTACGAAGTGCTATATCTAATTCACGATTCTCCAACCACTCGGCTGGTCTCTCGATTTTGAGATGATGTGTGACGCCTTCGATTTCGCTGTCGGAGCCATTCTAGGCCAACATCGAGAGTGCCATCTATTTGTAATCTACTATTCTAGCAAGATGCTGAATGAGGCTCAGTGTAATTATACGATTATTGAGAAAGAACTTCTAGCAATAGTATTCAGGTTGGAGAAGTTTAGATCTTATTTACTTGGGTCAAAAGTGATTATTTTCACTGATCATCCATCCTCCAGCATTTGTTGGAAAGGAAGGATGCAAACCTCATCTTATCAGATGGGTCCTTCTTTTGCAGGAATTTGATGTCGAGATTCATGTCAAAGCCAGACCTCAAAATGTGGTGGTGGACCACCTATCTCGGCTAGACCCACAACAGACCGCCTATTCCCTACCTATCTTAGATCAATTCCCAGATGAGTCTCTTTTGGCCGTTAATTCTGTTGAGTTTACCTAGTACATAGATATTACAAATTATCATGTCATAGACAAGTTTCCCAGGGGTTTATCCAAGAACCAGAAACTTAAATTCATTTTAGAAGCCAAATTTTATTTCTAGGACAAGCCCTTGCTCTTTCACATTAGGGTTGATCAGATATCAAAAGGTGCATCCCTAACCCAAAAATTTCGAGTGTGCTATCTTTTTGCCACAACGATGCTTGTGGTAATCATTTTTCAGGCCGGAAAACCACTGTGAAGATTTTGCAGTCGAGTTTCTTCTGGCCAACTATTTTCAAAGATACACACGATTTTACCAAATGCTATAAGCAATGTCAGTCAATTGGTTCTATGACCCAGAGAGACATGGTGCCTCTCCAACCCATTCTAGTCATAGAAGTATTTGACGTTTGGAGCATTGACTTTATGGGCCCATTTCCAAACTCGCTTGGCTTCAAGTACAAACTTCTCACAGTTGACTATGTCTTGAAGAGCATTGAAGCCATCCCGACAAGATGGGCTGATCATAAGACCGTTAAATCTTTTGTTCAGGAATTTATTTTTGCAAGATTTGAGTTCCCTACACTCTGATTAGCGATGGGGGCAAGTCACTTTATCCATTCTCATTTTAGATCTCTATTGAAGAAATACGGGGTACATGATGGTTCAATTCTCAACACAGTTAATTAAGGTTATTAGTTTTAACTAATTGCATAAAGAATGGGCTTAGGTTAACTTGATCATTAAATCATTATCGTTGATTGTAGTATAGTGTCAAGCTAACCTAACATTTTACATTTTATTCTTTTTAACTGGTTGAGTCCAGGTCGTTCACTAGGAGGTATAAACTTAATTAATTCACCATTTCTATTATTTTAAATTAACTAATGACTAATTACTACATTAATTACATTTTTTTTTAAAAGATGAGGAGTGTTATCTATAACGATAGCAGACCCGGAACATTTTATACAAAACTCTTTAAAAGAATTACAATGAATCACACCACTCCTTTACAAATCTCCAACACTCCCTAAACATGTTCCCAAGATTTATAGAGCTCCCTCTAAACAATTGCTCATTCTGAGCATGCCACACACACCACATGACTCCAACCATCTTCACTTGACACTCTCCTTTCGTCAGAAGTCTTCTCCATAAGTCTTCCCATGTGGGAAGAGCTTCGCCACATGCACTTCTCCAAATTTGATCCGTCATTACATAGGATGAGAATAAATGCATCCTACTATCTGATGGGAAGCCGCACAAGGGGCAATTTTGGGCAACAGCACCCATCCTTCTAGATCTCACATCCTCGGTAACCAAGCCATCTCACCTACATAGGCATAAGAAAATCTTAATCTTGAATGGAATCTTCAAAGACCAAATTTTGGTACATTCCCTATCCCCCCTCGACTGATCTGTGTTTGAGCAAGCCACCAGACCCTGCCTTCGCTAGGGTGAAAAGACCACGTTTCCATCTGAAGCAATCTATCCCTCCCACCGATTGGAATGCCTCAAGTTCAGCCAGCAATCGCTCCTGTTCTGCCTGCGTGTGTCCTCCCTCACGCACTCCAGTGCCTGCTATGCTCCATCTGCCATTAGCATCATCCCAACATTCATTGACAGTGACCCTGCTTTTGCAGCTGCTGCATATGCCCTTGGGAAGGACTCACTCAGGCTGCCCAGACTTGACCATCTATCTGTCCAGAACATGAAGCTCCTGCCATCACCCAAAATAGGAGTTAATTCCACCCAATTATCGTGTATCACTTTCCATACTGACTGCCAAAATGGAGAGGGGCACTAGGGGGGAGTGGACCAGAGTTGCATAATCGAAGAGCCATGGGCATCCTTAATCAGCTGTGGCCATAATTTCCCTTCATTTGTGGATAATTTCACTGCCCATTTCAGTAGCAATGCATTATTAAACTCTTTGAGGGAGCGAATCCCCAGCCCACCCTGTGACCAAGGTCTACAAAGCTTTTGCCACTTAACCGGGTGCATGAATCTTCTTTCCGCCTATGCACCTTTCCAAAAAAATCATTTTCTCATCATATCTAGCCTCTTCCATACCGCCTTCGAGATATCGCCTTCGGGGATCTAAACATAGAAAAAAAGAAGACGGGGATAGAGGTAATGACCGAGTTGAGAAGAATTAGTCTTCCCCCCTTGGACAAAAATTTTCTGCTCCAATTCTCTAGCTTAGCTGATATTTTCTCAAATAGGATGGCCCAATCACTCTTCTTCAGCTTACCACTTCTTAGGGACAGACCCAAATATCTTATTAGCAAAGTGGTCACAGGCATGTGTAGGATGGAAGTAATAGTTTCCCTCTCCTGGGCTACCATACCAAAGCAAACTAGGGATGATGTCATGCCATTTAATCTAAGTCCTGAAATCTCCCCGAAAATGCTAACCATAGTGTATAAGATCTCCGCCTCTTCTCTCCCCCTTCCACAAAGAAAACTGTGTTGTTAGCATATTGCAGAATAGGCGCCAACACCCTGGAGTTTGACATAGAGTAACCCTTCACCAATCCTACACTAGCCAACCTACACGAGAATTCAGCCAACGTGTCCACAGCTAAATTAAAAATTAAAGGGGCCAAGGGTCACCCTTGTCTCACTCCACATTGCGGTTGTATCCACACCTTGCACGGCCTTCCATTAACTAAAGGCGAAAAGGATGATGTCACGATACACCTTTTCATCCACTGAACCCAAAGTACAGGGAAGCCTCTCCTTTTAAAAATCTCCCACATGTAAGGATTTACTCTTCCACCTTCCACATGCAGGCTTTACTCTTTCTTCTGCACCACCCTTCCACCATCTCCTGTGCTACAATGAAGGATTCTTGTAGCAATCTATTGGGGAGGAAAGCCGACTGTACTGGACTAATTAAGTCAGACAAAACTCCCTTCAAACGGTTGACCAACACTTTGCTGATGATCAGGTAGATCGAGTTTGAAAGAGCGATTGGTCTAAACTCTGACAAACTCTTAGCCCCATATTTCTTTGGAAGCAAGAAAAATACAACTTGTTAATTCTTTCCATCCCTGAGTTACCACTTTGGAATTCTTTGATGACTTCCATCACGTCCCCTCTGACCACTTGCCAAAATTCCTTGTAGAAAAAACTTGAAACCCGTCCGGTCCTGGAGACCCTTCCGCATTCAACCCATTCATAGACTCTACCACCTCCTGCTCTGTGATGCTATCTGTCAACCTGTGAGCGGCCTAATCTCCCACCCAAGAAAGGCTTGATGCTACCATTCTCCAACTGCCCCTCTCTGTTGCCTTGGTGGTCTCGCTGAAGTATCGTACAACCTCCCTCCAAATATCATCAACAGAAGTTAGTATGAGGTCATCCTTCTTCAGTGAGGATATGAGATTCACCCTCCTTCTAGCACTTTCAGCCATGTGAAAGTACTTTATGTTTGCATCCCCCTCTTTTAATCGCAGTTGCCAAGATTTTTCTCTCTAATCCATCTCTCTCGCCAAGTCCTCAGGGTTGACCACCTCTTGCCAGTCCTTTCTTTGCTCCATCTCAGCCTTATTCAACCATCCAACATCTTCTTTTTCATCCAGCATTCATAGCTGATGGGGTCGACAGCAGGGTTTTATTGTTATAGCGTCGTAGTATAGCCAGTTGTTGCCATCATTTCAAATATATAAATTTTTTTTTTTTTTTTACTCGGAAAAGAGTTCCCGAGGTCGAACTCAGGGAGCAAGTTGTATTATAGAGATATACATGTTTCTTTTACAAAAATAAAGAAAGAGAGAGAAAGGATTTGTTGTTTTCTCTTTGTTTCTCCTCGTCTCAGATCTTCTTCTTCTTTGTCTGCAGAGGTGATCTTCTTCTTCTGCAGTGGTGATGCTCTTCTTCTTCTTCCAGCTGTTCCTGCTCTTCCTTTTTCTTCTGTCTTTCTTCAGATCTTCTTCTTTCTTCTTTGTTCTTCTTCTTTCAGTTCTTCCCTTGTTCTTTTGTGTTCTCCTCTGCCTCGCCTTCTTCTGTTGTTCTTCAGATCTCCTTTTTTTTTTCTTTTTCCAGTCAGGACGTCGCCCCTTCTTCTTTCTTCTTTTCTCTTTAGGACGTCGTCTGATTTCCAAATCAGACGACTTAAACTCCCTGTTGCTACAGTGTCTCCCTCAGCTTCCTTCTTCTTCCGCGATCCTTCTTCTTCACCTGTGCCTGCACCCTTCAGAGCTTACGTCAGAGGACAAAACCTACTCTACCCTCTCCCCCCCGCGTCTCTCTCTCTCTGAAACCACTCTTGGGAAAGCTCTCCCAGAGCTGCCGGGTAGTCGGGTACGGGTCAGGTCCAGGCCCACCGGCGTGTGTGGTGGGCGAGGAGTGCAGGTCAGTCTTAAGTCGGGTCGGGTCAGGTCCGCGGGGCGTGAGCGCGGACGAGACCGGGTAACCGGGCGGGTGAAGGGGACCTCACCCCGTGTGCTGAGGCAGTAGAGCTAATGCACAAAATCAATTTAAACGGTGAAGAGGTTGTGAGGCTTACCGATGTGGGACTAACCGGAGGCCTCTCCTCGCGTGCACCTGCTGGGAGACCGCGGCCTAGCTTCTGCAGCTGCGGCTTCGATTTGCGTCGGTTGCTGGCTGGTTGCCTTCACAAGACTCCCCGTAATCTGCAGCAGCTGGAGACCTGGAGCGCGGGAGAAGCTGCTTCAATGTGCGTTAATGGCGGTCGAACCTCAAAACTTGCAGGGACGAAGGGGGAGCAGCAGGGCGACAGCCGGAGAAGACGATGCTCAGGGAAAGGGGCGGCGGCGAGCAGAGAGCCGGAGAGGCGCCAGCTGGGTGCGGCGTGGCGCGGGAAGAGCAGGGGAGGAAGTCTCTGCTGCTGGTATTGAGGCAGAGCGAAGAGGAGAAGGGGGAGGAACCGCCGGAGCTGGTGAGCGTCTGCCGGAGAGAGAAGAGAGGAAAGTTGGGGGTTTTCTCCGTCAGACCCGAGCTGCCCCGGTCGGTGAAGCAACGGGGGGTATTTATAGGGATCAAAACAGGGAGGAAGGCGGAGGGAGACGACGTGTCTCCCTCGTCGGAGGATGGCCGGAAACGAAAACCCATACCGTCCATGCGTTCGCACGGCCGGTATGGTGGGCTATAGCGACCAGGGGGGTGTCCCTGCGACGGCTGACGACGCAGGGCACCCCCGGTTTACTTGCCAGGCTTCCCCCCTCACCCTGCGCGGCGCCATGCTCCGCGCAAGGTCGCCGGAGCATGGTGCTGGCAGGTTTTGCAGGGGGGACCTGAATGCGAAGAACGAAGGAGAGTTAGGGGCCAAAATGCGATGGTTCAGAAGTTGAGGGCCAAAAAGTAAATATATGAGGACCAAAGTGTAAAGTCGGTCAAGGAGGTTTCTTCTTAGGCTCAAGTTTTTATACATGATTAATTAGGACCTAAGGAATCTGATGGTGAATTTCATTTCTATATTAAACCTTGTTTGACCGGTCAATTTATGCAAAAACCCAAATTAAGTTATTAATTGGGCATGGTTCTCAATGTAGGTCAAAATGGGTTCTGAAGGCCAAATTGAAGGTTCTAAACCCTAGAGATTATTTTTCTATGAATTTTAGAGGGTTTATTATATTTTTACTTTGCCTCGAACCTCATGAATTGAAGTGGGTTGTTTTAGGGTTACAGATTATCATTTAGTTTCTTGGAAGTGCTGTAGCCCTTGCTAGATCATCTCATCCCACTTTTATTCTTATTAAGCTGCTTTGACCTATGTTTGGGCCCTGAATTACCCTGTATGCAGATTATACTGGTAAAATTGCATTTTTACCCCTTATGACTTATTTTCTTCTCAAACTCAGAATTCTCTGAGTTAAGCCTTTCCTTGAGATATGTAGGAGCTTTTATCCTTTGTATTAGGTCAAAATGAGCTAGTTATGGCTCATGATGAGGTTCTCATCATACCCCCATGCCTAGCTTTTGCTAGTCCCTTAGCAAAAACTTAAGGTTTCAACCCTTGTTCTAGACCATGAAGTTTTTAATAGTTTTAGATAAGTGCCTTTTTTTATTTGAGCATAGATTAGGTTAGAATGCTGACCATAGGCCTAAAAGGTACTCTAGTACCAATCAAGATCCAAATCTGTCTAGCCTTAGCCTCAGCCTTTTAGCAAAGGTTTTTAAGGTCCACAAGAACTAACCTAAGGTGTATTGGACTTCGTGGTTAAAGCACCCGTGCTTGAAATGATTTTAGCCCTGGCTCAGTTCGCAGTGCGTTTTGTAAGAGAGAGATAGAAAGTTTTTCTGTTTGGAGAGTTTTCTCTCTCTTTTTCTTTTTAGTTCTAGCCTAGGATTGGCTTTTCAACACGGTCTGTATCAGATTCCTTGCTCCCATCATCAATCCTCAAGGGTTCCTGGCGATCGATGCTTCGAGATAGCACCGCCCATGGCAACCCCCGGAACCCTGGCTATTGAGATTTCGAGATAATCCCATCCATGGTGTTCCGTGGCCGAATCCAGACCCTGGCAATTGACACTTCGAGATAATGCCATCCATGGAATCTGAACCAGCAGAGTGCTTACATGCCCCCAGTAGGATATGTAAATATCCTAAGAGACAAGCACCGAGGAGATGATATTTTGTTACGCATCTTCGAGGGGATTTCCCGCCTCTCCGCGCTGGGAACTCGTCCAAATCAACTTGTGTTGATCGGCCGCTCCTATTCTAGGTGTTCTTTTCAGGATTTTGCGACGCTTCTGCGTGATTCTGATTTTTACGCTTACTGAACTAGGCTGTGTGTAAGGTTAGGGTGCTTAGGTTACTGAGTCCCGTAAACCAAAAATTAGTTAACGAGGCCGAATACTCCCTAAGCCTTAGACCTAATACTTCAGCTTTTCATTTTCCTCAACCTCTTGAGGAGTGTCCAGATCTTAATGGGTACTAAGAGTCTATTCAAGAATGCCTAAGGTTTGCATTCTTTACTAATCTCTTTGTGCACTTTTCTTGAATGAGGTCTAGAACTTAGGTTAATTCCTTAGTTCCTTACTAATGACTATCACTTTTTCTCATAATTTTGTGCTCCTTTTTCATTTTGTTTCTTTTCTCCTTCACAAAATTTCCTTCTCCTCTTTTCCTCTTATTCTTTTTCGAAAAATTTTTTAATTTTTATGGTGTTTTTGGCATATGTGAATTTTTTTGTTTGAAACCTTTTCTTACAAGTTTTGCACTTTCATACCCCCCCATGCCTAAGATTTGCAATGTCCTCATTGTAACCTAGGGGGTCTTAGTTCATTCCTTAAGACAGAAATTTGGATGAGTGGATGGGTCGGGTTGAATTTTGCAGACGATTTCAAATCCCAGATGCAAGCATCTGAGTTGGGGTCGGCTGTCTACAAGGGTGAACTTCGAGTGCTAAAAGGTGTCAGAACAAGTTTCAGGTTTTCAAAGAGAATGACGGGCTGCCTCCCATTAAGCGCTGAGTTTTACGCCATCGGCTGGGCGCAATAAGCTCAAGGGGAAAGGAGGATATAAGATGCCTCAGCCAAATCAGTAGAAGTTACATCGATGAACGGCTTGAGTCTCTGACCGTTCACGATGAAAGGTTCAGAATCGTGGCTGTGTGGACTGATTTCGATTGCTCCATTTCCAAAAACCTGTCGGACCAAATATGGTCCGACCCACTTGGATCTCAGTTTTCCTGGGAAGAGTTTTAGTCGGGCATCAAAGAGTAGGACCCTTTGACCAGGATGAAAGATCTTTCTCGAGATGTGTTTGTCGTGGAAGGCTTTAACCCGCTCCTTGTAGATTTGCGAGTTCTCGTACGCGTCTAGGCGTAATTCATCGATCTCGCTGATTTGGAGTTTTCTGTGGGTCCCAGCCTTGGAAAGATCTAGATTACAGTTCCGTACTGCCCAATAGGCTTTATGCTCTAGTTCTACGGGAAGGTGGCATGCCTTTCCGTACACCAGTCTAAAGGGAGACATGCCCAATTGGGTCTTGTGGGCGGTCCTATAGGCCCACAATGCTTCCGGAAGTCGGGACCACCAGTCCTTCCTGTCAGGTCGAACAGTGACTTGCAGGATTTTCTTGATCTCCCGATTAGACAGCTCAGCTAGACCATTAGTTTGGGGGTGGTAAGGAGTAGAGATTCGGTGAGACACCCCGTATTTGGTCATCAGTGACCTAAACTGAGCATTTGTGAAATGGGTCCCCCCATCAGAGATTATTGCACGAGGAATCCCGAACCTTGAGAAAATGTGTTGATGAATGAATTTGAGAACGATTTTGTGATCGCAGGTTCGGGTCGGTATGGCTTCGATCCATTTGGACACGTAGTCCACAGCCAACAGAATGTATTCGAAACCATCCGAAATAGGAAAGGGGCCCATAAAATCAATCCCCCAAACATCAAAGATTTCGCATACTAGAATCGGTTGCATAGGCATCATGTCGCGATGGCTCATGTTGCCCAAAGTCTGGCAACGACTGCATGCCTTGCAGTGATTGTATGCGTCTTTGAACAGTGTGGGCTAGTAAAAGCCGCACTGGAGGACTTTTGATGCGGTTTTATGCCCGGCAAAATGGCCACCGCATGCCTGGTCATGGCAGAAAGAGAGGATATTGTTGAATTCCCCTTCCGGGACACATCTCCGGATGATCTGATCGGCACCTATGCGGAAGAGGTACGGGTCTTCCCAAATGTAATACTTGGCATCGGAGCGTAATTTGTCTTTCTTGGCCTTCGGCCAATCGGATGGGGTCTGATGAGATGCCAAGTAATTTACTATATTAGCAAACCATGGAAGGCTAGTACCAATAGTCAGCAGGTGCTCATCGGGAAAATGCTCAGTGATGGGTCCGGAAGGGTCAATTATTTCAGAAGGAAGACGGGACAAGTGATTAGCTACCACGTTTTGCTTCCCGCTTTGTCGCGAATCTCAAGGTCAAATTCTTGCAACAGCAAGATCCATCGGATTAATCGAGGTTTCGCGTCCTTCTTTGCAAGGAGATGCCTCACAGCTGTGTGATCCGAGTATATGATGACACAGGAACCCAGAAGGTACGATCTGAACTTTTCTAGGGCAAATACTACAGCTAGCAGCTCTTTCTCAGTAACCGTATAGTTACGCTGAGCCTCATCGAGTGTTTTGCTGGCGTAGTAAATGACCACAGGTTTCTTGTCAATTTTCTATCCCAAAACCGCTCCTACAGCGAAGTCGGATGCATCACACATGATCTCAAAGGGTTGAGACCAATCAGGGGACTGTAGGATCGGGGCTTGGGTGACTCGGTCACGCAGGATTTCAAATGCTTGAGTGCATTCCTTGGAAATTTCGAAGGGAACATCCTTGGAGAGAAGAGTGGTCAGGGGGCGTGCGATTTTTGAAAAATCAGGGATAAATCGTCGATAAAAACCGACATGCCCTAAAAAGGATCGGATGTCCCTGATCGAGCTAGGCATAGGAAGGTGAGAAATCAGATTAACCTTAGCTCGATCCACTTGGATACCTTTCTCCGAAATTGAGTGTCCCAGGACAATTCCCTCAGGCACCATGAAATGGCTCTTTTCCCAGGAAAGAACCAAATTCACACCGATGCACCGCCTGAGTATCTGGACCAAGTGTTGGAGGCAATCGTCGAATGATGCTCCGAAAACTAAAAAGTCATCCATGAAGACTTCCAGATAATTACCTACCATATCTGAGAATATGGCAAGCATGCATCGCTGAAAAGTAGCGGGTGCATTGCAAAGACCGAAAGGCATCCTTCGGAAAGCGTATGTTCCGAAGGGGCAGGTGAACGTGGTCTTTTCTTGGTCCTCAGGATGGATTGCCACCTGGTTATAACCGGAGTACCCGTCAAGAAAGCAGAAGAACCTATTTCCCGCTAATTTTTCGAGAATTTGATCAATGAAGGGTAGTGGGAAATGATCCTTCTTCGTGGAGGAATTGAGTCGACGGTAATCTATACAGACTCTCCACGAGTTGGCTAATCGGGTAGGAATGATTTCTCCGGTCTCAGTCGTTATAGTGGTGAGTCCTGCCTTCTTGGGCACGACCTGAATTGGGCTCACCCAACGACTATCGGAGATAGGGTAGATGATTCCGGCATCTAACCATTTGATGATCTCCTTTTTCACGACCTCCTGCAGATTGGGGTTTAAGCGTCTCTGCATTTCACGAGAAGGTCGTGTACCCTCTTCTGAATAGATATGATGAGTACAATAAGAGGGACTTATTCCAGTCAAATCATCGAGAGTCCATCCGATGGCTCTGCGATGTTGCTGGAGGACAACAATCAGACGGGATTCCTGTTCAGGACTGAGGTTGGAATTGATAATCACAGGAAGGGTCTGATTAGAACCCAAAAAGACGTATTTCAAGTGAGCAGGAAGGGGTTTCAGTTCGAGGATGGGGTTTTCAGCAGCAGCAGGTGGTTCAGTATAGATGTGAGGTTCAAGGGTGGGAGTTACTGGGTTGTTCATATCTGGATTCGACTCCTCTGTTTGCGGGTCAAGATCCTTCTGTGGTTGATGAGGCATAATCGAGTCATTCTGGAGGTGTGATTCATCAACCAAAGTCTTGATGTCACAAATTTGTTCGATGACGCCGCAATTAATTCCTTGTTGGGCCTTGAATATATCAATTTTTAGTGTTTGATCTCCAAACTTAAGCTCTATTTGGCCCTCCTCACAGCTGATGTTGGCTCTAGCAGTAGCCAAGAAAGGTCTCCCTAGAATGATTGGTGTATCCCTAGGGTTCTCAGGTGCATCCATATCTAAGACTATAAAGTCCACTGGAAAATAGAAATCCCGCACTCTCACGATAACATCCTCGAGAATCCCTTTTGGTGACTTTATAGATCGATCTGCTAATTGTAATGTCACCTCGGTTGGTTTCAGCTCAGATTCTTCTAGATGGTCAAGTAAGGATGTGGGTATCAGGTTTATGGATGCACCCAAGTCTAACAATGCTCTATCAAATTGGGTACCACCTATCTTACAGGAAATCAGGGGAGTTCCAGGATCTTTTGCCTTGGGTGGGAGTCTACTAAGGATTACAGAGCTGGCTTGCTCTGACAGAACAATTGGGCTCCCTCCCTTGGTTCGCGGCTTACGCTGGGGTGTACATGTATTCTTTAGAAATCGTGCGTAAGCTGGTACGTGGCGGATTGCATCCATCAAGGGGATGTTTATGTGGACCTGCTCAAAGAGCTTGACCAGGTCCTCCTCAGGGGCCACAGGTTTGGTGGTCTTCTTTCCCTTGGTCAGGGCCTCGGGAAACGGGATCTTGGTTGGTTCTTCTAGGATAGGTCCAGGTTGTGGATCTGGAACAGCGGTACCTTGGATAACTATCCTAGGGTCATGGTTATCAGGCTTGGAGTGGTTTGGATAATGCAGGTCTTGAGTTGTTTTACCACTACGTGTTGTTACAGAATTTAATCCGGCCTGATTTTGGTTTGGGTTTGGTAGGAGGGGTGGCTACTGCTGAAATCTCGCATAAGAAGTTGAGGCTTCCATCTCGTCTGGAGATGGAGCAGTAGGAGCCTGATAAATCCATTGGGCGTGGCCTAAATTTGGATTCATAACGCGCTTCTGAGTTGGCACGTTATTTGGGTTAGGAAGAGGTTGGGAAGGGAGTGTGCCTGGTTGGCGAGAATTTGCCAACTGGGCCAGTTGAGTTTTAACTTCTGTAAGCTCGTCCTTGTGCTGTTTCTGAATAGCCGCATTCGTTTTTTGAATGTCAGCCAGAGTCTGAAGGATTAAGGACATTTGATCTTGATTTGGCCCTGATGGATAAGTAGGGTTGGGCCGAGGCTGAGGCGGCTGGTAGTGACGAGAGGGCTGTGGGCGGGACTGAAAAGGTGGTCTTTGGGTTTGGGAATTTCCCGCCCACTGAAAATTGGGATGGTTTCGCCATCCAGGGTTGTAAGTGTTGGAGAATGGGTCTTTCTGGATGGCGTTGAGGTCCTCGCAGGTCTGAGGAACCTCTTGAGAATCAGGGAAAGGGGGAATGGAGTTCCCCCGGCTGGTGTAGAAAGGATCGGATGATCCTCCAATCCAAGAATCAGATGGGGATGGATATGGATCCATCCCAGGGGAAGATCGGTGGAGGATGTTTTGCACAGTCTCCTGTGTGGAAGGAGGTTGTGCAAAGGAGTTACGCGCGGAGGTGGCTCGCTGCAAGTGCTGAGTCAGCTCATCCACCTTCTTTTCAATGATTGAGACCTTGTCCAATCGACTGGCCATTAATTCCAGGTCGACTGATGCGGACAGGCCCTGCGTCTCATGTGCTCCCTTAAGATTCGTCGCTGCGCGGGTATTCGTCCTGTCGAATAATCCCATGGAGTCATTGTTGATGGAGTTCTCGCACATGTTTTCGAGAATCTCCCATATGGTGTCTTCATGTTGACCCATGATGTTTCCTCCGCAAGTTGCATTGACGAAAAGGCGGATGTCCTCACGGAGTCCCTGGTAAAAAGATTGGACTTGTTCCCATTTAGGAACTCCGTGATGGGGGCACTTCCTCATGAGATCCTGAAAACGATCCCATGCCTCATGAAGAGGTTCTCCTGATTGTTGAGTGAAGTGTGTAATCTGATGGCGCAAGGCGTTGGTCCGACCAACGGGAAAAAACTTTTTCAAAAACTCGGATTGAAGTTCTTCCCAAGTGTTGATCGGCCGGGTCTGAGTTTGATACCAATGGGCAGCCTTGTCCATAAGAGAAAAGGAGAACATCTTCATGAGAAGAATATCCCGATTTTGCGCATCTGATCCAAAAGTGTGGGCCAGATGCTTTAGCTGTTTGATGTGCTGGAAGGGATCTTCAGAATTAAGCCCATGGAATTTAGGTATAGCATGAATCATGTTGGGCTTTAATTCGGAATCAGGTCCTCCAGTCGGGATTCTGACTCGAGGCTCAATGGCCACCGCAGCAGGATTGTAGTGGTCCCGCATCATAGGACGCTGTGGTGGGTGCACGAAGTTTTGGAAGAGGTCATTGAGTCGCTGGAGCTGGTGTTCCAGATTATTTTCTTCCTCAACTGGCTGAGCCATGATGGGGGAAGAAGAAGAACTTGGTTCTGAATCAGAAGAGAGAATAATGTGAGGGTGTTTCTGCACAAACACGGGCGTCGAGGCTTGGCCTTGACGAGAGCGAATTTCTAAAGGAGGTCTTAAGGGTGGTCTTAGGGACCTCCTTCCGTACATGTACTGTTGGAAGAGGTAAGTTTAGAAGGTGCTGGACCCAATCAAGGCACCCAAAAATGTGTTGGGTGACTATAGAGGTGCGGGGCAGATGGACCCCTTGATCAGAAAGATCGTCCACCTGAGAATTACCTGGGCAGCCAGAGAGGGAGAGTCCCGCGAAGACCCCTACACGGTAGAGCGTCCCCACGGGTTACAGGGTTTCCCCCACCCGACCTCTCTTGTCACTGCGGTTCCAGGTAGACCAGAATGGGGATCTTGACCTCTTAAGTCTACCAATTTTAAGATCAGGGTGCTTAAGGTTTCACTTGAACTTTAGTCTTTTAAGTGCAAAGAGTGACCTAATTTAAGGTTGGTTGACCCAAGGGGTCAACTTTACCTCTTGTTTTCTTTGAGAGCTTTTAGGTCTTGTCTTTTACGGTTCAGGTGTTTAGAGAGCCAATTGTTTTAGGTTTCTTTTGAATAGGTATTTTCAATCAATGGTTTAGGCACACTTCTTTTGGATTTTCTCCATTCTTGATTTAAGTAGTGTGTCTCTAAAACCCTAATGTTGAATCTTATGTTGGCTCTACTTGGTCCAGTTAGTTCTTTGTTGGGTAATTAGGGCTCAAGCAAGAATGTGTTAGCCCTTAAATACCCTTAATAGTGTGCAGGACTAATGAGTTGAAAACATGCAACTTTTATGGTTACTAAGTATGGAAGACAGGTTAGCCCTATATTGCTTGTTCTTTTCTTTTCTTCCTCTTTAGAGTTTAGGGGTTAATAGCGAGAGGAAAAATTTACCTGTCCTCGGAGTGGTTGTTGTGCGGTTGCTTGTCTTCTTGATTTCCTGTAGTTTTCTGCACAAAAGAGAGGAGATTATCAGAAATTAAAAAGAAACAGGAATGTTTACCTCTAGAATAGCCGTTGCTCCCCGGCAACGGCGCCAAAAAATGGTGGCGGCTCGTTTGAGTGGACAACCGGGTTTTATTGTTATAGCGTCGTAGTATAGCCAGTTGTTGCCATCATTTCAAATATATAAATTTTTCTTTTTTTTTTTACTCGGAAAAGAGTTCCCGAGGTCGAACTCAGGGAGCAAGTTGTATTCTAGAGATATACATGTTTCTTTTACAAAAATAAAGAAAGAGAGAGAAAGGATTTGTTGTTTTCTCTTTGTTTCTCCTCGTCGCAGATCTTCTTCTTCTTTGTCTGCAGAGGTGATCTTCTTCTTCTGCAGTGGTGATGCTCTTCTTCTTCCAGCTGTTCCTGCTCTTCCTTTTTCTTCTGTCTTTCTTCAGATCTTCTTCTTTCTTCTTTGTTCTTCTTCTTTCAGTTCTTCCCTTGTTCTTTTGTGTTCTCCTCTGCCTCGTCTTCTTCTGTTGTTCTTCAGATCTCCTTTTTTTTTTCTTTTTCCAGTCAGGACGTCGCCCCTTCTTCTTTCTTCTTTTCTCTTCAGGACGTCGTCTGATTTCCAAATCAGACGACTTAAACTCCCTGTTGCTACAGTGTCTCCCTCAGCTTCCTTCTTCTTCCGCGATCCTTCTTCTTCACCTGTGCCTGCACCCTTCAGAGCTTACGTCAGAGGACAAAACCTACTCTACCCTCTCCCTCCCGCGTCTCTCTCTCTCTGAAACCACTCTTGGGAAAGCTCTCCCAGAGCTGCCGGGTAGTCGGGTACGGGTCAGGTCCGGGTCCAGGCCCACCGGCATGCGTGGTGGGCGAGGAGTGCAGGTCAGTCTTAAGTCGGGTCGGGTCAGGTCCGCGGGGCGTGAGCGCGGACGAGACCGGGTAACCGAGCGGGTGAAGGGGACCTCACCCCGTGTGCTGAGGCAGTAGAGCTAATGCACAAAATCAATTTAAACGGTGAAGAGGTTGTGAGGCTTACCGATGTGGGACTAAACGGAGGCCTCTCCTCGCGTGCACCTGCTGGGAGACCGCGGCCTAGCTTCTGCAGCTGCGGCTTCGATTTGCGTCGGTTGCTGGCTGGTTGCCTTCGCAAGACTCCCCGTAATCTGCAGCAGCTGGAGACCTGGAGTCCTCAAGCCTGGAGCGCGGGAGAAGCTACTTCAATGTGCGTTAATGGCGGTCGAACCTCAAAACTTGCAGGGACGAAGGGGGAGCAGCAGGGCGACAGTCGTATCGACTGTCGCCGGAGAAGACGATGCTTAGGGAAAGGGGCGGCGGCGAGCAGAGAGCCGGAGAGGCGCCAGCTGGGTGCGGCGTGGCGCGGGAAGAGTAGGGGAGGAAGTCTCTGCTGCTGGTATTGCGGCAGAGCGAAGAGGAGAAGGGGGAGGAACCGCCGGAGCTGGTGAGCGTCTGCCGGAGAGAGAAGAGAGGAAAGTTGGGGGTTTTCTCCGTCAGACCCGAGCTGCCCCGGTCGGTGAAGCAACGGGGGGTATTTATAGGGATCAAAACAAGGAGGAAGGCGGAGGGAGACGACGTGTCTCCCTCGCCGGAGGATGGCCGGAAACGAAAACCCATACCGTCCGTGCGTTCGCACGGCCGGTATGGTGGGCTACAGCGACCAGGGGGTGTCCCTGCGACGGCTGACGACGCAGGGCACCCCCGGTTTACTTGCCAGGCTTCCCCCCTCACCCTGCGCGGCGCCATGCTCCGCGCAAGGTCGCCGGAGCATGGTGCTGGCAGGTTTTGCAGGGGGGACCTGAATGCGAAGAACGAAGGAGAGTTAGGGGCCAAAATGCGATGGTTCAGAAGTTGAGGGCCAAAAAGTAAATATATGAGGACCAAAGTGTAAAGTCGGTCAAGGAGGTTTCTTCTTAGGCTCAAGTTTTTATACATGATTAATTAGGACCTAAGGAATCTGATGGTGAATTTCATTTCTATATTAAACCTTGTTTGACCGGTCAATTTATGCAAAAACCCAAATTAAGTTATTAATTGGGCATGGTTCTCAATGTAGGTCAAAATGGGTTCTGAAGGACAAATTGAAGGTTCTAAACCCTAGAGATTATTTTTCTATGAATTTTAGAGGGTTTATTCTATTTTTACTTTGCCTCGAACCTCATGAATTGAAGTGGGTTGTTTTAGGGTTACAGATTATCATTTAGTTTCTTGGAAGTGCTGTAGCCCTTGCTAGATCATCTCATCCCACTTTTATTCTTATTAAGCTGCTTTGACCTATGTTTGGGCCCTGAATTACCCTGTATGCAGATTATACTGGTAAAATTGCATTTTTACCCCTTATGACTTATTTTCTTCTCAAACTCAGAATTCTCTGAGTTAAGCCTTTCCTTGAGATATGTAGGAGCTTTTATCCTTTGTATTAGGTCAAAATGAGCTAGTTATGGCTCATGATGAGGTTCTCATCAATAGCCTTGAAAGAGCTTCAATTCTTCTTTGGTTTCTCACTACATCAACAGTATGGCTATAACCCTTCAACATAGACCTCAAGTCCCTCAATTTCCTTGCCAACCTACAGGTGGTCGAACCTTGAACCTGCTTCTGAACCCACCAGCAGCTAATCATGTCTCTAAACCCCTCCTCCCTAAGCCAAGATTTCTTGAACTTAAAGTACGTACTAGTGGAAGATCCCTCCCCACTATCCCATAGTAGTGGGGTATGGTCTGAGAATGGCTTAGCCATTCCTATCATAGAGGAAACCTGAAATCTCTCCAACTCCACACTACCAAAACTCTATCCAGCTTTGAAACCAGCCCGTTACCACTCCTCCAGGTGAACTCGACCCCTGCTGATGGGTATTCGTTCAAACCCAGCTCGGAGACAACCAGTTGGAAACCAAGGGAGGCATGGTCCACCCTTCTGGTCCCTCTATCATTCTCAGACAACACATAGTTGAAATCTCTGCCCATAAGCCGAGGTACCCCTCCAGTCTTGTCTACCATCTGCCATAGCTCATTCCAAAGATCATTCCTCAAACTATCAGTGCAAGGGCCATAGATACAAGATATAATCAGGTCTTGATCAACCCCTAGCAATTGGAACTTGCAAGACACCTGGAATTGACCCTTCCAAACATCCTTTAGAACCATCCTAGAGGTTTTCCACCATACTGCCAAACCTCCAGCCCTTCCCTGTGCATCCACTACCCTGACATTAGCCTGGCCACCTTGAAGAAGTGACTGCCAAAGGGAATCCCCTCCTCCTTTGATCGCATGGGTTTTGCGAGTTTGAAATCAAGGTTACGAGTAACCCATCGTCGTAGCTACAAAATGAGTGGTCAAATAAAATTTATACCGAAACTCGAAAAGTGAGTCCCACGTCGAACACGGGGTGGCGAACGTTTGGTTTATAAAAATCCGCACTTCGCTTTTATTTGTTTTTATTCATTTTTTACTTTTCTAATTTTTTTGGTATTTTTAATAGGGAAAGAGATTAGGTTGATGAAAACTTTGTCTACATGCAAAAAATGTAAGAGAGAGAGGGAAAAAGAGAGAGAAAGAGAAACAACCATCTATTTATCTCATGAATGTTTTCTACAATTATGAAAGCAGGAAAACTACACTACGAAAGCGTAAAAGATAGAAAGAGGTGAGAGAAATCCCCCTCGACAGTTGCTCAGAGGATGACTCTCTCTGACGTCACCCGGAGGAAGGTGGTGAGGAGTGGGATGAAGGAGGACGGAGCTGGAGGGCGAGGATGGGGCAGGACGACGTCGCGGCGAGGATCTTCTTCCTGAAGGGCAGTGAGAGGCCGGCCATGGGGTGCTCCACGAATAGGGATGAGGGGAGGGAAAACTATTTGATTTTCTACTCTAGAGGAGCATCCTGGGCTTGGGACAAGCTCTCTCTAAAGCCTTGGAGGTGGTGAGAGGAAGAAAGGAAGAGATGGTTTGGAATGGTGGTGGGTAGGTCCTTTTATAGTGGAGGAAGAACAAATTTGCATCGGGTCATTATTGACATCCATAGACGGCACTGTAGCTATTGCTGAAGATCTGCCCTTCAATTCCTCTTTCTGGTGCATGCAAACCATTAGTGACAGCTGCAAGCGTCACTAAAGGCCTGCGTCGCTAGAGATCCATGCCTATCCCCCGCTGGCACCCCACTGATTACACAGCAAAAATACACCTACAATTGTGCCATCTTGTGCAATTTCCTAGCATTGCCAATGTATATTAAATAACCATAGTCACATTTGTGAAAATAAATGCCTGCATGCATTTATTTAAGAGGGGAGGAGAGTGAATAAAATGGCATTGAAATTTACGTTTTCCTCAAGTGTCCCCTCGCAAATTCACCATCTTTATTTTTATTTTTATTTTTATTTTTTATTCGACTTTCTTCTCCGCGGCTGCATGGCTGGACCTTCTTCGCGCCATGCTCTGCACAGCTACTCCCTGCCAGCCATGCACAACCATGCATAGCCATGCATAGCCAGGGCATGGCTGTGCTTGCTTTCTTCCTCTTTACAAAGGGCACGGCATTCTTCTTTGAAGCTGAGACTGGTCACACAAAAAAGAACCCAACACACAGCACCCTTCCAGGCCATCTCCTCCCATCTCCCCTCCATATGCAGCCTCTCCTTCTGAGGAGCTACTCTGCGGGCAGGAGCAGCTTACAGTGGTGCACAACCACCACTGTGAGGCCCACCACCGCCCAGCTCATCAAAGAGCCGGTGGGTGTGGTGGTTCACCACCCTGATTTCGTCGCTCAACCAGCTCCCGCCATTATTGCAGCTCCAAGGTCTGAAGCTCCGCAGAAGCAGCAAGGCGTCAGCAGTAGCAGCAGCAGCTCGCCCGCACGCAGGCCACCACGCACGCCAGCAGCCGGCGCAGCTCTTTCCGCCCGCACCGGCAGACCGCCCTTGCCTCTCTCTGCGCAAGCCAGCAGCCGGTGCAGCCTCTTCCGCGCGTGCGCCAGCTGTTCCACACCGCCTGCACACGCTGAACCGGGCGCAGGCAGTCGCACGAGCCGAGCGTGCACTGTAGCCACTGTTCATGCTAGAGAGCGTGACACTGTGGCTACAGTGCGGTGACTGGTAAGTTTCTCACTTATCCGGTCACCCGGCGCTCTCTCTCCGCGCCGCTACCAGCGCCAGCCCATCCGCGCATGCCCACGCCTGCGTCTCTCTCCGTGCCTGCTCTCGCATCTGCATCCACCCACTTCAGTGCCTACTTCTTCGCGTCTGCACCCGCCTCTTCGTGTAGTGAGGTGCACTGTGGTCCTTCCCCTCACGTCCGCTCCCTCCAATGCGCCTGCGCTTGCGCATGCACGTGCATGCTCCTGCGCGTACCATCAGACGACGGCTGAAGCTCCAGATGGCTTAACACCGCGCTTCTTCACTCCAGCAGTCTCTCGCTCTCTCTCTCTCTCACAGCACTCTCTCACTCCCTCAGCAGACACATACACACACTCTCGTACACACACCCACTCACTTATACACTACTATGTGCATATATATTTATATATATATTTATATACATATATAGATATATATATACTTATATCTATACATATACTAGTACTTATATAACTAAGTATTAGTATACATACATACATATATATATATATATATATATATATATATATATATATATATATATATATATATATATATATATATATATATATATACTTATATATATATATATGTACACATATATATTTACATATATACATATATTTATATACGTATAAATATATATATATACATATATATACACATATATTTATACATATATACAAATATACATACATATATACATATATATCTATAACTATACATACATATATATATATATATATATATATATATATATATATATATATATATATATATATATATATATATATATATATATATATATACATACATATACATATATATATATATACATATATCTATCTATACATATATTTATTTCTCTGTATATATATATACTATATTTACTTTATTTCTGTTTCTCTTTCCTGCCGATAAAAAGATAAAAAAAATATACAAAAGAGAAAAGATAATCCTTGACTTGCAGGTACTCAATCTTGCAAATTACAAGACCAGTTTTGGAACCCTAATTTGGCTCAAAGCCAAGAACCTAATTTTGAGGGTGTACCTCAAGGACAAAAATTATCAGAAAAAAATCTTAAATAGAAAAACACCAAAAATATAATAAACGAACGGAAGAGATTCGTTGTAGGAAAGACGTAGAAACTTCTTCACCTCTAATCCCACTTCCCTGAGTTCGACCCTGGGCCTAAAAGTGACCAAGATAAAATCAAGTAGGCCAGGTAAAAAATTTTGTAAAGAGATGGTTAAGCTCGATTTAGGTTAACCACTATACTGATTTCAACGATTAAATCACCATATTAACACAACCTATCCAGGCCCGAACACACTCTCTTTCTGGCGCCGTTGCCGGGGAAGTGCGCATTCAAGTAAGTTTCTACTCCATTCCTTTAATTTTTTCTCTTCTCACACCCTTCTCTTCATGGGTGTTTCTGTTTGTTGGTGTGCAGGTGAACCAATTGCAAGGAGAAGGCAGGCAGACGAAGTCAGAGACGTAGGCAGATCCAAGGCCGGAATGAGAGTGTGAAGACGTCGGCACCGCACTGGAGCTTCGCACACATTGCTGAACAAGTAGGTCTTTCTTTCTTAGCAACTTAGGTCAACTTGTCACCTTAATAATATAAAAAAAAAAGAAAAAAACAACTAAAAGAAAAGAAAAGAAACAACTAAAAAGAAAAACTAAAAAACACTTCTTGGGATCTCTTGGGGCAAGTGGATTAAAAATCACTTGTTTGATTGTTTGTCATCACTCCCACCGCCCAGGGATTTCCCCCAAAACTTCGCATAGCGAAGATCCTAGAATCTTGATTCTTGAATCTTTTGCTGTGGGAAGTATTCTTTAAGGGAAAAATAAAAAGATTGATTGCCATCTTTCTTTGCCTCATTTATCTACAATTCAGGATCAACTTTTTGGTGGGGAGACTTGGAATTGAGTTGATTCCAACCCCACCATGACCTTTCACGTGCCTAAGATTCGATCCCGAGTACTTCAACCCCAACAATTTGATTTTCTTTATCTTATGGTTGAGCCTTGTATGTGGAAATCATTTTGGTGATTGGGAGCACTTGAATTGAAGTGCTTTAGCTCCCTTTCACACTAATCTAAAATTGATTTATGCATCCACACATAGAAATCTCCATTTAGGGAAGCCCATTGCATTTTAGCATGCATTAACCAACTGACATTGAAGAAGGGTTTGTTGGGCTTAGAAGAAAACTTGTATTCTCTCAAAACCTGGAGATTGGTTGAATTGGTAATTCAGAGAAATCCTAAAATACATACTATGTAAGGATGAATTCTAAAAACCATTCACCATTTAAAACTTCAATTCAGGGAGATTTCCCCATTGTATGCTTGGTTTACACACTTTGTAAAATCAATCACTTGGGCATTACCTGTAAATAACGCCCTTCACATTCCAGAAGCACTTGATCCTAAGCCTCTAACTAAAATTGGTAGCAACTTGACCCTTATTAAGGATTGGAGGTCTAACTACCTACGTGTAGCGCCTACGTGCTGGTGAGGGTTCCCGCGTGCTATCGGGTGTCTAAGACTGGGGCAAATGGACTTTCAATCTGGCTCGGTGGTTCCGCGGTGCTCGCATTCGGTTCCATAGGTCGTGATAGTAGGTAACTTAGATCTTTAGGTCTAAGGGCACACTGTAGAGGTTAGGAATTTGATTGTATTGATTTTTCATCAAGTGTACCTTTGCTGCATCATTTCTCTCATCTCTTTTCCCTTCGTATCCCCCCAATTCTTCCTGCGGTAGTGCATGTTTAAGAGGAGGTCACAAACTATGAACTGTGTGAATTGCCTGATAATTTTAGAAAAGAAGCCAAATCGTCCTCCTCCACAAACATGGCTACACGTCCACCCCCAAATCCCGAGGGAGGAAACTGCCCTCAAAACCCGCCTCCAAGCCCAAATGGAAATGTATAATGAACAAATTGAGGCCATTAGGGAAACACTGGAGGAAATGCATAACCCTCCCGAATGGGAGGAGCCTAGGTCTCTTGGCTCCTATCAGAATCCCGCTGCTATAGAGACCATAGGACAAATTCGGGTCCCCATGGGCAGGGACGACTTTGAATTGAAACCTAACATAATTGGCCTGATAAATTTCCACTTCCATGGTCTTGCAAGTGAAGATCCTTTTCTCCACTTGGAAGACCTAATAGGATTGGCTGAAACTATTAAACCGAGAAATATCGGGTTACCTATAGTCCTCATGAAAATGTTCCTGTTTTCATTGCGGGATAAAGCGTTGTAGTGGTTACGCACCCTTGGGAGAACCATCCACTCTTGGGAAGAGATGCGAACAGCGTTTCTTAAGAAGTTCTTCCCAATCGGGCGAACTAATGCGCTTTGCCGTGCTATCACTTCATTTACGCAACAAAACGGTGAATAATTTCATGAGGCATGGGAGAGATATAATGACCTCCTCAGGAAGTGTCCGCACCATGGTCTGCCTAAGTGGCATATAGCCCAGATTTTCTACTATGGGCTAAATGAGACTTTGAAGCAGATTGCAGACGCTTCCTGCGGAGGGAATTTCATGAATAAAGACGAGAATGAAGCATTCAAATTATTTGAGAATATGAGCGAAAACTCAATGAACAATGCCTCCATTGTTGCCTTTAATCGTACCAGCCTGCCCCGTTATGTCCACGAAGTTGACACGAGACCCTCCCATTCATCCACAGATCTCATCCTTATCGCATAGAAATTGGATGAAGTCTCCGTCGTGCACAAGAAGCTGGATGAGCTTCTGGCCAACCCCACCCGTTCTTTGGCAAACACCCCTACCTCACCACTTCGTCACAATCCCAATTCTTCCAACACCAGGCTTATCCCGAGAAACCCCGTAAGACCTTCCTTACCGAGTGTCGCATCGAGCAACTCGGTAAGTCATGTGGATCTGGCTTCTGCAAGCCAGTATTTTGACACGGAGGACCAAGCCTCCGTGTGCTCGGATGCGTATTTACATGCAGACACGTCTTCTAGCATAGAAGACGCTTGCGCCCTGGGGAATAACCCGTTCTCTGCCACTTATAACCCAGGGTGGAGAAATCATCCGAACCTCGCATGGTCCAACAACCCGCAGCACCAAAACCCCGCGGGTGGACCAATGCGACCGTCCGCACCCGTTATCGCAAGGGCCCAGTCTAATCCTATGGCGAATCCTCCATTAAGCCCTTGCGTACCGCAAACCGAACACGCATCAAGTCCTCTTGATAAATTGGTGCGAATGATGTTGGAAATGTAAAAGTGCCATGAAGAGAACATGACCTCTCTTCAGCACCAATCGGCGCAACAGAATGCTGAGATCAGTCAACTACACATGGCGACTCGATCTCAGGTCACTCTTCCAGCCCAACCAGTTCCAAACCCGTGAAATTTCGTACCCCGTGGTCCTCAACCACAGGTACGACCTTCTCAGGGGCAGGTTCATCAGATTCTGTAGGCTCCGAGCATTCCACCGGGATTTCAGGCTAATCCCGCTGCAACACCTCACTCTTATGTCCCTATTGTGAACCCTCCTCCGCCTTATGATCCCACTGGACCCGCATCGTCCAATGCTATCACTACAATGAGCAGTAAGCAAACCATCGATCCACCTTGACCTGATCTTGGCCCGTCTTCTTCATCGCCCTCTCATTCGGGATGTGCACCGCATTCGCGAGAGGACGATGCACCCAAATTGGTGCCAGAATCAGTCCCATTCCCTGAGGCTCTACTGAGGGAGCCGAAAGGCAAGAAGAAAGATACGCAGGCCTTTGATAACCTGTGTAATTTATTCAGGGATGTTGAAATCAAGGTACCCCTGCTCGAGGCTATCGACCACATACCTACTGTCACCCGATTTTTCAAAGACTACACAACACCCAGGCGACAGTCAAAGAAAACTAAGAATCTGGTGGTTCTCTCACTTCATGCGAGTTGTGCTATACTGTCAAATCTACCATCGAAGTAGAAAGATCCAGGCACACCGCTTATTTCCTGTAGCATCTAAGGCTGCAATGTTAACCATGCCATACTTGATCTAGGATCTTCCATCAATCTTATACCAACCATCATGCTCAAAAAATTTTCCTTGGGAAATCTGAAACCCACCCCTGTCACGTTACAGTTGGCAGATCGTTCTGTCAAAATTCCGAAGGGTGTGGTGGAAGACGTGGTGGTTAGGGTCAACAGTCTCTGTTTTCCTGTTGACTTTCTTGTTTTAGATATGGAAGTTCCTAGCTCACTTTTTGATTGTCCGATCATCCTTGATCGACCTTTCTTGGCCACAGCCTGCTCCCATATCGACTGCGAGTCGGGCTGTATTGAGATTGCCATTGGATCTGAAAAGCTCAAGCTTAACATCTTCAAGGAAGCCAAGAATTTTGATTGCGATTGTATCGAGGATGACACGTCTGACGAGGACATGGCTGTCAACATGTGTATCGGACTAATTGGGATCGATTCTGACTGCTGCGGACTGCCTTTAAACACTGACGATTGCCTGACCAACACATATTCTGACATTCCCCCATCCCTCCCTTGTCCCATACGTTCTCCTGACCAGACTTCTGATGAGTTTTTCTCCGCTTCCCATACCTCGTGGTCTGAGTCATATCCGGGCTACTCACCGCTGGTCCACACTCTTGAAGATCGGATTGCCCTTTCTTTTCTTCCTCCTGACTTGTTCTCCGATCCACCTGGGGCACTCTCGTCCCAAGAATGCCAGACCTTTCACCATCCACTCCCGAGCTGAAAGAGCTACCTAGTACACTAAAGTATGTTTTCCTGGGACTAAATGAAACGCTCCCCGTAATCATTAGTTCAAAATTGACCAGGGAGCAAGAGTGCAAACTAACAAAGGTCTTGATGGAACACAAGGCAGCCATTGGATGGTATTTATCAAACTTATCTGGCGTTAGCCCCTCCTACTGCACTCACCGTATATATACGGAGGAGGAGGCTCGACCTTCCAGCGAGATGTAGCGACGTCTCAACCCTAACATGCGGGAGGTCGTTAAGAAGGAAGTTATTAAGTGGCTAGATGCGGGTATAATCTACCCAATCAGCGATAGCCCCTGGGTGAGTCCAATTCACGTCGTGCCCAAAAAGGCGGGACTCACCATCCGTGTCAATGACAGGGGCGAATCCATCCCTACACGCACTCCTACGTCTTGGAGAGTGTGTGTAGATTATAGGAAACTCAATGCTGCAACTAAGAAAGATCACTTTCCGCTAACTTTCATTGACCAAATCCTGGAGCGGTTAGCGGGAAATAAATTTTTCTGTTTCCTGGATGGATTCTTAGGATATAACCAGGTGGAATTGACCCCCTGGACCAAGAGAAAACCACTTTTACCTGCCCCTTTGGCACCTTTGCATCTAGAAGGATGCCGTTCGGACTTTGCAACGTGCCAGCAACTTTCCAGAGATGTATGCTGGCATTATTTCATGACATGGTGGATGACTTTCTTGAGGTCTTCATGGATGACTTCTCGGTCTTTGGACCATCTTTCGATGAATGTCTTGCCAACTTGACCCGTATCCTTAGGAGATGTATTGATGTAAACCTTGTGCAGCTGTTCACGCACATGATGTATTGATGTGAGCATTCACGCAGCTGCGTAATGCTGTCACCAAGGCCCCTGTTCTCCAGCCACCTGATTGGTCCCTCGATTTTGAACTCATGTGTGACACTTCCGACCTTGCAGTCGGAGCCATCCTGGGACAAAGACGCGATAGACACCCCTTCGTGGTGTACTACGCCAGTAAGACGTTGGACGAGGCCCAGCGTAATTATACTACCACTGAGAAAGAACTACTGGCGGTCGTCTTTGGCCTGGAGAAATTCCGCTCTTACCTTATGGGCTCACACGTTATTGTTTTCACTGATCACGTGGCCATTCGCCATCTCATGCACAAGAAGGATGCCAAGCCTAGACTGATTTGTTGGATCCTTCTGCTCCAAGAATTTAACATTGAGATCTGCGATAAGGCCAGAGCCCAGAATGTGGTGGCTGATCATCTTTCGAGACTGGACCCTGACCATATTGGCCTTACTCTGCCGATTAATGAGATTTTTCCTGATGAGCACCTATTGGCAATTAATGTGGCAAGTGGACCGTGGTATGCTGACATTGCCAATTACCTTGCTTCTGGATCCCTTCCACATGGCTGGCCTAAAAACCAGCACGAGCATCTCATGGCGGAAGCAAAGTATTATTTCTGGGATAATCCACTTCTTTTTCGGATAGGTGCTGATCAAATCATCCGTCGCTGTATTCCTAACAGCGAATTCCCCAGTGTGCTATCCTTCTGCCATGATCAGGCCTGCGGAGGCCATTTCTTTGGGAGGAAAACTGCAGCCAAGGTGTTGCAGTGCGATTTCTTTTGGCCCTCCCTTCACCAGGATGCACACAAGTGTGCCAAGCATTGCACTAGGTGCTAGTCGTTAAGGTCAATGTCACGCCATGACATGATGCCCTTACAACCCATCCTAGCTGCAGAAATCTTTGACATTTGGGGAATTGATTTCATGGGTCCCTTTCCTCCTTCCAACAGCTTCGAATTCATTCTCGTGGCTGTGGATTATGTTTCGAAATGGATCGAGGCTATTCCCACACGCCGTGCTGACCATGTTATATCCACTCGATTTGTCAAAGACCACATTTTTGCGCGCTTTGGGATCCCCCAAGCCATTATCTCAGATGGAGGAAGCCACTTTACCCATGCTTCTTTTCGGGCACTTCTAAGGAAATATGGAGTTCACGATCGTATCGCATCCCTGTATCATCCTCAGACGAACGGCCAGGCAGAGGTGTCGAACCGGTAAATCAAGCAAATTCTCCAGAAAACGGTTCGGCCTGACCGTAAGGATTGGTCTGACAAGCTGATTGAAGCACTTTGGGCGTATCGGACCGCCTTCAAGGCTCCCCTTGGTATGTCTCCTTATAGAATTGTTTACGGGAAGCCTTGTCATTTGCCCATGGAGTTGGAACGCCGCACTTATTGGGCGGTTCGCCAATGTAACCTCGACCTAGACCTGTGTGGTTGAGAAAGGAAACTCCAACTCCAGGAGCTAGAAGAGCTCTGTCGTGAAGCCTATGATTCTGTCTTAACATTCAAACAACACACTAAGGCTTTTCACGATAGCCATATTCGGCGGAAGGAATTTGAGCTATCTCAGCAAGTTTGGCTCTATAATGCCCGGCTCAAATTATTTCTTGGGAAATTGAAGTCCAAACGGACAGGTCCTTTCCTGGTCTCGAGACCATTTCCCAACGAGGCCGTTGAGATTGAAGATCCCAAATCTGGGCATAAATTTACGGTCAATGGCCAGCGTTTGAAACCCTATCTTACTCATGAACCTGCCCCTGTTGGAGAAACTGTTGCCTTGCTCGAGGGTAACTAATGTTGTGCCTCATTCTGAGTCCAGCTGGGGACGTTAAATTCAGCGCTCATTGGGAGGCACCCCAACAACACTTCGCCGCTGTCACGTTCACTTCACTTTTCACTTCACCACCCACCATCCACCCACCCTACCACCCTGCTGTATGCCCTACACCTCAACCCTCGTTACCCGATCTTTCATCCTTCCTCTACCCTACCCTGCATGCATATGAGGACATAGCAACGTTTGGAATAGGGGGTGGATAGGCATCCATAGGATCTGGGTATTTTAGGGTATCATGCAGTTTCCATCTATCTATAAAAAAAAAAAAGTGTTTAGTAATGATCTGAAGGCTGAAACAAAAATGCAATAAGTGTTTATGGATATTCAACCACTGTTTTGAAGACTTTCCAGGCCATAGAAGCTTGATTCGCTCAGGCTCGGCTTAATTCACTTGAGCATTGACAAGATAGATCAGAATCTCTCCTAACTTAGGATATATTCTTGTACCTGAGACACTAGTACAGGATCCGTTGGTTTGCTTCTACTCGAAAGCCTAAGTAATCTTGGTTCACACTACACATATCAAGAAAGACCAGGTGAACATAAGATCCAACCCTAGTGTTCATTAGGGAAGGTGGAGTCCTTACCTGTGCTCATAGGTAGACTTTTTATCCCAGGCTTTAGTCTTCTGTTTAGGAGAGACTCTTTCCACCAAAAAGGAACTCTCCCACAAAAAAGAAAAGTGTGCTCCTCCAAATAATGTTGTAAGAGATATACTGACACGTGTTTCAAAAAAAAAAAGGATGCAAATAAGTCAGTATATCTCACAAATATCTGTAAAGTCTTCCCCCTACAAAAGTTCTTCAGGGAAAGTTACAAATACCCTGTTCTCTTTAAGCTACAAATGTTATAAAATGGGAGTTGAGTTTTCTGTCATCTTTTTAAGGGTCAATCCGAAGACATGAGCTGAAACTAGGACCAACCTGCACTTAAAAATTCGTGAAAGCCTGGGCTTGAGTCTTAATGTTCATCTGGTCAGTCTTGATCCTTCACTATGCACAAGCCATAATCTCTTGAGCTCTCGAGTATGGCAAAAACCTCCTGGGTCCTGGAAATCGTACTTAAGGTTTAAATATCAAGTATCTTGGTTAGTTGAGAGATGGTCTATGTCATGTAAGACTTAAAGTACTAGTAGTCTTCTCTACAATTAGTTCTCACAATATCCAACAATAAACACACCTATGTTGCCTCAGAAAAAAATCTTCAGCTTAAGATAATTTCTAAATACAATACAAAAATGTTTTGCTAGGGACTAGCAAAAGATAGGCATGGGGGTATGATTGCACAGCAAAAATACACCTACAATTGTGCCATCTTGTGCTATTTCCTAGCATTTCCAGTGTATATTAGATTGCCATAGTCGCATTTGTGAAAATAAACGCCTGCATGCATTTATTTGAGAGGGGAGGAGAGTGAATAAAATGGCCTTGAAATTTACGTTTTCCTCAAGTGTCACCTCTCAAATTCACCATCTTTATTTTTATTTTTATTTTTATTTTTTATTTGACTTTCTTCTCCGTGGCTGCATGGCTGGACCTTCTTCGCGCCATGCTCTGCACAGCCACTCCCTACCAACGATGGACAGCCATGCACAGCCAGGGCATGGCTGTGCTTGCTTTCTTCCTCTTTAAAAAGGGCACAGCTTTCTTCTTTGAAGCTGAGCCTGGTCACACAAAAAAGAACCCAACACACAGCACCCTTCCAGGCCATCTCCTCCCATCTCCCCGCCATACGCAGCCTCTCCTCCTAAGGAGCTACTCTGCAGGCAGGAGCAGCTCACAGTGGTGCACAACCACCACTGTGAGGCCCACCACCGCCCAGCTCATCAAAGAGCCGGCAAGTGTGGTGGTTCACCTCCCTGATTTCGTCGCTCAGCCAGCTCCCACCATTACTGCAGCTCCAAACTCTGAAGCTCTGCAGCAGCAGCAAGGCGTCAGCAGCAGCTCGCCCGCACGCAGGCCACCGCTCACGCCAGCAACCGGCGCAGCTCTTTCAGTGCGTGCCCATAGATCGCCCTCGCCTCTCTCCGCGCAAGACAGTAGCCGGCGCAGCCTCTTCCGTGCGCGCGCCAGCCGTTCCACACCGCTCGCACATGCTGAACCGGGCGCAGGCGGTCGCGCGAGCCGAGCGTGCACTGTAGCCACTGTTCACGCTAGAGAGCGCGACACTATGGCTATAGTGCGGTGACCGGTAAGTTTCTCACTTATCCGATCACCCGACGCTCTCTCTTCGTGCCGCTACCGGTGCCAACCCATCCGTGCATGCCCGCGCCCGCGTCTCTTTCCGCGCCTGCTCTCGCATCTGCATCCGCCCGCTTCTTCGCTTCTGCACCCGCCTCTTTCGCGCAGCGAGGTGCGCTGCAGTCCTTCCCCTCACGCCCACTCCCTCCAGTGCGCGCCTGCACTTGTGCATGCACGTGCACACTCCTACGCGCACTATCAGACGATGGCTGAAGCTCCAGACGGCTTAACACCGTGCTTCTTCACTCCAGCAATCTCTTGCTCTCTCTCTCTCTCTCTCTCTCTCTCACAGCACTCTCTCACTCCCTCAGCAGACACGTACACACACATACACACACTCTCGTACACACACCCACTCACTTATACACTACTATATACATATATATATATATACGTACATATATATATATATATATATATATTTATTTATTTATTTATTTACATACATATATAGATATATATACTTATATCTATACATATAGTAGTACTTATATAACTAAGTATTAGTATACATACATACATACATACATACACACACACACACACATATATATATACACATATATTTACATATATACATATTTTTATATACGTATAAATAAATAAATATATATATATCTATACATATATAATTTACTCATACAACTAAGTATAAGTATATATACATATATATATATGCATATATATACACATATATTTATACATATATACAAATATACATACATATATACATATATATCTATAACCATATATACATATATATATACATATCTATCTGTATATATCTATATACATATATTACCATATATATATATACATATATATATATATACATCTATATAGTTATATATACATACATATACATATATATATATATATATATATATATATATACATATATTTATATCTCTCTATATATATATATACATATATAAATACATATACACCTATATAATTATAACCATATCTACATATATACATATAGATATATATTTACATATATACATACATATATATATATTTTTTCATATCACCTACCATACGTTGTATCACGGGAATATCTGCACCAGTTGCTGATATTCCCCGATACACGCGTATAGAAAGCGTCTTCGCACTCATCTTCCACCATCCATCCTACACTCCACACGGCACTTCGTCCTGTTGGTTGCATCTTCCTAGACGACGACCGACTCGACACCGTGCTACACGCCATCTCCACATCCACCCCCACCCCTTTATACATATATAATATATACATATATATATATACTATATTTACTTTATTTCTGTTTCTCTTTCCTGCCAGTAAAAAGATAAAAAAAATATACAAAAGAGAAAAGATAATGCTTGACTTGCAGGTACTTAGTCTTGCGAATAGCAAGACCAGTTTTGGAACCCTAATTTGGCTCAAAGCCAAGAACCTAATTTTGAGGGTGTACCTCAAGGACAAAAATTATCAGAAAAAAATCTTAAATAGAAAAACACCAAAAAACATAATAAACGAACGGAAGAGATTCGTTGTAGGAAAGGCGTAGAAACTTCTTCACCTCTAATCCCACTTCCCTGAGTTCAACCCTGGGCCTAAAAGTGACCAAGATAAAATCAAGTAAGCCAGGTAAAAAATTTTGTAAAGAGATGGTTAGGCTCGATTTAGGTTAACCACTATACTCATTTCAATGATTAAATCACCATATTAACACAACCTATTCGGGCCCGAACACCCACCCTACTGGCACACTCATCATGCGCTGCGCGCTTCACACGCCCGTGCTCCCTACGTCATGTTGCGTGCGCAACTGGCATGCGGTGCGTGCTACTGCGCGCGACTACGACTATGTGTGGTGCGCTACTGCTGCACGTGGCTGCGGCTGTGCATGTACACTGCTACTGCATGTGGTTGCAGCTATGCGTGTGCGCTGCTGCTGGCCGACGTTGGGCGATCTGCATGGTGCCACGTGGCACCATCTGGGCTGTCCATTCTTCTTTCTTTTGTAGAGGGTGCCACGGTACTCAGATCGAGATGATTCCTGCACTACTGGACTATGATCGTTGCTCCGGATCCATCCATATGGTCAGAGTTTCCATCCGAAACCCATATGGATGTCGCATTGCCCCCTAGATGTTGATCTTCCTTGGACTTCGTACAATGCTACGGTTCTCCGATCTAGATGATTTCAGAGGCGTTAAACTCAGATCGTCATCCTAATTAGATCCGTACGATCCGATCATCCATCTGAGGCCCTGAAATATGTCTTCTCTCTTGGCCATAAAAAGGACCTAATTAACCTAAAATATATACAACTACTCTAAATGCATAATGATGCATACTATGCAATATTTATAGTATGAAATGCAAATCTAAGCCTAGGAACATGCATGAATAGGTATTTTAACCTAAATAGATGTGTCTATATCATACCCCCATGCCTATCTTTTTCTAGTCCCTAGCAAAATTAAACTGCATGATATGTATAAAATCAAAATTAGAATTACATCGCTTAGGCCTAAGTCGTTTATTAATAATAGAAAATTTCAACTAAGGTCCTAAATAATGAAAACCCAACAATACCCGAGTGTCTGCCAGAATGTAGACTGCCCAAGTCCTCACCTTATTTGAAAAGGAAATATACATTTTTTTCTTTTTTTTCTAATTTTTTTGTACTTTTGGAGTTTGAGAGTTCCGAGATAACTTTTTACAGCTACCCGACCCGCCCAAGACTCAAAAAGAACTCTAAGTGCTAAGCATCTTGCGAAAATAGTGAAAGACTCACTAGGCGACCGTTGAAACGAACTTCGGGTTTCTACGACCCTAGGTGACCTTGCCTAAAGGTTTATCATTTCGACAGGTAACTTTCTCCCTATTTCTTTTATTTATGGGGTCAACATAAGGGCAAACCTAGTATATATCTCCCCGATTTATTCTACTTCCCCACTTCTTCCCTATGTGCTTTGGGAATTATTGTGCATTTTTTTGTGAGTTGGGTTCTAGACAACCGGCCAATGGGCTGTTACCCACGGTAACTTGCCAGCCATACTCATGCGGTGAAGTGTGGTTTTATTTTTTATTTTTTTCTCCTTTTTCTATTTTTTTTCTTTTTTTTAATTTTTTTCCTTTAAGTAAGTGTCTTCCTTGATCTAAGATTTACCTAAAGGCAGTACAATGAAAATGATCTTGTGACTGGGCTCTAGACAACCGGTCGGTGAACTATTACCACCGATAACTTGCCAGCCATAGCACCCTAAATAGTTCATTAGCTACCCAATTTTCGAAGAAACTGCCGAAAAGTAAGTTAGTACAAAAAAAAAACTGTGTAGATGCTTAGGCTTAAAGTCTCCCCAAATCAAAGGACGGGTTGATAAGTCACATACTTATCATCCCAATTTATTTACCAACTTAAATTAAATTTTAATTGGCGAGGACTCAAGACTAAGTATACATTTGAGTGGACACCTGGGCTAATTAAGCCTGAAGACCTGAAGAGTCTAAGTGTTTAGGTCCTCTCGTATCATTTCCTAAAGTTAATAACTTCCAAATGCCAAAGTTCTCTTTTCCTAATTTCTTTCTTTTTTTTATTTTATAAGAAACTAAAGAAATTCTATGGAATTAACAAAATGATTTTAGGAATTGATTATCCACCCCCCCATGCCTAAATGATGCAATGTCCTCATAGTAAAAACAAAGACATGAAAAGCGTAGAGTAAACAGAATATCACCTGAACATCGTGAGGAATCCGGTCAGCTCCACAGGGAACATGAAATATAAACACGTGCTAAATTTAATGCTTTCAGCTAGCATAAAATACATACAAGGAAGACATTGAAAATTCATAAGTGCAAGTCAAAATCAAAATAAAAATATTGATCCTGAAACCCGCCAGCAGAAGATGTCCACAAATGTGGACCAGATTATGGTGCAAACCCATGCCCCAAGGTCAAGTGGTTCTCAAGTTCTGGATGAAAATCATCCAGAACAGAAGGTTGTTGTGTTTGCGGGGTCGGGTCTGCGATTTAGTGGTGTGTAACCCAAGACCAAAGTGTCGGACAACGGGTTGATCTGATTCATTAAAATCGAGTGTCTAGTTATAGTGCAGCTCAGAAAAATAATCAATTATTTCGAGCTTGGGTTGCACGTGAAAGATATCGTAAGGGTCCTGGTAAAAAGTTGGTGGTTTTAGGTCAATAGGAACCCTTATATCCAAACTTGTTTTTCCTTCAAAATTAACCTCCCAAACTTTTATTTCAACAATTCTATCTTCCAACATCAAGGGCTCAGGCTCCGAGACCTCTAGCATATCATTCACCCCATATGATTCTCCCAAGTCCAGAAATCGTGGCTGAATCAAGATTGACTTGGGCACAATGATCTCAGAAGTCAGCTCTTCGAGGTGCAGATGAGAAATGGGGTCACTGATTAAATCATCAAGTAAATGAGGATTCAAATCCTCCACGTTAACCCCAACCAAATCAAAATCTTCAATGACTGGGCTATCAAATGGTTCGTCATGCTCCTCGAGCCCATTTGCCTCACTAAAATCATCTTCCTTAAGCTCAAGTGAGACTTCACTAAGAGATTCCTCACCCTCAGAATCAAAGAATCCATGATCCTCATTTATATATGTCTCAAAATCATATGTCGTTTCATGGTCTGTGGAGACATTTTTCGTCATTCCTTGGCTCTAGGATCTCGAGTGAGAAACTCGATTCATCCTCAAAGGGTTGCTCTAGCCCAACCTGGTCATCTCTAATCTCAGAATATGTATTCCCCCCGACAGGCACCTGAGCGAGTTCAGACATTAGCTCTCTTAAAAGGGGTTCATCTTGAGAATCATCCCAAGATTTGACTAGACCAACTACAAATTTCATCCTCAACCTTGACAATTTCTCAAGAAGAAACTCACCCAGGTCCCTATCCCTAACACTTTGGAGCAAATCCAATAAAGAGCTATTCAACTCATCAATCATTTTTGTCATAGGCTCCAATGCTTTAGTGCATGGTGTTGGCTAGGCTTCTAAAGATTGTATGTTGTTCCCTAAGTTAGCCAACACCCTATCTTGGATCTGGTTCACCTGAACTAACTGGTTCGGTTCAGGGTTGACTAGGTTCGGGTTAAATCTAGGGGAGTCAAGATGTCGAGGTTCTCGAGTCCCTCCCTAATAGTAGGTCGTTCTAGGTTGTTCAAAGGATGGTGATGACCTATTTTCAATGGAATACTGGGGAGGGTAGGTGTTATAATCAGCATATCCTTCCTGATTGTAGATCGGATTGGTTTTGTCATCAAAGGATGGAGATCCATAATCATTATAGGTTTGAGAAGGATAGCAATCATAGTCTTGTTGTCCAGGGTTAGGCCCTGGACATTGAGGTCCAGATTCGTATCCCCAATCAAAGTTATCCCAGCTAGTGGATGGGTAATTACAAGTCAAGTCGGAATAGTAATCATCTTGGTTATAAGTGATGGTAGGAGGATAGGATGGGAAATGCATGTAAGAAGTGGAAGGATACATGGTAGAATAGGAGGGAAAATAGAAGTGAGAAAGGTGCCCTGTAGTACAAGCAATAAACCCTGTCCTTAGGTTGGTTAGCCTAAAGACCTATAGACTCCCAGGACCCGTCTTGAGATTATAAACAATTCAGTCTACTTTTATTCGATTAATCCAACCAATTAGAAGGAGGGATTGGGGAGAAGGTTCTTCCTTTGACTTGCATCTCCGGTTCCTAGTGTACCCCCTAGCTACAGTCGTTTGATGCTACTTCCCTAGGTAGTCATCAAATGGACCAGCAGAAGCAAATTAATTAAAAAAAATCTCAGTCTAAGCCCCAAAAAGTGAATCAATCCTTAAGGCCAACATCTACTCAGTTTTAATTAGGCTTGGGATGATTGTGCTCTTGGAATGTGATGGGCCCTTTAGATGGGTTGTGCCATTAATGGTCAGTTAAAATGTGTGTGCATGCACAACCAGGGCTTGCAAACAAGGTTATTTGATGATGTGTCTTTTAGGGTTTAACCTTGTTTAGTATCTTTTAGGGTTTAATCTTAGGTATATTCAATCAAGTTTAGGAGAACACTCCAAGTTTTGCAAGCACTGGTGATGATATATTCCTTTAGAAATCAGAGAAAAAATGTGGAGTGCCTGGTTCAACCGTAAGAATCAATCCTAAGTGGCAATCTACTCGATGAATCACTTTTATTTGAGTGGTGCAGCCCAAACAAATCAATCAATTGGCCTATTCGCACCATAGATTAAGGCACACAATGTCTTAGCCTACTCAGATTTCTACTCACTTATTTGTTTTGAGTTGAAGTGTACCAGGCCCACAGATTAGATCCCAGTTAAGTGGTAGAATCAAAGTGGAGTGGTGTGCCTTAAGTCGAGAGTTGTGGGTGTTAAGGTGTGTCTCTTTCAAAAAATCCCATAATTAAATAAACTTTTTTTATTTATGTGGATGGTGAGGTGAGTGGAGGTGGTAAACAAATAACCCAATCTATCCTAGGGTTTATAAAAAGCACCTAAGTTGGTTTGGGTTTGAGTTATTAGCTTATGGAATGAAAACTAAGGTGGGGGTGGTGTGGGGGACACTTACAAAACACTCTACCTGCACTTTACTTTGGTCTACCACACTTAGATCTCCATGCTAGGGTACCTGCAAGATAATATATCAGAGATAAGCAGGGTTAGTGCTATGTTAACGCAAAGAAGTGCAGAAAATAACAAAGTAAATTCCGTTGCCTCCCTAGCAATGGTGCCAAAATGATGACATGGGTTTCTTAAGTTTGAAATCAAGGTTACGAGTAACTCGTCGTCATAGTTGAAAAATGCGTGGTCAAATAAAATTGATACCGAAACTTGAAAAGTGAGTCCCAGGTCGAACACAGGGAGGCAAACGTTTGGTTTTATAAAAATCCGCACTTCGCTTTTATTTGTTTTTGGTCATTTTTGTCTTTTCTAATTTTTTTGGTATTTTTAATAAGGCAAGAGATTAGGTTGATGAAAACTTTATCTACTTGCAAAAAATGTAAGAGAGAGAGGGAGAAAGAGAGAGAGAGAAACAATTATCTATTTATCTCATGAATGTTTTCTACAAATATGAAAGTAGGAAAACTACACTATGAAAGTGTAAAAGATAGAAAGAGGTGAGAGAAATCTCCCTCGACGGTTGCTCGGAGGACAACTCGCTCTGACATCGCCTGGAGGAAGGTGGTGAGGACCAAGATGAAGGAGGACGGAGCCGAAGGACAGAGGATGGGGTAGGATGGCGTCGCGACAAGGATCTTCTTCCCGAAGGGCGGTGAGAGGACGGCCATGGGATGCTCCACGAATGAGGATGAGGGGAGGGAAAACTATTTGATTTTCTACTCTAGAGGAGCATCTCGGGCTTGGGACAAGCTCTTTCTAGAGCCTTGGAGGTGGTGAGAGGAAGAAAGGAAGAGATGGTTTGGAATGGTGGTGGGTACGTCATTTTATAGTGGAGGAGGAAGAACAAATTCGCATCTGGGTCATTACTGACGTCCATAACGTCGCTGCAGCTGTCGCTGAAGATTCGCCCTTCAATTCCTCTTTCTGGTGCGCGCAGACCATTAGTGACAGCTGCAAGCATCACTAAAGGCCTGCGTCGCTGAATTTCCGCGCCTATCCTCCGCTGGAACCCAACCCACTAGCCGCGCATCGCGTGCTGCGCGCTTTGCGTGCCTGTGCTCCCCACACCGTGTCGTGTGCTCTCTAGCATGCGGTGTGCTGCTACTGCACGTGGCTGCGGCTGTGGAGTGCACTACTGCTGCACGCGATTGCGGCTGTGCTTGTGCGCTACTGCTGCGCACGGCTGCGGCTGTGCATGTGTGCTGCTGCTGGCCAACGTTGGGCGGTCTGGATGGTGCCATCTAGGCCGTCCATCCTTCTTTCTTTTGTAGAGGGTGCCACGGTGCTCAGATCGTGATGATTCCCACGCTGATGGACTGTGATCGTAGCTCAAGATTTACGGAAGACATTCTCGTGCATTTGAAAGTCGTCGGAATCGTAGTATAGTCGTGCAAAAACGTTCATAAAAAATATAAGTTTGTAAAAATAATGAGACTTTGAGTCCCGGTCGTTCGTCTCTGGGAGGTGTTTGTTTAATTCTGAAATCGATCTTTCATCACTCTACTTTATCTAAAATCTCATGCCGGTTTCCAACCTTCGAATTAAGACCTCGCCACTTCTATTATGAATTTTGATTATGTGCGCGTGCGTTAAATAGATAACAAAGGTAAAAGTGAGTTTCGGTGCACACGATTCTAGTTACATGGTGGTTGTTTACAGAAAATGCATCTATAGTTAGGTTTTCTATATTTTCCGGAACTGACATGCTTGTTGCAAAATATGTATATAAATGAAAAACAAGCAACTTGAATCATGCAAAAAAGATGACAACTAATAAGCTCATGGTGATTTCAAACATAGAGATATGTATAAAAACAATTTTTTTTCATTCATTCAGAGAAGTGTTTGCAACATGAAATGTAGAGGAAAGCTTGTACAGGAATGCTTAAAAATGTAAATCTAGCTACCAGAAAATGATCGCATATAGGAATCTACGAGGGGATTTTGCAAGCGTCATTAGGGGAGAATAAGGACTACACCACTAAGCAGTAAATAAAAGTAGTAAATGTAAAGAGCTAGCTACTAATCTATCAGAAGGTGAGGGCATTCAGAGGTGGGCTCCGATGGCCTTGGAGTGGTTGAGAGGAGAATGAGGGGCGGCCAATGGAGCTTAGGTCGGACCTTGGAGAGAGGTTGGAGGAGTGATCCAGCATCCTGGCGTGGAGATGGTGTCCTTCATGGTGGTGCCCAACTCGTGGAGGTGGAGTGGAGATGGAAGTGGCTAGCCTAAGTGGAGGTGGATGTGAATGGAACCAAGTATGTGGATGGCTAAGAGTGGATGGGTGCAAATGGCCACCCCTTAGGTATTTTTATAGACCTAAGGGAGTCTCTCTAGAGAAGTGTGGAACTCTCTAGAGAGAGTCCAAGAGTGGCCGGCCAAGTGGTTTTGAGATCCACAAAAAGTGGATCTCAATTCGAATGCATCTTGGTTGCTAATTTTGGCAGCCAAGAGTGGTGCCACTTGGAGAGAGTTCTAGAGAACTCTAGATGTGTGGGAGTGCATGAATGGGTGTGTGTGTGTGGTCATGCCGTATGTGGCTAGGTGGTTTAGGTTAGGTCCTAAGGGGTTTAGGTAGGTGTATGCGTTGAATTAGGGTTGCAAACCCTAATTGCTAAGGGGAATTTGCAATTAAACTTAACCCAAGTTTAATTGAATGAGGGTGAAGCAAATTGAGAGTGAAATAACTTAATTAGGTTGGGTTTAGGTCAATTGGACTCTCATTAAGTCCAATTGGACTTGTGTGGGTTGAGATCTGAGCTCAATTGGACTCAATGAGTCCAATTGACTTAGGTGATGGTAATTCATGTTGATCTAAGTCAATTGGGTTTGGTCAGGACCTAATTAGGTCCTTATGGAGGTCTAGAGGTGATGTACTAGGGTTAGGGTACCTTAATTTAGGTTCCTATGGGGTTGGAATTGGGTCTAGGGAGCTAGAGATCCAAGATCAAGGCTTGAATCTCAAAACAGAAACTAGAGACCAGTTCCAGACGTCCAAAAATAGGATCAGATGACTTATACTCAAAAATTAGAAGTCCAGACTTCAGTTTTGGACGTCCAATCTGAGTCAAGGGGAATTCTAGGTTCTATTTTGGGTATTCTGCAGAAATTGGACGTCTGACAAAGTGTCTGGACGTCCAATAATACTGCAGAAATGGGTTTGAGGTGTGCGGGAGTTGGCTAAGGGTTATGGACGTCCTATAACTTATCTGGACATCTAGATAAGGGTTAGAACTAGGGTTTTAGGGTTTCCTAGGGTGGTGTGACCTAATCTAAGGGTGGCTAAGGCTTGGGGGAAGTCTCTAGGCTATCCTAGGGCTAGGATGGACCTAAGATCTTCACATATTACTGCATTATTCCTAGTTAATAGAATAACAAACCTTAACTCCCTTACATCATTATTCCTTATATCTAATCTAAGTCTTCTGCTCTAGTCTTGCTACAACCTCATTATTCCTAATCCAGCTTCAGATCCAGCTCCAGATCCAGTTTCTGATTAGCTTATTGCCTACAATTGACATAATGCACTTAATCAGCACATTATAACATTATTTTATGCATAACTAAAGTAAAGCAGTAAAGATGCAGATAATGCTTATGCATGCATGAATTTCCTTAACTTATGCTAAGTTCTAGCCTAATTTAGGTCAATTAAGGCCTATGATTGCTGCGCAATCACGGATCCATCCGTATGGTTAGATTTTCCATCCGAAACCCATATGGATGTCGCATTGCCCCCTGGCCATTGATCTTCCTCGGACTTCGTACAATGCTATGGTTCTCCGATCTAGATGATTTCAGAGGTGTTAGACTTCGATTGTCGTCCTAATCAGATCCATACGGTCCGATCATCCATCTGAGGTCTTGAAATAAGTCTTCTTCTCTCTTGACCATAAAAAGGACCTAATTAACCTAAAATATATACAACTACTCTAAATGCAGAATGATGCATGCCATGCAATGTTTATAACATGAAATGCAAATCTAAGCCTAGGAACATGCATGAATAGGCATTTTAACCTAAATAGATCATCCTTCTATATGTGTTTCTTGCAACAGTGCGTAATCTACTTCCCACTCACAGAGACAGAGCCAAAGAGGCTCTTCGGACCCCGTCGCGCAACCCACGCACATTCCACATGATGACTTTCATCCCCTAGTACACAAGCCCCCAGCTATCCCACAACCCTCTTCTCAACTTTCAAGATGGCTGCCACCTTTTGTTCTGTGGGTTTCTGTCCACCACCAGCAATTCTTCTCCTTAATTTGTAAGGTGAGTGAACCAATTTTCCTTTGGACGAAGCTCCCACGACATATCCCAATCCCCCCGAAGTCATAAAGGAGAATTGGTCTGATTTCTGTGCTACTGGCGATTGCTCAAACTCTTGCCCCTGCCGACCAATACTACTAACCACCAACTCCCTTCCCACCCCCGCATCTTGCACCATGTCTTCATCAGGTGTTGTGTGATCCATCCCAGTCAAATCTTCCTCCAACACATCTGACAAAGGGAGTTCCTTTCTCTTCTTAGCCTCCGGTCGGCCTCGTTGTATGGTTCTACCTTCGTTATCAACGTTCGGTGCAGTAGTCACTTCCTCTTACACCTCAAATGCCCCCTGTTGGTGCCTTTCAGCATGAATCACTAAAAGCATCAATCTGAGGAGCCAAGAACTCCCTCCACTTCTTAGGATAATCTTATCTGGAATTGGACCCCCCCTCAGGATCGACACCTCCACCTTAATCAACCTCCCATCACCCTCACAAAGGCCGACCCTTGCATTCTCTATCAAGGCAGCAAACCCCGCCAACGCTCCAACCACCACTCCTCTGGTCCTAAGATAGAGAGGGATACCCCAAATTTCCATGGTGCCCTAATGTGCATACATCTAAATAGCCGAAAATGTCTATTAATGCATGTTCTTAGGACCATATTACCATCATGCATTGTAAATATTGCATAACACGCATAATCATGCATTTAGGTCAAATTGTATAAATTATATAGTAATTGTCTCCTTTTATGGCCAGGGACAGAGTGACTTTTAATCAGGGCTTCAGATGGAAGATCCAACCATACGGATTTGATCAGAGCGACAACGGGAGTTCAAAGACTCCAAGATCGCCTTGATCGGACATCTGTAGCACCAGATATAGTCCGAGGAAGCTCAGAGATCAAGGGACAAGATGGTGTCAATCTACACTTCAGACAACAAATTTAACCACACAGATGGGTTTGGATCGACGATCACAGCCTAACAGCTCAAAAATCGATCCAATCCGACATCCGTGGCACCATCTACAACACAAAGAAGATGGAGGGTCAAGATGGTGCCACGTGGCACCATCCTCACCCGGCCGCCTACCTCTGCTAAACTCCTGAAGGATCGCGTGACATGAGATCTCTACCATTGGATGAAGATCCAACAGCCAAGATTAGCCACGTGCAAAGCAGCGTCGCACCTCAAACCGCTACGTAGCGCAGTGGTTAAGGTGCTATGCATGCGAAGCGCGCACGTTCGAGCCACCGTGAAGTGCCTCTTCTCATGTGGGCGCATGCGATCTCGACTGCGCGATTAGCTGCGAATGACCCAGATTGTCCAACTGGGTGCACGCGCAATTGGACACCCCACCTCACGCCTGATCTCACACTCGGGTTAGGCGAAGCTGAAGCGGGCGAGGAGCGATCTAAGCCGTCCGATCTCGCAATTGGATGGCTGAGATTGCTTGAACGTGCTTTTGCATTAAGGTGCGGGAGAGGAGGAGGCGCGGCGCACACACGTCACCCACGACAGGTCTTTAATGATGAATGAATCCGTCACTAAAGACCTGATTTTAATGTTTTTGAATATGGCATGACCAAATTGTCCCCAATCCTTGCAACTATAAAAGGAGGCCCCTACCCTACAAAATTCTCATCCCTTCACCTCTCTCCCTCTCCAAAGCTCAAGAGAAGCTTGTCCCATACTAAAGATACCCCTCTAGAGCCAAATCCAAAAGTTTTCTCGCCCCCGTTTTGGAAGTGGATCCCGCAACAATGACGACGTGCTGCCTCATTCCCGCTTCTTCCTGCTTTGTCCTCCTTCTTCCCGCTCTGTCCTCTGTCTTCCAGATGTCGCTCCGTCCAGCTCGTCCTCCAAGCAATCGTCGAGGAGGATAACATCTCTCTCCCTTCTTTTTATCGCTTTCTATAATAGAATTTCCCTCTTTCTAGCTGTAATCATTTCCCACTTTTTTAGTTGTAAAAATAGTATTATTATATAAATTGATTATTCTTTCTCTCTCTGTCTCTCTATCTCTTTCTCTCTCTCTATCTTAGTGATAATATCAATTTCATTGTAATTATCTCATTTTCAAACAAAAATACCAAAAAAAATATAATCGCGGATTTTAGATAAACGTAGCCTCCCTTTGTTCGACTAGGAATTTCTTTACGAATTTCGATAAAATTTTATCTGTTGACGGATTGCTTCGCAAATCGAACTACAACGATGGGTTTTCAAAATCCAATTCCGATCGCGTAGTTTTCTGCTCCCAACATTTTGGTGCCATCGCTAGGGAGGCAATGATTTTCAATTTTCTTTCCTCATTTCGCACACTTTATTATTTTCTAACTTGCTTTATTTCTTGTCTATTGTTTTGCAGGTAACTTAACAAGGAATCTTCAAGCAGTAGATCGGAGTAAAGTGTAGTTGAAGACAATTGTAACTGCTCCCCATTCTTCGCCCTCCATAGATTTCATTTCACAACATTAATTCAAACCCCAATTAACCTAGGTGTTTTCATAAATCCTAGGGTTAGTTTGGTTGCTTGGATTTCCACTCACATTCATCTCACCCTCGTATATAAAAAAATTAACAAAAAAAGATATTTCTTGTTGGGTAAATCAACATACACACTACATACACCCACATTCAAGGCACATAAACTAATTGATTTTTATCTACTCAACCAAATTCTAATCTGTGGAACTAGTACACCCAAATCAACATATAAAAGAGTAAAAATCAGTCTAGGTCAATCATTTTGTGTGCCTAACTTAGTGGTGCAACTTTGGCCAATTATTTGAGTTGTTTGAGCTGCACCACTTAATTTAAAAGCAACTCACCAAGTAGCTTCCCTTTAGGGTTTTCAATTTAGGTCAATACCAGGCACTCCACTTTACTTTTGATTTCAAAATGAAAAAGATCTTCACCCGTGCTTGAAAATCTGGTTTGCCTCGAAACTTGATTGAAACCTAATTCCAAACCCTAAAAGCTACTTAAGCAAGATTTGAACCTTAAAATCCACTCATCAAAAATAATATTTCTTGAAAACCTTGGTTGTGCACGCACTCACACATATTCAATCAATCATTAAGGGCACAACCCATCTTAAGGGCCCACCACATTCCATAAGCACTACAATCCCAGGCCTAAATAAAATCAAGTAGACGTTGGCCTTAAGGACTGATTCGCTCTTCGGGGCTCGGTCTGAGATTGTTTACGATTAACTTGATTGTACCAATCAATCTGATGTTTAGCTAGGGGAGTAGTGTCAAATGACCGCGGCTGGGGGTTACACTAGGAACCAAAGGCGCAAGCCGAAGGAAGAACCTTCTCCCCAGTCCCTCCTTCTAACTGGTTGGATTGATTGGACGCAAGTAGAGTAAATCATCTATAATCTTAAGGTGGATTCTGAGAGACTGTAGATCCTTAGGCTACCCCACTTAAGGACAAGCTTTTTTTGTTGCGCTGCAGGGTTCTTATCCCCTGTCCTTCCAACCTCTTCCTAGTTTATGCTGGGAAGGAGGTCATTAAACCCCCGATTGGAAGGACCACTAGAGTATTCTAGGAGGCATAGATTGGATTTACGCCAAATTATTCTCATGGCCGATCAATAGCCTCCTCTGCCTCATAATCCACAGGAGATGTTTCAAAGGCAGCTGGAACAAATGCAGAGAATGCAAAAATGGTTCCAGAGAATGCAGGGCGCTCAGCCCTTGAAGGATTTTTATGATCCTTCAAATTACGGGGAACGTCTTGGCTTCCAGATTCCTGCTGGATACATAGAAATCAAGCCCCAGGTATTAAGCCTGATCAAACACTTTAATGGGCTTATCTCTAAAGACCCGTTTCAGCATTTAGAGGACTTGACCACTTTGGTCCAGACCACCAAGGTGCGAAACGTGAATGAAGAGCAGATGATCATGAGGGTCTTTCCCCACTCTCTTAGGGATGAAGCCGTTCATTTGTACAGGACCATAGGAAGGCCAATTGCAACATGGAATGATCTAAAATCGGCTTTCCTAATGAAATTCTTCCCTGTCGGACATACAAATGCTCCGAGACGGGTGATTACTACCTTCACCCAATGGTCGAGGGAGCAGTTTCATGTTGCCTGGGAGAGATTCCAGGACCTATTGCGGAAGTGTCCACACCACGAGGTGCTGAAATAGCAGCTCGTGCAGATCTTCTACCACGGGTTGACTGAGCAACTCAGAAATCACATGGACACTTCTTGCGGAGGCAATTTCCTCAACAAAAATGAAAATAGCACACATGATTTGTTTGAGGAGATGAGTGAAAATTCAATCAATCGTGCCTCCATGGATACTTTTAACCAGTTCGAACAGCCTAGATCGAATGTTAATGAAGTCTACGACTCTCATTCATTCAATATGGAACTGATTTGCAATAAACTAGATAAGGTGGACTTGGTTACTAAAAGGATGGAGGAGTGGGTGGCTGGAAACTCAATGAACAATTCTCGATCCACTCAATCCCAGAAATCGGGATTCCATTTGGCGTGAGCTCCTTCTGGATGGGAGTTCATGAATCAACTTAATGTGGCTCAACCTGTGAGCCAGCATTATTCAGAATCCCACAGGTTCCAAACTAGGGCCTTTAATCCCAATTTCTCTAATCCCTTCCTTTCTTTCTCTCCATCCTCACCTTATGAGGATGTCTATAATATACAAGAGAATGTTAGGTCCAACCCTTACTCCAATGCTTATAATCCGGGTTGGAAGAACCACCCTAACTTCTCTTGGAAAAACCCAGGGCAGCAGGCCCAATTCCGACCTAGCAACTATGCCCCGCAAAGACCAATGGGTCAGGGTCATGTTTACACTCAGCTGCCTCTGAATCAGGTCAATCAGCCAACTTGGAATGCCCATCAACTTGTAGGGCAGGCTGATTTGAACCAACAAATGGTAGAAATGCAAGATTCTATTCTCCAGCTTATGCAGCAAATGAAAACTTCACTGGACAACTTGCAAACCAAGTTCATTGCTAATTCTTGTCAACCTGGATCTCTACCATCTCAACCCGTACCCAACCTACGTAATATCCAGAATCTGAGCAATCAAGCCCAAGGGTACGAGAATCAAAGGGACCCGCACGCACATGCTCAGGTGGTTGAGCAGGGTCCTTCTTCTTCTACTTCTTCAAATCAAAGGTTTCTAGCTAATGAAGCCCCTCCAATCTTTCCTAACCCTCCCCAAGACCCAAACCCATATGCATCTGCTAATTCTGTTACCTTGAGGAGTGGAAAGCAAACTCAGGATCCACAACCACACTGTTCTAATCTATCAAATCCTGGAGAGCCTGAGGAGAGAAAGAACTCTGAAAAAGAAATCAAGGCTCAGGAATCTGATTCCAAAGATCTAACTCATGTTTCTTTTCATGAGGCCTTGATTAAACCTAGGAAGAAGAAGCTTGTTGATAGTAACGAGGAGTTCTTGAATATATTCAAGAATGTTGAGATCAATATCCTGCTCCTTAACTCTATCAAACACATACCGGCTTGCGCTAAATTTTTAAAGGATTTATGCACTCAGAAGCGTAAGTCGAGGGAATCTGTTCCAAGGAAGGTGGTACTATCCGAGCAAGCTAGTTCTGTTATCCTGCATCACCTTCCTCAGAAAAAGAGAGATCCAGGTGCTCCTTTGATTTCTTGTGTCATCGGAGATTACACCTTTGATAGAGCACTTCTGGATCTAGGTGCATCCATTAACCTAATTCCGACTTCTCTTTACGAGAGGTTTGGAGTAGGTAAACTTCAGCCAGCTTCAGTAATACTACAGTTAGCAGACCGTTCGATCACAAATCCGTGAGGCATTATTGAAGATGTTATTTTCATGGTTAACGATTTTTATTTTCCTGTAGATTTCCTTGTCCTTGACATGGATGTACCTAAGAATTTAAGGAACATGCCCATCATTCTGGGGCATATGTTCCTGGCTACCGCTAGGGCCAATGTCAACTGTGAGAGCGGTAGCATGGAAATCACCTTTGGGGATCAGAAATTGAAATTGGATATTTTTAAGGCAATTAACAAATTTGAGGATTGTGGATTTATAAAGGAACTTGAGGAAGACAACTTGAACATTGAAACATGTAGGGCGATTTCTGCAATCGAAAGTTCCTCCTATTGTGATGGATCTGACTCGCAACCTTCTGTGGCTAACCCACCACATTCTGAAGATGTTATTGATTTTGTTCACTTTCAACCTCTTCCTCTTAATGAATCTTCATCATCATCATCCTTACCTTCAATCCTAAACTTGCCCCAGCTTGAACTGAAACCATTGCCTGAGAGTCTGAAATATTAATTTTTGGGACCACAAAAGATGCTCCCTATGATTATCAGTGCTAGATTAACTACAGAGCAGGAGATTAAACTGATCAAGGTCTTAAAGGAACACAAGGAGGCAATTGGTTGGACCATTCATCACCTTAAGGGGATCGAGTCATCTTACTGCAATCATAGAATATTCTTGGAAGATGGATCCTGTCCTTCTCACAAAATGCAGAGGAGATTAAACCCTAATATGCGAGAAGTGGTCAAGAAGGAAATTATCAAGTGGCTAGATACAGGAATCATTTATCCGATCTCTGATAGTCCTTGGGTAATTCCCAAGCAAATTGTTTCCAAGAAAGCCAGGATTACTGTTGTGACTAATGAGAAAGGAGAATCTGTCATAACTTGTTTAGCTTACTCTTGGAGGGTTTGTATTGATTACAGGAAGCTAAACACTGCCACGAAAAAGGATCATTTCCCTTTTCCCTTTATCAATCAAATCCTTGAAAGACTAGCCAGGTAGAAGTACTTCTATTTCCTAGACGATTACTCATGATATAATCAAGTCCCTATCCATCACGAGGATCAAGAAAAAATGACTTTCACCTGTCCCTATGGAACCTTTGCTTTCTGTAGGATGCCATTCGACTTATGCAATGCATCTGCGACTTTTCAAAGGTGTATGCTAGCCATATTCTCAGACATGGTGGGAGAGTTTATGGAAGTCTTCATGGATAATTTCTCTATTTTTGAAGAATCATTTGATTCTTTCCTAGCTAATCTTGAAACGATCCTTAAATGATGCATCAAAACAAGACTAGTCCTTAGCTGGGAAAAGAGTCATTTCATGACACAAGAAGGCATCGTCTTGGGTCATGGAATCTCTGAACGAGGAATCGAACTTGACAAAGCTAAGGTTGATGTTATCTCTAAACTTCCTCCTCCCACATCTGTCAAATAAATTAGATCATTTCTTGGTCATGTGGGATTCTATAGGAGGTTCATCAAGGACTTCTCTAAGGTTGCTCGCCCTCTAAGTAACCTTCTCACCAAAGATACACCATTTGATTTCAATGAATCATGCCATAGGGCATTTGATTTTCTTAAAATGGCAATCACTTGTGCTCCGGTGTTGCAACCATCGATTTGGATAGCCCCATTCGAGATCATGACCGACGGTTCTGATTATGCGGTTGGGGCTATTTTGGGTCAGAAGATTGACAGGAAGCCCTCTGTCATCTACTACGCTAGTAAAACTGTAGATGAGGCCCAGAGGAATTACACTGTTACTGAGAAGGAATTACTAGCTGTAGTATTTACTTTGGAGAAATTCAAGGCTTATCTCTTAGGGTCTCATGTCATAGTATATACCAACCACTCGACCTTGAGACATCTCTTGGCCAAAAAGGTTGCCAAACCCCAACTTATTCGATGGATTCTTCTGCTTCAAGTATTCAACCTTGAAATTAAAGATAAATCTAGGGCACAAAATGTGGTGGCGGATCATCTTTCGAGACTTCTGAGTGATTTTTCTCGTCCGGATATTCCGATTGCCGCTACTTTTCCGGACAAGACTATCCTTGCAGTTTCAGGTGTCCAAATCACGTGGTTTGCTGACATTGTGAATTATTTAGCCATTAGTCAAATCCCTTAGGATTGGACCAAGCAACAATGAGATAGACTCAGATCTGAGGCTAAATATTACTTCTGGGAGGACCCTGAACTGTACCGCATCAGCTCTGATCAGATTATTCGTTGATGTGTTCTGGAGAATGAATTTAAAAGTATACTCGAGTTCTGCCATGCATCTACGTGTGGTGGACATTTCTCTCAGAAAAAGATGGCTACAAATATTTTGCAATCTGGATTTTATTGGCCGTCTTTATTCAAGGATGCCCAGGAATTCTTGAGGTCGTGTTCCCGATGCCAGGCACTTGGGAGCATAACCAAGAGAGACATGATGCCTCTAAACCTGATTCTTCCCATCGAAATCTTTGACGTTTGGGGCATCGATTTCATGGGACCCTGATGGGTCGGCCCGAATAGGTTGTTAATATGATATTTTTATCGTTGAAATGTGTATAGTGGTTAACCTAATTTGGACCTAACCATCTCTTTACAAAATTTTTAACCTGGCCTAATTGATTTTATCTTTTCACTTTTAGGCCCAGGGTCGAACACAGGGAAGTGGGGTTAAAGTCGAGTTTCTACGTTTTCCTTAAAACGCGTCTCTTCCGTTCGTTTATGGTGTTTTTGGTGTTTTTCTTATTTAGGTTTTTTTTTATGGTAATCCTTGTTCTTGAGGCACACCCTCAAAATTGTGTCCTTGGCTTTTAGCCAAACAGAGTCCCAAAACAAGTCTTGCTACTCGCAAGACGAGGTACCTGCAAGTCAAAGATTATCTTTTCTTTTTTATGTATTTTTTTTATCTTTTTACTAACAGAAAAGCAAATAGACAGAAAGTAAATATAGTATGTATATATATATATGTAGTATATATATAAAGGGGTGGGGGTGGAGGTGGCGATGGAGTGTAGCACTATGTCGAGTCAGTCGACGTCTAGAGAGACGCAACCAACACGACTAGGTGTCGCATGGAGTGTGGATGGAGGATGGATGATGTATGGGACCACGCTTTTTTTGTATGCGTGTATCAGGGAATATCAGCAACTGGTGCAGATATCCCCGCGATACAGCGTATAATAAATAACATGAAAATATATGTACATATGTATGTATATAAGTAAATATATCTATATATATATATAAATGTATAGTTATATATGTATAGATATATATATATATAGATATATATGTGTATATATATGTATATAAGTATATATATATATTACTATATATATGTATATATATATGTATATAGATATGTATATATATATGTATATAAGTATATATGTCTATATATATATAAGTATATAGATGTATATATAAGTAGATATATATATATATATATATTATATATATATGTATATATATATTATATATATGTGTATGTATACATAACTATATAGATATACTATGTATATATATATATATATATGTATGTATGTATATATATATTTATATATATATATGGTACTATAAGTGTGTGAGTGTGTGTGTATGTGTTGGTATAGGTGTGTGTGCGTCGGTGAACGTGTGTGTGCGTGCGTTGCTGTGAGTGTGTGTCTGTTAGTGAGTAAAAAAGAGAGAGAGAGAGAGAATACGTGAGAGAGAGAGAGGGAGCGGGCGGGAGAGATCAGCAGAGAGAGAGAGCGGGCGAGCGAGAGATCGCGGACGCGCGAGTTAAGACGTCTGCCGCCTCCAGCGGACGTCTGACGCCGCGTCGTCTGAAGGCGGAGGCAGACGTCTAAAGACGGTGGATGCAGGCGCGGCTTCGCGTAGGGTTCCTGCAGGCGTTCGCGAAGGCGACGGGCGAGCGAAGGTGTGGAGGAGCGAGCGTGGAGGAGGTCTGCAGGTGGTCGCGGAGGGTCGCGGAGGAGGGCAGGGGGCGGCACGAGGCCATAGCCGGCCGCTGCAGTGCGCGCGGCGGACGGCTACAGGTGCAACTGCGGGGACGTCAGGACGGAGGTTGAGCGGGGAATGGCCCTGCAGGCGCGCGCGAAGTCGACGGGCGGCTGCGGGGACGGTCGCGGAGGAGCGGGAGGACCTACTGCTGCTGCTGCCGTGGCTTCAAGCTTCGAAGCTTGGAGCGGCGGCAATGGCGTTAAAGAAAAAAAACGAAGCGAGGGAATGCACCACGCCCACCGGCTCATCGAAGAGCTGGGCGGTGGTGCTCCCACTGTGGTGGTGTGCACCACAGTGGGTTCTCCTGCTCGCCGGGTGCCTCCTCGACGGAGGGCCGACGTATGGGAGGGGAAAGCGGTGGAGAAGATGGTTGCGGGTTTTTGTTGCTGCAGCAGCCTGTGTTGCGAGGATGAAGCTGCAGCTACTTATAGAGGAGGAGAGAGTGGCGTGCCGGCTGCAGCAGGGAGAGGGTGCGCAAGTTGCAGCTATAGGGAGCGGCGTTGGTAGGGAGAAGTGACGGGAAGAAGTGCTGCGTTGCATGCAGCTGCGGGAAGAGTGCAGCCGCGGGAAGGAGAGAAAAGAAGAAATCAAGAGGAAAAATAAAAAGAGGGTGATTTTGCAAGGAGGCACTTGAAGAAAAATGTAACTATGCAGGTGATTGTTTCACTCCTCTTCCTCTCTTGATTAAATGCATGCATGCAACCGTTTTTACAAATGTGGCTATAGGATTATAATATACATAGTTAATGCTAGAAAATAGCATAAGAAGGCGTTATTATAGGCGTGTTTTGAGGTGCAAACATATACCCCCATGCCTATCTTTTGCTAGTCCCTAGCAAAACTGTATTTAGAAATAATCTTAAGCTGAAGATTTTCTTCTGAGGTGATATAGGTGTGTTTATTATCGAATATTGTGAGAACCAATTGTAAAGAAGACTACCAGTACTTTAAGTCTCACATGACATAGATCATCTCTCAACTAACCAGGACTCTTGATTTTTAAACCTTAAGTACGATTTCCAGGACCCAGGAGGTTTTTGCCGTACTCGAGAGCTCAAGAGGTTATGGTTTGTGCGTAGTGAAGGATCAAGACTGACCAGATGAACATTAAGACTCAATCCCAGGGTTTCACGAATTTTTAAGTACAGGTTGGTCCCAGTTTCAGCTCATGTCTTCGAATTGACCCTTAAGATGATGACGGAAAACTCAACTCCCATTTGCTGTTTTTTTTTTTTTTTTTTTTTTTGCACACCGAAAAACAAATTATACAGACATTTATGAGATATACTGACTCTTTTGCAACATCTTTTTTTTTTTTTTTTTGAAACATATGTCAGTATATCTCTTACAACACATTTTGAAAGAGCACACTTTTTTTCTTTTTGGTGGGAGAATTTCTTTTTGGTGGAAAGAGTCGCTCCCAAACACAAGACTAAAGCCTGGGATAAAAAGTCTACCTGCGCGCACAGGTAAGGACTCCACCTTCCCTAATGAACACTAGGGTTGGATCTTATGTTCACCTGGTCTTTCCTGATATGTGTAGTGTGAACCAAGTTTACTTAAGCTCTCAAGTAAAAGTAAACCAACGAATCTTGTACTTGTGTCTCAGGTACAAGAATACATCCTTAGTTAGGAGAGATCTTGATCTATTTTGTCAATGCTTTAAGTGAATTAAGTCGAGCCTGAGCGAATCAAGCTTTTGTGGCCTGGAAAGTCTTCAAAACAGAGGTTGAATATCCATAAACACTTATTGCCTTTTTGTTTCAGCTTCAAGATCATTACTAAACACCATTTATTATAATATATATTTTTTTTTTCTTTTTCTTGCATATTTATAAATAGGTGGAAACTGTATGATACCATAACATACCCGGATCCTATGGATGCCTATCCACCCCCCCATGCCAAACAATGCTATGTCCTCATATGCATGCAGGGAAAGGCAGAGGAAGGATGGAAGATCGGGTAACAAGAGCTGAGGTTTAGGGTATAGATCAGGGTGGAAGGGTGGGTGGATGGTGGGTGGTGAAGAGAAAAGTGAAGTGATTGCAATAGAGGTGTGAAAAGTGATGGTGGGTGGTGAGTGCTGTTAGGGTGCCTCCCAACAAGCGCTGAATTTAATGTCCCCAGCTGGACTCAGAATGAGGCAAAGAATTAGTTACCCTCCAGCAGGGCAACGGTTTCTCCAACGGGGGCAGGTTCATGAGTCAGATAGGGTTTCAAACGCTGCCCGTTGACCGTAAATTTACGCCCAGATTTGGGATCTTCGATCTCGACGGCCCCATTGGGGAATGGTCTTGAGACCAGGAAAGGACCAGTCCATTTGGACTTCAATTTCCCAGGAAAGAATTTGAGTCGGGCATTATAGAGCCAAACTTGCTGAGATGGCTCAAATTCCTTCCGCCGAACATGGCTGTCGTGAAAAGCCTTAGTGCGCTGTTTAAAGGTTAGAGCAGGATCATAGGCTTCACGATGGAGCTCTTCCAGCTCTTGGAGTTGGAGTTTCCTTTCTCGACCACACAAGTCTGGGTCGAGGTTACATTGGCGAACCGCCCAATAAGCGCGATGTTCCAACTCCACGGGCAAATGACAAGGCTTCCCGTAAACGATTCTATATGGAGACATACCAAGGGGAGCCTTGAAGGCGGTCTGATACGCCCAAAGTGCGTCAGTCAGCTTGTCGGACCAATCCTTACGGTCAGGCCGAACCATTTTCTGGAGAATCTACTTGATTTGCCGGTTCGACACTTCCGCCTGGTCGTTCGTCTGAGGATGATACGGGGATGCGATACGATGGTGGACTCCGTACCTCCTCAGAAGTGCCCGAAAAGAAGCATGGGTAAAGTGGCTTCCTCCATCCGAGATAATGGCCCGAGGGATCCCAAAACGTGCAAAGATATGGTCCTTGACGAATCGGGTGGAGATAACATGGTCAGCACGGCGCGTGGGAATAGCCTCGATCCATTTCGAAACATAGTCGACGGCCACGAGGATGAATTCGAAGCCGTTGGATGGAGGAAAGGGACCCATGAAGTCAATTCCCCAGATGTCGAAGATTTCCGCAGCTAGGATGTGTTGCAAGGGCATCATGTCACGATGTGCCATTGACCCTAATGACTGGCACCTAGTGCAATGTTTGGCATAAGTGTGCGCGTCCTGGTGAAGGGAGGGCCAAAAGAAATCGCACTGCAACACCTTGGCTGCAGTTTTCCTCCCAGAGAAATGGCCTCCACAGGCCTGATCGTGGCAGAAGGATAGCACACTGGGGAACTCACTGTCAGGAATACAGCGACGGATGATTTGATCAGCACCTATCCGAAAAAGAAGTGGATTATCCCAGAAATAATACTTTGCTTCTGCCATGAGACGCTCGCGCTGGTTTTTAGGCCAGCCATGTGGAAGAGATCCAGAAGCAAGGTAATTGGCAATGTCGGCATACCACGGTCCACTTGCCACATTTATTGCCAATAGGTGCTCATCAGGAAAAATTTCATTAATTGGCAGAGTAAGTCCAATATGGTCAGGGTCCAGTCTGGAAAGGTGATCAGCCACAACATTCTGGGCTCCGGCCTTATCACGAATCTCAATGTCAAATTCCTGGAGCAAAAGGATCCAACGAATCAGTCTAGGCTTGGCATCCTTCTTGTTCATGAGATGGCGAATGGCCGCGTGATCAGTGAAAACAATAACGTGAGAGCCCAGAAGGTAAGAACGGAATTTTTCCAGCCCAAAGACGACTGCCAGTAGTTCCTTTTCAGTGGTAGTATAATTACGCTAGGCCTCGTCCAACGTCTTACTGGCGTAGTATACCACGAAGGGGTGTCTATCGCGTCTTTGTCCCAGGATGGCTCCGACTGCAAGGTCTGAAGCGTCACACATAAGTTCAAAGTCGAGGGACCAATCAGGCGACTGGAGAATAGGGGCCTTGGTGACAGCATTACGTAGCTGCGTGAATGCTTGTATACAGTCAGGGCCCATGTCGAAGGGCACGTCGGTTGATAGGAGATGAGTTAAGGGTCGAGAAATTTTGGAGAAGTCTTTGATGAATCTCCTATAGAAACCGACGTGTCCCAAGAAGGAGAGGATTTGTTTGACAGAACCAGGCACAGGTAAATCAGCAATGACATCGAGCTTAGCTCTGTCAACCTCGATACCCCTATCAGAGATGATATGTCCAAGAACAATTCCCTCGTGCACCCTAAAATGACTTTTTTCCCAGGAAAGCACGAGGTTTACATCAATACATCTCCTAAGGGTGCGAGTCAGGTTGGCAAGACATTCGTCGAAAGATGGTCCAAAGACTGAAAAGTCATCCATGAAGACCTCGAGAAAGTCACCCACCATGTCATGAAATATCGCCAGCATGCATCTCTGGAAAGTTGCTGGCGCATTACAAAGTCCAAACGGCATCCTTCTAAAGGTGAAGGTGCCGAAAGGGCAGGTAAAAGTGATTTTCTCTTGGTCTCGGGGTTCTATTGCCACCTGGTTATATCCTGAGAATCCATCCAGGAAGCAGAAAAATTTATTTCCCGCTAACCGCTCCAGGATTTGGTCAATAAATGGTAGTGGGAAGTGATCTTTCCTGGTTGCAGCATTGAGTTTCCTATAATCTACACACACTCTCCAAGATGTAGGAGTGCGTGTAGGGATGGATTCGCCCCTGTCATTGACATGGATGGTGAGTCCTGCCTTTTTGGGCACAACGTGAATCGGACTCACCCAGGGGCTATCGCTGATCGGGTAGATTATACCCGCATCCAGCCACTTAATGATTTCATTCTTAACGACCTCCCGCATGTTAGGGTTGAGACGTCGCTGCATCTCGCGAGAAGGTCGAGCCTCCTCCTCCGTATATATACGATGAGTGCAGTAGGAGGGGCTAATACCAGATAAGTCTGATAAAGACCATCCAATAGCTGCCTTGTGTTCTAGGAGGACCTTAGTTAGTTTGCACTCCTGCTCCATGGTTAATTTTGAACTGATGATTACAGGGAGCGTTTCATTTGGTCCCAGGAAAACATACTTGAGTGTATTAGGCAGCACTTTTAGCTCGGGAGTGGATGGGGAAGGATCTGGCATTTCTTGGGACGAGAGTGTCCTAGACGGGTAGGAGAACAAGTTAGGAGGAAGAAACTGGCCTTCAGATTGGCCAAGAAGAGGGGCTTCTTGGATAGATGGATCCAAAAATGAATAGCCCCAGTGAGAAGTATATGGGCTCAAGGTCCCAGTGTGGATTTGTAAATCCGCCTGATTTGGCGGGGAAGAAAGGGCAATTCGGTCTTCATGAGTGTGGACCGACAGTGAGTAGCCCAGATATGACTCAGACCACGAGGTATGGGAAGCGGAGAAAACCTCGTCAGAAGTCTGGCCAGGAGAAGGTACTGGACAAGGGAGGGATTGGGGAACGTCACAGTATGCGTTGGTCAGGCAGTTATCAGTGTTTATAGGTAATCCGCAGCAATCCGAATAGGTCCCAATTAGTATGATACACGCGCTGACGGCCATGTCCTCGTCAGACGTGTCATCCTCAATGCAATCGCAATTAAAGTTCTTGGCTGCCTTGAATATGTTAAGCTTGAGTTTCTCAGATCCAACGGCAATCTCAATACAGCCCGACTCGCAGTCGATGTGGGCGCGGGCTGTGGCCAAGAAAGGTCGACCGAGGATGATCGGACAATCAGAAAGTGAACTAGAAACTTCCATATCTAAAACAAGAAAGTCAACAGGAAAACAGAGACTGTTGACCCTAACCACCACGTCTTCCACCACACCCTTCGGGATTTTGACAGAACGATCTGCCAACTGTAACGTGACAGGGGTGGGTTTCAGATTTCCCAAGGAAAATTTTTCGAGCATGATGGTCGGTATGAGATTGATGGAAGATCCTAGATCAAGCAAGGCACGGTTAAAACTGCAGCCTTGGATGCTACAGGAAATCAGTGGTGTGCCCGGATCTTTCTGCTTCGGTGGTAAGTTTGACAGTATAGCACAACTCGCATGAGGCGAGAGAACCACCGGATTCTTAGTCTTCTTTGACTATCGCCTGGGTGTTGTGTAGTCTTTGAAAAATCGAGCGACAGTAGGTATGTGGTCGATTGCCTCGAGCAGGGGTACCTTGATTTCTACATCCCGGAACAAATTACGTAGGTTGTCAAAGGCCTGCGTATTTTTCTTTTTGCCTTTTGGCTCCCTTAGTAGAGCCTCAGGGAATGGGATTGATTCTGGCACAAGTTTTGGTGCATCATCCTCTCGTGAATGCGGTATGCATCCCGAATGAGAGGGCGAAGAAGAAGACGGGCCAGGATCAGGTCGAGGCGGATCGACGGTCTGCTTACCGCTCCTCGTAGTGATAGCATTGGACGATGCGGGTCCAGTGGGATCATACGGTGGAGGAGGGTTTGCAATGGGGATATAAGAGTGTGGTGCTGCAGCAGGATTAGCCTGAAATCCCGTGGAATGCTCGGAGCTTACAGAACTTGATTAACCTGTCCCTGAGAAGGTCGTACCTGTGGTTGAGAACCACGGGGCACGAAATTTTGCGGGTTTGGAACAGGTTGGGTAGGAAGAGTGCCCTGAGATCGAGTCTCCATGCGTAGTTGACTGATCTCGGCGTTCTGCTGCGCCAATTGGTGCTGAAGAGAGGTCATGTTCTCTTCATGGCGCTTTGACATTTCCGTCATCATTCGCATCAATTTGTCAAGAGGGCTTGATGCGTGTTCAGTTTGTGGTACGCAAGGGCCTGATGGCGGATTTGCCATAGGATTAAACTGGACCCTTGGGATGATGGGTGCGGATGGCCGCATTGGTCCACCCGCGGGGTTTTGGCGCTGCGGGTTGTTGGACCATGCGAAGTTCGGATGATTACGCCACCCTGGGTTATAAGTGGCAGAGAACGGGTTGTTCCCCAGGGCGCAAGCATCTTCTATGCCAGAAGATGCATCCGCATGTAGATATGCGTCCGAGCACACGGAGGCTTGGTCCTCCGTGTCGAAATATTGGCTCGCAGAAGCCAGTTCCACATGACTTACTGAGTCGCTTGGCGCGACACTCAGTAAGGAAGGTCTAACGGGGTTTCTCGGGATAAGCCTGGTATTAGAAGAACTTGGATTGTGATGAAGTGGTGAAGAGGTGGTGTTTGCCATAGATCGGGTGGGGTTGGCCAGAAGCTCGTCCAACTTCTTGTGCAATAAGGCTTAGATCAGTGGATGAATGGGAGGGTCCCGTGTCAACTTCGTGGACATTTCGGGGCTGGCTGGTACGATTAAAGGTGACAATGGAAGCATTGTTCATTGAGTTTTCACTCATATTTTCAAACAGCTCAAATGCTCCATTCTCATCTTTATTCATAAAGTTCCCTCCGCAGGAAGCGTCTGCAATCTGCTTCAAAGTCTCATTTAGCCCATAGTAGAAAATCTGCCCATAGTAGAAAATCTGGGCTATATGCCACTTAGGCAGACCGTGGTGCGGACACTTCCTGAGGAGGTCGTTATACCTCTCCCATGCCTCATGAAATTGTTCGCCGTTTTGTTGCGTAAATGAAGTGATAGCACGGCGAAGCGCATTGGTCCGCCCGATTGGGAAGAACTTCTTGAGAAACGCTGTTCGCATCTCTTCCCAAGAGTGGATGGTTGTCCCAAGGGTGCGTAACCATTGCGACGCTTTATCCCGTAATGAAAACGGGAACATCTTCATGAGGACTATAGATAACCCGACATTTCTTGGTTTAACGGTTTCAGCAAGTCGGGTTAGGTCTTCCAAGTGGAGAAATGGGTCTTCACTTGCAAGACCATGAAAGTGAAAATTGATTAGGCCAATTATGTTTGGTTTTAATTCAAAGTCGTCCCCACCCATGGGGACCCGAATTTGTCCTATGGTCTCTGTAGCAGCGGGATTCTGATAAGAGCTAAGAGACCTAGGCTCCTCCCGTTCGGGAGGGTTCTGCATTTCCTCCAATGTTTCCCGAATGGCTTCGATTTGCTCATTATACATTTCCATTTGGGCTTGGAGGCGGGTTATGGGATCTAAGGCTCCACCACCTGGTGGGTTCTGAGGGCAGTTTCCTCCCTCGGGATTTGGGGGTGGGCGTGCAGCCATGTTTGTGGAGGAGGAGGACGATTCGACTTGTTTTCTAGATTTATCAGTCAATTCAAATAGTTCAGGGTTTTGTGACCTCCTCCCAAACATGCACTATCGCAGGAAGAATTGGGGAGATGAGAAGGGAAAAGGGATGAGAGAAATGACGCCGCAAAGGTACACTTGATTACAAATCAATACAGTCAAGTTCCTAACCTCTACAGTGTGCCCTTAGACCTAAAGATCTAAGTTACCTACTATCACGAACTACGGAACCGAATGAGAGCACCGCGGAACCACCGGGCCAGATTGAAAGGCCGTTTGCCCCAGTCTTAGACACCCGATAGCACGCGGGAACTCTCACCAGCACGTAGTCGCTACACGCAGGTAGTTAGACCTCCAATCCTTAGTAAGGGTCAAGTTACTACCAGTTTTAATTAGAGGCTTAGGGTCAAGTGCTTTTGGAATGTGAAGGGCGTTGTTTACAGGTAATGCCCAAGTGATTGATTTTAAGAGTGTGTAAGAACAAGCATGCAACGGGGAAATCTCCCCGAATTGAAGTTTTTATTGGCGAATGGTTTTTAGAGTTCAGCCTTAAGTAGTATGAATTTTAGGGTTTTGTTGAATTACCAATTCAACCAATCTCCGGGTTTTTGCAAAAATACAGGTTTTCCTTCTAAAACCCAAGAAACCCTTCTTCAATTATCAGTTAGTTACTGCATGCTAAAATGCAATGGGCTACCCTAAATGGAGATTTCTAAGTGTGGATGCACGAATCAGTTTTATATCAATGTGACAGGGAGCCAAAGCACTTCAATTCAAGTGCTCCCAATCACCAGAAATGATTTCCACACACAAGGCTTCAACCAAAAGATAAAGAAAATAAAATTGTTGGGGTTGAAGTATTCAGGATCGAATCACAGGCAAGTTTGAAAAGTCGTGGTGGGGTTGGAATCAACTCAATTCCAAGTCTCCCCACCAAAAATGTGATCCTGAATTAAAGATAAGTGAGGCAAAAGAGGGATATAAGCAATCTTTTTCTTTGCCTCAAAGAATACTTCCCTCGGCGAGAAATCCAAGAATCAAGATTCTCGAATTTTCGCTATGCGAAGTGTGGCGGGAAATCCCGGGGCAGTGGGAGTGAATACAACCAATCAAATAAGTGAATTTTAATCCACTTGCCCCAAGAAATCCCAAGAAGTTTTTCTAGTTTTTTTTTTTTTTTTTGGGTGGCAAGCTAACCCTAGTTTGCTAAGAAAGAGAAAACCTACTGGTTTGGCAACGTGTGCGAAGCTCCAATGCGGTGTCGGCGTCTTCACGCTCTCGTTCCCGCCTTGGATCTACCCTCGTTCCCGACTTCGTCTGCTTTCCTTCTCCTTCCACCAAGTTCACCTGCACACCAAAAACAACAATACCCGTGAAGAGGGAAGAGAAAAATTGAAAGGATTTGGATAGAAACTTACTCGAAGGCGCACCTCCCCGGCAACGGCGCCAGAAAAGTTATGATGGGTCGGCCCGAATAGGTTGTTAATATGATATTTTTATCGTTGAAATGTGTATAGTGGTTAACCTAATTTGGACCTAACCATCTCTTTACAAAATTTTTAACCTGGCCTAATTGATTTTATCTTGTCACTTTTAGGCCCAGGGTCGAACACAGGGAAGTGGGGTTAAAGTCGAGTTTCTACGTTTTCCTTAAAACGCGTCTCTTCCGTTCGTTTATTGTGTTTTTGGTGTTTTTCTTATTTAGGTTTTTTTTTTTATGGTAATCCTTGTTCTTGAGGCACACCCTCAAAATTGTGTCCTTGGCTTTTAGCCAAACAGAGTCCCAAAACAAGTCTTGCTACTCGCAAGACGAGGGTACCTGCAAGTCAAAGATTATCTTTTCTTTTTTATGTATTTTTTTTATCTTTTTACTAACAGAAAAGCAAATAGACAGAAAGTAAATATAGTATGTATATATATATATATGTAGTATATATAAAAAGGGGTGGGGGTGGAGGTGGCGATGGAGTGTAGCACTATGTCGAGTCAGTCGACGTCTAGAGAGACGCAACCAACACGACTAGGTGCCGCGTGGAGTGTGGATGGAGGATGGATGATGTATGGGACCACGCTTTTTTTGTACGCGTGTATCAGGGAATATTAGCAACTGGTGCAGATATCCCCGCGATACAGCGTATAATAAATAACATGAAAATATATGTACATATGTATGTATATAAGTAAATATATCTATATATATATATAAATGTATAGTTATATATGTATAGATATATATATATATAGATATATATGTGTATATATATGTATATAAGTATATATATATATTACTATATATATGTATATATATATGTATATAGATATGTATATATATATATGTATATAAGTATATATGTCTATATATATATAAGTATATAGATGTATATATAAGTAGATATATATATATATATATTATATATATATGTATATATATATTATATATATGTGTATGTATACATAACTATATAGATATACTATGTATATATATATATATGTATGTATGTATATATATATTTATATATATATATGGTACTATAAGTGTGTGAGTGTGTGTGTATGTGTTGGTATAGGTGTGTGTGCGTCGGTGAACGTGTGTGTGTGTGCGTTGCTGTGAGTGTGTGTCTGTTAGTGAGTAAAAAAGAGAGAGAGAGAGAGAGAATACGTGAGAGAGAGAGCGGGAGCGGGCGGGAGAGATCAGCAGAGAGAGAGCGGGCGAGCGAGAGATCGCGGACGCGTGAGTTAAGACGTCTGCCGCCTCCGGCGGACGTCTGACGCCGCGTCGTCTGAAGGCGGAGGCAGACGTCTAAAGACGGTGGATGCAGGCGCGGCTTCGCGTAGGGTTCCTGCAGGCGTTCGCGAAGGCGACGGGCGAGCGAAGGTGTGGAGGAGCGAGCGTGGAGGAGGTCTGCAGGTGGTCGCGGAGGGTCGCGGAGGAGGGCAGGGGGCGGCACGAGGCCATAGCCGGCCGCTGCAGTGCGCGCGGCGGACGGCTACAGGTGCAACTGCGAGGACGTCAGGACGGAGGTTGAGCGGGGAATGGCCCTGCAGGCGCGCGCGAAGTCGACGGGCGGCTGCGGGGACGGTCGCGGAGGAGCGGGAGGACCTGCTGCTGCTGCTGCCGTGGCTTCAAGCTTCGAAGCTTGGAGCGGCGGCAATGGCGTTAAAGAAAAAAAACGAAGCGAGGGAATGCACCACGCCCACCAGCTCGTCGAAGAGCTGGGCGGTGGTGCTCCCACTGTGGTGGTGTGCACCACAGTGGGTTCTCCTGCTCGCCGGGTGCCTCCTCGACGGAGGGCCGACGTATGGGAGGGGAAAGCGGTGGAGAAGATGGCTACGGGTTTTTGTTGCTGCAGCAGCCTGTGTTGCGAGGATGAAGCTGCAGCTACTTATAGAGGAGGAGAGAGTGGCGTGCCAGCTGCAGCAGGGAGAGGGTGCGCAAGTTGCAGCTATAGGGAGCGACGTTGGCAGGGAGAAGTGACGGGAAGAAGTGCTGCGTTGCATGCAGCTGCGGGAAGAGTGCAGCCGCGGGAAGGAGAGAAAAGAAGAAATCAAGAGGAAAAATAAAAAGAGGGTGATTTTGCAAGGAGGCACTTGAAGAAAAATGTAACTATGCAGGTGATTGTTTCACTCCTCTTCCTCTCTTGATTAAATGCATGCATGCAACCGTTTTTACAAATGTGGCTATAGGATTATAATATACATAGTTAATGCTAGAAAATAGCATAAGAAGGCGTTATTATAGGCGTGTTTTGAGGTGCAAACAGACCCTTCCTCCCTTAATTTTGACACCAGTACATTCTCGTCGCTATTGATTATGTGTCCAAGTGGATCAAGGCTATTCCCACCCGAACCAATGACCACAAGGTGGTCATCAATTTTTTCAAGAACATCCTCAATCGGTTCAAGATTCCGAGGGCCATCATTAGCAATGGTGGTACTCACTTCACTAATGCCCAGTTCTGTAATTTACTAGCAAAATATGGGGTAAATCATAGAATCACTATGCCTTACCACCCCCAGACGAATGGACAAGCCACGATCTCCAATTGGGAGATCAAGAATATTCTTCAGAAAATGGTTATGCCTGATCGTAAAGACGAGACTCAAAAGCTTGATGCTCTTTGGGCTTACTGTACGACATACAAAACGCCTATCGGCATGTCACCATTTCGTCTGGTGTATGGAAAGGTGTGCCATTTTCTCATAGAAATTGAACATAGGACATTCTAGGAAATCAAGCAGTGTAATCTGGATTTGAGTTTAGCTGGAAAGATCAGGAAACTCCAACTATCTGAGTTGGAGGAGCTTAGAAACAATGTGTACGAGAATGCCAAGATCTATAAGGCTCGGACCAAAGCTCTTCATGACCAATTGATATCCCGCAAGAGCTTTGAGCCGAACCGAAAGGTCTGGCTCTTTGATTCTCGACTTAAGCTCTTTCCCAGCAAACTTAGGTCAAAATGGAATGACCCATTCATCATTGATCAAATATTTCTAAACGGGGTTGTTCAAAGCTCTGACCTAAAGACGAGTAATTCATTTAAAGTCAACAGTCAACATCTGAAGCCTTTTATTGACCGTATTGTTCCAAAACCCATCTCAGACACGGTTACTCTATTCACATTATGATTTCTTTGGCTAGACTTCGCCTAGCTGATGGCATTAAACTTAGCAGTTGTACAGTCTGACTCAGAGCTGACCTGAGCATCATATTCAGGTGATATCTTCTACATTCTACTCTTCCTTTCATGTCTTTTATTCTCAATACGGACATTGCATCAGCTAGGCATGGGGGGGTAGATTCATTTCTGAATCATTTTGTCAACTCTATTGAATTCTTGTAAATTATACTTGTTTTCTTATATTAAAAAAAATTGAATTAGGAAAGAATACTTGTGCATTAGGACTTTTCAATCTTAAGAAATATTATAGTAGGATCTGAACACTAAGACCCTTCAGGTCTTTAGGCTTAATTAGCCCGGGTATCCACTAAAATGTGGATTTGTATATCGAGTCCTCACCATCCTAAATTCCATTTCAATTTGATTAAATAAGTTGGGGTGATAAGTACACGACTTATCAACCCGCTCTTTGATTTAAGGGAACTTTAAGTCTAAGCATCTACACACTATTCGCACTGAGTCGTTGTTCGGCGGTTTTAATGGAAATTGGGCAACTAATGAACCTTCTAGGGTGGTATGGTTGGTAAGTTATCATGGGTAATAGCCCATAGGTAGGTTGTCCAAAGCCCAGCCACTGGATCATTCTTTTCCTGCTGCCTTTAGGTAAATCTTAGACCAGGCAAGCCACCTACTTAAAAAAAAAAAAGAAAAGAAAAGAAAAAGAAAAAGAAAAGGAGAAAACAAAAACAAAAAAAATAATAAGCCACACTTCACCCCACGAGTATGGCTAGCAAGTTATCGTGAGTAACAGCCCATTGAAAGGTTGTCCAGATCCCAGCTTAAGAAATGCATGTTTAATTCCTAAAACACTTAGGAAGAAGTGGAGAAGTAGAATAAGCCGGGGAGATATACACTGGATTCACCCTTGTGTTGACTCCATAAAAATAAAAGTAGAGAGAAAGCTACAAGTCGTATAGATACACCTTTAAGTAGAATTTTTTTTAAGGTCACCTAGAGGCATAGAAATCCGAAGTCTGTTCTGGTTGCCGATCAACGAGTCTATCACATTCACAAAAAGATGCTTAGAACTTAGGGTTCTCATCAAGTCTTGGGTGGGTTGAATGGCCGTAGAAAGCTGCTTTGTAACCCTAAACTCAAAAATCCAAAAAAAATAGAAAAGAAGAAAAAGGAGAAAAAAAGATCCTTCTTTGAATAAGGCGAAGGCTTGAGGCGGTCTACATTTTGGCAGATACACAGGCAGTGTTGTCTTTGAAAGTTTAGGTCCTAAGTAAAAATTTCTTAATGTTGAAAATAACTTTTACCCAAGTAATCCAATCCTAATTCTTTTATAAATAGCATGTAGTTTTTGCTAGGGACTGGCAAAAGATAGGCATGGGGGTGTGATGTCCATACATCTAAATAGCCAAAAATGTTTATTAATGCATGTTCTTAGTACCATATTAGCATCATGCATTGTAAATATTGCATAACACAAAATCATGCATTTAGGTTAAATTGTATAAATTGTATAGTAATTGTCTCCTTTTATGGCCAGGAACAGAGAGACTTTTAATCGGGACTTTAGATGAAAGATCCAACTTTGATCAGGGCGACGATAGGAGTTCAACGACTCCAAGATCGCCCTGATCGGACAACCGTAGCACCAGATATAGTCCGAGGAAGCTTAGGCCAAGATAGTGTCAATCTGCACTTCAGACAACAAATCTGACAGTACAGACGGGTTCGGATCGGCGATCGCAACTAACGGCACAAAAATCAGTCCAATCCGACATCCGTGGAACCATCTACAACACAAAGAAGATGGACGATCGGGATGGTGCCACGTGGCACCATCCTAACCATCCGCACCCAGCCACCCCCCTCCGTTCAACTCCTAAAGGATTGCGTGATGTGACATCTCGACTGTTGGATGAAGATCCAACGTCCAAGATTAGTCGCACACAAAAGCAACATCACGCCTTAAACCGCTGCGTAGCGTAGTGGTTAAGTTGCTATGCATGCGAAGCGCACACGTTCAAGCCGTCGTGAAGCTCCTCTTCTTGCGTGGGCGCGCGTATCAGCTACAAATGGCCCAGATCGTCCAATCGGGTGCACGCGAAATTGGATGCCCTGCCTCACACCTGATCTCAAACATGGGTTAGGCGAAGCTAAAGTGGGTGAGGAGCGATCTGAGCCGTCCAATCTCACGATCAGACGGCTGAGATTGCTTGGATGTGCTTTTGCATTAAGGCGTAGGAGAGGAGGAGGCGCGCACGGCGCGCGCACCATCGCCCACACCAGGTCTTTAGTGACGAATAAATCTATCACTAAAGACCTGATTTTAATGTTTTTGAATATGGAATGACCAAATTGCCCCCCATTCTTGCAGCTATAAAAGGAGACGCCTACCCTACTAAATTCTCATCCCTTCCTTCACCTCTCTCCCTCTCTAAAGCTCAAGAGGAGCTTGTCCCACACCCGAGATGCTCCTCTAGAGCCAAATCCAAGGTTTTCTCGCCCATGTTCCGAAAGTGGATCCCTCAACGATGATAACATGCTGCCTCATTCCCGCTTCATCCTGCTTCGTCCTCCTTCCCACTCCGACCTCCGTTTTCCAGGCGTCTCTCCGTCTGGCTTGTCCTCCAAGCAGTCGTCGAGGAGGATAACATCTCTCTCCCTTCTTTTTATCGCTTTCTAGAATAGAATTTCCCGCTTTCCAGTTGCAATCATTTCCTACTTTTTTTAGTTGTAAAAATAGTATTATTATATCAAGTGATTGTTCTCTCTCTTTCTTACTATTAATATCAATTCCATTGTAATTATCTTGCTTTCAAACAAAAATACCAAAAAAAAATTATAATCGTGGATTTTAGATCGACGTAGCCTCCCTATGTTCGACCCGGAATTTCTTTACAAATTTCGATAAAGTTTTATCTGTTGACGGATTACTTCACAAATCAAACTATAACGATGGGTTTTTAAAATCCAATTTCGATCGCGTAGTTTTCCACTCCCAATATGCCCTGCCTGTTCTCCGCCATTTGAGGAGGACAATCCTGTAGTGCACTGTCAAACGACGATACCAGCCGCCATAGAACAGTCGTCCCTTCAAAAGCGCTTGTGCGAAAACGAAGCCCTTCCACATCTAACATTCCCAGGTCGAATAACACAAATCGAGGCCCACCCAAATGTGCAACCTTCCACCCCTTGGAGGACAGAGTTAAAGATCATACCAAACTATGGATCCTCCCAAGTGAATAAGCTCCTATCAGTATTTCTCCAATGAGGGTGCCCCTTATCGCAATCTCTGCTGCCCCAGTATCCTCAGACTGAGGGATTTCGACATCATAGGCCTGTCCCAAACTCGTCGGTGGTGATGGGGGTGTCTTCCCCATCGCTCCATGACCCCTTTGCAACTTCGCTCCATTCTGGTCCATAGTCCCCACCCTTCTGCATGAGTCCTTCTTATGACTCCAATCCCTACACGCTAGGCACAAAGTCGAGTAACTGCACACCACCGCAATATGCCCTCTTCTTCTGCATCGATAGCACACTACTTCGGCATTCCCTCCTCTCTGCCTCCTCCAGAAGTTGCCGACCCCGTATGTCGCCTGGTTGATTGCCCTAACCTCCTCCCTCCTTTCTCTCTGACGCCATCTCCTAGACCTCCACACCTTCCAGCCGTCGCCACCCTCCCAAACCCTAGTCGCCATCTCCCCAACCCGATGGTAGGCCATCAAAAATTCACATTAATTACATAAATATGTTAAGCACATGAAAAGAAATAGACATGAAATTATATGGAAAGAAATATGAAAAGAAATATACATGAAAGGTTTTTCCATTGAAAAGCAACGAAAAGAAATGTTTACTACAAGTGTTACAAAATATAAAGGCATAAAAGATTTATCAATACAAACAATGCCTCTTTAACAATAAGCTCAAGCACTTCATTTCTCCTTCTAATTCAGCTCAACCTTTAGTCAGACATCACTTTTCTTGATCAGACAACTTAAATCTCAAAGTTAGGCTTCTAATTAGTTTATCAGACGTCTCTTTGTTTCTTTATCTTTAATTCTCAATTCTCTTTTTAAGTCCTCTCTCTCTCTCTTCATTTCTTTCTTATGCTTCTCTCCCTCTTTTTTTAGTCTTACTTTTGCTGTGCACTCTCATCACTTTAGCCCTCACACATTCTCTCTTAATTATCACTATGCACTCATACCTCTCTCTCCTTTCTCACTCTGATCCACACTTAGACAATTTAGGCTCTTAAACCAATTTAACTTTTAATCAAAAATTAATTAGTGGGTGGACCAATTCTTTCGGGAATATACAGCACCCACTAGGGGTGGGACCAAACCCTACTCGAGCTGGTGCTAGTTCATTAGTGTCGATTTTAGCCATTTTGCTCAATAAAGGGCCCAACAACCCTACAAATCCGCTCACGCCCCCCGACCCCACGCACACACATGCATGCACGTGCACGCATGTGCTCAAGACATTTGCTCAACAGTTGCACCCTGTGCTGATGACCAAGCAGTCTCAATGCACTTTACATTTTATACTCGTGCAAGCACTCTTCTTCTCCTAATATGGGACTTAATCCAGTTGCTCCTCCTTCGCACAGCGCTTGCCGACATCAACTTCAAACAATGATTCTGGCTGGCTCAAAGGACCAAATCAAGCACACAATATCTCGATCAAAAGCTTTTAAGGTCCTCTATCCAATTTAAGCACCAATTTGGTGCTTGGATCAAAAGTGATCCAAGGATTCAAAGAAGAACATTCACTATTGCCATGGTTGGAATGTGCTGCAGACATGAAATTAGAGATCGATTGACCTCCAAAGGGATTAATTCTCTTATTTAAGAGTTTCAGAATGCTTAAGAATGCATTCTGCATCTAATTAAGGGAGAAAAGAGTAGGGAAAGAGCTTCAGAAGCTTAAGAGCTTCGAGTTGAATCACAGAACACTGATTTCAGGTATAAATCAATCCAACAAGTAGTTTAGATACCTATATAACGATCCAAATCAACTTAAAATATCAAATAGAACAGATCTGGGTGAAATTTGAGTTAAAATCTCAACAATAAAGCTCTGAAATGCTTTGGGTTCTACTTTGAACCCAAATAGGTCAGATCTTTAAATTTGCATCAAAACTCAATAAAACACAATCAAACCTATTCTAAATAATCACAAATCATCTCAAGAGCTCAAATAATCCATTAATTCAGAGTTTCAAATCCTCATTTCTTAAGAACAACTCCAAGTTGACCTTCGAAGGTTGAAATTTGACTTTCTAATTTAGTCCAATTTCCATAAAATTAAAGACATATCTAGACTCAATTTGATGTAAGAAATCTATTGCACTCATTAAAATTGTGTTTTGATCACTCTAGAGATGCTCTCAGGCACTCTCGCCTAAGCTCAGAAGTGGGTTGTTCGACAAACGATTTCAAGGATCCTCAAACCTAAGTAAAGTCTAAAGTAGGTTCTATGAGGTTCTCTCATGCTTCAAGACCTATTTTTAACTTCTAAGCCTCAATGATTATGTCTCTCCAACTCTATAGGAGTTGGACAAGACAATGATCAATAGTGAATAATCAGCATTAAAATTCCAATTTAATTAATGGAATTAGATCCTCTCATCAAAATAATCCTATCTAGAGCTTCATAAGGAGTTCTGAAGGCTATGGTAATGTTTTGATTCGCCGAACCTCGCTAGAATTCCGATGAAAGCCAATTTAGCACACTAGAGATTGAATCTCTAAGAAATGCTTTAAGAAAGATCTTGAATGACTCCAGAGGTTGCAACAAACCTCAAGAACACTTAAATTGATCAAGTTAATGATCAAACACAAGGATTTATCGCAAAATCTAGTAAAAACATATTTTGAGTTCACATGAACTCCAGAACTTCTCTCCCTCTCGATTGAATGAGGGAAACAATTTAAATGAGTATGGCAAAGCTAAGGTTGGATGGAATTAGTGATGTAACTCTTTTTGAGCTACCACTAACAGCGAGCTCAAAAGGTTGGATGGAATTAGGCGTTTATTGTGTGATGAGTGATTTATCTAATTGAAGGGTGAAATAGGTCCTTAATGGTGCGAATAGGAGATGAAGGGCCTCAGATGGCTGTGAAATTGCTTTGGGACCTCCGCCATAGACAGTGGAGGTCCTCAGTTGTGTGTGAGGTGATTTAAGCGAAATAGGTGATAAAGCATGTAATTCGTGTGATAGAAATGATCATGTCATAGTTAAGAAGGTGATTAGTGAGTTAAAAAGACTAAGAAGGCTTTGGTCAAGCTCAAGGAGCTCACCAGAGTCAGGGAAGATGATGTGAAACAGCATTAGAACTTTGCTAGTCTAACTACCTAACTACGCTAATCTAAGCTACACTAAGATCTAGGGTTATTTACGGATTACCCATACGAAGGAGATGAGAACTCCATCGATAGCGCTTAACGGAGGGAGAAATCAGAGGGTCGAGGAAGAGCTCCGGCAAGAAAGGAAAGCATCTAGATCAAGAAGATGTTGCTCCTAGACCCTATCATGGTCGCTAGAGAGGATGAGGGGGTGAGAGAGGCAAACATCTCCGCCGAAGGTGCTCCGAAGGATAGGTGAGTAGTTGCTGGTGATTAGCCCATATTTGTGGGCTATTTAAGTATTTAAGTGCCTAGACATTAAGTTAATTCTAACATTTATTTAGCATAAATTAGGATGTAAATATATGAATTCATATTTCTAATTTAATTACATAATTCATGCATCTTATTCATATTTAAATGCATTTAGAATTAACTTAGAATTGCATTAGTTAACCAATTAGGTACATTTCATGCATTAATTTAGGTTAACATAAAAGTTGAGGGTTTGTACATAAATAACCATAATATTTTATCATTATTTTTTATTCTTCTTCTACGTGCAATGGCTGCATTTCTTCCTCCAGCTGCTGCAGTGAAGAACCCAATCAAGGAGGAGCGGATGTGTTGGATCTGGTCGGGGCAGCTGATTTCAAAAGAGAGGAGGAGGCAGCCGAGCTCAGGAGGCCTCCACCCCCGACCCACCACTATGCAGAGAGTTCGTCTCTCTTCCATTCCACACCGCCAGCCTCAACAGTGGCGACGAGCCTCCACCACCATGGGCATGTGGTGTGACAGGCCACACCGCCATCCGGAGCTCGTCCGCATTACCGTGAGCACCTCAGCATGCACCTCCCTCGCCGTCGTCACCAACAACCACCACCGCAGCCACTGCATTTTCATCTTCTCAGTCAGTTAAGACGTTCGGGAAATTTCCCGGACGTCTGAAGCTTTGACCCACACTCCAACAGCAACCGGCCGCTCACTCCATGCCCGCGCTCCTCCGGTTGCACACTTGCATCACCTCCTACAGCAGCCACGCGCACACGCTGCTGCGCCCCAACGCTAAACCCGCCAGCACCACACGCTCTTCTCTGCGTGTGCATCGCTTGCACACTTCTGCCCCACCTCCTGCAGCATTGACTCCAGCTCCAACCACCCGCGCACACAGCAGCAGGACCGGCCGCTCCTTCATACCCGCGTCCCTCCAGCTGCACAAGATGCCAACGCCTCAGCACACCTCACCTTCAGTGCGCTCACCTCCCGCGCGCCCACTCCAGCGCGCCCGCGCCTTCCGCCTGCAACGCCCCCCGCCATCTGCAGCGTGCCCGCGCCTTCCGCCTACAGCGTCCCCCGCCATCTGCAATGCCCCCGCCACCTGCAGCGCCTCCAGCAATGTGTGCAAGCTCAGTGCGCACAACAGCTGCCTCTGCGCGCACCACCTGCAGCAGCCTCTGCATGCACCCATCTGCGCTTCCTCCAGCAGGTGCAGCCACCGGTGTAACCCACCTCACCGGAGCTTCGGCAGGCCGGCTCCGACCACCGCTCGACGTGCAACTGCCACCACCGCGACGGCCTCACTTCAACCAACCGCCTATGCGAACCTCTCCTCGATTGAACCTCTCTCCCAATCGCGAGGAGGAGAGAGGTAAAATCCTCAGTTTTGGTCTTAATTAGTTATTACATTTCATGCCATTGCCAGGAAAAAGAATTTTGGTTTATGAATATTTTATTGTGGTAACATTTACAACTTCATACTTAAGCTTTCTTACAATTGCGTGGCTTTTGTAATTAACATTATTTGACATTGGTTTTGGGATTTAAATGTGCATAAATTTTCTTTAATACATGTCAATGGAAAATTGCATAAAATCATCACATATTTATTAAATATTTCAATGAGGAAAAATTGCACATCTACCCTTACATTTTCAAGATATTGTGCATCTTCTTTCCGTTGCATTTCATGTCAAATTTGACTACGGATTTCTCACAAGATTGAACGAATACGAAATAATTGAGATATTATTGCATCATTGCCTCCCTGTGGACACGACCCGCTCTTCTGCGAGTGGTTATTTTTAATTATTGATTAGTCGATTTTTCCATCACATCAAACTACAAACGACTTTTAAAGTGAACAATCGACTCATCAGCTGGAGGTAAGGAGTGAATAGCCTATTGGTGACTTAATTAGGGGAAGAGGGTAGGGAGCCAACCCTGAAAATCGAAGGTGGTCCTAGGTATTTATAGGTGGCGACGATGGCTAGGAGTTCTGTATCTAGGCGGGAAAGCGTCTAGGTGCATGGAAACAGCTGATGATTGCATAGCAATTCACATCTTTATTTAGGTCATCTTATGCTATTTCCTAACATTATGCATTTAGATTAGATAGTTATGCATGCATCTTGTAAATATTTGCATTTGTGCATTTTATGGAGAGGAAGATAGAGAGAGAAATTGAGCATCCATTCATCCATTCCATTTCCACCTTATTTCCATTCAAATCCCCCCTTGTATTCCACTTAATAAGCATCTAATAACCGCCTACATTAATTTCCATAACACTTTAAGTGCCTACCTATAAAAATCTCAAAATATCCTCACTAAAAAAATATATATCCCTACGGCACTTATCCTCACCTATCACCTATATAACCCTCTCCATTCCCCCTCCCTACAGTCGTCGGCACCCATATCTCCCCTCACCTCACCCTCAGCCATTCCCCACCAACAGCAGCACACACACAACACCACACATCCCTCTCTTCCAGCAACACACAACACTGAGCTCTCCTCTCTCCCTCTCTTCCCCTCCTCATTCTTAATATCCTCTCACAAGTTGAGAGGAACACTAAGAGTAGAGGATACTCTCCCGTGGTTACAACCACCATGGTGAGGGAACATCACCGCCCAGCTCCATCGCGAGCAGGTGGGAGTGGTGTATTCTTCTTTTGTTTGTTTTGTTTTTTTTTTCTTAGTTTCAATTCTGTTCGTCACCATTGCCAGAGCAAGAAGCTCTGAAGCTCGTTCCCACGCCACCGTGAGCTCCAGCCCAGCCCTCGCGTGCCTCAACCACTCTCCCACGTGCCTGCGCACACATCCTTGTTGTGCACTGCACTTACTCACGTGCCTTCACCACCACTTGCGCGTGTAGTGTAGCCGGTAGCGTCGCATAGAGCTGGTCACCTTTTTTCCCTTGGCACTGTAGCCGCGACCTCACACAACTACAGTGCCTGACTGGCTCATTTCTCACTTATCCGGTAACCTGGGCACTCTCTCTCCTTAATGCACCTACTCCAGTCGATGGACGCACACTCACCTCTCACTCCCTCATGTGCACCTCATGCCACTCCCACTCCTTCCCACACTCACACACATACAGACACACACATGTGCACACCCACTCACAAACACAGACACACTCACATATATACATACACGCGCGTACACACAGACACTCACACACACATACATATTTACATTCACACACACATATACATATATACAGATATATATATATAGATGTACATATACATATATATACATACTTATAGGTAGATACTTATACAAATATACGTATACATATATATATCCACACACACTCTCTCCTACACACATCCACTAATACATCTCCTATCCGCAATACCACGCACCTACCCATTTACCGTGCATTTTATCACGTGTGTATATGCACCAGTTGCGTACACATTCGCGATATTTGCACACATCAAAGCATTTCACGCACACTCCCACACGTCCACTCCACATCCGCACGCGGCACAAAGCTATTGTGTCTTTCTAGACGAAGGTTAACCTAGCATTATGCTACATCCCTATTTAATCTTGGATTCAATATTCTACTATTCTATTATCTATTACATAGTTATATATATATTTATATCTATACCTATATATCTATATCTATATCCTAAATATATATATTCTACATATAAATAAGCTACGTATTTCAATTTTCGCATTTCGATTCTGCATTTTCTTCTCTATTTGCTTTTATTTTATTGTTTAAGGAAAACACAAAAAAATATATAATAGAAACGATAATTCTTGACTTGCAGGCGCACGATCTCACGTGTGGCGAGATCGGATTTGAGTATTTTGGCATGTAGCCAAGGACCTGTTTGGGGGAGTGCCTCAAGGATAAGATTATCTCCAAAAAAATCTAAAAATCAAGAAAAACTAAAAATACAATCAGCGAAAGGAATTGATGCGAGTCTAGGAAGCACGTAGAAACTGAATAATTCCAAACCTGCCTCCCTGAGTGTGACCCTGGCCTAAAAGTGACAATCTTAAAATCTGATTTAGCCAGGTTAATAAATTTTTGATAAACAAGTGCAGAATTGCTTGTAGGTTAACCACTTCCACTATATACAATTTGATGCTAATTTCACCTAATTAAATAACCCTACTCGCATTCTATCACAAGTTTTCTGGCGCCGTTGCCAGGGAGGTGCTATCTGGAGTTAGTTTCTATTCTCTTCCTTTGATTTTCTCTTCTTCAACCCTTCTCTTCATGGGTGTTTTTGTTTGTTTTTATGCAGGTGTACCTGTTGCGAGGAGGAGACACGCAGAGGAGGTCAGAGATGTGGGCAAATCCGAGGCGAGAGCGAGATAATGAAGTCGCCGACGTCGCTTGGCACTTCGCCACATTGCTGAGTGATGCGACGAATTTGCATGCATAAAAGGTTCGAGTTTGGAAACCCATCATCGTAGTTCGATTCACGAGAAAATCTGTTAATCAGATAAAATTTATAATCGTAGTTCGAGTTTGGTTTTGAAAAATACGCATTTCGCTTTATTTCTTTTTTGTCATTTTTTATCTTTTATAATTTTTTTGTATTTTTAATAGGGTAATGGATTAGGTCGATGAAATTTTATCTAGCTAATCTACTTGCAAAATATAACAGACAGAGAGAGAGAGAAATAGTCATATATTTCGAAACAAATGTTTGTTACAACTAGGAAAGTAGGAAAACTACACTAGAAAGCAGTAAAGATAGATAGAGATGAGAAGAATCCCCCTTGATGATCGCTTGGAGGATGACTCGCTCTGACATCGCTTAGAGGAAGGTGGTGAGGAGCAGGATGAACGAGGACGGAGCCAGAGGATGGAGGGCAAGGTAGGACGGCATCGCAACGAGGATCTTCTTCCCAAAGGGAGATGAGAGGATGGTTGCAGGATGCTCAAAGAAGGGGGATGAGAGGCAAGAACAAATGTTTGTTTTCTACTCTAGAGGAGAATCCCAAGCTTGGGACAATCTCTCTCTAGAGCCTTGGAGGTGATGAGGAGAAGAAAGGAAGAGATGGTGAAGAATGGAGGGGGTAGGTCCTTTTATAGTGGAAGGAAGAGGAAGAATTTGTGCATAGGGCATTAGTGACAGCTGCACTCATCACTAAAGACCCCTGCAGTTGTCGCTAAAGATCCGCTCCACAACTGGCACACACATCACGCGCCTGTGCCTCCTGCACAGTGACATGCACGTGTGCATTGGCATGCGCTGCGCACGGCTATGTTGTGCGCGCTTATGCGCATGTGCAGCTGTTCACGCATGCTTGCTTGTGCGTGTTCAATTTCTTAATTGGGGGGGCTGCGGGGATTCAAACCCATGCCTCTCCCTTGGAGGACAAAGTCTTCACCCTCGCGCCAAGTTGCTCGGAGTGTTGAGAAGATGGAGTAGGAGCTACGGGCACAGGGAAACCTCAGCCCTTGGATCTTGATCCAACAGCTATGGTGCGAGATCTTGGATGAAGAGGAGGCACTTGCAGTCACTGATGGCCGACGTTGGGCGGCCTAGATGGTGCCATGTGGCTCTACCTAGTCCATCCATCTTCTTTCTATTGCAGAGGGTGCCATGGTGCTCAGATTGAGTTGATTTCCACATTGCCAGATTGCGATTGTTGCTCCGGATCCATCCGTATGGTCAAATTTTTCATCTGAAGCCCATAAGAATGTCGCATTGCCACCCTGGCTGTTGATCTTCTTCAAACAGCATAAGGCGCTACGGGATTCCGATCTAGACGATTTCGGAGGCGTTAAACTCCGGTCATCGTCCTAATCAGATCCATATAGTCAGATCGTCCATCCGAGGCCCTGAAATAAATCTCCTTTCCTCCTGGCCATAAAAGGATGTATTTAACCTAAAATATACACAACTACTCTAAATGCAGGATGATTCATGCTTTGCAATATTTATAACATGAAATGCAAATATAAGCCTAGGAAGATGCATGAATAGGCATTTTACCCTCAATAATTGTGTCTGCATCACTGAGGAGGTAGGTGTCTTCTTCTTAGCAATTTAGGTCATTCTATCATATTGAAAATATAAAAAAAATAAAAAAATCAAAATCCCAAAAAAACTTCTTGGGAGTTCTGGGGCAAGTGGATTAAAATCCACTACTTGATTCTTTCTATCACCAGCACCGCCCTCAATTTTCTCCTTTTTCATGCACGAAAAAATCCGAGAGTCTCGATTCTTGGGTATTTCACGACATGAAATTATATTTGAGGCGAATTAAAATCAGTTGTTTGCCACACTTTTTCACCTCATTATTTTGCATTCAGGATCCAAACTTTGGTTGAGGAGTCTTGGAGTTGATTTGACTCCAACCCCACCATGACCCTAAACTTGCTGTGATTTGATCCCGAATATCAACCCCAATATATTCATTTTCATTTTTCATACTTTTTGGTGGTTGAGCCTTGTATGGATTATCATTTTGGTGATTGGGAGCACTTGAATTGAAGTGCTTTGGCTTCCTCTCACATTGAATTAAAATTGATTTGTGCATCCACACTTAGAAATTTCCTATTAGGAAACCATTTGCATTGTAGCATGCATTCACCAAATTAATTTGAAGGAGGGTTGTTTGGGCACAAAAGGAACTTGTATTTTCTTGAAAACCTAGAGATTGGTTGAATTGGTAATTTAGTGGAATCATAAAATCCATACTAGCTAAGAGATTAATTCTAGAAGCCATTCACCATCTAAAACTTCAATTCGAGGAGAGTTCCCCGTTGCATGCTTGCTTTACACACTCAAAAATTGATGCACTTGGGCATTACCCATATACAATGCCCTTCACATTCCAAAGCACTTGTATCCTAAGCCTCTTAATTTAAAACTGGTAGTAACTTGACCCCCATTAAGGTTTGGAGGTCTAACTACCTGCGTGTAGTACTTACGTGTTGGTACGGGTTCCCGCATGCTATCAGGTGCTTAAGACTGGGGCAAACAACCTTTCAATTTAGCCCGGTGGTTCCACAGTGCTTGTATTCGGTTCCACAAGTCGCGATAGTAAGTAAATTAGATCTTTAGGTCTTAAGGACATATTTATAGGTTAGGACCTTGATTGTTTGATTTTTCATCAAGTGCACCTATTCGGCATCATTTCTCTTATCCCCTTCTCTCTTCTCATCACCCTAATTCTTCTATCAACAGTGCATGTTTGGAAGGAGGTCACAAAACCTTAAAGTTGTTGAATTGTCTGATAACTTCAGAAGGGTAGAAGATGGTGAATTGTCCTCCTCCTATGTAAACATGGCTGCTCGCCCACCCCCAAATCCCGAGGGAGGAAATCACCCCCCTCCAAATCCACCAGGTGGTGAAGGAGATGTTGACCCATTAACCCGTCTCCAAGCCCAAATGACATTGTATACTCAGCATATTGAAGCCATTAGGGAGACATTAGAGGAAATGCAAAACCCTCCTGAATAGGAGGAGCCCAAGTCTCTTAGCTCATATCAGAATCCAGCTGCTATAGAGACCCGTGGGCAGATTCGTGTCCCCGAGGGTGGGGAGGATTTTGAATTAAAACCAAACATAATCAGCCTAATCAATTTCCATTACCATGGACTAGCCAGTGAAGACCCTTCTCTTTATGTTAAGGACATAACCCATTTAGCTGAAACGATTAAACCAAGAAACATTGGGTTGCATATCGTCCTCATGAAAATGTTCCCATTTTCGTTGCGTGACAAAGCCATGCAATGGTTGCGCACCATTGGGAAACCTCTCAGCTCTTGGGAAGAGATGCGTACAGCGTTTCTCAAGAAATTCTTCCTAATCGGGTGCACCAATGCGCTTCACCGTGCTATTACTTCTTTCATGTAACAAAACGATGAGCAATTTCATGAGGCCTGGGAAAGGTATAATGACCTCCTCAGGAAATGTCCACACCACGGTCTGCCTAAGTGGCATGTAGCCCAGATCTTCTATTATGGGCTTAATGAAACTTTGAGGAAGATAGCATATGCTTCCTGCGGAGGGAATTTCATGAATAAAGATGAGGATGGAGCATTCAAACTATTTGAAAATATGAGTGAGAATTCTATGACTAATGCTTCCATTGTCGCCTTCAATCGGACCAGCGTACCTCATAGCGAAGCTCACGAGGTTGACACGGGACCTTCCCATTCATCCATCGACTTAAATTTAATTGCTCAAAATTGGATGAAGTCTCCCTCGTTCACAAAAAGCTGGATGAATTTTTGGCCAACTGTACCTATCCTATGGCTCACACATAGACTCCACCACATCACAAACCTAATCCTTTCCAAGTCAGGATGATTTCCAAGAATCCCACACAACCTGCACCATCCTTACCGAGTACAGCACCAAGAGACTCAGTGAGTAATGTGGATCTGGCTTCTCCTAGCCAGTATTATGACATGGAGGACCAAGCCTCCATGTACTCGGATGTAGTACCATATGCGGACTCGTCTTCTAAATTCGAAGACATATGCACCTTAGGGAATAACCCATATTCTGCTACTTATAACCAGGGTGGTGCAACCATCCAAATTTTGCATGGTCCAACCCTCAGTGCCAAAACCCCGTTGGTGGACCAATGCGACTATCCGCTCTCGTCATCCCAAGGGCCCAATATAATCCGATGGCAAATCCACCGTAGGGCCCTTGCGCACCTCAAACGGATGATGCATCAAATCCTCTTGATAAATTGATGCAAATGATGATGGAAATGTCCAAGTGCCATGAAGAAACCATGACCTCACTTCAACGCCAATTGGCGCAACAGAATGTTGAGATTAGTCAACTACGCATGACGACTCGATCTTAGGTCAGTCTTCTAACCCAACCTATTCCAAACCCATAAACTTTTGTACCTCATGGTCAACAACCACGGGTATGATCTTCTCAAGGGTAGGTTCATCAAATTTTGCAAGCTCCGAGTACTCCATCGGGATTTCAGGCTAATCCCGCAGCAGTACATCACCCATATGTCCCTATTGTGAACCCTCCTCTGCCTTATGATCCCACTAAACTTGATATGTCCAATGCGATTACTATGAGGAGTGGTAAACAAACCGTCAATCCGCCTCAACCTGATCCTAACCCATCTTCTTCATCGCCCTCTCATTCGAGATGCACACCGCATTCTCATGAGGACGATACGCTCAAACTAGTGCCAAAATCAGTCCCATTCCATGAGGCTCTACTGAGGGAGTCAAAAGGCAAGAGAAAGAACACGCAAACCCTTGACAATCTGTGTGATTTATTCAAGGATGTTAAAATCAAGGTTCCCTTATTAGAGGCGATCAACCACATCCCTACTGTCACCCATTTCTTTAAAGACTACACTACACCCAGGCGACAGCAAAAGAAAACCAAGAATCCAGTGGTTCTCTCGCCTCATGCGAGTTATACTATACTGTCAAAACTACCACCGAAGTAGAAAGATCCAGGCACCCCTTTCATTTCATGCAGCATTAAAGGCTACAATTTTGATCGGGCCTTGCTGGATTTAGGATCTTCCATTAACCTTGTTTCAAAAATTTGCATTGGGAAATCTGAAACCTGCCCCTATTACATTGCAGTTGGCAGATTGCTCTGTTAAAATCCTGTGGGGTGTGGTGGAAGACATGGTGGTTAGGGTCAATAGTCTCTATTTTCCTGTTGACTTTCTTGTATTAGATATGGAAGTTTCTTATTCACTTTTTGATTATCCGATAATCCTCGGTAGACCTTTCTTGGCCGCAGCCCATGCCCATATCAATTGTGAATTGGGCTGTATTGAGATTATCGTGGGCTCTAAAAAGCTCAAACTGAACATTTTTAAGGCCACCAAAAATTTTGATTGCGATCTTATCAAGGATGACACGTCTGACAATGACATGGCTATCAGTGTGTGCATCAGATTGGTTGGGACCTATTCAACCTGCTGCGGTATACCCCTAGAAAATCAAGACCTGACTGACTTGTACTATGACATTTCCCCATCCCTTCCATTACTCTTATCTCTTCCTAACCAGACCCCTGACAAGGTCCACTCCTCTTCTTACACCTTGTGGTCTGAGTCATATCCGAGCTGCTCACCTTTAGTCTACCCCCATGAAGACCGGAGTGCCCTTTCTTTCTCGCCACATTAGGCGGAAGCAACATTCCACACTGGAACCTTGTTCCTAAATACTGATCTCTGGGGCACTCCTTTCTTGGATCCATCAATCCAAGATGCCCCTCTCCTAGGCCAACCTGAGGGCCAATTTCCTCCTTATTCCCTCTCCTGATCCTTTTGGGACAATCGCGTCCCATGAAATGCCAGATTTGCCCCCATCCACACCTGAGCTCAAAGAGCTACCTAACACGCTAAAATATGTTTTTCTAGGACTAAATGAAAAGCTTCCTGTAATCATTAGCTCAAAATTGTCTAGGGAGCAAGAGTGCAAGCTAATGAAGGTCCTAATTGAACATAAGGCAGCCATTGGATGGTCTCTATCTGATCTAACTGGCATTAGCCCCTCCTACTACACTCACCATATTTATACGAAGGAGGAGGCTTGACCTTCCCACAAGATGCAGCGACGTCTCAATCCTAATATGCAGGAGGTCGTTAATAATGAAATTATCAAGTGGTTTGATGCGAGTATCATTTACCCGATCAGTGATTGCCCCTCGGTGAGCCCAATTCATGTTGTGCCTAAAAAGGTGGGTCTCACCATCCGTGTCAATGACAGGGGTGAATCCATCCCTACACGCACTCCTACATCTTGGAGAGTGTGTGTAGACTATAGGAAATTCAATACTGCTACCAAGAAAGACCATTTTCCGCTACTTTTTATTGACCAAATCCTGGAGTGGTTAGTGAGGAATTAATTCTTTTGTTTCCTAGATGGATTCTCAGGCTATAACCAAGTGGCTATTGACCCTCGAGACCAAGATAAAACTATCTTCACCTATCCTTTTGGCACCTTTGCTTTCAGAAGGATGCCATTCAGACTCTGTAACATGCCAGCTACTTTCCAAAGATGCATGCTGGCGATATTCCACGATATGGTGGGTGATTTTCTTGAAGTCTTTATGGATGACTTTTCTGTCTTCGAACCGACTTCTGATGACTTCCTAGCCAACCTGACCCGCACCCTTTGGAGATGAATTGATGTTAACCTCATGTTTTCCTAGGAGAAAAGTCATTTCATGGTGCATGAAGGTATTGTTCTAGGACATATCATCTCCAAAAGGGGTATTAAAGTGGACAGAGCTAAGCTTGATGTAATTGTTGATTTACCCGTTTCTAGCTCTGTCTGGCAAATCCTCTCCTTTCTTAGGCACGTTGATTTTTATAGGAGATTTATCAAGGATTTCTCCAAGATTTCCAAACCTTTGACGCATCTCCTATCAACCAATGTACCCTTTGACATGGGCCCCGACTGTATTCGAGCATTCACGCAGCTGCGTAAGGCTGTCACCAAAGCCCCTATTCTCCAGCCACCCGATTGGTCCCTCAACTTTGAGCTGATGTGTGATGCTTCTGACTTAGCTGTCGGAGCCATCTTTAGATAAAGATGTGATAAACACCCCTTCGTTGTGTATTACGCTAGTAAGATGCTGGATGAGGCCCAGTGTAATTACACAACCACTGAAAAAGAGCTGCTGGCGGTCATCTTTGGGTTGGAAAAATTCCATTCATATCTTCTGGGCTCCCATGTTACCATTTTCACTGACCACGCAACCATTCGTCATCTCATGCATAAGAAGGATGCAAAGCCTCGATTGATTCATTGGATCCTTCTGCTTCAAGAATTTGATCTTGAGATACGAGATAAGGCCGGAGCCCAGAATGTTGTCACAAACCACCTGTCGAGACTAGACCCGGAGCATATTGGACTTACATTGCCTTTAAGTGAATCTTTTCCTAATGAGCACCTTCTAGCAATAGATGTGGCAAGTGGACCTTGGTATGCCGATATCACTAATTACCTTGCTTCTCAATCTCTTCCTCGAGGCTGGCCTAAAAACTAGCGTGAGCGTCTCATTGTAGAAGCAAAGTATTATTTCTAGGATAATCTACTACTTTTTAGAGTAAGTGCTGATCAAATTATTCGTCGCTGTGTTCCTGACAGTGAATTCCCCAATGTGTTATCCTTTTGCCACAATCAGGCCTGTGGAGGCCATTTTTTAAGGAGGAAAATTGCAGCCAAGGTGTTGCAATGCGGATTCTTTTGGCCCTCCCTTCATCAGGATGCACACAATTACCCTAAGCATTGCACAAGGTGCCAGTTGATAGGGTCAATGTCACGTAGCAATATGATGCCCTTACAACCCATTCTAGCTGTAGAGATTTTCGACATTTGGGGAATCGATTTTATGGGACCATTTCCTCCATCCAACAGTTTTGAGTACATCCTTGTTGCCATTGATTATGTCTTGAAATGGATTGTTCGCACTCCAAGTTGACCATGTCATTACCACCAAGTTTGTCAAAGACCACATTTTTGTGCGCTTTGGGATCCCTTGAGCCATCATTTCTAATGGAGGAAGTCCTTTCACCCTTCGTCTTTCCAGGAACTTTTGAGGACATACGGAGTCCACCACCATATTGCTTCTCCGTATCATCCTCAAACGAACAACCAGGCAGAGGTTCGAACCGATAGATCAAGCAAATCCTCCAGAAAATGGTTCGACCTAACCGTAAGGAATGGTCTGACAAGCTGATTGACACTTTATGGGTGTATCGGACCGCCTTCAAGGCTCCCCTTGGTATGTCTCCGTACAGGATTGTTTTCGAGAAGCCTTGTCACCTACCTATGAAGTTGGAGCATGATAAGTCCACATTAGTGGATCATTATTTGGCCTAAGTACTCTTTAATTTTCTATTCATAGTTTTTAATTGGTTAAGAGTTATACGGTAATTCATCTTAGTCTGCATATAATTTTGTGCAACAATTTTACATTTAATAATGTATGATATATTCACATATTCTATATGGTTGGATCCAGGCTAGTTATGAGAATCAAATGTTCATTCTGCATATATAAGACGTCTGAAGCTAAGGATGGACGTCTAGGAACTGCCAGCACAAGTTCCTGGATTTTGCATTTTTTAAGACGTCTGGTGATGAGGTCAGATGTCTAATAATGACCGTCCAATGTTTATCCACCATTCTAACCACTCACAATCATCGCGAGTGGTTAGAGAAGTTGCGATGGAGAGAAACAAATGAAGAGTTTTTTTAAAAGGAGGCAACTGGCATTCAGGGGATTGACCATCTTCTCCCCCGGGCGGGGATCTCCTCCCTCACCACCACCGTGGAAAAGAGCTTACACCGTGCAACATGCGTGCACTATGGCCATCAAAAGTGAGCTTCAATGTTGCCCCTCAGCCCGTGCACGCAGTGACAATGCGTGCATGCCACTTCTCCACCTCTAAACAGCACCACCATCACCATCTTTGACATCATTCCCCCAACACCTTCCTCTCCTATTCACCTTCTTCTTCCCCCAGAAGAACCCAACAAACTCTCGCCACCGTTATCCACCATCAACACCATCTCCACCTTCATTCGTCCTCTTCTTTTCTTCCCCTATTTGCATCCAACAACAAAGGCCCTCCAGCTCCACAGCAGCGCGTACCCTCACGCACAGCAAGAAGCGCAACATCCTCATGCACCTCCAGCCTACGCACCCGTGCATGCGTGCCATCCACACAAACACACCACCATCACGCAGCCACAACAATGGTTGCAGCACCTCCTCTCCAAAGCACTATTCATCATATTCTCCAAAAGAACCCAAACCCACGTCCACTTCTCCACACATAGCTGGCTCCACGGATCACCAATCTTCGCTCCATTGATACCGTTGAACTCGCCTCGCCCTTACAAGGCCACCCACGCCAGTGGCAGCCCTTCCCATCGTCCACGTGCACATGCGTGCAAGCCACCGCCGGCCATCATCTCCTCATCGCTGACGATGCCTCCGGCCGCCTCCTGCCACGAGATCAACGTCAACACGAAGCCCACACTCCGGCATCACGCCATCAGCCTTTCCCTCCTCCTTGCGTGCAAGCTCCTCCACCGAATCCTCTATTTCTCAACAATAAAAGCCCTATTAATATTTATGAAGTTTACCATTGCGAGAAACACTATTCTTTTATTTAACATCTTAATTTATTGAGGCACATTTGCATGAATATCCCTCTGATTTATTTGAATTACATATATTTGCATTTATCTCATAAATGATAGCGTAGGGGATATTGGTTATGGGGAACGAGTTCAGTTTTGATTAAGATTGACGGTGCTTTTCAGTACTAAGATCATAATTCACATGTTTCCATTGTGGTGATTTTGCATGTGCACCCTTACATTATTGATTAATTATTTAAAATGAAAACTTATGTTGAAAATAAGTTGCATTAGTTAGCATGCGCACGCGTTGAGTTTCCTGAATAATTAGGCACCACTTACTAGTATAATAAGCTAATTCCTCCCTGCAGAGATGACCTAACTATTTTCGTGGTTAGATTTTGAACATTAAATGTTTTGAAAAGCAATTTTCTACCACGTAACGAACTATTATAATGACACATCATTTTATGTTAAAATTTTTATCGAAAATGAAGATCGCTTTTTTAGAGCATCGCGCTTATTAGGCGGTTCGCCAATGTAACCTCAACCCAGACCTGTGTGGTTGAGAAAGGAAACTCCAACTCTAGGAATTAAAAGAGCTACGTCGTAAAGCCTATGACTTTGTCCTTAACTTTAAACAATGTACCAAGGCCTTTCACGACAGCTTCATTAGGCGGAAAGAATTTCAGCCACCACAGCAGGTTTGGCTTTACAATGCCTGGCTCAAATTCTTTCCTAGAAAGCTGAAGTCCAAATGGACTGATCCTTTCCTAGTCTCAAGACCTTTTCCCAACGGAGCAGTAGAAATTAAAGATCCCAAATCCGAGCATAAATTTACGGTTAATGGACAGTGATTGAAATCGTATCTTACTCATGAGGTTGCCCCATTGGTGAAACAGTTGCCCTACTGGAGGGTAACTAACCTAAGCCTCACACAAAGTCCAGCTGGGGACATTAAATTCAGCACTCGTTGGGAGGCACCCCAACAATCCCTTTCACTATTCACTCTACATCACATTTCACTCACTGCACCTCACTTCACTTCATTTTGTTTCACTCCACTTTTCACTACCCACCATCCACCCACCCATCCACCCTACTTTATACCCTATACTCATCCTTGCACCTAAACCTTTACCCCTGTCTAACCCTTTTTGCATGCATATGAGGACATAGCATGATTTGGCATGGGGGGGTGGATAGGCATCCATAGGATCTTGGAATTATATGGGTATTTTGCAAATTCTTTACCATTATACATATCCATCTATAGTATGTATATATATAGCTGATGGTAACACCATCATGAGCCCTAACTAGCTCATTTTGACCCATAAAAGAGAACAAGAGCTCCTGCATAACCAATTGGAGGTCCTAATTCACTGAATAACAATTCTGAGAGAAAAGCAAGAAATAAGGGGTAAAACTGTAATTTTACCATTTCAGTACAACAACAGGTTTCTCAAGGGCTAAACAAAGGTCAAAAGGTCTTAACAAGATAAAAAGTGGGTTGGTTCAAACAGAAAAGGGTTCATGTGAGTTTTGGGAATTAAATGACTTCTTGTAACCCTAAAACAAACCCACTAAATTAACCAAGGTTTTGGTCAGGATAAAATTCACCTAAACCCTATAAAAATCATATAAAAATATTCTCTATGATTTAGAACCTTCAATTTGGCCATTGTAACCTATTTTGACCTAGAATGGGGTCTCAGACAAATATTTACCCTAAATTAGATTTTTACGTAAATTACCCAGACAAATGTGGTCAAACCCAAAATCCAACCTCAACATTGGATTCCCTAGGTCAAAATTAGGTTTGTACCAAAATTTGGACCTAAGGGGAATTCTTGACCTACTTTCCAAATAAGCCCAACCTGATTACATTTCTACCCCTATCTTTTGAAAACCTCTACAGAAACCCCCCTAGCTTCTTCATCATCCTTGCAAATAGGTCCCTCCGCCATTATAGCGGAGGGAATCCTATTCCGGCAAACTTGAGAAGGAAATTCCTCCTTGGTTACTCAGAGAATCCCTCCCAAAATTGGAAGGGAGATTCTCTGAGTAATCTCCTCCAGTATGAACCCGTCGCTAAGCCCTAATTTGTACCCAATCTCTCATGCGAACGCATGAGAGATTTGGGTCCTTTTAAAGCTTCCAACTCCGATGGACATACCTTGCTTGGAAGCTTGGCTTCCAAGCACAAATCCATCCCTAGAGGCCTCTTTAAGCAACCCCTGATTCATCTGCATCTCCTCAGCCTGGAATTGGGCCAGTCCACCATCAATTCTTCTCTCCTCGCCGGCCACAACACCTCCGCAAGCTCTGACGGATCCTCTCTCTCTCTCTCATTGCCCAACCATAATACCAGTGGTTGGGTTGCCTTCCTCTCATTCATCCGCGTCAACCATACTAACCCTAATGCCACCTCTTCCCTCGTCTTCGTCGCTGCCTCACCTACGGAGATCTTCATCTCCGGCTTCAGCCGTACTAGCCCAGACGCCTCTCCTATCTCTTTCATCCTTAGTTTAGGTCAGTTAGCTTATCTTTCTCTCCTCCCGTTCCCCCTCTTTATTTCTCAAAAACACCCCTCGACACCACTGATCACCATCACCTTCTCCACCTCCGGCCATACCTCCGGTGAGGCATCCCTATCGCTCCGCACCTCCACCTGCCTCGCCAACCACCCTACGACCTTCACCCAAAAGTGCCCCCGAACACACCCACTCACACGGCCACAAAGAACCCTGGGCACGCCACCACAGTCGTTCCCGTGCCACGCCGACCATCACCATATATTCGCCGTGCCTTGGCGAATCTCCCTGGACATTTTAACGTGGCCGCAAGGCTATGCTCATGATTTCAAGTTCGTGCAACTCCGGCCACCATGGATGAAGAAGCTTGAAGCTGCTTCCTGTGTTCCAGCTACTGCTGCTCCAGGCGTGAGTCCCAGGCGATACGAATTTGAGGCACTAGTGCGTCCAGGCTGCCAATTGGAGTCAACAGCCCACGCAGCCTCACCAATTAAGCCAGACACCTGCTGCTGCAACACGCGCAAGGGAGGTGGGAAGTTTAGTCCCACCTTGGAAGTGGGCAAGCGGGCGTATGCACATAAATTGATTTTGTGCATTAGCCTTATCGCCTCCTACTCACGAGGTGAGGTCCCTCTCTCCCCCACTCACGACCTCGTCCACGGCACTGCCCACACGGACCTAGCCATGACCCATTTACCCGAACCGACTCACTCCTCGCTAACAACCCACGCCGGTGAGTCTAGACCCGGGTCTCCATTAGGTCAGATTACCCGACCTGAATGTGGCTCTAGGAGAGCAAACCAAAATAGAGAAGAGAGAAGAGAGGAGCGCTACGCAGGGAAAGGGGGGTTTTGCTGTGAAAAGATTTGCTTGACACTTAGCCAAATCAAAGAGGAAGAAGAGGAGGTCAAGCGAAGAAGAAGGAGAAGAAGCCAAGGAAGAAGGAAGAAGCTGAGGTTCGCAAGGTAAAGGAAGAAGCCAGAGAAGGAAGGAAGAAGACGAAGAAGGTAAAGAAAAAGACAAAGAGAAGAAAGAGCCAACGACAGAGAAAGGAAGAAGAAGAAAGAAAAGAAGAGAGATTGCAAGAGAAATTAGATAAAGAGGGCAAAGAAAGAAAAATCAGAGAAAGAACTGTAGCATATCACTTTTAAGACGTCTGACTTTGTAATCAGACGTCCAATTCTTCATAAGTCCTCCATTATATTTTTAGCTACATTTATCTTATTATCCATATACTCATGCTATATATTTTTTAATTAGATTTTTTAGTAGTATTATGTGTTCAAATTGCATTCATTATTGAGCTTAGTACATGAATTCCATTTGCTCCCTCTGTTCGACCTCGGACTTTAAAATTCAAGTAATAAATTGTATTTGTTTTGAATGTTTTTCGACTATACTACAACGCGACCTTTTTAAAATCCGATCAAGTGCTCTTAACATTTTGGTGTCGTTGCTTGGGAGCAACGTGCAATTCACCACTATTCTCTGCATTATTTTGATTATATTTGAGCACTAACTTGCCCTATTGGTTTTATTGTGATTGGTGCGAGATACTTCACAAGGAGATCTCCCACGCAAATCAACCACTCCAGGGCAAGTAACTTCTCTCTTCTTCCCTAATCAACCTCCTAATTTTGGAAGATAAAAAGGACACAATCAAATTATGAATCACCTGCCTTCTTTTCATAATAATTATCATTTAAAAGGCTCATTTCCTGATTTGTGAAATTTTTTCACATCTTATTGAAGTTGAAGTGATTCTATTTAGAGATCCTACCCTAAAATTCCTGTGCCTATTAGGGATTATGCTTAGTTTCTAATCTTCTTAGACTACGCACTTCTTGTTTGAACTCCAAGGAGAACATTTGTAAAACTCAAAGAGGACTTAGAAATAAAGCCAAATTAAGGTTTCTACATTAGGGTTTTGGAGTGCTAGTTCACACTTGCCTGCATAAAAGGAAACAAACCCGCCCACATTTGTGTGCTACCCCAGCCCTTGATTGAAAAGATTTAATCAAGAAAAACCCTAAAATCATATTCTTAACTCACTTGAACCTTAAAATACTTGGACCTAATAACTTGGGAGTCAAATCAGGGTGATTTCTAAGTCTTGACCTAGAATCATTCTGCCATCTTTAGGATAGGTCAGGTGAAGTTGAACTACATTGTAGGCCAACCAACCTCCAAATTAGGTCACAAAGTCAAAATAACTGCTAATTCAAGTGAAATCAAAGGCACAAATTAGGTTATAAAATTGGTAGACATAAGAGGTCAAGTTATCCATTCTGGTCTACCTGGACCCTCAGTGACAAGAGAGGTCAGGTGGGGGAAACCCTGTAACCCGTAGGGGCGCTCTACCGTGTAGGGGTCTTTGCGGGACTCTCCCTTTCTGGCTGCCCAGGTAATTCTCAGGTGGACAACTTTCTGATTCAGGGGTATCATCAGCCCCAAACCTCTATAGTCATCCAAAAATATTTGGGTGTTTTGATTGGGTCAACATCACATCTAGTCCCTCATCCCTTCTCTTTAGAGCACACACATATTTTTTTTGGGAATCTCTATTCAGATCAAATCACTTCATTCTAAGACTTAAATTCTGATTCTACATCTTGATTCCACCATCTAATTCAAATATGCACTTGGTTACTTAGGAAAACCATTAAAGAAACCTGAATCACAAAGATCCATGAGAGATAGAATGATTGAGGATGCCCTTGAATTTTATGAGATTGAATACAAAACCTCAAAACTAGTAGAAGACATTCAGGTTAGTGTACCAACAACAACAACCTTCATCATAAACTGTACCCAATTGTTATTAACAGAAGCAACAAGGGGATCAACCTGAGACATTCACATAACAGGATACATTGAGATAGAAAAATTACATAACTTTGAATACCTCCAATGCATGACAAATCCTGTACTTTAGGAAAAACACCAAGATGATCTTGAAAAATGGGAAGAAATGATGAGATTGTTGAAACAAGTTATCAATCAGAAATACCCATACGTGCCCCAAACAATTCATGAAACATCTTGGAATAATATTGAGGATCAATCTGATTTCCCAAATCCCAGGTTTGAGGCACAAGGTTGTTGTGGATTCCAAACCCAGATGGAATATAACATACCTGATCTTGAATTAGGTTGGGAAGTTCGAATTGTAGGAGAACATGATTTTGAGCCAGCCCTAGAAAACCAAAATTCTGGGTCACCAAGCATAGAATTCCGAGACTCCTGTAATGATGAGATTAAAACAAAACCTCTCGAGGGTGTAATTCCCGCCCCTTATTCTAATGAGGTAACCCTCGAAGGTAATCCTGACCTAGATTCTAGTAATTCAACCCACATCCTCAGCCTAGAATCTAGATCTGAAACTTATTGGGAAGATTACAAGGCACTGTATGTCAAAGATCAAAGTTTAAATGAAGATTATCATTCTGGGCCTTTGTTTGATGAATATCCCTCTCCAACATCCTCAGAGATACAGATTGATTTCTCGGAAGTCACACCAATCTACGATACAGAAACTGAGGAGTTGGAAGACTGGGATTTTGATTGGGTCTTTCCTACAAGCCTAGAACTCGAGACTAGACTAAATAAGGACACCTCTTTGAGCTTAGAATCAAAGAATAGGCTAGACCCCAGTCAAGTTGCTGAGTCTACATCTTTTGATGGTGGAACCTCTGATCTCGAATCTGATTCAGAACTTGATTCTCGCAATTTCTCCGACGATTTCGAATCTTACCATGATTTTGGAGAACGATTGTTTCCTGACTACGACGAGCCAATCTACGACCTCAGCTCACATGATTCATTCTCCAACTCTGACTCTGAGATCCCTGATCCCGAGATCAATGATTTAAATTCAAGTTCCAGTGAGATGGAATCATTTCTTTTCGATCCTCAGGAATCAAAATCAGAAAGTGTCGAGAGTGTCTATAGCCTCGAATTCGAATCTTTTCTTGACTCAGATTCTCTGCATCCTATAAACACTCTTTAGGGATTTACCTTTGAATTTGATGGCCACTATGAGGACTCTCTAAATGAACCCACCTGTAATTCCTTTTTAAAGGAGCCCTCATACATAATTCTTATTGATGCCACCTCCTCTACATATACAGAACTTATCTAAACCCGTTTTCAACCCCGACCTACAACCGGACTCAATTCTATTTTGATTCCCCTCTTACTAAGACGATTGCAGATGATTCACCTCCACATCTTTATCGGGTTTCGGACATTAATCAAACTGCAAACCATGCCCCATCATTCTTTGATCATTCCTGTGGGGTTTCCGCATCATCCACTGATTATTTTAAGGATCCTTACTTTGACCAGGCTGATTCGACTCAACCAAACCCTGGATTCACACTTCCATATCATTCCGAGCTCCATAGTATATGGTGGGTTCCACACCTCTTGATCTACATTTGTCAACCCACTAGATTGATTGGGTTTGGGTTGCATCATCAGCCTGTTGATCTAAACAAGCACCTGGTTGGACCAACTAGACTTTTGATCAAGGTGCTTGTTCTACAAAACTCAGCTGATTTGACCAATCCCTCTCCATACCATTTCCTACTCGGCTGAAGGTGTTGAATTTAGCGCTTAACGAGAGGCAACCCGTCATTCCAAAAAACCTGAGATCCTTCTGATTATCCTTCTGTACTTCACGTTTACTGCACCCTGAGTTCAGTTTTTGAATAGTCGATCCCACCTCTGGTACACGTGCCAGAGCTTGAAATCATCCGCAACAGTCATTCCTGACCCGTTCACCCACCAAATAAATCCTATTCTAAAATTCCTGAATCCAAACCTGTTTCACACCCTCCGTTTATAATGAGGACATTGCAAAACTTAGGCATGGGGGTGGTAAAGTGCAAACATACAGAAATCAAAATTCGGAAGGGTTCTCACAAAAAATCACATATTCCAAAAATACCAAAAAATAGAAAATTGTGAAAAAGAACAAAAAAATCAAGGAGAAAAGAAAATTTTGAGGCCATACAAATTTTGAGAAAAAGTGAAAAATGTCAAAAAAAGGAGCATAAATCGAAAAAGAAATAGAAGAGATAGTCATTAGTAAGAAATTAAGGGATTAATTGAGTTCTAGACCATATCTAGAAAAAGAAAATAGAAGAAAAAAAAGTGATAATGAAACACAAAAGAGATTAGAAGGAACACTAATCTTAGGCCTCTTGGCCAACACTCTTAAGCTTAAAAAATCAAGTATCCACTAAGATTTGGGTAGTCCTCAAGAGGTTGGGAAAAATGCGAAGCTTAAGTATGAGGTCTAAGGATTAGGAAGTATTCGGCCTCGTTAACTGACCTCTGGTTTGCGGGACTCGGTAACCTAAGCACCCCAATCCACACACAATATGGTTCAGTGCGCATAAGTATCAAAATCACGCAAATGCGTTTAAACTGTTCTGAAAAAAGTCACCTAGATTAGGAGTGGCTGATCAACACAAGTTGATTTGGACGAGTTCTCGACGCGGAGAAGCAGGAAATTCCCTTAGAAGATGTGCAATTACATATCGTCTCCTCGGTACTTGTCTCCTAGGATATTTACATATCCTACTAGGGGCATGTAAGCACCCTATGCTGGTTCAGATGCCATGGGCGGCATTATCACGAAATGTCAATTGCCAGGGTCTGGATTTAGTTATAGAATGCCATGGGTGGGATTATCTCAAAAATCTCAAAAGCCAGGGTTCTGGGGGTTGCCATGGGCAGTGCTATCATGAAGCATCGATTGCCAAGGACCCTTCAAGAATTAATGATGGGGACTAGGAATCCGATACAGACCATGTTGAGAAGCTAATCCGAAGCTAGAAATAAAAAGAAAAGAGAGAGAAAACTCTCCAAACAAAGAAAATCCTCTGTCTTTCTCTTACAAAAATGCACTGCAAACTGAACTAAGGCTAAAAAATTGTTACAAGCACGAGTGCTTCAATCGTGGAGTCCAATGAACCTTAGGATAATTCCTGTGGGCCTTAAAAACCTTTGCGGTGGACTGAGGCTAGAGCTGGTCAGGTCCGGATCTTGGTTGGTACTAGAGTACCTCTAGGCCTATTATCAGCATTCTAACCTAATCAAAAGAAGAAAGCACTAATCATAGTTTTTGAACATCAAGGAACTTATGGTCTAGAATCAAAGTTAAAACCTTAAAATTTTGCTAAGGGACTAGCAAAAGCCAGGCATGAGGGTATGATGGGAACACCATCATGAGTCCTAACTAGCTCATTTTGACCCATAAAAGAGAACAAGAGCTCCTGCATAACCAACTAGAGGTCCTAATTCACTAAATAACCATTCTGAGAGAAAAGTAAGAAATAAGGGGTAAAACTGTAATTTTACCATTGCAATATAACAACTAGTTTCTCAAGGGCTAAACAAAGGTCAAAAAGTCTTAACAAGATAAAAAGTGGGTTGGTTCAGACAGAAAAGGGTTCGTGTAAGTTCTGGGAATTAAATAACTTCTTGTAACCCTAAAACAGACCCGCTTGATTAACTAAGGTTCTAGTCAGGATAAAATTCATCTAAACCCTCTTAAAATCATATAAAAATATTCTCTAGGGTTTAGAACCTTCAATTTGGCCATTGTAACCTATTTTGACCTATAATAGGGTCTCAGACAAATATTTACCCTAAATTGGGTTTTTGCATAAATTACCTAGTCAAACGTGGTCAAACCCAAAATCCAACCTCAACATTGGTTCCTTAGGTCTAAATTAGGTTTGTACCAAAATTTGGACCTAATAGGAATTCATCTTGACCTACTTTCCAAATAAGCCCAAAATGATTACATTTATACCCTGATCTTTTGAAAACCTCTATAGAAACCCCCTAGATTCTTCATCGTCCTTGCAAATAGGTCCCTCCACCATTATAGAGGAGGGAATCCTACTCCGACAAACTTGAGAAGGCAATTCCTCCTTGATTACTCAGAGAATCCCTCCCAAAATTGGAAGGGAGATTCTCTGAGTAATCTCCTCCAGTATGAACCCATCACTGAGCCCTAATTTGTACCCAATCTCTCATGCGAACGCATGAGAGATTTGGGAATTTTTAAAGCTTCCAACTCTGGTGAACATACCTTACTTAGAATCTTAGCTTCGAAGCACAAATCCATCCCCAGAGGCCTATTTAAGCAACCCTTGATTCATCCGCATCTCCTCAGCCTGGAATTGGGTTGGTCCACCCTCAATTCTTCTCTCCTCGTCGACCACAACACCTCTGCAAGCTCTGGCGGTTCCTCTCTCTCTCTCATCACCCAACCACAATACCAGTGGTTGGGTTGCCTTCCTCTCATTCATTCGCGTCGGCCATACCAACACTGATGCAGCCTCTGCACTCATCTTCGTCGCCACCTCACCTATGGAGATCTTCATCTCTGGCTTCGGCCGTACCAGCCCAGATGCCTCTTCTATCGCTTTCATCCTTAGTTTAGGTCAGTTAGCTTCTCTTTCTCTCCTACACCCGTTCCCCCTCTTTATTTCTCAAAAACACCCCTCGACGCCACTGATCACCATCTTCTCCACCTCCGGCCATACCCCCGGCGAGGCGTCCTTGTCGCTCCACACCTCCACCTCCTTGCCAACCACCCTACGACCTTCTCCTTGACTCACTGATCATCTCCCACTACTCCAATCACTCCGCCACTCACCCAAAAGAGCCCCCGAACACACCCACTCACACAGCCACAGAGAACCTTAGGCACGCCCCCATAGCCATTCCCATGCCACGCTGGCCACCACCACATATTCACCATGCCTTGGCGAATCTCAATGGACATTTTAACGTGGCCGCAAGCCCGTGCTCATGATTTCAGGTTCGCGCAACACCGGCTACCATGGATGAAGAAGCTTGAAGTTGCTTCCTGTGTTCCAGCTGCTGCTGCTCCAAACGAGAGTCCCAGATGACGTGGATTTGAGGCACAAGTGTGTCCAAACTACCAATTGGAGTCAACAGCCCACACAGCCTCACCAATTAGGCCAGACACCTGCTGCTGCTACGCATGCAAGGGAGGTGGGACGTTTAGTCCCACCTCAAAAGTGGGCGAGCTGGCATATGCATATAAATTGATTTTGTGCATTAGCCTTATCGCCTCCTACTCACGGGGTGAGGTCCCTCTCTCCCCCTCTTACAGCCTCGTTCACAGCACTGCCCACGCAGACTTGGCCACGACCCATTTACCTGAACTGACTCACTCCTCACTCACCACCCACACCAACGAGTCTGGACCCGAGTCTCCATTAGGTCCAATTACCCGACTCGAATGTGGCTATGGCAGAGCGAACCAAAATAGAGAAGAGAGGAATGCTATGTAGGGAAAGGGGGGTTTTGTTGTGAAAAGATTCACTTGACACTTAGCCAAATCAAAGAGGAAGAAAAGGAGGTCAGGTGAAGAAGAAGGAAGGAGAAGAAGCCAAGGAAGAAGGAAGAAGCTAAGGTTCGCAAGGTAAAGGAAGAAGCCAGAGAAGGAAGGAAGAAGAAGCCAAGGAAGAGAAAGAAGACAGAGAAGGTAAAGAAAAAGACAATGAGAAGAAAGAGCCAACGACAGAGAAAGGAAGAAGAAGAAAGAGAAGAAGAGAGATTGCAAGAGAAATCAAATAAAGAGGGCAGAGAAAGAAAAATCAGAGAAAGAACTGTAGCACATCACTTTTAAGATGTTTGAGTTTTAGCTAATCAGACGTCCAATTCTTCATAAGTCCTCCATTATATTTTTAGCTACATTTATCTTCTTATCCATATACTCATGCTTTATATTTTTTAATTAGATTTTTGAGTAGTATTATGTGTTCAAATTGCATTCAATATTGAGCTTAGTGCATGAATTCCATTTGCTCCCTGTGTTTGACCTCGGACTTTAAAATTCGAGTAATAAATTATATTTATTTTGAATGTTTTTTCGACTGTACTACAATGCGACCTTTTTAAAACCCGATCAAGTGCTCTTAACAATAGCCTAGTTGAAAAACACCTAAAAATTAAAAATTTTGAAGAATTTCAAAAAATTACAAAACACCAAAAGTTCATAAAAAATGGAAAATTTGAAAATTAACAATGTTTTCAAATGTGTTTAGCTATCATCTGAATGCTAATGCAAAAATAAAATAAGTGTTTATGGACATTCAACCTTTGCTTTGAAGACTTTCCTGGCCACAGAAGCTTGATTCGCTCAGGCTTTGGCTTTAATTGAAAATTGTGCTTCGTTTTGTTTCCTTTTGGTATTTTAGGGTTTTGTTATTTTTTTGTATTTTTTTAAAGAAGACAAGCAAAATGAATCACAAGATAGAGATGGAACAAATATGATATATATATCACTCCAATGTCGATTACAATAAACTATGAAAGCATAAAAAGAGAGGGGGGTGAGAGGAAATCTCCCAAATCGGCTATTTGGCGAGACAACGGCGCCTAGCGGAAGCTCAAACAAAGGAGGTGAGGAGCAGGACAACGGAGGTGAGATGCAGGAGGACGTCAAGTATAGGAAAGCTTCGACGTGGCTCCAGAATGGAGGTGGGAGGACGGCTCCAAGGTGACCTATGAATGGGGATGGGAAGATGGATGAATATTTGGTGAGGCAGAGGTTTGCTACACTAATAGGAGCCTTGAGAGCTTGAGAGCAAGCTCTAACAGAGCATTGGTAAGCTTGCTAGAGCTTAGGAGTAGGTGGGAGTAGAGTAGGTAGAGATGGCTTGGAAGGGAGGGGGTGTAGGTCCTTTTATAGTGGAGAAGAGGCAAAAATAGGTATGGGACCATTAGTGACTTTCAGGTCGTCGCTAAAAGTGTCGCTATAGGTAGCTCATGCCCATTCACGTCCACAGCTGGCTTTGCTGACGCAAGAAGAATTAGCAACGACTGTAAGCGTCGCTATAGGTCCAGCTCATGCATCACTGTAGGCTGGCACCTACCAAGCACGCGCCCACACTACCGCTGCGCTAGCGTGCACTCCACGCACCATGTCGCACGCGTGCACACTTACATGCTGGCACTGTGGTAGAACTCGAATAGGTTGTGTTAATATGGTGAAATTATCGTTGAAGTTATTATAGTAGTTAACCTAAATTGAGTCTAACCATCTTTCATAAAAATTTTTTTACCTGGCCTACTTAATTTTATCTTGGTCACTTTTAGGCCCATGGTCGATCTCAGGGAGGCAAGAATTAAAGGTGAAGAAGTTTCTACACCTTTCTTAAAATGTATCTCTTCCGTGTGTTTATTATGTTTTTTGATTTTTCTATTTAAGATTTTTTGTTGATAATATTGTCCTTGAGGCACACCCTCAAAATCAAGTTCTTAGCTTTGAGCCAAATTGTTCTTGGCTTTGAACCAACTTAGGGTTCCAAAAAAAAACTGGTCCTGTTATTCGCAGGACCGAGTACCTACAAGACAAGAATTATCTTTCTCTTTTACTCTTTTTTTTTATCTTTTTAATAGTAAGAAACAAAAGATAAATAAACACAAGGCAGGTTCCTGGAAAAGAAAAGGAATACTTAGCTTAATATATGTTTAGATATATAGTAAATACAATACATATATATATGTATAATATATAGGGGTGGAGGTGGAAGTGGAAATGGAGTGTAGTACGGTATCAAGTTGGTCCACATCTGGTAAGACGCAACCAACAAGACGAAGTACCGCGTAGAGTGTGGGATGGATGTGTGGGAGTGTGTGCGGAGGCGCTTGCTTTGCGCGGGTATCGGGGAATATCAGCAACTGGTGCAGATATTCCTGCGATATTATGCGTGGTGGGGTGACTAGTGCACGGGCGTATGGATACGGGTAGGTGATGTGTGTGTATATATATATAGATAGGGTTATAACTATATAGGTATATATGTAGTTGTGTATATATATATATAGATATATATATATGTGTGTATATATATATTTATGAATATATATATATTTATAACTATATAGATATATATATAGTAATATATGTATATGTATATGTATATGTATATATATATATGTATATATGTATGTATATATGTATATATATGTGTATATATATATATATGTATATGTATTTATATATAGTTGTATAGGTATGAATATGTATATATGTATATATATATGTATGTATATACATATATATATATATATGTATATATGTATATGTATGTATATATATATCTATATATATATACATATATATATATATATATTTAGGTATATAAGTGAGTGGATATATATGTATGTATGTATATATGTATGTGTAGGTGTGTACAAGTGAGTGTGTGAGTGTACGAGTGTGTGTGTGTATGAGTGTGGGTGTATACGCTGGCGGGTGAGTGTGAGAGAGAGGGCAGTTAAGACATCTGGCAAGTGCGCGCGACGTCTGGCGGGCAGGACGTGCGCAGGTGCACAAGGGCTTCATGCAGGCGCTGGAGGGAGCGCCTACGCTTGTCTTTCGTGTGCGGGCGGGTGAGGGAGTGCAGCGCAGCGCACTGCGTAGCACAACGCACAGCATTGCAAGCGGGAGCGGGCATGGGCGAGTGAGCGTGGGCGAGTGCGGGCTCGGGTGCAGACGCAGGCGACTGGCTGGCACGGGTAGCGGGCGAGGAGAGAGAGCATTGTGCCACCGGCTAAGTGAGAAACGAGCCGGTGGCTACAGTGTCGCGCTGAGAGGCGTGAACAATGGCTACAGTGCCGCGCGGAGCAGGCGACCGGTAGCAGCCGGTTCTACGTGCGTGACGCACTAGGAAGCGCCTGCGCGGGCACGAAGGAGCTGCGAAGGCCTACTGGCAGGCATGCGGTGGCTGGCAGCTGCTGCACGCCAGTGTAAGCACCGCTAGAGCTTCTGACCTTGAAGCTTTGGCAATGGCGGAAATGGCGAATGGAAGTGAATCAAGAGGGTGAAACCACCACGCCCACCTACTCACGAAAGAGCTGGGTGGTGGTGGAACTCACAGTGGTGGTTGTAGGACCACTGTGAGCTTTCTCCTGCCCCTAGTGTGTCTCTTCAGTGAGAAGAGATACTGCGTATGGAGAGGGAGAGGGGAGGAGGTTGGCCTAACTATGGATGAAGGTGTCTGTATGTGTCGTGTTCGGCCCCCTGCGCAAGGGAGAGGGTAAGGCCTTTTAAAGAAGAAGAAGGCATGCCATAGCCATGCTGCTGGCATTGCATGTCCAGCCATGCTGTTGGCAGAGGAGTGGCGCGAAGAGGTGCATGCCCCATGCCCTGCAGCCGCGCGAGGGAGAAGAATTCAAAGTTAAAATAAAAAATGAAAATGGTGAATTTGTAATGCAGCCCTTGATGAAGATGTTAATTAGATGGCCAATTATTCGCATTCTCCTCCCCTCTCAATAAATGGATGCATGTGTTTATTTACAAATGCAACTATATCTACATAAGATGCAATGGCAGTGCTAGGAAATAACACAAGATGGCATAATTACTAGTGTATTTTTGCTGTGCAATCATACCCCCATGCCTATCTTTTGCTAGTCCCTAGCAAAACACACTTTTTTTTCTTTTTGTTTTGTATTTAGAAATGATCTTAAGCTGAAGATTTTCTTTTGAGGCGACATGGGTGTGTTTATCTGTTGGATATTGTGAGAACCTATTGCAGAGAAGACTACCAGTACTTTAAGTCTTATATGACATAGACCATCTCTCTACTAACCTAGACTCTTCGTATTTAAACCTTAAGTACGATTTCCAGGACTCAGAAGGTTTTTGCCGTACTCGAGAGCTCAAGAGATTATGGTTTGTGCATAGTGAAGGATCAAGACTGACCAAATGAACATTAAGGCTCAAGCCCAGGGTTTCATGAATCTTTAAGTGTAGGTTGGTCCCAGTTTTAGCTCGTGTCTTCGGATTGACCCTTAAAAAGATGACGGAAAACTCAACTCCCATTTTATTGCTTTTGTGGCTCAAAGAATATATGGTAGAAATAGGGTTTTTGTAACTTGCCCAGAAAAACTTTTTAGGGAGAAGAATTTATAGATATTTGCGAGATATACTGACTTATTTACAAAGTTTTTTTTTTTTTGAAACAAGTGTCAGTATATCTCTTACAACTTTATTTGGAGGAGCACACTTTTTTGGTGGGCGAGTTCCTTTTTGGTGGAAAGAGTTTCTCCTAGACACAAGACTAAAGCCTGGGATAAAAAGTCTACCTGCACGCACAAGTAAGGACTCCACCTTCCATAATGAACACTAGGGTTGGATCTTATGTTCACCTGGTCTTTCTTGATATGTGTAGTGTGAACAAAGATTACTTAGGCTCTCGAGTAAAAGCAAACCAATGAATCCTGTACCGGTGACTTAGGTACAAGAATACGTCCTTAGTTAGGAGAGATTCTGGTTTATCTTGTCAATGCTTAAGTGAATTAAGCCAAGCCTGAGTAAATCAAGCTTCTGTGGCCTGGAAGGTCTTCCAAACAGTAGTTGAATATCCATAAACACTTATTGTATTTTTGTTTCAGCCTTCAGATCATTACTAAACACTCTTTTTTTTTATATGTACATATTTATAGATGGATATATATAATGGAAGCTGCATGATACCATATAATACCCAGATCCTATAGATGCCTATCCACCCCCCCATGCCAAAAGATGATATGTCCTCATATGCATGCAGGGTAGAGGAAGGTCCAAAGATCGGGGAAAGAGAGCTGACATGCAAGGTATATAGCAGGGTGGTAGGGTGGGTGGATGGTGGGTGGTGAAGTGAAGAAGTGGGAAGTGAAGTGACATGGAAGTGTGTACGTGGAGGAGTGTTGCTGGGGTGCCTCCCAACGAGCGCTGAATTTAACTTCCCTAGCTGGACTCAGAGTGAGGCACAAAATTAGTTACCCTCTAGCAGGGCAACAGTTTCACCAATGGGGGCAGGTTCATGAGCAAGATAGGGTTTTAAATGCTACCCATTGACCGTAAATTTATGCCCAGATTTGGGATCTTCAATTTCAACGGCCCCGTTGGGAAATGGTCTCGAGACCAAGAAGGGACCAGTCCATTTAGACTTCAATTTCCCAAGAAAGAATTTGAGCCAGGCATTGTAAAGCCAAACTTGCTGAGATGGCTCAAATTCCTTTTGCCGAATTCGGTTGTCGTGAAAAGCCTTAGTGCGTCACTTGAAAGTTAAGGCAGAATCATAGGCTTCACGACGGAGCTCTTCCAGCTCTTGGAGTTGGAGTTTCCTTTCCCGACCACATAGGTCTGGGTCGAGGTTACATTGGCAAACTGCCCAATAAGCATGATGCTCCAGCTCCACGGGCAAATGACAAGGCTTCTCGTAAATGATTCTATAAGGAGACATACCTAGGGGAGCCTTGAAGGCGGTCCGATACTCCCAAAGTGAATCAATCAGCTTGTCGGACCAATCCTTACGGTCAGGCCAAGCCATTTTCTGGAGAATTTGCTTGATTTGCCGGTTTGACACCTCAGCCTGGCCGTTCATATGAGGATGATACGGAGATGCGATACGATGGTGGACTCCATATTTCCTCAGAAGTGCCTGAAAAGAAGCATGGGTGAAATGACTTCATCCAAGATAATGGCTCGAGGGATCCCAAAGCATGCAAAAATGTGGTCTTTGACAAATCGAGTAGATATGACATGGTCAGCATGGCGCGTGGGAATAGCCTCGATCCATTTCGAAACATAATCAACAGCAACGAGGATGTACTCGAAGCCATTGGAGGGAGGAAAGGGACCCATGAAATCGATTCCCCAAATGTCGAAGATTTCAGCAGCTAGGATGGGTTGCAAGGGCATCATGTCACGACATGACATTGACCCTAACGACTGGCACCTAGTGCAATGTTTGGCATAATTGTGTGCATCCTGGTGAAGGGAGGGCCAAAAGAAACCGCACTACAACACCTTGGCTGCAGTTTTCCTCCCTGAGAAATGGCCTCCGTAGGCCTAATCGTGGCAGAAGGATAGCACACTGGGGAATTCGCTGTCAGGAATACAGCGATGGATGATCTGGTCAGCATCTATTCGAAAAAGTAGTGGATTATCCTAGAAATAATACTTTGCTTCTGCAATGAGACACTCGCGCTGGTTTTTAGGCCAGCCACGTGGAAGGGAACCAGAAGCAAGGTAATTGGCAATGTCGACATACCAAGGTCCACTTGCCACATTAATTGCCAATAGGTGCTCATCGGGAAAAACCTCATTGATCGGTAGGGTAAGTCCAATGTGGTCAGGGTCCAGTCTTGAGAGATGATCAGCAACAACATTCTGGGCTCCGACCTTATCACGAATCTCAATGTCAAATTCTTGGAGCAAAAGGATCCAACGAATCAGTCTAGGCTTGGCATCCTTCTTATGCATGAGATGGCGAATGGCCGCGTGGTCAGTGAATACAATAACATGCGAGCCCAGAAGGTAAGAGTGAAATTTCTCCAGCCCAAAGACAACCGCCAGTAGTTCTTTCTCAGTGGTTGTATAATTACGCTGGGCCTCATCCAACGTCTTACTGGCGTAGTACACCACGAAGGGGTGTCTATCGCGTCTTTCTCCCAAGATGGCTCTGACTGCAAGGTCGGAAGCGTCACACATGAGTTCAAAGTCGAGGGACCAGTCAGGTGGCTGGAGAACAGGGGCCTTGGTGACAGCATCACACAGCTGCATGAATGCTCGCATGCAGTCAGGGCCCATATCAAAGGGTACCTCAGTTGATAGGAGATGAGTTAAAGGTCTAGAAATCTTGGAGAAGTCTTTGATGAATCTCCTATAGAAACCGTGTCCCAAGAAGGAGCGGATTTGTCTGACAGAGCTAGGCACAGGTAAGTCAACAATTACATCAAGCTTGGCTCTGTCAACCTCAATACCCCTATCGAAGATGATATGCCCGAGAATAATTCCCTCGTGTACCATAAAATGACTGTTTTCCCAGGAAAGCACAAGGTTCACATCAATACATCTCCGAAGGATACGAGTCAAGTTGGCAAGACAGTCATCAAAAGAGGGTCCAAAGATCGAAAAGTCATCCATGAAAACCTCAAGAAAGTCACCCACCATGTCATGGAATATCGCCAGCATACATCTTTGGAAAGTTGCTGGCACGTTACAAAGTCCGAAAGGCATCCTTCTAAATGCGAAGGTGCCGAAGGGGCAAGTAAAGGTGGTTTTCTCTTGGTCCCGGGGGTCAATTGCCACCTGGTTATATCCAGAGAATCTATCTAGGAAACAGAAAAATTTATTTCCCATTAACTGCTCCAGGATTTAGCAAATAAAAGGTAGCGGAAAGTGATCTTTCTTAGTTGCAACATTTAATTTCCTATAATCTACACACTCTCCAAGATGTAGGAGTGCGTGTAGGGATGGATTCGCCCCTGTCATTGACACGGATGGTGAGTCCTGCCTTTTTGGGCATGACATGAATCGGGCTCACCAAGGGGCTATCGCTGATCGAGTAGATTATACCCACATCCAACCACTTAATAATTTCCTTTTTAACAACCTCCTGCATGTTAGGGTTGAGACGTCGCTGCATCTCGCGGGAAGGTCGAGCCTCCTCCTCTGTATATATATGGTGAGTGCAGTAGGAGGGGCTAATGCCAGTTAAGTATGATAAGGACCATCCAATGGCTGCCTTGTGTTCTATAAGGACCTCTGTTAGTTTGCACTCTTGCTCCCTGGTCAATTTTGAACTAATGATTATGGGGAGTGTTTCATTTGGTCCTAAGAAAACATATTTAAGCATATTAGGCAGCTCTTTCAGCTCGGGAGAGGATGGTGAAAGATATGGCATTTCTTGGGACGAGAGTGTCCCAAGCGGATCAGAAGAAAATAAGGCAGGAGGAAGAAGTTGGCCCTCAGATTGGCCAAGAAGAGGGGCATCTTGGATTGATGGATCCAAAAAGGGATAGCCCCAATGAGTAGTATGTGGGCTCAAGGTCCCAGTGTGGAGTTGCAATTCCGCTTGATTTGGCGGGAAAGAAAGGGCAATACGGTCTTCAAGAGTGTGGACCGGCGATGAGTAGCCTGAATATGACTCAGACCATGAGGTATGAGAAGCGAAGAAAACCTCGTCAGAAGTCTGGTCAGGAGAAGGTTTGGGTAAAGGGAGGGATGGAGGAATGTCACAATATGTGTCGGTCAGGCAATGGTCTGTGTTCAAAGGCAATCCATAGAAGTCAGAATAGGTCCCTATTAGTCCGATGCACGCATTGACAGCCATGTCCTCGTCAGACGTGTCATCCTCGATGCAATCGCAATCAAAGTTCTTGGCTTCCTTGAAGATGTTTAGCTTGAGTTTCTCAGAGCCAACGACAATCTCAATGCAGCCCGACTCGCAGTCGATATGGGCGCAGGTTGTGGCCAAGAAAGGTCGACCAAGGATGATCGGACAATCAGAAAGTGAGCTAGGAACTTCCATATCCAAAACAAGAAAGTCAATAGGAAAACAAAGACTATTGACCCTAACCACCAGGTCTTCCACCACACCCTTCGGTATTTTGACAGAACAATCTGCCAATTGTAACGTGACAGAGGTGGGTTTCAGATTTCCTAAGGCAAATTTCTCGAGCATGACGGTTGGTATAAGATTGATGGAAGATCCTAGATCAAGCAAAGCACGATTGAAATTGCAGCCTTGGATGCTACAAGAAATAATTGGTGTGCCCGGATCTTTCTGCTTCGGTGGTAGATTTGATAGTATAGCACAACTTACATGAGGTGAGAGAACCAATGGATTCTTTGTTTTCTTTGACTGTCACCAAGGTGTAGTGTAGTCTTTGAAAAATTGGGCGACAGTAGGTATGTGGTCGATAACCTCTAACAGGGGTACCTTGATTTCAACATTCCTAAATAAATTACGTAGGTTATCAAAGGCCTGCGTATCCTTTTTCTTGCCTTTTGGCTCCCTCAATAGAGCCTTAGGGAATGGGAGTAATTCTGGCACTAGTTTGGGTATATCGTCCTCACGAGAATGCGGTGCGCATCCTGAATGAGAGGGCGATGAAAAAGATGGGCCAGGATTAGGTCGAGGTGGATCGACGGTTTGCTTACCGCTCCTCGTAGTAATCGTATTGGACGTTGCGGGTCCAGTGGGATCATAAGGTGGAGGAGGGTTTGCAATAGGGACATAAGGGTGAGGTGCTGCTGCGGGATTAGCCTGGAATCCCAGAGGAATGCTCGGTGCTTGCAAAATCTGATGAACCTGCCCCTGATCCCAGAGGAATGCTCGGTACCTATGGTTGAGGACCACGAGGTACAAAATTTTGCGGGTTGGGAACAGGTTGGGCTGGAAGAGTGCCCTAAGATCGAGTCACCATGCGTAGTTGACTGATCTCAGCATTCTGCTGCGCTAATTGGTGTTGAAGAGAGGTCATGTTCTCTTCATGGCGCTTAGACATTTCTGTCATCGTTTGCATCAGTTTATCAAGAGGACTTGATGCGTGTTCTGTTTGCGGTATGCAAGGACCCGATGGTGGATTTGCCACAGGATTAGACTGGGCCCTTGGGATGACGGGTGCAGACGGTCGCATTGGTCCACCTACGGGATTTTAGCATTGCGGGTTGCTGGACGATGAGAAGTTAGGATGATTTCGCCACCCTGGGTTGTAAGTAACAGAGAACGGGTTGATCCCTAGGGTGCAAGCGTCTTCTAAGCCAGAAGACAAGTCCGCATGTATGTATGCATCCGAGCACACGGAGGCTTGGTCCTCCGTGTCAAAATACTGGCTTGCAGAAGCCAAATCCACATTACTTACCGAATCGCTCGACGCGACGCTCGGTAAGGATGGTCTTACGGGGTTTTTAGGAATAAGCCTGGCATTGGAAAGATTAGGATTGTGACGAAGTGGTAAGGTGGAGGTGTTTGCCATAGAACAGGCGGGATTGGCCAGAAGCTCGTCCAGCTTCTTGTGCACGACGGAGACTTCATCCAATTTTTGTGCGATAAGGCTAAGATCAGTGGATAAATGGGAGGGTCCCGTGTCAACTTCGTGAACATTACGAGGCAAGCTGGTCCGATTAAAGGCGACAATGGAGGTATTGTTCATTGAATTTTCACTCATGTTTTCAAATAATTCGAATGCTCCATTCTCATCTTTATTCATGAAATTCCCTCCGCAGGAAGTGTCTACAATCTGCTTCAAAGTCTCATTTAGCCCATAATAGAAAATCTGGGCTATATGCCACTTAGGCAGACCGTGGTGCAGACACTTCCGGAGGAGGTCATTATACCTCTCCCAAGCCTCATGAAATTGCTCGTCATTTTGTTGCGTGAAGGAAGTTATAGCACGACAAAGCGCATTGGTTCGTCCGATTGGGAAGAATTTCTTGAGAAATGATGTTCGCATCTCTTCCCAAGAATGGATGGTTCTCCCAAGGGTGCGTAACCATTGTGACGCTTTATCCCGCAACTAAAACGGGAACATTTTCATGAGGACAATTAATAATCCGATGTTTCTTAGTTTAACTGTTTCGGCCAATCTGGTTAGGTCTTCCAAATGGAGAAAAGGATCTTCACTTGCAAGACCATGGAAGTGAAAGTTAATCAAGCCAATTATATTGGATTTCAATTCAAAATCGTCCCCACCCATGGGGACCCGAATTTGTCCTATGGTCTCTGTAGCAGTGGGATTTTGATAAGAGCTAAGAGACCTAGGCTCCTCTCATTCGAGAGGGTTCTGCATTTCCTCCAAGGTTTCCCTAATGGCTTCAATATGTTCATTATACATTTCCATTTGGGCTTGGAGGCAGGTTATGGGGTCCATGGCTCCACCACCTGGTGGGATTTAAGGGGGGCAGTTTCCTCCCTCAGGATTTGGGGGTGGGCATGCAGCCATGTTTGTGGAGGAGGATGACGAATCGGTTTCTATCCTTCTAGAATTATCAGACAATTCAAAAAATTCAGGGTTTTGTGACCTCCTCCCAAACATGCACTACCACAGGAAGAATTGGGGAGATAAAAAGGGAAAAGGGGATGAGAGAAACGACACCACAAAGGTACACTTGATGACAAATCAAGGCAATCAAAGTCTTAACCTCTACAATGTGCCCTTAGACCTAAAGATCTAAGTTACCTACTATCGCAACCTACGGAACCAAATGAGAGCATCGCGGAACCACCGAGTCAGATTGAAAGGCCATTTGCCCCAGTCTTAGACACCCGATAGCACGCGGGAACCCGCACCAGCACGTAGGCGCTACACGCAGGTAGTTAGCCCTCCAATCCTTAATAAGGGTCAAGTTGCTACCAGTTTTATTTAGAGGCTTAGGATCAAGTGCTCCAGGAATGTGAAGGGCATTATATACGGGTAATGCCCAAGTGTGTTGATTTTAGAAAGTGTGTAAACTAAGCATGCAACAGGGAAATCTCCCCGAATTGAAGTTTTAGTTGGTGAATGGTTTTTAGAATTTCAGCCTTAAGTAGTATGGATTTTAAGATTTCGCTGAGTTACCAATTCAACCAATCTCTGGGTTTTGAGAAAATATAAGTTCTTCTGTTCCCAACAAACCCTTCTGCAATGTGAGTTGGTTAATGCATGCTAAAAATGCAATGGGCTTCCCTAGGTGGAAATTTCTATGTGTGGATGCATGAGTCAATTTTAGGTTAGTGTGAAAGGAAGCCAAAGCACTTCAATTCAAGTGCTCCCAATCACCAAAATGATGTTCCACACACAAGGCTCAACCACAAGATAATGTAAAGAAAATTAAAATTTTGGGGTTGAAATATTCGGGATCAAATCTTAGGCAGGTGAAAGGTTGTGGTGGGGTTGGAATCAACTCAATTCCAAGTCTCCCCACCAAAAAAATGTGATCCCGAATTGTGGATAAATGAGGTAAGGAGGGATGGCAATCAATCTTATTTAATCTTGCCTCAAAGAATACTTCACACGACGAAAGATTCAAGAATCAAGATTCTTGCTTCTTCGCTATGCGAAGTTTCGTGGGAAATCCCAGGGCAATGGGGGTGATAGCAAACAATCAAGCAAGTGATTTTTAATCCACTTCCCCAAGAAATTCCCAAGACGTGTTTTTAGGTTTTTTTTTAATTTAGGTGACAAGTTAACCTAAGTTGCTAAGAGAGAGAGACCTACTTATTCAGCAACGTGGGCGAAGCTCCAGTGTGACGCCGGCGACTTCACACTCTCGCTCCTACCTTGGATCTGCCCACATCTCCGACTTCCTCTGCTTGCCTCCTCCTTGCAACTGGTTTACCTGCACACCAGTAAACAAAAACACCCGTGAAGAGAAGGGTGTGAGAAGAGAAAATCAAAGGAATGGAGTAGAAACTTACCTCAATGCGCACCTCCCCAACAACGGTGCCAGAAAAAGCATGGTAGAACTCGAATAGGTTGTGTTAATATGGTGAAGTTATCGTTGAAGTTATTATAGTGGTTAACCTAAATCGAGTCTAACCATCTTTCACAAAAATATTTTTACCTGGCCTACTTAATTTTATCTTGGTCACTTTTAGGCCCAGGGTCGATCTCAGGGAGGCGGGAATTAAAGGTGAATAAGTTTCTATGCCTTTCCTAAAACGTATCTCTTCCGTGCATTTATTATATTTTTTGGATTTTCTATTTAAGATTTTTTTGTTGATAATATTGTCCTTGAGGTACACCCTCAAAATCAAGTTCTTGGCTTTGAGCCAAATTGTTCTTGGCTTTGAGCCAATTTAGGGTTTCCAAAAAAAACTAGTCCTGCTATTCGCAGGACCGAGTACGTGCAAGACAAGAATTATCTTTTCTCTTTTACTCTTTTTTTTTATCTTTTTAATAGCAAGAAACAAAAGATAAATAAACATAAGGCAGGTTGTTGGCAAAAAAAAGGAATACTTAGCTTAATATATGTTCAGATATATAGTAAATACAATATATATATATGTATAATATATAGGGGTGGAGGTGGAAGTGGAAATGGAGTGTAGCACGGTGTCAAGTTGGTCCACGTCTAGTAAGATGCAACCAACAAGACGAAGTGCCACATAGAGTGTAGGATGAATGTGTGGGATTGTGTGCAGAGGCGCTTGCTTTGCGCAGGTATCGGGGAATATAAGCAACTGGTGCAGATATTCCCACGATATTATGCACGGTGGGCTGACTAGTGCACGGGCATATGGATACGGGTAGGTGATGTGTATATATATATATATGCATGTATATATATATAGATAGGGTTATAACTATATAGGTATATATGTAGTTGTGTATATATATATATAGATATATATATGTGTATATATATATTTATGAATATATATATATATATATAGTTATAAATATATATATATATATATATATATATATTTATAACTGTATAGATATATATATATACAGTAATATATGTATATGTATTTATATATAGTTGTATAGGTATGAATATGTATATATGTATATATATATATATATATATATGTATATATGTATATGTATGTATATATAAATATCTATATATATATATATATATATATATATATATATATATATATATATATATATATATGTACGTATGTATGTATGTGTATGTGTAGGTGTGTACGAGGGTGTGTGTGTATGAGTGTACAAGTGTGTGTGTGTACGAGTGTGTGTGTGTATGAGTGTGGGTGTGTACGCTGGCGGGTGAGTGTGAGAGAGAGGGCAGTTAAGATGTCTGGCGAGTGCGCGCGGCGTCTGGCGGGCAGGACGTGTGCAGGCGCACAAGGGCTGCGCGCAGGCGCTAGAGGGAGCGCCTGCGCTTGTCTTTCGTGTGCGGGCGCGTGAGGGAGTGCAGCGCAGCACACTGCATAGCGCAGCGCATAGCGCAGCGCACAGCGCTGCGGGCGGGAGCAGGCGCAGGCGAGTGAGCGCGGGTGAGTGCGGACTCAGGCGCAAACGTGGGCAACCAGCTAGCACGGGTATCAGGCGGCGAGAGAGAGCGTTGTGCCACCGGCTAAGTGTGAAACGAGCCGGTGGCTACAGTGTCGTGCTGAGAGGCGTGAACAGTGGCTACAGTGCCATGCGGAGCGAGCGACCGGTAGCGGCCGGTTCTGCGTGCGCGGGCACGCTGGGAAGCGCCTCCACGTACGCGAAGGAGCTGCGAAGGCCTACTGGCAGGCGTGTAGTGGCTGGCAGCTGCTGCAGGCCGGCATGCGCACTGCTGGAGCTTCTGACCTTAAAGCTCTAGAAACGGCGGAAATGGCAAACGGCAGTGAATCAAGAGGGTGAAACCACCACACCCACCTACTCACAAAATAGCTGGGCAATGGTGGAACTCACAGTGGTGGTTATGTGACCACTGTAAGCTTTCTCCTACCCGCAGTGTGTCTCTTCAGTGAGAAGAGATACTACGTATGGAGAGGGAGAGGGGAGGAGGTTGGCCTGACTGTGGATGAAGGTGCCTGTATGTGTCGTGTTCGGCCCCCTGCGCAAGGGAGAGGGCAAGGCCTTTTAAAGAAGAAGAAGGCATGCCACAGCCATGCTGCTGGCATTGCTTGTCCAACCATGCTGCTGGCAGAGGAGTGGCGCGAAGAGGCGCATGCCCCATGCCCTACAGCCGTGCAAGGGAGAAGAATTCAAAGTCAAAATAAAAAATGAAAATGGTGAATTTGCAATGCAGCCCTTGATGAAGATGTTAATTAGATGGCCAATTATTCGCATTCTCCTCCCCTCTCAATAAATGCATGCATGTGTTATTTACAAATGCAACTGTAGCTACATAAGATGCAATGGCAGTGCTAGGAAATAACACAAGATGGCATAATTACTGGTGTATTTTTGCTGTGCAATCACACTGCGCTGTGCACTTGCGTGCCTCTGCATGCGCGCATACACCCGCGCTGCTGTGCACATACGGTGGCGTGTGCGTGTGAATGGGTGACCTAGGCTGCATCACATGGCGCAATCTGGGTGGTCCATCTTCTTTTCGTTGTAGGGGCTGCTACAGAGGTCGGATTCAGTAGATTTTTCACTATTAGGCCGCGATCGTCGACCCGAATCCATCCGCGAGGTTGGATTTGTCATTTGAAGCATTGAATTATGTCACCTAGTCCCTTGGCCGTTGATCTTCCTCGAACAGCATATGTTGCTATGGGACTTCGATTGAGATGATTTCGGAAGCTTTGGACTCCAATTGTCATCTTAATCAGATCCGTACAGTCGGATCGTCAATCTGAGGCTTTGAAATAAATATCCTTCTCTCCTGACCACAAAAAGGATGCAATTAACCTAAATTATATACAACTACTCTAAATGCAGAATGATGCATGCTATGTAATATTTACAACATGAAATGCAAATCTAAGCCTAGGAACATGCATGAATAGGCATTTTACCCTCAATAAATGTATTTACATCATACCCCCATGCCTATCTTTTGCTAGTCCCTAGCAAAATTAAATTATATGCTATGTATAAAAGTAGAATTATGATTAGATCGCTTAGGCCTAAGTCGTTTATTGACAATAGAAAATTTCAACTAAGGTCCTAGACTACGAAGACTCAACAGTACCCGAGTGTCTGACAGAATGCAAACTGCCCAAGTCCTCGCCCTATTTGAAAAGGGAAGATACTTTTTTTTATTTTTCTTCTTTTCAAATTTTTTTGTACTTTTGGAGTTTGAGAGTTCTAAGATAACTTTTTACGGCTACCCGACCTACCCAAAACTCGAAAAGGACTCTAAGTGCTAAGCATCTTGTAAAAATAGTGAAAGACTCACTAGGCGGCCATTGAAACAGACTTCGGGTTTCTACGACCCTAGGTGACCTTGCCTAGAGGTTTATCTTTTCAATTGGTAGCTTTCTCCCTGCTTCTTTTATTTATGGGGTCAACACAAGGGTGAACCTAGTGTATATCTTCCTAGTTTATTCTACTTCCTCGCTTCTTCCCTAAGTGTTTTGGGAATTATTGTGCATTTTTTTGTGAGCTGGGTTCTGGACAATCTGCCAATGCGCTATTACCCACAGCAACTTGCTAGCCATACTCATGTGGTAAAGTGTGGTTTTGTTTATTTTTTTATTTTTCCTCCTTTTTCTATATATTTTTTTTTCTTTCTCTTTCTCTTTTTTCTTTTTTTTTTTAAGTAGGTGGCTTCCCTAATGTAAGATTTACCTAAAGGTAGTACAACGAAAATGGTCTTGTGACTAGGCTCTGGATAACTTGCCGATGAGCTGTTACCACTGACAACTTTCTAGCCATACCACCATAGATAGCTCATTAGCTACCCAATTTCCAAAGAAACCACCGAAAAGTGAGTCAGTGCAAAAAAAGTGTGTAGATGCTTAGGCTTAAAGTCCCCTTAAATCAGAGGGCGGGTTGATAAGTTGCATACTTATCATCCCAATTTATTTATCAACTTAAAATGAATTTTAATTGGCGAGGACTCGAAACTAAGTCCACATTCGAGTGGACATTCTGGATAATTAAGCCTGAAGACCTGAAGAGTCTAAGTGTTTAGGTCTTCTCGTATCATTTCCTAAAGTTAATAACTTCCAAATGCCTAAGTTCTCTTTTCATAATTTCTTTCTTTTTTTATTTTATAAGAAACTAAAAGAAATTCTATAGAGTTAACAAAATGATTTCAGGAATTGATTATCCACCCTCCCATGCCTAAATGATGCAATGTTCTCATTGTAAAAATAAAGACATGAAAAGGGCAGAGTAAACAGAATATCACCTGAATTTCTTGACAACTCGGTCAGCTCCACAGAGAGAAGAGAGTATACACAAACGCTAAGTTTAATGCCTTCAGCTAGGCATAATATACATACAAGGAAGAAATTGAGAATTCAAGTGCGGGTCAGAATCAAAATAAAAAGATTGATCCTCAAACCCATCAGCAAAAGATGTCCATAGACGTGGACCAGATTATGATGCAGACCCATGCCCCAGGGTTGAGTGGTTCTAAGGTTCTGGATGAAAATCACCCAAAACTGAAGGTTGTTAAGCTTACGGGGTCGGGCCTGCGATTTTGTGGTGTGCAACCCAAGACCAAAATGGCAGACAATAGGTAGATCTGGTTCACTAGTTTCAGAAGTCCACTTAACATTCAGCTCAGAAAAATAATTAGTTATTCCAGGCTTGCGTCGCACGTGAAAGATATCATAAGGGTCCGTATAGAAGATAGGTGGTTTCAGGTCAATAGGTACCCTTAGATCCAAAACCAAAGTTCTCTCAGAATTAGCCTCCTAGATTTTTATTGCCAAATTCCTATCCTCTAAGATCAAGTGCTCAAGCTCCAGGACCTCCAAATCGTTGTATACCCCATCTAAAGTGCCCAAGTTCAACAATTACGACTAAATCAGTATTGACATGGGCATAATGATCTCAGAAGTCAGCTCTTCGGGGTGCAGATGAGGACAGGGGTCACTGATTGAATCATCAAGATTTGGATCCTCCAAGTTAGCCCCAACCGAATCAAAATCTTTAATGGCTGGGCTATCACATGGTTCATCATGCTCCTTGAGCCCATTTGTCTCACTAGAATCATCTTCCTCAAGCTCAAGTGAGACTTCACTAAGAGATTCCTCACCCTCAGAATCAAAGAATCCATGATCCTCATTTATATATGTCTCAAAATCATATGTCATTTTATGGTCTATGGGGACATATTTTTCGTCATTCCCTGGCTCTAGGATCTCGGGTGAGAAACTCGATTCATCCTCAAAGAGTTGCTCTAGCCCAACCTGGTCATCTCCAATCTCAGAATATGTATCCTCCTGATGTAGACACAATTATTTAGGGTAAAATGCCTATTCATGTATGTTTCTAGGCATAGATTTGCATTTCATGTTATAAATATTGCATAGTATGCATCATTCTGCATTTAGAGTAGTTGTTTATAATTTCAGTTAATTGCATCCTTTTTGTGGTCAAAAGAGAAGGATATTTATTTCGGAGCCTCGGATTGACGATCCAACCATACGGATCTGATCAAGACGACGATCGGAGTCCCGTAGCACCATATGCAGTTCAAGGAAGATCAATGGCCAAGAGACTAGGTGACATAATTCGGAGCTTTAAATGAAAAATTTGACCACGTGGATGGATTCAGGTCGACAATCGCAGCCCAACGGCGTGAAAATCGACTCAATCCAACCTCTGTAGCAGCCCCTACAACGAAAAGAAGATGGACGGCCCATATCGTGCCACGTCGCGCAACCTAGGCCGCCATGTGCACGCACACGCCACCGCACAAGCACAGCAGTGCAAGCGCACGTGCATGCGCAGCGGCAGCTCACGCAGGTGCATAGTGCATGGAGGTGGGCGACTCGACGCGCGATGGGCTGTCTTCAGCAACATTTACGGTGGATCTTCAGCAATGGTTATGACCGTCACTAAATGTCCTATATACGAATTTGATTCTTTCCACCACTATAAAAGGACCCTTACCCCTCCCATTTTTCTTCATCTCTTCCTTTCTTCCTCTCACCACCTCTAAGGCTCTAGAGAGAACTTGTCCCAAGCCTAGGATGCTCCTCTAGAGTAGAAAATCAAATAGTTTTCCCACCTCGCATCCCCATTCCTGGAGCATCCCGTGGCCGTCCTCTCACCATCCTTCAGGAAGAAGATCCTCGCTGCGACGCCGTCCTGCCCCATCCTTCGTCCTTTGGCTCTGTCCTCCTTCATCCCACTCCTCACCACCTTCCTCCAGGCGATGTCAAAGCAAGTCATCCTCCGAGCAACCATCGAGAGGGATTTCTCTCACCTCTTTCTATCTTTTTACGCTTTAGTAGTGTAGTTTTCCTGCTTTCATAGTTGTAACAAAACGTTGTTCATGAATAAATGATTGTTTCTCTCTCTCTCTCCCTCTCCCTCTTATATTTTTGCAAGTAGATAAAGTTTTCATTGACCTAATCTCTTGTTAAAAATACCAAAAAAATTAGAAAAGATAAAAACGACCAAAAAGAAATAAAAGTGAAGCACAGATTTCATAAAACCAAACGTTCGCCTCCCCGTGTTCGACCCAGGACTCCCTTGGAGTTTCGGTATAAATTTTATTTGACCACAAGTTTTGCAACTACGACGACGGGTTACCTGTAACCCTGATTTCAAACTCGCAAAACACATGCGATCATTTTGGCGCCGTTGTCGGGGAGGCAACACTCTTTGGTTTTTCTCGCATTTTTTCCGCCTTACCTAACTTTTATCTCAATTTTTCTCTAATCTTACTGTGATTGCAAGTACTCTTCCAAGGCGAGCCAAAGCAGTTAGATCGTAGAAAAGTACGAATGAAGGTTTTGTAAGTTTATCCCCACCACCCCCACCCACTAGTTCATTTCACCACACTAATAACTCAAACTCAAATCAACTTAGGTGCTTTTTATTAACCCTAGGATAGATTTGATTGGTTGTTTGCCACCTCCACTCATCTCACCCCCGCATATATAAAAAAATAAAAATATATATATATACTTTTCTCTTGTGGGATTTTCTGAAAGCTACACACTTAACACCCACAACTTCTCACCCTAAGGAGCACAATCACATTGATTCTACCACTTAACCGAGATCTGACCTATGGATCCAGTACACCATAACTCAACACACACATAAGTGAGTAGAAATCTAATTAGGTTAAGACTTTTTGTGTGCCTTAATCAAGTGGTGCAATAGGCCAATTGCTTGAATTGTTTGGGCTGCACCACTCAATCTAAAACTGATCCATCAAGTATCTTGCCACTTAGGGTTGATTCTTAAGGCTGAACTAGGCACTCCACATTATCTTTTATTTTTAAAGGAACATGTCATCACCCATGTTTTCAAAACTTGGAGTGTTCTACGAAACCTTGATTGAACCAACCTAAGAATTAAACCCTAAAAGCTACTAAACAAGGTTAAACACTAAAAGACACATCATCAAATAACCATATTTGCAAACCCTGGTTGTGCACTCACACACATTTCAACTGATCATTAAGGGCACAACCCATCTAAAGGACCCATCACATTCCAAGAGCACAATCATCCCAAGCATAATTAAAATTGAGTAAACATTGGCCTTAAGGATTAATTCGCTCTTCGGGGCTCAAACTGAGATTTTTTTCAATTAATCTACTTCTACTGGTCCATCTGATGTCTAGCTAGGGGAGTAGCATCAAACAATCATGGCTGGAGGGTACACTAGGAACCGGAGGCACAAGACAAAGGAAGAACCTTCTCCCCAATCCCTCCTTCTAACTGGTTGGATTGATGGGATAAAAGTATACCAAATCGTTTATAATCTTAAGATGGGTCTTGGGAGTCTGTAGGTCCTTAGGCTACCCACATAAGGATAGGTTTGGTTGATTGTACTACAAGGTACCTTTCTCTCTTCTATTTTCCCTTCTATTCTACCATGTATCCTTCCACTTCTTACACGCATTGCCCATCCTATCCTCCTACCACCACTTATCCCCAAGATGATTACTATTCCAACTTGACTTGTAATTGCCCATCCACTAGCCGGGATGACTTTGATTGGGGATAGGAATACGGACCACAGTGTCCAGGGTCTAACCCTGTACAACAAGACTATGATTACTATCCTTCCCAAACCTACAATGATTATGGATCTCCATCCTTTAATGACAAAACCAACCCGATCGACAATCAGGAAGGATATGCTGATTATAACACCTACCCTCCCCAGTATTCCATTGAAAATAGGTCATCACCATTCTTTGAACAACTTGAAACGACTTACTATCGGGAAGGGACCCGAGAACCTCGACATCTTGACTCTCTTAGATTTAACCCTAACCCATCCAAACCTGAACCAAACCAGTCGATTCAGGTGAACCAGATCCAGGATAGGGTGTTGGCTAATTTGAGGAACACTATACAATTTTTAGAAGCTCAGCCAACACCATGCACTGAAGCAGTGGAGCCTATGATCAAAATGATTGATGAACTTAATAGTTCACTATTGGATTTGCTCCAAAGTGTTAGGGATAGGGACTTGGGTGAGTTTCTTCTTGGGAAATTGTTGAGGTTGAGGATGAAATTTGTGGTTACACTAGTCAAATCTTGGGTTGATTCTCAAGATGAATCCCCTTCAGGAGAGCCAACGTCTGAACCCGCTCAAGCGCCTATCGAGGGGGATACATATTCTAAGATTGGAGATGACCAGGTTGGTCTAGAGCAACCCTTTGAGGATGAATCAAGTTTCTCACCCAAGATCCTAGAGCCAGGGAATGACGAAAAATATATCTCCACGGACCATGAAATGACATATGATTTTGAGACATATATAAATGAGGATCATGGATTCTTTGATTCTGAGGGTGAGGAATCTCTTAGTGAAGTCTCACTTGAGCTTAAGGAAGATGATTTTAGTGAGACAAATGGGCCCGAGGAGCATGACAAACCATTTGATAGCCCATTCAATGAAGATTTTGATTCGGTTGGGGGTTAACTTGGAGGATCTGAATCTGGATGATTTAATCAGTGACCCCATTCCTCATCTGCACCCTAAAGAACTAACTTCTGAGATCATTGTGCCCAAGCCAATTTTGATTCAGCCACAATTGTTGAACTTGGGTACTTTAGATGGGGTGTACAACGATTTGGAGGTCCCGAAAATATTGATTTCGAAGGACAGGAAGTTGGAATTAAAAATCTGGGAAGCAAATTCTGAGGGAACTTTGATTTTGGATCTGAGGGTTCATGTTGACCTGAAACTACCTACCTTCTATCAGGACCCTTATGATATCTTTCACATGTGACCCAAGCCTGGAATATTGACTATCTTCCTGGGCTAAACTATAAGTGGACACCCAATTTTAATGAATCAGATCTACCCGTTGTCCGACACTTTGGTCTTGGGTTGCACACCACAACATCACAGGCCCGACCTTGCAAACACAATAATCCTAGGTTCTGGGTGATTTTCATCCAGAACCTTAGAACCACTCGACCCTAAGGCATGGGTCTGCACCATAATCTGGTCCATGTCTGTGGACATCTTCTACTGACAGGTTTCTGGATCAACCTTTTGATTTTGATTTTGACCTGCACTTGTGAATTTTCAAAGTCTTCTTTGTGTGTATATTATGCCTAGCTGAAGGCATTAAATTTAGCACGTGTTTATATTTCATGTTATCTGTGGAGCTGACTGGATTTCCCATGAAATTCAGGTGATATTCTATTTACTCCACCCTTTTCATGTCTTTATTTTTACAATGAGGACATTGCATCATTTAGGCATGGGGGAGTAGCTACTTAATCCTAAAATTATTTCGTTAACTCTGTAAATTTTCTTTTATTTTCTTTAAAAAAAATTGAAAAAAGAAAAGAATTAAGAGAAGGTAACTTAGGCTTTTGGAAGTTATTAACTTTAGGAAACAATACGATAGGACCTGAACACTTAGACCCTTCAGGTCTTCGAGCTTAATTAGCTCGGGTGTCCACTCAGATGTGGACTTAGTCTCGAGTCCTCACCAATTCAAATTCATTTTAATTTGGCTAATAAATTGGGATGATAAGTATGCGACTTATCAACCCGTCCTCTGATTTGAGGGGACTTTAAGCCTAAGCATCTACACACTTTTTGCACCGACTCACTTTTCGACGGTTCCTTCAAAAATTGGGTAGCTAATGAACTATCTAGGGTGGTATGGCTGGCAAGTTGTCGGTGGTAACAGCTCATTGGCCGGTTGTCTAGAGCCCAGCCACAAGATCATTTTTGTCGTACTGCCTTTAGGTAAATCTCATATCAGGGAAGCCACCTACTTAGAAAAAAAAAGAAAAAAGAAAAAAATACATTAAAAAAATAGAAAAAGGAGAAAAATAAATAAATAAAACCACACTTCACCGCACGAGTATGGCTGACAAGTTGCCATGGGTAATAGCCCATTGGCCGGTTGTCCAGAGCCCAACTCACAAAAATGCACAATAATTCCCAAAACACTTAGGGAAGAAGCAGGGAAGTAGAATAAATCGGGGAGATATACATTGGGTTCACCCTTATGTTGACCCCATAAATAAAAGTAGGGAGAAAGCTACCGTTCGGAAAGATAAACCTCTAGGCAAGGTCACCTAGGGTCGTAGAAATCCGAAGTCCGTTTTAACCGCCGCCTAGTGAGTCACTTGGGCGAGTCGGGTAGCCGTAAAAGGTTATCCCAGAACTCTCAAACTCCAAAAGTACAAAAAAATTAGAAAAGAAGAAAAATTTTAAAAAAAATGCATCTTCCCTTTTCAAATAAGGCGAGGACTTGGGCAGTCTGCATTCTGGCAGGTACCCAGGTACTGTTGAGTCTTCGTAGTTTATGACCTTAGTTGAAATTTTCTATTGTTAATAAACAACTTAGGCCTAAGCGATCAAATCCTAATTATGTTTTTATACATAGCATGTAGTTTAATTTTGCTAGAGACTAGCAAAAGATAGGCTTGGGGGTATGATGTAGACACAATTATTGAGGGTAAAATGCCTATTCATGCATGTTCCTAGGTGTAGATTTGCATTTCATGTTATAAATATTGAATAGCATGCATCATTCTGCATTTAAAGTAGTTGTATATAATTTAGGTTAATTGGATCCTTTTTGTGGTCAAGAGAGAAGGATATTTATTTCATAGCCTCAGATTGACGATCCGACCGTACGAATCTAATCAAGATAACGATCGGAGTCCAATGCCTCCGAAATCACCACGATCGAAGTCCCAGAGCATCATATGCAATATAAGGAAGATCAACGGCTAAGGGACTAAGTGACATAATTCGGAGCTCCAAATGAAAAATTCGATTGCACGGATGGATTTGAGTCAACGATTACAGCCTAACGGCACAAAAATAGACTCAGTCTGACCTCTGTAGTAGCCCCTACAACAAAAAGAAGGTGAACGGCCAAGATCGCACCACGTCACGCAACCAAGGCTGCCATGCACACACACGTGCACGGCATCGCAAGTGCATGTGCACGCAACAGCAGCGCACGTAGGCGCGTAGCGCACAGAGGCAGGCGACACGGTGCGTGAAGCACGTGCCAGCGCAGAGGAAGCATGGGTGCGTGGGCTGTCTTCAGCGACGTTTGCGGTGGATCTTTAGCAATGTTTATGACCGTCACTAAATGTTCTGTATACGAATTTGATTCTTTCCTCCACTATAAAAGGACCCTTACCCCTCCCATTTTTCTTCATCTCTTCCCTTCTTCCTATCACCACCTCCAAGTCTCTAGAGAGAGCTTGTCCCAAGCCTGGGATGCCCCTCTAGAGTAGAAAATCAAATAGTTTTCCCTCCCCTCATCCCCATTTGTGGAGCATCCCGTGGTCGTCCTCTCACCGCCCTTCGGGAAGAAGATCCTCATCGCGACACTGTCCTGCCCCATCCTCCATCCTCCAGCTCCATCCTCCTTCGTTCCACTCCTCAGCACCTTCCTCCAGGTGATGTTAGAGCGAGTCATCCTCCGAGCAACCGTCGAGGGGGATTTCTCTCACCTCTTTCTATCTTTTTACGCTTTCGTAGTGTAGTTTTCCTGCTTTCATAGTTGTAACAAACAGTTGTTCATGAATAGATTATTGTTTCTCTCTCTCTTTCTCCCTCTCTCTCTTACATTTTTGCAAGTAGATAAAGTTTTCATCTACCTAATCTCTTGCTTGATAAAAATACAAAAAAAATTAGGAAAGATAAAAACAAAATAAACAAATAAAAAGAGAAACATAGATTTTTATAAAATCAAATGTTCGCCTCCCCGTATTCGACCCGGGACTCACTTTTCGAGTTTCGGTTATAAATTTTATTTGATAGATGTGTTTTACGAGCTATGACGACAGGTCCTCCGAACCCCGATTTTTAATTCGCGAAGCGCGTGCAATCACCCCCCTTGACAGGCTCTTGAGTGGGTTCAGACATTAGCTCTCCTGAAGGGGGTTCATCTTGAGAATCATCCCAAGATTTGACTAGGGCAACCACAAGTTTCATCCTCAACCTCGACAATGTCCCAAGAAGAAACTCACCCAAGTCCCTATCCCTAACACTTTGGAGCAAATCCAATAAAGAACTATTAAGTTCATCAATCATTTTGATCATAGTCTCCAGTGCTTCAGTGCATGGTGTTGGCTAAGCTTCTAAAGATTATATAGTGTTCCTCAAATTAGCCAACACCCTATCTTGGATTTAATTCACCTGGACCGATTGGTTCGATTCAAATTTGGGTGGGTTCGGGTTAAATCTAAGGGAGTCAAGATGTCGAGGTTCTCGGGTCCCTCCCTGAAAGTAGGTCGTTCTAGGTTTTTCAAAGGATGGTGGAAACCTATATTCAGTGGAATACTGGGAAGGGTAGGTGTTATAATCATTATATCCTTCCTGATTGTAGATCAGGTTGGTTTGGTCATCAAAGGATGGAAATCCATAATCATTGTAGGTTTGAGAAGGATAGCAATCATAGTCTTGTTGTTCAGGGTTAGGCCCTGGACATTGAGGTCCAGATTCGTATCCCCAATAAAAGTTATCCCGGCTAGTGGATGGATAATTACAAGTCAAGTCGGGATAGTAATCATCTTGGGGATAAGTGGTGGTAGGAGGATAGGATTGGAAATGTGTGTAAGATGTGGAAGGGTACATGGTGAAGTAAGGAGGGAAATCAGAAGAGAAAGAAGGAGCCTACAATACAAAAATACAAGCCTGTCCTTAGATTGGGTAGCCTAAAGGTCTACAGACTCTCAGAACCCATCCTAAGATTATGGAGGATTTACTCTACTTATGTCCAGGCAATCCAACTGGTTAGAAGGAGGAACTAGGGAGAAGGTTCTTCCTTTGGCTTGCGCCTCCGGTTCCTAGTATACCCCCCAGCCGCAGTGGTTTGACGCTACTCCCCTAGCTAGACATCAGATTGACTAGTACAAGCAGGTTAATCATGAACAATCTCAATCTGAATCCCAACGAGCGAACTAGTCCTTAGGGCCAACGTCTAATCAATTTTAGTTAGGCTTAGGACAATGGTGCTTCAGGAATGTGATGGGCCCTTTAGATGGGTTGTACCCTTAATGATTAGTTAAAATGTGTGTGTGGGCACAACCAAGGTTTTCAAACAAGGTTATTTGATGATGTGCCTTTTAGGGTTTAACCTTTTTTACTAACTTTTAGGGTTTACTCTTAGGTTGGTTCAATCAAGGTTTAGTAGAACACTCCAAGTTTTGAAAACACGAGTGATGATATGTTCCTTTACAAATCAAAAATAATGTGGAGTGTCTGGTTCAACCCTAAGAATCAACCTTAAGTGGCAAACTAATGATGAATCACTTTTAATTTGAGTGGTGCGGCCCAAACAAGTCAATCAATTGGCCTATTCGCACCACAGATTAAGGTACACAATGTCTTAGCCTAATCAGATTTCTACTCACTTATGTGTTTTGAGTTTAAGTGTACCAGGTCCACAGGTTAGATCTCGGTTAAGTGGTAGAATCAAAGTGGAGTGGTGCACCTTAAGTCGAGAGTTGTGGGTGTTAAGGTGTGTCTCTTCCACAAAATCCTACAATCAGCTAACACTTTTTTTATTTTTGATTTTTTTATTTATGTGGATGGCGAGGTGAGTGGAGGTGGCAAACAAACAACCAAATCTATCCTAGAGTTTATAAAAAGCACCTAAGTTGATTTGGGTTTGAGTTATTAGGTTATGGAATGAAAACTAAGGTGGGGGTGGTGTGAGGGACACTTACAAAACACTCTACCCGCACTTTACTCTGATCTACCGCACTTGCATCTCCATGCTAGGGTACTTGCAAGACAATAGATCAGAGATAAGCGGGGTTAGTGCTATGTAAATGCAAAGAAGCACAGAAAACAATAAAGCAAAATGATCGCACGTGTTTCGCATGTTTGAAATCGGGGTTACAAGTAAGCCGTCATCGTAGTTGCAAAAATCGTGATCAAATAAAATTTATACCGAAACTCGAAGGGAGTTTCAGGTAGAACACAAGGAGGCGATGTTTACTTTAATTGAAAACTACACTTCGTTTTGTTTCTTTTTGGTATTTTAGGGTTTTGTTATTTTTTTGTATTTTTAAAAAGAAGACAAGCAGAATGAATCACAAGATAGAGATGGAACAAATATGATATATGTATCACTCCAATGTCGATTACAATAAACTATGAAAGCATAAAAAGAGAGGGGGGTGAGAGGAAATCTCCCGAATCAACTGTTCGGTGAGACAACGGAGCCTAGTGGAAGCTCGCACGAAGGAGGTGAGGAGGGGACGACGGAGGTGAGATGCAGGAGGACGTCAGGTAGAAGAAAGTTTCGGCATGGCTCCAGAATGGAGGTGAGAAGGCGGAGATGATCTGCTACTGAAATGGAGGTGGAAGGATGCCTCCAAGGAGACCTATGAATGGGGATGGGAAGATGGATGAATATTTGGTGAGGCAGAGGTTTGCAACACTAATAGGAGCCTTGGGAGCTTGAGAGCAAGCTCTAACAAAGCGTTGGTAGGCTTGCTAGAGCTTGGGAGTAGGTGGGAGTAGAGTAGGTAGAGATGGCTTGGAAGGGAGGGGGTGTAGGTCCTTTTATATTGTAGGAGAAGAGGGAAAAATAGGCATGGGACCATTAATGACCTCCAGGTCGTCGCTGGAAGTGTCGCTGTAGACAGCTTATGCCCGCTTACGCCCACAATTGTCTTTGCTGGCGCACGAAGAATTAGCGACAGTTGTAAGAGCCACTGTAGGTCCAACTCATGCATCACTGTAAGCTGGTACCAACCGAGCACACGCCTACGCTGCCGCTGCACTGGCGCACGCTCCACACACCGTGTCGCGCGCGCACATGCTCACTCACTGGCACTACACTGTGCGCATGCGTGCCTCCGCATGCACACGCACTTACCCGCATTGCTGTGCGCGTGCAGTGGCGCATGCGTGCGCATGGGTAGCCTGGGCTACGCCACATGGCATAATCTGGGCCATCCATCTTCTTTTCGTTATAGGGGCTGTTACAGAGGTTGAATTGAGTCGATTTTCGCACTATTAAGCTTTGATCATCGACCCGAATCCATCCACGCAGTTGGATTTGTCATTTAAAGCTCTGAATTATGTCACCTAGTCCCTTGGCCGTTGATCTTCCTTGGACTGCATATGGTGCTACGGGACTCCAATCTAGGCGATTTCAAAGGCTTTGGATTCCGATCGTCATCTTGATCAGATCCGTACGGTCGGATCGTCAATCCAAGGCTCCGAAATAAATATCCTTCTCTCCTAACCATAAAAAGGATGCAGTTAACCTAAATTATATACAACTACTCTAAACGCAGAATGCTGCATGCTATGTAATATTTATAACATGAAATGCAAATCTAAGCCTAAGAACATGCATGAATAGGCATTTTACCCTCAATAAATGTGTTTACATCAGAGACATACTAACATTTATTTGTATTAAAAGAAAAAAAGAGAAAAAGTCAAAGAATATGCAGAAAAAGACATTCTTTAGAATAAGTCAGTATGTTCTCCTGTGTCCTGTAAATTCCTCTACCAAAAGTTTTTCAAGGTGCATTACAAATACCATGTTTCTAGCAAATATTCTTTGAGCCACAACGCAATAAGAGTTGTGATGTAGACACAACTTTTTAGGTTGACATTCCTATTCATGCATGTTCCTAGGCTTAGATATGCATTTCATATTATAAATATTACATAGCATGCATCATTCTGCATTTAGAATAGTTGTGTAGATTTTAGGTTAATTGCATCCTTTTTATGGCTAGGAGGGAAGGAGATTTATGTCGGGGCCTCGGATTGACGATCCAAATGCACTGATCTAATCAGGATGATGATTGGAGTCCAACACCTCCGAGGTCATCCTAATCAGAATCCCATATCACCTTATGCGATCCGAGGAAGATCAATGGCCAGGGAGCAATGTGACATCCTTACGAGAGGTAAGGAGATTTATTTTGGGGCCTCAGATTAGAGTCCAACACCTCCGATATCGTCCTAATTGGAATCCCGTATCACCTTATACGATCCAAGGAAGATCAATGGCTAGGGGGCAATGCAACATCCTTACGAGCTTCGGATGAAAAATTCAACCGTACGGATGGATTCGAAATAACTATTGCAGTCTGGCAACGTGAAAATCATCTCAATCCGAGCACCGAGGCACTCTCTACAACAGAAAGAAGATAGAAGGCCCAGATGGTACCATCTAGGTTGCCCAACTCAAGCCAGCAGCAACCATTTACACCCTTCATCATCCGCACCCTCCATTCCCAACAGTTGGATCTTGATCCAACAGCTAGGAAGCCTCCGCGTCGCTCCTTAAACGCTCCTCGCAACACAAAGATGGGTGTAGCCCATTGGTGGAGGCATGCACTCTCAAGGGAGGGGTGTGAGTTTGAATCCCCACAGCCCCCCTAATTCATAATTGGAGGCGACCAGCCGGACGCACCACAGTGCACGTGCACGCAAAAGCAACGTGCACAGCCGTGCATGCACACAAGCAGCGCGCACAACCACAGCCGTGCGCAGCGCATGCCAGCGCACGCCGCATGACACGATGCAGAAGGCACGAGCGTGTGATGCACGCACCAACAGTGGAGTGGATCTTTAGCGACAGCTTGCATAGGTCTTTAGTGACGATTGCAAATGTCACTAAAGCCCTTTGACGGATTTCTTCCTCTTCCTTCCACTATAAAAGGACCTACCCCCTCCATTCTTCACTATATCTTCCTTTCTTCTCCTTACCACCTCCAAGGCTCTAACGAGAGCTTGTCCCAAGCTCGGGATGCTCCTCTATAGTAGAAAACAAACATTTGTTCCCACCTCTCATCCCCTTTCGTGGAGCATCCCACGGTCGTCCTCTCACCTCCCTTCGAGAAGAAGATCCTCGCTGCGGCAACGTCCTGCCCTAGCCTCCTTTCTCTGCTGCCATTCTCCCTCATCCTGCTCCTCACCATCTTCTTCGGGGGGCTGTCAGAGCAAGCCGTCCTCCAAGCAACCGTCGAGGATCTTTCCTATCAGGTCTTATAGTTTTCTCCAAAATTCGTTTGATCTCCCTATTGAACACCTCAACCTGTCCACTCGTCTGTGGATGATATGGGGTGGCCACCTTGTGGGTGACACAAAAACTTTTGAGTAGATGGGTAAAGTGAGCATTCCTGAAATGAGGCCCCCCATCACTAACGATCGTCCTTAGGTAGCCAAATCATAAAATTATATTAGCCTTAATGAAATTCAGGACCACGGAGTGATCATTCATCCTAGTTGGAATAGCCTATATCCACTTTAACACATAATCAACTGCCACAAGGATATATTCCTAGCCGTGAGACAATGCGAAGGGGCCCATGAAATCTATGCCCCAAACGTCGAATATCTCGACCGGAAGAATAGGCTGTTGGGGCATCTCATCCCACTTCCCGATTGTTCCAGTCTGTTGACAATGAAGACATACCCCCACATAAGTATGTGTGTCATTGAATAGTGAGGGCCACCAAAAACCAGACTAAAGAACCTTATATGCAGTTTTCTTTGCACTAAAGTGTCCTCCATAATGCAGTTGTGACAGAAATTCAAACACTCTATTGTTCCTCCTCTAGAACACACCTACGTAAGACCTGGTCACAGCCTATTCTAAAGAGCTCCATATCCTCCCAGTGATAATGCTTCGTATCAGCAAGAAATCTATCTCCATGCTGCTTATTCCACATACTGGGGGTTTCGCCAGTGACCAAGTAGTTGACAACGTCAGCATACTAAGGGGTTGTCAATTATATCGCCATCACCGTTTCGTCAGGAAAGGTGTCATGAATGTCTCCTGACAGGGTTGAGGCCTCAACTAGGATCCTGGATAAATGATTGGTGACTACATTTTCGACCCCTTTCTTGTCACGAATATCAAAGAGGAACTCCTGTAGTAACAAAATCCATCTAATCAGCCTACGTTTAGTGTCCTTTGCGAGCAAATACTTCAAGGTTGAATGATCAGTATATGCCACAACCTTTGATCCCAGAAGATAAAACCTAAACATCTCCAAAGCAAATACTACCGCGAGAAGTTCTTTTTCTGTCACAGTGTAGTTTTTTTGTGGATTGGTAAGGGTCTTGCTAGCATAGTACAACACATGAGGCTTTTTATCAACCCTCTAACCAAAGATCGCTCCCACAGTAAAATCCGAGGCATCACACATCAACTGAAATGGGAGGGTCCAATCAGGTGCTTGCAAGATCGACACGGTTATTAGGGCCTCCTTTAAGACTTGGAAGGCCTCAGCACACGTTGCATCAAAAATGAAGGCAGTATCCTTCTCCAATAAGTCTTAAAGTGGCCTAGAAATCTTGCTAAAGTCTTTAATGAATGCCTATAAAAGCCAGCATGGCCTGGGATTGATCGGATCTGCTTAACATTGGTGGGCGGTGGAAGCTTTGAAATGGACTCAACCTTGACTTTATCCACTTCTAAACCTCGCTCAGACACTACATGCCCAAGAACAATGCCCTACTGAACCATAAAATGGCTTTTCTCCCAGCTGAGCACCAATCCTATCTCTTCGCAGCGAGTGACAACTTTTTCTAAATGCAAGAGACAATGATCAAACGACTAGCCGTATATAGAAAAGTCATCCATGAAAACCTCTACAAACTCGTCAATCATGTCTGAAAAGATGGACATCATACACCACTGAAACGTTCCCAACTCATTACATAGTCCAAATGGCACCCAGCGGAAGGCAAATGTGCCATAATGACTCGTGAAAGAAGTGCACTCCTAATTGTCTGGAAAGACGGCAATTTGATTGTACCAAGGATATCCATTGAGAAAATAGAAGTTTTATTCCCCGCCAATCTCTCCAGTATATGATCAATAAATGGCAGAGGGAAGTAGTCTTTCTGAGTTACAGTGTTAAGGAGGTGGTAGTCTATGCATACCCTTCATCCTATTGTGGGTTAGGTGGTGACTTTCTCCCCTTTTTCATTGGTTTCCACCATGAATCCCACCTTTTTAGGCACTACATGAATAGGACTGACCCATTTACTATCACAAATGGGGTAGATTATCCCTGCATCCAACCATTTTAAGATTTCCTTCTTTACCACTTCCCTCATGTTAGGGTTTAACCGTCTCTGCATATCTCGGAACAGTTTCACAGAGTCATTCATGTAAATGTGATACATGTAAAGAGTTGAGTCAACCCCTTTGATGTTTGCTATAGTACAAGCAATGGCCTCCTTGTGCCATTTTAGGCATTCAATCAATTCTCCCTCCTACGTCTTAGATAGAGCAGTCAAGATGATGGTAGGGAGCATATCATTGGGCCCAAGGAAGACATATTTGAGGGTCTCTGTAAGTGGTTTAAGCTCCAAGTTGGGAGCTTTCTGAATCGAGGGAATTATGTTTGATGTCCCCCCCTTCGGTAGCGGATCTACCTTGACTGTCCATGGCGAGGAGAGGGACTCATCTTTGACACCCAACAACTCTTCTAATTCTAGCATATCTCCCTCTCCTTCTTCAATATTTAGGGTATGGTCCTTAGAAATGACCATTTTGAGGGGATCATCACACAAAAGAGCTGGTGTCGTCTCCTCTACAATTTTGTCAATTACCTCAATTTGGGAACAATCTTCCAATCCAGGTTGTTTATAAGCATCAAGCACATTCAACTGGATTTTTCAATTCCTGAAGCCCATCTTAAGCGCCCCTAATTTGCAATTGATGGACACATTGGCCGTAGCCAAAAAGGGATGCCCTAAGATAATCAAAGGTCTAGTGGGCATGTTGGATGGGTCAGTAACCAATATCAAAAAGTCTTCGGGAAAGAAGAAGTCCTCCACTCTCACTAGGACATCTTCTAAAAGCTCATGTGGTGTCTTCAGCAATCTATCAGCTACTTGGAGGATAACAGGACTAGGCTTCAATTCGCCTCCTCCTAATAGCTCATAAATCGAGCCCGGCAATATATTAACCCCCACACCCAGATTAAGGAGAGCCTCATCGATGCGTTGATCTCCAATGACCACAAAATATATGAGGCTTTTAGGTCCTTCATTTTGGGGGGGTGTACCTTGTTATAGGACCGAGCTGACTAAGTCAGGCAAGATGACCTTAACCTAGACCTATTTCCTTGATTTTCTCTTCTACGTGCACAAGTCCTTTAGAAATTTAGCATAGGATGGGATTTTCTTGATAGCATCCAATAGAGGCAAGTTAATGTGAACTTGCTTGAATGTCTATTATTTCTTCCATCCTATCTTTGGCTCCAGATGAGACAACAAAAGGTGCCTTAGGGGCGGATAAGCGCTCATGAAAGGGCACTGTCAGCCTTTGCGTGGAGGGGTTGTCATGGAGGGACAGGGCAGAATAGGGAAAACATCCTCCGAATGGGTGATTTCAAGCAAGGAGGGGCTGAGTGGCTCTTCCTCGGTGGATGTGTAAGTGATTGTTGAGTTAGTAGGAGGGGTGACCATAGGAGTGAGTTCAGATTTGGAGAGTTGTTTGCCACTCCTAAGAGTGATCACAACCTTAGTGTGCTCCCTTATGAAGGGCCCCTTACCCCTAAGATTCTCCTCAGATGAGCTGGGCAACTTCCCAGGATCACGTTGTCTAACAGCCTCAACAAGATGCCCAATTTGAGATTTCATTTCTTGGATTTCCTTATTCTAAGATTGAATGATCATACTTTGGCTTTCTTGCATGGCCTTCATCATAGCTTTAAAGCCATCCATCTCAAAATTGTTGGGTTGAGGAGGCCGGAATTGTTGTGCCTAAGAGGGTTGGGTGGGTTAGGCTCTTGAATACCCTAAGTTGGAAGCATCACCTTGCTTCCATGAGAAATTGGGATGGTTTCTCCATCGAAAATTGTAGATGTTTCCAAAAGGGTTGTTCCTGGGCGATGGACGAAACCCTTGGGAAACATTCAAGTCTGCTTGAACTAATTCGGGGAATTGATTAGCCAAATCACACTCAATAGTGGCGTGAAGAGTACTTTGGCAAATGGAGCATTCAGAAAAAGCCTAGACTTGGGAAGCTGATTGTGGGAATGTGACGAGGTTTGACATAAGTCTTTTGAAGTTCTAGTTCAACAATTGAATTTGGAAGGCTAAATTTTGAGTAACCCTGGCTTCACTAGCTTCCGCTTTCTTTTGGAGGATGGAAGGTTTTTTATCCTGATAGGCTAAGGTCAAGTGGATAGAATTATCACTCAGAAACTCAAATAATGTCCAAGCCTCATCCTCCGTTTTGGTAAGAAAGGTTCCAGCACAAGCCGCATCCACTGTTTTCCTATGCCTATCAGATAGTCCAATATAAAACCTCTCTACTAGTTGCCATTTAGACACTTGATGATAGGGGCATAATCGAATCAGATCATTGAAACACTCCCAAGTTACGTGGAATTTTTCCCCATCTAATTGAGTAAAACCCATGATCTCCCTCCTGAAGTGGTTGGTTTTGCTCATCAGGAAGTATTTCTTCAAGAATTCTCCCCTAAAGGAATTCCAATAATTCACCCTTGCATCCAAAGTGTGAAACCAGTGTTTTGCCTTGTCCTTAAGGGAGAAGGGAAAGAGGTTCCTCATCAGAGCTTCGTCAGTAAAGTTCTAAAGTTTCACCATGGAGTAGACCTAGGTGAATTCCTCTAAATGCTAGTAGGGGTCCTCCCTAGTAGTACCATAAAAGGATGTCAACAAGGATATGGTACTGCTCTTGATCTCATATGGATTATCTCCTGTCGGTCATCTTAATGCTTGAGCGGGTTGGTTGGTCGAAATGAAGTAGTCTCTCAGGTCCTTTGTTGATTTGGTCCTTAATCAACCACCTCTTCACTCTTTTCTCTCGGGTGGGCTCTTCTAAGGATTCTCTCACACTCAGGGTCAAACACTAGACTACCCTCAAGAGATTGTCTACCAAGCATGCAATATCTACCAATCACAATTCAAGTTCTTACCAATTGAGTAAGTGAAACCCCCACTCAACAGCTCGGTCAAAAAGGGTCAAGGCAATGTCCTTCCATTCCCACATAAGTGGTATAAGAGGAAAGTGGCTACTTGAGAGTCTGACCAACCCTGTTTTGAAGGGGCTAAGGTAAAATTGGTTGATATAGATGGCCAAACAAGTTATTCAATGCAGTTACGCAACCTAAGCCAACCTTCGAGCGCCCTAGGACCTATACCTTGCTTGAATGATACTCTCAGGTGATCTAGTGAAAAGTTACTCCAAGGACGGAAGGGATACAAGTAGGGAGAATCCTTCCTTTGAGGCGATGCGAATGCAGTGCCTCTTAACTACCCTTTTGTTCCTTTAAGGGGTGTCTGCCTCCTTGAAGTATCAAAACACTTAGTCACAGGATAGTATCACCACCACAAAGTGAAATAAGAGGGTCTGCACTGATAAAGAGATCGATGCCTATAGCCTTAAGGGACCAAGACCTAATGCGGTGCCTAGCGTGCATGCTCAGTGCCAAAAGTGTGCATCACACCGCAAATCAGTTTGATTTTGAGAAGAATCGCACACAAGTTCCTTTTGATCAGATCAAAATGTGATTTTGATTTTAAGCTCAAATCTGATTAGCAGTCTCAATTTCATTAAGCGACCACTGAATTAGGTCAATTCAATCAATTTTGTGGTCTTAAGATTTAATCCTAATGCAATGCATGATAGGAGCTGGATGCAAAGATAGAAAGGTATACCTAACTCCAGCAATCTTCGTGCAGATAATAAATGTCATGCAAAATGTGATCTAACGTGCTGTTCAATCACCCCTAAATGCACACACCTAAGGGTATGCAACTCCTAAACAGGCAACTCGATATTTTTTTCTTTTCTTTTAGGACAGGCAAGTAGAGAACCATAGATAAGTTGCCCTAGTCGCTAAAGAAAGTGGGGACAAACCCTTGAAAATTAGCCCCAATGCTATAAGGGTGAGAAGATTGAAATAAAATATATTTTGCGATGGAGAATTGTTGGTGCAAGAGCACCTCAATCATTGATTTTGATGATAACAAAATACTTGTTATTTAATATTTGCACTTGAATTATAATTTCAGGAATAATGCAAATGGATTTAAGTGTAAAGGAGCTCAACCTTGATGGAGAAGAGAAGATGGGGCTTGATGGAGAAGGGAAGATGGAGCTTTGCTTGGAACAAGAGCTTGAATCATGAAGATGAAGAATAGGATTTAGATTTATTTTGAATGTCCATCTTGTTTATGTATTTGTCTCTTTATGTTCTTTTCTTTTTCTTTCTTAGATGATTGTTAAAGAGCCCCAAAGTAACATACCATAGTCCTAGGATCACTTACACAACCCTAGGATACTTAGACAATCTTTAGCAAACTCAGAAAATCAATATAGAAATTAGACAACCTGATTAGTCGTCCAATTTGGACTTTATACGTCTAATCTATGACTTTAAGACGTCTGACCTTTTGTCTAAACGTCCAAACACTTAGGCTGGAAATTGACTGTCTGTCCTTTTACTTCCAAACATCTAGCCCATAATCCAGACATCTTAGAAGACATCTGAAGACCTTGCTAAATGTCCAACAATAGGACCATTGGACTGTCAAACAATAATCTTGGATGATTAACCTATGATTACATTATTAGTTTTTCCAAACGTACTTAGAGCATCCTAGACGTCTGATAAATAGATGTTAGGCTAAGATCTAACCCAAATCACCTTTTGTCAAACCTGACAACCATTTGAGCCTTAGGAAATCAATTCCCGTAGAAATTTCTCTTTCCAGACGTCCTATATGTCGCCTAACCCTTATAAGACTAGAAGCCCATTTCAATCTAGTGAAAATAGGAAGAAACCCGTCTAGAATTAGATGTTTGATTATATTCCCAGATGACTTAAAACACTCTGTTAGACGTCTGTCTAGATCTAACCCAATCCAAGAACATCAACCCTTCTAAAGCAGATGTTTGACCTTCAGATCAAACGAAGATCCAGACGTCTAATAACCCTGTCATAATCATAAATAACCCTAATTTCGGTAGGATTTTGGACCACTCTTTTAAGCCTTGTTCCCAACGGCTACAAGAGGCTTCCAAGGCCTTCCAAGACCTTCTTAGGACCTCTATAAATAGAGGAGCACCCTTCTTAAGCTAAATGCACCTTGAGAAACTACTTCCACACCATATTGTGTCCAAGTGAAGAAGAAAATCACCTAGAAGAAGTTCTTGCTCTCCAAGCCCTCTGGCACCTATCTAAGAGCACCATTACGCTACTGACTTCACATCGCACCACTCCCATCTAAGGGAAATTCTTTTGCCTATACGAGCTAGTTTGATTTACACCTATTTTGGGCTCTATAGGATATTATGTAATTTTGTATTTTTTGGGTACTCGCTTTGCGAATTCCCATCTCCCTTGTGAGATAAAATACTCCTTGTGAAGAGGAGGGGTTTGAGGTACACTACCCTCTTATAAAGTAGTATTGGTTGTATTGAGGTTAAACTACCCTCATTTTAAATAGTTTGGTTAGTGGATTTAATCGACTAGGTCGATAGGAAATCCTAAGTCGAGAAGCTTAGGTGGTGGTTTTTACCTTGATTTGGATTTCTACCTAAAAATTTTTTGTGTTCTTGTGTGATTGCATTTTGTGAGATTGTCTGCATTATTTTCGCATCTTATTTTCATACCGCACGTCTCACCCCCTCCGTCTAGGGAATTACAAGAATCCCCTGTGAAAGCAGGATCCAGATCTCCTCTTCAAGTTCTCTCTGTATGTGTGGGCGTCAGTCAAGGTCAACGTCGTCGCTGCACCTGTCATCTCATCAGATTCCTCGCACAAAAAATAACCAATAGTCATATCAATGTGCACCTCAAAAGAGATCAAAAATAAAATCAGGTGAACTTATTGCATCTGTTGCCTCCCCAGCAATGACACCATTTGATGTGTCGATTTTCTCTTTGAAATAATTTTCGCACAAGAAAATAAGTCGTCAAAGTAGGAATTGAGTGGTGGAAATCAATCGTTAACAATTTAAATAAAACCACTCACAGGAGAGCAGGTCGTATCCATAGGGAGGTATAAAATCAATAAGATCACATATATGTAACAATCATGTTCGCAAAGATGAAAGATGGTTGCATAGAAATACTCGTCAAATCAATCAATGGATATGTTGCTCTGAATGTAAACCCCCAATTTACGTAGAAGTCAAGGGCTTTTACGCAAATTTCACTTAATAAATCAAATCTCCAAATATGTGAATAGTGCATGTGCAGTGGGGTCTCATGTAATTTTCACTTGCATGTGTACTAGAGTTCAAATCTAAGTCCCAATTTGGTGCAATCAAAGGCAATCAACAAGAGTTGAATAATAATGTAATTCTGCAAGTGTTACCTAGCAAATTCACCATAATAAATCAAATCATTAAATATATGAGTAGTATTCGGCAATGGCATATGAGGTAAATATTAATTGAGTTTCTTCTGTAGCAAAATAGGGGATTGCTTTCATGGAGGTCGCACCCGCAAGACAAGGAGCTGCTGCCGGCGAGGCCTTCTCCAGAGGTGGGCACCACTGAGCCACTTCCGATGGCGGTAACGTCAAGGAGTGGGATGGCCAGAGGTGGCAACGCCAACAAGTCATAGAACTTGGGTACATGGGGGTGCTCACACAAAGGGGCATCAACAGCGGCGGGCAGTTCTAAGGTGGCTACTACTACGAAGGAGGTGAATAGGCGGCGAGGTCACGTGCTAAGGCTCACGCGAGGGTTGATGGTCGAGGTGGCTGACTACTGCTGCAACCAATGCAAGGTTTGTGCTTGCGAGAGGCGAAGGTGGCTGAGGGCTAAAGGTGTGGTGGTCAGCTTGCTGCTGCCGAGAAGGTGAAGTCAAAGCATGGTCTAAGAGGAGATTGGCTACTGCTATGGCCAACACGATGAGGAGGAGGAAGGCCATCGAAGGGGGTCAGGTGCATGCGTCCGAGTAACGAGGGTAGAGACAGGGAATCGGAGGTAGAGGGGAAGGTCTTCCTTCCTGGACGTACTCTCCCATATGGCTTAACTCACCCCCCTCTCCTATGTGGTTTGCGAGGGAGAGGGAGATGATGGCGGTGGGTCCTCGGTGTGCAGGTGCATGATGATGGTACATGGTGACGACGTCAAAGTTGTCACCTCCAACCACGGTGGTGGTGTCTCAGTGGTGGTTGTCATCACAGACATGGGCTAGATGCAGTTGTGTGCATGGGGCAATCAATGAGGAGGCTCACGGTTGGCGATGGCGCATGGTGGAGCACGGTGGTGGTTCTGGTGAGGAGAGGATGTGGAGATGGAGTTCCTCCCAGTGAGGAAGATGATGATATTCCCCAACTGTCCTCCTTTCTTGTTATATAAAGAATAAGAGAATGAGAAAGAGAGAGAGATTTGAGGGGAAAAAAATAAGGGAATGCAATCAATGATTTAATTGAGAGACATAAGGATGCAAGTTCTAAAATTGATTCTATTGCTAATTTTTAAGGAAAAAATCCCAATGTTACTATGATATTTCAAATTGAGATTTGATGTGATGTTATTTACAATTGTACTTCCTAGATGCCCCTGCCTCCAAAATGAATAATTAACCCCTTCACATAAAGATTAATGCAATTAATGCATGAAATGATAACTCTAAAGTTTACATAATTTAGTCAATATCATGCATGCTTTAGATTAATCTCTTATTCCAATAATAATAATCTTAGGTTCTAATTTAGTCCACTAAAGTAGACCTATCACCAGTGACTCTTCAAAAGTGTATGCTTGTAATTTTCTCCAACATGGTAGGTGATTTTATGGAAAGCTTTATGGATGATTTTTCTGTGTTCGGGGACTCATTTGATTCCTGTCTTATCAATTTAGAGAAAACTTTATAGAAGTGCATAAAGGTTAATCTTGTCCTATCTTGGGAAAAGAGTCACTTCATGGTTAGGGAAGGCATTGTCCTTGGCCATGTCATGTCTGAATGAAGAATCGAGATGGATAAAGCCAAGGTAGACACTATCACCAAACTCTTGCCACCTTCAATGGTTAAGCAAGTGAGATCATTTCTTGGACATGTGGGGTTTTACCATCGATTTATAAAGGATTTTTCTAAGGTGGCGAGGCCCTTAAGTAATCTAGTATGAAAGATCAAACCTTTGATTTTGATTCAAGTTGTTTACGAGCCTTTAATCTGCTGAAGGAGGCCATTACTCAATCACCTATCCTACAACCTCCTAACTAGGATCATCCATTCAAAATCATGACCGACACTTCTGATTTTGCTATTGGCACTATCTTAGGGTAAAAGAATGACAAGAAACCTTCTATGACTTACTACACTAGTAAAACTCTTGATGAGGCTCAAAGGAATTATACTACTACGAAAAAAGAGTTACTAGCAGTAGTTTTTGCCCTAGAAATGTTTAGGCCTTATCTACTTGGATCACATGTGATTATCTTTACTAACCATGCTACATTAAGGCACCTCATGGCTAAGAAGAATGCAAAACCCCATTTAATCAGATGGATCCTTCTACTTCAGGAATTTGATCTCGAGATTCGAGACAAATTGGGTGCTCAAAATGTGGTAGCAAATCATCTCTCCCGAATCCTTGTAGAAAATCCAACTCCTAAATTTACTGATTCCTTCCTTGATGAGACTATTTTGACCATTTGTAAGCTACCTTGGTTTGCAGATATTGTCAACTACTTGGCAATTGGAAAAATATCCTTGGATTGGCCTAAGCAAAGGAGAGATAAATTAATTTCTGATGCCAAGTACTACTTTTAGGAGGAGCTGGAACTGTTCCGAATTTGCACAGATCAGGTCATCCGCCATTGTGTTCCGGTTATTGAGTTCACAAGCGTGCTTCAATTCTGCCACACTACTACTTGTGGATGTCACTTCTCTAGAAAAAAGACAGCAGCTAAGGTGTTGCAAAGTGGATTATATTGGCCATCTTTATTCCATGATTCTTTTAATTTCTGCAGGTCATGTACAAAATGCCAAACTTTGGGAAACATGACCAGAAAGGATATAATGCCCTTAAATCCAATTCTTGAAGTTGAAATCTTTAATGTTTGGGGTATTAATTTTATGGGGCCTTTTACTAACTCATTTGGGTACCTATATATAGTGGTTGCAGTCGATTATGTATCCAAATGGATTGAAGCCATCCCCCCACAAACTAATGACCATAAAGTGGTAATGGATTTTGTAAAGAAGAATATCTTTAGCTAGTTCAGGGTTCCTAAAGCTTTCATTAGTGATGGCGGGTCTCATTTTACTCACAATCATATTAGGACCTTACTAACTAAGTATAGAGTCACTCATAAAATCTCTACGCCATACCATCCGTAGACCAATGGCCAAGCCCAAAATCTCTAATCGGGAAATCAAGAAAATCCTTCAAAAGACGATCTGCCCGGATCGAAAGGATTGGTCTACAAAACTAGATGACGCTCTCTAGACCTACCAGACTGCATATAAAACCTCGATTGGAAAGTCTCCATTCCGTTTGGTCTACGAAAAATCCTATCATCTACCTATAGAGCTGGAGCATAAAGCTTATTGAGCCATCAAGGCTTTTAATCTGAATCTTGATCAATCTGGATGACAAAGGAAACTCCAATTGACTGAATTGGAGGAAATCTAGAATGATACATATCATAGCGCAAGATTTATAAGAGTAGGACAAAAGCTTTACATGATAAATATATTTCCCAAAAAAGCTTTGTCCCTGACCAGAAAGTATGGTTATTTGATGCAAGCTTGAAGCTCTTTCCAAGAAAATTAAAATCAAAGTGGACAGGTTCTTTTGTTGTGAAAAAAAATTTCCCTCATGAAGTTCTGTTAATTCTGGATCCCAAGACTGGCCAGGAGACTAAGGTTAATGGTCAGAGGATGAAACCTTATATAAATCAATTTAATGATCCTATTCTTGACAATTCAATTAACCACCTGGAAATATCTTGAGCTGAATCGGTCCAACAAATGACGTAAAACTTAGTGCTGGCTAAGAAGCAACCCAGTATTCTGTACAAGTACTTGGATCGTTATTTTTAAGCTAACTTGGAACAACAAGCTCAATCAGGTGATATCCCCTCTTCTTGCTTATTTCCTTTGTTACTTTTATTCTGCATAAATTCCAATGAGGACATTGTAATGAATAGGCATGGGGGGTGGACATTGCATATCTTACTTTTGTGCCAGCTAATCTTGTTAGTACTCTTATATATAGATAACATTTTTGTGAAAAAAGAAAAAATAAATAAAAATAAAAATAAAAGAGGGTGTTTTAGTGTAGTTCTTAAGATTCAAGTTAGGTAGAGTCAAGAATTCTCATTTTTAAAATTTACTGACTTTAGGAAATGTGAAAGAAAGTCTTTCCACCTAGACTCTTCAGGTCATATGTCGGCTGATGTAAACACATTTATTGAGGATAAAATGCCTATTCATGCATGTTCCTAGGCTTAGATTTGCATTTCATGTTATAAATATTGCATAGCATGCATCATTCTACATTTAGAGTAGTTGTATATAATTTAGGTTAATTGCATCCTTTTTGTGGTAAGGAGAGAAGGATATTTATTTTGGAGCCTCAGATTGACGATCCGACCATATGGAACTAATCAAGATGACGATCGGAGTCCGAAGCCTTCGAAATCGCCTCAATCGAAGTCCTGTAGCACCATATGCAGTCCGAGGAAGAGACTAGGTGACATAATCCGAAGCTTCAAATGACAAATCCGACCATGCGGATGGATTCAAGTCGACAATTACAGCCTGACAGCATGAAAATTGACTCAATCTGACCTCTGTAGCAGCCCCTACAACGAAAAGAAGATGGATGGCCCAGATTACACCACGTGGCGTAGCCCAAGCCGCCCATGCACACGCACACGCACATGCCACTACATGCACAGAGCAGCGCAAGTGCACGCGTGTGCGAAGGCACGCACGTACATAGCGCAGCGCCAGCGCTTAAGCGTGCGCGCGCACGACACGGCGTGCGGAGCACGCGCCAGTGCAGCGACAGCGTAGGCACGTGCTCGGTTGGCGCTAGCTTACAGCGACGCATGAGCTGCACCTACAGCGACGCTTACAGCCGCCGCTAATTCTTCGTGCACCAGCAAAGCCAGTTGTGGGTGTGAGCGGGCATGAGCTGCCTACAGCGACACTTCCAGCGATGGCCTAGAGATCACTAATGGTCCCATACCTATTTTTCCCTCTTCTCCTCCACTATAAAAGAACCTACACCCCCTCCCTTCCAAGCCATCTCTACCTACTCTACTCCCACCTACTCCTAAGCTCTAGCAAGCCTACCAACGTTCCATTAGAGCTTACTCTCAAGCTCCCAAGGCTCCTATTAGTGTAGCGAACCTCTACCTCACCAAATATTCATCCCTCTTCCCATCCCCATTCATAGGTCACCTTGGAGCTGTCCTCCCACCTCCATTTCGGTAGCAGATCATCTCCGCCTTCTCACCTCCATTCCGAAGCCACGTCGAAGCTTTCCTCTACCCGACATCCTCCTACATCTCACCTCCGTCGTCCCGCTCCTCACCTCCATCATCCGAGCTTCCGCGAGGTGCTGTCGTCTCGCCAAACAGCTGCTTCGGGAGATTTCTTCTCACCTCCCTCTCTTTTTATGCTTTCATAGTTTATTGTAATTGACATTGGAGTGATATATATATCATATTTGTTCCATCTCTATCTTGTGATTCATTCTGCTTGTCTTCTTCTTTCAAAAATACAAAAAAAAAACAAAACCCTAAAATACCAAAAATAAACAAATTGAAGCGTGGTTTTCAATTAAAGTAAACATCGCCTCCCTGTGTTCGACCTAGGACTCCCTTGGAGTTTCGGTATAAATTTTATTTGATCACTAGTTTTGCAACTATGACGACGGGTTACTCGTAACCCTGATTTCTAACTCGCGAAACCCCTGCGATCATTTTGGCATCGTTGCCGAGGAGGCCACGGAATTTACTTTATTGTTTTCTACACTTCTTTGCATTTACATAGCAATAACCCCTCTTATCTCTGATCTATTGTCTTGCAGGTACCCTAGCATGGAGATCCAAGTGCGGTAGACTAGAGTAAAGTATGGGTAGAGTGCTTTGTAAGTGTCCCCCACACCACCCCCACCTTAGTTTTCATTTTATAACCTAATAACTCAAACCCAAATCAACTTAGGTGCTTTTTATAAACCCTAAGATAGATTTAGTTGTTTATTTGCCACCTCCACTCACCTCACCATCCACATAAATAAAAAATAAAAAAAGTGTTATCTGATTATGGGATTTTCTGAAAGAGACACACCTTAACACCCACAACTCTCGACTTAAAGTGTACCACTCCACTTTGATTCTACCACTTAAAATCGAGATCTAACCTATGGACCCAGTACACTTCAACTCAAAACACATAAGTGAGTAGAAATCTGATTAGGCTGACATTGTGTGCCTTAATCTGTGGTGTGAATAAGCCAATTAATTGATTTGTTTGGGCCGCACCACTCAAATTAAAAGCGATTCATCAGTAGCTTGCCACTTAGGGTTGATTCTTAGGGTTAAACCAGGCACTCCACATTATTTTTGATTTTTAAAGGAACATATCATCACCTGTGTTTTCAAAACTTGGAGTGTTCTACTAAACCTTGATTGAACCAACCTAAGAGTAAACCCTAAAATCTATTAAACAAGGTTAAACCCTAAAAGACACATCATCAAATAACCTTGTTTGAAAACCCTAATTGTGCACGCACACACATTTTAACTAATCATTAAGGGCACAACCCATCTAAATGGCCCATCACATTCCTGAAGCACCATTGTCCCAAGCCTAACTAAAATTGATTAGACGTTGGCCCTAAGGACTGGTTCGCTCGTTGGGATCCAGATTGAGATTATTCACGATTAACCTACTTGTACTAATCAATCTGATGTCTAGCTAGGGGAGTAGCGTCAAATGATCGCGACTGAAGGGTACACTAGGAACCAGAGGCGCAAGCCAAAGGAAGAACGTTCTCCCCAATCCCTCCTAACCGGTTGGATTTCCTGGACATAAGTAGACTAAATCGTCCATAATCTTAGGACAGGTTCTAAGAGTTTGTAGACCTTTAGGCTACCCAACCTAAGGACAGGCTTGTATTTTTGTATTGCAAGGCTCCTTTCTTTTCTGATTTGCCTCCTTACTTCACCATGTACCCTTCCACACCTTACACACATTTCCAATCCTATCCTCCTACCACCACTTGTCCCCAAGATGATTACTATACCAACTTGACTTGTAATTACCCATCCACTAGTCAGGATAACTTTGATTAGGGATACAAATCCGGACCTCAATGTCCTGCGCCTAACCCTGGACAACACTATGATTGCTATCCTTCTCAAACCTACAATGATTATGGATTTCCATCCTTTGATGAACAAACTGACCCAATCTACAATCAGGAAGGTTATAATGATTATAACACCTACCCTCCCCAGTATTCCACTGAATATAGGTTGCCACCATCCTTTGAAAAACCTAGAATGACCTACTTTCAGGGAGAGACCCAAGAACCTCGACATCTTGACTCCCCTAAATTTGACCTGAACCCACCCAAACCTAAATCGAACCAATCGGTTCAGGTGAACCAGATCCAGGATAGGGTGTTGGCTAATTTGAGGAACACTATACAATCTTTAGAAGCTCAGTCAACACCATGCACTGAAGCACTGGAACCTATGATCAAAATGATTGATGAACTTAATAGATCTTTATTGAATTTGCTCGAAAGTGTTAGGGATAGGGACCTGGGTGAGTTTCTTCTTGGGAAATTATCGAGGTTGAGGATGAAATTTGTGGTTGCCCTAGTCAAATCTTGGGATGATTCTCAAGATGAACCCCCTTCAGGAGAGCTAATGTCTGAACCCGCTCAGGCTCCTGTCGAGGGGGATACATATTCTGAGATTGGAGATGACCAGGTTGGGCTAAAGCAACCCTTTAAGGATGAATCGAGTTTCTCACCCGAGATCCTAGAGCTAGGGAATGATGAAAAAAATGTCGCCACGGACCATGAAATGACATATGATTTTGAGACATATATAAATGAGAATCATGGATTCTTTGATTCTGAGGGTGAGGAATCTCTTTGTGAAGTCTCACTTGAGCTTAAGGAAGATGATTTTAGTGAGACAAATGGGCACGAGAAGCATGACGAACCATGTGATAGCCCAGTCATTGAAGATTTTTATTCGGTTGGGGCTAACTTAGAGGATCTAAATCTTGATGATTCAATCAATGACCCCAGTCCTCATCTGCACCTCGAAGAGCTAACTTTTGAAATCATTACGTCCATGTCAACCCTGATTCAGCTGCAATTGTTGAACTTGGGCACTTTAGATGGGGTATACAATGATTTGGAGGTCCTGGAGCTTGAGCACTTGATTTTAGAGGATAGGAATTTGGCAATAAAAATCTGGGAGGCTAATTCTAAGGGAACTTTGGTTTTGGATCTAAGGGTACCTATTGACCTGAAACCACCTATCTTCTATACGAACCCTTATGATATCTTTCACGTGAGACCCAAGCCTAGAATAACTGATTATTTTTCTGAGCTGAATGTTAAGTGGACTTCTGAAACTAGTGGACCAGATCTACCTATTGTCCGCCATTTTGGTCTTAGGTTGCACACCAAAAAATCATAGGCTCGACCCCGCAAGCTTAACAACCTTCGATTCTGGGTGATTTTCATCCATAACCTTAGAACCACTCGACCCTAGGGCATGGGTCTACACCATAATCTGGTCCACATCTGTGGACATCTTCTACTGACGAGTTTGAGGATCAATCTTTTTATTTTGATCCTAACCCGCACTTCTGAATTCTCAATTTCTTCCTTGTATGTATATTATGCCTAGCTGAAGGCATTAAACTTAGTGTTTGTGTATACTCTCTTCTCTCTGCGGAGCTGATCGGGTTGTCACAAAATTCAAGTGATATTCTGTTTACTCTGCCATTTTCATGTCTTTGTTTTTACAATGAGGACATTGCATCATTTAGGCATGGGGGGGTGGATAATCAATTCCTGAAATCATTTTGTTAACTCCATAGAATTTCTTTTAGTTTCTTATAAAATTAAAAAAAGAAAGAAATTAGGAAAAGAGAACTTAGGCATTTTGAAGTTATTAACTTTAGAAAATGATACGAGAGGACCTAAACACTTAGACTCTTCAGGTCTTCGGGCTTAATTAGCTTGGGTGTCCACTCGAATGTGGACTTAGTCTTGAGTCCTCGCCAATTAAAATTCATTTTAAGTTGGTAAATAAATTGGGATGATAAGTATGCAACTTATCAACCTGCCCTCTGATTTGGGTGGACTTTAAGCCTAAGCATCTACACACTTTTTTTGCACTAACTCACTTTTCGGTGGTTTCTATGAAAATGGGGTAGCTAATGAACTATCTAGGGTGGTATGGCTAGCAAGTTGTCAGTGGTAACAACTCATCGGCAGGTTATCCAGAGACCACTCACAAGACCATTTTTGTTGTACTACCTTTAGGTAAATCTTAGATCAAGGAAGCCACCTACTTTGAAAAAAAAAGGAAAAAGAGAAAGAAAAAATATATATATAGAAAAAGGAGAAAAAATAAAAAAATAAACAAAACCACACTTTATCGCACGAGTATGGCTAGCAAGTTGCCATGGGTAACAACCCATTGGCTGGTTGTCCAAAACCCAACTCACAAAAAAATGCACAATAATTCCCCAAACACTTAGGGAAGAAGTGGGGAAGTAGAATAAACCGGAAAGATATACACTGGGTTCACCCTTGTGTTGACCCCATAGATAAAAGAAGTGGGGAGAAAGCTACCAATCGAAAAGATAAACCTCTAGGCAAGGTCACCTAGGGTTGTAGAAATCTGAAGTCCGTTTCAACAGCCTCCTAGTGAGTCTTTCACTATTTTCACAAGATGCTTAGCACTTAGAGTCCTTTTCGAGTCTTGGGCAGGTCAGGTAGCCGTAAAAAGTTATCACGGAACTCTCAAACTCCAAAAGTACGAAAAAATTAGAAAAGAAGGCAAATAAAAAAAAAATGTATCTTCCCTTTCAAATAAGGCGAGGACTTGGGCGGTCTGCATTCTGGCAAACACCCGGGTACTGTTGAGTCTTCGTAGTTTAGGACCTTAGTTGAAATTTTCTATTGTTAATAAATGACTTAGGCTTAAGCGATCTAATCCTAATTCTGCTTTTATACATAGCATATAGTTTAATTTTGCTAGGGACTAACAAAAGATAGGCATGGAGGTATGATGTAAACAAATTTATTGAGGGTAAAATGCCTATTCATGCATGTTCCTAGGCATAGATTTGCAATTTATATTATAAATATTACATAGCATGCATCATTCTGCATTTAGAGTAGTTGTATATAATTTAGGTTAATTGCATCCTTTTGTGGTCAGGAGAGAAAGATATTTATTTCGGAGCCTTAGATTGACGATCTGACCGAATGGATCTGATCAAGATGACGATCGGAGTCCAAAGCCTCCGATATCGCCTCAATCAGAGTCCCAAAGCACCATATGCAATCCGAGGAAGATCAATGGCCAAGGGACTATGTGACATAATTCAGAGCTTCAAATGAAAAATTCGACCGCATGGATGGATTCAGGTCAACGATCGCAGCCTAACGGCGTGAAAATCGACTCAATCCGACCTCTGTAGCAGCCCCTACAATGAAAAGAAGATGGACGGCCCAGATTGCACCATGTGGCACAGCCTAGGCCGCCCATGCGCACGCACGCGCCACCTCATGCGCACAGCAGCGTGGGTGCGCGCGTGCGCGGAGGCATGCATTTGCACAGTGAAGCGCCATCGTGTGAGCATGCACACGCGCGACATGACTCACGAAGCGACCACCAACGCAACGGCAGCATGAGCACATGCTCGGTTGGCGCCAACCTACAGCGACGCATGAGCTGGACCTACAGCGACGCTTACAATCGTCGCTAATTCTTCGCGCACCAGCAAAGCCAGCTGTGGGTGTAAGCTGGAGTGAGCGGGCATGAGCTTCTTACAGCGACACTTCCAGCAACGTCCTGGAGGTCACTAATGGTCCCATACCTATTTTTGCCTCTTCTCCACTATAAAAGAACCTACACCCTCTCCCTTCCAAGCCATCTCTTCCTACGCTACTCCCACCTACTCCTAAGCTCTAGCAAGCCTACCAATGCTCCATTAGAGCTTACTCTCAAGCTCCCAAGGCTCCTATTAGTGTAGTGAACCTCTGCCTCACCAAATATTCATCCTTCTTCCCATCCCCATTCATAGGTCGCCTTGGAGCCATCCTCCCACCTCCATTCCGGTAGCAGATCATCTCCACCTTCTCACCTCCATTCCGAAGCCACGCCGAAGCTTTCCTCTACCCGACGCCCTCCTGCATCTCACCTCCGTCATCCCACTCCTCACCTCCTTCATCCAAGCTTCTGCCAAGCGCCATCGTCTCGCTGAACAGCTGGCTCGGGAGATTTCTTCTCACCTCCCTCTCTTTTTATGCTTTCATAGTTTATTGTAATTTACATTGGAGTGATATATATCATATTTGTTCCATCTCTATCTTGTGATTCATTCTGCTTGTCTTCTTTCAAAAATACAAGAAAAAAAAAACAAAACCCTAAAATACCAAAAACAAACAAATCAAAGTGTGGTTTTCAATTAAAGTAAACGTCGCCTCCCTGTGTTCGACCCAGGTCTCCCTTGGAGTTTCGGTATAAATTTTATTTGATCATGAGTTTTGCAACTATGAGACGGGTTACTTGTAACCCCGATTTCTAACTCGCGAAACCCGTGCGATTGTCGGCATAATTATCTCGAGTATTTACCTAAATCTGGATTGATTTTCCCAAGACTTTGAAAGGAGTCTGAAAAGCTAGAAGTATTAGGTCAAAGGGGTGATGAGTGAATGACTTATCGTTTGACCCTTTTGTTTGGATAGTCTTTGAGTTCCAAGCATCTGCACTTGCACATTGCACTGACTCGTCTCTTGGATGATTTTGTTGAGTCCTTAGTGGTTAATAAGATTTAGTCTTAGGCTTGCAGATATAAATGACCTTGTTGTGTTTCTAGTTCTTAGGACTATTCCTGTTTGTAAGGGAATGCATTTAGAATGGATGAAAGAGAGCCACTCACCTAGAAAAATGAGTTGGAGAAAAAAATATATATTTGAGATTGAGATCTGACGATGGGGCTTCAACCTCGCCTCACCAACTGCAGCGTGCAAGGATGACAGCGTGAGCACGCATGCCACGTGCACGATGCGTAGGTGTGGCCGAGCACCAGTACACGATGCGTGCCTCCCGCACATGCATTGACTGCCCATTGTGCAAATCATTTAGCACAAACCCTATAAATACCATATGGCCCCCTCCTTTGCAATCCATCCCTTCCTTCACCTCTCTCACCTTCTCCAAATCTCTAGAACTACTCTTGAGCTAGTCCCAAGCCTAAGATGCTCCATTAGAGTAGAAAAATAATTTTGTAATTCCCTCTTGATAACAGCCTCATTTATTACCCAAATTAGCTTAATCTAGGGCTAACTCCTTAGTAAAATTATGCATTAGGCTTATAAATACTGCATTTAGAGCATGCATGCATATTTAGGCTTTGTGTTTATTTTCTACCTAATTATCTAATTTTAGACTTTTGTGAATAATGTAGGTACAAGATGTAGAGAATAACATGGAATCATGCAAAATAAAAGTAGGATGGAAGATAAAGCTACAAACCTAGGAGCTGGTTGAAGAGCAAGACATGATTAAAGAAGAAATGAAGACATGATTAAAGAAGAAGAGACAAAGGGACTAGGATAACCTAGCCCTACCCTTAGAACCTCAAGATACCCTTATACCAACTCTTACCCTTAGGATAGCTCAAATTAGATAAGTGAGCTAAAAGGCCAAAATCATGGATAACACTATCCATGATCCTAATCCCTTACCCATAGAGTTATCCTACTATCCAGGAACCTAGTCTACCTATCGTAAACCCAATCCTAAACCCAAGAACCTATTTAGGTTCATGAGCTCACTTAATGGACTTAGTATAAGTCAATTGGGCTAACCTTAAGTCAATTGGGTTCATGGAACCTAATTGAACTAAACCCAAGTTGATTAGACTTAATTAAGTCTAATTTACCCTAAACCTAACCCAATTGGGTGCATGTCTTCTTGATTGGATGCAACCATTATCAATGAAGTTTGCCCAGAGCTTCATTGAGTCTATCTCAACCCACATAAGTTCAATTGGATTTAGTTGGAATTCAATTGAACTACCCACAACCTAATTAGGTTAGTATAGAACCCAAATAGGTTTGCCCCAACTTAGTTAGAATTTCTAACATATTTACACTAACACACATATTTTTAGACTAGACATTACCTACATAGACTTAACCTTTTAGAGTCTAGGTTGACCTAGCCTAATTAAGACCTAGACCTACACCTACCCATCCCTAGGACCCTTCTAGAACACCCTTTGCCAACCACCATTAGGTTTTATCCCCTCCACATGGGCGGCTAAACTTCCTTAATCACCAAGAAAACTAGCCACCCCCCTCACCTCCTCACCCATCATTAATCCCACATCCAATGGTCCTCCTTAGCCCTCCATAGCTGCCATTCTATCCTCTCCTAAATCCTCTCAACTCCAAGACCAAAACTCAACCTTTGATTCCACATCCAAGGGCCACCATTCCACCATGCATGGTCGACCACACAACCTCCCAAACCAACCCCTTGGCCAATCATTAATCCTCCCATCTAGCCACCTTTGGATGAAAATCCAAGGGCTATATTACCCTTAGATTAGGTGTCCTATTAGTAGCCCTTAGATTTAAACCTATGGACCATAACTCTTCCTACTTTTCTATAAAAGGACCTAGCCTCTACCCTTTGGAATGGAGGGGAGATACTTAGAGATAGAAAAAAAATAGCCACCATATAGTCCACACCTCTCTCTTCAAGCTCTCTCTTTGGTCTTCTTACCGGCACCTTGGATCTGAAGCTCTGCCAAGTTTCAGATAAGCATCCCTCAAGCAGCCCCGCAATCTTTCTCTTTCTCTCTCTCTGTCTCTATTTCATTACATCATTCTTATGCTATTTGTAAGGTTTCCTCTAGAATTCTTGTGTAAAACTATTCAAGATTAGTAATAAAGTTCACTATTCAATTGATATCTTGTCTCTCATTATATGCTTTCAGTATAATAGAATAATTGGTGCGAAAGGTTTTAAGAATCCTGATTTGCCTCCCTATGAACAACTCAGGACTTACTAAATTATGATTTATAAATTTATTTGATTCAACATGTTTTGCAACTACAATAATAACGAAAAAATCTCTTTTTGCAATCTCACGTCAAACACCTCTCTCACATCCCCTTCATAGACCTCCCGCCGGTCATCTTCACATCCCCGTTCAAGGAAGTGGACCCATCCTGCCTCATCCAACTCTATCCTTCGTCCAGCATCTCATCACCTTCTTCTGGGCATACCTCCCCCAAGAAGCCGTCGAGGGGGATTCTTCTATCTCTTTCTCTTTTTACGGCTTTCGTAGTGTAGCTCTATTTTCCACAGTTAGTTGTAACAAACCTTGAACTAGTTATATATATATTCTTCTCTTTCTCTCTTTCTCTCTTTCTCTCTCTCTTTCCCGCTTTAATTAGCTGCAAGTAGAGTAGATTAGCTTAGATAATCTCTCGACCTAATTTCTTACCTATTTAAAAATACCAAAAAATATAAAAGCATAAAACACCAAAAAGAAACAAACTTAAACATGGATTTTTATAATTAAACGTTCGCCTCCTCGTGTTTGACCCGAGACTCACCGAGTCTCAGTTATTTTTATTTGTTAAGCAGATTTTCGCAACTACGACAATGATGTTTTAAAACTCTGATTTTTCTCATGAATTTATCGCTCGTCAACGAACCTGGCTAAATATAGTGAATTTGACCTAAATTTGGGTTCACAACATACCTCTGGTTTGGTGCATTGTTCAAGTTTGGAAGGGGTTGAGAGGTGATGTAGACACATCAATTTCACATAAAATACCTATTTATGCATGTTCCTAGGCTTATAATTGCATCTAGCATTATAAATTTCGCATAGCATGCATCATCATGCATTTAGATTAAATGTTGTAAATTCTATGATAATTTGCCCCTTTTAATGTCTAAGGGATAGAGCGATTCATTACAGGGCCTTGGATTGAAGATTCAACCGTACGGATCTTATCAAGGCGACGATCAGAGTCCAACGCCTTTGAAATCGCCTTGATCGAACCTTCGTAGCATCAAATGCAATCGAAGAAAGATCAAAGACTAGGGGGCAAGGTGGCACAAATCCAAACATCAGATGGCAAATCCAACCACACAAATGGGTTCAGATCGACAATCGAAGCCCAACGGTGAGAAAATCAACCCAATCTGACATCCGTGGCACCACCTAAGAGCAATGGAAGATGGACGACTCAGATGGCACCACGTAGCACCATCTGAGCCCCCCAAACCGCCCGCAACATCACCCCCTCGCCCACACCCTTCAATTTGGACCGTTGGATCGCTATCCAACGACCTGGATCTCACCACGTCGCCGCTTCACATCCACGCCTCATGGTCTAAAGAAGAACACCATGCCAAATCTCGACTATTGGATTAAGACCCAACGGTCGAGAACACATGGAGGAAAATCAAAAGCATGACAATCCGCGCTTGTAGCTCAATGGTCGAAGAGCACGATCCCAAGTCGCGAGGGCGAGTTCGAGCTGCAGCGAGCAAATCAAATCCGTGAAGGGGCGAGCACAGAGAAATTCAGCCGTTGGGTCTGATCGAGCAGCAACGAAGGTGGCGACGTGATGCTCTCAAGTCCGTCCGATGTGAACGAGCGTAATCACACACAGTTAGACGCAAGGGAGCGCAATCTGTAAGCAATATCTTTGCGTGATCTCAGTCACTCAATGCGCATCAGATGATCCTCACAACACCACGTGTCACAGCACTCGGTCGCGTGCGTCAACGACTGAAGAAGAAGAGGTACATGACGTGGCCAATCATGGGTGCTTGGATATTGATCGAACAACTCTCCTTTCACGTGCGCTTCAGCAATGCTTGCCTTCAGCAATGCTTGCTTTCCTTCATCCAGCATCTCACCACCATGTTCTGGGTGCTCCGTCAATGCGGCTCACCCCCTAAGCAGTTGATGAGGGAGATTTCTCTCATCTCTGTCTTTTTATTTCTTATTAGAATAGATTTATTTTTTGTAAATAGTTGTAATAAACTCTGATTTATTTAAATGCAAGATTTATTCATTCTCTCTCTATCTTTGTATTATTCTCTCTTTTGTTATTATTTTTTAAATAGAGTAGCTCATGTAGATTGATTTTTACTGACTAATCTGCTTTGTGACAATACTTGAACCTTGATTGAACAAACTTAAGAATTGAATCCTAGAAGCTACTAAACAAGGTTAAATCTTAGAAGACACATCATCAAATAACCTTGTTTGAAAACCCTGGTTGTGTACGTACACACTGATGAATTAATCTTTAAGGGTGCAACCTAGATAAAGGGCCCATCACATTCCAAAGCATAATTAAACCTAAGCCTAATTAAAATTGCGTAAACATTAGCCTTAAGAATTTACTCGCTCTTTAGGGCTCATATTGAGATTATTTATGATTAATATGCTTTTACCGGTCCATCTGATGTCTAGCTAGGGGAGTAATGTCAAACGACCACAGTTGGAGGGTATCAAAGGAACCTGAGGTGCAAGCCAAAAGAAGAACCTTCTCCCCAATCCCTCCCTCTAACTGGTTGGATTGACCAAATAGAAGAAGATCAAATCGTCTATAATCTTAAGATAGGTTCTGAGAGTCTGTAGATCTTTAGGCTACCTCACCTAAGGACAAGTTTGATTACTTGTACTGCAAGGCACCTTCCTCTTCTCTATTTTCCCACCCACATCTCTATGTTTCCTTCCACTTCTTATTCTCATTTCCACTCCTACCCTCCTAACATATCTTATTCCCAATATGGTGATTATTATCCTGACTCGACCTGTATTCAACCATGTACTAATTGGGATAACCCAGATTGGGGATACAGTTCTAGACCTCATTGTCCAGGGTTTAACCCTGAACATCAAGACTATGATTTCTATCTTTCTTATGCCCACACTAATTATAGATCTCCACCCTTTGAAGAACAACCTGATACGATCTACAATCGAGAAGGATACGATTACAACACTTACCCTCCCCAGGACTACACTACATATAGGTCACTACCCCTCTATGAACAACCCGAAGTGACCTATTATCAGGGAGGACCCCAAGAACCTCAATTCCTTGACTCCCCTAAACTGAACCCAAACCCACCCAACCCTGAACTGAACCATTCTGTTCAGGTGAACCAAGTCCAAGAAAGGGTGTTGGCTAACTTGAGGAACACCATACGATCTTTAGAAACCCAGCCAACACCCCGCACTAAAGAATTGGAGCCCCTGATTCAAATGATTGACGATCTAAATAGTTTGTTAATGGATTGGCTCCAAGATATTGAGGATATGGGCTCGGGTGAGTTTTTACTTGGGAAATTATCAAGATTGAGGATGAAATTCATGGTTCCCTAGTCTAATCTTGGGATGATTCCCAGGATGAACCTTCTTCAGAAGATCCAATGTCAAAAATCGCTCAAGCACCTATAGGTGGGACCCATTTTATGAGACTTGGGATGACCAGGTTGGCCTAGAGCAACCAATTGAGGCTAATATGATTTCTTCACCTAAGATCCCAGCACCAAGGTCTGAGGAAAAATATGTCTCCATAGACCAGGGAATAATAGATAATTTTGAGACATACATAAATGAGGATCAAGATTTCTTTGATAGTAATGGTGAAGAATCTTTACGTGCAGTCTCACTTGAGATTAAGGTGAATTATGTTAGTGAGACAAATGGGCCTGAGGAATTTGACAATTTATTTGATGGCCAGATAATTGAGGAATTTGATTCTATTGTGGCTAACATGGAGGATTCAAGGCCTAATTTAATGAGTCACCTCATTCCTCAACCACACCCCATTGAGTATAATGATAATTTTGTTTTGGAAATCACTGAACCTAAGTCAATTCTAATTCAGCCACAATTTTGGACTTGGATAAATCAGATGAGGTGAATAACATGTTAGAGGTCCCGAAAAACCTGATTTTGGAGAGTAGAAATTTGGAAATGAAAATATGGGAGGCTAATTCCGAGGGAAATACATTTTGTATCTAAGGGTTCCTATTTGCCTAAAACCACCAACTTTTTATCAGGACCCTTATGACATTTTTTATTTTGTCAATGTGCAACCCAAGTATAAAATAATGGATTATATTTTTGAGTTGAATTCAAAATGGATAAACACTCCTATTAGTTTGGAACTTTATTTTGTCCAGAATTTCAAACTTGGATTGCAAGCCAAAAAATCGCAGGCCTGGCCATGAAAACATAATAATCTCCGATTCTAGGTGATTCTCATCCAGAGCCTTAGAACCACTCGACCTTAGGGCATGGATCTGCACCATAATTTGGTCCACATCTGTGGACACCTCCTTGCAAGTCTTAAGATCGATCTTTTTCCAATCCTAACCTACACTTGTGAATTATTAATTTCTTCATTGTTTGTACACTGTGCCTAGCTGAAGCTAATAAACTCAGCACTTGTATAGTCTAATCGAATTTGGAGCTGACTTGTTAATCATGGAATTTAGGTGCTTTATTCTCAACTTCGCTCTATTTCATGTCTTTTTAAAACAATGAGAACATTACATTAAATAGGCATGGAGGGGTGGATACTCATTTCTAAATTATTTTATCAACTCCATGAATTCTTTTTATTTATTTTCTCTTTATATATAAAAAAATTAAATCTAAAAAATACAAAAAAATTGAATTAGGAAAAGAGAACTTAAGCATTAGGAGTTTTTCAACTTTAGGAAACGATACGATAGGACCTGAACACTAAAACTCTTCAGGTCTTTGAGCTTAATTAGCCCACATGTCCACTAAAATGTGGACCTATTTCTTGAGTCCTCGCCACTTTAAGTTTATGTTAATTTGGTTAATAAGTTGGGGTAATAAGTACACGACTTATCAACTCGCCCTCTAATTTGAGGGGACTTATAGTCTAAGCATCTGCATACTATTTGCACTGACTCACTTCTCGACAGTTTTGACGGAAATTAGGTAGCTAATGAACTTTCTAGGGTGGTATAACTAGTAAGTTGTCATGGGTTTGACACCCCATGGGTCGATTGTCCAAAACCCAGCCAGGCAACCCATTAGTTGTTGCCTTTAGGTAAATCTTAAATTAGGGAAGCCACCTACTCATATAAAAAAAAAGAGAAAGAAAGATAGAGAAAGAAGAAAATAAAAGAAAAAAATTGTGCCACACTTCACCGCACGAGTATGGCTAGCAAGTTGTCGTGGGTTTGACACCCCATTGGCCGGTTGTCCAAAACCCAACCCACAAAATGCATAAATAATTCCTAAACACTTAAGAAGAAGACAGAAGTAAAATAAACAAGGGAGATATACACTGGGTTCGCTCTTGTGTTGACCCCATAAAAATAAAAAGTAGGGAGAAAGCTACCAGACAAATAAATAGACCTTTAGGTAGAATTTTTTTTTAGGTCACCTAGGGTTGTAGAAACCTAAAGTTCATTTTAACTGCCGCTTAATGAGTCTCACTTTTTCACAAATAAGATGCTTAGAACTTAGAGTTATTTTCAAGTTTTGGGTGGGTTGGGTAGCCATAAAAAGCTGTTGATGTGCGAGATTTGAACACGTAAAAGTTTGAGTTAAAAACCCATCGTTATAGTTGCGTAAAAATCTGCTATCAGATAAATTTTACCAAAACTCTATGAGTCCTGGGTTGAACACAAGGAGGCGAGCGTTTGATTAAAATCGACGTTTGGAATTATTTTCATAATTTAGATTAGCTGGTTGAAATTAATCTACACGAGCTATTCTACTTAAAGAATAAATAATAGAAAAGAGAGAGAATAATATAGAGAGAGTAAACAAATATTTGATAGAGCCATGTTCACTACAACTACTTGAAGAATTAAAACTACATAATAAAGTAGTAAAAAGATAGGGATGAGAAAAATCCTCCTTGACAGCCGCTTGGAGGACGAGCTGCATTGATAGAGCACCCAAAAGATGGTAGTGAGGTGCTGGATGAAAGAGAATAGAGCTGGAGGACGGAGGACGAAGTAGGGCTGCGTCACAGCGGGATCCGATTCCCAAATGGTGGTGAGAAGACAACCACGGGATGCTCCACGAAGGGGATGAAAAGATGGACAAAATTTTCTTTTTTTAACTCTAGAGGAGCATCCCAGGTTTGAGACTAGCTCCTTAGAGCTTTGGAGAGGGTGAGGGAAGAAGAGAAGGGATGGTGAAATATGTGGGGCGTAGGGTCCTTTTTATAGTTGAGGAGATGAGGGTAGAAAGGTTATTTCAAAGCTTAAACATTAATCTTAGGAACTTTAGCGATGTTTATGAGCGTCACTATAGCTACGCCTTACTGAAGCTGCACCTCAAACGTGGATCACTCATCGCTGATCGAGCGGCTCTCATGCGGCCGCATCACCACCTCTTCATTTCCAAGCGTCGCGTGCGTGGATCAACCCCAGCCGTCCGATCAAGATCGAACGGTCAAGATCGCACGTACGCAGCTTAAGCATCAAGTGTTAAGAGGCTTTAAGCAATCTCAGCTGCTTAAAATCCACAAGTGTGCTTCACCTTCACCATGCACAGTGCCCTCATACGATGGCGCATCTAATGGCGTGTCATCGTACGTGTTCAGCATGCTCACCCATCCAGTGCACGGGAGTGCACCACGTCACTGCTCCACAGCTGCTCGATCTCAATCCAGCTGTCCAATTTCTCGTGCACCTCTTCTCGTAAATTAAATCCGCGACCAGCGAGTCGAACGTGCGCTGCTCTCTTTGTGTAAGACGCACGACCACTGTGCCACGTCTGCACTTGTGTCGAGTTTTGATTTAACGCTCGCACACTCTCGACCATTAGATCTTGATCCAACGGTCGAGATCTGATGGCATCGATGAAGAAGGAGAGCAGCGATGGCTGTTGGGGTGCTTTGGGCGACTGGGATGGCACCACGTAGCACCATCCTAGCCATTCATCTTCCAATACTTATATATGGTGCCACGGGTGTCGGATTGGATCGATTCTTGCACCGTTGGGCTGCGATCGTTGATCCAAACCCATCTGTGTGGTTGGATTCTTCATCTAAGGTTTGGATTTTTACCACCTTGCCCCTTGACCTCTGATCTTCCTCAGACTGCATCTGATGCTATGGAAGTCCGATCAGTGTGATCTCGGAGGTGTTGGACTCCGATCGTCGCCCTGGTCAGATTCATACGGTTAGATCTTCAATCCGAGGCCCTGAAATGTTCTTGCCCTATCCTCTGGCCACAATAAGAAGCGAATTACTATACAATTTGTACAAATTAATCTAAATGCATGTTGATGCATGATATGCAATATTTATAATGCATGAGGCTTCTATGACTCTAGGGACATGCATAAATAGACATTTTAGGCCAATTAGATGTGTACACATCAACTGTCCTCTAAACTCAAAAATCCAAAAAAAAAATAGAAAAGAAGGAAAAGAAAAAAATTTTGCTTCCTTATGGAATAAGGCGAGGACTTGGGCAATCTACATTTTGGTAGACACCCGGGTGCTGTTGAGTTTTCGTAGTTAAGTCTTTCGTAGAAATTTCTTTTCATTGACAAAAAACTTATGCTTGAGTAATTAAATCCTATTTTAGTTTATAAATAGCATTTAGTTTAATTTTACGAGACTAAAAAAGGATAGGCATGAGGGTGTGATGTAGACACAACTATTTCACATAAAATGTCTATTTATGTGTATTCCTAGCCTTATAATTGAATCTAGCATTGTAAATATTACATCGCATGGATCATCATTCATTTAGATTAAATGGCATAAATTCTATGATAATTCACCTCTTTTAATGTCTAGTGGATAGGGCGGTTCATTTAGGGTCTCGGATTGAAGATCCAACCATACGGATCTAATTAAGATGATGATCGGACTCCAACACCTCTGAAATCGCCTTGATTGGACCTCCGTAGCATTAGATGCAGTCAGAGGAAGATTAAACCTAAGGGGCAAGGTGACGCAAATCCAACCACAAGGATGGATTCAGATCGACAACCGCAGCCCAATGATGCAAAAATCGACCTAGTCCAACAACCGTGGCACCACTTAGGAGTAATAGAAGATGGACGGTTCAGATGGCCCCATGTAGAACCATCTGAGCCCTCCAAACCACCCACAGCATCACCCCCTCGCTCACACCCTTCGATTTGGACAGTTGGATTGCCATCCAACAGCCTAGATCTTGCCACGTCGCCCCTTCACATCCATGCCTCATGGTCTGAAGAAGAACTCCATCCCAAATCTCGACCGTTGGATTAAGATCCAACAATCGAGAATGCATAGAGGAAAATCAAAAGCATGACAATCAGCGCTTGTAGCTTAGCGGTCACAGAGCACAATCTCAAGTCGCAAGCATGAGTTCAAGCCACAATGAGCAGATTAAATCCGCGAATAAGCAAGCACAGAGAAATTCAGTCGTTAGATCTGATCGAGCGGCAGCGAAGGTGGCAGCGTGGCACTCTCAGGTCTGCCCAATGTGAACGCACGTGATCACATGCAGGTAGACACGAGGAAGCACAATCTATAAGAGCGATCTTCGCGCAATCTCAGCAACTCGATGTGCATCAGACGATCCTCACAACACCACGTGTCACGGCGCTTGGTCGCTCGCCTCAACAGCTAAAGAAGAGGCACGTGACGTGGCCGATCGTGGGCACTTGGATCTTAATCGGACGGCTCTTCTTTCACGCATGCTTCAACAACACTCACCTTCAGCAACACATGCATCTGTCACTAAAGGCTATAGAATTAATTCTAAGGCCTTGAAATAACCTTTTTGCCCCCATATCTTCACCTATAAAAATCCTACCCCTCCTACACATTTCACAATCCATTCCTTTCTCTTCCTCTCCTCTCCAAAGCTCTAAAGAGTTAGTCTCATACCTAGGATGCTCCACTAGAGTTTATAAAAATAATTTTCTCGTCCTCTCGCCCCCATTCATGAAGTGCCCGTCGTTGTCTTCTTACCCCCTTCAGGAATCGAATCCCGCTGCAACATCGTCCTACTTCATTCTCCTTCCTCCAGCTTCGTTCTCCCTCATCCAGCATCTCACCACCATCTTCCGACTGTTCCGTCAATGTAGCTGTCCCCTAAGCACAATCGAGAGGGGTTTCTCTCATCTTTATCTTTTTATCATTTTTTAGAAAAGATTTATTTTCTACAAATAGTTGTAATAGACTCTAATTTATTTAAATGTAATATTTGTTCATTCTCTCTCTTTCTTTGTATTATTCTCTCTCTTCTGTTATTTATTCTTTAAGTAGAGTAGCTCATGTAGATTGATTTTTACTGACTAATCTAATTTGTGGTAATAATTTCTAAAGATGACTTTTAAATCAAACGTATGCCTCCCCGTATTCGACCCGGGACTCACCAGACTTTTGGTTATTTTTATTTGATTAGTGGATTTTTCACAACTACCACGACAAGTTTTAAAACTCGATTTTTCTTGCGTAAAATCTCACCTATCAAGAGGATAATGTGCTTGGCTAGCGAGTCTCAACCATCTGCGCAATTTCATTGTGCACATTTGCCATATTCACATTACGTTGCCTCTGAATAGCAGCATTGGTCTCCTGTATATCAACCAAGGTTTATTAAATCATGCTCATTTTATCAACCTTGCTAGGGCCAGATTGAAAATTTAGATTGGGCCTAGGTTTTGCAAGTTGATACGAGTGCGAATTTCATGGTTGGGGTTGATATTGTGGTCTAGAATTTTGAGGATTAGAGTTTCCTAACTATTTGCAGGGGCAAGATCGATGTTTTATAAATGCTGCATTGTAGAATAGTCGAAATTGCTTGAAAACAGATAAAATTTATAACTCGAATGAAAGTCCGAGGTCGAACACAAGGAGCAAATAGGAATTCACACACTAATCTCAATAATGCAAATGAGCACAAGAATTTAAACCACAAAATGATATTCAATAAATACTAATCTGTCACTTTAGATATTCAATGAATTCTCATGTATTTTGAGGCAATAAAAAGGTAGAGAAGCTAAAATAATGGTAATTTAAATCACCAATTATTCTCTAAGCATATATATCAAGCATTCAATATCTCAACAATATCAAGTATCAAGCCTCAAATCAGTCATCGGGTCAGATGACCAGACGACTTAACCATCAGATGCTACAGTGCTTCCCTAGCACTATACTTCTTCTCTTTCTTTCCTTCCTTGGCTTCTTCCCTTTCTTCCTCTTCTATCTTCTTAAGCTGTTCTCTTCTTCCTCTTCCTTCTTCTTTTGTTTTTCTTCTTCAACTGCTCTCTTCTTCCTCTTCTCTGTCTGTTGCTCTATCTGTTACTCCTTCTTTTCTCTTCTGCACGAGCCTTCTTCCTTCTACTCCTCTGCTCTCTCTTCTTTCAAGCTCTTCTCCTCTTCTTCCTTTCTTTATGCACAATGGAAGCAATCCAAGTGTCATAGAGAGCAAAACCCCCCTAACCCCCACCCTCTCTCTCTTGTTCCTCCTCTTCTCTCTCAAATCAAGCAGGTCTACGGGTAATCGGTTCAAAGCCTAGACCTACGTGGCATGGCCGTGGACGAGGGCATGCGTGGGCACGTGCGAGGGGACCTCACCTCATGCTACTAAGGTGATAAGGCAGTAGCAGAAAATCAATATATGCGTCTCTTCATGGCTGTCAGCATATGCGGTGGAACTAAAGTCTGACACTGTCTTCGGCTGCAACAGGGTTGAAGCTTCTTCACCAATTGGAGCACAAGGCCGGTCAACATCTTAATTCATTTGTCCACACACGTTCTGGGAAGAGTTTCGCATCTCCTGAAGCAGGAACCTGGGGCTATCAAGACCTAGAGTGAGCTTCAAGCAAGCTTGAAACTTCTCAGTAATGGCGGCTGAAGTTGGCACCTGAAATATAAGAACACAGGCTTCTCACCCCAGTTAAATAACTCAATAGGGTCATCGGTGGATGAGGAATGCAGTGGTGGTGGTTTTGTGGTGTGGGAGTAGGTGTAGTGGCAAGACGGTGACGGGGATGGTCATGAGAGGGTGGGTTATTCGGTGGGTGTTTTGGGTGGATGGGAAAGCGAATAGATAGAGGGCTTTTGTAGAGGGCGGCACGGCGGAGCTTGTGGACTACTTGGTGAGGGGGCTGGTTGTGTGTAGTGGGCGAGAACCCTCGCCAGAGTGGTCGCCGGAGATGGAGGAGATGAAGGCGTTTGGTGTCGTCGGTGGTCAGATTTGGAGAATAAAGAGTAGGAGAAAGAGTAGGAGAGAGAAGGATATTAACCTAACTAAAGGACGACGAGGATGAGGAATTGGCATCGGCTTTGATTGGCCGACGCTGGAGGTGAAGTTGACTCCGGTGGGGGAGACGATAGTGAAGAAAGGGGTCTGGACGCCTTTGCTTTAGCCGGTGAGAGGCGGAGGAAGATAAGGAAGATGACGGGCCACTCGATTTGATCGTCTGAGGGTCGAGAGAACGGGGTCAAGGAGGCTCACCGGAGCATAGGTCGAAGCCAGCCGTGGGAGAGGAAGAAGAGGGTTTTGTGGCCTTAAACCTAGCTGAAGAGCACGGCCGTGCCTTGGGGATCCTTTTATAGGGTTCAAGAGGCCGGTTTGAGCTTGGAAGCCAAGCTTCCAAGCTTGGGATGTTCGTCGGAATAGGATACCCAAATCTCTCATGCGTTCACATAAGATATTGGGAAAGTTTTAGGGCTCATGGATGGATTCAATGGAAAGAGGACTCCTCAAGGAATCTCCCTTCCAATTTTGGAAGGGATTGATTGATCAGAGAAGAAGTTCTCTTCAATCAAAGGTCGTCGGAGTTGTAGGAATAGGATTCATGGTAGTAGGGACCTATGTGTGAAAATAATGACAAAGTTAGGGGGCCATTTGCAAGGAATTTAAAAGTTAAGGGCATATGTGTGATTAGACAGGACCAAATTGCAAACTAAGTCAAGACAGTCTCAGATTGGGTCCAAATTTTGGTACAAACCTAATTTCGACCTAGGGAATCCAATGGTGAGGTTGGATTTTGGTTTTGACCAAGTTTTACTGGGTAATTTATGTAAAAACCTAAATTATGGCAAATGTTAGTCTGAGACTATTTTGGGTCAAGAAGGGTTCTAATGGTCAAATTAAGCATACCAATCCCTAGAGAATTTTTTTCTATGAATTTTAGATGATTTAGGCGAATTTTATCCTGACCAAAACCTCAGTTAATTAAGCGGATCTGTTTTAGGGTTTCAGAAGTCATTTAATTCTCAAAACACGCAAAAACTCATTTCTGTTTGTACTAACCCACTTGTTGGACATTTAAGGTCAATTGACCCTTAATTACCCCTTAGGAAAACCTATGATTGTACTGCATTCATGATATGATGATAAAATTATAGTTTTAACCCTATTTTCTTGTCTTTCTCTCAGAATGATTATGCAATGACTTAAGGCTCTCTGGTGGTTATGTAGGAGCATTTATTCCTTGATAATAACTAAATTGAGCTAGTTATGACTCATGATGGTGCTCCCATCACTAACCACGAGAAGTTAGGATGATTATGCCACCCAGGATTGTAAGAATTGGAGTAAGGGTTATTCTGGATGGCATGGAGTTCCTTAGAGGGTTGAGAAACACCAGTGAAATCAAAGTATTAGGGTTCAGAGTTCACCCAACTCCAAAACTAAGATCATAATTGGATAGATAAGTATCCATCCCAGAGTGGTTGTAAATGTTATGCACGACCTTCCTCCCTGTGGGCAAACATGCACACGTGCTTTGCTAAGAAGAAGTGGCTTTTTGGAGTTGACGAGTCAAATCCTCCAACTTCTCAATAATAAAGACCTTATCCAATCGATTGGCTACCAACTCCATGTCAACAGAGGAGGATAGGTCTCGAGCCTTGTGTGCTCCTTGTGGGTGTGTCGTGTTAATACCCTTGTTTTGATATAACAAAATTATGTTTTTATTGAGGACTAACCATTACAAGTTAAGTCAAATTATAGCATTGGGTGCGTTCTCACCAACATTTTTCAAATACATCAAGGACAAAGAGGACTTGAAGGCTTTTTATCTTTATTGAGTCTAGAATAATATATGGAACCTCAATAAGAAAACAAATGTAAGTTTTCATTTTTCACAAAACTCGATCTCTTTTAAACCAATGTCAATTCTATTATTGATCGACCAAAATTCCTTTTTGATTGAATAGACCTTGATTGGCCAACTTCTTATTTTAATTGATCAAGGACCTCTAATGGTCATATTCCTTTTTGATCAATCAACCCATTTGATTTAATCGATCAAAAGTATTCCAACAATCGAATTTCTTTTGAAATCATAAAGTCAATCAATATAACATTTTAATCGATCAACATTAAATCGATCAATACTTTGTTTTAATCGACCAACTTTAATTTTGATCAACCAAACATTTATTTTGATGAATCAAAGCCGTGTTTCCAGTATTTTCAAAATAGGTTGAAAAATAACTATAAATAGGACCTTCGACCCCCCTCTTCAAAAACACACCTCAAGAGCTTTCTAAGAGAAAAACACGCATACTCTCTCTAGTGCTTTCATGCCTCTGTGACTACAATTACTGCAATTCAAAGCACGCTCTCTTGCTATTCAAGAAAGCTTAGTTTGTTTTAATATTGTTATATTCTTTTATTCTGTTGTTCTTGATCTGGGAATCCAAGTTACATTGTAAGTCCCGTTATTCTTCTCTTGATCAGGTGTAAGAGAAGACATTTTGCAAGAGGTTATGCCACCCTCGTTCAAATGATACGTAATAGTGGATTTGACTAGCTTCGACTAGTCAAGAAAATCCTAAGCTGAGAGGCTGAGGTAGTGGTTTTCACTGATGACTCTACAAATAATGGCGTTAATTCCATTAATTAGAGTTAATTTCAAGGGTGCATGTGCATAATATCATTTTATAGTGGGCTCGGGGGGCAATACATGCATATTATCTAATTTCTACATTTAGATTGCTTATAATTAATGTTTAATGACCATGTGTACAAGTACATAATGAAACAGGTCTCAGATGAGCAATCTGACCGTACGGATGGATCCGGATCAATGGAGTCTAGCGGACTCAAAATCACCTCAATCCGACCTCCGTAACTCCCACAACAAGCCAGGGAATTTCTGATCGTTGATCTAATGATCGACAACCAAAAATATGCCATGTGTCATCCGTAGGGGCCTCCTCGCAAGCTCGCCTCTCCTCTTCACCGCGTGCCTGCGTGATGGCCATCGTCAGATCACCATCAGATGGTCTAGATCGTGCCACGCTGCTCTCCAACATCAACCGCATGATCGCCATCAAATGGTTGAGAGTGAGTAAGGGAGAAATCAAATGCACGACAATCCACGCTCACAACTCAACGGTCACGGAATGAGATCTCAACGTGCAGCCATGCGTTCGAGCCACCTAAAGAGGATTTAATCCACTAAAAGAGGAGCACAAGCCCAATTGACCGTGCAATCATCATCCAGCGGTGAAAGAGAGGCCACACGGCTCAATCTAACACATGTGATTCGATCACGCATGTGATCACTCAAGATCTCACGCGCCATCATACACGACCTAAGAGTGCAATCTAGAGCACAACCTCTCACTCAATCTCAGCCTTCCACGCGTGATCTAACAATTGTGTCTTCTCGTGCGATCGTGCACGATGGGCGTGATCTGGAAGGGCATTGAGGCTCAATCTCAGCCATGGATGAAGCATCTGACAGCTATCCTTTGTCCATTCGCAATCCAACTGTGTGCGCAACTGGCCGCACTGTGCGTGCAACTGTGTGCAAGCATGCACGCAACTGTATGCGAGGTGGCTGGGGATAGCGTGTGTTTGGGCGCGGATTTCATGCCAAATGATTTTCTCGCATTTAGCTTATAGTTTTATATAGCTTGTAGTTTATTTTCTTTAAGCATTCCTTTAGTTTTGTTGCCTACAATTGCAAGACCATTTTTTTAAGAAGATTTTGATATTGTAATTGTTGTCTTGTGCTCATTCTAAACTAGGTTCTATTTACACCATTTTATGCTTCATCATGTCTTCTTATTATGTGTAGTTTGTAACCCTACTCTCTCTCTCTCTGTGCAAGCAAACCAAAATAAGCATCATGTGGAACTAAAAATGAGCAACTAATTGTTTACGAGTGAAATCAAGGTTTTAAAAGGCTGCATTGTAGTATAGCCGAAATCGCTTTGAAAACAAATAATATTTATTACTCGAATTTGAAGTCTGAGTTCGAACACAGGGAGCAATATAGAATTCAATCTCAAAATTGCAATTTAAGCACAGTATGAGCAATTTATAATGAAACTCCAAGCAATAATGATATATCAATGAAATCAAATGTCAATACTGTAAAAAGAATAGAGTAAAATGGTGATTTGAATCACCAATTACTCATCACAATGATAGCTAAGAGATGCACAATATCAATTAAGAAGCTCAAATCAGACGTCTAATAGTAGGATCAGACGTCTTAACCATCTGATTCTATAGTGATTTTCTATCTCTGCTTCTTCTTCTGTAAGCGCTTCTTCTCTTTCTTCTTCGGCTCTGTCTTCTTTCTTCCTCTTCTTTTCTTCTTAAACTCTTCCTCTTCTCTTCTTCTTTCTCTACTCTTTTCCTTCTCTTTCTCTTCACGCAGAGGGGGAAAGGGTCTTCAGATTTGGCTAAGTGTCAGCCACTTCTCTAGAGAGCAAAAACCCCCCAAACCCTTGCACGCTCTCTCTTTCTCTCTCTGGGTCACGCTCTCCCAGAGCCTTGTACAGTACCGGATATTCGGATCAAGCGCGCACCTGGGTTCAGACTCACTGGTAGTGGGTGGTGAGCGAGGAGTAAGGCATAGGTAGGTCAAGTGATAGGTGTGAGGAGGGACCTCACCCCTTGTGTCTGAGGCAACATGCCCCAAGCACAAAAATAATTTATTCTGCTGCAAGGGGTCTTCCATATCTGATGTGGGACTATGTCCCTAGCTTGTTCTTCACAAGCATAGCTGCTGAGGAAATCGGTCGATCTGAAGCTATGGAACTCCTCACTTCAGGACCTGGAAACCTGCAGGTATTGATTCCGCCCACCTGGACGCTTCACCTGGAGCTGCAATGGCTAGAATGGGCTTCAAGCTTCCTTCGAAGCTCTACGTTAATGGCTGAGGAACTTAACACCTAAAAACATCAACAAGGCCTTTCGGCCACATCAAAAAGCTCAAGAACGATCACCGGAGCATGGCGAGTGTGATAGTGGTAGTGGTGTGTAGTGAGCATGTGTGAAGAGGCATGTCGACCTCGCGGAGGGTGGTCAGAGAAGCATGAGTTCGGCAAAGAGTTTGAAGGAGCAATCAGCCTAACGAAGTTAGGGCTTTTGCTCCTGAGGTCGAGGCGGAGGTGTGGAGCATGGAAGCGGCTGCGTAGGTGATCTGTGGTGGCCACTAGCGCTTGCCGGAGGTATGCCAGCGAGATGGAAGACGGAGTCACGAAGGGCGTTGGAGAGGTCGAAGTGGAGTGTCGGAGGTACTGGCGTGACGTAGAAAAGCTAAGGAGTCGATTGAGGTATGTAGCGGACGATGGGGGGCGAAGATGGTGTCGGTTCTGGTATGGCCGACGTCGGAGACGAAGCTGGCTCTGGTAGGGGTTGGACGGTGAGGATGAAGGGGATAGGGACACCGACTGGTGCTGCTCGACACGGAAGAAGGTAGGGAAGGGGGATCTACCACCAGTATTGCGGTCAGACAATGAGGAGAGGCAAGGAGAGTCATCGAAGCTCACAGAGCACTTCGACCGGAGGAGGAGAGAAGAATTGGGGGTTATCCCAGTCGAATTCGAGCGTGCCCCAAATGATCTGCCCTGGGGAGTCTTATATAGGCCGTTAAAGAGTGCTTAGAGCTTGGGAAGCAAGCTTCCCAAGCTTAGAAGGTGTTTGCACCTCAAAACACGCCTATAATAACGCCTTCTTATGCTATTTTCTAGCATTAACTATGTATATTATAATCCTATAGCCACATTTGTAAAAACGGTTGCATGCATGCATTTAATCAAGAGAGGAAGAGGAGTGAAACAATCACCTGCATAGTTACATTTTTCTTCAAGTGCCTCCTTGCAAAATCACCCTCTTTTTATTTTTCCTCTTGATTTCTTCTTTTCTCTCCTTCCCGCGGCTGCACTCTTCCCGCAGCTGCATGCAACGCAGCACTTCTTCCCGTCACTTCTCCCTGCCAACGCCGCTCCCTATAGCTGCAACTTGCGCACCCTCTCCCTGCTGCAGCCGGCACGCCACTCTCTCCTCCTCTATAAGTAGCTGCAGCTTCATCCTCGCAACGGAGGCTGCTGCAGCAACAAAAAACCCGCAGCCATCTTCTCCACCGCTTTCCCCTCCCATACGTCGGCCCTCCGTCGAGGAGGCACCCGGCGAGCAGGAGAACCCACTGTGGTGCACACCACCACAGTGGGAGCACTACCGCCCAGCTCTTCGACGAGCCGGTGGGCGTGGTGCATTCCCTCGCTTCATTTTTTTTTCTTTAACGCCATTGCCGCCGCTCCAAGCTTCGAAGCTTGAAGCCACGGCAGCAGCAGCCACGCAGCAGCAGCAGCAGGTCCTCCCGCTCCTCCGCGACCGTCCCTGCAGCCGCCCGTCGACTTCGCGCTCGCCTGCAGGGCCATTCCCCGCTCAACCTCCGTCCTGACGTCCTCGCAGTTGCACCTGTAGCCGTCCACCGCGCGCACTGCAGCGGCCGGCTACGGCCTCGTGCCGCCCCCTGCCCTCCTCCGCGACCCTCCGCGACCACCTGTAGACCTCCTCCACACTCGCTCCTCCATGCCTTCGCCCGCCCGTCGCCTTCGCGCACGCCTGCAGGAACCCTACGCGAAGCCGCGCCTGCATTCGCCGTCTTCAGACGTCTGCCTCCGCCTTCAGACGACGCGGCGTCAGACGTCTTAACTCGCGCGTCCGCGATCTCTCGCTCGCCCGCTCTCTCTCTCTCTGCTGATCTCTCCCGCCCGCTCCCGCTCTCTCTCTCACGTATTCTCTCTCTCTCTCTCTCTCTCTTTTTTACTCACTAACAGACACACACTCACAGCAACGCACACACACACACGTTCACCGACGCACACACACCTATACCAACACATACACACACACTCACACACTTATAGTACCATATATATATAAATATATATATACATACATACATATATATATATACATAGTATATCTATATAGTTATGTATACATACACATATATATAATATATATATACATATATATATAATATATATATATATCTACTTATATATACATCTATATACTTATATATATATAGACATATATACTTATATACATATATATATACATATCTATATACATATATATAGTAATATATATAGTAATATATATATATACTTATATACATATATATACACATATATATCTATATATATATATATATATATATATCTATACATATATAACTATACATTTATATATATATATAGATATATTTACTTATATACATACATATGTACATATATTTTCATGTTATTTATTATACGCTGTATCGCGGGAATATCTGCACCAGTTGCTGATATTCCCTGATACACGCGTACAAAAAAAGCGTGGTCCCATACATCATCCATCCTCCATCCACACTCCACGCGGCACCTAGTCGTGTTGGTTGCGTCTCTCTAGACGTCGACTGACTCGACATAGTGCTACACTCCATCGCCACCTCCACGCCCACCCCTTTATATATATACTACATATATATATATACATACTATATTTACTTTCTGTCTATTTGCTTTTCTGTTAGTAAAAAGATAAAAAAAATACATAAAAAAGAAAAGATAATCTTTGACTTGCAAGTACCTTGTCTTGCGAGTAGCAAGACTTGTTTTGGGACTCTGTTTGGATAAAAGCCAAGGACACAATTTTGAGGGTGTGCCTCAAGAACAAGGATTACCATAAAAAAACCTAAATAAGAAAAACACCAAAAACACAATAAACGAACGGAAGAGACGCGTTTTAAGGAAAACATAGAAACTCGACTTTAACCCCACTTCCCTGTGTTCGACCCTGGGCTTGAAAGTGATAAGATAAAATGAATTAGGCCAGGTTAAAAATTTTGTAAAGAGATGGTTAGGTCCAAATTAGGTTAACCACTATACACATTTCAACGATAAAAATATCATATTAACAACCTATTCGGGCCGACCCATCAGAAGGTTACCGAAGTTTGAAACCCAACTCTCTCATGCATTTGCATGAGAGATTGGGAAAGAATTGAAGCTCAAGAATCGGTCCGATTGAAAGAGAATTTCAAGAGGGATCTCCGGTTCAAATTTGAGGAAGTTCCATCAATCAATCGAGGAAAAATCCTTGGTAGATTGTCGTCGGAGCTTTAGGATTAGGATTTCTCTACGGTGGGGGCCTTTTTGTAAGGAAGACAAAGAAGTTGGGGGGCTTTTTGTGAGAAGTTCAAAAGCTGAGGGGCTATTAGAGGTAAAGAAAGTCAGACTTGAACCAAAGTGCAAAATAGGTCGAAATGATCTCAGATTGGGCCCAAATTTTGATACAAATCTAATTTGGACCTAAGGAATCCAATGGTGAAGTTGGATTTTGGTTTTGAGCTCGTTTGACTAGGTAATTTATGCAAAAACCCAAACTAGGGTAAATGTCTGTCTGAGACTCTATTTTGGGCTAAAACGGGTTCTGATGGTCAATTTGAAGGTATCAAACCCTAGAAAATATTTTTTTATGAATTTTAGAGGGTTTAGGTGAATTTTATCCTGACCAAAACTTCAGTTAATTAAGCAGATATGTTTTTAGGGTTTCAAAAGTCATTTAATTCTCAAAACATGCGAAAACCCTTTTTTGTCTATTCTAACCCACTTGTTATCCTTTTAAGACCATTTGACCCTTAATTAACCCCTGAGAAACCCATTGTTGTACTGTATTCAAGTTATGATGGTAAAGTTACAGTTTTAACCCTAATTTCTTGTCTCTCCCTCAGAATAGATTTGCAGTGAATTATGGCTCTCTGGCAGTTATGTAGGAACATTTACTGACTTAATTAGGTCAAAATGAGCTAGTTATGGCTCATGATGGTGTTCCCATCACTAATTGATTCGAATTTCACCTCCTTGAGATCGACACTCGTACTCACCTTTTCATATTCATCTTTAAAATTGATGTCATAAATGCTTGCTACAACAAACGAATTATCCTTACATGTTTTTTGACGTCATTCACCTGGAAGGGTTTCCACTCAAAAATCAGGTGTTAATTTTTTGGTTTATAGTTATTCATTTTTTAACTGTGGTGAATGATTTTTTAAGTTCTATTTTAGATAGATATTACACTATTCAACCCCCTCTAGTGTATACTTGATCCTTTAGGCTCCGCACGCACTTACATCTAGTATCAGAGCTGAGTTCTACTTCAGTTAGGATGTCAAAATCCTCTGAGATATACGCTGAGGGTCAATCTGCTATCAGACCACCCCTATTCGATGGCATCAATTATGGATATTGGAAAATCAGAATGCAAATATTTATGGAATCGATGGATTACAAAGTATGGGATGTGATAGCATCCAAATACAGCAGCCAGAAAGGAAGAAAGGAGTGGCCAACATAGCAAACCAAAAGAACATACCCATTCATAACACCAAAGCCATAAATGCTATCTTCTGTGGTCTATCCAAAGAAGAATTCAACAAAGTCTCCGCTTGCAAAATCACATACAAGATCAAGAACATTCTTGAAGTCACTCACGAAGGGACTTCAAAAGTGAAGGAAACTTGAGTCAATCTCCTTACCCAAAAATACGAGCTTTTCTGAATAAAAAGGGAGGGACCATTAAGCAGATGTATACGAGATTCACTGCCATCATCAACTCTCTGAGAAACCTGGATCAGACAGTCACGAATGAGGTGTTGGTTCGCAAGATACTGATCCCATCCCTTACAAGTGACTCGGAAGCAAGGACAACCGTGATTCAGGAATCAAAGGATCTCTCGGTGCTTCAATTAGATGATCACATAGGTAGTCTAAGGCCTATGAAGTTCAACTTGAGCACATGAAGGAGTATCCCTCCAGAAAGCAAAAGAAGTTGCACCTAGCTAACCTTTCTAAGATTTGATCGATGAAAGGTAAAGGAAAATGATCCTTCTTGGTAGCCATGTTTAGCTTCCTATAGTCGATGCAGACCCACCATGAAGTCGCGGTACGGGTCGGGATGGATTCACCCTTTTCGTTCTTTATGACTATGAGTCCTGCTTTCTTGGGCAAAATTTGGGTAGGACTCACCCATTGGTTGTCTAAAAAGGGATAAACAATGTCCACATCCAGCCATTTAATGATCTCCTTCTTTACAACCTCCAGCATATTTGGATTTAGCCATCTCTGAGGTTGTCTAGAAGGTCTTACCCCCTCATCCATGTAAATATGATGAGTACAATACGAGAGGCGAATACCATGGAGATCAACAATACTCCACCCTATAGCAGCCCTATGTGCTTGTAATACCTAAATCAATTGTTGTTCATGTTCTGGGGTCAAGTGAGCACTGATAATCACTGAATATGTCTCACAATCGCCTAAAAACATGTATTTCAGTGAATTAGGTAAGAGCTTCAATTTAATCTCAGGTGGGCAAAAAATAGAGTTGCAGATGGGAGAAGAATAAACAACAAAAATATGATAATCCTGATACGTGTGATTTCTTACCGATTCCCACCTATGACATGTTTGGTCGTGATTTCATTAACAAGAAAATTGTCCATCCCAATCACGCCATCCTGCACTAGTGGGGGAGAATCAGGAAATGATGGATCAGGAGAATCAGAATCTGAGGTGTCATGATCAAATGAGAACCCCAGACAATCGGATCTGTGGGATGAAATGTGAAAATCCGTGGTCTCAGTCTCGTGTGGATCGAGATCTAAAACAATGAAGATGAATGTGACATTGGGTCACTACAGAGGAGCCCAATGTTCCCACAAAATGCTGAGTCCTCATCTTCACCATCCTTCTCGATCATATCACAATCGAAGCCTTGATGCCCTGAATATATCCAGTCCAAGTCGTTCATTCCCTAAGGCTATCTCCATACACCCAGATGCACAGTCGATGTTTGTGCGGGCTATCGCCAAAAATGGGCAACCCAAAATAATTGATGCATCTCAAAGATTAGGAGGAACCTCCATATCAAGAATGAAAAAGTCCGCTGGAAAGTAGAATCGACAGACTTTTACAATCACGTTCTCAACCACCCCCTCAGTGTTTTTACCGATCAATCGGCCAACTAAATGGTAACCGAGGTGAGTTTTAACTCCCCAAATCAAAATCAATCAAATACTACAGTGGTAGTTAGGTTGATGGACGAACCCAAATCAAGAAGGGCCTAATCAAATAGAGAATCCTGCAAAATAGGAAATGAGTGGGGTACCAGGGTCTTTCTTTTTCGATGGTAAGTCAGCTAGAATAACAGCGCTAGCCTCCTTTGACAGTACCGCCTGTCGTCCGATTTTCTGCTATCGCTTCGAGTTACAATAGTCCTTAAAGAATCTAGCAATAGCAGGGATGTGATCAATTGCACCAAGGAGTGGAACCTGAATATGAACCTTTTTAAACATGGCCTTGAGGTCCTCATAATTCCGCGTACCTTTTTTCCTCTTTAAATCTCATGTGAAAGCCTCAGGAAAAGGGATAGGAGTCTCAGAGTTAATAAGTCTTTTGCCCTTATCTACTGTAGGTGGCTCCTAAGGAGAAGATGAGCCATCCTACAGTAGGAGGCAAGAAGAATCATGACCCACCTACCTAAATGGTGGGTCCTATGTGGTCATCCCACTCCTCAATGTGATAGTTGTCACATCAACATACTGTCCATGAGGTGGTAGAGGAGCAAAAGGAGCAGAATAGGTGGTGTCGGACCCGAATAGGTTGTTAATATGATGATTTTATCGTTGAAGTGTGTATAGTGGTTAACCTAAATCGGACCTAACCATCTCTTTACAAAATTTTTAACCTGGCCTACTTTATTTTATCTTGGTCACTTTTAGGCCCAGGGTCGAACTCAGGGAAGTGGGGTTACAAGTCGAGTTTCTACGCCTTTCCTACAACGAGTCTCTTCTTTCGTTTATTGTGTTTTTGGTTTTTTTTTCTATTTAGATTTTTTTTTTGTAATCTTTGTCCTTGAGGCACACCCTCAAAATTGAGTTCTTGGCTTTGAGCCAAAACAGGGTTTCAAAATGGGTCTTGCTACTCGCAAGACGGAGTACCCGCAAGTCGAGGATTATCTTTTCTCTTTTATATATATTTTTTTATCTTTTTACTAATAGGAAAGCGAAACAGAAATCAAGTAAATATAGTATATATATATAGGTATATATTATATATGTATAAAGGGGTGGGGGTGGAGGCGGAGATGGAGTGTAGCACGATGTCTAGTCAGTTGTCATCTAGAAAGACACAACCAACAAGACGAAGTGCCGCGTGTAAGGTGTAGGATGGATGGTGGAAGATGAATGCGAACACGCTTTTTGTACGCATGTATCGGGGAATATCAGCAACTAGTGCAGATATTCCTGCGAAACCACGTATGGTAAATAATGTGAAAATATGTATATATATATGTATGTAAATATATCTATATATATGTGGTTATATATAGGTATATATATGTATGTATATATATATATATATGTGTGTGTGTGTATATATATATATATGTATATATGTATATATATAAGTATATGTATATATAGATGTATGTATAGATATATATATGTATATATATGTATAAGTATGTATATATAACTATATAGATGTAAATATATATGTATGTATATGTATATAGTAATATATGTATATATAGATATATGTAGCTAGATATATATATATGTATATATAGATGTATATATAAGTAGGTGTGTATATATGTATATATGTATATATATGTATATATGTATCTATACTTAGTTATATAGGTAATAATATATATATATATATAGATATATGTATATTTATATGTATATATGTATATAAATATATGTATATATGTAAGTATATATATGTGTATATATATATATAAGTATATAGATGTATATATGTATATATATTTATATATATATGTATGTATGTATGTATGTATGTATGTATATAGATATATGTATATAGACTAATACATAGTTATATAAGTACTAATATATGTATAGATATATGTAAGTATATGTGTGTGTGTGTGTGTGTGTGTGTGTATATTTATTTATTTATTTATTTATTTATTTATGTATGTATGTATATGTATATAAGTATATGTATATATGTGTATATATATATATGTATATATATAAGTATATAGATATATATATATGTATGTATGTATGTATACTAATACATAAGTATATAGGTACTACAATATGTATAAATATAAGCATATATATATATATGTATATATATATGTGTATATAATAGTGTATAGGTGTGTGTGTGTGTGTGGAAGTGTGAGTGTATGTGTGTGTGAGCGTCGGTGAAGAGAGTGTTGTGAGAGAGAGTGTGAGAGAGAGCAGCCACGCTGCTGGAGGCGAGGGCACTGTTAAGGCGTTTGGGCTTCAGGGTCGATGTCTGATCCACACGCACATGCGCAGGCAAGTATTCACGTAGAGAGGAGCGCGCATGCAGGAGAGTTGGCGCGAAGTGGCTGGAACGGGCACTCGCAGGCGCGGGCGAAGGGACCGTGCACTACAGATGAGTGCGGGCGACGCGGGGCGAGACGCACAGGCGGGCGCACGCACGGGTGAACGGCGATAGCGGCGCACCGGATGACCGGTAAAGTGAGAAGCTCACCGATCACCCCACTGTAGCCACAATGTCGCGCAGACTGGCATGAACAATGGCTACAGTGGTTGGCCGCGCTGTGCAACCGGGTACGGGCAGTTGTGTGAGTGTGGACAGCTTGGCACGCGCAGTGGAGTGGCTCCGGTTGCTGGCTTGCAGGCGTGACCTCGCGACAGAGCGCGTGGAGGAGGGTTGGGTCGCGAACGAAGGGCGCGACAGGGTGCACGGAGGTCTGTGGGTGTTGCTGGGGTGCTTAGCCGGCCGCTGCAGAGGCGCACAGAGGCCGGTTGCAGGCGAAAGAGAGCGCGACAAGGCGGAGAAAGTGGGAGGCGGAGAGGCCTGCACACGTGCACTGGGTGCGAGGGTGCCTGCAGGCACACGCGGAAGGGGCTAGGGCTGCTGCTGCTGCCACCGAGCTTCGAGCTTCAGACCTTGAAGCTTGCAGTAATGGCTGAAGGTGCTGGAACGAAAAAAAAACTAGAAAAGAGCCACCACGCCCACCGGCTCTTTGAAGAGCTAGGTGGTGGCGGTCTCACTGTGGTGGTGTGCACCACAGTGAGGGCTCCTATCCGTCAGGTGTCTCCTCGGAGGAGGAGGGCCGGCGTGTGGAGGGAGAGGGAGGAGATGGTGGCCTGGAAGGAGAAGGTGGTGCTGCAGGTTCTTTGGCTGGGAGGACCAGGCTGGCTTTGAAGAAGAAGCCGCCCACTTTATATAGAAGATGAAAGCCATGCACGGCCATGCCCTGGCTGTGCATGGCTCATGCATGGCCTCGGCAGGGAGTGGCAGTCGCAGGGAAGGGCTGGCAGGGAGAGGGCTGCTGCAGGGAAGCATGGCGCAAGGAGAAGAAGAAGATGCATGCAGCCGCGAGAAAGATTAAAAATCAAGTGAAATAAAAAGTAAAAAGATGGTGAATTAGCAGAGATGCACTTGAGGAAAAATGTTAATTGCAAGGCCACTTATTTATTCTCCTCTCCTCTCAATTAAATGCATGCATGCATGTATTTTTACAAATGCGATTATAGAACCCTAATATGCATAGGTAATGCTAGGAAATAGCACAAGAAGGCACTATTGCAAGTGTATTTTTGTGGTGCAATCAATAGGCGATGTTTTACAGCAAAGTCGGCTGACCCTAAACATAACCAGGTGGTGCAGGAGGTGCCTATAATATAGCATGCGTCTATCCCCATGGTGCCTAGAACCTAGGTGGGGTGCCTTGGTTCAGCACATACCTCGGATTTAGGACAGGTTGGGAGGGCAAGGCTCCCTGTAATCTATGTTCCTGCAACAGTTGATTCTGCGTGTTCTATACACTCTAAATCTGATCAGCCATGGCTTTCATGATCTGCAAGCTATCATGAGTTGATTTTCTCATGGATTATTGTAGTTCCTGTTAAGATCTCTATTTTGATGAAGTAAAATTATGTTTTATTTGTTGAGGTAATCTATCGAGGGTTTATATTATCGTCGTCGTAGTTCAAATCCTCAATCGATCCAACAACAAATACAATTTATAACTCAGAATCAAGAAATGAGTCTGAGGTCGTTCATTGGGAGCAAGTATTGCATTCACGCGCTAATCTTAATCAAAATAGAAATGAGCACAATAATTAAGCCAAGAATTATGATATTCAATGAATAATAATCTGCTCATGATATTTAATACTAAGCAAGAGTATATCAAGAGTTTAATGAGGTAAAAAGATGTCTAAGACAAAATAATGGTGATTTGAATCACCAATTATTAGCACATGTATTAATTATTCAAATAATTCTACAGTAGTTTCAACCGTGCAACTTAGGTGCTTAAATATTCCAACAGTATCCAAATCAGATGTCGCTTTTACAAGTCAAACGACTTAACTTCACAGCACCTCAGCAGAACACAAGGCTCTCTCAAGAGCCTTTCTCTTTCTTCTTCTTAGCTTCTTCCTTTTGCCTTTCCTCTCCTTGTCTCTTCTTTTCTCCTTCTTTGGCTTTTCTCCTCTTCTCCTTCCCAGTGACTAAGTGTTGCATAATGCACAGAGGAGCAAAACCCTCCCCTCCCCCGCTCTCTTTCTCTTTCCTTCCTCCTCTCTCAAATATCCGGATAATCGGGTATACGGGTATGCACATAACTGGGTCCAGGGCAGCAAGCGTGGGTCGCAGCCGAGGAGTGAGATGGGCTTAGGTGGGTTGGGTCGGTGAAGGTGTGAGGGGACCTCACCCCCAAGTGTCTGAGGCGATAAGCCTGAGACACAAATTCAACTTATGCATAGCCGACGCCTCTTCCATGAATGATGTGGGACTAATTGTCCCTCTCCCTTCACATACGCTTGCAGGTGAAGTCAAGCTAATTGGCATAGATGCTGGCAATGAAGTTTTCAATTGAGGACCTAGATGTGAACCTAGGATGCAACCGCATGGCCTGGAGGTGTAACCTAGGGCATGCGCGACCTTGAGCTCGAAGAACGTGGTGGCGGTAATGGCAGAAATGGCAGAATCTAAAACTCACACAAACGGCCTCATAGCCCAATTAAAATACCTCAAAAGCTTCGCCATGGTGTGGCGAGTGTGGTGGCGGTGGTTTCGTGGGTTGTGGAGGTTGGTGGTGGTCGAATGGAGTCAGGCACGGCGTGCATGTGGTGGGTTGGTCGACGAAGGGTTTGGGTGACCAATAGGGTGGAATAGATTAGGGCTTTTATGCAAGTGGATGAGGTGGAGCTTGTGGAGTATGTGGCGAGGCAATTAGTGGCTTGTGGTGTGCTCGCGACCTCGCCGAAGCTTGGCCAGAGCAAAGGAAGATGGAGGGGGAGGTCGGTAATCGCGGGTTGAATCGAGAGTTTAAAGAGAGGAAAAAAAAAAGAGTAGAGGGAGAGATGAAGAGATAGGACCTAATTTAATGGGTGAATAGGAAGGAATACGAGCACTGGTGTGATGGCTGGCGCCGTGGAAGAAGCGTGTGTTGGTGCTAGAGCACCACGATCGTTTATTTTAATGATAACAAAACACTTGTTATTTAGCATTTGCTTTTGAGTCCTAGCTTTCAGGTCAAATTGCAAATGGAGACAAGTGTAGAGACGGAGTTCGAGCTCGCGTCCATGGTAGATTGGAGGAGCTTTACAGAGTAGGAGTTTCGCGAGGAGCGAAAGCGTGAAGTCAGAAGAATAGGATAGATGTCTTTTCTATCTTGTACTTTGTATCTCTTTGTCATTTGTTATTTTCTTTCGTAGTAGCATATTAAAGAGACTCAAAGTATCCTCAAAGTAGTCCTAGGTACACTTGCACAACCCTAGGATACTTAGGCTTTTCATAGAGAACCTAGAAATCCAAGATAGGCTTCAAACAGCCTGATCAGACGTCCAATCTGACTTTCAGACGTCTAATCTTGGACTTTAAGACGTCTGACTGTTGACGCAGACGTCCAATAACTTAGGCTGGACTTAGTAGGTTCTGTCTTTTGATATCAGACGTCCAGACTTTAGTTCAGACATCCGATGGTTGTGCCAGACGTCCAATTAGTGGAGCGTTGGCTACCAAAGTAAACGTTGAGGAAAATGACTATTAGGCTTCTATCAGACATAGACATCCGTAGAGGACCCCAGACATCTAATATGTGATCGTTTTGCCTTGACTGACCCAAAATCGCTTTCCTAGACTAATATAGTCATTTGGACCTTGGGAAATCCATTCCCACAGTAAAATAGGTTTCCAAACGTCTTGACCTAATGCCAGACGTCATGTACGTCGTCTGATTGATTTACACTAGAACCCTATTTAGGTCTGATGAAAGTCAGTAAGGGAACCCGTCTAGAATTAGATGTCTGACTTAGTTCCCAGACGTCTTAAGAGTGACTTCAAGACGTCTGATCTGTTTCCCAGACATCTGATGATCCTATCAGAATCATTAATGATTCTGATTTCGGCCTATTCTACCTTGGGATAATTCCCAACGGCTATGGAAGCCTTCCAAGGCCTTCCAAAGCCTTCCTAGGCCCTCTATAAATAGAGGAGTACCCTTGCCTTGTTTACACACACCAAGCAACACATTTCCACATCTTTAGTGTCCTTTTGATCTTGAGAAGAAGCCCTAGCTCTCCAAGCTTTTGTTCCACTTCAAGAGAGCTTCATCGTTGTTGTGCACCCGCTCTCCCTCCACAGTTACAAGAGCGACGAAGTGCCACTGAGTGATTCACACACCCACGTCATCAAACTGACGCACTTCCACTTAAGGGAAGATCTTTTACCTATGGTATCCAGATTTAAGTACCTACTTTGTTGGCTCTATAGGATTGTTGTATTTTATCTTTATTTATTGGTTGGGTATGCGCATTGCAAATTCCCGTCACTATCGAGGGACAAAATCCTTCTCATGAAGAGGAGGGGTTTGAGGCACGCTACCCTCATTCAAAGTAGTGTTGCTGTATTGAGGTTTAGTCACCCTCATTTAAGTGACTGGGTTAGTGGATTTGATCGACTTTGTCGGTCGGGAAATCCTAACTCGAGAGATTAGGTGATGATTTTCACCCAGTTTGGGTTTCCACCTAAAAAATACTTGTGTAAATTGTGTGATTATTCTTTTTGTGAGATTGTGATATTTTATTCCGCATTTTAGATATATTTCGCAAATCTCACCCCCTTCCGTAGGGATTTACAGCGTGTTCCTTGAGGGAGACGACAGCGAAGAGAGGGGGAGACAACCCTTGCTTTGGCTGGAGAGGCGCGGATGAGGATGAGGAAGAAGATGGACAAGCCAATTTAACCATTGGCTGCCTATAGGATGAAGGGGACGGAGGTTGCCGAAGCTAGGGCAGAACGTGATCGGAGAGGGAGAAGGAAGAGGTAATTGGACTCAAAACCTAGCTAAGGAGGACGGTTTGTCCTAAGGGGTCCTTATATAGATCTCAAGAGAGCTCCTTAAGCTTGGAAACCAGGCTTGCAAGCTTCGAAGCTTCTCGAAAATAGGAGACCCGATCCTTCAAACGATTCGCATGAGGATTTGTGCAAGAATTAGAGCCCAAGATGCAGCTCAAATTGTAGGGAAATCTCTCAGGAGTCTCCCTTCCAATTTTGGAAGGGATCCTCCCATCAATCAGGGAGAAATCCCTACTCGAAGGTCGCCGGAGTAGGAGTTCCTCTGTGATAATGGTGGAGGGACCTGATTACAAAGAAGATGATAAAATTAGGGACCCATTTGTAAGGAATTCAAAAAGTTAGGGGTGCATATATGATAAAAAGAGTCAGACTGGACTGAAATGCAAACTAGGTCAATATAATCTCTAATTGGGCCCAAATTTTGGTACAAACATAATTTGGACCCAAGGAAGCTGATTGTGAAGTCAGATTTAGGTTTTGACCAAGTTTGACTAGGTAATTTATGTAAAAATCTAAATTATGGCAATTGTCTAACTGAGACTCTATTTTAGGTCAAAATGGGCTCTAATGGTCAAATCAAGGATGCCAAACCCTAGAGAATATTTTTATATGATTTTTAGAGGGTTTTGGTGAATTTTATTCTGACCAAAACCTCAATTAATTAAGCAGGTCTATTTTTAGGGTTTCAGATGTCCATTAATTCTCCTAACGCATGAAAACTCGTTTCTCTCTGCACGAACCCTCTTATTAGACTTTAATGCATATTTGACCATTAATAAACCCTTGCGAAAACCCATGGATGTTTTGCATTCATGATATGATGGTAAAATTGTAGTTTTAACTCTGGTTTCATGTTAAACTCTCATAAAGGATGTGCAATGAATTACGGTCCTTTGGTGGTTATGTAGGAGCATTTATAAATGGATTATGACTAATTAAAGCTAGATATGGCTGATGATGGCATTATCATCATTATTGTGAACTAATACGTCAAGATCACGCCCTGGATCAAAGTGAAGATTATCTTTAGTTAATGTAATTCTTTTATATTTCTTGAGTCTAGAATTGCTGTAAGGAACCTCAGGATTAAAGACACACCTTTAGAAGTCGTAAAATAAACATCTAGATAGTACTGATCAACCAAAATATTAGAATTGATCGATAAAATAAGAATATTAATCAACCAAATTAGCCTAATGGTTGATGCATGTGATTCTACTCAACCCAGTAATTAAGTTAATTTCACTTAATTAAGAGTAGAAGAAATCACTTAGGTTAACTCGAAGTTGTGTCGGTTGTGTAGTATAGGGTCGAATTAACCTAACATTTTAGAAATTTTTACTGGTTGAGTCCAGATCGTTCACTAGGAGGTATAATAATTTTCTCCAAATTCACCAATTCTCTTTTATTTCTCTGTAAGTTTAAAAGGTATAACTAGGTTGATTTTTAAAACATGAATTTTGTCAAAATATTTAAACTATAAAGAATATACAAAATTCTATATGCAAAACATATTTACTCAAAATGTTGTACTTTATTAAGTAAACATGTTAGTTTTTCAATTCAATTTCATTCCAAGAAATTAAGGCAATTCAAAGTTATTCTATTAAAACATGCTTTTTTACAATTAAGAACAAAAAGTAATTAAAAATGATGCAAGAAAAGATTTTCTTCATTTATTTCTTCAGCCTCTCATCTTCTTCTTTCTTTTATTTTCTTCTCGATCTCTCGAACTCTTTTCTTACCTTTCTTCTTTTGTTCCTGCCTTCTCCTCTTCCCTTAGTCTTCTTTTGTTCCTTAATATTTTCCTTCCTTAGTGCCTATGCTTTAACACTTAGCTTAACAACCATCGGCTTCTCTTTTGCTTAAGTTCTTCAGCTGAACTGGGTTTTTTTTTATTTTTTTAACCAAAATTTATTTTATTTGCGGCGAGGTCCTTTCAAAGATATACAGCACCCTGAGACCAGGATGGGACCAGACCCTACTCGATCCTCGCCTAGTTTCAATAGGTTCGTTTTCAGTTTATTTCTTATCGGTTTACAGTCTTGAGCCATTTCGGCTCAACCCGACCTCCCAAGCCACTCTCGCCCTCCCAGGGCACACATTCTCTGTCACGCCCCCAAGGGCGCACACCCGCAAGCATAAGCCTGCCCACACACATATGCTCAAGTTCAGATCGAATCGGTAACCGGTGTGCTGAGCGCTGACGACTACATATCCCATGCAACGAATTACTTTTATCCCCAAGCGTGCGCTCGTGAACAAGCGATGTGGGACTAACCTACCCCTTCCAGACCCAACTTCAAATGATCGTAACTTTCTATCCAGAGCTCCAAATAAAGTGATTTCAAGTTTGTTAGAAAGCTCTAAGGTTAATCTACGTAATTGCAGGGTCAATTTAATGTTTTGATGATGTTTTCCTCTTTAATTTAAAAGATGAAATCAGGGGTTCCTACGGGTTACTTTTAGCTTCGAAATGAAATTAAATCAGCAGAGTCCTCAGATGGACTTCTCTCTCTTATTTAAAGGTCTGTACATGTTATATAAGTAATTCCGCATCTGTTAGAATAGAGTTTATGTTCTTAAGACCTTCAGGACCAGCAGAGAAGCTATTCACTTCTCTGAAAGCTTCAGAGTTCCTATTTCAGACTTCAATATGTGCAACAAACACTTAAAAGTGTTTCTAATCAAGTTAAACAAATTCTAAGGGTTATAATCAACTCATCTAGGCAGGATTTAAATTCAAATTTCATCAAAATGTTTCTCCTGTCAATTTGGGTTCGAAAGTAACCCAAATTGACAGGAACTAAATTCTCACTAAATAAATCATCTGAACTCACTTTAATCACTTTCAGATCATCAAACAAGTTCCCAGAAACAATTTTCACTCCTCAATACCTCAATTCAAGCTTAGATCTCCATTAACAGACTCATGTTTGACTGTGGAAGCACAAAAAAGTGACTATCTGTTCAAAGCTTCCTCCCAAGAAATCAAAGCGTCAAATAGAGTCTTCTCATCCTCAAGAACTCATTCAGATCTTTAGATAGGTGTTCTGACTTTGATTTCTAGGGTTTCAGGCTCGCCGCCTGAACTTGAAAATATGTTTGTTCGACAGAATCATTCAGAGGTTATTACAATGTTCTAAAGGTTTAAATAGCTTCAGTACACTACACTGAAGCTTCTGAGTTCATTAAATGCTTCTCAGATCTCTCCTAACAGGCTTCTCCAACTCTGTCGGAGTTGGGGAAGATGAAGTTCCTTCTTCAGCTCCAGTGGTTAAATCCTCAAATAAACATTCTTAAAATGATCAATGATCCATTTAATATCATTCTGGAGCTACTCAGCAAGTTCTAGAGGCTGAAACACAAGAATGGCTCGCCGGAGCTTGTCGGAGCTCCGGTGAGTCCAGAAAATAAGAAAAGTGTGCACAGATTGATTAAACTTGCCATTTTTGATTTAGAAAAGATCATGTGCACAGATTTAGATCTTTTTCAACTTTTTATATATGTTAGTAAATAAGGTAAATATTATGTTTAAGCCTTGAATTTACATTTTTGACCTTTTTAGGTTAATTTATTAGATTAAGTAAAATCACTTAAGTTATTATATACTTAGGTATATATTATATTTAAGTTACTTAACTTATTAATTAAGAGAATGATTAATAGGATTTCGAGTCCAATTATCAACTATATTTTTAATAATGTTACTTGAATGATAAAATGTCATCTTTAACTTATTTTAAGGTCCTTGACTAAATATCCCTTATTCTATAATTAACCCTTATATATTCATAACCTTAGCTAATTAACTAGGAAGACTAGTTAATTAAGGGTAATTAGAGATCATGATGAGTGTCTCATCGATGGTCAAATCCAATTTTCCCGCAATTGATCAACTACCAATTAAGTAAATTAATCGATCAAAATAAAATTGATCAACCAATTTGGTTCGAATGATTTTTTTTTCAACATTCCAAAAATGCTCTATCTTCACCTATAAATATGGCTTCAAACCCCTCATTTCAAAACACACCTTGAAAAACATATCAAAGAGAAAAGGTGCCTCCACCCTAGTTCTTCTACGTGCTTTCATGCTCATTCAACTACGTTCTTCAAAAGCATGCTGCTCTGCACTTCTGAAAAGAAACTCAGTTTGCATATTTCAATTCCTTGAGGTTTCATAGAATTAATTTCTATATTCATTTTACTTCATTCATTTCATTGTTGGGGTTCTTTGTGTTGGAATTCTCAACGTTGTTTATGACTTCTCTATGTTGGTAAAAGAGAAGTGGTTTTTAGGAGGTTGTGCCACCCTAATTCAAGGGGTACGTTAGTGGATTGACCATCATTACCTAATCAGAAAAATTCTAAGCTGGGAGGCTTAGGTAGTGGTTTTTACCCGTAGGGGTTTCCACTATAAATCTTTGTGTATATTGTGGGATTATTTTTTTTGTGCCATATTTTTATTACAATCGATATCACACTTGATCTTGTGTTTATGGCCAAGTAAGATCCACGGCACCCTCATTTGGTATCAGAGCCTGACCGTGAAAGAGACGTCACACCTCACCTTCACATAGCCGCAACAACAAGTCTTATGGAGGGGCAATTATTTTTCCAACCACCACTATTTGATGGATCATATTATGATTATTGGAAAAGAAGAATGAAAATTTTTCTTTGAAGCAATGGACTTTGAGATTTGGCATATCATTGAGTCCAAATATATGCCAAAGAAGAAAGAAGAAAAAGAGTTAATGAAGGAAGAGAAGAAAGCAACAAATAATGCTAAAGCCATGAATGCACTATTTTGTGCATTAATAAGAGAGGCATTTGACAAAGTTGCTTCATACAAAAGTGCATGAGATATGGAACCAGCTCTCTATCATGCATGAAGAAACCACTAACGAAGAAATAACATGAGATGATTCCAACCCAAGTTCGAAATCAGCTATCGAGGAAGAAAACCACAAAGATGGAGTTACTCATCTATGTCTCATGGTGCCAACAGAATCAAGCAAAGAAGAGGTAAACTCTGACCTTACTTTAGATGAATTATTAGATGTATATCATGATTTATACACATTAGCTAAAAAATTAAAAAAAAAAAAAGGAACTTCAGGATAAGTGCTTTAGTTTAGAAAATAAAAAAGATGATTTATCTCTAGATTTAGAAAATAAGAAAAGAGAATTAGATGTAACAAGAGTTGTGAATGTAAAGTTCCATGAGAAGGTAGAAGATCTCAAGGAACAATATATTCACTTTGAAGACACACTTAATGACCTCAAATATTCTACTAGAACATATGTAGAAACATGTGAGGACATTAAAAAGAAAAATCAAAAGAAGATTAGGCATGCATTTTTATATCAAAAGGCCAAGAGAAGAGAGTTCAATAGACCCTCTAACTTGAAAGGAATTAACAACCACGAACCTAAAAGAATATGGGTACCAAAAAATTTTGTGGAAAATTGTGCTACAGGTTATGGGAAAGATCAATATGAAAACAACTATTGGAGATGTAACTTTCAAGGAACCAATAATCATCGACTTGGCTATGGAAGATGGTGGCATCAACAAAATCAATGGATGCCAGATTATTGGTGGAGACCTCCTCCACCTAAGTACAGCTATTAAGTATAACTCCTTATACCTTGCAGGTATGATTTCTCAATTTAATTCGTTATTTCCTACTTAGATGTAAATAAGTCTTTACATAAGATTAAATGAGCATTGAATTAGTTAAATAGGGGGAACAACCTAATAGGAGAAATCAAAATAGATTTATTCTATAGCTCTGTCTTATTTGACAAAAGGGGAAGAAAAATAATCAACACCAAATCTTGATATGGGATCGTTATTTGAGTGGGAGAATCAGGATCACAATCTACGTGGCATTTAGATAACATCTTTAAAATATATATATTCTAAATGCATTTATTTTTAAGCAGCATGGTCATTCATTTAACTCTTACTTATCACTTGCTTTTATAGACATCCTTCTAGACTATCATGAATTTTATCATCTCCTTGATAATTTTCATATGTTGACCATGATTAATTTGACATCGTGCTTATTAGAATATTACTTGAAAAAGGAAGAGAAAATGCCAATTTCATTCTTAGAATTTCACTTGTTTAAGTATGATTGATAACAAAGACATTTGATATATATCTTTTTGTTGATAACAAAAAAGGAAAGTAAAATATGCATGTTGATAGGAGGAGTAATTCTAAAGTAATTATTTATTTTCTCACATGCATAATTATAATTTTGTTATCATCGAAAAGGAGGACAATGTTGAGACCTCTATTTTGATGAAACAAAATTATGTTTTATTATAAACTAATCTTTCAAGATCACGCTTGCACAAATCAAGTCAATTATCCTCTATGTGGATCAAAGTGAAGATTACCTTTAGTCAAAGTAATTCTTTTATATTTCTTGAGTCTAAAATTACTGTAAGGAACCTCAGGATTAAAGACAAACCTTAATTAAATATTTGATTGACCAATTAAATATTTTATTGATCAGCAGACCAATTAAGTAAATTAATCGATAAAAATAAAATTGATCGACCAATTAAGTAAATTGATCGACTAATTTGGTTCGAATGATTTTTTTCTCAACATTTCAAAAATGCTCTGTCTTCACCTATAAATAGGGCTCCAAACCCCTCATTTCAAAACACACCTTGAAAAACATATCAAAGAGAAAAAGTTCTTCCACTCTAATTCTTCATCATACTTTCGTGCTCATTCTACTACGCTCTTCAAAAGCACATCACTCTGCGCTTCTGAAAAGAAAACTCGGTTTGCATATTTCAATTCCTTGAGGTTTCATAAGATTAATTTCTGTATTCATTTTACTTTATTCATTTCATTGTTGGGATTCTTTGTGTTGGAATTCCCAACATTGTTTGTGACTTCTCTTTGTTGGTAAAAGAGAAGTGGTTTGTAAGAGGTTGTGTCACCCTTGTTCAAGTGGTACATTTGTGGATTGACTAGCATTGCCTAGTCGGGAAAATCCTAAGCTAGGAGGCTTACGTAGTGGTTTTTACCCGCAACGGTTTCCACTATAAATTTTTGCGTATATTGTGGAATTTTTTTTTGTGCATTATTTTTATTACAATCGATATCACACTTGATCTCGTGTTTGTGGCCAAGTAAGATCCACAACACCCTCAGTTCCTCCTTAAGCACCTCCAAAGGGTTGGCCCACTTTGGAGGGTCATTAGCAGCTTCGTGCAGCGACTAATAAATCGAGTGAGACTACTGCTGAGACAGGAATGGCTGCTGCCTAGGGTATGTGTTCTGCGCATTCCTATATTGTCTGGTTTGGTGGTGCGGATCTTGTTTCGGTCTCTGTGAATTACCAATCAAGGAAAAATTCAAATGCTAGCACCAACCAGGGTTATACATCTCTGAGTACAAGTTATTACGCCCATAACCTTGGATAGCATTGACATCTTCATAGGTCGAAGATGTCTGAGACGTATACTCGTCAAGGGAGTACGTACTAAAATCATCATGGGGTGCATAACCCTGATCATAAGGTGCCAGATCCAAATTATTCACGGGTTCCTGATACGTAGGATCCCGTAAAGATGGAGAAGATACATCCCGAGTGAGTAAATGTACTCGAGCAAGAGGGGCTCAGGATGCAGAAGGGTGGGGTGCAGCAACATTACCGAAATATCTAGGTCGAGCTCAAATCAGTTCATCGAGCTTCTTATCCAGCAAATCCACTTTGTCAAGCTTCTTAGTAATAATATCCATGTTGGCTTGGGATGATTCGGCATGAGCCTTGTGGACATTAACTAACTGCTGTCCAGGTCGCTGGAACTGGTTCATTGAGGCAACATTCATGGAATTCTCCACTAAGGACTCGAACAACTCAAATGCACTGTTCTCATCTTTCGCGAGGAAAATCCTGCCACTAGATGCATCGACCAAGTACCAATGTGTGTCATCTAGCCCATGGTAGAAAATCTAAGCTAAGTGTCATCTGCACACACCATTGTGTGGGCATTTCTTAAGGAGATCGTGAAATCTGCCCCATGCACCATGCAACTTTTCCCTCGGTCCTTGGGAAACAATTGTAATCGCATGCCTCATTGCATTGGTTCAACCAATCGGGAAGAACCTTTTGAGGAATTCACGACATAAATCTACCCAGGTTTCAATTAGCCTCCTGATGGTCTTGAACCAATATGAAGCTTTGTCCATGAGAGAGAACGATAAAAGCTTCATGAGAACAATCTCCAAGTCTACATTTCTGGGTCGAACCATTTCTATGATTCAACTCAGATCCTCAATGTATTGGAAGGGGTCCTCATTCGAGTTTCCATAGAAATAAGTCTGGATCAAACTTATTACATTCAGCTTAAGCTCTCCGCCTGAGGGAATCCGGACTTGAGGTGCCACAATCATGGTTGCTGGATCATAGAAGTCCAACAGCTATTCTCCGCATGGTGGATGCTGCATTCTATCCAGTGTATTGAGAATCCTATCAATGTTCTGTTAATAACGTTGCTCAAATGCAATGACCCTGGCTTCCAGACGAGCCATTGGGTCTTAGTCCTCTGGACCTTGACCAAGACCAGGACCAAGATTAGCCATTTTAGCTAACCGAGAAGAAGAGGGTTGAGAAGAAGAAGAACCTGGTGATGCGAAAACTTGCCTTCACCGCCTTGGGTTTGGTTCCCAAGGTCCAACCAAAGTAGCTCTAAGAGACCTCCCTTGCATACACCAATCAACACGGGTTGGTGTAGCCAAGCCAAACAAGGCTAAGGCTTTGGTAAACAAATTAGTCCTAAAAATCAGGTGACCATATTTTTCATTAATGTTTTAATTCGTGAAGAAAAATTCATTATAAAATCGACTGCAAATAATCCCAATTTCCTAAGCTAACCCAGCCAGTCTATTATGAGGGGACTAATAGGAAGATTCTTCCTTTAGCTTATACCTCTGGTTCCTTGATACCCCTTAGACGTGACCATTTGGTACTACCCCGCAGAGTTGGCACTGGGTTTGGCTAAAGAAATTGTGATGACCCCAACCAATTGACTCGACTCACTGACTAGTCAATGAACTCAATTGAGTCCAAGCTAGTCAATGTGGTCTCTATAAATGTAAACCCTAAATGTTGTGCCTAAGGTTTATGCAATTCTAAACAATTCAGCTAGTGGACCAAGTATTCAGAGCAAAAACATTCTCTACGATGCAAATGGAATCCACATAAGAATAAATTTGGCAAGTATATTCCTTTTCAAATAATCTTTTCAGAAAATATTTTTATAAAATTTTTACTATTTCGAGTGATTAACGTGAAATTTTACCTAGAAGGGGGTCAAATAATGCAGATTGACCCCGAGTTGGTTTTTCTTCCTGAATTAGTCTCGAATCAATCCAAAAAGTTGGTAAAAATATGTAAATTAAATCTTACTTGATTAGCTTTCAAACCCCACCAATTTTAGGTCAATCAGATCTATGTGCCATTTGGAATCTATTTTTGAAAATAATAAAATTTCAAATTTCAATCCATATGACCCCCTTGTACTTTGCAAATTTTAAAAAATTCCATAATGTGAATTTTTCAAAATGAATGGTGGCGTTGGAAAGCTAGTTTGAAACTCTATGATCAGCCTAAATTTCAAGATTTTTGAATCATTAGATATTCGGTAAAATAATTTTTAATCCATAGAAAAACTCCTGGCTGAATTTCAAAAAGTGGTAAAAAGGCTTTTCAAAGTGATATTAAAAGCAAAGAAGCCTTTTACCAAAAATCCCTTTTTTTTCAAAATTTGCAATTTTTTTTGTGTATTTTTTTAAAGAAATAAATACTTGACCTAAGAGTCAATCAAATCCTAAACCTAGGGAATTGATACCTAAAATCTTCAACTGCACCTAATGTATGTGCAAAATCTACTTTTGTGTACCTGCATACCAAAAACAAGTAGAGGCAAATATGTCTTAAATAAGAGTGGCAATCAAAAATCAAAACACGCGCTGCCTCCCTGGCAATGGCATCATTTGTTAACATTGGGAAATCATGCTTTTGATTCAAATACGTCGTAGTATAGACGCGAAATCCATTTCAACAACAAAATTTATAATGAGACTAGGTGAGTCCTGATCGATCTCAAGGAGGCGTGGTTTTGCGAATTTGATTCTGATTTCTTTTTCTCTCTCTACTCATTTAGAATTGCATTCCGATTTCAATAACGTGCAAATAGGATTCACCAGTTGCATTGTTTCTGCGAAGTATGTATGCGTAAGTGAGAAAGATCACGAATGTGAAGGTGTGCGTTTCCATTCACACTACTTGAACTAATCTCATATTTCCGTCGAATTCCTATCTAGCAAGAAGTGTTTATATTTTTCGGAATCAACATATTTATTCACATAAAAAGGAACTATGATCCAATTGAATATAACAAGAATTTTATTGCATTGAATCACGTCATTTGCAATCGATTCTAAAGGAATGCTTGTACAAGGAATTTGAAATAGCTAAATCTACTCTAACAAAAAAGAGATGCACGCATGGAAACCATGAAGAGTTTATGCGTTCACTCTGGGAGGTAGAAATACTACGCTACTAAGCAAGAAAATAATGCATAAATTAAACAATGAAGAATAATTAATTCTACTTGAAATTGGGGCACCAAAGGTGGTCTCTGGTGGGGGTGTGGCTTGAGGTGGTAGGAGGGAAGGAGGACGGCCAAGGTGGTGTTTGCTGACCTCTTGAGAAGGTGGTAGAGGTGCTCTTGGATGCGGAGATGATGCTATGGAGGACGGAGCTCGTGAAGGTTGGAGTGATGAAGGTGGATGGTAGCGTCCAAGATGATTAGATGGATGGGTTGGGCAGCCACTTTGATGGTCTTTTTATAGATTTGGGAGACTTCAAGTGGCCATCCAAGAGAAGACTCTAGAGAGTCTTAGGTGGCAGCTAAATTTAGAGGAGAGTGGATCTTCTTATATCCACAATTGTGGATCTAGTTGTGGACTAAGTGGAGAGTAGGGTTTAGGTCTTCGAGTGGCACCACTTATGAAGTGTGGCTGCCACTTGTGTGGTGTGTGTGTGTGTGCGTCACCTAAGTGGTTGGGTGGACCACTTGGGTGGAGGCTAGGTGGTCTAGGTTGAGACCTATAGGTCTAGGTAATTGGGTTTAGGTAGGGTCCTAAAAATAGGTTCATACAACCTATTACTAAAGTGGTAAATGCAATTAATCTCTTCATAAGTTTAATTGGGTGAATGTGTGTGCAACTAAGAGAGATAATTCCCAATTAGGTTGTGTGTGTCAATTGGACTCTGATTGAGTCCAATTAGACTTGCATGGGTTGAAATTAGGGCTTAATTAGATTCCATGAGTCCAATTAGCTAGGTAGAGTTCAATTGACTTCTACTGAGTCAATTGGGCTTAGTAAGAACCCCATTTGGTTCTTAAGAAGGGCTATTGATGGTATACTAGGCTTAGGGTGTCTCTAAATTTTCCTAGGGTGTGTCATAAGTTAGCTAGGCCTAAAGAAGCAAGATGTAGCTTCAAATTTCAAATCAAGAACTAGAGAAGACTCCTGACATCCAATGACTAAGTTAGACAACTTATACTTCAGAATTGGAAGTCTGATAGATAGGTTAGACGTCCAATACTGGATCAGTATGGGCATCAGGTTCTGTTCGTGGGTTCTGCAGAAATTGGACGTCCAACACACTATCTGGACATCCAGAGGTAGGCTGGAAAGATGGTCTTAGGGTGTTCTAAGCTAAATTGACCTAATGGAAGGGTGGCTTAGGTATGGGAAGGTAGATAGGGCTATCCTAATGATGATAACATCATCATCAGCCATAACGAGCTTTAATTAGTCATAATCAAGAGACAACTGCTCCTACATATCCGCCAAAGAGTCATAATTCATTGCATATCCTTTCTGAGAGAAATACATTAAATGAGGGGTAAATCTACAGTTTTAACATCATATCCTAAATGTAGAGTAACCACGGGTTTTCCCAAGGGTTAATTAAAGGTCAAATGGTCATTAATGACTAATGATGAATCCATTTTAATGGATTTGTATTACGCCTAAGTAACTTTAATCTTAACTTTTAGGTTTGTTAATAACTACATTAAGTTGTAGAATATTTATATGCATCATGATTTAAGTTTATAACATTCTATAACTTAATATGTAATGATTTTGCTGTTTTTATGTGCAGGAATGATATTTAGAAAGAACAAGGGTTGGGGAGTAAATTTCCCCAACAAACAACCGGCGGCATTGTTCCCCATCCTCCGACCACCCTCAACAACCGCCAGCCTCAATAACATCTCCCCAACAGTCTCCTGCCAAAATTAGAAAAGGGATTTGAAAATCAATTAATCGGCGTGGGGGAGAGGAGTTAAGAGGAGGGGGGCAAAGGAGAGAGGGAGGATCTGCATCTTCATCCCTGCGGGGAATTTCTCCACCACGTGCACTGTGCCTGTGCTCGCTCCTTCTCCACCTTGCGCGCCCGCAGGCGAGCGCCCATCTCCAGCTGCCTCTCCAATCACCGCACCAGCCTACATCGCACCCTCCAACCAGCCCGCAAGCATGCACCCCTCTGCACACTCGCCTCGCCACCCGCGCCCGCAAGCACATGCCCTTCTCCAGTGCCAGCAGCCGCTCTGCCTGCCACCAGGCCTGCGCCTCAGCCTCCACCACCTTCAGGCGCACCACTGCACCAAGCGCTCACCGCAGGCGCACGCCCATCTCCAACTGCGCCATCACACCTCCAGCCAGGCACCTCTACAAGTGCCAAACCCCTCCGCAGGCGCTGCACGCTTGTACCCTCACCAAGCGCCCTGCAGGCACCCTTCTTCAGCGCTCGCAGGCACTCACTGCCACCTTGCACGCTCCTGCACTGCCCGCCTTCACCCTCCAACCGTGCCCGCAAGCACTCCAGCGCTCACGCCACTCCATCTTGCATGCCCCTGCCAGGCCGTGCCCTACTGCAGTGTGCCCCCCCTCTCGCCCGCACGCGTCCAGTGCTCCCTCCAGCCGCGCCTGAAGGGGCTGTGCGCCTTCACCACTAGCAGGCACGCCCCCTCCTGCAAGCGCACACTGCCCACCGCGCCCTCCAACTAGCCCGCAGGCGCTACACAGCCACACTGCCCCACAGGCACACCTCCTCCGGCGTTCTTCTCCTCTGTCAGCCAGCCACCTCCGGCCATCTCCATCGACGCCGCAACTTCCATCGAATCAGCCTCGTCTTCGCCAACCTCCCTTGCATGTGAAAGCCCAGCCGGTGCTCTCTCTCTCGAGGAGGAGGAGGAGGAGAGAGAGTGAAAGCTCTATTTTCTTTGCAATTAAAAATTACATCTAATGCCATTACCACTAGAAATTAATTTTGATTTATTATTATTTTATTGTGGCAAAATTGCGAATGCACACTCATATTTTCTGATAATTGCACGTTATTGTTATTCACCTGTTTCAAGATTGGTTTTGGGCTTAACATGTGCACCAATTTTCTCTAATATATGTCAATTGAAAATTACATAAAATCATCATCTATTTATTGAAGATTTAAGTGAGGGAAAATTGCACATATACCCTTATCTTTTTGAGTTATTGTGAATCTTCTTTCCATCGCATTTTATGTCGGATTTGACTAGGGATTTCGCACTTAACCGAAAGAATACGAAATAATCGAGAGTTTATTGCATAATTGCCTCCGTGTGGACACGACCCACTCTTCTGTGAGTGGTTATTTTTATTGTTGATTATTCGATTTTTCCACCACTTAAATACTACAACGCATAGTGGAAAATCGACTCGTCAAATTGGCGCCGTTGCCGAGGAGGAAACAGATGCAATAGATTCACGTTTTTTTTTTTTTTTAATATTCTGAGTTGCGTAATCATCTGATCATTTTTATTATTGTGCGAGGAATCTGACACGGCGACAGGTGCAGCAAAGCGATGACATTTACCCTGAATGACGCGCACGGCGGAGACGATCTTTTTGGTGGACCTTGACGCCACCTGGAGGCCAGAAACAGGAACACGTGGGCCTTAATCCCACGCACATAGGCTTACGGAGAAGCCTATTTCTGATTTAGTCAGTAGATCTTAGTTAGATTTAGTTTAGATAGACATTAGAATTAAATTACTATCTTTTGGACCCTTGTTGGGTATTTTTGGGAACGTGTTCCCAGTGCCACTTTATTTCTTATCACCCTTGTATGCAGGAGCGTATTTTTGGGAGCGTGTTCCCATTTATTTAGATTATAGGATTATTTGAACTGCATTTCGGTTAGTTAGTAGATTAGGTCTTTTTGTTATTATTATTAAAATAATAATAAATAAATAAATAAATAATCGAACTGCCTGCTAGAAGCTGCATATCTATAGGACGACCATCTAGGACTGAATGAGTAGCATCTAGTTTATTTTTATTGCATTGCATTCATACATTGCACGAAAAAAGCTGGAGTAAGGTACGTCTTCTCTTGAGCATCAATTACATGTCATGCATATGCATTGAACTTAAATCTAAGACCACTAAGTGCTTGAATCAAATTAATTCAATGGTCACTTTAAAAATTGGGACTGCTAAGAGGTTGGACCTTAAAATCTGTGACTGAAAATTGTGCAAAAGGATCCTGTTTGCGAAATTTCAAAAATCAAAACACGATCATATATTTGCACACTTGAGACACTGTGCACCTCACACATAAGGTCACTAGATAAATTTCTACCTCTCTTTTGCACCATAAGGGAAGTTAGTCAGAAATTAACAAGCATATCCACCAAGTTACTTCGGTTCCTCATGTGTGGGCTCAATTCGAGACTTCCATCCCTTGCGAGTAGGTTATAGGCACCAGCGAAGGTTGGCCTAGGAAGCGTAATTTTTTGCAAAATTTGTTTGGCCACCAATTGAACATTTAATTCTAAGACCTACAATCTACTAAAAAATAAGATCCCACTGAATTTGCATTTGCTTTGACAGTAGAACTCTCTAGGAAGTTTCTGCTTGTATTCTGCTAAATCCTAAAAGAGTTAAAACTGTTTTGCTTAAAGAAATGGATTACCCTTACTCCTATCATTTAGATTATCAGAGTCAATACTTCCCATCTTTTAATCAAGATCCCATGCCCCGAGCGTATCCATCCTTTGATGGGTACATTGATAATTCATGGGATCATTCTTATTCTTATCCTGGGAGTACTGGCTTGATAACTCCCACTTTTGAGTAGAGCCTAGGAGCAGGATTTCCCAACCCTGAAATCCCTACTTCCATGCAAACACCCAACCCTCCCACCCTTCATGATTTTCCGTATCGAGGTTGGACTGATACTCTTAGGCAATCAGAGCCTGAAATTGACTATCCTCCCCAACCTGATAATAGTAGCCTCTCCTCTTTTATGAAAGAAATGCAAAAACAGCAAAAGGTAATGATGGAATCAATGGGAGAGATGTTGAGGAATAGTCAACAGTTAAATGAAGAAATAAGACAACTTAGCTACACGCTTTCCAATAATTCTGATCCCTACCCATACGATCATGATCATGAAAATAATTCTGAGGAACCTAATGATAATAGGGATACAATTTTATATAGCTATCACTTAGACTCTCCCAATTAGACACGGTCACTAGAGGACAATGATCATAGTGATTATCCACCTGAATTATATTGGAGTCAAAAGCAAGGGAAGATGGTACCTCTTGAGGACCTTGACCCCAATGACAGTATTGTCCTTACCCCTACCAACCCGGGTCAAGGTTATATTGTTCCTATCACTTCCCCTATTGATTATTTGGGAGAATCCCATTCTACCCTTAGTGAGCCTACTCCTGACCCTCCACTTAGGGAATCAACACCCACCATTCAGCATCCTAAGGATTTAAATGCACCCAAGGAAGGTGACCCTAAGGGAATAGACAATGATCAATTTTGGTCTCATGGATATGAAGAGTCTATTTCACAGGATGGGGATGCCCCAGTAGAGAAACCTGGACTGAAAATCTGGAGTGAATCATAGGGGAATTATTTATCATTTGAGGATTTAGCTCCAAAGGATGTAAACAATATGGTGAAATCTAAATTCCTCCTTTCTTTTGAGAGTCATCCTCCATCAAAACAGAAGTTGATATAAAAGGACAAACAAAATAATGAGAAGTCTATGGGAGACTCTCGGGGACTAAACACGTCAATTGAGGATTTATACCCCGACAACAATAACGAATTCAATGATATAAGCTTGCTCCAAAATATTAAGACTAATCCTCCTTTAGAAATAATTAAGGATACTGATCCAACTCCTGTCTTCAGTAATGAATCACATATACACCCCGACAAATATTTGAGTGAACCAAACGAATTCGGGGATGAGCATAATAATAATGATTTAGATATTTTGACCCTGCCATCAAAGAGTTGTAATTTGGAGTCTACCCTTGATTCATATGACTCCGATCATTAATGTTAGGCAGGGTAATATGCAGTTGTCTACAACTGTTAGGGAGTATACACAATCTGAATCATTGTTGGAATTATACCTAACACCGACTAAGCCCTCATTGGACTTAACCATTACCTTCCAACACTACAAACAACCCTTATACTCCCTAACCGATCCTTGGCTCAGATCTCTGCTCATGTACATTGTTTCTAGAGAACATATTAGGCCAGTACATCCTCGGGTAGAATGGCGAGTGTGGATTGATGCTTGTACTTTTACTCTCGCCATCAAGGGTTTGAATTAATTGTGTATATCTTTTAAAACCCGTCCTGCTCTGGAGGATCCTTGTTATCCTCCACTTATTCTGTTTCGGGAGGTCCCTTTTCATATTCCGTTTATTATTCCTAGACCTCCCAAGGTAGCCAACGAGGTTCTTCGCTTTCATATCTTTTGGCGAGCATTTGCTATTACGTTGCATCATTAGCTCGCCAACATCCGTGGCTACCTATTTTCTAGACCCGCACTGTTACGCATATTTTTAGGGTCTAGCTTTTTCTATTTGGAACCAGACTTACAGGTTCCTTCTAAGTCTGGCTGCTGACAAAAAATGCAGCGCTTGTTGGGAGGCAACCCAGCAGTCAGAATAACACCGTTGTTAGGTGATGTTTTTCCTTTCTCCTCCTATTTTAATTTTACAATGGAGACATTGTAGGATTTAGGCATGGGGGTTGCATTTGCATTTTAGGAAGTATTCATGCATTTAGGTTAGCATATATAAAAAAAAAATCCTCTTTTCTTGAGCTGATTGGGTTAGCCCTAGCAAAATACCTTTGTCATTGGAAGTTTTTCTTCCGGAATTATTTCTTAAGTTTAGAATCCAGTACATTTATTTCACGTGCACGTAGACTGGGTAATGGATCCTTGAGGAAAACCAATAAGCATTTGTAGTCCACTGAACCCTTGGACAGTTCATAGGGAGTCAGGCATACTATCTTCTAGTAGATCCACCTCATATTTGTGAGAAGTAGAGATTACTGGTGCGCTAAGTCTAGTGCAAGGACTTTTAAGTTTTGGATAATTAGATGATGATACTTCAGAGTTAGGCATAATTTTCCCTCCTGTGTGCGTACTTTGTGTGAATTCCTGAGAGTCACCAAATAAGGTAGATACACAGAGATTGAGTCTTAATAAAGCTATAACTATGGTGGATGGTTACGACCGTCCTTCATAGAGTCCTCGGCTAAAGGAGGATAATAATGTCAAAGGTCAGAAATACGCCTGTCATATCCATTCCTTCCCGGTGCCAAAAATAGGCACTTCCACCAAATAAGCCACACAATATCCTCTTGACCATCATCATCCCGAATAATGCCTCATAAATAAAAGTCTATGTTGTATTATGTTGAAAATTTAAAAAAAAAAGAGAAAAGAAGAAGAAAAAGAAGAAATATTTATATTAAAAAAAAAAGGGTCCAAGTTATAATATAACATTATTTCTGAGGCAATAGAATACCCATCGCATTCCACCAAATATGACCCATACCTACCTTTTAGTATTTCTGATGGCCCGAATACTAGTTAAGGACTCTAACTTAGTTGTAGAGTTATTAGAACTTTAATTGAAGTGTGGATGCCATGTGAGACCACCAAATAGTAAGTACAATTTCTAAATCTGGCGAGATTTGTGATCTCAGAAAGAAAGAAAAGAGGGAGTGCCCAGGAACATCAAGAGAGCACAATTGTGTAGCCTCTCTTAGAGTTGACTTGTCTAATAGTCTAGAGATCTAGAGTTTGCGGTACTAGACTATATGTAGCACCAGATGAGTGTGTGCCACCAAATACAAATCCATTCAACTCAATATCTCCTACCTAAGCCAAACACCAGGGTCAAATTATAGATTATCCTCTGCTTTATCCCCGAGAAAAGTAGTTGCCTATCCCGACAGCAATATTTACCAAGGGTGAAATACGAACTTCCAATGCAAATTGGCTCTTTCACTTGGATCTGTTACTTAGGCTATTATCACGTCACATTTGTCTGGATCTCTAAAGTTTTGAAATAAGAAAAAAAGAAATCTTCTTATTACTTCTATTATTTTTTATTTTTGCTAGGGACTAGCAAATCTTAAGCATGGGGGTATTTAATGAATCCATTTTAATGGATTTGTATTATGCCTAACTTTAATCTTACCTTTTAGGTTTGTTAATAACTACATTAAGTTGTAGAATATTTGTATGCATCATGATTTAAGTTTATAACATTCTATAACTTAATATGTAATGATTTTGTTATTTTTATGTGCAGGAATGATATTTAGAAAGAACAAGGGTTGGGGAGTAAATTTCCCCAACAAACAACCGGCGGCATTGTTCCGCATCCTCCGGTCACCCTCAACAGCCGCCGGCCTCAATAACATCTCCCCAACAGTCTCCTGCCAAAATTATAAAAGGGATTTGAAAATCCCTTAATCGGCGCGGGGGAGAGGAGTTAAGAGGGGGGGGCAAAGGAGAGAGGGAGGATCTGCATCTTCCCCCCTGCGAGGAATTGCTCCACCGCGTGCACTGTGCCTGTGCCCGCTCCTCCACCTTGCGCGCCCGCAGGCGCGTGCCCATCTCCAGCCGCCTCTCCAATCACCGCACCAGACTACACTGCGCCCTCCAACGAGCCCGCAGGCGTGCACCCCTCTGCACACCCGCCTCGCCACCCGCACCCACAGGCGTACGCCCTTCTCCAGTGCCAACAGCTGCTCTACCTGCCACCAGGCCCACACCTCAACCTCCACCACCTTCAGGCGCACCACTGCACCAAGCACGCCAAGCTCTCACCGCAGGCGCACACCCATCTCCAACCGCGCCATCACACCTCCAGTCAGGCACCTCTACAAGCGCCCAACCCCTCCGCAGGTGCTGCACGCCTACACCCTCACCAAGCACCCTGTAGGAGCCCTTCTCCAGTGGCCACAGGCATTCGTTGCCACCTTGCGCGCTCCTGCACCGCCCGCCTTCACCCTCCAGCCACGCCCACAGGCACTCCAGCACTCACGCCACTCCATCTTACACGCCCCTGCCAGGCTGCTCCCTACTGCAGTGCGCCCCCCTCTAGCCCGCACGCCTGCAGGTGTCCAGCGCTCCCTCCAGTTGCTCCTGAAGGAGCTGTGCACCTTCACCACTGGCAGGCACGCCCCCTCCTGCAGGCGCACACCGCCCACCGCGCCCTCCAACCAGCCCGCAGGCGCTGTACAGCCACACTGCCCCACAAGCGCGCCTCCTCTGGCGTTCTCCTCCGTCGGCCAGCCACCTCTGGCCATCTCCATCGACGCCGCAACTTCCATTGGATCGGCCTCGTCTTCACTAACCTCCCTTGCGTGTGAAAGCCCCGTTGATGCTCTCTCTCGAGGAGGAGGAGGAGGAGGAGAGAGAGTGAAAGCACTGTTTTCTCTACAATTAAAAATTACATCTAATGCCATTACCACCAAAAATTAATTTTGATTTATTATTATTTTATTATGGAAAAATTGCGAATGCACACTGATATTTTCTGATAATTACACTTTATTGTTATTCACCTGTTTCAAGATTGGTTTTGGGCTTAACATGTGCACTAATTTTCTCTAGTATATGTCAATTGAAAATTACATAAAATCATCATATATTTATTGAAGATTTCAGTGAGAGAAAATTGCACATATACCCTTATCTTTTTGAATTATTATGAATCTTCTTTCCATCGCATTTTATGTCGAATTTGACTAGGGATTTCTCACTTAACCAAAAGAATACAAAATAATCAAGAGTTTATTGCATAATTGCCTCCGTGTGGACACGACCCGCTCTTCTGTGAGTGGTTATTTTTATTGTTGATTAGTCGATTTTTCCACCACTTAAATACTACAACACATAGCAAAAAATCGACTAGTCAACTAACAAGAGGGTCCATACAGATAGAAACGGGTTTTCACGCATTTCAAGAATTAACAAACATCTGAAACCCTAATTTCAAACCCACTTAATTAACTGAGGTTCTGGTCAGAATAAAATTCACCTAAACCTTCTAAAAATCATATAAAAATATTCTATAAGGTTTAGTATCCTTGATTTGACCATCTGAAGTCATTTTGACCTAAAATAGAGTCTCAAATAGGAAGTTACCCTAATTTGGGTTTCGACGTAAATTACCCAATCAAAGTTAGTCAAAACTAAAATCTAACTTTACCATCAGATTCCTTGGGTCAAAATTAGATTTGTACCAAAATTTGGGCCCAATCAGAGCTTGACTTAATTTGCATTTTAGTGCAGTCTAACTCTTTCTGTCTCCTTCAAGTCCTTAACTTTTGAAATCCTTGTGAACAGCCCCGTAACTTTGTCATCTTCTTTGCATTTAGGTCCCTTCTGCCATGGTCGTGTGAACACAGTTGCCGTCGACTTTCAATCAAGGAGTTCTCCCTGATTTCACACCCAATCTCTTCCAAAATTGGAAGGCGAACTCCTGAAGAAATCCTCTACAATCTGAGTTGCATCTTGGGCTCTGATTCTTGGCCAAAAGTTGATGTGAACCATTTGAAATCAAGGGTTTCCTTTTATGCGAAAGCTATGAGCTTCCAAGCTTGGAACACCCCCCTAAGCCCTATAAAAACACCCTCGATGCAAACTGTCCTCCTTTGCTTGGTTTGGGTCGAAAATCCCCCTTCTTCCCTTCTCTCCGACCAAACACTCCACAAGCTCCAGCGACTTCCTCCGTATGACTTCTTCGCCGTCCACCACGTACAATAGGTAGCAATACCATCTTCCTTAAACTCCGCGCATCACAATACCAGTGAGCGTCCCCTATCTCCTCTCATCGTCACTGCTTCTCCCATCGGAGGCTTCACCTTCTCCGGTGCCTTTCTCCCCTTTCATCCAATTAGGTTAGTGTAGTTAGGTTCCTTCCTCACTCTATTATCTTTTCCCTCTCCTTATCCCTCGATCCAACCGACGCCGCCACCGTATGCCATCATCTTCTCCATCTCCAACCGCACCTCTAGCGAGGTCACCCTGTCACTCCACCGCATCACACACCTCGCCAACACTCTCACAAGCTTCATCGCTCATCCCCGCACAAAACCCCTCTACCTATTCGCCACTCCACCCACCCAAAAGTTCCATCGAACAACCCACCTCTCGCCTCCATCTCCATCACCGTCCACCTTCCACACACACCTTCACGCCACGAAACCACCACCAACACCTTCGTCGTGCTTTGGCGAAGCTCCTGAAGTAATTTAACATGGTCGAGAGGTCATTCGTTGGTATTTCAGGTATACATCATCACCCTCTGCCGCCACCATCATCGTCGGCATTTTTCTCAGTCCTCCAACGAAGCTTAGAGCCTAATTGAACCTTTAGGCCTCGCGCACTCCTTCAGGCACTTGCTTAAGGCCTCCCCTTAAAGACCCGAAGACTTAGATGCTCCAATTGAAGGAGCTGCTACTTCTTGAACACGAGGAGACCTGTGGGATTTAGTCCCACATCAATAGAATACAAGCACCTGCACACTGATATATTGGATTTGTGTCTTAGGCTATTCACCCAAGAACACGGGGGTCGAGTCCCCATTACCCGCACACCTACTTAACCCACCTATGCGCCACTCCTCGCTTGCAACCCACGCACGCAGACCTAGACCCTGTTTGAGATCTGTATACCCGAGTATGAATCCGACTATGCACTAGGTCTGAGTGAAGAAGAGGAGGAATTTGTGAGAGCGAGCAGGGGAGGGTTTTGCTCTCTTGGCCTTGTGTGTGTGACCAACACTTAGCAGCTGAGGAATTTTGGATTCCTTGTGCTATGAAGGAAAAGAAGGTTCTGAAGGAAGGAAGAAGGAGAAGACTTGAGAAGTAGGAGAAGAAGAGAAAGGCTTTGAGAAGCCTGTGCACTTTAAGTCATCTAATTGACCAATATGTCATCTAATTAAGCATTGTTTGAGAATTAATGTTGCATTATTTAAATACTATGGTTAAATTGATTATGAAATGCATGCTTATTAATTAGATGATTTAATTGGTGATTCAAATCACCACTTTTTATATTCTCTCCATTCTTTTTATCTCTAGATACATTAGATTTCATTGAATAACTAATATGACAGGTTATTATTCATTGAATATCTATTTGAATGCTCAATTACTTGTGCTCATTTATATGCAATTAAATATTAGCACGTGAATTCCATATTTGCTCCCTATTTTCGACCTCAGACTCATTTCTTGATTGTAAGTTTATAAATTTTATCTGTTGATTGAGCTATTTAAGAGGCTTTACTACAACAAAATGACCAAAAAACTCCTATCTAGTCCACCCAACACCTAAGGCTAGAGATAAGTGCAAGGATTGTCCTATGTTCTTCATACTTTAATTCTAATAGTAATTCCCTACAAGTAGTATAGTATACCTCTCCCATACTCTCTATCTTCAGCTTATTTGCATCTTTATTCTAGGCTTCTGCTCTAGCTCTGTTGTAGTTGTATCCTCTATCCAGCTTTTATTCCAACTTCAGGCCATCTCCTGAGCTTCTTATTACCTACAAACCAAATATTACACTAATCAGTACAGCATTATGGCATTATTTCATGAATATCTATGTAAAGTAGTAAAGATGCAAAATGTGCAATTAATGCATGAATTTTTTTTTTTTTGAAACTGTGAGGAAAGCTAATCAATGCATGAATTACTCTTAAGTTATGCTAAGATCTAACCCAATTTAGGCCAATTAAGTCCTATGATTGGTGCGCAATCACTAAAGCACTTAAAGTAGTTAATAAGAAATTAACTAATGACCTAAATAAAGAAATTAACTTAAGGGATAGTGCTAATTCTCTAAATCAACAATTATCTTAAGAGATCACTACTTTTAAAGCTCATATTGACTCACTTCAGATAGAATTAGAAAAATTAAAACAAAAGTCCATTACTCTTGTAAATGACCTGGCTAAGTTCACTAAACAAAGAGCAAATCTAGAAAAGCTATTACGCGCACCAACCCAAATCACTACAAAATTTGGGTTAGGATATATTCTTAATAATGATCATCAAGTAATCACTTCAAAATCTGACGCACAAATTTCCTCTAGTCCTAAGGCCAAGAATAGGTCCACGCCTAAATAGGCACCCACTAATAAATCTGGGCCTAAACGAAAATGGGTACCAAAAAGAGATTTGGAATCTTGTTTTGTAGGAAACTTTCAAGGAATAATAAAGTACTCAGACTGGATCTATCATCAAAAAGATGAACACCTTGTAGCTATAAGAAGAAACACTGGACCCCACAGACATAAACCAATGATAGGTCCAAGGAAAAGGAAGATGGGTTATAGACAGCAGTTGTTCGAAGCACATGACAGGAGAAGAAGACCTGTTCCTCAACCCCAACCGTAAGGAAGGTGGTTCAGTCACCTTTAGCAACAACAACAGGGACCATATTACTGGTATTGGCCAAATTGATAACTTCAAAACTTCTTTTGAAAATATTCATCTTATTAGTGGTCTAAAACATAACTTGCTTAGTGTAAGTCAGTTATATGATAAAGGCTATAAAGTCACTCTTACATCAAAAGGTTTTAAAATTAGGGATAACAATTCAAAGGAAATCCTTTTGATCAGAGACAGATCAAAGGACATCCACACTATTGACTTTGACAAATGCAACGATCTTAATTGCTTAGTTGCATTAATTGATGAGTAATATTGCAGCATCATTAACTCGGTCATGTTCACACGCGAAATATAAACAAGCTTGTGAAACATGACTTAGTAGGAGGTTTGCCTAAGATTTCCTTCAAAAAGAAAAATCTCTGTTCATCCTGTGAACTAGGAAAACTACATAGAACTTCTTTCAAACCTAAAAACATGGTCAATACTTCCAAGCCACTTGAGTTGATCCACTTAGATCTCTTCTGACCAACCAAGTCTGAAAGTCTAAATGGGTGCAAATATTGTCTTGTCATGATTGATGACTTCTCTAGATTTACGTAGGTATTATTTTTAAGATCTAAAGATTCTACTTTCAAGGAGTTCAGAGAATTAGCCAAGAGAATTCAAACCAAATCTGGCCTATCCATCACTAGGATTAGGAGTAATCATGGAGGAGAATTTGAAAATCAAAAACTCCTAGATTTCTGCTCTACTTTTAATATAAAACAAGAATTTTCTTTTCCTAGAGTAACTCCTCAAAATGGTGTTGTAGAAAGAAAAAATAGAACCCTACAAGAGTGCGCCTGCACTATGCTATATGAGTCAAAGCTACCTCAGTATTTTTGGGCTGAGGCTGTAAACACTGCTTGTTATATCCAAAATAGGACCTCCATTAGACCTATTCTTGAGAAAACACTATTTGAACTTTACTTTGATAGGACTCCTAAGATTTCTTACTTTAAAGTATTTGGTTGCAAGTGTTGCATATTGAATACAAAGGAGAACCTGGATAAGTTTGATGCTAAAAGTGAGGAAGGAATCTTTTTAGGAATGCATCAACCAACGATGATGATCAACCTCTAGATGATCCTTCAAACACACCCGAAGACACCATCTCTAATGAACTTCCTAAAGACTTGGTGATTAGTGAAATCTCAAAAGGAATTCAAACCAGATCATCCTTTAATAACCTTGCACATAGAGTGTTCGTATCCCAACTAGAACCAAAATCCATGAAAGAAGCATTCACTAATGATTGTTGGATTGTAGCTATGAAAGAAGAGTTGAATCAATTTGAAAGAAACAGTGTTTGGAAATTAGTTCCTAAGACAGAATCTCAATCTATTATTGGAACAAAATGGGTCTTTCGAAATAAGCCTAATGAATCAAGAAAAGTTGTAAGAAACAAAGCTAAACTTGTGGCTCAAGGCTATAATTAGGAGGAAGGAATTGACTTTGATGAAACTTATGCTCTCGTAGCTAAACTAGAATCCATTAGAATGTTACTAGCTTTTGCTTTTTATATGAGATTTAAACTATTCCAAATGGACGTCAAAAGCGCATTTCTAAATGGGTTTCTAAAAGAGAAGCCTATGTGAAACAACCTCCAAGCTTTGAAAATACTAATAAACCTAATCATGTTTTCAAACTTAATAAATCTTTATATAGACTTAAACAAACTCCTCGAGATCAGTATGAGAGGCTAAGAAACTACTTAATAGAAAATGATTTCAAATTTAGCTTAATTGATCCTGAAGGTTGTCTGTGGATCGAAATAGTATACTAGAGGGGAGGGGTGAATAGTATCAATCTAAAGAAATTTAAATCAAAAATAAATTCACAATAGAATCAACCACAGATTACACTTAGATTTATAGTAGAAACCCAAACCAGGTGAAAAACCACTACCTAAGCCTCTCAATTTAGAATTTTCCTGACTAGTCAAGGCTAGTCAATCCACTATCGTACCACTTGAACGAGGGTGGCACAACCTCTTTACAAAACACTTCCCTTTACAACCTAAAGAGAAGCACAACAACAACAACGGATCTTCCCCAACAACTTGGGATCCGTTAATCAAAATAACAATGTAAAAAGAATAATGTAGAACTTATGGAACCTCAATAAAAGTCAAACCAAATTTTTACAGCGGTTCGAATCGATGTGCTTTGGAAGGCATGAAAATTGAAGCATAGAAGTACTTGAAGAAGCACAAGAATCTCTATTCTTTTGCAAGGATTTTCTATTGAAAGTTGTATGAAAAAGGGTTGCGTATGACCTCTATTTATACTAGAAAATTAACCTAAAAAGGAAGTCAAATTAGTCGATCAATTAAGGTAGATTGGTCGATCAAAATAAGGTTTGGTTGATCAATCTAATTATTTGATTGATCACTGATTGGTCGATTAATTAGCTTAATTGGTGATCAAAAGAGTATTAATCAACTTCCTAAAATGTGCTGGTTTGATCAATTAACTAAGTTGGTTGGTCGATCAATTCATTTGATTAATCAATCAATCTTATTCGGTCGATCCATAACCCTAGAAACTTGATTTTAACAAAAGGTGCGAAAATCCATTTAAGACTTATTTTGAGGTTCCTTACAAAAATGTTCTAGACTCAATAAAGATAAAAGACACTAAGACATAGATCAGCATTCTTCTAATCTTGGTCCATGAGAGAAGCTTTGATCCATGAGAGTTCCGAAATATTAGTTTTGCAAGAAGCATAATTTTGGTGTATCAAAACAAATGTACTTACATTCTCCCCCTTTTTAATGACAACAAAATTATAATTATGAATTGAAAAAGTTATGTATAATATCTCCCCCTTTTTGTTCCAGCAAAAAGTAAAACATGCTGCTATCAATTTCAATTCACTCCCCCTTAAGCATGTAAATGAAGCAATAATAATTTCAACATGCAATTTTAAGAGAGTAAATATAGCTGAGAGAGATAATATACATGCATATAACAACAATATAAATGAGTCTAGATAAGCAGAGCAAGATAAAATACTCCACAGAATTATAAAGTTACACAATCCAAGAAACTAAGAAAAATAGAAACTAAGCTAAAGCTACTCCTCTAAAGATGCATTGAAAGCATCCATCGTGCTCTGGAGATCAGTATCTAACTCGAGGTCCATCGAGTCAGATCTCTCTGAGGAGGCAGGCTGGCCAAGACATAGGTGGCGTTGAGCTGATAATCTTGGTGTCGATTGCCTAGATGTCCTGCGAGGAGGTGTCACCTGCTGGTTTGCTGGTGCTACTGTAGAGGTAGGAGGAGGAAGAGGTGCTGCTGATGATGGAGGCATGGTAGTAGATCGGTGTGGATGAGGAGGCTAGTGAGGCTGCTGCTGAATACCATGAATAGACTCCCCAAGTCTATCCAAAAACTAGCTTTGAGAAATCAGGTATTCTAATACCTTATGCCCATGTATTAAATGCTTCGAGTTGCTACACTAACGTGTTTGGTTTTGAAAACCTGTCGTCGTAGTATGAAAGCGAAGAACTCATGTTCAACAAATAAAATTTATACCTAAAAGGAAATCCCGTGTCAAACTCAAGGAGGCGGACATTTAATTTAAAAATACGTGTTTGATTTATTTGTCATGAAGTACAGTGATTGATTAAAAACTATCTAACTATTTATAATAAATAGAAGAGAGAGAAAGAGAAAGAAGAATATTATAAAAAAAAAATCAAAAGGGATGAAGAATGAACATGGAATTCATCATCAAAGAGATTGTTCATTACACTAAACATTACGACTAGAAAGCAGGAAAATGATTACACTAGAAAGCAGCAAATCTACTCTAGAAAGCAGTAAATATACTCTAGAAAGCAGTAAAAAGAATGGGGAGAAAGATATCCTCCTCGACAGTCGCTTGGAGGACGAGCCGGACGAGACGACGCATGGAAGATGGGGAGTGGAGCAAGACGAAGGAGGACAAAGTGGGAAGAACGGGAACGGGGCAGCACGTCGTCGTCATTGAGGGATCCGCTTCCGAAAGGGGGACAAAAATTTAACTTTATCTCTTGAGAAGCATCTCGGGTGTGGGACAAGCTTCTCTTGAGCTTTGGAGAGGGAGAGAAGAGAAGGAAGGGATGAGAATTTCGTGTGGAGGGAGTCTCCTTTTATAGTTGCAAGGAGTGATGGCAATTTGGTCATTTAAATCTCAAAACATTAAATAAGGGGTCTTTAGTGACGGATAAAACCGTCGCTAAAGCCCCATCGTGGGCATAGTGGGGCAGAGTGCACGCGCCTGCTCGCGTGTAACGTGCGCTCCACAATCTACAAATCACGATTGGATAGCTTAACTCGCCTCCCCGCCCACTCCTCAGCGCGCGCTCGCGCGTGTGATGGCGCGTCACGCGCGGCGTGTGATACGACGTGAGCGCAATTGCGCACGTGCGACCACTCGATCATGATCAAGCGGTCAATCGCGCCCACTCACCATGCTCGCTCGCCCACTAGCTGCGATTCGAACGCGCGCCTCGCCTTCTCACGAGTGCATTCACCCGCTGCGCTACAGCAGCTCTTGTGTCACGGAGATGAATTCAGGTGCGCGCATCCACAGCCATTGGATGCGCATCCAACGTCGAAGAAGAGAGGGTGCGGCAGGTGTAGCGGCCGATTGGGCAGCTGAGATGTTGCCACATGACGCCATCTTGGCCATCCATCTTCTGGATGATGTAGATAGTGCCACGGTTGTCGAATTGAGTCAATTTTCATGCCATTAGGCTGCGATCATCGATTCGAATCCATCCATGCAGTCAGATTTTTCATTTGAAGTGCGAATTCACACCATCTTGGCCCTTGATCTTCTAGGGTTCCCCAGTCTCTATCTGATGCTACAAATGTCTAATTAGGGCGATCTTGGAGTCGTTGAACTCCAATCGTCGCCCTGATCACATATGTACGGTTGTATCTTGGATCCGAGGCCCCGATAAAAATTTTTCCCTGTCCATGAACATAAAAGGAGACAATTAACCTCCATTTTATTCAAACTAATCTAAATGCAAGATGATGCATGTTATGCAATATTTATAGTATGCAATGCAATCCTATGCTTAAGAACATGCATAAATAGACATCTTATGCAATGTAAACATGTTTACATCACCATGTCTCATCATCACCATGTTTGTCTCTCTCTACCAATGTATCATCAAAGAAATACCATTTGTCACATCCTATATACTGACAAAATCCCTGCCTGTAAGAGGTCTGTCCAAAAGACCCCAGTCCTGCTCGTAGAAGGATGGAGAGGGTCGCACTGGAGGAGGACAGGTCGTGGTAAAATACTCGTAAGGCAGGAATGGAGGAGGGACTGCTAATGGTTCCTGCTGCTCCTAGGCTGCTTCCTCACCACGGGCTCTCTGAGCTTGCTCCATCTTTGTATAAGTGAGCTTATCAAAAATGGAGACTCTAGTGATAAACTATTTATGATTTATATCCATGGGAACACTGAAATGTAGGAAGATGTGGGAAAGAAGTGTCCCAAATTGGAAGGATTTGGTGGGCTACTTCCTCATCAAATATAGAATCAAGTGGTTCCAGTTGAACTGCTTGTTCTTAAGAAAAGCATAAAGGGTAATGAGCATGATGCCAAGGTAGTTCTCAAATGAAGTGGACTTGGACATAAAATTCCAAAGAAAAACACGATTAAGAAATCATGGAAGACGAAGAAAAAGGGTGACTTGGTTGGACGACCCAAGTCAAAATGCGAGGGAGTGAGTAGGGTCTCCCTAATGGTATCCGTCTGTGTCTACTGGTGAAGCTCCAGAAAAGCAAGACCAACAAATGGACAACCAAGAATCTCTGAAATCACATTCGCATTGACCAGAACCTCTATGCCAAAGACATTCGAGGTCAACTCGATGTTGAAACCCTCACCTATATTCTTCAAGTTGGCATAAAATAGGTGACGGGCCATAGGGTCAACACCGGGTATGTGGCTATTCTTGGGACTCACATAAAAGTTCTACTCAAAAAGATGTAAAATCTAGTGATATGCAAATTTTTCGCAGATTCTAGGAAAGATACACTCGAAGTAAACAAACTCGATTGATCCACCAACATGCAAGGAAAGCTTAGCAAGGAGTAAAAACGATCGTGAGTGGCCTCTGTGATGAAAAATCAGTTAAACGTATCATCACGATGAGAAGAGGAGGCGCGTGCGCATTTTGGAGCCATGAGAAAATTGAAAATGCACATTGGTCGATCAAATAGGGATTTTTGGTTGATCAAAAATTAGTCGTACAGAGTTCTAGAAAAACAACTTTTAGTCGATCAACCAAGAATTTTGGTCAACCAAAAGTGTTCAAACACGAAAAATACGAGATGTACACAGATGATTTGCTCACCTATACTACAACATTTCACAAGCAATCACAAGATTAAGCGATAAAATCATCAGATCCATTCATAGTACATCTACAACTCAAAGAAAATCCTAAAGGAAATGGATTTAATCTAATTTTAGAGTATACCATGATCGATCAAGTATTGGTTGATCAAGGGAGCATAGTATGGATGGAGATGATGTCGAGAATGGCCGGCGAGCGAGACAGGCATGCACGGCCGGACGGTTATGTGCAAGAAGCTCGATGACTTGTGGAGATGTTGGTGCAGAGGAGCCTTCAATCGCGCGTTTGCACACACGGAGGATGCATGGAGGTGGCGTTGCTTACTCTCGTAAGGAGCGTCGATGGCCAGAGGCGCCGGGGAGTTTGGTCGATCACCGCAGTCGAAGGAGGAGATGTGGGGTTGGGTGGAGGTTTGTTTGGTGGAGATAAGGAAGTGGGACCATGTTGTGGGTATGGGTAGTAAAAAAATAGGTTTTGGGGGTAAAAACATGGTGTTTTAAAGAAACTTGGATTAGCAAAATAGGTAAAAATGTTTAAGGTAGGTAATCGGATAGATTAGGTTCGATTTAGATGATTAAGAGCGAGATTCGAGGTGAAAAGATTGCAATCTCAAAAAGTGAATCCGCCCAGTTTTGGTTGATCAAAACTGCATTTTGGTCGATCAAAACAAAAAATGATCAATCAATGAAGTTAATTAGTTGATCAGGGTTCAAACGATTGGAGGGAAAATTCCCGTCCAACCAGATTGGTCGATCAAACAACTAAGTTGACCGATCAAAACTCAAATTTTTGGAGGAAAATTTCTCACCCAAGAATTTGGTCGATCAATCAAGGATTTTGTTTGATCAAAGATTTTGGTCGATCAATTTGAAAAAATTGATCTATCAAAGGTTGAAAACATATCAATCAAAAAGATCAATTAAACTCTTTTAACCTAGATAAACCTAGTGAATGGCAAATTAGGTTAAATCTTTCCTTTGGCAAAGGTTTTGTAAAGATATCAGCTAATTGATTTTCTGTTTTAACAAATTATAAGTTGATTTCTCCCTTTAGGACATAATCTCGTAGAAAGTGGTGTCTGACATCAATATTTTTAGTCCTAGAGTGTTGAACTAGATTCTTAGATAAGTTTATGGCACTAGTGTTGTCACAAAGTATTTTGTTATTCTTGTAAGATAAGCCAAAATGTTGTAGGGTTTGTTTCATCCACAATAGTTGTGAACATGCTAAAGATGTAGCTACATATTCTGCTTTTGTTGTTGAAAGTGAAACAGTGTTGTTTTTTAGAGAACCAAGAGACTAGAGAATTTCCGAGAAATTGACACGTTCCACTAGTCCTCTTTCAATCTATAAAGCTACCCACATAATCAGCATCACAAAAGGAATAAAGTTCCAATGTGTCTGACTTCGGATAGAAAAGTCCTAAGTCTTATGTGTTGTTTAAGTATCTAAGTATTCTTTTAACAGCATTTAGATATATTTCTTTAGGGTTTACTTGAAAGCGAGCACACAAACAAGTCCTAAATAGAATATCAGGTCTACTAGCAATCAAGTATAATAAAGATCCTATCAAGCTTCTATATAATTTCTTATTTACAGACTTACCTTTGTCGTTAGATTTTAGCTGTGTAGAAGCTGTCATAGGTGTTTCTTTCCCTTTTACTTTGTCCATGGAGAATTTCTTCAAGATCTTCGTGGTATTTTTGGTTTGAGATATGAAAATTCCAGAGGATAGCTGGTCAATTGAAGTTCAAGAAAGAACCGAAGTTCTCCCATCATACTCATCTCAAACTGATCTTGCATTACCTTTGCAAATTATTGGCATAACAGATCATTAGTAGCACTGAAAATGATGTCATCTACATAAATTTGTATTATTAAGAGATCATTTTCTTTTCTTTTTGAGAATAAAGTTGGATCTATTTTACCAATTTTAAATTCATTTTCAATTAAATAAGTTTTTAATCTATTGTACCAAGATCGTGGAGCTTGTTTTAGATCATATAATGCTTTATTTAATTTATAAATGTATTTTGGATAATTAGCATTTTCAAAACCCAAAGGTTGTTTAACATAGACTTCCTCTTTGATAAATTCATTTAGAAAGGCACTTTTGACGTCCATCTGAAAAAGTTTAAATTCCATATGGGTGACAAAGGCTAGCAACATTCTAATTGATTCTAGGCGAGCTACAAGCGCATATGTTTCATCAAAATCTATTCCTTCTCTTGATTATTTCCTTGGGCCACAACTCTAGCTTTATTTCTAACTACTTCTCCTGATTCATTAAGTTTATTCCTAAAGACCCATTTGGTTCCTATAATGGTCTGAGAGTCTGGTTTTGGAACAAGTTCCCATACTTGATTTCTTTTGAATTGATTCAGCTCATGTTCCATTACAATAATCCAACAATTGTCAAAAAAGGCTTCCTTAACATTTTTAGGTTCTAACTGAGAAACAAAAGTGTGAAAGTTAAGGTGTTGATGGAAGATCTGGTTTGAACTCCTTTAGATAGTTCTCCTATCACCAATTCTTTTGGACGATCTTTCATATAGGAAATATCTTTAGGTAGTTCATCTGAAATATTCTCTTCTGGTATATTTGATGAGTCATCTATTAGATCATCATCATCATTTACAAAAGATTAAGGGTGAGCTGATGTTTCATCGAATGATACATGCATAGTTTCCTCAACAACAAAATTCTTCTTGGTGAAAACTCTATAAACTTTACTTCTGGTTGAATAACCTAAGAAAATTCCTTTCGAGCTCTTAGCATCAAATTTATCAAGATTATCCTTGGTGTTAAGTATAAAACATCTACAACCAAATATCTTGAAGTAGAAATTCTAGGTTTTCTTCCATGATAAAGTTCAAAAGGTGTTCTGTTTAGGATTGGTCTAACTAGGGATCCATTTTGGATGTAGCAAGCAGTTTTTACGGCCTCTGCCCAAAAATATCAAGGCAGCGTTGGCTCGCACAGCATTATACAAGCACACTCTTGCAGGGTCCTATTTCTCCTTTCAACTACACCATTTTGAGGTGCGGCTCTAGGGAAAGAAAATTCATGTTTTATCTTATATTGATCATAAAAATTAGAAAAAGATTCATTCTCAAATTTACCACCATGATCACTTCTAATCCTAATCACTTCATATCTGTTTTCATTCTTCAGTCTTCTTATAAGCTTAGTAAAGACATCAATAGTTAAATCCTTACTTCTTAAGAAAGATACCCAGGTAAATCTAGAGACATCATCGATTATGACTAAACAATATCTACACCTACTTAAGCTTTCGGATTTGGTTGATCCAAATAAGTCTAAGTGAAGTAGCTCCAAGGGTCAAGAGGTGCTAACCATCCTTTTTGGTTTAAAAGGATTTTTGGTTTGTTTGCCAACTTGACAAGAATCACAAACTTTACTTTTCTTGAAATTGATCTTTGGCTGACCTTTGACAAGCTCATGTTTCACAAGTCTGTTGATATTTCTCATGTGAACATGACCTAGTCGTCTGTGCCAAAGTATTGCCTCTTCGTTAGATGCGACAAGACATTCAAGATTGTCACATTTGTCAAAGTTGACAGTATAGATATCTTTATGTCTATTTCATTTAAGGAGAGTTTGTTTTGTTTCTTTATCCCATATTTTAAAACCATTTGATGTGAAAGTTATTTTATATCATTTATCACATATTTGACTTACATTAAGGAGATTATGTTTTAATCCACTAACTAAATGTACATTATCAAAAGATGTGGAGGAGTTAGCAATTTGGCCAATACCAATAATACGGCCCTTATGGTTATTCCCAAATGTGATCGTACCACCTTCCTGGTGGTGGAGTTGCAGGAATAGATCTTCCTGTCCAGTCATGTGCTTAGAACATCCGTTGTCCATGATCCACCTTCTTTCTTCTCGATCTTGTCATTGGTTTGCGTTTGTGAGGTAACAGTTTGATTGATCTATAGAGTGGCTTCAGATTTCCATTTGTTTCTTGATACATCCATCTTTTATAATCTACTTGGCCTACAAAATAAGATTGCAAAAGTGCTTTGGTACCCATTTTTGTTTGGGTCCACAGTGGTTAGCTGGTGTTGCCTGTTTAGGCAAGCTACCTTTCTTCTTGCTTTGGCTAGAACTAGATGCTTCATGATCATTTTTAGGTATGTATCCTAACCCAAACTTTGTGGTGCTCTGGGTTTGTGTTCCCAATAGTTTATGCAAATTTTTATTGCCTTTAGTAAATTTAACCAGATCATTTAAGAGAATAGCAAAATTCTCTTTTAGCTTATCTATATCTATCTTTAGATTGTCTATTTGTAATTTTAGTGAAGTAATTTCAGAAGATAACTCTTTATTTTGTAAAGTAAGCATATTTTTTTGTGCTCTTTCTTTTCCTCATGCTTTTGCTAAGTTTTTATTCTCTACTTTTAGTGATTTAGCTATGTCATGCATCTCAAAAAATGCTTCTAATAATTCATCTTGTGAAAAGAAGGTTACCTCATCTTCTAGAGCCATCAGTCCTAGAAGAGCTTCTTCTCCGAAGGTTTCTTTTTCTTTGAAACTCAAATCTGATTCATCCCATGTTGCTGTAAAGGCCTTTTTCTTCCCTTCTTTTCTAGGAAATCTCTTTTTCTTTTCTAACTCCTTCAGAAGTGGACAATCCTTCTGAATGTGTCATTTTCCTTTGCAATTGTAGTATATAATGGCATCTGCTTTGGATTCGTCTTTCTTTCTCCATCTCCTCTTATTTTTTAGGAACTTTCTGAACTTTCTAGAGAGGAGGGCTATGTCTTCCTCTTTGTCTTTGCTTGACGAATCTTCAGATTGTTGATTAGCTTCGAGGGATACGATCTTCTTCTTGACTCCATCTTCATGCTCCTTCGTGTGTTGGAGCTGGACCTCATAGGCCATCAAACATCCAATAAGATTTTCCAATTTCAGAGTGGACAGATCTTTTGATTCTTGTATGGCTGTTGTCTGTCTCCCAATCGCTGGTGAGCGATCAAAGGATCTTCCTTACCAGAGCTCCATTCTTGATGTCCTGATCTAGATTTTGTAGGGATTTTATGATGTCCATGAATCATGTGAACATCTCTTTAATTGACCCCCCCTTCTTCATCCTAAAAAGCTCATAATTTTGAGTTAGTAGGTTAACTCTGGTTTCCTTTACCTTCGATGATCCCTCGTGAGTGACTTCAAAGATGCTTCAGATCTCATAGAATGTCTTGCAAGTTGAGACTCAGTTGAACTCCACTCTGGAAAGCCCGTAGAAGATCGCATTCATGGCTTTCGCATTATGCGTCGACATTTTCTTCTGATCCGAAGTAGCTGCGACACCCTCTTTAATCTCAAGGTATATGTACTTGGACGCAATGACATCCCACACTTCAAAATCCATTGACTCGAGGAAGATCTGCATCCTGGTCTTCCGGTAACCGTAGTTCATTCTATCAAAAAATGAAGGATGAACTGCTGATTATCCCTCTACATACATGTCAATAGTTGACTTGGACATCTTCTAGACAACCTAGTTCTGATACCAAATGAGGGTTGCTGGTGGATCGAAATAGTATACTAGAGAGAAGGGGTGAATGGTATCGATCTAAAGAAATTTAAATCAAAAATAAATTCACAACAGAATCAACCACAAATTACACCTGGATTTATAGTGGAAACCCAAATCGGGTGAAAACCACTACCTAAGCCTCTCAGCTTAGGATTTTCCCGACTAGTTGAGGCTAGTCAATCTACTATCGTACCACTTGAATGAGGGTGGCACAACCTCTTTACAAAACACTTCTTTTTACAACCTAAAGAGAAGCACAACAACAACACAACGAATCTTCCCCAACAACTTGGATCCGTTAATCAAAACAACAATGTAAAAAGAACAATGTAGAACTTATGGAACCTCAATAAAAGTCAAACCAAATTTTTGCAGCGGTTTGAATCGACGTGCTTTAGAAGGCATGAAAATCGAAGCACAGAAGTACTTGAAGAAGCATGAGAAGCTCTATTCTTTTGAGAGAATTTATATGAAAAAGGGCTACGTACGACCTCTATTTATACCAGAAAATCTACCTAAAAAGGAAGTTAAATTGGTCTATCAATTAAGGTAGATTGGTCGATCAATTCATTTGTTCGATCAATTAATCATATTTGGTCGATCAATAACCCTAGAAACTTGATTTTAACAAGAGGCATGAAAATCCGTTTAAGACTTATTTTGAGGTTCCTTGCAAAAATGTTCTAGACTCAATAAAGATAAAAGACACTAAGACATAGATCAACATTCTTCTAATCTTGGTCCATGAGAGAAGCTTTGATCCATGAGAATCCTGAAATATTAGTTTTGCAAGAAGCATAATTTTGATGCATCAAAATAAAGGTATTTACAGATCCAACTTTATTTACTAAAAGAAAAGATAATCAACTAATTCTAATCCAAATTTATGTTGATGACATAATATTTAGTGCTACTAACAATCTTATATGCCAAGAGTTTGCAAAAGTCACGCAGGATCAATTCGAGATGAACCTAATGGGAGAATTAAAGTTCTTCCTAGGGTCACAGATTGATCAGCTAGAAGATGGAATCTTCATCTCGCAAATGAAACACACAAAAGAAATTCTGAAGAAATTCAAAATGAATAAAATGAAAGGAAAAGACACACCAATGGCTACCACTACTCAACTCAAAGAAGATGAGTTAGGTAAGTGTGTAGATCAAAAATTACATAGAAGCATGATAGGATCCTTGTTTTACTTGACTGCTAGTAGACCTGACATACTTTTTAGTACCTGTCTGTGTGCTAGATATCAAGTAGATCCTAAAGAATCTCAACTAAATGCCTTAAAAAGAATATTTAGGTACCTATTTAACACTGTTGATCTTGGTCTGTTCTACCCCAAATCAGCCACACTTGACTTACTCTCCTATTATGATACTGATAATGCGACAAGTCAGATTGATTGCAAGAGTTCTAGTGGAATGTGTCAATTTCTCGAAAATTCCCCAGTTTCTTGGGTCAACAAGAAATAAAACAATGTTTCCTTGTCCACAACTGAAGCTGAGTACATAGCTGCCTCTTTAGCATGTTCACAGATCATGTGGATGAAATAGACACTTAAAGCTTTTAGACTAAACTTTGAAAACACAAGCATTCTTTGTGATAATACTAGTGCCATAAACTTGTTCAAAAACCCCATTCAACACTCTAGGACAAAACATATAGATAACAGACATCACTTCCTTAGAAATTATTCCCTAGAGAAGGAAATAATCTTAAAATTCATTCAAACAAAGAAACAATTAGCAAATATCTTCACAAAACCTCCAGCAAAAGAAAGATTTATACTGATAAGTAGAGACTTAGGCTTAACAAGACTTGTTGAACTTTGATTGTTTATTGTTTTGTCTTGATAACCACTGGTCGATCAAACCAATTATGTTGATCAATCGATCGTTGATCGATCAAATGTTTATTCTAATCAATCAAGCCTTGAATCTTTTGGGCAGGAAATTTTCCTCCAAAATTTTCAACTTTTGATCAACCAAATGATGTTTTTGATCGATCAAGTTTTGGGCAGAAATTTTCCCTCCACTGAAAATTCAATTTTCATCAATCAATCTCTCTTTCTAATAGACCAAAATTGAATTTGGTCAACCAATACGTGTTTTGATCAGCCAAATCTGGGTGGATTTGATCTCGCTGAGATTTCTATTTGGTAATTCAAATCACAATCAATCTTTGATTTCGATCTCTAATCACCTACTGCCTTATTTGCTTTAGCTATTCTCTACAAAAACAACTTTTTACCATCACTTTTTACCACTACAAACCTCTCTTCATCAACCAAACCACCCAAAACACCAACCTAAGGACCCACTTCAAGTAAACCGTGGTCCCCTCTCCACCATCAACCACCTCTTCTCCAACCAAAACATCACCACCTTCTCCAACCAAGCCTTGGTCGACCACCCACTGGTGTCATTTCCTCTCTGGCAATCCACCTCGCTGTCACCCGTTCACCAGCCGTCTGTCCATCTTCGGTGACTACTCCGACGTTCGACGACCACCACCAGCCGTTCGACCTCCTCCTCCTCGCTACCAACCAGATCAATCTTTGTTGATCCTTGGTGTATCCCATTTCTCTACTTATTTTCTATCAAACTTGTCACTATGATCTTGTTTTGATGAGTTTTCTTGTGATTTTCATATTTCTCCGACCATTGTTCTTCATTATTCTCCCGTTTGATCCATTCGACTCTTCTTTTTTTTGGTTCTATCGATTTTTGATCAATCAAATTGTTGTCTCTGATCGACCAAAAATTATCGTGTTCAATCTCCTAAAAACTGATTTTGATCGACCACATACTAATTTTTGATATACCAACCTATGATCAACCAACTCAAAAACCTAATCAACCAATATAACTCTACAAACTTGAAGTACTTCCTGTCCATTCTTTGATAGACCAAAAATGATTAACTGATTGACCACTTTAACTTTCTGATCGATCAATTACCTATTTTTAATCGAGCAATCTATGTTTTGATCGACCAACTTGACTTTTTTTATCAACCAAACCTGCAACAGACTTGCTCTCATGGCCACTAAACATTCTCATCCCTCTACCTCTACCCTCAGAGATGACACCTTTGACCGTTTGATGAGGCGCATCACAACTTCTCTCTAATCTCACCTCTCACCTTACGTTGGTCGACCTATCGACCATTACTTTGAGTGCATCTTCCAAGGTCTTAGAGACTAACTTACCTACCATAGGATAAGTCGCCTCCTCAATTAGACATTTTATACAAGTGCTAGGGGTAGTTGATCGCACGGGTTTCGCGTGTTTGAAATCAAGGTTAAGAGTAACCTATCGTCATAATCGCAAAACTCATAATCAAATATAATTTATACCGAAACTCCAAGGGAGTCTCGAGTCAAACACAGGGAGGCGACGTTTACTTTGTATGAAAATCGCACTTCGATTTGTTTCTTTTTGGTGTTTTGTGGTTTTGTTATTTTTTTTATTTTTGAAATAAAATGACAAGAAGTCACAAGAGAAAGATGGAATCAAATATGATATATTGCATGAATGTCAATTACAATAAACTATGAAAGCATAAAAGAGAAAAGGGCTGAGAAAAAATCTCCCGAAGCAGCTGTTCGGTGAGATGACGGCGCCTGGCGGAAGCTCAGATGAAGGAGTTGGGAAGCAGGATGACAGAGATGAGAAGCGAGAGGACGTTGGGTAGAGGAAAGCTTCAGCGTGGCTCAGGAATGGAGGTGAGAAGGCAGAGATGATCTGCTACCAGAATGGAGGTGGGAGAACGGCTCCAAGGAGACCTATGAATGAGGATGGGAAGATGGAGGAGTATTTGGTGGGACAGAGTTTCGTTACACTAATAGGCACCTTGGGAGCTTGAGAGTAAGCTCTAACAGAGCATTGGTAGGCTTGCTAGAGCTTAGGAGTGTGTAGGAGTAGAGTAGGTAGAGATGGTTGGAAGGGAGGGGGTGTAGGTCCTCATATAGTGGATGAGAAGAGGCTAGAATAGACATGGGACCATTAGCGACCACCAGGACGTCGCTGTAAGTGTCCCTGTAGCCAGCTCATGCCCTCTCATGCACACAGCTGGCCTTGCACATGCGAACAATTAGGGACGGCTACAAGCGTCGCTGTAGGTCTAGTTTAGGCGTCATTGTAGCCACCTCACAACCGCCCATGCAATCCAGTGCTGTCCCTCCATCATGCATGTAGATTGCGCGGAGGGCCTATTGCCGTACGCGTTGGCATGCGCTGGCGTGCACGCGCACTGCTGGTGCACGCTAGCGTGCCCGCTGGTGCATGCTGTCGTGCCCGCTAGCACGCGCACCCAATTGACGAATTGGGGGGCACTGCAGGTCTCGAACCCGCGCCTCTCCCTTACGATCCAATGCCTCCACCATTGCGCCACGTCCACGAAATGTGTCGAGAGGATGTGCTGAGGCCGCGTGGTTAAGGTCGGCTCTCAACCATTGGATTGAGATCCAACGGCTGAGATCTCATCTTGCAGTGGCCTTGTGAATGCGTTGGCTTAGGTGGGGCAGCCTGGATGGCACCAAGTGGCACCATCTAGGCCGTTCGTCTTCTTCTTCTTGTAGAGGGTGCTACGGAGCTCCAATCGGGATGATTTTTGTGTTGACGGACTACGATCGTCGCTCCGGATTCATCCGTACGGTCGAATTCTTCATCCGAAGCCCGTAAAGGTGTCGCACTACCTCCTAGCTATGTAAAATGAAAGAATTAGTGTACATAATATACAACTATCCTAAATGCCATGCAATGGATGTTATACAGTATTTATAACATGATATGCAATGCTAAGCTTAGGAATTATCATAAATAAGCATTTTATCATGAATTCGTGTGTGTTTATCATACCCCCATGCTTACATTTTGCTAGTCCCTAGCAAAATTAGCCTAAATGCTATTTATAGAAGTAGAATTAGGATTCAATCTCTTAGACATAATTTGTTGGTTATTTTAGGAACTTTCAACCCAAGACTTAGTTACAAAGACTTGATAGTGCCCGAGTGTCTGTCAGAATATAGACCGTCCAAGCCCTCACCTTATTTGAAAAGAGAAGATACACAAAAATTTTTTCTTATTTTTCTTCTTTTCTATTTTTTTTTGTACTTTTGGAGTTTGAGAATTTCGGAATAACTTTTTACGGCTACCCAACCCGCCCAAGACTCGAAAAGGACTCTCAGTGCTAAGCATCTAGTGAAAAGAGTGAAAGACTCACTAGATAGCCGTGAAAACGGACTTTGGGTTTCTACGACCCTAGGTGACCTTGCCTTATCTTTTCGAACAGTAGCTTTCTCCCTATTTCTTTTATTTATGGGGTCAACACAAGGGTGAACCTAGTGTATATCTCCCCGGTTTATTCTACTTCTCCGCTTCTTTCCTAAGTGTTTTGGGAATTATTGTGCATTTTTGTGAGATGGGCTCTGGACAACCGGCCAATGGGTTGTTGCCCACAATAACTTGTCAGCCATACTCATGCGGTGAAGTGTGGTTTTATTTGCTTATTTATTTATTTATTTTTCTCCTTTTTCTTTTTTTTCTTTTTCTTTTTTTCTTTTTCTTTTTATTTTTTTTTTTTAAGAAGGTGGCTTCCTTGATCTAAGATTTACCTAAAGGCAGTACAACGAAAATGATCCTCTGACTGGGTTCTGGACATCCGGCTGATGAGCTGTTACCACCGACAACTTGCCAGCCATACCACCCTAGATAGTTCATTAGCTACCCAATTTCCAAAGAAACCGCCAAAAAGTGAGTTAGTGCAAAAAAAGTGTGTAGATGCTTAGGCTTAAAGTCCCTCCATATCAGAGAGCGGGTTGATAAGTCGCATACTTATCATCCCAATTTATTTACCAAATTAAAGTGAATTTGAATTGGCGAGGACTCGAGACTAAGTCCACATTCGAGTGGACACCCGAGCTAATTAAGCCCAAAGACCTGAAGAGTCTAAGTATTCAGGTCCCAAAGTATTAATTCCTAAAGTTTGCAACTCCTAATGCCTAAGTTCTCGTCTCCTAATTCTCTCTCTCTCTCTCTTTTAATGAAAAATAGAAAATTACTATTACGGCTGACAAAAAGATTCATAAGAAATATCTACCCACCCATGCTTAGCTAATCAATGTCCTCATTGTTAAAAATGAAAGCATGCAAAAGAGTAGAAGTGGAAGAATAGACCTGGTTTCTGTGAGATTCAGGTCAGCTCGGAACAGTCTTTACACGTGCTGAGTTTAGTGCCTTCAGCTAGGTAATGTCCTCAATCAAAAATAACTAAACATTGAGGCCACAATAACATAATTTCCAGGCCCCCAGGTATGGGTCCCAGAGAGTGAAAATGGGCTTGCCAAAGAGATGATCAATGAAAGTGGCAAGCTAGTGGTGCAGGGAGAGCCCAAATGGTTTCCAATAGGAGTTTTGTTGATTTATTACAAAGGAAGTGTGATCGGGTATAGAATTTGTGCAATGGTTGGGTGAAAAAGGACGATGAGGGTTTTGTGGGTACTCTAGAATACCTAATTTTTGAAGAGTTCTTCCCCAATGTTCAATTTCGTCCTCACACTCTAGGTTCTTAAACCAACCATCCTGATCCTCAAGATTCCCACCCACAAGTTGGACCTCAAACTCTTAAGCATTCATGATAAGGATGTTGTTGGGTTTTAACTTGATCACGTGAATCATCCAACAAATTTCCGATTTCATGTATATCTTCCTCATCCCGTGTTGCTACAATTGGTCGCATTTTTGCTTTGTCCTCAATTATTTCTGCAACCATGTGATCTTCTTCTCGAGTTTGGGTTGAGTTGGCCATTAAAAGGTTGTCTAAGGTATGTATGGCCATTACTTCCTCTATTCTACCAAGCTCCCCCATTGAACCACACTTAATTTTATTCTTCTTTGAGACCTCGAAAATATTGAATCGATTTATCTTATCCCCTGAGGCCATTTCTACATTTCCCGATTCATAATCAATCCTCGCCTTGGCAATAGCCAGGAAAGGTCTTCACAAAATAATAGGGGTGTGGTTGAGTTGTTTTCGGGCTTCCATGTCCAAGACCATAAAATCAGCAAGGTAATGCAAATCATTAACCTTGACTAAAACATCCTCCAAAATACCCCTTGGTTTTGTAATGGATCTATCGGCTAACTGCATGGTTATGTCTATGTGTTTCAGGTAGCCTAGACCCAATTCCATGTGCAGTGAGGTGGGGATCACATTAATGGAAGCACCCAAGTCGAGGAGGGCCCGGTCAGAAGTAATGTTTCCTATTGTGCAGGAAATCAGCGGGGCTCCCGGGTCCTACTTCTTAGGAGGTAGCTTGCTTAGGATCAGTGTACTTGTGTTATTGGACAAAACTACTCTCCTATTGTTTTCAGATTTCACTCTACGCCTTTCTTTATATACATTCAGTAAACCTCTGTCATAGACGAGGATTGATCCGATAGCCACGAGTAAAACGATTGTCAATTTGAAATCCTGAAGTAAGGACATCCTTTCCTCCAATTTCTCCTTCGACTTTTTCTATTTGCCCATACAACAACAACATACTCCCAAATCAGACTCTAATGATTTGTTGATCACATTCTTAGTTGGGAGTCTAGAATTCTTTCTACGGGGCATGATGGGGTTGACATGGGGTTGGGTAGGTCCCTTGTGTCTACTACCACTCCTCAAGGTGATGGTGTTTGCAGTGGCAAAATGCCGTTGGTTAGTGTCTTGGGGAGGGTTGGGCAAAACAGGAGGCTCTCGGTTGATTATGGTAGGAACATGGTTCGCTCCGGGAGGGGCTGGGGTAGCCTGATAGATAGCATGAGCTTAAGCATATGACTCCCCATTATTACCAAACCCTTGAAGCCCAGCACCTCGGTTCTGTACATTCCTTAGGCTTGGTACAGGTTGTGATGGTAGAGATCTGAGCTATCAATTGTTTGCGCCAAGTCTGGATTCAAGGTATCCAACGAAGTTTTCATTTGTTGCATGAGCTGGAGCATTGACCCTTGCATTTCTACCATCTTTAGGTTTAAATCAACCTAGTCGACGGGTAGTTGAGCATTCCACATGGACTAAGTACCTGATTCAAGGGCAACTAAGTATATACATAACCCTGACCCATTGGTTTTTGTGGTACATAGCTGTTGGGTCAATATTGGGTCTGCTACCCCTGATCTTTCCAAGAGAAGTTAGGATGATTTTTCTAACCAGAATTATAGGAATTCGAGTAAGGGTTGGACCTGACATTCCCCTGCACAGCCTGAACATCCTCATAAGATGAGGATGAAGAAGGATCAGCAAAACTAGGATCAAAAGCCCCAGTTTGGAACCCATAAGGTTCCGAGAAGAGTTGGCCCAAAGGTCGAGCTGACTCTAGCTGGTTCACAAACTCCCGTCCCATAAGAGCTTGCGAGGAATGGAATCCCAATCCCTGGGATTGAGTGGATCTAGAAAAATTAGAGTTTCCGAGCATCCACTCTTCCATTCGTTTAGCAACCAGATCCATCTTATCTAGTCTATTGCAAATCAATTCCATATCGAATGTATAAGAATCTTGGACCTCATTGGCATTTGATCTAGTTTGTTGGGATCGGTTGAGGGTTTCTATGGAGACATGGTTTAAAGAATTTTCACTCATTTCCTTGAACAAATCATATGCGCTATCTGCATCTTTGTTGCGGAAATTGCCTCCGCAAGAAGCATCCACATGATTATGGAGTTGATCATTCAACCCGTGATAAAAAATATGCACAAGTTGCCATTTACGCACCTCGTGGTGTGGACACTTTCGCAATAGATCCAGGAATCTCTCCCAAGCCCCATGAAACGGTTCCCCCTGCCGCTAGGCAAAAGTAGTAATTGCTCATCGCAACGCATTGGTTCGCCCAATTGGAAAGAATTTCTTCAGGAAGATCGATTTCAAAGCTATCCAGGTAGTAATCGGTCTTCCAATGGTACGATACAAATGTGCGGCCTTATCCCTGAGTGAATGGGGGAGAAGCCTCATGAGCATATGTTCTTCATCCACATTCCACGATTTGGTGGTCTGAACCAAAGTGATCAAGTCCTCCAAATGTTGGAATGGGTCCTCTGAGCCAAGCCTGTCAAAGTGTTTAATTAGACTCAAAACCTAGGGCTTGATCTCAGCATCACCGGCAGGGATCACAATGCCAGTACGATCCTCATAATTTGAAGGATCATAAAAATTCTTCAAGGGTTGAGCTCCCTGACCATTCATTCGTTGGAACCATTCTGCATCTGCTGCAATTCTTCCAACTACCTCTGAATCATCTCCTGCTGGTTCGAGGGAGGGGGAGGTGGTTGTTGATTAGCCATGGGATCTGTTTGTCTAAAGCTCAACCTCCGCCTCCGGGAATGGTCTAAAGGTCCTTCCAATCTAGGGTTCAATGACCTCCTTCCAAGCATACACTAGAAGGAAGTCGGAAGGACAGGGAAGAGAAAGGAACCTGCAGCACAAAAAATACAAGCCTATCCTTAGGTTAGGTAGCCTCAAGGTCTACAGACTCTCAAAATCTATCCTAAGATTATGGACAATTTACTCTACTTATATCCAGGCAATCCAACCAGTTAGAAGGAGGGATTGGGGAGAAGGTTCTTCCTTTGGCTTACGCCTCCGGTTCCTAGTGTACCCCCAACCGCGGTTGTTTGACGCTATTCCCCTAGCTAGACATCAGATTGACTAGTATAAGCAGGTTAATCGTGAGCAATCTCAATCTGGATCCCGACGAGCAAACCAGTCCTTAGGGCCAACGTCTAATCAATTTTAGTTAGGCTTGGGACAATGGTGCTTCAAGAATGTGATGGGCCCTTAATGGGTTGTGCCCTTAATGATTTTTTTGAGAATGTGTGAATGTGCACAACCAAGAAGTTTTCAAGCAAGATTATTAATGATGAGGTGAGTTTTGGGGTTCGAATCTTGCTTAGTAGCTTTTAGGATTCAAATGTTAGGTGTATTCAACAAAGTTTTGTGAGGCAAACCAAGTTTTGAAAGCACATGTTCAAGTATTTTCCTTTATAAATCGAGAAAATATGGAGTGCCTGGCTTGACCTAAATATTGAATCCTATGGGGCAGCTACAAATGAGTTTCTTTTAAATTAGGTGGTGCGGCCTAAATAATTCAATCAATCGGCTCAAATGCACCACCGATCAAGGCACACAAAAAGGTGATTAACCTAATATGATTTCTACTCTTTTATGTGTTGATTTAATGTACCAGGTCCACAGGTCGGAATCTTGATTGAGTAGATGAAAATCAAGTCCGATTATGTGCCTCTGATGTGGGTGTATAAAGTGTGTAAATTGATTCATCCCACAGAAAGTATCTTTTTTGTTTTTTTTTTTTAAATGCTGGGGTGAAATGGATGAAGGTGGCAAACAAGATAAACAATTCTATCTTAGGATTTATGCAAGCACATAAGTAGATTTGATCTTGGTTATGAGTGTGGTGAAATGAAACTAGTGGAGGAATGTGGGGGACACTTACAAAGTACTCTACCCGCACTTTACTCTGGTCTACCGTACTTGGATCTCCATGCTAAAGTACCTGCAAGACAGTAGATCAAAGACAAGTAGGGTTAGTGCTATGTAAATGCAAAGAAGCGTAGAAAACAATAAAGTAAATTCTGTTGCCTCCCCGACAACGGCGCCAGAATGATCACACGGGTTTCGCATGTTTGAAATTGGAGTTAAGAGTAACTCGTCGTCGTAGTCGCAAAACTCGTAATTAAATATAATTTATACCGAAACTCCAAGGGAGTCCCGGATCGAACACAGGGAGGCAACGTTTACTTTGTATGAAAATCGGGTTCGATTTGTTTCTTTTTGGTGTTTTGTGATTTGTTTTTTTTTTGTTTTTGAAATAAAATGACAAACAATCACAAGACAGAGATGGAATCAAATATGATATATTGCATGAATGTCAATTACAATAAACCATGAAAGCATAAAAGAGAAAAGGGGTGAGCAAAAATCTCCCGAAGCAGCTGTTCGATGAGACGACGACTCCTGGCAGAAGCTCAGACGAAGGAGTTGGGAAGCAGGACGACGGAGGTGAAAAGCGGGAGGATGTCGGGTAGAGGAAAGCTTCAGTGTGGCTCCGAAATGGAGGTGAGAAGGCGGAGATGATCTGCTACCAGAATGGAGGTGGGAGGATGGCTCCAAGGCGACCTATGAATGGGGATAGGAAGATGGAGGAGTATTTGGTGGGACAGAATTTCGTTACACTAATAGGCACCTTGGGAGCTTGAGAGTAAGCTCTAACAAAGCATTGGTAGGCTTGCTAGACCTTAGGGGTAAGTGGGTGTAGAGTAGGTAGAGATGGCTTAGAAGGGAGGGGGTGTAGGTCCTTATATAGTGGATGAGAAGAGGCTAGAATAGGCATGGGACCATTAACGACCTCCAGGACATTGCTGTAAGTGTCGCTGTAGCTAGCTCATGCTCACTCACGCACGCAATTGGCCTTGCGCCTGTGAACAATTAGCGACAGCTGTAAGTGTTGCTGTAGGTCCAATTTAGGCGTCGTTGTAGCCACCTTACGTTCGCCCATGAGATCCAGCGTTGTCCCACCATCATGCGCACTGGCGTACGCGCACGCGTGCACTGCTGGTGCGCGCTAGCGTGCCAACTAGCGCATGCTGTTGTGCCCATTGGTGCGCGCACCCAATTGACGAATTAAGGGGCACTGCGGGTCTCAAACCCGCGCCCCTCCCTTGCAATCCAGCGCCTCCACCGTTGCGTCGCGTCCATGAATGTAAGGAGAGGATGTGCTGAGGCCGCATGGTGAAGGCGAGCTCTCAACCGTTGGATTGAGATCCAACAACTGAGATCTCATCTTACGGTGGCCTTGAGAATGCATCGGCTTAGGTGGGGCAGCCTGGATGGCGCCATGTGGCACCATCTGGGCCATTCATCTTCTTCTTGTAGAGGGTGCTACGGAGCTCCGATTTGGGTGATTTTCGCATTGACGGACTGCAATTGCCGCTCCGGATTCATCCGTACGGTCGGATTCTTCATCTAAAGCCCGTAAAGGTGTCACACTACCTCCTGGCCATGCAAAATGGAAGAATTAGTGTACATAATATACAACTATCATAAATGTCGTGCAATGGATGTTATGCAGTATTTATAACATGATATGCAATACTTAGCCTAGGAACTATCATAAATAAGCATTTTATCATGAATTTGTGTGTGTTCATCAGTAGTCACATCAAAGGCATAGACTTTATGGCTTGTCGCCTTTTCTACTACAACCTTCGCAACATTGGTGAAGGTTTTGACATCTAGTTGACATCCAATGTCTACGTCATTGAGGTCCTTGTCAATGTCACTATTTAATCTGAGGTCGTTGGTTGTCCCTCCTTTGGTCATACCTACCTTGAGTTGCATTATGACATATCTTCTGAGGTCATTAAGGAGACGTTGATGACTCCAGATTCTTTCAACTTGTGCAAGCCCACCAAGTCGCCGTATTTTCATCCTCTCCCGAGATTCCTCAACCATGTATTTCTTTGGAACTTCATGTCCAAATCCACTTCTTTTAAGAACTATTTGGGTCCCATGCTCGTGGCTTTATAGGCCTTTATGACCAATAGGGCATTTAATTGGAACCACTTCATCCTCACCTTCATGTAGAGGAAACCCACAAGCAACTTCTCTTTTGGTACTATTCTCTCCCACATCTTCCTACATTTTAATGTCCCCATGGACATTAATCATAAGCAGTTCATCTCTCATGCTTTCATTTTTGGAGAGCTTACCTACTCCAAACTAGAACGGAGCGTCAAGCTGGTCAGGATCCTCCTCAGGCAGCAATTTCCTCTTCTCAGCCTCCTCCTTCTTAGGTTGGTCTTTCCTCTACTCCACCTCCTTACTCTCCCCACCAACATTTTGATGCTTACTGCCCGCCTCTAGTTAAACCCTCCCCTCATTCTACAACTCAGAGTGGCCCTAGCTTGATAGGCAGTTTACCAAACATGACAGTTTGGGAGTCCAAGGCATGACAGACAGCATCTCTCTGATGATGCATCGCTAGAGAGAGATAAGACAAATGATGATGGAGCACGACACTCAGGTTTCTACGTACCTGAGTAGGCAAGGTCAATTCTTGGAATAGTTTGGAGAACATATCCACACACTCATTTTTTGTGACCAAAGACCCCCCCTGAGGCCAACGTTCAACAGTAGCAGCTCCTCCTCCGAGTTCTTTAGCACCCTCCTCCAAACAGACACAACACACTAGTTCCTTAGTCCAGCAGTCGTCCCATGGATCTATTGACCTTTAGATCTCTCTGGTTTTGGGACATAGACGACGCTTCTCCTCTACTATAGGACCCAGCACCAGCACACCTCCATTCTCTCTAGATGATTTTGATTTCGATGTGGAGTTTCCATCGGATATCAAGACCATCCTTAACTTCTTTTAGATTTTATCACTTATGTTGGCATGTAGTACATTATATTTTATTTCTGTGTTTGGATTATTATCTTCATATCTATCTTGCTCTGTAGTCCATTTATTATATATGTGAACACTGTAGTATTTTCAATTGAGATATCTTGCTCCATAAATCTTGTTACTTGATTTACTTATTGAAAGTGTGATTTTCTATCTGTTGCAAAGCAACATGTCACGAATTGCATGAATACTTCAATAAGGGGGAGCAACATTTACTTGTCTATTGTATTGCTTAAAACCTTTTGTTAATAACAAAGGGGGAGAAAAATAATAATTTGATAATGCAGCATGCATACTTAATTATAATTTTGTTATCATCAAAAAGGGAGAGAATGTTAATACCCTTGTTTTGATATAACAAATTTATATTTTTATTGAGGACTAACCATTACAGGATAAGTCAAATTATAGCATGGATGCATCCTCATTAACATTCTTCAAATACATCAAGGACAAAGAGCACTTGAAGACCTTTTATCTTTATTGAGTCTAGAACAATGTACGGAACCTCAATAAGAAAACAAATGTAAGTTTTTATTTTTTACAAAAATCATTCTCTTTTGAACCTATGTTAATTCTACTATTGAACGACCAAAATTCCTCTTTGATCGACCAGACCTTGATCGACCAACTTCTTATTTTAATCGATCAAGAACCTCTAACAGTCATATTCCGTTTTGATCGATCAACCCATTTGATTTAATTGATCAAAAGTATTCCAACGGTCGAATTTCTTTTGAAATCATAAAGTCGATCAATATATCCTTTTAATTGATCAACATTGAATCTATCAATGCTTTGTTTTAATTGACCAAATTCAATTTTGATCGACCAAGCATTTATTTTGATCGATTAAAGCCACTTTTCCAGTATTTCCAAAATAAGTCGAAAAACACCTATAAATAGGATGTTCACCCCCCTCTTTAAAAACACACCTCAAGAGCTTTCTAAGAGAAAAGCATGCATACTCTCTCTAGTGCTTTCGTGCCTCTACGCCTACAACTATTGCAATTCAAAGCACACTCTCTTGCGATTCAAGAAATTTCGGTTTGTTTTAATATTGTTGAGGTTCCATAGGAAATTTGTTATATTCTTTTATTCATTGTTCTTGATCTAGGAATCCAAGTTGCATTGGAAGTCTCGTTGTTCTTCTCTTGATCAGGTGTAAGAGAAGATGTTTTATAAGAGGTTGTGCCACCCTCATTCAAGTGGTAAAGGATAGTAGATTTGACTAATGTCGACTAGTCGAGAAAATCCTAAGCTGAGAGGCTTAGGTAGTGGTTTTCACCCTAAAGGGTTTCCACTCTAAAATCAGGTGTTATTTTTCTAGTTTGTGCTTATTCATTTTTAATCTGTGGTGAATGATTTTTTAAGTTCTATTTTAAATAGATATTACACTATTCACCCCCCTCTAGTGTATACTTGATCCCTTAGGCTCCACACGTACTCACATGTCGTTGCACAAGTAGTCGTCTAGTTGAACATACCCAAAGACTCATTGTTTGTGGAGTTCTCACACATGTTCTCGAGAATCTCCCAAACGGTGTCCTCATCTTTACCCGTGAAGTTACCTCCATAGGCTGCATTGACGAAAAGCCTGATATCCTCATAGAGACCTCAGTAAAAAGACTAGACTTGTTCTCATTTAGATACTCTATGATGAGGGCATTTCCACATGAGATCCTGAACCCATGCCTCAGGAAGAGTTTCCCCCGCATTTTGCATGAAATGCGTGATTTGGTGCCTCAAGGTGTTAGTGCACCCCACAAGGAAGAATTTCTTGAGAATTTAGCCTATAATTCATCCCATGTGTTGATCGACCTAGTCAGGGACCGATACTAGTGGGCAGCCTTATAGGGAGAAGGGAAACATCTTCATGAGTAACGTGGTCTGTTCTGAAAATTTGGCCCAAGGGTCTGGGCTAGATGCTTCAGCTCCTGAATATACTAGAATGGGTCTTTAGAACTCAATCCATGGAAGTAGGGCATTAAGCCAATAATATTTGGCTTTAATTCAGTATCAGGTCCTCCAACATGAATACGAACCCTAGGCTCAATAGGAACAACTGCGGGATTACACTGATCCAGCAATTGTGGATGCGGTTGGGAGTTAGTCAGTGCATTAATCAAATTGGTGAGAGTTTTCACCTGCTTCTGAAGGTGTTGGAGATCACCCCTTCCTCTTAGTCTGGGTTCTCCATAGAATTAGAAGATGGAGAACCAGAATAAGATGTAGAAGGATTTCAAGAGATGTGGATTGCATCAGAAGAAGACCCAAACAACTTAGCCGGAGCCTGACCCCGACGAGAATCAACTTCTAATAGAGGCCTTAAGACTAGTCTAAAGGACCTCATCTCGTGCATACATTACAGAATTAGATATGAAGGACTGAATGTGACTTGGACCGAAGGCACCTAAAATATTTGGATGACTTTGACTAATTCGAGATGGATGGACCTCTAGATCAAAAACTCACCTGCCCCGAGAATTACTTGGGTAGCCAGGAAAAGAGAGTCTCGTAAAGACCCCTACATGGTAGAATGTCTCCATGGGTTACAGGGTTTCCCCCACCCGACTTTCCTTGTCATTGCAATTCCAAGTAGGCTAGAAACAAGTGAGTTAGGCCCTAAGTCTACCAATTTTAGACCTTATGTGTGTTTATGCCTTGGTTATCACTTGATTTAAAGATAAATTACAATTGTGACCTAATTTTAGGTTGATTGGTTCACAATGGGAACCAACTTCACCTAACCTACCCTAAAGAATTTAAGGTCAGACCAGGGTCAAATGAACCCAACTTATCTATTTTGGTTTGACAAGCAAGATTATGAGTCACCAATTTTAGTGTTCAAGTGATGGAATTACGAATTTTAGGGTTAAAAGTGTTAAATCAATTCAAATAAGGGCTTAGGTAACACAATGCAAGAAATCAATTTCCTTTAAGACTTGCAATGTGTTTTTACACTTCAAAAACCCTAATGTTTTAACCCTAATTTGGCTCTAAATGAATTCAATTTAAATCAATTAAATGTGCACCTTGTACTCACATAAGAAGATGATAGTCCAAGGTGCTCAAATTAAACACAAAAGGCCATAGGAGGCATAGGAGTTAGGGTTGTTTGTTCTAATCTAATCCACTTTGTCGAAAAATGGAAGCACACAAAACAATAAAATATTTCTTGTCACAAATGATATTATCTAAGAAAATAAGGCAAAGTTGCAATCCTAGTTTTTTTTTTCTTTTATATATACAAGGAAAAGGGAGAATAGGAAGAGAGAAGAAAAGTAACCTACCCTTGGAGTGGTTGATCCGTTGATGAAGTGGTTGGCTAATAACGCTACATTTTATGGTGATAATTCTGCCAATTGGGATTTCTCTTAAGGGTAACATGCACAAATAACACATCATAAATGGGTATAGGAGCATTACATGCATCTTACATTGAGATTGCTTATAAATCAGTGTTAATGGCTATTTGTACAAGTTCATGTTAAACCAGACCTCAGATGAGCAATCGGACCACACGGATGGATTCAGAATGACGAACGGAGTCCAATGGACTCAAAATCGAGCAAATTTGACATCTGGAGCTCTCGGAACAAGCCCAAGTTCTGGTTGTTGATCTGACGATCAACGGCCCACGCGCAGCCACATGGCACCATCACCGCACAGATCAACAGCCCACGCGCGACCACGTGGCACCATCATTGCACGCCTCACTCGCACATCACGCCCCGACTTCAACACGTAAAGCGTTTTAAGCCGTCCAATTTGATGATCGGACTGCTAAGAACGCATGAGCCTCGCCCGCACATCCGCGGCTCCCGCACACCTTCGCAGCTCCAACATCAAATCTCGACCGTTGGATTACCATCCAACGGTCAACACGCCCGTGCACCCACCTCCTCTCCACAACAATCAGCCTTCACAGCTCAGCGATCAGCGCCTCAACCTCGCGCTGGGAGGCGTAGGTTCAAAACGCCCGCCGCATCCCAAATCCACGCAATCCGATGCACGTGCAATTAAGGCCGTGGATCAGCACACTGACGGTCTCAATAGCGCTATGCAGTTCCTCCTTAAGCGTTGATGCTTCCACGCGCGCACCTACACCAGTCGACGATGCTCGATCTCACACGCGCTTGAGGTGTGATCTGAGCGCGCAACCACGCACGATCTGGACAGTTGATCGAGGATCGAACGGTCCACAGTAAACGCACAAGGATCACAGAGGAGAGGAAGAATGGTGCGCTTGGAAGACCGGCGAACAGGGGCCTTCATCGACATTTTGGGAAGGGTTTTAGCGACGTCCCGAACGTCGCTAAAGCCCCTACTTAAATTAGAAACCCCTTCTTCCTATATAAACCCCCTCCAACTACCCATGTAAGGCATTCAATTCACTTGCAAGTATTCTACCCTACTCCTAGCCATCCTTAGCACCCTTTTATAATCTTCGGAGTCGACGAGCCGCCGACGGAGCCCTCCTCCACTGCCGTGGCCGCCTTGCCGTCTCCCTTCTCTCTCTCTCTCTTCCTATCTTAGCATTACTTTACTTTTGCTTAAGCATTTAGCTATTGTTGTACTTGTAAAACTCAAGTTACATGTTAAAAGATGATGTTTCTTATATAGTTATTGTCTCTCTTTTACTCGAGTTTTTCTTATCTTGATTTGGCCGAATGCTGTGATCAAAAGAACTCTAACCCTACTCCCTCTCTCTCTCTTTCTCTCTCTCTCTTACTTGCTTTTCTCACGCATTTTCTTGCAAGCAAGACCCGCCATTTCCGTGACAACCAAGTGACAAAAAAACCCGATTTCATGCCTCCCTATGTTCGACACTCGGACTCACATCCGTTTATTTAAAATTGACACAGCGAACGTGAGCTACAACGACCGATTTAAAAAACGCATTCGAAGCGCGTCAGTTTTTGGTGCCATTGCCGGGGAGGTAACGGATTTATTTTGTCACTTCCATTTTGCATCCATGCTCACACCATCTAACGCATTTTCTCCCTCTACTTGATGGTTGCAAGAACTCGGCACTTGGACGGAGAAGGAGCGCGACTCGTAACAATGGAGATGGAGTAAGCGCAGCAAGGACCGGTTGTGAGTATTTCTTTTCCTAAGGTTATTTGCTTGCTTAAAAAAAATCTAAGAAAAATTTAAAATCAGAAAAAAAATTGGCGTGGTGAATGATTGCCTGATCCTCATCCTTAACTCATCACCCAACAAAAAAAATATACACTCTAACATTCTCAAAGACCTAATCTTTTTGGAGTGTTCCTTTTTCCTTTTGAGTGGTGTTTGCGAAGCCACCATGACTTGATTTGGGTCGCACCACTCACCCCTAAAATCGACTCACCTGGTAGAAATTGCATGAACACTAGGGTGAGCACATTAGGGTTCTAAAGCCTCATCACGTTAAAGGAAATTCACTCTCACCCGTTGTGTGCAAAACTTGGCGTGCCCACTTGAAACTTGTCTGAAAATACTAAGACACGTAAACCCTAAAAGACACTAAAGTAAGAACAAACGTTAAAAGACACCACATCTTAAATCCTTGCTTGAAAACCATGTCTTGATTAGGAGCACTAACATCTAAATTGGATAACTAAAAGGCACCACCCCAATTAACGCCTCATCACATAACCCAAGCACAAGCACTGCCCTAGCCCCATTAAAACAGAGTAGACATGCCCTAGGCAAGACTGGATTAAGTCTCAAGAGGCATGGTTTTGTTTGCTGGGCACTTGACCTTCATTCCCTTAGTAGAATCTAGTGACTAGGCTGCGGGGAAGTGTCAAATGACCGCGGTTGTGGGGTCTACGGAACCGGCGGCGCAAGCCAAAGGAAGAACCTTCCCCACAATCCCCTCGTAATCAACCTGGCCAGATTAGCTTTGCGAAGGGTGGTCCTGTGCCTACAGACTTGATCGTTCCTTTGGAGATTTCTAGGTCCCCTAAGGAATACACTTTAAAGAACTAGGCTTGTCTGCTTAGTTGTGCACACACGCTTCTCACGTCTGTCTCTCTCTGCATCCCTCCCCTGTTCTTCTCTAGTGTATGCACAGGAAACGATCACTTCATCCCAAGTTATTTATTTTGGGATGGGAAACAAGTAGACTTGATCTTGCTAGAGATATGGCCGAACCTAGAGTAGATGAACTTGAGGACCAACCTCCACCAGATACGATGGCCATCATCCAGGCCCAAATCAATGCAAACAACCGGCTTCAGTAGCAATAGATCCACACTATCATGCAAGCCATACACCAGTTGCAAAACCAACAGGGGCAACCACCACCACCTTTGCAGGACCTGCAAAGGCAACCACCACTTGATCCACCATTCCGCAATTTATACAATCCTTCTGCGATTCGGATTGAACCACACCTTAGGATCCCTGAGGGGGGAGATGATTTTGAGTGGAAACCAAACGTCCTGAGCCTGATTCAGAACCACTTCCATGGGAGCTCAAATGAGGACCCCTTCCAACTCCTAAAGGACCTTGACCAGATCGCCCAGACTATAAAGCCCAGGAACATCAGCCTAGACATTGTTTTGATCAAGATGTTCCACTTCTCGTTGAGAGATAAAGCATCTCACTGGCTTAGAACTTTAGGAAGACCTATCTCCACCTGGGAAGAACTAAGGCATGCATTCTTAAAGAAATTCTTCCCCATAGGAAAGACCAATGCCCTTAGAAGAGCCATTACCACCTTTACACTCCAGGGGGGAACAGTTCCATGACGTGTGGGAAAGATTTAACGAATTATTGAGGAAATGCCCACACCATGAGGTTCTGAGGTGGCAATTGGCCTAGATCTTCTACCACATTCTGGACAGCAACCTTCGGAACTTCATCGATGCCTCATGCGAGGGAAACTTCCTAAACAAAGACGAGGAGAGCGCGTTTGAGCTCTTTGAGTCTATGAGCGAAAATTCGCTCAACAATGCCTCCATGACTCAGTTTAGTCGATCCAGTCAACCCTGTGTGGGATCTATGAGATGCAAATGAATTCTGGAATGGTTGACATGGATATCATTACCGAGAAATTAGATCAAGTGGAATTGGTAGCTAAGAAAATAGATGAACTATTGAACCAAACCAGGAACCTGCTACAGACTCTCTCCCTATCAAAGGGAGCTCACAACGTAAACCTGGTCCAGCCACTAACTCAGATGCACCTGGAACAACCCCTAACCATGTTCCAAGGAGGGACCTTTGCTCCCTCAACCCCTGATTATTCTCTTCCCTCCCCCTCGACACCTTCTATCTTTGAAGATGTCTAGGCTATCTAAGTTATTCCAAACCTGACCCCTTCTCCAACACCTACAACGTCGGATGGCGTAATCACCCAAACTTTACTTGGACGAACCAGAAACTGCCTCAATTCCAAAACCAGCCTAGGCCAAACCATCAGCCAAACCCGCCCTCCTCTCAGCAAGGTCCACCGATTAGACCCCCCTATAACCCAAATAGAGTGACCCCTCCCCCACAAAATCAAATGGACACCTTGATAAAAATGATGGCTGAAATGAACCAAAAACACCAGGAGGAAATAGCTTTAGTGAAGGGACAGTTGAACCAGCTGTTGGATTGTAAACAATAGGGATTCCTTCCTTCTCAGCCACAACCGAACCCACAAAATGTGATTAACAGAGGCCCAATTCACAAGGGTTCCAAGGCAATCCCAGGTAGGCTCACATGGTCCAACCAGCCCCACAAACACCCCCTGGGTTCGGTGCTTCTTCCTCTTCTTCTCAAGGATCAACCCATGGTCCCAATACCTCTGCAAATGTGATGACCTTGAGAAGTGGCACTAAAACCCAGGATCCCAAATGGACGACTCCTCCCGTGACTTCATCCCCTGAAATACCCGACTCTGAAGACGAGCAGGAAAGACCCAAGGACCTAGAAATGGACCCTATTCACATTCAAACACCATATCCCGAGGCCTTGGAAAAGATAAAGAAAAAGAAAGTTATTGTGGAAAATGAGGAGATTTTGGAAATCTTCAAGCAGGTTCAGATTAATATCCCACTCCTTGAGGCTGTCAAGCACATCCCGACTTATGCTAAGTTCCTAAAGGACGACTGTACACCAAAGTGTAAGCCACGACCCCAAGCACCTAGGAAGGTTGTGCTCTCAGAGCAAGCCAATTCTGTGATCTCTAGCAACCTTCCACTCAAATGAACTGACCCAAGAGCACCCTTGATATCCTGCAATATCGGGGACATGACATTTGATAGAGCGCTCCTGGACTTAGGTGCTTCAATCAATTTGATCCCGACAACCCTGTATCACCAATTTGGATTTGGAGAGTTGACGCCTACACCTGTGACCATCCAGTTGGCTGATAGATCTGTGAAGACCCCGAAGGGGGTTGTCGAGGACGTGATTGTTCGGGTCAAGGACTTCTATTTCCCGGTCAACTTCTTGGTGCTCGACATGGAAGTCCCTGAACAACTACAGAACACACCCATCATCCTAGGCAAACCTTTCTTAGCTACAGCTAAGGCGAACATCGATTGTGACATAGGATGCATGGAAATCACCTTCGGAGACAGAAAGATGCAGTTGGATATCTTCAAGGCGACCAAGTCTTTCAATTGCGACTGGATTGAGGAGTACGATCCTGTGGAGCCTTTGGTTGAGGAATGCCTTACCCTTAGTTCCTTAGCTGACCATTAGACCCAACCCGGTGACACTGTTCTAACCCAGCCCCGACTGTGCATACTGACCTCTGTAGGGTTGATTACCATCAGCAACCACTGTTCGAGGAGATTGATGCTGATCAACTCCCACCTTTCCCCTATCTGTCAAGTGTTGTTCCACCCACACCCGAGCTAAAGCCGCTACCCGAGAATCTCAAATATGTCTTCCTTAGACCTAACTAGACCTTCCCAGTGATTATCAATGCCCATCTAACCAAGGATCAGGAACTCAGGTTGATCACGACCCTATCTAAACATTGGGCAGTCATTGCTTGGACCATCTCAGATTTGCGAGGAATTAGCCCCACCTATTGCATCCACAAGATTTATCTGGAAGATGGGGCTCAACCTTCCCGCCAAATGCAGAACGATTAAACCCGAATATGCGGGAGGTCGTTAAGAAGGAGATCATCAAGTGGCTTGATGCTAACATCATTTACCCAATCTCTGATAGCCACTGGGTGAGCCCCACTCAAGTGGTCCCCAAGAAAGCCGGGCTCACCGTTGTCACCAATGAGCATGGCGAATCCATCCCCACCCGCACCACCACTGCATGGCGGGTGTGCATTGATTATAGGAAGCTCAATGAAGCGACCAAGAATGATCATTTTCCCCTGCCATTCATTGACCAGATTCTTGAGTGATTAGCAGGGTAGAAATATTTTTGCTTCCTGGATGGGTATTCAGGGTACAACCAAGTCGCAATTGCTCCTAAAGATCAAGAGAAGACCACATTCACTTGCCCGTATGGCACGTTCGCATTCCATCGTATGCCATTCAGGTTATGTAATGCACTTGCTACCTTTCAGCGTTGCATGCTAGCCATCTTTTCAGAGATGGTAGGTGAATACCTGGAGGTCTTTATGGATGATTTCTCAGTATTTGGGAACTCATTCGACCATTGTCTGAGCAACTTGGCGAAAATCCTAAAATGATTTATCGAGGTTAATTTGATGTTAAGCTGGGAAAAGAGCCATTTCATGGTTCAAGAAGGAATTGTCCTCGGTCACATCATATCGCATAGGCGCATTGAGGTGGATTGAGCTAAAGTTGATTTGATTTCCAAACTTCCCCCACCTAGCTCAATCCGACAAATCCGCTCGTTCCTTGGACATGTTGCTTCTATAGAAGGTTCATCAAAGACTTCCCCAAACTCTCGAAACCCTTAACCGACCTCCTAGCCAGCGACGCCCTATTTCACATGACACCTAATTACATCTAGGCTTACCACACTCCTTGGGAATCGATCTCCACTGCACCTGTGTTACTGATAAACGCCAGTTTATCATCATTCTTATGCATTAAAACAAACCTAGCTCTTAGGATTTTACTCCGCAAATGGGTTTTTGGGCTGCATTTAGGCATTAAATAGGTTAGGCATGCATTGCATTTTTTATTATCTTTTCAATATGTTTTTGTGAGTGTTAGGGATGTACAGATATATAGATCCCTAAAATCCTAGCACTCAAGAAGGCAAATGGTGAAGGAGAAGCCCAGACTAGCTGGAACTCAGCCTAATCCAGCTCACCTCAGCTTGATCCAGCTCACCTCAACTTGATCCAGCTCACCGCAGCTGGAACCTAGCTTACTTGAACTAGGGTTAGCTCATCCCAGCTACATTCAGCTAATCTCAGCTGGATGGCAGCTCAAGAGAGTTCACCTTAGCTCACCCTAGCTCAAGTCAGCTCAGATCCAACTCAACTTAGCTGAGTCTAGCTCATCTCAGCTCCCACTAGTCCACAGGGAGCTCTAGCAAGCTCAGCTAAGTTGACCGGAGTTCACCCTAGCTCAAATCCAGCTACATCCAGCTCCACTCAGCTCCAGCCAGCTGAAGAAGAACTCATCCCAGCTCAGGAAGCTCAAGTCCAGCTCCCGGGGACTCAGCTTAGCTCAACTCAATTGAGCTAAGCTACCTTAGCTACCTCAACCAGCTTGATTCTCCCCGGGAGCACCAGACCTAGCTCACCTCAGCTCATTTTGGTAAAAGCTAGCTCACTTTAGCTTGGCTTAGCAACTAGCAAAGAACTAGCAAGCTAAGCCAGCTAGAGTAGCCCCATGCCAGCCTCTTCAGCAGCAGCCAGCTCCAGCTCCAACTCCAGACTTCTTCTCCTCAGCTCCTTCCTCCAAACCCTAGCTCCAACACCTTCTCCTCTACTCCTCCATTAGCTAAGCTAGCTTAGCTTAGCTTAGCTTAGCTTAACTATGCTCCAACTTCCTTGGCTTGTACCACCCCAAAAACCCACCTACCAACTCCAACCAACTAGCTCCACCTAAGCTCCACACAAGCTAACCTACTTGGCACCAACCTAACCTACCCACCACCTCCAAAAGACACCTAAAAGTGGTGCCAAAAACTACCCATAACCACCCCTTAATGGCGCCACTTTTCCCTCCAAAATCCCCCCCTCATCTCCACCACACAATCCCCCTTGAATCCATCTCCACCATCCACCTAACTCCCCTTCTAGAAGACCCCATGTTGGCGCCAACATGGGGGTGTCTCTCCACCACCAAAAGACACCAACACCACCATAACCACCCCCTTTAACACCCCTTGGGTTGGCGCCAACTCACCCTAGCCATAGGATCACCAACCACCCTCATCCTTCCATCCTAGCCCTCCATTTCAAGGGGCACCTTAACCCCCCATCCTATTCTATAAAAAGCCACCACCTACCACCATTTTGGGGCATCCTCCCTTAGTATATTTTTCTACCTAAACCACCTATACCTACGGCCAAGAAGAAGGAGTAGAGAAGGAGATTAAAGGGGCACATCACCAGCCCCTTTGGTGCCTTCTTCTCCCTACTCTCTTCAACTTGAGCCACACCAAGGAGGAGGACTCTTCCACTTCAAGGAGGACGGCCAGGCAAAGGAGAAGGACTTAGGGTGGACGTCCATCCTTGGAGAGAAACTTAGGGCACGCCCCCCTAGGGCTTGCCTTGAAGGACATCACCTTGGCGGAGCACTGCAAGGAAGGAGTTGAAGGACTCTTTTCAAGATTGGGAGCACCAACCTTGGAGCAAGAAGCCCTCTTCTTCACCATCTATCTAGAGGATTTGTGTTTTCTTTTCTTATTTGCATTTTTCTAGTAGTACAAGCTTTCCTCTACTAGGCCTTTTATAAAACACTTTGTCAATTATCTAGTTGCCTTCTTTGCAATTTTTTTGTTTGCATTTCTATTAGCTTATTTTCAGCATTCTTCACTCCCTCTCCCTAATTATTCTAGGCCTCCACTTGCCTAGAGTGAGCTTAGGGAGAGACTCTACTGATGGTCGGCCCGGATAGGTTGTTAATATGATATTTTTACCGTTGAAATGTGTATAGTGGTTAACCTAATTCAGACCTAACCATCTCTTTACAAAATTTTTAACCTGGCCTAATTGATTTTATCTTGTCACTTTTAAGCCCAGGGTCGAACTCAGGGAAGTGGGGTTCAAGTCGAGTTTCTACGTTTTCCTTAAAACGCGTCTCTTCCGTTCGTTTATTCTGTTTTTGGTATTTTTCTTATTTAGGTTTTTTTCTGGTAAATCTTTGTTCTTGAGGCACACCCTCAAAAATTGTGTCCTTGGCTTTTAGCCAAAACAGAGTTCCAAAACACGCCTTGCTACTCGCAAGACGAAGTACCTGCAAATCAAAGATTATCTTTTCACTTTTATACCTTTTTTTTTTTATCTTTTTACTAAGAAGGAAGCTAACAGATAGAAAGTAAATATAGTAGCTATAGATATATATTTATATGTAGTATATATATAAAGGGGTGGGGGTGGAGGTGACGATGGAGTGTAGCACTATGTCGAGTCAGCCGACGTCTAGAGAGACGCAACCAACACGACTAGGTGCCGCGTGGAGTGTGGATGGAGGATGGATGATGTATGGGACCACGCTTTTTTGTACGCGTGTATCAGGGAATATCAGCAACAGGTGCAGATATCCCCGCGATACAGCGTATAATAAATAACGTGAAAATATATGTACATATGTATGTATATAAATGTATAAGTATATATGTATAGATATATATAGATATATATATATATATAGGTGTGTATATATATATATATATATATGTATGTATATATGTATATAGCTATGTATATATGTATATAAGTATATATATATAATACTATATAGATATATATATATATATGTATATAAGTATATATGTATCTAGATATATATGTATATATATATGTGTATATGTATAAGTATATAGATATGTATATATATATATATGTATATGAGTATGTGTATATATATATATATATATATATATTATATATGTATATGCATATATATATTATATTATATGTATGTATACATAACTATATAGATATACTATGTATATATAAGTATATATATATAGATATATGTATATGTATATATATATATATATATATATATGTATGTATATAAGTTACTATTAGTGTGTGAGTGTGTGTGTCGGTGAATGGGTGTGTGTGTGTTGCTGTAAGTGAAAAAAAAGAGAGAGAGAGAGAGAGAGATAGAGAATACGTGAGAGAGAGAGAGCGGGAGACAGAGAGGGAGCGGGCGGGAGAGATCGCGGAGAGAGAGAGAGCGCCAGAGAGAGAAAGAGCGGGCGGGAGAGATCGCGAGCGCGGACGATGGCAGCGAGTTAAGGCGTCTGCTCGCGGCGGCGGACGTCTGACGCCGCGTCGTCTGAAGATCGCGGAGGCGGACGTCTGAAGATCGCGGATGCAGGCGCGTCTTCACGCGGAGAAGGTGACGCGTCTGCAGGCCGGGTGCGAGGAAGGAGAGCGGGCGATGGCGTGCTCGGAGAGGGCGGCGGGGAGTCTGCAGTCGGTCGCGGAGGGTTGCAGGGGTCGGCGCGAGGCCGTAGCCGGCCGCTGCAGTGCGCGCAGCGGTCTGTCGCGGGTGGAATTGCAGAGGCGACAGAGCAGAGGCGGAGACGGGGAACGGGCCTGCAGGCGCGCGCGGAGGGTTGCGCGCCTGCGGGGAAGGTCGCGGAGGAGGCGGGGGTCGCTGCTGCTGCTGCTGCTGCCGCGGTTTAGCTGCTGCTGCTGCTTCAAGCTTCGGACCTTGAAGCGGCAGCAATGGCGCAGAGATGCAAACGAAGAGAAAAGAACACACCACGCCCACCTGCTCGTTGAAGAGCTGGGCGGTGGTGTTCCCACTGTGGTGGTGAGCACCACAGTGGGTTCTCCTGCTCGTCGGGTGCCTCCTCGACGGAGGGCCGGCGTATGGGAGGGGAGAACGGGCGAGGAAAGTGGTGGACTGCAGCGTGGCGATTTTTCAGCAGCTGCCGCAGCTGCGTATTGCAGCAACGTCCCTCCTTCCTTGTCGCGAGGAAGAGCTGCGGCTTTATAGAGGAGGAGAGCATGGCGAGGCATGCGGGGAATGGGGGAGAATGGCAGCTGCAGGGAGAGGTGCGGGAAGGACAGCAGGGAGAGGCGCGGGAAGGACAAGCCGCATGGCGTTGCATGCAGCTGCGGGAGGAAATTCAGCCGCGGGAAGAAGAAGAAAAGATGAAAATAAAAATAGAGAAGGGACTTTTGCAAAGAAACACTTGAAGAAAAATGTAAAAATGCAAGCCATTTATTCCATTCTCTTCTCCTCTCAATTAAATGCATGCATGCAAGCGTTTTTACAAATGCAACTATAGGATTATAATATACATAGTTAATGCTAGAAAATAGCATAAGAAGGCGTTCTTATAGGCGTGTTTTGAGGTGCAAACATATACCCCCATGCCTATCTTTTGCTAGTCCCTAGCAAAACCGTATTTAGAAATGATCTTAAGCTGAAGATTTTCTTCTGAGATGATATCGGTGTGTTTATTATCGGATATTGTGAGAACCAATTGTAGAGAAGATTACCAGTACTTTAAGTCTTACATGACAAAGATTATCTCTCAACTAACCAGGACTCTTGATATTTAAACCTTAAGTACGATTTCCAGGACCCAGGAGGTTTTTCCATACTCGAGAGCTCAAGAGGTTATGGTTTGTGCATAGTGAAGGATCAAGACTGACCAGATGAACCTTAAGACTCACTCCCAGGGTTTCACGAATTTTTAAGTACAGGTTGGTCCCAATTTCAGCTCGTGTTTTCGGATTGACCCTTAAGATGATTACGGAAAACTCAACTCCCATTTTCGAAAAACAAATTATACCGACATTTATGAGATATACTGACTCTTTTGCAACATCTTCTTTTTTTTTCGTTTTTCTTTTTTTTTTTTTTTTTTTTTTTTGAAACATATGTCAGTATATCTCTTACAACACATTTTGAAAGAGCACACTTTTTTTTTTTTTTTTTTTTGGTGGGAGAGTTTCTTTTTGGTGGAAAGAGCCACTCCTAAACACAAGACTAAAACTTGGGATAAAAAGTCTACCTGCACGCACAGGTAAGGACTCCACCTTTCCTAATGAACACTAGGGTTGGATCTTATGTTCACCTGATCTTTCCTGATATGTGTAGTGTGAACCAAGTTTACTTAAGCTCTCAAGAAAAAGCAAACCAACGAATCCTGTACTGTGTCTCAGGTACAAGAAACGTTCTTAGTTAGGAGAGATTTTGATCTATTTCGTCAATGCTTTAAGTGAATTAAGCCGAGCCTGAGCGAATCAAGCTTCTGTGGCCTGGAAATTCTTCAAAACAGAGGTTGAATATCCATAAACACTTATTGTATTTTTTTGTTTCAGCTTTTAGATCATTACTAAACACCATTTATTACTATATATATTTTTTCTTTTTTCTTTTTTTTTTCTTTTTCTTGCATATTTATAAATAGGTGGTAATTGTCTGATACCATAAAATACCCGGATCCTATGGATGCCTATCCACCCCCCCATGCCAAACAATGCTATGTCCTCATATGCATGCAGGGAAAGGCAGAGAACGGACGACAGATCGGGTAACATGAGCTGAGGTTCAGGGTATAAATCAGGGTGGAAGGGTGGGTGGATGGTGGGTGGTGAAGAGAAAAGCGAAGTAATCGCGATAGAGGCGTGAAAAGTAATGGTGGATGGTGAGAGATTTGGCGTTTTCTGGGACGAGAGTGTCCCGGGCGGATCAGAAAACAGATCAGGAAGAGGAAGTTGGCCCTTAGATTGGCCAAGAAGGGGGGCTTTTTGGATAGATGGATCCAAAAGGGAATAGCCCCGGTGAGTAAGCTGTGGGCTCAAGGTCCCAGTGTGGATTTGCAAATCTGCCTGATTTAGCGGGAAAGAAAGGGCAATCCGGTCTTCCATAGTGTGGACCGGCGGTGAGCAGCCCGGCAATGACTCAGACCACGAGGTATGGGAAGCGGAGAAAACCTCGTCAGAAGTCTGGTCAGGAGAAGGTACAGGAATAGGGAGGGATTGGGGAACGTCACAGTTTGTGTTGGTCAGGCAGTCATCAGGTAATTTGCAGCAGTCTGAATCGGCTCCAATTAGTTCGATACACGTACTGACAGTCACGTCCTCGTCAGACGTGTCATCCTTGATGTGATCACTATCATCATAAGAGTGCGGTGCTGCAGCGGGATTAACCTGAAATCCCGAAGGAATACTCGGAGCTTGCAGAATTTGATGAACCTGTTCCTGAGAAGGTTGTACCTGTGGTTGCGGACCACAGGGTACAAAGTTTTGCGGGTTTGGAACAGGTTGGGCGGGAAAAGTGCCCTGAGATCGAGTCACCATGCTTAGTTGACTGATCTCAGCATTCTGCTGCGCCAAATGCTGAAGAGAGGTCATGTTTTCTTTATGGCGCTTTGACATTTCCGTCATCATTCGCATCAATTTATCAAGAGGTTTTGATGCGTGTTTGGTTTTCTGTACACAAGGGCCTGATGGCAGATTTGCCATAGGATTAGACTGGGCCCTTGGGATGACGGGTGCGGACGATCGCATTGGTCCACCAGCGGGGTTTCGACGCTGCGGGTTGTTGGACCATGCAAAATTGGGATGATTGTGCCACCCTGGGTTATACGTGGCAGAGAATGGGTTATTCCCCAGGGTGCAGGCATCTTCTATGCCAGAAGACGTGTCCGCATATGTGTCCGAGTACACGGAGGCTTGGTCCTCCGTGTTGAAATACTGGCTCACAGAAGCCAGTTCCACATGACTTACCGAGTCGCTTGGCGCGACACTCGATAAGGAAGGTCTTGCAGGGTTTCCAGGGATAAGCCTGGTGTTGAAAGAATTGAAATTGTGACGAAGTGGTGAGGCGGGGGTGTGTGCCATGTTTGTGGAGGAGGAGGATGATTCGGCTCTTTTTCTAGATTTATCAGTCAATACAAGCAATTCAGGGTTTTGTGACCTCCTCCCAAACATGCACTACCGCAGGAAGAATTGGGGAGATGAGAAGGGAAAAGGGATGAGAGAAATGACGCCGCAAAGGTACACTTGATTACAAATCAATACAGTCAAGTTCCTAACCTCTACAGTGTGCCCTTAGACCTAAAGATCTAAGTTACCTACTATCACGAACTACGGAACCGAATGCGAGCACCGCGGAACCACCGGGCCAGATTGAAAGGCCGTTTGCCCCAGTCTTAGACACCCGATAGCACGCGGGAACTCTCACCAGCACGTAGTCGCTACACACAGGTAGTTAGACCTCCAATCCTTAGTAAGGGTCAAGTTACTACCAGTTTTAATTAGAGGCTTAGGGTCAAGTGCTTTTGGAATATGAAGGGCGTTGTTTACGGGTAATGCCCAAGTGATTGATTTTAAGAGTGTGTAAGAACAAGCATGCAACGGGGAAATCTCCCCGAATTGAAGTTTTAATTGGTGAATGGTTTTTAGAGTTCAACCTTAAGTAGTATGAATTTTAGGATTTTGCTGAATTACCAATTCAACCAATCTCCGGGTTTTGCAAGAATACAGGTTTTCTTTCTAAAGCCCAAGAAACCCTTCTTCAATTATCAGTTAGTTAATGCATGCTAAAATGCAATGGGCTACCCTAAATGGAGATTTCTATGTGTGGATGCGCGAATCAATTTTATACCAATGTGAAAGGGAGCCAAAACACTTCAATTCAAGTGCTCCCAATCACCAGAAAGATATCCACACACAAGGCTTCAACCAACAGATAAAGAAAGTAAAATTGTTGGGGTTGAAGTATTCAGGATCGAATCACAGGCAAGTTTGAAAAGTCGTGGTGGGGTTGGAATCAACTCAATTCCAAATCTCCCCACCAAAAATGTGATCCTGAATTAAAGATAAGTGAGGCAAAAGAGGGATACAAGCAATCTTTTTCTTTGCCTCAAAGAATACTTCCCACGGCGAAAAATCTACGAATCAAGATTCTAGGATTTTCGCTATGCGAAGTAAGGCAGGAAATCCCGGGGCAGTGGGAGTGAAGACAACCAATCAATCAAGTGAATTTTAATCCACTTGCCCTCAAGAAATCCCAAAAAGTTTTTCTAGTTTTTAGTTTTAAAATTTTTTTTTTTTTTTTTTGTGTGTGGTGGCAAGTTAACCCTAATTTGATGAGAAAAGAAAACCTACTTGTTCGGCAACGTGTGCGAAGTTCCAATGCGATGTCGGCGTCTTCACGCTCTCGTTCCCGCCTTGGATCTGCTCACGTCCTCGACTTCGTCAGCCTTCTTCTCCTTCCACCAGGTTCACCTGCACACCAAAAACAATAATACCCGTGAAGAGAGAAGAGACAAATTTAAAGGAATTGGATAGAAACTTACTCGAAAGCGCACCTCCCCGGCAACGGCGCCAGAAAAGTTATGATGGTCGGCCCGGATAGGTTGTTAATATGATATTTTTACCGTTGAAATGTGTATAGTGGTTAACCTAATTCAGACCTAACCATCTCTTTACAAAATTTTTAACCTGGCCTAATTGATTTTATCTTGTCACTTTTAAGCCCAGGGTCGAACTCAGGGAAGTGGGGTTCAAGTCGAGTTTCTACGTTTTCCTTAAAACGCGTCTCTTCCGTTCGTTTATTCTGTTTTTGGTATTTTTCTTATTTAGGTTTTTTTCTGGTAAATCTTTGTTCTTGAGGCACACCCTCAAAAATTGTGTCCTTGGCTTTTAGCCAAAACAGAGTTCCAAAACACGCCTTGCTACTCGCAAGACGAAGTACCTGCAAATCAAAGATTATCTTTTCACTTTTATACCTTTTTTTTTTTTATCTTTTTACTAAGAAGGAAGCTAACAGATAGAAAGTAAATATAGTAGCTATAGATATATATTTATATGTAGTATATATATAAAGGGGTGGGGGTGGAGGTGACGATGGAGTGTAGCACTATGTCGAGTCAGCCGACGTCTAGAGAGACGCAACCAACACGACTAGGTGCCGCGTGGAGTGTGGATGGAGGATGGATGATGTATGGGACCACGCTTTTTTGTACGCGTGTATCAGGGAATATCAGCAACAGGTGCAGATATCCCCGCGATACAGCGTATAATAAATAACGTGAAAATATATGTACATATGTATGTATATAAATGTATAAGTATATATGTATAGATATATATAGATATATATATATATATAGGTGTATATATATATATATATATATATATATGTATGTATGTATGTATATAGCTATGTATATATGTATATAAGTATATATATATAATACTATATAGATATATATATATATATATGTATATAAGTATATATGTATCTAGATATATATGTATATATATATGTGTATATGTATAAGTATATAGATATGTATATATATATATATGTATATGAGTTTGTGTATATATATATATATATATATTATATATGTATATGCATATATATATTATATTATATGTATGTATACATAACTATATAGATATACTATGTATATATAAGTATATATATATAGATATATGTATATGTATATATATATATATATATATATGTATGTATGTATATAAGTTACTATTAGTGTGTGAGTGTGTGTGTCGGTGAATGGGTGTGTGTGTGTTGCTGTAAGTGAAAAAAGAGAGAGAGAGAGAGAGAGAGAGAGATAGAGAATACGTGAGAGAGAGAGAGCGGGAGACAGAGAGGGAGCGGGCGGGAGAGATCGCGGAGAGAGAGAGAGCGCCAGAGAGAGAAAGAGCGGGCGGGAGAGATCGCGAGCGCGGACGATGGCAGCGAGTTAAGGCGTCTGCTCGCGGCGGCGGACGTCTGACGCCGCGTCGTCTGAAGATCGCGGAGGCGGACGTCTGAAGATCGCAGATGCAGGCGCGTCTTCGCGCGGAGAAGGTGACGCGTCTGCAGGCCGGGTGCGAGGAAGGAGAGCGGGCGATGGCGTGCTCGGAGAGGGCGGCGGGGAGTCTGCAGTCGGTCGCGGAGGGTTGCAGGGGTCGGCGCGAGGCCGTAGCCGGCCGCTGCAGTGCGCGCAGCGGCCTGTCGCGGGTGGAATTGCAGAGGCGACAGAGCAGAGGCGGAGACGGGGAACGGGCCTGCAGGCGCGCGCGGAGGGTTGCGCGCCTGCGGGGAAGGTCGCGGAGGAGGCGGGGGTCGCTGCTGCTGCTGCTGCTGCCGCGGTTTAGCTGCTGCTGCTGCTTCAAGCTTCGGACCTTGAAGCGGCAGCAATGGCGCAGAGATGCAAACGAAGAGAAAAGAACACACCACGCCCACCTGCTCGTTGAAGAGCTGGGCGGTGGTGTTCCCACTGTGGTGGTGAGCACCACAGTGGGTTCTCCTGCTCGTCGGGTGCCTCCTCGACGGAGGGCCGGCGTATGGGAGGGGAGAACGGGCGAGGAAAGTGGTGGACTGCAGCGTGGCAATTTTTCAGCAGCTGCCGCAGCTGCATATTGCAGCAACGTCCCTCCTTCCTTGTCGCGAGGAAGAGCTGCGGCTTTATAGAGGAGGAGAGCATGGCGGGGCATGCGGGGAATGGGGGAGAATGGCAGCTGCAGGGAGAGGTGCGGGAAGGACAGCAGGGAGAGGCGCGGGAAGGACAAGCCGCATGGCGTTGCATGCAGCTGCAGGAGGAAATTCAGCCGCGGGAAGAAGAAAAGATGAAAATAAAAATAGAGAAGGGACTTTTGCAAAGAAACACTTGAAGAAAAATGTAAAAATGCAAGCCATTTATTCCATTCTCTTCTCCTCTCAATTAAATGCATGCATGCAAGCGTTTTTACAAATGCAACTACAGGATTATAATATACATAGTTAATGCTAGAAAATAGCATAAGAAGGCGTTCTTATAGGCGTGTTTTGAGGTGCAAACATCTACTTGCCACATAGAAGTAGTATTTAAATTGAAGTGTAAATCACTTTTCCCGCCATCAGTTCGCATGTTGCCTTAGCTTAAAAATAAAAAAATGATATATTGAAAAAAAATACCAAAAAGAAAGTTGAGATTTATATTTCTAGCAAGAGAATCAATTTTGCAACCATATTGCCTCCTTGAACGACCCTAGATACTTCCCTATCTAGGATTATAAATTTAAGAGCGAAAGCAGATTCGCGTGTTACAACGACGTTAAAAATCCGCTTTTACAATTCACGCGTATTTCGCTATCACTTTTTGGCGCCGTTGCCGGGGAGGCACGGCTTTGCATTAATTAATTTGCTCTTGCTTGAAGTGGATCTCATCCCCTTCTCTTTCTTTCTTTTGTGTGTGCAGGAACTACAGCGGGAAGGCAGGAATCTGGAAGCGAGAGCTCAAAGATCCTTTTCTTCCCGTGAAATTCAGGTTGGTTCCCCTTTCTTGTCACATTTAGGCTAAAAAAACTACCAAAATACACTAAACTTGGCTTTCAGGACCCTAAACACTTTAATTAAGTGGAGTGGTGCATTATAAAATCCATTGTTTGCTTGTATACTTCTTTAGCACCATTCCATTGCAAGTATTGGTGTTCTGTTTTTCGGGTCCAGATTTCTGTCTAGACTTGAAAAATCGATTCCTAAAACCCCAGGCCTTCTAAAATCATAAAATTTCATAGAGTGATTCCCAGTTAAATTAGGAACATCTGTTCCAAATTTCAAAACAATTGGATTTGTATTTAATTTTTAAAAATTCATGGATAGCAAAGTGGTCACACCCTCTAATCTTCCTGTTTTGCTACTGTCCGTGAATTTTCAGAATTTTTATAATCATCCAATTTTTGAGAAATTTAGCTTACTAGAATCCTTGTGAAATTTTACACATCATATAAAATTATAAAAATTTTCTGAGGTCGGTGATAATACTGAAAAATCCATAATACCCACGGGTATTATTTCTGAACTTTGACACCAGTACAATTAAAAATTTTAAAAAATTATCAAACAAATTCCTAAATCTTCAAAAAATCTTTTCTGGAATCCTTGTTTGATTTTATTCAAAGTAGTGGTATTGTTTGACTTATTTGGACCACTAATTAATTCAGAAAGCTAAAAATAATTCATTGGTAGTTAAATTTCTGTCTTAAGGATAATTAGCTTAGGGTTTCTTCTTTCTCTTTAGAGACTCAATTAAAAGGAAATATACAATCACACATACAACTTGTCTTTCCTTTGATTGTGAACTTTCAAACTTGTTTGAAAGCTTAAAGAGAAAAACCCTAAAACTCATTTAATTAAATTGAATCCTAAAAGACATAAATACAAAAAAATTGTGTGACAACTTTATTTTCATTGGAGCCACTCTCCAATTCCTGCACACACACAAAAAAATCAAATAACAGGGCAACAACCCAATAAACACCCTCCACATTCCGTGTGCACTATAACATCCTAGACCTAATTAAAACTTGTAGCAACTTGACCCCTAAGGCTTTATCAACTTAGGCTTGCTATTTAGGTCTTAAGTTTTCCTTAGTTAGTACCAATTCTGTCATCTATATCTGGTGTTCAAGCTGAGGGGCCGTGTCAAACGACCAGGCGCGGGTTTGTACAAGCACCTGGGGTTTTCCCTGGGAAACGTTTGGGCCCAAACCTCCCCTTAAGCAACTTAGCTAGATTTGTTGATAGAACGGGTATTCACTATTGACTACTTATTTCCTATATAGACCAAGTCTTAGGTTATTATTAGGGAGTCACATTTAAGTTAGGTCTAGTTTTATTTGTTTGAATTGCACACTTTCTCTCATCTCGTTCTCTTCTCCTCCCCTCCCGTTCTTCCATTTTATGCACGAGCGACGGTCTCAAAATCCGCACTTGGAAGGACCATTTGATTTCGCCCCCCACGCAAAAAGGCCACTTTTTCTGTCTTCTTCTCCTGAAAAAATGGAAACACAACATAATAGGTCCACTGACCCTTCCACGTCTACCTCTAACCCCACCACTAACCCTAATTCTAACCCTTCCACCCAAAACCCAACCACCAGTAACTTCCCACACTTGGAGCTCCCTAATCTTGAGTTGCCCCACACACAACATCAAGACCCCCTACCTGATCTTTTAAAATTGATGGCCGATCAGATTAATAAATTAAATTCCAATCAACAAACATTGACTAGGAACATCCAAAACCTAGCCAATCCAAGGCCAAACCCACCACCCCGTCAGCAGCCTGTTGTTCCTCTAAAAGATTTCTATGATCCGTCTTATTATGAGGAACGACCAGGGGTGGTCATACCGGAGGGGGACTTTGAGATCAAGCCTGCGGTCCTGAACCTAATTAAACACTTTCATGGCCTTCCTAGGGAAGACCCTTTCAGCCACCTTGAAGAACTAACTCTTCTTGCACAGACAACCCGTTCCCGAAATGTGCAAGAAGACATATGGCTGATGCGGCTTTTTCCATTATCTCTTAAAGATAAGGCCGCTTATTGGTTCAGGACCATTGGCTGACCCATCACAACATGGCCTCAACTCAAGAGCGCCTTCCTCAAGAAATTCTTTCCCATAGGTCGTACCAATTCCTTACGAAGATCTATTACGACCTTTCACCAAAAATCTGGTGAAACTTTCCATGATTCTTGGGAAAGATTTCAAGACCTTTTAAGAAGTTGCCCGCACCACGAGATTCCTTTATGGCAGCTCGTGCAAATCTTCTATCATGGATTAGAAGATCAAATCCGACATTTTATCGACGCCTCGTGTGGCGGTAACTTTTTAAATAAAGATGCAGAAAGTGCCTATGACCTGTTCGAAGTATTGAGTGAAAACTCATTTAATCAAGCTTCCATGAACACATTTTGCAGAACCCAAAACCCGTAGTTCGGTGTTCATGAAATAGGCACTCAATCTATCCCTGTCACCCAAGACGATCTTCAATTGATTGCTCAAAAACTCGACCAGATGCATATTAATCAAAAGAAAATTGAGGAAAGACTGGCCACATCAACTCAAGCTCCACACCCACATCTAACCCAACCTAACTTTCCACGAAGAGAAAATTTGCACAATCTCAACACTACCCCTGCTGATTATTCTGAGGTTACCCATGATTCACTAGGGAATTACAACTATCCAGATCTTAACCCTACTTAAAATATTTCTGTCATCCAGGAGCCCTTTAAAAATTCTTCCAATTGGAAAAATTACCCGAACTACTCCTGGAATAATCAAGTTTCCTCCCAACCATATCATTTTAATGGGTATGGGTCGAATCCAAACTTCCATCCTGGGCCATCCCAACAAGATATCAATGCCCAGATGCTGCGAACCCTGCAGAATATGCAAACAAAAATGACGGAAGTAACCCGCAACATCACAAATCTGAACAATCAGATTGGGGTTACTCCCACGAAAAGACCTGGAGGACATCTTCCGTCCCAACCCATACCCAACCCTAATCACCAAGGAAACCATTATATGGGCAGAAATCCATATTATCCAAATCAGCCTCCTCCTAATCCACCACCTCAGCAGCCGCCCAGGTTTCTGCAATCACAGGCCCCCCCACCTCCTCTAAATAATAATCCGACTGCACATGCAGTTACTTTGAGGAGTGGGAAAACCACCACTGACCCCGAGCCTTCACACGAACCTGGTAAGATACCTGTGCAAATTGACTCCCCACCTCCCCATCAGGAAGAAAAAGAAAAACAAAAATCTCAAGACAAGATTCCTGTTCCTTTCCCACAAGCTCTCTATCCCACCACCAACAAAAAAAAGAAATCTGAGCCCACTACAGAAGAACTCATGGAGCTATTTGGGCAAGTTCATATCAATATTCCTCTCCTAGATGCCATCAAATATATACCTTCCTATGCTAAATTTTTGAAGGAGATTTGTACTCCTAAAAGGCAAGCTAAAAATCTAGGACAGGTGCATCTTTCAGAGACAGTAAGCTCTGTCATACAGAGTAAGCTGCCTCCTAAGATGAAAGATCCGGGGGCGCCTTTAATTTCTGTAATTATTGATGACACTACATTTAATCGCGCCCTCCTTGATCTTGGTGCCTCGGTTAATATTATTCCCACGAGTTTATTCGAAGAATTTTAGATCGGTGAATTAAAACCCGTTGAGGTTACCCTGCAATTAGCCGACCGATCTACAATCAAACCTCGTGGGATTATCGAGGATGTTTTAGTCAAGGTCCAGAATTGTGTCTTCCCTGCAGACTTTCTGGTTCTTGACATTAAGGCACCTGAATCATTACTGGACTCCCCAATAATCCTTGGACGCCCTTTTTTGGCCACTGCAAAGGCAAATATCAATTGCCACACAGGAAAAATGGATATCACTTGTGCAGGCCAAACTCTCACTTTAGATATTTTCAAATCCTCCAGGAGATTCCATGATGATAACTTCTTTGAGGACTCAGATACTGAAATTTCCAATATGGTGGAGGAGACAATGTTAATAGATACCCTTACCGACCATAATTTTTTTGAGGACTCTGATTCAGAATCAGTGGTCGGCGAAATTTGTGATCCGGAAACTTGTCTTGACCCCAAATTTATTCCTGATACCCCCCCTAACCCACCCACTATTCACGCACCTAACTTTTCCACACTAACTTCACCCAATCCTCACCATTCCTTCCCCGACCCCTTTCTTACGGACCTGCCACCAACCCCGCCTGAGTTTGGCACCCAACCTAATTTAAACCCATGGCCAGACTCAGGCTACACTTATCATTTTCCATCCAACTTTGATCCCAATATTATTTTTAATCAATTTTCTAGGGATCTAAAAGAAGACACCTTTTTTGCGGGCATCCAAGTGTCCAATTATTTACATGATCTTACGTCTTCTATGCGTACCTTCACGCCCGGCTGAATGGCGTAAAAGATAGCACTGGATGGGAGGTAACCCATCATTTTTTCTTGCTTTCCTTTTTTTCTTCTTTTTCCAGGTTTTGTTCCTCCTAAACCCGACCGTTCTTCACTAAGGTGATCACTTTTCCCTTCTAATGCATGAGGACATGGCATATCTTAAGCATGGGGGGTGTTTTTAAATTTTACGATCGATTTAGGATTTTCAAAACCTAAACACATGCATTTTTGTTTAATTTATTTCCTGCTTGCATACCCAAAAAAAAAATAAAAATATTCAAAACTTTTTGAGGAAAAATTTTGAAATCGGAACTAAGGTCGAAAAATTCACTTTTGGTACAATGGGATTTAATCTTTAACAAACTAAGGATGAGGATATGGATCTGATCATTAGAATTCCAGGGTCTATTTTAGACAAGATCAGATATCCTTCTATAAAATTCCACCTGAACTCATGATAGTTCAGGTGACTTGATCCTATTTTGCAATATGGAAATTATTTGACTTAGCTTCTGATTCAAAAACTTGCATGTTTTGAGAAACTTCTTGTGTCACTCTTCACACACAAGCCAACACTTAAAAATAACTAAAAATTTGAAAAACTCCCTTGTTTGGACTTAGTGAAAGTCTGAAGCAGATCATTGATTTGAGTTCCCACCGCCGAGAAGGAGGAAAATGCCTCCTTTAAGGACGCGATGTCAACATGTTACCGCCTCGGCGTTGCTCCATATCTATATTTCATATCTTTAGACGGAGCATTAAAGCGCATTTTAGCAGCTCAAGTGTCTTGGACGGTGCTCTACCTATAGTGTCGGAGCAAGAGCTTGAGTTTGTTTGGAGCGCCCCTTTTCACCGCATCGTGTTCAGGGGTTGTGAGCTCCTGGGTGGTGTCATGGACAGTGCTATCTCGAAGTACTGGCGCCAGAACCCCCTCGAGGAATGGTAACGGGAATGATGATCCCAACACATCTGTTGTAAGACTAAGCTAAAAATAAGCATAGGGGAGAAAAAATATATATATATATATATAAATAAATAAATTAACACGCCCTTATAAATGTTGGCTTTTCATAAGCACAGCCACAAGGTTTTAAAGGATTTTGCAAGTTGAGAATCAGATTCATGAGCCAAAAAAATTCCTAAAAACAAAAATTTCAAGTCATCTGAATTAACAAGGGGTTAATTTGAGAATTTTTTGGAAGATATATTGATCCCGTTCTATCTAATGGTTGAATCCAAAAATAAATCCCGATGTTTATCTTTAACAAATCCCGTACCTCCAGTGTTTTTAATCTACCAAGGTCCATTGATCTCTTTTTCTCCTCCAAAGTCGAAAAAATTAGATTTCCCAAAAAATTCCGTTTTAAGTTTTGCTAAGAGACTAGCAAAAGATAAGCATGGGGGTATGATAAACGCCAGTTTATCATCATTCTTATGCATTAAAACAAACCTAGCTCTTAGGATTTTACTCCGCAAACGGGTTTTTGGGCTGCATTTAGGCATTAAATAGGTTAGGCATGCATTGCATTTTTTATTATCTTTTTAATATGTTTTTGTGAGTGTTAGGGATGTACAGATATATAGATCCCTAAAACCCTAGCACTCAAGAAGGCAAATGGTGAAGGAGAAGCCCAGACTAGCTGGAACTCAGCCTAATCCAGCTCACCTCAGCTTGATCTAGCTCACCTCAGCTTGATCCAGCTCACCGCAGCTGGAACCTAGCTTACTTGAACTAGGGTTAGCTCATCCCAGCTCCATTCAGCTAATCTCACCTGGATGGCAGCTCAAGAGAGTTCACCTTAGCTCACCCTAGCTCAAGTCAGCTCAGATCCAGCTCAACTTAGCTGAGTCTAGCTCATCTCAGCTCCCACTAGTCCATAGGGAGCTCTAGCTAGCTCAGCTAAGTTGACAGGAGTTCACCCCAGCTCAGATCCAGCTACATCCAGCTCCACTCAGCTCCAGCCAGCTGAAGAAGAACTCATCCCAGCTCAGGAAGCTCAAGTCCAGCTCCCGGGGACTCAGCTTAGCTCAACTCAGTTGAGCTAAGCTACCTTAGCTACCTCAACCAGCTTGATTCTCCCCGGGAGCACCAGACCTAGCTCACCTCAGCTCATTTTGGTAAAAGCTAGCTCACTTTAGCTTGGCTTAGCAACTAGCAAAGAACTAGCAAGCTAAGCCAGCTAGAGTAGCCCCATGCCAGCCTCTTCAGCAGCAGCCAGCTCCAGCTCCAACTCCAGACTTCTTCTCCTCAGCTCCTTCCTCCAAACCCTAGCTCCAACACCTTCTCCTCTACTCCTCCATTAGCTAAGCTAGCTTAGCTTAGCTTAGCTTAACTATGCTCCAACTTCCTTGGCTTGTACCACCCCAAAAACCCACCTACCAACTCCACCCAATTAGCTCCACCTAAGCTTCACATAAGCTAACCTACTTGGCACCAACCTAACCTACCCACCACCTCCAAAAGACACCTAAAAGTGGTGCCAAAAACTACCCATAACCACCCCTTAATGGCGCCACTTTTCCCTCCAAAATCCCCCCCTCATCTCCACCACACAATCCCCCTTGAATCCATCTCCACCATCCACCTAACTCCCCTTCTAGAAGACCCCATGTTGGCGCCAACATGGGGGTGTCTCTCCACCACCAAAAGACACCAACACCACCATAACCACCCCCTTTAACACCCCTTGGGTTGGCGCCAACTCACCCTAGCCATAGTATCACCAACCACCCTCATCCTTCCATCCTAGCCCTCCATTTCAAGGGGCACCTTAACCCCCCATCCTATTCTATAAAAAGCCACCACCTACCACCATTTTGGGGCATCCTCCCTTAGTATATTTTTCTACCTAAACCACCTATACCTACGGCCAAGAAGGAGTAGAGAAGGAGATTAAAGGGGCACATCACCAGCCCCTTTGGTGCCTTCTTCTCCCCACTCTCTTCAACTTGAGCCACGCCAAGGAGGAGGACTCTTCCACTTCAAGGAGGATGGCCAGGAAAAGGAGAAGGACTTAGGGTGGACGTCCACCCTTGGAGAGAAACTTAGGGCACGCCCCCCTAGGGCTTGCCTTGAAGGACATCACCTTGGCGGAGCACTGCAAGGAAGGAGTTGAAGGACTCTTTTCAAGATTGGGAGCACCAACCTTGGAGCAAGAAGCCCTCTTCTTCACCATCTATCTAGAGGATTTGTGTTTTCTTTTCTTATTTGCATTTTTCTAGTAGTACAAGCTTTCCTCTACTAGGCCTTTTGTAAAACACTTTATCAATTATCTAGTTGCCTTCTTTGCAATTTTTTTGTTTGCATTTCTATTAGCTTATTTTCAGCATTCTTCACTCCCTCTCCCTAATTATTATAGGCCTCCACTTGCCTAGAGTGAGCTTAGGGAGAGGCTCTACTTGGCACATAGAAGTAGTATTTAAATTGAAGTGTAAATCACTTTTCCCGCCATCAGTTCGCATGTTGCCTTAGCTTAAAAACAAAAAAATGATATATTGAAAAAAAATACCAAAAAGAAAGTTGAGATTTATATTCCTAGCAAGAGAATCAATTTTGCAACCATATTGCCTCCTTGGACGACCCTAGATACTTCCCTATCTAGGATTATAAATTTAAGAGCGAAAGCGGATTCGCGTGTTACAACGACGTTAAAAACCCGCTTTTACAAATCACGTGTATTTTGCTATCAGTTACATCCCCCAGACTGGTCCCAGGATTTTGGGATCATGTGTAATGCATCAGACTTTGCCATCAGCGTAGTCCTAGGATAGAGACAAGACAAGAAACCTGTGGTGATCTACTACGCGAGCAAGACGTTGGATGAGGCCCAACGGAACTACACAGTCACAGAGAAAGAGTTGCTCGCCATAGTTTTTGGACTCGAAAAGTTCCGATCTTACCTCCTAGGATCCCACATGACCATTTATACGGACCACTCGGCCATCTGGCATTTGTTGGCCAAGAAAGATGCTAAACCCAGGCTCATCAGATGGATCCTACTCTTGCAGAAATTTGACCTAGAAATTCGTGACAAAGCCAGGTTCAAGAATGTCATGGCCGATCACCTGTCCAGACTCCACCCGGACCACATTGGGCCCTCCTTGCCCTTATCTGATACCTTTCCCGATGAACAAATTCCGGCTGTGCATGAAAGGAAACTACCCTTGTTTACCGACTTCGTCAACTATCTGGTAGTAAGACAGACCCCGCACAGCTGGTCCAGATAGCAACGGAATAAGTTCTTGGCTAAAGCCAAACATTACTTCTGGGATGATCCCATGCTGTTTAGCTTCTTTGCCAACCAAATTATCAGGAGGTGTATCCCGGAGGATGAAGTTCAAAGTGTGTTATCTTTTTGCCAAGACCAAGCATGTGGTGGCCACTTTTCAGAGAAGAAAACGGATGCAAAAGCTTTGCAGTCTGGATTTTACAGGCCCTCTTTGTTCAAGGATGCACACAACTTTGCTAAAACTTGCTCTCGCTACCAGACTCTGGGGACCATGATCAAGAAAGACATGATGCCCCTCCGCCCATTCTAATCATCGAGATCTTCAACATTTGGGGTATTGATTTTATGGGTCCCTTTCCACCATCCAACGGCTTTGAGTACATCTTAGTCTCTGTAGACTATGTCTCAAAATGGATTGAAGCAGTCATCACCCGTCGTTGCGATCATAAGGTTGTCATGGACTTTGTTAAGTAAAACATCTTTTCTCAGTTTGGAATATCAAAGGCCATGATCAGTGATGGTGGAAGTCATTTTATCCACACCCAATTCCATGCCCTACTCAGAAAATACAGGGTTACCCAACGCATTGCCACCCTGTATCATCCGTAAACCAATGGGCAAACCGAGGTCTCAAACAGAAAGATCAAGAACATTCTACAGAAGATCGTGAGACCTGACAGGAAGGACTGGTCCACATGACTAGATGATGCCCTATGGGCACACCGGACTGCTTTCAAGACCTCGATAGGAATGTCGCCTTATCGCCTGGTCTTTGGCAAAGCTTGCCACCTTCCTGTCGAGTTGGAACACCGGGCTTACTGGGCCATTAAGCAATGCAACATGGATTCTCTGTTAACCAGTGGGCAAAGGATGCTCCAACTCTACAAGCTCGAGGAAATTCGTTGGGACACCTTTGAGAATAATCAGCTTTACAAGGAGAAGATGAAAGCCATCCACGACCAACTCATCCACAGAAAGACCTTCGAGCCCAACCAGCAAGTCTGGCATTTTAACGCCTGACTCAATCTCTTTCCCGGGAAGTTCAGATCCAAGTGGATAGGACCGTATAGGGTGGTCAAACCCTATTCCAATGGGGTAGTTGAAATTGCAAATCCAAACACTGGGCACACTTTCACGATAAACGGTCAGAGACTAAAGCACTTCCTTGCCCAGTTTCCCCCAAAGGAAGTTCTCACCCTCATTGAGGTTAACACGAAGCATCGCCCAGCCGAAGGCGTTAAACTCAGCGCTTCCTGGGAGGTAACCCAGAAGATTTAGACTGATCAAATATACTGCTTCGCTCAGGTGATTTCTTTCTGAACCCCCGTTGCATCAATTTATTTGTCAGTGAGGACATTGTCCAACTTACGCATGGGGAGGTGGTAATTTGCATGTTCTGAGTTCATTTTATCAGTCTAAATAAAATAAAATTTTTAAAGAAATGATGAATTTAGGAAGAAAAACTTAGCCATTAGGAACTTATCAATAGTGGAAAATAATACGAAAAGAACCTGAACACTTAGACTTTTCAGGCCTTCAGGCTTAATCAACCCTGGTGTCTGTTAAAATATGGATTTAGCTTCGAATCCTCACAACCTTAATTTATTTTAATCCACCAATAAAATAAGGTGATAAGCATACAACTTATCAACCCGCCCTCTGACTCGGATGGACTTTTAGTCAAAGCATCTGCACACATTTTTGCACTGACTCACTCCTCGGAAATTCTGACAGAAATTGGGTAGCTCATGAACCTTCTAGGGTGATATGGCTGACAAGTTGTCGTGGGTAACAGCCCATTGGCCGATTGTCCAGAGCCCAGCCACAGGACCATTTTCCTCTTAATTGCCTCTAGGTAAATTTGAGATCGGGGAAGCCACCTACTAAACAACAAAAGAAAAAAAAAAGAGAAAAGAAAAAGGAAAAAAATATAGAAAAGAAGAAAAAAGAACAAAATAAGCCACACTTCACCACATGAGTATGGCTGGCAAGTGGTCGTGGGTAACAGCCCATTGGCCGATTGTCCAAAGCCTAGCTCACTAAATGCACAAAGATCCAAAACACTTAAGGAAGAAGCGGGGAAGTAGAGCAATCCGAAGAGATATACACTGGAAACACCCTTGTGTTGACCCCAAATAAATAAAAGTATGGAGAAAGCTACCGATCGAACAGATACACCTTCAGGCAAACACTTCCTTTTCCGGTTACCTAAGGGCATAGAAACTCGAAGTCTGTCTGAATTACCATTAAGTGAGTCTATCACGATCTTCACACCAAGATGCTTAGCACTTAAAGTCTTTTTCGAGTTTTGGATGGGTTGGGTAGCCGTAAAAAGTTACCAACACACTCTCAACTCCAAAAATCCAAAAAATGAGAAAAGATGAAAAAGAAAAAATATATATATATGCCTTAAAGCGAGGATTCGGGCAATTCACATTTTGGCAGACACCCGGGCGCTGTTTATTCTCTATAAATCAAGATCTCAATATATTTCCTCCTGTTGACAAGTAACAAAATGTCTAAGTAACCAGTTCCTGAATTCTGACTGAGAATAACGGCTAGGATGAACCTTGCTAGGGACTAGCAAGGAGTAAGCATGGGGATATGATAACGCTACATTTTATGGTGATAATTCTGCCAATCGAAGTTTCTCTTAAGGGTAACATGCACAAATAACACATCATAAATGGGCATGGGAGCATTACATGCAACGTACATTGAGATTACTTATAAATCAGTGTTAATGGCCATTTGCACATGTTCATGTTAAAACAGGCCTCAGATGAGCAATCAGACCACACGGATGGATTCAGAATGACGAATGGAGTCCAACGGACTCAAAATCAACCAAATCCGACATCCAGAGCTCTCGAAACAAGCCCAAGAAGTTCTGGCCGTTGATCTGATAATCAATGGCCCACGCGCGGCCATGTGGCACCATCACCGTGCGCCTCACTAATTGCGCAGCAATCATAGGTCTTAATTGACCTAAATTAGGCTAGGACTTAGCATAAGTTAGGGTAATTCATGCATGCATAAGCATTACTAGCACATTTACTACTTTCTTTTAGCTATGCACAAAATAATGCTATAATGTGCTAATTAGGTGCATTATGTCAATTACAAGTAATAAGCTAACCAAAAGGTAGATCTAAAGTTTGAGCTGAAGAATAAAGAATAGCTGGAGTTGCCGTAGAGCTGGAGTAGAAGACCTAGAATAAGATGTAGTAGATAATAATGTAAGGGGTTAAGGTATGCTATTCTATTTAAGTAGGAATAAAGCAATAAATTATGAAGGACTTAGGACCATCATAACCCTAGGATATCCTAGAAGCTTCCCCAAGCCTTAGCCACCCTTAGATTAGGTCACCACACCCTAGAAAACCATAAAACCCTAATTCTAGCCCCTATCAGGATGTCTAAATAAGTTATAGGACATTCAAAACCCTTAGCCAACTCCCGCACACCTTAAACCCACTTCTGCAGTGTTATTGGATGTTCAGACAAATGGTCAGACGTCCAATTTCAGCAGAATAGCCAAGACAGAACCTAGAATCCCACCTGACTCTAATTGGACGTCCAGACAACAAGTCTGGACTTCTGATTTTTCACTATAAGACGTTTGACACTATTATTGGACATCCAGAACTGCCCTCCAGACCCCGTTTTGAGATTCAAGCCTTGATCTTGGATCTCTAGGTCCCTAAACCCAATTCCAAATGCATAGGAACCTAGATTAAGGTGCCCTAACCCTAGTACATCACCTCTAGACCTCTCTAAGGACCTAACTAGGTCCTCATTAAACCTAATTGACTTGGATCTTAGTCAATTCCATCAGCCTATTCAATTGGACTCATTGAGTCAAATTGAGCCCTGATCTCAGCACACACTATCCAATTGGACTCAGTGAGAGTCCAATTGACCTAGACCTGACTTAATTCAGTTATTTTACTCTCAATTAAGTTTTCACACACCCAATTAAACTTGTATTAAGTTTAATTGCACTTTACCTTAGTGAATTAAGGTTTACAACCCTAATTTGAGACCTACCTTGACCTAAACCCGCTAGAACTTAACCTAATCAACCTAGCCACCTAAGTTTCGACCCACACACACCATCCACATGAAAAATACCTAGCCTAGAGTTCTCTAGAACTCTCTACCATATGTTGTTGCCTTGGTTGCTAAAATTAGCAACCAAGAGCCATTCAATTTTTAGATCCACATTTGATAGATCTAAAAACCACCATCCATCCTCTCTCTCTCACTCTCCCACGAGCTCCCACCAAAGGCCTCTCTAGAGAATTCCATAATTCTCTAGAGAGCTTCCCTTAGGTCTATAAAAAGACCAAAGGGGTGACCATTTGCACCCATCCATCTCTTGGCATTATCCACTTCCATTTAGGTTAGCTACATTCACTTCCACTCCACCTCCACGAGTTGCTCACCATGGCTACCACCATCTCCATTCCAGGATGCTGGATCACCTCTCCAACCTCTCTCCAAGGGCTAGCTTAAGCACCATTGGCCGCCCCTCCTCCTCTCAACCATTCAAAGGCCATCGGAGCCCACCTCCGAATGTTTTTATTTCCGCTAGATTAGTAGCTAGTTCTTCATAGTTTACATGCTTTTATTACTACTTAGTAGTGTAGCTCTTTACTCTCCCCCAATGATGCATGCAAAATCCCCCCATAGATTCCTGTATGCGATCGTTTTCTATTAGCTAGATTGATTTTTTAAGCTTTCCTCTAGTTTCATGTTGCAAATACTCTCTTGAATGAATGAAAGAAATTTTTCTATATATATATGTCTATGTGTTGAGAATCACAATGAGCTTGTTGCAATATATTTTGTGTGATTAAAGTTGCCTGCTTTTACTTTTTGATATTCTTGCAACTAAGCATGTCGTGCTTAAATACGTAATAACCATAAGCCGCCATGCAGTTTTAAGCAAGCAGAGCGAAAAAGAGATCGATTTCATATTTGCATAAATGCCTCCCAAAGACGAACAACCGAGACTCCAAGTCTCGTCATCTTTACAAATCTCTTTTTTTTTACGAACGCTTTAGTGCGACTATACTACGATTTCCGACGACTTTAAAATGCGTGAAAATGGCTACTGTCAAATGGTGCCATTGCCAGGGAGGCAACGTCATTTTTTGATTTCGATCTTTTGAGCTATCACTGACAAATCTTCCTCTGCTTATCTTAGGATGTGTAGGAAAAATAGGAAAAAAATGGGATCTGCGCACACGAGCGTGGGAAAAAAAATTCCAGGTGAACATTATATCTGCTTTAGTCTAGTTTTTTTTTGTGAACCCTAGGTTAGATTTGCTTCTAGCAATTTCATTTGAAAAAAAAAAAAGCTTATTCATTTTCATGAAAAAGAAAAAAAAAATCTAGGTAGTTAGATTAGGTTTCCGTTTGAATCCTAGGTTAGTTTTGAAAAAGCAAAAAAAATTATTTTTGAAAATCCTTTGAAAAAAATCCTTGTTGAAAAAAAAAATTCAAAATTTTTTGAAAAAAAAATTTTGGGGTAAAGTTTGAATTTTAAACTCAAACACCTTTTAAAAGCTTCTCCACCACCCTCTGATTTTCGGTCAGACTTCAAAATCTGACTTAAAAATTCAATTGCCAAAAAATTAATGAATAAAAAATTATGAAATTCGAGTTAGATCTTCATTTTCAAACCATCTTTCAAATGTCACCATTCTTTTTAATAAATTCTAAGTATAAAATTTTTAAAAATTCGTGAAGTGCAAGGGGGTCAAACTGACCCAGATTTAAAATTTTTCAAAATTCAAAAAGCAATTCCGAGTAATCCGCGAATCTGTTTTGACTAAAAATGGTGGGGTTTGAAAGCTGATCTTATTGGCTTTAACTTTCATATTTTTCATTAATTTTTGAAAAAAATTGATACTGTTTAAATTTGAAAAATCGACCAGGGGTCAAAATTTCAGATTTGACCCCTTGACATTCAAAAATCTCTATAAATTCGGTTGAAATAGTAAAAATTATAAAGAAATATTCTCTGAAAAGATAATTGAAAAAGGAGAAATTCGCAAATCTATTTTGACTAAAAATGATGGGGTTTGAAAGCTGATCTTATTGGCTTTAATTTCCATATTTTTCCCAAATTTTTTAAAAACATTGATACTATTTCAATTTGAAAAATCAGCCAGGGGTCAAAATTTCATATCTGACCCCTTGACATTTAAAAATCTCTATAAATTTGGTTGAAATAGTAAAAATTATAAAGAAATATTCTCTGAAAAGATAATTGAAAAAGGAATCTACTTGCCAAATTTCAACTTATTCTGATTCCAACTTGTATTAAAGAATTGGTCTTAATTTCGTTGTCTATTGAAGAAGAAACAAAAGTAAAAACCCTAGAATTGCATGAACCCTCGGTTACATCTTTAGGGTTACAATCTAGAGACCACATTTGGGCTAACCTATACTTAGTCAAGTCTAGTGTTTAGCCGGTGAGCTTGGTCACCTTATGGGCCACTCACCACAAACCCCAACTAAAGAGAAACGGGTTAAAATTAATTTTAAAATACGTAAGCAACCCGAATTCATTGTCATACTACTGGGTGTTTTGAATCTCTCTTGCCAAACCTGGTGACTAAGTCTGCAGGGTAGTGTCAAATGACCACGGCTAAGGGGTAACGGAACCGGAGGTGTGAGTCGAAGGAAGAACTTCCCCTTAGTCCCCTCGTAACTAGACTGGCTGGGTTAGCTTGAGAGGCGGGAGTCACTTTCAGTCGGTTGCACGACAAATTTTTCTTCAGGAATTCGAACTTAAAATGAAAAATCTGATCATCCAATCATAAGGACCATCTGATTGATAGGGCCTTAGCCTTGTCTGGCTTGGCTACACCAACCCAAGGGTTGAGTGGTGTATGCGAGGAAGGAGGTCACTTAGACCTCGACTGGTTGGACCTTGGGAGCCATTCCCAAGGAGGCAAGTCACTTCGCTCGGGCCATCTTCTCCCCCACCCTCTTCTTCTATCTGCTTAGCCACAATGGCTAACCCTGGATCTAGACCTAATCACGATCCAGAAGAGCTGGACACACGAGCTTATCTGAGAGCCCGGGTCACTGAATCAGCTCAACCTTGGGATCAGAACCCAAGGTGGCGAAGATGACTTTTCACCTCGCCTGATCCTTCTCCTCGGGTTACCGAAATGGTTAACCCATAACCTAACCCTGGATATTATGACCCATACCAGCCGGTCCCTCAAAGGACCGCATCTTATAATCCAGGATATGGATTTCATACTCCTGCATCTCACCTATGGAATATAGGTAGACATGATTCACCCCCTGGAACCCCTGAAGAACTACCAGTGCATATGCGACCGCATTACAGAATACAGACAGCTATAGCTAGCACTAAGGAAAAGGCCGCATCCTATCTACACGAAATCCAAGCTATCACTAAGCCGAACCAAAGACAAAGCTGGATTTCATATCAACAAGCTGTGATGGAGCTCCTTCAGGGAACAGCAGGGATAACAAGGCTAATTGGACAAAATTGGGAAACTCAAGAACTACTACTTTTGAGATATCAAGTGCAAAATAGCCTTAAAGGCCTCAAAGAATCTGAAACAACTACACCGGATGGACACACAAAAGATTCTCGGGAGCAGATGCCGAAAGATAATTCAGGGGAAGAAGAATCTAGCTTGGATATGAGACAGGAGCAGGAAATATTTAGAATGTGTTCGTCTGAGAACTCCATTCAAGAAACTGAGGAAAGGACTGATATCTCCAGGACTGAGCCACAATCAGATTATTCTGAATCCTGGGAGATACATCTTGGGTTAGATAACCCAACCGTGATAAGGGAAGTAGATCCATTTAAGGATATGGATCTTGAGGCAAACATTATATGTGACACTACTAATCAACTGAAATGCTTGGTTCGGGACAACCGGGTTTTATTGTTATAACGTTGTAGTATAGCCAGTTATTACCAACATTTCAAATATATAAATTTTTTTACTCGGAAAATAAAAGAGTTCCCGAGGTCGAACTCAGGGAGCAAGTTGTATTCTAGAGATATACATGTTTCTTTTACAAAATAAAGAAAGAGAGAGGGAAAGAATTTGTTGTTCTCTTTGTTTTCTCCTCGTGATGTTCTTCTTTCTTTCTTTCTTCAGATCTCCTACTTCTTCTTTGTTCTGCAGAGGTGATGCTCCTCTTTCTTTCTTCAGATCTCCTTCTTCTTCTTCCTTGGTTTCTGTCTTGGTCTCTCTTCTTCTTTTTCTGCAGTCTCTTCTATGAAGGTTTCTTCTTGTTTCTCCTTCCTGCGGCTAAGTGTCAGCTTCTTCTTTTCTTTTTCAGCCAGGGACGTCACCCCTCCTTTCTTCTTTTCCCTTCAGGCCGTCGTCTGATTTCCAAATCAGACGACTTAACTACCTGTTGCTACAGTCAGCTTCCTTCTTCTTCCGCGAGTCTTCTTCTTCGCCTGTGCCTGCACACTTCAGAGTTTTTCGTCAGAGGCAAAACCTACTCTACCCTCCCCCCCCCCCCGCGTCTCTCTCTCTCTCTGAAACCACTCTTGGGAAAGCTCTCCCAGAGCTGCCGGGTAACCGGGTTCGGGTCAGGCCCGGGTCCAGGCCCACCAGCGTGCGTGGTGGGCGAGGAGTGCAGGTCAGTCTTAAGTCAGGTCGGGTCGGGTCAGGTCCGCGGGGCGTGAGCGCGGACGAGACCGGGTAACCGGGCGGGTAAAGGGGACCTCACCCCGTGTGCTGAGGCAGTAAGCCTCCAGCACTTTTGCATCTTATGTCGCTGCGACTCTTCAGGCTTTTCTGAGGTGGGACTAAATGTCCCACCTCAATTGCGCGCCTGCATCGGGGAAATCAGCGGGAGATTGCGGCGTCACGCGAAGCTTTCTGCCTTAGCTGCGAGCCTGGTGTTTTGCCAAAACGCCTCGCAAGGCCTGGGAGTTGAATCTGGGCGTGGCGCTGAGCGTGGCGCGCCTGTAGCTGCAGGCGGAAGCAGTTCCTCCCGCGCGGCAATGGCGGCGGAGGTCGGGTGGTCTGTTCACAAGAAAATGGCCTCTCGGCCTAATCAGAAAGTGCCAAGAGCTTCGCCAGGGTGCGGCGAAGCTCATGTGGGTGGTGGCGAGGCGCGGGGCGGCGTGCGAGGGCTGCCCTAGGTCGGACTGTGGGTCGGAGGATGGGTCTGTTCGGTGGGGTTTCAGAGGGTGATGTGGGGGAAGTGGCAGGGCGGAGGTTGATCAGGGTGAGGAGGCGGAGGTCCTGCGGTGGTCGGCGAGCCGTGTGGGTCGCTGAGGTGATGGGAGCGGCTCGCCGGAGGGTGGTCGGAGACGAAGGGGGTGACGATGGTCAGGGTCGGTCGAGGGCTTAATTGAATAAATTGAAAGCGGGGAAAGAAAGAGGAGAAGAAGGGGAGTAGCTCTAGCTTACTTGCAGGGACGAAGGGGGAGGAACAGGGCGACAGTCGTATCGACTGTCGCCGGAGAAGACGATGCTCAGGGAAAGGGGCGGCGGCGAGCAGAGAGCCGGAGAGGCGCCAGCTGGGTGCGGCGTGGCGCGGGAAGAGCAGGGGAGGAAGTCTCTGCTGCTGGTATTGCGGCAGAGCGAAGAGGTGGAGGGGGAGGAAACCGCCGGAGCTGGTGAGCGTCTGCCAGAGGAAGAAGAGAGGAAAGTTGGGGATTTTCTCCGTCAGATCCAGGCTGCCCCGGTCGGTGGAGCAACGGGGGGTATTTATAGGGATCAAACAGGGAGGAAGGCGGAGGGAGACGACGTGTCTCCCTCGCCGGAGGATGGCCGGAAACAAGAACCCATACCGTCCGTGCGTTCGCACGGCCGGTATGGTGGGTTACAACGACCAGGGGGGTGTCCCTGCGACGGCTGACGACGCAGGGCACCCCCGGTTTACTTGCCAGGTCCCCCACCTCACCCTGTGCGGCGCCATGCTCCGCGCAAGGTCGCCGGAGCATGGTGCTGGCAGGTTTTGCAGGGGGGACCTGATCGCAAAGAACGAAGGAGAGTTAGGGGCCAAAATGCGAGGGTTCAAAAGTTGAGGGCCAAAGAGTAAATATATGAGGACCAAAGTGTAAAGTCGGTCAAGGAGGTTTCTTCTTAGGCTCAAGTTTTTATACATGACTAATTAGGACCTAAGGAATCTGATGGTGAATTTCATTTCTATATTAAACCTTGTTTGACCGGTCAATTTACGCAAAAACCCAAATTAAGTTATTAATTGGGCATGGTTCTCAATGTAGGTCAAAATGGGTTCTGAAGGCCAAATTGAAGGTTCTAAACCCTAGAGATTATTTTTCTATGAATTTTAGAGGGTTTATTCTATTTTTACTTTGCCTCGAACCTTGTGAATTGAAGTGGGTTGTTTTAGGGTTACAGATTATCATTTAGTTTCTTGGAATTGCTGTAGCCCTTGCTAGATCATTTCATCCCACTCTTATTCTTATTAAGCTGCTTTGACCTATGTTTGGGCCCTGAATTACCCTGTATGCAGATTATACTGGTAAAATTGCATTTTTACCCCTTATGACTTGTTTTCTTCTCAAACTCAGGATTCTCTGAGTTAAGCCTTTCCTTGAGATATGTAGGAGCTTTTATCCTTTGTATTAGGTCAAAATGAGCTAGTTATGGCTCATGATGAGGTTCTCATCATCAACCTAAGCCACTTCCCATTGTAAGTGAGTGTGTGCTAGAGCCAACATCTTCTGATCTGCACTCTTCTTTCACCTACATACCTAATTCGGATGTTAGAGATTCTGAAATGACACTTTCTATCCCTGATCCTAACATCCGAAGATCAAAAGTAGCTATGGATGACTTGATCGAAGAAATAAATATGATACCTGAGGCAGGAATTACTGAGGAACCCAATGCATATGAGGGTGAGGCTTTGAGCAAAATGAGCTGGGACGCACCTACCATCCTAGTCAATCTAATGGATGGCTCGATTTAGAGCCTGAAGAATCAGCTTCTGATGAATCAGATATGAGTACGGATGAGGAAGAAGTAATTTCTGACGAGGGTTTTAGTGACCTCCCCACAAATCTTCTTTCACGGATACCCCCATATGACCCAGAGCCTAGAGAGGGCATGATCTTTGATGTCAATTATCATTATGAGGATCCCTACGACTCAGATTCTCATTCTGAGGTACATGTTGATCTACTCCCTCAGCAACTTCCTGCTGAATTGTGGGACATGATAAATCAGCTGAATCAACATCATGATCCCCCCTCTGATTATCCTCTATCTTCCACCACCACTCCACACTTTCTTATAGCTAGACTTTTTGGAGTAGGGGTGCACAATCAACTGGTTCTCATCTCCAGACCACTGATTCTGGGAGCATATGAGCACATCTTTCTCTTGATCTTGACCAACTCCTATGCAAGAACTGATACATCTGATTGAGTTTTTGCCCAACTGGAGGCGTTACACTCAGCATCTACCCCACATTCTACCATCACTCTATACATACTCACTTTATACATAGCATATTTTTCTTTTAGCATATTTTCTTTCTGCATATTGCATATTGTCAGGTTGGCTGGTGCTGAATGTATATTTTCAGGAGCAATTCTAGGTGACTTCTACCCACTCATCCTCTGTCAATTTTATTTTCTTTTATATTCATGCATGAGGACATGCAATAACTTAGGCATGGGGGGTAGATATAGTAAAACTGAAAAATTTTTATGCCAACCCGTAGGAAAACCTCGAAGCTGCATGTCAAACGTACTTTAGGATCCTAAATAAAAGAATCGACTCCACCTCCAATGCTCGCATTGGAGCTAGAAATCGTCAGCAACAGCCATTTCCGACTCACCCGCTCGCCCTTCCTGTTCTGAAATTTCGGATCAAGCTGAATGTAACCCGATACAGGAATTTTGCGAAGTACAAATTATACGAGTTTACTTGTTTATGGCATATATACATATTGCATTCATGAATAAGATTTTCTTATTAAGAGAATGCATTACGGATTTTATCCTCTAGTTGATTCCTGTAATCTGGAATCCAGTACAACTTTTCACACACATGTAAAATTTGCAATGGATTCACGGTGAAGGCTGATAAATGTCTTTAGTCTATCGAGAAAAAGCAGTGCTTCTCCTGAACCCCTGGACAGTGTTTTGGGAGTCAAGCAGATTTTCTTCCAAAAATCCACCAAATAGTGTGAGATGAGAGTAGAGTATACTGGTGCTCTAAGATTAGTGCAAGGAATCTGGAATCCTAGATAATTAGGTGATGATACTTAGAGATAAGGTATAGTTTTCACTCTTGGTTCCTATGTATACATTTTTGTGTGAATTTTGAGAGCCACCAAATAAGGCAAATACACGGAAAGCGAGTTTTCATAAAACTAGGGCTAAGGTGTATGGTTACGGCCATTCTTTACAGAATCCTCAGCTGAAGGAGGGTATTGATGTCAAGGTCAGAAATACACCATCCTACCCGTCTCTCCTTGTGCCATGAGTAGGCACTTCCACCAAATAAGCCACCCAATGTCTCTTGAGTACCACCAATCCCTAATAATGCCTCCTCAATAAAGTTCATGAATGTATGCTAGCTTGTGTTGTGTTGAAAAAAACAAATTACACAGAAAAAAATATGAAAGAAAGAGAGAAAAGAGAAAAAAAGAAGAAAGACAAAGAAAAAGAAGAAAGATATTGGAAGAAGAAGAAAGAGCTAAGAAAAAGAGTATGTGAATACTTAGTGTTTATTTCGGTCGCATTGAGGCAATACCACCAAAAAAATTTGAGATCCACCAAATATGGCCTTAACCCACCTTTCTTGTGTTTCTAATTGTCCGAATACTGGATGAAGAATTCCGACTTAATGTTAAGGTTATGGAACTCAATTAAAGTGTTAATGCCAAGTGAGACCACCAAATACAGGTCATATGTGTGAATCTGGTGAGATTGTGAGCTCTAAGAAAAAAAACAGAGAGAGAGAGAATGAATATAAAAGAACCAGAAGAGAGCATAGTTTTTCTCATCTTTCGCTGAGATGAATTACTTGATAATCTAAGAATCTAGATTCTGAAATACTAATTTCTATGTAGCACCAAGTGAGAGTAAGCCACCAAATAAACACACGTATCCCTCAGACATTCTCTACCCATGCTTAAAGTAGGGGTGAAATTCATAGAATATCTTGAATACCCCAAGAGAAGAAGTCCGCCTATCCCACTAGAATTTTTAATAGGGGTCAAGTACAGGCTTTAGAGGTGAATTAGCTTTTCACTCGAATCCGTTGCAAAAGCTACATAGCTACACTTTCATGATTGTCTGGATTTCTAGAGCATAGGATGAAAACAAAAAGGAGAAAAATCTCTAGGCATACACTTGATAAAATAATCAATCCCTTAGGGACCCTTCTGTGAATAATTTAGTCTCGCATTTGCTAGGAACTAGCAAGATTTAGGCATGGGGGTATGATTGCGCAGCAATCATAGGTCTTAATTGACCTAAATTAGGCTAGGACTTAGTATAAGTTAGAGTAATTCATGCATGCATAAGCATTACTAGTACCTTTACTACTTTCTTTTAGTTGTGCATAAAATAATGCTATAATGTGCTGATTAGGTGCATTATGTCAATTACAGGTAATAAGCTGACCAGAAGGTAGATCTAAAGCTAGATCTAAAGAATAACTGGAGTTGCAGTAGAGCTGGAGCAGAAGACCTAGAATAAGATGTAGTAGACAATAATATAAGGGGTTGAGGTATGCTATTCTATTTAAGTAGGAATAAAGTAGTAAATTATGAAGAGCTTAGGACCATCCTAGCCCTAGGATAGCCTAGAAGCTTTCCCAAGCCTTAGCAACCCTTAGATTAGGTCACCACACCCTAAAAACCCTTAAAACCCTAATTTTAGCCTCTTTCTGGATGTCCAGATAAGTTATAGGACGTTTAGAACCCTTAGCCAACTCCCGCACACCTTAAACCGACTTGTGCAGTGTTATTGGACGTCCAGACAACAAGTCTAGACTTCTGATTTTTCACTATAAGACGTCTGACACTATTATTGGACGTCCAGAACTGCCCTCCAGACCCCGTTTTGAGATTCAAGCCTTGATCTCAGATCTCTAGGTCCCTAAACCCAATTCCAACCCCATAGGAACCTAAATTAAGGTGCCTTAACCCTAGTACATCACCTCTAGACCTCCCTAAGGACCTAATTAGGCCCTCACTAAACCTAATTGACTTGGATCTTAGTCAATTCCATCAGCCTATTCAATTGGACTCATTGAGTCAAATTGAGCCCTGATCTCAGCACACACAATCCAATTGGACTCAGTGAGAGTCCAATTGACCTAGACCTGACTTAATTCAGTTATTTTACTCTCAATTAAGTTTTCACACACCCAATTAAACTTGTATTAAGTTTAATTGCACTTTACCTTAGTGAATTAGGGTTTACAACCCTAATTTGAGACCTACTTTGACCTAAACCTGCTAGAACTTAACCTAATCAACCTAGCCACCTAAGTTTCGACCCACACACACCATCCACACAAAAAATACCTAGCCTAGAGTTCTCTAGAACTCTCTACCATGTGTTGTTGCCTTGGTTGCTAAAATTAGCAACCAAGAGCCATTCAATTTTTAGATCCACATTTGGTGGATCTAAAAACCACCATCCATCCTCTCTTTCTCACTCTCCCACGAGCTCCCACCAAAGGCCTCTCTAGAGAATTCCATAATTCTCTAGAGAGCTTCCCTTAAGTCTATAAAAAGACCAAAGGGGTGACCATTTGCACCCCTCCATCTCTTGGCATTATTCACTTCCATTTAGGTTAGCTACATTCACTTCCACTCCACCTCCACGAGTTGCTCACCATGGCTACCACCATCTCCATGCCAGGATGCTGGATTACCTCTCCAACCTCTCTCCAAGGGCCAGCCTAAGCACCATTGGCCACCCCTCCTCCTCTCAACCATTCAAAGGCCATCGAAGCCCACCTCCGAATGCCTTTATTTCTGCTAGATTAGTAGCTAGTTCTTCATAGTTTACATGCTTTTATTATTGCTTAGTAGTGTAGCTCTTTACCCTCCCCCAATGATGCATGCAAAATCCCCCCATAGATTCCTGTATGCGATTGTTTTCTGTTAGCTATATTGATGTTTTTAAGCTTTCCTCTAGTTTCATGTTGCAAACACTCTCTTGAATGAATGAAAGAAATTTTTCTATATATATCTGTCTATGTGTTGAGAATCACCATGAGCTTGTTGCAATATATTTTGTGTGATTAAAGTTTCTTGCTTTTACTTTCTGATATTCTTGCAACTAAGCATGTCGTGCTTAAATACGTAATAACCATAAACCGCCATGCAATTTTAAGCAAGCAGAGCGAAAAAGAAATCGATTTCAGATTTGCATAAATGCCTCCTAAAGACGAACGACCAAGACTCCAAGTCTCGTTATCTTTACAAATCTCTTTTTTTACGAACGTTTTAGCGCGACTATACTACGATTTTCGGCGACTTTAAAATGCGCGAAAATGGGTCCGTCACTCACTCGCACAGCGCGCCCCAGCTTCAACATGCAAAGCGTTTTAAGTAGTCCAATTTGATGATTGGATGACCGAGAACGCACGAGCCTCGCCCGCACATCCGCAGCACCCGCGCGCCTTCGCAGCTCCAGCTTCAGATCTCGACCGTTGGATTACCATCCAACAGTCGACACGCCTACGCACCCGCCTCCTCTCCGCCACAATCCGCCTTCACAGCTCAACGGTCGGCACCTCGACCTCGCGTTGAGAGGCGGGGTTCGAAACGCCCGCTGCATCCCAAATCCACGTAATTCGATGCGCATGCAATTAAGGCCGTGGATCAACGTGCAGACGATCTCGATAGCGCTATGCGGCACTTCCTCAAGCGTCGATGCTTCCACGCACGCACCTACGTCGATCGACGACGCCAGATCTCACGCGCGCTTGAGGCAAAATCTGAGTGTGCGGCCACGTGTGATTTGGATCGTTGATTGGGGATCGAACGGTCCACAGTAGATGCATACGAATCGTAGAGGAGAGGAAGAACGATGCGCGTAGAAGACCAACGGACAGGGGCCTTCACCGACGTTTTGGAAAGGGTTTTAGCGACGTCCCGGACATCGCTAAAGCCCCTACTTAAATTAGAAACCCCTTCTTCCTATATAAACCCCCTCCAACTACCCATTTAAGGCATTCAATTCACTTGCAAGTATTCTACCCTACTCCTAGCTATCCCTAGCACCCATTTGTTATCGTCGGAGTCGACAAGCCACCAAGAAAGCCCTCCTCCACCGCCGTGGTCACCTCGCCATCCCCTTCTCTCTCTCTCTTCCTATCTTAGCATTACTTTACTTTTGCTTAAGCATTTAGCTATTGTTGTACTTGTAAACTCAAGTTGCATGTTAAATGATGATGTTTCTTATCTAGTTGTTGTCTCTCTTTTACTCGAGCTTTTCTTATCTTGATTTGCCTGAATGCTATGATCAAAAGAACTATAACCCTACTCCCTCTCTCTCACTCACTTTTCTCCCGCATTTTCTCGTAAGCAAAACCTGCCATTTTTGTGACAACCAAGTGACAGAAAAACCCGATTTCACGCCTCCCTGTGTTCGACACTCTAACTCACGTCTATTTCTTTATTTAAAATCAACGCAGCAAACGCGAGTTACAACGACAGATTTAAACAAATGCATCCGAAGTGCGTCATTGGCCCGGTTGAAGCAGATCCGATCCAAGAAAATCACTAACCAAAACTGAAGCAAATAAGTTACAAATCAAATAAATAAATAATAAAAGAAAAATATACACAAAAATAGTGGTAAGTGTGCATTGCTCCCCGACAACAACGCTAAAAAGTGACAAGCGCGAATCGAGATTTGATAACATCGCGTCATACTTTAGTCGAAATATGCTCAATCAACTTTTAAAAATTTATATTTCTCGAAAATATAACGTTGCACTCCAAGGTCATTCACATGAAGCAATTAAATGCATAATTACCACTATTCAAATTTTTACAATATTTTAGCTCACAATTAATTTTATTTTCTATGTGCAAAATCTAGTTCAACAATATGTCGATTAATCTCTCAATTTAATACTACACTTGAGGAAATTTTATTTTAATTAATGCTTAATTGAAAATAATCAAGAAATAATATACTTGAACACTAGAAATACCAAATCGCTAATATTTGGATATAATATTTCAATAGAAATGCCAAATATCCAATAATTGAAACAAATCCTCGATATAACAAAAAGGTCTTCAAATCAATCCCTGAGAATTAACTCTTCTTACGATATGGTCCCTAGAATCCTTACAATTAGGTCCCTAAAATTTCCCTTTCTCATGAATAGGTCCCTGAACCTATCTTCATCCACCTTACCAGCGAGGTGGTCAAAGAGATGTCGGAGTTGAGCTCTAGCCATTGGAGTTCTCTGATGAAAGGTGGAGTAGTGTCACCGGCTGACCGTCGATGTAATGGTGGTAGCGGTGATAGTGATCAACGGCGACATCGACGATGATCATCCTACACAAACAAAATGTGGGTCTTTGACCCAATTAGAAACCCAAAAGCTCTGGTGTGGCACACTAGTGCAAAGCACTATGTTTATGGACGATGGCGGTGACTAATGAGAGCTCGCAAAGGAGCTCGTCGAGGGCATCAATGGCGGGATTAGAGGAGAGAGGAGGGTGCGATGAAGGGAGCCGTGGAGATCCAGATACCTAATTGGGACCTAAAGGAAGGGAAGATCTAAACTAATTTAACGAAAGGATGAGAGGATCTACGTAGTGGGCATGGCCGATCGACGAGGAAGAGAGAGGAGAAATTGGAGTGGAGGAGGTGGTGTTAATGGTTGAAGCTTCATGTAAAGCTCCGTAACGAGGAAGAGAAGCCCTCTTCCAATTTCGATGGAAGAGTGGTGATTGTAACACCATCATTCATCATAACTAGCTTAAATTAGTTGGAATCAAGAGATAAATGCTCCTGAATGATCGCCTAAGGACCGTAATTCCACTCAGAACTGTTTTGAGAAGAAAACACTAAAATAGGACTAAATCTGCAATTTTAACATCACATCACAAGTGCAGAGTAACCACGGGGTTAACCAGTGGTTAATTATAAGTCAACTGAGCATTAAAGCCCAAGAAGTGGGTCCACACTAACAGAAATAGGGTTTCATGCATTTCGAGAACCGAATTAGTACACAAAACCTTAATTATCAACCCAGCTTGAATTGCAGAGGTTCTAGTCAAGATAAAATCCATCTACACCTCCTAAAATTCATATAAAAATATTCTAATAGGTTTGGTACCTTTGGTTTGACCATCTGGACCCATTTTGACCTATAACAGAGTTTTAGATGGGATTTTACCTTGATTTGGGATTCTATGCAAATTAACCAATTAAAAATGGTCAAAACTCAAATCCAAGTTTACCATTAGATTTCTTGGGTCCAAATGAGGTTAGCACCAAAATTTGGACCCAATCAAAGTTCATTTTGACCAAGTTTGTGTTTCAGTCCAGAAATCTCTGTTCATCACACTTAGAACCCTATCTTTTGTGTTTTCGTTACAAATAAGCCCTTTTCTTTTGATTTTTCTTGTAGTCAAGTCCAACTGCCATCTTCTTCCTCACAACCAAACAGGGAAAGAAGCACAACTAACCCATGCTTGTTGAGTTTGATTCCTCAATTTGAGGGATCAAACCTCAATCAAATCTCTCCAAATTTGGTAAGGTTAATCCCGAGATCAATCCCAATCATTTGAACTTCACCTTGAATCTTCGCACGGCCTAAATCATTGCCGACAATCCCATGAAAATCGAGCTCCAAGGTCGGTTAGAATACATGCCAAATGGGCATGTATAGGTCGAATTGAATGCAAGAACTCCTTTATATAAAGGCCAAGGCCCAAACAAGTCAACCTTGTACCCGTTTGACCACCAAATTCCTCTATCTTCTTATTCTTCGATGGCAAATCTGGTGTACCTCAAAGCTCTCCCAACCCCCTTCGTCGCCCTCTGCCTCGGCCAAAAGATAAAGGGTTTTACCTCCCCACTCCTCCAGGAAGCTTCACGCGAAGCTTAAGCGTCTCTACCCCCCTTGTCGGCTCTGATTTCCACTCTTTGTCCCTATCGCCGGCGGCCACACCAACGACCTATCCCCATGCCACTTTCCTTCCTATTAGTTTAGGGCTTATACTCCCCTCCATTCCAATTAGGTTTAGGATATCTCTCAAGCCATGTTCTGCCCCTCCTCCTTCTCCAACGTCGGTTGCATCTCCATCAACCACCATCACCGCCAGCCTACTGATGGGTCGGCCCGAATAGGTTGTTAATATGATATTTTTATCGTTGAAATGTGTATAGTGGTTAACCTAATTCAGACCTAACCATCTCTTTACAAAAAATTTTTAACCTGGCCTAATTGATTTTATCTTGTCGCTTTTAGGCCCAGGGTCGAACTCAGGGAAGTGGGGTTCAAGTCGAGTTTCTACGTTTTCCTTAAAACGCGTCTCTTCCGTTCGTTTATTGTATTTTTGGTATTTTTCTTATTTAGGTTTTTTTCTGGTAATCCTTGTTCTTGAGGCACACCCTCAAAATTGTGTCCTTGGCTTTTAGCCAAAACATAGTTTCAAAACACGCCTTGCTACTTGCAAGACGGGGTACCTGCAAATCAAAGATTATCTTTTCACTTTTATACCTTTTTTTATCTTTTTACTAAGAAGGAAGATAACAGATAGAAAGTAAATATAGTAGCTATAGATATATATTTATATGTAGTATATATATAAAGGGGTGGGGGTGGAGGTGGCGATGGAGTGTAGCACTATGTCGAGTCAATCGACGTCTAGAGAAACGCAACCAATACGACTAGGTGCCGCGTGGAGTGTGGATGGAGGATGGATGATGTATGGGACCATGCTTTTTTTTGTACGCGTGTATCAGGGAATATCAGCAACTGGTGCAGATATCCCCGCGATACAGCGTATAATAAATAACATGAAAATATATGTACATATGTATGTATATAAGTAAATATATCTATATATATGTAAATGTATAGTTATATATGTATAGATATATATGTGTATATATATGTATATAAGTATATATATATATATATGTATATAGATATGTATATATATATATATGTATATAAGTATATATGTCTATATATATATAAGTATATGTATAAGTATATAGATGTATATATAAGTAGATATATATATATATATATTTTATATATATATATGTATATTATATATATTTGTATGTATACATAACTATATAGATATACTATGTATATAAGTATATATATATAGATATATGTATGTATATATATATATATATATATATATATATGTATATATGTTACTATAAGTGAGTGAGTGTGTGTGTATGTGTCGGTAGAGGTGTGTGTGTGTTGCTGTGAGTAAAAAAAAAAAGAGAGGGAGAGAGAGAATACGTGAGAGAGAGAGAGAGAGTACGTGAGAGAGAGTAGAGAGCGCCAGACAGAGAGAGAGCGGGCGGGAGAGATCGGCAGAGAGAGAGAGCGGGTGAAGGAGTGATCGCGGACGCGCGAGTTAAGACGTCTGCCGGAGGCGGCAGACGTCTGACGCTGCGTCGTCTGAAGGCGAAGGCGGACGTCTGCCCGTCGCGGTGCACCGCGCCTTCGCGTAGAGGACGTGAGGCGTCTCCTGCAGACCGGGTGCGAGGACAGAGAGAGGGCGATGGCGTGCTCGGAGAAGGCGGCGGGGAGTCTGCAGTCGGTCGCGGAGGGTTGCGGAGGAGGGCAGGGGTCGGCGCGAGGCCGTAACCGGCCGCTGCAGTGCGCGCGGCGGCCGGCTGCGGGTGCAATGCGAGGTGGACAGAACGGAGACGGAGGCGGGGAACGGGCCTGCAGGCGCGCGCGGAGGGTTGCGCGCCTGCGGGGAAGGTCGCGGAGGAGGCAGGGGGTGCTGCTGCTGCTGCTGTCGCCGCGGTTTAGCTGCTGCTGCTGCTGCTTCAAGCTTCGGAGCTTGAAGCGGCAGCAATGGCGTGGAGACGAAAACGAAGAGAAAAGAAAACACCACGCCCACCGGCTCGTTGAAGAGCTGGGCGGTGGTGCTCCCACTGTGGTGGTGTGCACCACAGTGGGTTCTCCTGCTCGCCGGGTGCCTTCTCGACGGAGGGCCGGCGTATGGGAGGGGAGAACGGTGGAGAGGAAGGTGGTGGCTGTGGGGTCTTTCCAGCAGCTGCCCTTGCGAGGATGAAGCTGCAGCTACTTATAGAGGAAGGGAGAGTGGCGTGCCGGCTGCAGCAGGGAGAGGGTGTGCGAGTTGCAGCTATAGGGAGCGGCGTTGGCAGGGAGAAGTGACGGGAAGAAGTGCTGCGTGGCTGCTGCATGCAGCTGCGGGAAGAGTGCAGCCGCGGGAAGGAGAGAAAAGAAGAAATCAAGAGGAAAAATAAAAAGAGGGTGATTTTGCAAGGAGGCACTTGAAGAAAAATGTAACTATGCAGGCGATTGTTTCACTCCTCTTCCTCTCTTGATTAAATGCATGCATGCAAGTGTTTTTACAAATGCGATTACAGGATCCTATTATGCAATGTTAATGCTAGAAAATAGCACAAGAAGGCATTATTACAGGCGTGTTTTGAGGTGCAAACATATACCCCCATGCCTATCTTTTGCTAGTCCCTAGCAAAATAGTATTTAGAAATGATCTTAAGCTGAAGATTTTCTTCTGAGATGATACAGGTGTGTTTACTATGGAATATTGTGAGAACCAATTGTAAAGAAGACTACCAGTACTTTAAGTCTCACATGACATAGATCATCTCTCAACTAACCAGGACTCTTGATATTTAAACCTTAAGTACGATTTCCAGGACCCAGGAGGTTTTTGCCGTACTTGAGAGCTCAAGAGGTTATGGTTTGTGCATAGTGAAGGATCAAGACTGACCAGATTAACATTAAGACTCAATCCCAGGGTTTCACGAATTTTTAAGTACAGGTTGGTCCCAGTTTCAGCTCATGTCTTCGAATTGACCCTTAAGATGATGACGGAAAACTCAACTCCCATTTTCTGATTTTTTTTTTTTTTTGTGACTCACCGAAAAACAAAGTATACAGACATTTATGAGATATACTGACTCTTTTAAAACATCTCTTTTCTGTTTTTTTTTTTTTTTGAAACACGTGTCAGTATATCTCTTACAACACATTTTGAAGCACACTTTTTTTTTTTTTTTTGGTGGGAGAGTTTCTTTTTGGTGGAAAGAGTCGCTCCTAAACACAAGACTAAAGCCTAGGATAAAAAGTCTACCTGCGCGCACAGGTAAGGACTCCACCTTCCCTAATGAACACTAGGGTTGGATCTTATGTTCACCTGGTCTTTCCTGATATGTGTAGTGTGAACCAAGTTTACTTAAGCTCTCAAGAAAAAGCAAACCAACGGATCCTGTACTGGTGTCTCAGGTACAAGAATACATCCTTAGTTAGGAGAGATCTTGATCTATTTTGTCAATGCTTTAAGTGAATTAAGCCGAGCCTGAGCAAATCAAGCTTTTGTGGCCTGGAAAGTCTTCAAAACAGAGGTTGAATATCCATAAACACTTATTGCCTTTTTGTTTCAGCTTCAAGATCATTATTAAACACCATTTATTATAATATATATATTTTTTTTTCTTTTTTTTTTTTTTGCATATTTATAAATAGGTGGGAACTGTATGATACCATAACATACCCGGATCCTATGGATGCCTATCCACCCCCCCATGCCAAACAATGCTATGTCCTCATATGCATGCAGGGAAAGGCAGAGGAAGGATGGAAGATCGGGTAACAAGAGCTGAGGTTCAGGGTATAGATCAGGGTGGAAGGGTGGGTGGATGGTGGGTGGTGAAGAGAAAAATGAAGTGATTGCGATAGAGGTGTCAAAAGTGATGGTGAATGGTGAGTGCTGTTAGGGTGCCTCCCAACAAGCGCTGAATTTAATGTCCCCAGCTGGACTCAGAATGAGGCAAAGAATTAGTTACCCTCCAGCAGGGCAACGGTTTCTCCAACGGGGGCAGGTTCATGAGTCAGATAGGGTTTCAAACGCTGCCCGTTGACCGTAAATTTACGCCCAGATTTGGGATCTTCGATTTCGACGGCCCCATTGGGGAATGGTCTTGAGACCAGAAAAGGACCAGTCCATTTGGACTTTAATTTCCCAGGAAAGAATTTGAGTCGGGCATTATAGAGCCAAACTTGCTGAGATGGCTCAAATTCCTTCCGCTGAACATGGCTGTCGTGAAAAGCCTTAGTGCGCTGTTTAAAGGTTAGAGCAGAATCATAGGCTTCACGACGGAGCTCTTCCAGCTCTTGGAGTTGGAGTTTCCTTTCTCGTTCACACAAGTCTGGGTCGAGGTTACATTGGCGAACCGCCCAATAAGCGCGGTGCTCCAACTCCACAGGCAAATGACAAGGCTTCCCATAAACGATTCTATATGGAGACATACCAAGGGGAGCCTTGAAGGCGGTCCGATACGCCCAAAGTGCGTCAGTCAGCTTGTCGGACCAATCCTTACGGTCAGGCCGAACCGTTTTCTGGAGAATCTGCTTGATTTGCCGGTTCGACACTTCCGCCTGGCCGTTCGTCTGAGGATGATACGGGGATGCGATACGATGGTGGACTCCGTACCTCCTCAGAAGTGCCCAAAAAGAAGCATGGGTAAAGTGGCTTCCTCCATCCGAGATAATGGCCCGAGGGATCCCAAAACGCGCAAAGATATGGTCCTTGACGAATCGGGTGGAGATAACATGGTCAGCACGGCGCGCGGGAATAGCCTCGATCCATTTTGAAACATAGTCGACGGCCACGAGGATGAATTCGAAGCCGTTGGATGGAGGAAAGGGACCCATGAAGTCAATTCCCCAGATGTCGAAGATTTCCGCAGCTAGGATGTGTTGCAAGGGCATCATGTCACGACGTGCCATTGACCCTAATGACTGGCACCTAGTGCAATGTTTGGCATAAGTGTGCGCGTCCTGGTGAAGGGAGGGCCAAAAGAAACCGCACTGCAACACCTTGGCTGCAGTTTTCCTCCCAGAGAAATGGCCTCCACAGGCCTGATCGTGGCAGAAGGATAGCACACTGGGGAACTCACTGTCAGGAATACAGCGACGGATGATTTGATCAGCACCTATCCGAAAAAGAAGTGGATTATCCCAGAAATAATACTTTGCTTCTGCCATGAGACGCTCGCGCTGGTTTTTAGGCCAGCCACGTGGAAGAGATCCAGAAGCAAGGTAATTGGCAATGTTGGCATACCACGGTCCACTTGCCACATTTATTGCCAATAGGTGCTCATCAGGAAAAACTTCATTAATTGGTAGAGTAAGTCCAATATGGTCAGGGTCCAGTCTGGAAAGGTGATCAGCCACAACATTCTGGGCTCCGACCTTATCACGAATCTCAATGTCAAATTCCTGGAGCAGAAGGATCCAACGAATCAGTCTAGGCTTGGCATCCTTCTTGTGCATGAGATGGCGAATGGCCGCGTGATCAGTGAAAACAATAACGTGAGAGCCCAGAAGGTAAGAACGGAATTTTTCCAGCCCAAAGACGACTGCCAGTAGTTCCTTTTCAGTGGTAGTATAATTACGCTGGGCCTCGTCCAACGTCTTACTGGCGTAGTATACCACGAAGGGGTGTCTATCGCATCTTTGTCCCAGGATGGCTCCGACTGCAAGGTCTGAAGCGTCACACATAAGTTCAAAGTCGAGGGACCAATCAGGCGGCTGGAGAACAGGGGCCTTGGTGACAGCATTACGCAGCTGCGTGAATGCTTGTATACAGTCAGGGCCCATGTCGAAGGGCACGTCGGTTGATAGGAGATGAGTTAAGGGTCGAGAAATTTTGGAGAAGTCTTTGATGAATCTCCTATAGAAACCGACGTGTCCCAAGAAGGAGCGGATTTGTTTGACAGAACCAGGCACAGGTAAATCAGCAATGATATCGAGCTTAGCTCTGTCAACCTTGATACCCCTATCGGAGATGATATGTCCAAGAACAATTCCCTCGTGCACCAGAAAATGACTTTTTTCCCAGGAAAGCACGAGGTTTACATCAATACATCTCCTAAGGATGCGAGTCAGGTTGGCAAGACATTCGTCGAAAGATGGTCCAAAGACTGAAAAGTCATCCATGAAGACCTCGAGAAAGTCACCCACCATGTCATGAAATATCGCCAGCATGCATCTCTGGAAAGTTGCTGGCGCGTTACAAAGTCCGAACGGCATCCTTCTAAAGGTGAAGGTGCCGAAAGGGCAGGTAAAAGTGGTTTTCTCTTGGTCTCGGGGGTCTATTTCCACCTGGTTATATCCTGAGAATCCATCCAGGAAGCAGAAAAATTTATTTCCCGCTAACCGCTCCAGGATTTGGTCAATAAATGGTAGCGGGAAGTGATCTTTCTTGGTTGCAGCATTGAGTTTCCTATAATCTACACACACTCTCCAAGATGTAGGAGTGCGTGTAGGGATGGATTCGCCCCTGTCATTGACACGGATGGTGAGTCCTGCCTTTTTGGGCACAACGTGAATCGGACTCACCCAGGGGCTATCGCTGATCGGGTAGATTATACCCGCATCCAGCCACTTAATGATTTCATTCTTAACGACCTCCCGCATGTTAGGGTTGAGACGTCGCTGCATCTCGCGAGAAGGTCGAGCCTCCTCCTCCGTATATATACGATGAGTGCAGTAGGAGGGGCTAATACCAGATAAGTCTGATAAAGACCATCCAATAGCTGCCTTGTGTTCTAGGAGGACCTTAGTTAGTTTGCACTCCTGCTCCATGGTTAATTTTGAACTGATGATTACAGGGAGAGTTTCATTTGGTCCCAGGAAAACATACTTGAGTGTATTAGGCAGCACTTTTAGCTCGGGAGTGGATGGGGAAGGATCTGGCATTTCTTGGGACGAGAGTGTCCCAGACGGGTAGGAGAACAAGTTAGGAGGAAGAAATTGGCCTTCAGATTGGCCAAGAAGAGGAGCTTCTTGGATAGATGGATCCAAAAATGAATAGCCCCAGTGAGAAGTATATGGGCTCAAGGTCCCAGTGTGGATTTGTAAATCCGCCTGATTTGGCGGGGAAGAAAGGGCAATTCGGTCTTCATGAGTGTGGACCGACAGTGAGTAGCCCGGATATGACTCAAACCACGAGGTATGGGAAGCGGAGAAAACCTCGTCAGAAGTCTGGCCAGGAGAAGGTACTGGACAAGGGAGGGATTGGGGAACGTCACAGTATGCGTTGGTCAGGCAGTTATCAGTGTTTATAGGTAATCCGCAGCAGTCCGAATAGGTCCCAATTAGTCCGATACACGCGCTGACGGCCATGTCCTCGTCAGACGTGTCATCCTCAATGCAATCGCAATCAAAGTTCTTGGCTGCCTTGAATATGTTAAGCTTGAGCTTCTCAGATCCAACGGCAATCTCAATACAGCCCGACTCGCAGTCGATGTGGGCGCGGGCTGTGGCCAAGAAAGGTCGACCGAGGATGATCGGACAATCAGAAAGTGAACTAGGAACTTCCATATCTAAAACAAGAAAGTCAACAGGAAAACAGAGACTGTTGACCCTAACCACCACGTCTTCCACCACACCCTTCGGGATTTTGACAGAACGATCTGCCAACTGTAACGTGACAAGGGTGGGTTTCAGATTTCCCAAGGAAAATTTTTTGAGCATGATGGTCGGTATGAGATTGATGGAAGATCCTAGATCAAGCAAGGCACGGTTAAAACTGCAGCCTTGGATGCTACAGGAAATCAGTGGTGTGCCCGGATCTTTCTGCTTCGGTGGTAAGTTTGACAGTATAGCACAACTCGCATGAGGCGAGAGAACCACCGGATTCTTAGTATTCTTTGACTGTCGCCTGGGTGTTGTGTAGTCTTTGAAAAATCGAGCGACAGTAGGTATGTGGTCGATTGCCTCGAGCAGGGGTACCTTGATTTCTACATCCCTGAACAAATTACGTAGGTTGTCAAAGGCCTGCGTATTTTTCTTTTTGCCTTTTGGCTCCCTTAGTAGAGCCTCAGGGAATGGGACTGATTCTGGCACAAGTTTTGGTGCATCATCCTCTCGCGAATGCGGTATGCCTCCCGAATGAGAGGGCGAAGAAGAAGATGGGCCAGGATCAGGTCGAGGCGGATCGACGGTCTGCTTACCGCTCCTCGTAGTGATAGCATTGGACGATGCGGGTCCAATGGGATCATACGGTGGAGGAGGGTTTGCAATGGGGATATAAGAGTGTGGTGCTGCAGCAGGATTAGCCTGAAATCCCGGTGGAATGCTCGGAGCTTGCAGAACTTGATTAACCTGTCCCTGAGAAGGTCGTACCTGTGGTTGAGAACCACGGGGCACGAAATTTCGCGGGTTTGGAACAGGTTGGGCGGGAAGAGTGCCCTGAGATCGAGTCGCCATGCGTAGTTGACTGATCTCGGCGTTCTGCTGCGCCAATTGGTGCTGAAGAGAGGTCATGTTCTCTTCATGGCGCTTTGACATTTCCGTCATCATTCGCATCAATTTGTCAAGAGGGCTTGATGCATGTCAGTTTGTGGTACGCAAGGGCCTGATGGCGGATTTGCCATAGGATTAAACTGGACCCTTGGGATGACGGGTGCGGACGGTCGCATTGGTCCACCCGCGAGGTTTTGGTGCTGCGGGTTGTTGGACCATGCGAAGTTCGGATGATTACGCCACCCTGGGTTATAAGTGGCAGAGAACGGGTTGTTCCCCAGGGCGCAAGCATCTTCTATGCCAGAAGACGCGTCCGCATGTAGATATGCGTCTGAGCACACGAAGGCTTGGTCCTCCGTGTCGAAATACTGGTTCGCAGAAGCCAGTTCCACATGACTTACCGAGTCGCCTGGCGCGACACTCGGTAAGGAAGGTCTAACGGGGTTTCTCGGGATAAGCCTGGTATTAGAAGAACTTGGATTGTGACGAAGTGGTGAAGAGGTGGTGTTTGCCATAGATCGGGCGGGGTTGGCCAGAAGCTCGTCCAGCTTCTTGTGCACGACGGAGACTTCATCCAGTTTTTGTGCAATAAGGCTTAGATCAGTGGATGAATGGGAGGGTCCCGTGTCAACTTCGTGGACATTTCGGGGCTGGCTGGTACGATTAAAGGCGACAATGGAAGCATTGTTCATCGAGTTTTCACTCATATTTTCAAACAGCTCGAATGCTCCATTCTCATCTTTATTCATAAAGTTCCCTCCCCAGGAAGCGTCTGCAATCTGCTTCAAAGTCTCATTTAGCCCATAGTAGAAAATCTGGGCTATATGCCACTTAGGCAGACCGTGGTGCGGACACTTCCTGAGGAGGTCGTTATACCTCTCCCATGCCTCATGAAATTGTTCGCCGTTTTGTTGCGTAAATGAAGTGATAGCACGGCGAAGCGCATTGGTCCGCCCGATTGGGAAGAACTTCTTGAGAAACGCTGTTCGCATCTCTTCCCAAGAGTGGATTGTTCTCCCAAGGGTGCGTAACCATTGCGACGCTTTATCCCGTAATGAAAACGGGAACATCTTCATGAGGACTATAGATAACCCGACATTTCTTGGTTTAGCGGTTTCAGCAAGTCGGGTTAGGTCTTCCAAGTGGAGAAATGGGTCTTCACTTGCAAGACCATGAAAGTGAAAATTCATTAGGCCAATTATGTTTGGTTTTAATTCAAAGTCGTCCCCGCCCATGGGGACCCGAATTTGTCCTATGGTTTCTGTAGAGCGGGATTATGATAAGAGCTAAGAGACCTAGGCTCCTCCCGTTCGGGAGGGTTCTGCATTTCCTCCAATGTTTCCCGAATGGCTTCGATTTGCTCATTATACATTTCCATTTGGGCTTGGAGGCGGGTTATGGGATCTAAGGCTCCACCACCTGGTGGGTTCTGAGGGCGGTTTCCTCCCTCAGGATTTGGGGGTGGGCGTGCAGCCATGTTTGTGGAGGAGGACGATTCGACTTGTTTTCTAGATTTATCAGTCAATTCAAATAGTTCAGGGTTTTGTGACCTCCTCCCAAACATGCACTACCGCAGGAAGAATTGGGGAGATGAGAAGGGAAAAGGGATGAGAGAAATGACGCCGCAAAGGTACACTTGATTACAAATCAATACAGTCAAGTTCCTAACCTCTACAGTGTGCCCTTAGACCTAAAGATCTAAGTTACCTACTATCACGAACTACGGAACCGAATGCGAGCACCGCGGAACCACCGGGCCAGATTGAAAGGCCGTTTGCCCCAGTCTTAGACACCCGATAGCACGCGGGAACTCTCACCAGCACGTAGTCGCTACACACAGGTAGTTAGACCTCCAATCCTTAGTAAGGGTCAAGTTACTACCAGTTTTAATTAGAGGCTTAGGGTCAAGTGCTTTTGGAATGTGAAGGGCGTTGTTTACGGGTAATGCCCAAGTGATTGATTTTAAGAGTGTGTAAGAACAAGCATGCAACGGGGAAATCTCCCCGAATTGAAGTTTTTATTGGCGAATGGTTTTTAGAGTTCAGCCTTAAGTAGTATGAATTTTAGGGTTTTGCTGAATTACCAATTCAACCAATCTCCGGGTTTTTGCAAAAATACAGGTTTTCCTTCTAAAACCCAAGAAACCCTTCTTCAATTATCAGTTAGTTAATGCATGCTAAAATGCAATGGGCTACCCTAAATGGAGATTTCTAAGTGTGGATGCACGAATCAGTTTTATATCAATGTGACAGGGAGCCAAAGCACTTCAATTCAAGTGCTCCCAATCACCAGAAATGATTTCCACACACAAGGCTTCAACCAAAAGATAAAGAAAATAAAATTGTTGGGGTTGAAGTATTCAGGATCGAATCACAGGCAAGTTTGAAAAGTCGTGGTGGGGTTGGAATCAACTCAATTCCAAGCCTCCCCACCAAAAATGTGATCCTGAATTAAAGATAAGTGAGGCAAAAGAGGGATACAAGCAATCTTTTTCTTTGCCTCAAAGAATACTTCCCACGGCGAAAAATCTAAGAATCAAGATTCTCGGATTTTCGCTATGCGAAGTAAGGCGGGAAATCCCGGGGCAGTGGGAGTGAAGACAACCAATCAATCAAGTGAATTTTAATCCACTTGCCCTCAAGAAATCCCAAGAAGTTTTTCTAGTTTTTAGTTTTAAAATTTTTTTTTTTATTGTGGTGGCAAGTTAACCCTAATTTGATGAGAAAAGAAAACCTACTTGTTCGGCAACGTGTGCGAAGCTCCAATGCGATGTCAGCGTCTTCACGCTCTCGTTCCCGCCTTGGATCTGCTCACATCCTCGACTTTGTCAGCCTTCTTCTCCTTCCACCAGGTTCACCTGCACACCAAAAACAACAATACCCGTGAAGAGAGAAGAGACAAATTTAAAGGAATTGGATAGAAACTTACTCGAAAGCGCACCTCCCCGGCAACGGCGCCAGAAAAGTTATGATGGGTCGGCCCAAATAGGTTGTTAATATGATATTTTTATCGTTGAAATGTGTATAGTGGTTAACCTAATTCAGACCTAACCATCTCTTTACAAATTTTTTTTAACCTGGCCTAATTGATTTTATCTTGTCGCTTTTAGGCCCAGGGTCGAACTCAGGGAAGTGGGGTTCAAGTCGAGTTTCTACGTTTTCCTTAAAACGCGTCTCTTCCGTTCGTTTATTGTGTTTTTGGTATTTTTCTTATTTAGGTTTTTTTCTGGTAATCCTTGTTCTTGAGGCACACCCTCAAAATTGTGTCCTTGGCTTTTAGCCAAAACATAGTTTCAAAACACGCCTTGCTACTTGCAAGACGGGGTACCTGCAAATCAAAGATTATCTTTTCACTTTTATACATTTTTTTATCTTTTTACTAAGAAGGAAGATAACAGATAGAAAGTAAATATAGTAGCTATAGATATATATTTATATGTAGTATATATATAAAGGGGTGGGGGTGGAGGTGGCGATGGAGTGTAGCACTATGTCGAGTCAGTCGACGTCTAGAGAGACGCAACCAATACGACTAGGTGCCGCGTGGAGTGTGGATGGAGGATGGATGATGTATGGGACCACGCTTTTTTTTGTACGCGTGTATCAGGGAATATCAGCAACTGGTGCAGATATCCCCGCGATACAGCGTATAATAAATAACATGAAAATATATGTACATATGTATGTATATAAGTAAATATATCTATATATATATAAATGTATAGTTATATATGTATAGATATATATATATATAGATATATATGTGTATATATATGTATATAAGTATATATATATATATTACTATATATATGTATATATATATGTATATAGATATGTATATATATATGTATATAGATATGTATATATATATATATGTATATAAGTATATATGTCTATATATATATAAGTATATGTATAAGTATATAGATGTATATATAAGTAGATATATATATATATATATATATATATATATATATATATATATATATATTTATATATATGTATGTATACATAACTATATAGATATACTATGTATATAAGTATATATATATAGATATATGTATGTATATATATATATGTATATATGTTACTATAAGTGAGTGAGTGTGTGTGTATGTGTCGGTAGAGGTGTGTGTGTGTTGCTGTGAGTAAAAAAAAAAAGAGGGAGAGAGAGAATACGTGAGAGAGAGAGAGAGAGTAGAGAGCGCCAGACAGAGAGAGCGCGGGCGGGAGAGATCGGCAGAGAGAGAGAGCGGGCGAAGGAGTGATCGCGGACGCGCGAGTTAAGACGTCTGCCGGAGGCGGCAGACGTCTGACGCCGCGTCGTCTGAAGGCGAAGGCGGACGTCTGACCGTCGCGGTGCACCGTGCCTTCGCGCAGAGGACGTGAGGCGTCTCCTGCAGACCGGGTGCGAGGACAGAGAGAGGGCGATGGCGCGCTCGGAGAAGGCGGCGGGGAGTCTGCAGTCGGTCGCGGAGGGTTGCGGAGGAGGGCAGGGGTCGGCGCGAGGCCGTAACCGGCCGCTGCAGTGCGCGCGGCGGCCGGCTGCGGGTGCAATGCAGGGTGGACAGAACGGAGACGGAGGCGGGGAACGGGCCTGCAGGCGCGCGCGGAGGGTTGCGCGCTTGCGGGGAAGGTCGCGGAGGAGGCGGGGGGTGCTGCTGCTGCTGCTGTCGCCGCGGTTTAGCTGCTGCTGCTGCTGCTTCAAGCTTCGGAGCTTGAAGCGGCAGCAATGGCGTGGAGACGAAAACGAAGAGAAAAGAAAACACCACGCCCACCGGCTCGTTGAAGAGCTGGGCGGTGGTGCTCCCACTGTGGTGGTGTGCACCATAGTGGGTTCTCCTGCTCGCCGGGTGCCTCCTCGACGGAGGGCCGGCGTATGGGAGGGGAGAACGGTGGAGAGGAAGGTGGTGGCTGTGGGGTCTTTCCAGCAGCTGCCCTTGCGAGGATGAAGCTGCAGCTACTTATAAAGGAGGGGAGAGTGGCGTGCCGGCTGCAGCAGGGAGAGGGTGTGCGAGTTGCAGCTATAGGGAGCGGCGTTGGCAGGGAGAAGTGACGGGAAGAAGTGCTGCGTGGCTGCTGCATGCAGCTGCGGGAAGAGTGCAGCCGCGGGAAGGAGAGAAAAGAAGAAATAAAGAGGAAAAATAAAAAGAGGGTGATTTTGCAAGGAGGCACTTGAAGAAAAATGTAACTATGCAGGCGATTGTTTCACTCCTCTTCCTCTCTTGATTAAATGCATGCATGCAAGTGTTTTTACAAATGCGATTACAGGATCCTATTATGCAATGTTAATGCTAGAAAATAGCACAAGAAGGCGTTATTACAGGCGTGTTTTGAGGTGCAAACACCTACCTACATCCTCCACACATCAAATTAACCATGGCGAAAGCTCCACCCCACCTCCACGAAACTTTTGCCTCACCCAATTTCACTTCACACACCTTCCATCGCCACCTCCAACCACGACCACCGAAGCTCCTTCAAGCTTCACCGACTGACCACACCACATACTCTCCCACTCAATTACCCCCACCGAAAGCTTTGCCTCACTACGGCGAAGCTTCCCATGTGCTTAATTAGGCTCCATGAGCCGTATTCATGCTCACAGGTCATCTCCGTTGCCGTCAGACATCCTCTGGCCATCTACCACCATCGCACCATGACTAATCGACGCAAACTAAGGCCATGAAACCACCCAGGTTTCCAATTTGGGAAGAACACCTAGCAGCAGCTTCGATTTCACGAGGGCATCCACGGCTACACGCAACAAAGACAGCAGGACCAATTAGTCCCACCTCATGTGTAGGTGAGTTGCCAATGCCACATAAATTGAATCCATGTGTAAGGCTCGTCTCTACACAGCGGGGGTGAGGTCCCCGCCTCACTTGACCGTACACTCCTCGCTCACCTTACACAGTCGGTGAGCCTGGACCCGACCGGGATTCGATAACCTGATTAGCAACTCGATTAGAGGAAAATCCGAGGAGGGTGGGGGGTGGCTTTGCATTGAGTTTCGCGCCATGTTGTCTCGAAGTGCGTGCCTAATGTGCCAACACTTAGGTGATTTTGAGATCACCTTGTGCTTAGGTTGAGGTGTTGTTCCTTTGTGCCTTTTGTGCCTGGCAACTTAAGTTGTCTGACCTTGGGGTCCGACATCTCTTGCGCCTTGTGCTGTGGGGTTATTTGGCTACGTGTGCTCTCTGGCTTGGTTCTGAATAAGCGCTTCAAGACACTATTGAGAAATTGAATGCTTTGATATGTGCTTAAATGAGGGATTTAAGTGGTGATTCAAATCATCATTTTGAGAGTTTCTCTCATTCCTTTTATCCCAATAATTTCTGAGATATATTTGTTGTTATTGAACATCATTTTGAGTAAATTTCTGTTATTCATTGAATATCTTATTGTGTTCATTGTTATTAATTACAAGTAGTGTGTGAATTCCAAATTTGCTCTCTATGAACGACCTCGAACTCATTTCCTATTTTCGAGTACTTATAAATTTTAAATGTTGTTGCAATTTTCGTCACTATACTACAATGCTATACTTTAACGAAAGATTTTCGCTTGCAACAAGTGGATTACGAAGAGGTTGAAGGTGCTCTAATGGCGTTGGAGAAGAAGAATAGCAAGGATTCTCACACCAATTCTTTGCACACCGTGCTTCGTTTAGATCAGAGCAATATATAGCATACTTTTGTGCATTGAATTAAGTCAAAAATGCCAGTAAGGAACATGAATTGAATGGGATTAAATCCCCCAATTTGTGGCAATAATGGAGGTTGTTCCTACCAATCAAGGTGGCAGGAAACACGTCGAATCAATGCGACATGAATCAAGGATCGTCTCCACAAATTTTAGTGGAGATTGGCTGCGGAAATCTCGACCTACAACTACTGTAGATTGAGCTCCAAGCAAGGATGGAGCATGTTGTATTCCCTGATGTGAAGAAGAAGGCTGATGTCTTACTAACATCAACCAAGGATCAGAAAGAAAGAAATTTGGATCAACATAAAGTAAATTCAGAAGTTGAGAGCCATTATTCAAAGTTGGTGAAGATGAAGTCCAATTGGTCTCCAAGTTTTAAGGTAATCTAATTTAAACCCAAGGAATCTATTGGTGACTTCAATTTGGGGTTTTTATGAAGTTTGATTGGTAAATTTGCATTTTAATCCAAAATTTATTAATTATTAACCTTGATCTTTGGCTTAAGTCAAATTAGGTTCATTTTCTAAAATTGATCATTCTAAGCCTCAGGGAATATTTTTCAATAACTTTTAGAAGGTTTATTTTATATTTATTTTAATTAGGATCCCTTGAATTAAAGTAAGGCTAAAATTTGACTTTTTAAATGTTAATTAGCTTCAATTTCTCAGAGAAACCCTAAGTTGATTTGTGCAAGCTCACTTATTGGAATTTTAAGCTCATTTGACCTTCAATTAAGTATAGGTTCACCCTTGAGTAAATCTTCACTTACATTTTCCGATTAAAATAGCAAAATTAACTCATTTTGATTTTATTCCTCTTGATCCAATGATACTTGCATTATACCCTTTTGATGATTTAATTAAGTGAATTTATACTAAAAAATTAGCCAATTTGAGCTAGACATGGAAGATGATGGTGTTACCATCACTACTCCTCTTCTCTTCTTCTTCATTTTTTTTTCACTACTTTTTTATTTTCTTTTCTCTCCTTTTTTTTACTTTCATATAGAAGAAAACATGTAATAATAAGAAGAAAAAAAGAAAATATCAAAACACTGTCACGTCGATGCCACCAGCTCAACCAGCCCTGCCTATATCGTCATCGTATCATCTGTGGGTGGTGTGATCAGATGGAGGTGGATGCTCTGACTGTCCCTTCTTCAAAAGGAGTAGAAGCTGCTAAATCTTATCATTTATCTTACTCATTTGAGACTGCATGACATCTATCTGATTCTTCATCTCTGCCTTCAAAAGGAGTAGAAGCTGCTAAATCTTATCATTTATCTTACTCATTTGAGACTGCATGACATCCATCTGATTCTTCATCTCTGCCTTTCTCTTTTCCCTCTCTTCTCGTCTCTGCAGTGCGTCGATCTTTTGGTTTAACTGATCGACAACACTAGATGAGGCGGCCCCTTTCCTCCCATACCAACTAGACAAGGTTGCACCCTCCCCGCGTTACGAACGAAACCACTATGGTCCAGTGGCATCACAATCCTAAATGCTTCTTCTGGATCTAAAGGTTGCTGGACGCTATCAAAGTTCTCATCGGAGGGCAGATGCACCAAGTGAACCATTCTTTCCAAAATGTATTAAAAATTATTAATATAATATATATACAAAGTTATAAAAATTTTTAATTTAGGAAACTCACGTGTCTCTACTGGTATGACTCATGAATCCGCCTATGAGCACCCTCAGCTGCACCCTTGCTATGGGTAACCTAGTAGATGTCCATCCTACTCATCTCTCTCTCATCATTCAAAGCGAACTGAAAAGATGAAAATGATACAATTTTATTAAGATCATCTCTAAAGTAAATAACTTTCAAGTGCAAAGTTGTTATAATAAACTTACGTAATGGCTCTTGACTGTCTCAATGCTTCTTCGACTTAGACAGTAGGTCTGTGCTGGAGCTTTGGCCCTATTGGCCTTATTTTTCCTTGTTTGCTCCTATAATAAAAGCATATATATAAATTACTAAACAAATTCATCTTTTATTATGAATTTAAGATATATTAATTTAATATAAACATTTAGAATCAATTACTAACCTCTACATTGGGATCCATCCAATGCAAGCATGCCTTCTTTCAGTGTTTAGGCATGACATCAAGAGGGCAATTCTCCATTTCCACCTTGGGTGACCTATTCGAGAAAAACTGAATAACAAACATAAAATGTTAGAAATAATATATGAAATCATGTACACAATAAACATGTAAATGTTTAAAAATTTTTACTTTTTTCTTTGTCTCCATCCTCCAATCTCTATGGAGCTTAGCGATGTGCTTAAGGATATACCTAGGGGCATTCAGATCGTTACCTCAATCGTAACTCACCTACATTTATTTTGAGAAAATATATAAATCTTAAATAAAAATAATTTTAAGATAAAGTTCTACAAGTAATATTTAAGATCTATTGCATTACCTCCAACTATCGAAGGAGCTGCCTCTTCAACTCTGCGAGCACCCTCCTCCAATCAAAGTAGCAAAGTGGCATAATGGATTTCACCATCATGCCCACTCGACTGATAAAGCTCGGGTAATTCTTCTCCTTTCCTGTGGATTTAAGCCTAATCGTTATTCAAAAGCCCTCAGGAATACGTTGGAGATCTAGATTCTTTGTCATCCCCTATTTTTTTTTACTCTATTTGTGTAGACATTAATCATATTGATTATATATATCAAATATATAATAAGTTTTAAAATACAAACGTAAAATACTTTTTAAAAGTATAAGAGTCCTTACTAGCACTTGTACCCATCGCGTTCGGGTCAACATGTATTAGGGACATACTCTCAACCTACTCCTCATTATTCTCATCCTTGTCCTTCTCCTCTAATGCCCACAACTCCAGCTGATAATCTGGATTAATTTGTACCCGCTCTGGCTTATAAGTAGCAGGAGTCTCCTTCCCCTTTCCCTTTCCCCCCACATAAGTTACATCACGAGATCGTGCTAGGTCCCTAGGTTGTAGAAAATGTGACTGAGAGGGAGCCTGGTGCTGGGGGGGTGGCTGAACTTAGGGAGATGGCTTGGGCTGGGAGGATGGTTGTGTCTGAGAGGGAGCCTTTTTATTAGCTTATTTCTTAAACCCCTTCGTCTGCAACAACAAATAAATATAAAAATTAATACAGTTGAAAATAATATATAAAGCACTAATACAAAAATAAACAGTTACATAAAGGAAACCTATAATGAAACAAATACACAAAGGAAGTACAAAAACATGAAAATATGAAATGCATAAGTAAAACATAAAGAAAACAAAGTAAAGAAATTGTTACTAACCTTTAATATCTACATCTATTTTATTTGAATCTATATGACATTATTCCGTTAATTCTTAACATGCTTCAGATTGTGCGTCAAAATGATTATGCGGTACTGTTCTTATTAATATAATCCAACCTCTTTGGTAATTATCAAGGATATAAAACACTTGTGCCACTTAACATGCCAATATGAATGGTTCAAAAGATTGAAGAATTTGACGGTTGCAATTTAAACTCAAGAATTTGTGTTTCTTATTCTATTTTAAACCAATGCCCTCTTTAAAAATATCAAACCAATGACATTTAAACAAGACAACCCTGCAATCATATCTGAAGCTGATCTCTATAATTTCTTGGATTTCACCATAGTATCCATCTGGACCGGAGGTAAGATTAGAATCAACAATAACTCCTACATGTTGTGTAACCTTTTTATTGTCAATTTCTTTTATTCTGAATCTGAACCCATTTATTATATAACCAAAGTGTAACACTACAAAAAAAATAACTTTTAGCGGTGAATTAGATAGTGGTATGCTATGCATTTGCCACTAATTTGTTTGATTCAGCGATAATTTTTTTTGTATATGTCACTATAATATTTTGTCAAACAATAATTATTAATAGTAACAAATATATCTATCGTTATTGCCTTTGATATAGTGGCAATTATTACTTACGCCAGTATAATATTTTTGTAAAACGACAATAAGTATTAGTGGCAAATATATTTGCCACTATAACCTTTGATTTAGTAATAATTATTACTTATGCCACTATAATATTTTTGTCAAACATCAATTAGCATTAATGGTAAATGTACTTGTCACAATATGTATATAATATATTGATATTATTATTTTTTAAAGGATAATTTAGCGACAAAAAAAGTTTGTCAATAAAGACTTTTTGTTAAGTATTGGTTAGGACCTTTTAGTGAAGGTGAAAAGAGGTCGCTAGTTTATTTTCATCATTTTTTTAGTTATACGAAGAGAGAAAAGTTAAATTCAAACTTATCCTTTTAAATATAAAAAAACTTTTAATTTCATGTAAGGTTAGAATTCAAGTAGATAGGAGTTGAAAATTTATACAATAAATATTACAATATCATTATAAAAATATCTACAAAAAATATATATATATATTGTAAGAAAATAGTGATTTTGAGAGGATTACATGACAAAGTTTAATATCACAAGGACTTTTTTTTTAATATTAATTAAAATTATATTTAAAAATATATAACATAGTATTGTGAGACATGTTAAAAATATCACCATCCATGTCAAAAAAACAAAAAAAAGGCGGGCATTTTGGCGCCGTTGTCCTTCAAAAAAAAAGTCTTCGTCCCTCTGCAACTCCTCGCTTCTTTCCCAACCTCCACCCGGAAAAAAAGCCCTTCGACTCCCCTTCCCAAAACCTTCCTACGACCTTGTTGCTGCCTTTTCCTCCTCGCCAACCTCACGCCCTCTTCTACTCCTCGCCGACCTTGCATCCTCCTCCGCTCCTCGCCAACGGCCGTGTCTTCGACCTCTCCCCCCCGACGACCTCGCTCCTCGCCGCTGCTCGATCGCTCCTGACCGCTGCTCGACCGCTCCTCGCTGATGGTCGTGACCTCATCGCCATCCCCTGCATCATCATCGCCTATGCCCACCGACATCATCATCGCCCACTCGATGCACATCGCCTGCCCTCTCTTCCTTATCGAGCAACTTCTCTAGGGTTGTGGTGATTGTTTGGGTCTTTTTTTTCCTTGTTTTTTGGAGAAAGATGCGTATTTCTCTTCCTATGAATAGCAGCGAACTTGAAAAAAGGTATGAGCCTAGATCCAACGCTTGATTTGAAAACCATTCTCTCACATCCAAGAAAATACTCGAACAAGGAGGAGGAGTAATACAACCAAATCTACATATTGAACTCACAAACCGTGAGAAATATCCAGTACCGGGCTTCAACTTTGGCGTCTGAAGTACATGTAGACTTTTTGAAGGACCCACAAGCTTAGTTAGAGTTTCCAAACAAAGCATTGCAAAACCAATTAGGAAAAAGACCCTAACAACTGCATGGTCTCAAAAAGTATCGATTGCTGAAAGGATGCCTGTAAAAGATTTCCCCTCAAAAACAATAGGAGGTGCAATGGTAGCAATAATACAGAAACCAATATGGAGCAAATAGAACCTGAAAAACCAACCAAAGCTTAATGCACTGTTAGTCCTCATTGCATGGTAGAGAGGCCTATACGACAACAAATACGAGAGTGGACAACCAAGCATAGCATAAATGGTAGCCAAAAAAAAAAGATTTTAACACCTCCTCCCCTAATCCAGCAGACGATCATAGCAATGAAATTCCACAAAAGACATAATTATTCCTAACCAGCCAGCAAAGGCCAAGAACTGCAATTTTTTAGCATGTATTGGTATCTCTTTAGCTATATCATGATGAATGATGGGAAAGAGAGGGGGCCAGTTCTTCTCCTCTGAAGGAGCATCAGCACTTGCCACTACATCCTCCCTTTTTTTTATGACTTCTCTTTTCTTTTAAGTTGTGCTTCGCAAGCTGCAATATCCTGTTTTTGCTTAGAATCATTCATTGTGTCAAGCAGGATGTCAACAATAGCATCTTGTTTGTTTGCAAAACCCATACACTCAGAAGTCAATGGAACATGAGAGAAATGTGGTTTTGAAGCAGAATGGTACCATTCGAGAGGGGGTTAACAGTTAACTACTTCGCCCTTGTTGAAGGGGTTAGGGTTGTGCTGGGGGCTCATTGTCTCGCAGCAAGCGGATCGGATTTGGGGATGCTCAACGTGGAGATTGCCGCGAGGGTTTTGGAGGAGGATAAGCACTACAACACTAGTTGTAGTGTTGGATCTTTTTTTTTTTGCTTATTATTACACAAAGCTATATGGCCAGCTTCTCTTCAATGCTTACCTCACAACAGTTACATCCAGTAGTCACTTAGGTAAATGACCCCATATGCATTGGTGAGACTGTTGGTTACCACAATGATTCTTTTGTCATGTCTCTCCTCATAAATCTGGCATTCAAGAACACCATGCTTTTACATTATGAATCTGTGCAGGGGCATCCCCAAGAATGATGATATTATCCAGTGGGGAAGTTGCTACTATATTTGATGAGATAACCTATGGGAGGATTTTTCCCTTCAAGTATCTGTGGAAGTATGAAGTTGTTGATCATCAATGTAAAAGTGATGGGTTTGGCTTTGTGAGTATATTAATTTCTCTTTTTGTTTAATTGTTTTGTTAGTATATTACATGACCGTTAATTTTTTTTTGCACATAACTTGGCAGTTAAGATGGGAAAGCTCAAAAAGGCAACTTAAAGTGGAGATCAAGATTCAAACCCTCCTATCCCATCTTTCTTTTAAATGTTTTAGAGGAAATAATAACTGTCTTGTCAGAAAAGAAAAACAACTACTTTCCAACCAGCTGAAATCATCAAAAACTTTGTTTTGACCTTGGATATTAGCATTGCAAATTCCTATTTTTGCTAAGCTATCCATACTCATGCAAGGGCATTATACTTGAGCACACATGCAAGTCTCAAATTTCTTACTTTCCATGGCTTGCAATCTACCAAGCTAGAGTCATATCTCCTTTTCAAAGATGCATGCAGTAGATGGTTACGAATTAATAATAAGCCATCTAAATAAGAAAACTTATGCGTAGGCCATATTTTGAGATGTTATATAATCTTATCTCAAACTGAAAATATAATGGTATGAAGGGAGATTATACTACAAAAATCCAAAGTTATAATCATAATAAATCACCATCAATATGATAATTATATGCAGTTTCAGATTGATGGGGAAAACTAGTTGGATAAAGGTTTTTTTTCCCTTCATCTCCCTTACATGGCAGCCAACAAAAATGATGAATCACAATGACATTCAGCATAGAAGACACGCCTTATAGTACCACTTATTTTTCCCTAATATATATTTGGCATCTCTATTTGTGCAGGCTTTTCCAAACGGTTCTCCCCTTGTGCCAGACATATCGCGTGCTAACTTGACATTGAAGGAGGAGAATGTAACCATCATCCATTTGGAGAAGAAATTGTATGAAGAACTAGCATATGCCCCATTGAGTTCACTTGGAGAACAAAGCAATTAGAGCACCATGAATAGACTCCCTTTGACATATTCTATCAAATTTCTTTTAGGTTCTTTTCAGTTTAGAAAAATGACCTTTCTCTGCACTTATCTTGCAATTTCTTATTTTGTGTTTTACCCAACACCTTGTAGGTTGAGAATCTGAGCACTATTGCTTTCCATCTTCATTCAGATTTCATGGGCTTCAGGGAGATTGCAGCTGGTTGATGCCACTGGAAGTATAGGTGTGGTAGTGCCAAATCTTCCTACAGGTAACAATGAACGAAGTGTATAGGCTGCAATCATACCAGAAGAAACTGGCTGGACAAGATCAATGGATTGAAGTTTGCACAAGACTAAGAATAAAGGTACTTTTTTTTAATTTAAAGTTCTCATGCAATACACAAGCAACAAGGTTCTATCTTTCAATCTTGTTACAGTGTAGTTATGTACTTACAACTCTCAAACGAAACACAAGTATATGTAACTATAAGGATGATGTAGATACTACGATAGCATTGCCTCTATATTCCTATATAGATCTCCTAGAACCTATAGGTTGTGACAAATGCACATAGTTGCTATATGAAATTGGTTATCTTCTACTCCTTTACTCTCTCCACTGTTCCAAGTCTATATTTTAGATGTGTACAGTTTTCATATTTTTACAAGTGAACTGCCATCCTATGCATTGCTCAAGTTGAACATTTGTATGGGGCTCATAAATGCTCCTCACAAGAAATAAGTTAGTCCTTGCTTCTTTCTTAAGCCTCCTTCCCCATATAACTCATTCCATTGCTTGAGATCATTCGCGACAGTGCCCTCCAAAGAAAAACTAGCAACAACTTGATTATATTGGAGCACAGAAAAATGGAAAGAGTAGGCATGTGTTATGGCACAATCTTCGAGAGGAATCGGTAAGAGCATCAAATGTCTCCATTTCTGTGTTGATTTTAACAAGACTCCCTTCAAGTGGCAATGTCGTTCAATTTTATCTACTTATTGGGGAAATGCTATGCATTTTTCTCTATTAGGTGGTGTATATCAATGGTCGCCCCTTTGTTTTATGGGATGTAGAAAAGCCATTTTCCAATCTGGAGTACATGGTTAGTTAAATTTCACAACAGATTTGCGTCTTAAACCTTAATTTATAGATATATGTGATTTCATGCGCCGACTTTTTTCTTCTGCGTTTGACCAAGTTATCTGGTGTTAGCAAGAATACTGCTGTCAGTACAGTTGATAGCATAGTCATGAACTGAATACAGTAGTTCTATTGTGGCTTTTCATCTGGGAATAAACAAATATTTTAGTGCCATTCTTCTGTTTCATGAATATAAGTCCATAAAAATGTTAACATTGTTTTTTCATGACACTCCATTCTCTTGAACACATTACTGCTTTAAACCAGGGAATCAGCAGGGCACGAGTGTAGAGGACATGGAATTTCGCCTAAAAGAAGATGTATTACTTGAATCTGCTAGGTATGATGACTAATTTCTAATTTATCATCCAATTACCAATGAGGGTCTGTAAGTGATTTTCATGGTATGTGTTTCTTTATAGAACTCTTTGGTAAGGTTTCCTTTTCTAGTAAAGATATGGAAATAAGATCCTTGTAATGGACAAACTGTTGGATGGCCAAATGGTGGATCAATGGGAAGTCACTACATATAATTATGTAAAGACACCATTAGGGGTACATTAATCCTATGTCTTAGGAAAATATGCACTTCATTCCATCTTTAGCTTTTGTTAGTTTCTCATTAATTTATGTGCTGGTAAGGTTTACAAAGAACTATAAGAAGAAGGCTACTTTGTTGACTATGAGCGTATTCCTATTACAAGTGAGAAGGCCCCGAATGCAAATGCCTTTTGGGTGTAGTCCAATTTGGTACAACAAAGAATCACTTTCTAGCTATGAGTTTCAGATTAAGTTCTAGGACATGGATAATGCCAACATATTAACCACAACAGATGCTGATGGTGGTTTACTTTCAGTACCAATAGCAATAATGTTCAATCATATATCATAAGTGCTTTCCTTAACTGAGATTGAAAACATTCCTCCTGCCCTTCTTTCTTTTCTATTTCAGACTAGTTCAAAAGCTATTGGAAAGGCAAAGTGTGATTCCTTTGTGGAAGAATGGATCGTCAAGCTCTGATCACTTCGCTAAAGGGAACAACATTTTCGGTAAACTATCATTTCTGCTATTTTAGTTCATCCTCATTTATCATTTTCGGTAAACTATCATTTTAGCTATTTTAGTTCATCCTCATTTATCTTCGTCATCATTGTCATTGACATCATCATCATTTTCTTCACCTACATGACTGAAGGTTGATTAAATTCTAAGTTCAGCGAGCTTTCTTTTTCTTTTTTCTTTTATTATCCTTTCATAGAACATTCCAATCTGCTGCATTAGATTATTGACTGGTTTACATTCTTTCTTAGTTTGGCTTATAGTAATTGTTCCTAAATTTTAAAGTGAGAACTTAACGTGTTGAGAACTAATCTTCTCCAGTATGCATATTGTGTATGCTTAGCATTTTGTTCTTGCATTGAAGTAAAAATATCTTTTTAAAATCGCATGGCATGCTTAATTATAATACTTTAATGGCTTTTGTTACATTATTTAGGAAAGATATAATTTTTTTTATGCAAAGATTATGCTGAACTAGATTGGTTATGCAGAGATTGTCTGGAAATAACATGGACGTTCTTAGAAAATTTGGTTATGACAGTGAACTCAAAGGTGCTTCCAGGTCCATTCAAACAAGTTCCTGATCAGGTAAATATTTATCCCTTATTATTGGTGATGAAGTTCCAAGACACTCTTTGGACAACCAACTAAATTTATGCAACACAAAAATTTGGAGCATTGGGATTAATTTTCTTGTTTTTTTTTTCCGGTGAAGGTTTTCTTTTATATTTTCTAACAAACTTGAGTTTTGAAGAGAAATTTCAGAAGATAAAAGGATTACGCATAAATAAGATAAAGATTGAGTATATAGAATGTAAATTTAGTAGTAGAGGGAACAACGAAGGAATTGATGTAAAAATTAGAGAAAAGTATATTCTAATGAAAGATGTTTTTAAGTACTTGGGATCCATATTTCAATAAGATTGTGGAACTGATGGAGATGTTACATATAGAATTAATACGGAGTGGTTGAAATGAATGGATGCATCTAGTGTTCTATGTGATAAGAGGGTTCCTTTAAAAGTCAAGAAAATACTATCGAGTTACGGTAAGATCCACAATGTTGTACGATTCTAAATGTTGGATTATCAACTATAAACATGTACAGAAGATGTTTGTAGCAGAAATGAAGATGTTAAGATAAATGTATGGTCATACAAGAAAAGATCGTATTTCAAATGAGATTATTAAAAAAAAGGTTAGGGTGGTACCGATAAAGGATAAAATGAGAGGTACGTCTAAGGTGATTTGGACATTTACAAAGGTCACTAAATGCTCCAATTAGGAGATACAAGAAATTGAAGATTGAATCCGTTAAGAGGTGGCGATGAAGACTAAATAAGTGTTGGAAGGAAATTATTAAGTATGATCTCAATTAATTTAATTTAAAGTCTGAAATAACTAAAAATTGATCTGTGTTGAGATAAGTAATCTATATAAGTGATCCTACTTGATATGAGAAATGACTTGGTTTTTGTATTTCAACAAATTTCTTTAATTGCATATGTTTTCTAAGAATTTTGCGTACATTCACACCTCTATGAACCTTGTTCATATGCTTATATGTGTGTTAGACATTTATACATGCATAATTTCATATAATTGAATGTTTATGTTTGGGTTATTCAAGTACACACTTAAGCATGTATCTATGCATGCCTCAGTCAAAATGCTGCTAAAATAACCAACTTGTTGAATAGTTTACTAATAACCACTAGAGATTGAAAAATCTCCACGTGCTTATTACAGTTAATCATGATAGGGAAAGTACATTAATGTTTTACCAAGAGCACAATGCTCATCAGCAACAGAGTCTTGATCTATGTGTACAACTGTCTTGGAGATTTTCTTCATTGATGAGATGCTAATTATAGACATGGTATGTATGACATTCTGACTAAATATTATCATAGAACAGCGTGAATTTTGACTTTTGTTTATGTGGTTTTAAGTTTTACTTAAATCGCTAGCTATCAAATTTCCCTTTAGGTATGTAGAAAAGTAATTTAAATCCAATGATTGAATGAACTAGAAGATGTTGCTGCTGTTAGTCTCATTGCTGTCGTTGCTAACACGTAGATGGAGTATTTGTTTCATTAACAAATGTAGGTATTGAGTCTATCCAATGTTATTTGACTCATTCAAAAGGATGATTAGACTTTTGACGGATTGAGATGGAAGGATGTCGTAATGGTTGCCTTCTCAAAAATGGTTGGATGTCGTAAAGGTGAGTGGATGTCAATCTTTTACTAATGTTTTGTCCATCCATTGCTTTGTATTCTCAATGGTTGCACTTAAAAGAATTATGAGAAAAATATATCAATTAATTTTTTTTAGATAAATTATTACTCTCATATTTTATTTAGATGAATCGAAATTCATAAGTTTTATAATATTCTATGATGACAAAATAATTTTGGTAGGAAGATAAAGGAGATTTGGTCGAACGATGAATGATTGAATGAGTTCACGAGATGCTATTGTTGTTGTTGCTATCAATCGCATTGCTACTGCTACTACCAGCAAGAAGATGGTTTGTATGATATTCAAAAATTCCAACAAATATCCTTGTGGTCAAGAGTTGAGTTGCTATTGGATTGGATAGTGAATGCTGGTGATATTTTGAAGAAGGTTAAAGTTACAGATGATTTTAGTTGGGTTGCATGTTGAATTACTTTGTCTTTCAATTAAATCTATTGGAATTTATCTTTATTGTATTTTTATTTTTTTGTATTTTTATTTCTTTTAACTTGTATCATTCTTAAGAGGAATATGTATTTTAATGATCTTAGAAGTTAATAAAAGAGGAATCTTATTGTATTTTATTATTTGAGGGTCAATAAATTTGAGGTTATGTTTTGGGTTTGTTAAAAAAATTTATATCTAAGTAAAGAATGTAATTAAGTAATATAATAAATTATCATTAAAGTGAATCAACAGTGAATTGAATGGTAAAGTGTCATTAGAGTAAATCATTAATGATAATTTAATAACATAAGAAATCGTCATTAAAATAAATCAATAGTGGTAATATAGAGACATAATTATTGTTAAATAACATCAATAGAAGCAATTAAATGATAAAATAAAATGCTATTAAAGTAAATCAATAGTAATAATTTAGTGATATAAATAAAAGTCATTAAATGAAGTATATAATGATACTAATAGCGTCAATTAAATTATCACTAATATAAATTAATAGTAGCAAAATGGTAGTAAATAAATTGTCATTAAAAAATATCATTAGCGACATTTACGGTAATTAAAGTGACGTTAATATTATTGATTTAGCAGCAATTATACAACTTTTGCTAACCTCTTAATGACGACAATGAAGGTGGCAATTAAAGGACATTTTAAATGTCGTTAATTACATATAGTGGTAAATATAAGGTCTATAATGGTAAATATTAAATATCGTTAAAGGTTATTTTTTGTGTAGTGTAATATGTATAATGTAATGGTATATCGGTAATTACATCAAAATTTGATATCCATCGTGGATCTTTTTCCTCTTTCTATTTATGAACACAATGTTTGAACCAATCTTAGAAGTCAAATTTAGATGTACTTGATTAAAATAATTGTTTGAATTCCTTGTACAATGGTTCAATATCTGTCATTTGCTTTAAAATATATAGATTTGCTCAACATTTGTTAATTTTTGAAATTGATTTCTTTCTGTACGAAGAATCGACCTTTTTCTAATATAAAAAATCGATAAACATTCTTCATCATTTTCGTTGTATTTCCTCTTATAGTTCTTTTGAATTTTATTAAAGCAATTGTCTATTTCATTCATATACATGAATGTAAAATTTATATACTTCTCCACGAGATAACCTTCTACAATTGAACATTCTAACTTTGCCTTATTCAAAACATAATATTTTAGCTTTTTCAAAAAACTCTCCATAGGATACATTCGTCTGAATTGTATAGATCCACCGATTCTTCATTTACAAGAAGCAATGTAAGATGAACCATTCATCGAAGGTTGGGAGAAGTATCAGTTCCGTCTTATAGAGAATAATGACTATTTGTTTATCCCAGTGGTCTAACATATCATTTTGTAGTGTCTGTAAACAAACAACTTCAAAAAATTTGCTCATATTTATAAAAGAATCAACTAGCTTAGGTAGTATCTCCCATTTGCCAGTGGAAATAAAAATTACATATAAACATGGGAGTCATAACTTTTGAATCTAGATATCTTCTTATGCACTTTATTTACACAATGAGAAAACTGTGACAAAAAATCATCTGGCACCTGAATGTTTTTCAAAGAGAATAGTCTATTCTTCTGATCTTAATTCAATTTGTAAAAAGCAGGTGAGAAGTAGCCATCGTCCTCATAAATATGCAACTCAAGACGAATCCCTAAACTCTTCATGTCTTTTCTTGTTTTCACCCTGTCCTTTAGATCATCAGTAAGATTTAATACGTTTAAGATATTGTCCATCACATTCTTTTCGATGTGCATAGCAACTAAGTATTGACGTATTGCAAGATTCTTCAAGTATGGCAGTTCCATAAAAAAAAATGCTATTCTTTCGAAATCCTGAATTTTTCAAAGCCATCTAATCTTATTTGAATGGTCAACCCAACTATATCTTACCCATTTCTTGTAATCTCTCTATGATTACTTGAACCAGGAATCTGATAAAATCTATAGTAAGTTTATTCTTTGAATTTTTCTTATAATACCAACACATCCTACCATCAAATTACCCCTGAACTGTGGCTTTCACCATCTATCTTCAATGGGTAGAAATCTATAATGCCCTAAGTAACAGAACTTCTCACTTTCCGGCAGTCGCGGATGATGAGTATCTTCCATACAAATTGGGCAAGCAAGCTCTCCATTAGTTCTCCAACCTGATAAATTTGCATGTCGTAAAGTCGTTTATGGTCCACAACAGTACTTCATACATTTAGAAGAATTCTCTCTTTTCTACATCATACGTCTTCACGTCGATGTACCACAACTGTTTGAGTTTGATCAATGGTTGAAGGTAAAAATCTATTGCATTTCCTAATTGTTTTGGATCGGGGATCAATACGATCAGCATTATGAATAAAGATCTCACACACAACCAGAAAGGTAAGTTATAAGTAACCATCACCACTAGCCATATAGAATACAATAGGTACGTACTCTTCAATGGATTAAATCTGTCGCTTGCAAAATCCAACCATACATTTCTTGCCTCTAAAAAGAATGAATTATTTCTGTTGTCAAATCTCTTACACTCTGAATAAATAGGATGACATATTCTTCCGTCTGGGGATTTATAATCCTAGTGCCATGTCCTCCACCTTGCAGTTTTACTTAATATAAAAAGATATTGAAGCCTAGGTGTCAATGGAAATTAACGACGAACCTTCTGAGGTTGTTTCTTACTTTCATTTTTACCTTCCTTATATCTCTCATGTCTACATTCGAGTTAGTTACTCAAGTTTGCAAATTCATTTCTGAACAAAATGCAATCATTTGGACATACATCAAACCAATCTTGCAAATCTATTTCCTTGCCTTGTACCATGAAAGTAAAAAATCATTGGGGTTATTCAACAGTTCAGCAATAAACTGAAGTATTTCTGACATGAATTTAATGCTTGCCCTATTCATAACCTTATGCCGAAACATCCTCAATAAAAACGACAACTTAGACATGCTCATAACCCCAGGGGCAATAGGATCCTCAACTTCCTTACCAACATCATAGAACAAATCACAACTTCTTAACGAATCTTCTTCATCTGCATTTATTTCATCTTCTACTCTCATCTCATTCAGCATCTCTTGTATTTCTTCACCTCCACTATCAGCAATCTTTTCGTCAATCTCTTCGTCAACAGTCATTTCAATTTTTCTGAGATACCTTGGATTACCTTTAAGGGCTACAAAGCTAAAAAAATCAGACTGGAATACCCTGTTCGAGAAGGTGGCTGGAAAGCTGAAAGGGTGTAGTAGTAAATTCCTATCTAAGGGTGGGAGACTGATTTTGCTCAACTCGATTATCACTGCCATACCAGTCTTTTACTTCAGCATATTTAAAGCCCCTAAATGCATCGGGAAGAGATTGGACATTGTGAGGAAGAGGTTTTTCTGGAAAGGAGCAGGGCACGAGAGCAGGTTCATGCAACCTATCAGATGGAGCACTATCTGCAGACCAAAGGAGGCTGGGGGGTTGGGAATTAAAGCTTTAAAAGAGTTCAATGAAGCCCTACTGCTGAAATGGGCCATAAGAATATTGGATTGCAAGGAGGGGCTGATAGATGATTTGATCAAGGACAGCTATGGGGGATCCAATAGCTGAATGCAAAGGCTTCAGCCGAAGAGGCCCTCACCCTTTTGGAGATCTGTGATTTCTGCAGTCTCCTGCTACTGGCATCTGCTACAACCTAAGCTTAGAGATGGCAGATGCTTTAGCTTTTGGAATGAGAGGTGGTCTGAACTGGGTCTGTTGCTGACAGAAATGCCACAGTTAGCAGTCTATGGTCCATGGCTGAAGGCTGCTGGCAGCTGGAAAGGCTACAACAGTGCAGGCCGAGCACTCGACTATGGGAGGAGAAGCAGAATCTGATGGAGAAACTGCAGCAGTTATATCTTATGACAAATGTGAAGGACACTTACTGCTGGCAGGGGGTCTTCTCTGTGAAGCAAGCATATGAAAAAATTACTAAATCCAACAATGATGTGGAGTGGGATCCTATCGACAAAAAGATTTGGCTTCTGAAAATTCCTCTGAAGGTCCAAATTTTCCTGTGGCTTTGTAGACGGGAAGGGCTGATCACTGGTGATCTTAGGCACAGAAAAATGGGGATTGATCTGAATGCCTACCTTCTTTGTGGATTGCGCTCTGATAGTGCAACACACATCTTCTCCTCTTACTTGGTCACGAATAAAATCTGGAGGTTGGTGTGCTTTGAACCCCTTCCTCCCTGGGATATTATATGGCAGAGGTTCACCAATCCTGTTCGACCATTGGGGGCTATGGCAGCCGTTCTGTGGTGTGTGTGGAGGGCGCGGAATGATAAGCTGTTTCAGGGGAGACTGGTGAGATGTGAGAATGTTGTAAAGGAGGCTTGGTCTCTCACACATAGTTGGACAACTTTTTTATAATACATTTTTGATATGCAATACAATACCCTCCGGATTGTTATCAGTCTACGATAGCAGTCACTGTTTCAAAAAAAAATTTCATTGTTTCTGACTTCCTCAGTAAAATCCTCTCCATGAGCATTCCGATTAGTGTAATGCTACCACCAACCATTACAAATCAAGTGCTCAAGCACAGTGCTCCAATCGTGCAAGGAACCATTCAAACATCTTCTACATGGGTAAAAGATCTTATCAAGCAGTTCTCGCCTAAATATCTTCCTATCATCGTAAAAGGCCTAATCTATAAATGAAATTACTCCATCCTTATATCTAGTGTAATCTGAACTCCTCAATCCAATCTAAAACTTGTCCATGATAACCTAAACTTATAATAAATCACACATAAGTTAAAAAGAAATATAGGGATGATGTGTATATTTTGATGAAGATTTTCACTCAATAGTTCATCTTTAAAAATTTGATCACAACGTTACTTGTTACATGCAACCAAGAACTGGAGAAATTTCAGAAGCATCTCTAAGCACTTCTCCAGTATACTCCCCAAAATTAACCCTAACTACATTCTCAGTAGCACTTAATCAAGGGCGATTTAGGAATGTAGCTAAAATTAGTTGATATATCAGAGAAGAGCGAGAAGATGCTACCGAAATTCCTTTAGACATCGATTACATGTTATAAGTAACCTTAAATTGTGATCAAATCTTTCAAAGACCTTGTTTAGCCCGATACTTCACCAAATTAAAAACGATACACTTATGGCATGTTATAAAGACAAAACATCATGCATATAAGTGAGGAATACAAACACTCTACAATATCCGTATAACATAATCATAAGTCTCGACGGACGAATATTTTCACACAAGTTAACTCAGACAACCTGTATCTTGAGGATTAGAATACCTATTATTTAATTTCAAGTGCATCTACAACAGTGCAAGTGTATGTATATAAGAATAAGAAAAATTTACAATTTACCGACAAAATAAATTAAATTACTAATTACTAAACACTAACCCAGCTTAACTAATTTGAACATTAAAAGAATTTTTAAAATATTTCGACAGAGTTTTCCTTTAAGTTTTGAAATTTTTCTATAAACTTGCATAGTAAAATGATACTCATAATAAAAGTGGACACACCTCATATTAAAAATGCATCACACAAGTAAATACATTAACAAATCTATCTATTTAGCATTATATTGCACTTCAATAATAATTGACTAATTACTCTATTTTTTATTGCAACGTTAAAGTAAACACTTATTATCAAGAAGAAGAAGCCACATATGACTCAGATTTCATGCAATTATTAACATTAGAATCTTAGAGGTCACCATCTCATAGGTCTTCACACTTTATCTAATTTCTAAATGGTTCGACTTAAGGGGGAAAACATGGGATTTAAGTGGGAATTCATGCAACTCATATATTTTAGACAGAGGCTTTGTGAAGCTTTTTTTACATGTGAATTTATGATGATTGCTGCTAGATTATCATCTATTCTTTCTCTAGTTGACTATAGAAGGTCTTACGCTTTTACATTAGATAAGGTGCTCGAGTTGTAGCAGAGAACTCACTTTGAGGTTTCAATTTTTTTCTTGAGAGGAAAAGTACAAAGAATTAGAGGATTGCAATGCATCCGATGAGTAGAACCAGTGGTTTTTAATAAATGGTTTATTGATTTATCTGTAATAGGGAATTGAGTGAAAGTATTTTTACTATGATAGGATAATTCTAGTTACACTTGGATTTAATGTTAACTTATTTCAACAAAAGATGCTTTTTCTAAAGGATGTCGGGACCATGTCAACAAAAATATAGGGGGTTTAAAGTTTATTTCGGTGAAATTTTAAGATTCTTGATTGGATTTTGCTTGGTGTTTTTGCCAAAATCTAGCTAGAGTCGTATTTAAACTTGGACTTTAGGTTAGGTCTTTCAAGATAATCATTTGACAGTCATTTATGGTTTGTACTTGTTTTATTCATTTATACTCAATTTTGATTATCGGGAGACACTAATAGAGTTAGTCTTTGATTTTGTCCTATGATAGTTATTACTTGTTTTTTCATCCGTGCTTTTGGTTTCAGGAGACTTTTGATACTTTGATGATTTCTTCTCTTTTCTTCCTTATGAACAAATTATCATCTTGCATAAGCATTGCTATTAAAATAAATTTCAGGGATGGTGGCATTTAAAAGATTATTAACTATCAACCTATTTAAACATTAAAAAAATTTCAAAAACAAAACTTCCCCTTAAGTTTTTGAATTTTTCTATAAACCTACATATTGAAATTAACATACACATTCAAAGTGGGCACATTTCACATCTATTTAATGAAATAAAAAATAATATGTGAATGCAACTCACGTTTAACAAAAGCCTAAAATATCATTAAATTAAATTTAAAATATTGAAATTATACCTCCAACTACAACAGCTTCTGAGAATAGCTGTCACCGATAACATGTAATTTTAAAAACAAATTTAATTAAATAATACATTATTATCTTATATGTTAATAACACATATATTAAAATAAAATATATGTTATGGATGAGGACGGGGAGGAAGGCCAGTAGGAGGAGGAGGAAGGGTAGGAGGAGAGACTTCAATTTAACCTATTCGATAGTCTGGATAGTTTAATAGTCGAAACCAACTATCCTTATTTTCATACAATAAAAATGTAAGCACAAAATGGTATTGATGTTTTCTAAGTTTGATAGATTGTTTCTCTACGGTCAAACCTACTATGGATGTTTTATGGAATGAAATTAAACCAAATTGGGTACCAAATGTTTCTTTCACTTTGGGGTCAATTGACTCAAGGCATGTTTTGATTAGAGTGAAGAAAGAAGATGATCCGAACCAAGTCATTTCAAAAGATAAAGCCATAAAGCAACAAAGAATTTCAAATATAAGGTGGTCACCTAATTTAAGACTTAATAAAAGGTCTTTTATATGTACTATTTGGGTTGGATTGCCTTATTTTAATTTGCATCTTTTTAATACGAGTGCCTTGATTTCAATTGCTGGTGCTATTGGAAATTTCATAGGCCTTGATTATGATATTTTCAATGAAGGCTTAATTATCCAAGAAGCATACGAGAAATCTTCTCTAATGTTCTGCTTAAGAATCTATGATACCTCTGTATTAAAAGTCAAAGGCTGCACAACTAACTTGACCCAATACAAGAACTATGTAAGACAACTAACCCCATCAAACTTTGTCTAATCTCATTTGCATATCAATCATTCAATTAAAAACCCTAGAACATAATCCTCTTGCATTAATCCATTCATCTCATGTTTCTCATATAATTCTCATTTTCCCTTAACATATATGTATATATGTGCACATATTCACATATATATTTATATGTATATGAGGAGTGATTGCACATTTTCCCTTAACACATTAAATGTTCTAGTAGATTTTGTCTTTATCTTGTTTGAACGTGCACATATTTCTTTTTTGCTTGGAGTTTGCGTTACTATGGTTAAATGTTTGAGATCTATGTGTTAGGCAATCTTGGGTTGAAATTTGACATCCTATACTAGTGAAAGACCTCTTAACCAAAGATAACAAGAAATCTCTCATAGAATTACTACTAAGGAAATGGAATAGTAGAAACAACTGATGGAGGTTAATCTTCGTTGCTAGTTGAACAAAAGAGATTAGGCACAGAATTGATCAGGTTATATATAAAGATCACTTAATTGGAAATCAATAATAGAGAGGTGGAGGGTAGGAGAAGATGAGGAGGGCAGGAGGAGGAAGGGGACTAAAGGAGGAAGTGGGGTTGACAGGAGAGGAGGGGGAGGGCAGGTGATAATAATATCATCATCAGCCATAACTAGCTTTAATTAATTAGAATCAATTGACAACTGCTCCTACATAACCGCTAGAGAGTCATAATTCACTTAATATCCTTTCTGAAAAGGGTGCATTAAATCAGGGTCAAATATGTAGTTTTAATAGCATATCATAAATGCAAAATAATCATGGGGTTTTCTAGAGGTTAAATGAAGGTCAAATCAGCATTAATGGCTAACAAGAGAGTTCATACAGACAGAAACGGATTTCGCGTACTTCGAGAGTCAAAATAGCACTCGAAACCCTAATTTCAGACCCACTTTATTAACATAGATTTTGATCAGGATAAATTCTATCTAAACCTTCTAAATTTATAGAAAAATATTCTATAAGGTTTGGTATCAATAATTTGACCATCTAAACTTATTTTGATCTAAAATAGAGTCTCAGATAAGAAGTTGCCCTAATTTAGGTTTCTGCGTAAATTACCTGATCAAAGTTTGTCAAAATAAAAATCCAACTTCATCATTAGATTCCTTTGGTCCAAATTAGGGTTGTACCAAAATTTGGGCTCAATCAAAGATCATCTTGACCTAGCTTGCATTTTGGTCCAGTCTAACCCTTTTTCTCTCAAATAGCCCCTCAGCTTTCGAAATATATTGCATTTACCCCCTATGTTTATCATCACCTTCACTAAGAGGCCCCTGCTGCCATTGCCATGTGAACACACTTGCAGCCGAGTTTCCATCTAAGATTTCTCCCTGATTTAAAGCCAAATCCTTCCAAAATTGAAAAGGAAACTCCTGAGAAGATCTTCAATCTGAGCCACATCTTGGGCTCTAAGTCTTGCCCAAAACCTAATGCGAATGATTTGAAAATGTAGGTTTCCTATTTTGCGAAGATCTCGAGCTTCCAAGCTTGGAACGCCCCCCCTGAGCACTATAAAAACACACCCGATGCAAACCTCACCTCCTTAGCTTGGTTTTGGCCAGATTCTACCGTTCTTCCCTCCTCTTCGGCTGAATACTCCGCAAGCTCCAACAAGCTTCTCCGTCCAACTTCTTTGTCGGCCGTCACAGACTATAGTGGACTGGTTCTTTCTCAAACCCCTCCGTGTCTCGCAATACCAACAAGCTCCACCTTCCATTGTCTTCCTCGTCGTTCTCCCGCAACGGAAGCTTCCCTTCTCCAGCGTCGGCCAATCAAAGCCGACTCCATCTCTCTCCTTTCAACCAATACAAATAGGTTCTTTCACTCCCTCTCTCTTTAAACTCTCTTTTCCTCTATCTAAACTCTCGTTTCGACCCACGATCATCAGCCTCCCCATCCATCTTCCTTTACTCCAACCAAGCTCCGACGAGGCCGCGAGCTCACTACACCGCATCAATCGCTACGCTATCACCTCCATAAGCTTCGCCGTTCATCCCTGCACAAAACCCCTCAACTGATTTCACGATTTGTCCACTCACGAACTCCCCCAAACACCTCCTTCGTCGTCCACCCTCTCCTACTCCGATACACCACCAAACACAAATAAGAGCTATTGTCTGATCATTGTAGCATTGAGAGTACTGTGCATTTATTTGAGTTAATTGATGATTGAGATGTATGCTTACTAATCAAAATAATTGGTGATTTAAATCACCATTATTTTACTTTCTTTTTGTCTAATGATCCTCTAAGCTACAATTACTCCTCATTGAATATCTATTTTAATGCTCAATTACTTGTGCTCATTGAATGCGATTAATGTTGTGAATTCCATATTTTTTCCCTGTGTTCGACCTCGGACTCCTTGTCGATTCTGAGATATAAATTTTATCTATTTTCGAGCGATTTCGACTTGCTATGAAAATTACATCCCTTAAAACATTGATTTTGCCGCGTTAACAACAGGACGAGACAAGGAGGAGGAGGGTAGGAGGGGGTAGGGAGGAGGAGGAAGGGGGAACAGCAGTAGGAGGAGGAGACGTGGAGGGGGGCAGGGAGGAGGAAGAGGAGGGTGCAGCAGTAGGAGGATGAGGAGGGGGCAGGGAGGAGGAGAGGCGGAGGAGGTCAGGGAAGAGGAGGAGGGGGTGCAGTAGTAGGAGGAGGCAGGTGGTGTGGCAGGAGAGGAGCACAAGCAGATGGGGACGGGGAGGAGGAGGAAGGGGGCACAGCAGTAGGAGGAGGAGGAGGAGGAGGAGAGGAGGTGACGCGAGAAGGAAGGGGAGACGATGATGGGGCAGGGGTGATGACGAGGAAGAGGAGGACGCACCTAAGGTGGAGGACGTTCAACGATAAGGAGGGGCAACGAGGAGGGCAGCGGCATGAGGGTTTATGCTTTGTGAGATAGAACAATGGGTAGTGGAGGAGACAGCTCTGGGTGTGAGTAGATGAACCAACATTGACCATCGATTCTATTAGTAAGTGATGGCAAATGTGTAAATAAAATTTCCCCTCCAACCCAAATTTTGGTGACGTCAGAAGGCTAAGTTTAATCCACTATTCACCATCAGTATATCAAATAAACAACGGCATATATATTTTTGCCATCGCTTTACTAACTAACGGTGAACATTAATACCACCCTCGTGCACCCATTACTGCTTTTTGCTAGTGATGGCAGCGGGTTATTTGTAATCACACCTTTGTCGTCGCTTATAGAAATAAGCAATGACAAAGATATTTTTGTCGTTGCTTCCAAAATCGACGGCAAATAATCGATGGTATATCCCATTTTTCTAGTAGTGATTTCCTTTTTTTTCTTCCTTCTCTCCCCCTTTTTTTGTTTATTTTGTAAAGATAAGAAATAAAAGACAATATAAAGAAAATCAGAGGGCTAAGTAGGGCAAAAAAAAAAATCAACTCCTCTTCTCAGGGTTCAAAGGAACCTAAAGAAAAGTTGTTGGTGCCGCCAAGGGTGAATGGATGAGTAGAACTCGAGGACCATGTAGGGGTCAATTTTGACAGCGACGAAAGAGTTTGAGAACTTAGGTGAAGTTGCCAATGCCAATGTCAATCTCGACAACAACGTTGATGGGCTTCCTACCAAACTTGATCATTTTCATCCCACTTGACAAATGATCTTTCTTCTTAAGCCTCCACAAATGAAGCACCACCTCCATGTAATAGAGGGTATCAGAGCAAGAGCCAAGGAGGATGCAGTGGCAGTTGATGTGGAAGCCATTCCACCACAAATCGATCTCCGGAGGCACCACAAAGCATCGGGTCGTAATTGAAGTTGTTATTTTTGAAGATGATGGCCTTCTGTTGCTTGTGCGACGACTTTGTCAAGGATCAAGGCATTGCCATTGTTATTGCCCGAATCTGAATACAGCCAATCAAGTGTCGTTGCTAATTGACGCACCACTTGCATTACTTAGATCTGATCTAGGCACTGCTGTCTGATAAACGCCAATTTATTATCATTCTTATGACCTAAAATAGATCTAGCTCTTAGGTTTTTAACTCTGCAATTGGATTTTTGAGTTGCATTTAAGCATAACCTAGGATTAGGCATGCATTGCATTCCTTTTGTATTTTTAACATCTTTACTTGAGTGTTAAGGTTAAGCAGATATTCAAACCATTAAAACCTTCATACTCAAGAAGGAAGAAAGTGAAGAAGTCCAGATCAGCTAAATCCTACCTGAATCCAGCTCACCTCAGCTGAATATCAGCTCACATTGGTTAAGTTTAGCTCCTCCCAACTCCATTCATCTTATCTTAGCATGATGGTAGCTCAGGGTAGCTTATCTTAGCTCAACCCACCTCAGCTTTGCTTAGATCCAGTTCAACTTAGTTAAGTCTAGCTCATCCTAGCTCCAATCAGTTTACTGGGATCTCTAGCTAGCTCAGCTTAGTTGACAGGAGTTCATTCCAGCTCTACTTAGCTCACAACTAATCTTTCTCCAGCTTAGATACTACTTGCCTACTTAGTAGCTAAGCAAGCTCGGGAGTTCTAATTAGAGGCAATTCTAGCTCAACCTAGATCAACTTCTCAAGCCTAGCTACAACCATAAGAACTAGCTAGCTTAACTAAGTGGTTGAGCTCCTCATGAAGACCTCCTCAGTAGATTCAGCTCCATTCATCTTTCCCTTAGCTCCTCTTCTCAAAACCCTACCTCCTCCACTACTATTCTACTAGTTAAGCTAGCTTAGCTAAGCTCAAAACTTGCTCCACCTCCATGGCCATCCACCAACTACCTAAACCCTAACCTAACTCCACGTTAACTCCACCCCAAAGTCCACCACCTGAGCAACCTACTCCACTCTTAGTTGGTGCCACCAACTCCCATGTCCCTTCACACCACCAACTCCAAAAGCCACCAACATTGGCGCCAACTTCCCCTTCTAGAAACACCCCCCCCCCCCGCCCCCCCCCCCCCCCCCCCCTTTGGTGCCAAAACGCCCCCCTATCCTAGCCTTACACCTACCCCCTAAACTCATCTCAACCTTACACCTACCCTCCCTTCTAGAATCCCCTTAGGATGGCGCTAAACCATGGCACCTTTCCATGGCTGGCGCCAACTTAGGTGCCCCTTAGCCACCCAGAACTACCCACCTTACACTCATTCATATGGTGCCAAACCTCCTTAACCCTAGAATCCCTAACTACCCACCTAGAATAAATCCTAACCATCCCTTTTGGCGCCATTTATTAAACCCAAAGATGGCGCCAACTCTAGCCTAACCAACCTTAACCATACACCTACAAACCCTTCCACTTGGCGCCAACCATCCATGACCATAGATCTCACAACCACCCTTTTAATAACCCATCCTAACCATCCATGCCACTCCACGCCTACCATCTTTAACCCTACCTAAATTGGTGCCAACCCCATCCAACCACACCTAGAGTTGGCACCATCTCTCCCTACACATCCCTACATATGTCACCAACCTATCCAAGTCCTCCATCCATTAACCACCACCCTAACTCTTCATCCTAATGCTACATCACCTTCCACACCACTTAACCCAACCACCAACACCCTTGGCCTATATCATGACCCATAACCACCACCAAAAAGATCATCCTTGGTTACATATTTTCTACTCATACTCCACCCATATCCAACGTCTAAGGAGAGGAGAGAAGGAAGAAGATCAAGGAGACACCCTGTCTCCTTGGTGGCTTCAACTTCTTTTTCTTCCTTGTGTTGCCACCAAACCGAGGAAGGCCAGACAAGGAGGACATCTAGAGGAGGAGATCCTGAAGGTGGTCCATGCCACCTTAAAGAGAAGTTCTTGGAGTAGAGATCTTCCACACCAAGGAGGAGGAGGCACGCCCACCTAGGGTTTGCCACAAGGAGGACATTAAGGGGAGAAGATTTCCTTTTGGTCCTGGGGCAACCAGGACTAGAGCAGGAATTCTGGTCAGCATCATCTTCCTAAGCTTTCTTCCATACTTTTGTTATTTCTTTTGCATAGTAGTGTGGTAATTTTGGTTGGAGATTACAAGTGAAAATTCCTTTCACTTGTGAGTTCTCCAACCCCATTGTAAAACTCTTTCAATCAAGAAGCATTCCTCTACTATTCCTTTAAATAGCTTGTGTGCTCTTTTATTGTGTTTTGTTATATCCATTATTCCAAGCATTTCTTGCTTGGAGTGAGTTGGATAAAACGAAACACTTGTTGCTTTGTTTTCTTGTATTTCAAATTACGTCTCTCTCCACATTAATTTGCCCATATTCAAAAACCCTAAAAAAAAAAAAGTTGATTTCCAAGGATCAAGCGAGAAATTTGGTTTAAAGCTTTCTTGCCACTCTTGGGACGACCCGAATACTTTCCTAAGTATTCGGAGTTTACAAATTGAAAAGTCATCCGAATTACGTGTTACAACGACTTAAATCGCTATTTTTACAAATCACACTTTTCAGCGATCACTTTTTGGCACCGTTGCCGAGGAGGCACGGCCATGCTTTATCATTATTCGCTTGCTTGATATGCGGATCTCATCCCCTTTCCCATTTTGTCTCTCTCGTGTGTGCATGAACTACAGGAAGAAGGTGAGAATTTGGAAGCAAGAGCTTCAAGTTCCTTTTCATCCAACGAATTTCTCGTTGGTTCCTTCTTTGACAGATTAACCCTAAAAACTATCAAAAAGACATTAAACCAGGCTTTCAGGACCATAATAATTTTAATTAAGTGGAGTGGTGCCTTTAAAAACTCATTGATTATTTGTTTGCACCTTTAAACATCACTCTACTTAAGTGTTGGTGTTGTGATTTTCGGGTCCAAACTTCTATCTAAATTTCAAAAATCAATTTCCGACACCTCCTAAAATCCTCAAATTTCACTCAAAGATTCCAAAGCAAGTCAAGAACATCTATTCCAAATTTCAGAGCAATTGGATTTGTAGAAAATTTTTAAAAATTTACGGACCATAGAGGGGTCCTCTCCTCTGATTTCACTATTTTGTTACTGTCCGTGAATTTTACAAATTTTTCTACCTGTCTAATTTTTGTGAAATTTAACTTTCTGGAATTCTTATGAAATTCTACACAACACATAAAACTACAAAAATTTTGGTGGCCAGTGGAGGTACTAAAAAGTCCAAAATACCCACAAGTCTCATTTCTGGACCTTTACACCAACACAAAGAAAAATCTTTAAAAAATATCAAACATATTCCTAAAATCACAAAAGAAATATTTTCTAGAATCCTTGTTTGATTTTCCTTCCAGTAATGATGTTACTTGTTTTGTTTGGACCATTACTTAAAAAGAAAAGCTTGAAGCAATTCACCGATAGTTAAAATTTCTGCTTAGGTTCAAATCATTTAGGGTTTTCTTTCATTTCTTTAGATCCACATTTTAAAAGAAAATCCATCTTCACCCTTACAACTTGATTTCTTTTTTATTGTGGAACTCAAATTTATTTGAAAATATAAAAAAAAAAACCCTAAAAGACACTAATCTAAATCAAATCTTAAAAGCAGAAAAACTACAAAAAGTTTGTGTGACAACTTGTTTGATATTGGAATCACCCTTTCCAATTTTGAACACACCAAAAAATTTTGAAATAACAGGGTATTACCCCAATCAATGCCATCCACATTCCCATGCACATTTAGATACTTAAGCCTAATTAAAAAAAGTAGTCATTTGATCACTTAAGGACTTCACCAAAGTTTACACTTGATATCCAATATCTAAGAGTTATTAAGCATTCTTAATTCCGCTTGAAAACATGACGACAGACTTAAAGGAGAGTCAAATGACGGGTGCGAGTTTACACAAGCCCCTGATGATTTTCCCAGGAAAAGCTTGGGCCCAATCCACCTTTTTAGTCTAGCCGGGTGATCATTAGGAAGCAGGTTCACTTATTAATTTCTTATTTATTAGGTTCACAAGTCCTAGGTTTTATTGAGAAGTCAACCTGAAGATAGTTTAGGCCTGGTTGTTTGAATTGCACACTTTCTCTCATCTCTCTCTCTTCCCCTCCCCTCCTGTCTTCCGATTAGTGTATGCACAGCCGATGATCGCAAAACCCGCACTTGGAGGGACCAATTGATTTTTCGGCTCGCTGCACCACCCATACTTGCTTGTTTGATTCTTCTTCCTCTGCAAAAAATCAAGAAAAAATGGCAAAAGCTCAAAATTTCAAAAAAAGCACTAACCCATCATCTTCTAACCAGCAAAATGGGAACCCCAATTTTGAACCCGAAGTTGAGGTTCTCAAACATCAATTTGAAATTCCGTCTCAGAAAAAGTCGACAAAAAATTTCCAAAATTCCGATCCTTTTTCTCATGGTACTAACTCAACTCCAACAACTCCAGGCAAATAAAAAACACTTGACTAGGACTGTTACAAACCTAGCAACAATAGACCACCCAATGCTGAACCAATTATCCCGTTGAGGGAATTCTATGATCCCTCAAACTATGAAGACCATGGGTGGTCATCTGATGGAAACACTATCATAGGCCCTAACTAGCCCATTTTAGTCTAGAATAAAAGATAAAATCTCTTATGTATCCATCAGAGGGTCATATATGCGTAATGTTCTGTTTTGAGAAGATAAGAAACTAGGGTTATTTTTGTAATTTTAACTGCATTTCATAAGTAAGAATATCCATGGGCAATTCTAGGGGATAATCAAAGGTCAAATGATCATTAATGTCTAATAAGAGGGTCCATGTAAATAGAAATGGGTTTTCGCACATTTCAAGAATTTATGAACATCCGAAATCCTAATTTCAGTCCTGATTAATTAATTGAGGTTCTAATCAGGATAAATTTCATCTAAACCTTCTAAAAATCATAAAAAAATATTCTATAAGATTTAGTATCCTTGATTTGACCTTCTGGACTCATTTTAACCTAAAATAGAGACTCAGATTGGAAGCTGCCCTAATTTAGGTTTCTACATAAATTACCCAGTCAAACTTAGTCAAAAACAAAATATGACTTCACCATCAAACTCCTTGAGTCCAAATTAGGTTTCTATCAAAATTTGGGTTCAATCAGAGATCATTTCGACCTAGTTTGCATTTTTGTCTAATCTAACTCTTTCTCTCTCATTCATACCTCAACTTTTGAAATCCTTACAAAAGTACCCCTAACTTCTCTTCATTTTCTTCAAATGGGTCCTTGCTTCCATGGCAGGTGTGAACCCAAAGGTGTCGAGCTTCAATCAGGGATACCTCCCTAATTTCTCGATCAATTCCTTCCAAAATTGGAAGGGAAGATCTTGAAGTCATCCTTAAACAATTAAACCTAAACCTAAACTCCAAATCTTCTCGTGGAGCTTGTGGGAACTCCTTAAAATCACCAAATCCTAATCCCTGATTTTCGAGCTTTCAAGCTTGGTTTCCAAGCTTGGAAGCTCGTCCAATGGCCTATATAAGACCTTCCTCGCTTGTCTTACCTCCTTAGCAAGTTTTTGAGCAACAATTCTTCTTCCTTCCCTACATCTAGCTCACTCCAACTCATCTCCGGCAACCCTCTCTACCCGACCTCTTCGCCAGCCGCCATGTACAATAGGCGACCGATCTTCCTCATTTCAAACTGCACCTCGCCACACCTACGCAGTGTCCTCTAACCCCATCCTCACCGTCGTTCCCTCTCCTCGAGCCTTCACCTTCTCCAACGTCGGCCATACCGCAACCGGTGCCTCCTCCGTCCCCCTTCGTCCAGTAGCTACTACAATCAATCCCTCAACCTCTACTGATCATCCCAACAACCTCAGACATCTGCTTGACCACTGTCATGCCCGCTCCAACCTCATCTTCCACCTCGCCGGCATACCTCCGGTGAGCTTGCATGCCCGCTCTACTCCACCAATCCGTTCACCACTAACCTCCACACGAGCAAAACCCCTCAAGAAATTGAGGGGATTGCTACATCGATTGCTCCACCGAACGCCTCCCACTTAGCCTTCGTATTTCAACTCTGCCAGCCACTTACGACGACCTCCATGGCACGCCACCGCCACCACTTCCCTCGCCGCACTCGCGCGAAGCTTCTAAGCTTCTCTAACATAGCCGCAAGGCCGTGTTTCGTGTTTCAGGTCGTCACCCTTCACCGCCATTGATGGAGCTTCCTCGTCAACCTCAGGTGCTTCATTCTTGCCTTGTTCTTCACCGAATCCAGCTCCAGGCAACGCAGACTACTTCTAGAAGGGTGTCCAGGCCCTCAATTGAGACAAAGACCTGCAACTGTTGCCCCAATTACTAAGACCTCCTACAGTTTCACGCAACAAAGCTCCTGTGGGATAGTCCTACATTGTGAAGAACAATAGCAAAATAGCGGAATAAAAGGAAAACGTGTTCTAAGCTTATCGCCTAAGAACACGAGGGTCGAGTCCCTCCACACACACACACACACTCACGGCCCGTTTACCTGCCTATTCACTCCTCGGCTACCACCATGCCCGATAGCCCTGGGCAATCAGATCCTCGAATACCCGGATGCAACCCATTTAGTCGGGTTAAAGAGACGGAGAAGAGAACTTGTGAGAGAGTGTGGGGGGGTTTTCTCTTCGAGGAAACACCACGATACTTAGCCGCTGAAGAGACTGAGAAACCCTTGTGCGTGAAAGAATAAGAACTGAAGGAGAAAAGAAGACAGGCACCGTAGCGAAGCTTCTGTTATGGCATCTGAGCACCTTGCCCGACAACTGATCTTGGTGACTTATGTTCCTGTGGCTCTTTGGTTACTTATCTATGTTGATTATTTGATTGAGCCTTACTGTTCACTTATTTGAGATTATTGTGAGGGGTAATTGGTGATTTAAATCACCATTTTGCCCCATTCTTTTTGCATTTTGATACTGATTCTCATATATATTATTCTTGAATGGAATTATTGTTCAAATATGTGCTAGAATTGTGATCTTTGAGATTAAATTGCAATCTTTGCTCCCAGTGTTCGACTTCAGATTTTCTGACGATTCTTCGAGATATAAATTGTATTTGTTTTCGAGCTATTTCATCTATATTACAACAAAGCTATTTTAAAGCCCCATTTTAACCCGTTAGCATCATCCTTGATGGAGAATTTGAAATTAAACCCGTAGTCCTTCATCTCATTAAACATTTTCATGGCCTTCCTCGAGAAGACCCATTCAGTCATTTAGAGGAACTCACAGTCCTCGCCCAAACAACCAAATCCCAAAACATTCCGAAAGATCTATGGCTAATGCGGCTTTTCCCACTTTCTCTAAAAGATAAGGCCGCTTATTGGTTTAGGACTGTAAGAAAATCAATTACTCCCTGGATGTAATTAAAAAGCATATTTCTTAAAAAATATTTCCCGATTGGTCGCATTAATGCTTTACGTTGCGCTATAACAACCTTCCAACAAAAATTTGATAAGCCTATGCATGAAGCATGGGAGAGGTTTTAGGACTTATTAAGAAGCTGCCCCTACCACAAGGTTGCACTTTGCCAACTCGTACAAATATTCTACCATGATCTTGATGACCAATTGATGAGAACACCATCATAAGCCATAACTAGCTCATTTTGATCTAATTAAGTCAATAAATGCTCCTACATAACTGCCAGAGAGCCATATTTCACTATAAATCCATTCTGAAGGAAATATAAGAAAATAAGGTTAAAACTATAATTTTACCATCACATCATGAATGCAGTACAACCACGGATTTTCGAGGGGTAATTAAGGGTCAAATGGTCCTAAAAGGCTAACAAGTGGGTTAAAACAGACAAAAAATGATTTTCACGTGTTTTGCAAATTAAATGACTTTTGAAATCCTAAAAATAGACCTGCTTAATTACTACGGTTCTGGTTAGGATAAAATTTACCTAAACCCTCTAAAATTCATAGAAAAATATTCTATATGGTTTGGTACCCTCAATTTGACCATCAGAACCCGTCTTGACCAAAACAAAATCTCAGACTGACTTTTGCCCTAATTTGAATTTTTACATAAATTACCCATTCAAACAAGGTTGAAACCTAAATCTAACTTCATTGGATTCCTTGGGTTCAAATTAGGTTTGTGCCAAAATTTGGGTCAAAACTGAGATCATCTTGACTAAGTTTACATTTTAGTCCAGTCACTCTTTCTATCTCATTCAGACCCCTAACTTTCAAATTCCTTACAAAAAGGCCTGTATCTTTGTTGTCACCCTTTGCAAATAGGTTCCTTTGCCATTATCGCGGAGGAATCCTCCTCCGGAGACCTTTGATTGAAGAGAGCTCCTTCTCTGTTTAATCAATCCCTTCCAAAATTGGAAGGGAGATTCTTTGAGAAGTCATCTTCCTTCTGAATCCGTCCATTACTCCATAACATTCCCAATCTCTCATGCGAACACATGAGAGATTTGGGTTTCCTACTCTGGCGACAATTCCTAGCTTGGAAGCTTGGTTTCCAAGCTGAAAACCCCCTCCTGAGCCCTATAAAAAGATCCCCAGGGCACGGTCGTGGAGGGCAGCTAGTTTTAAGGCCAAAAAGCTCTTCCTAACCCTACCTCCTGCCTCCTCCGACCTAGTTTCGGAGAGCATCTCCCTCCATCGTCCTATGGCCTCCCAACGGCCAAATTAGGAGCGTCTCCCTCCTCCCCGACTTCCTCCGCCTCTCGACGGCCAACTCAGAGGCACCCTAGCCCCTTCATCCTCGCTGTCTCCCTTATCGGAAAACCCTTCGTCCACGACGCCGGCCAACCACAGCCAACACCGCCCTACCTCCTTCGTTTGCAATTCTAGGTCCTTAAGCTCCCTTCTTCTCTCTCCTTTCTTTTCCTTCCCTTAACTTCTTAATTCGATCACCGACTACCTATCTCCCTCACCGTCTTCTCCACGACCGGTCAGGCTCTGGCGAGCCCGCGCCACCTCCACAGACCACCAAACTCCTCGCCAACCACCTCACAACCTTCGCCACACCACCCTCTACAAAACCCCTCTCCCTATATGCCACTACACTTGTCCACATCATCCACCGAACAACCCACCTTTCCACCATCATTCCCAACTCCGTCCAACCACCTCAGCCACTCAAACTTCATGAAACCACTGCCACTACCTTCACCGTGGTCCGACGATGCTTATGAGTTGTTCTAATGTGGCCGTGAGGCCGTATCTTTTATTCTTAGGTTTCGCTCCTCCGTGCCATTACACCAAAGCTTAGAAAGAAGCTTGAAGCTATCTTCAGCACCTGCAACTCCAGGCGACATCTCCAGGAGATGCAACTACACTCCAGGTTTCGTTCCAAGGCCTCGATTAGGCGCTACATCCTCAGCAACCACTCCAATTGCAGACGCCACCACCCGCTGCTGCAGCTGAAGACGGTGTGGGACTTTAGTCCCACAACACAAACTTGAGAGCTCATACAAGTGCATAAATTGAAAAAGTGATTGGGGTTTATCGCCTCCAACCATGGGGTAAGGTCCCATAACACCACTCACGTCCCTCATCTGCGACATTTCCCCCGCGGACCAGGTGCACCCGACCCGCCTAAGCCTTCACTCCTAGCTCACTACCCACTATCAGTGAGCCTAGACCTGAGTACGTGGATCCTCCAATTACCCAATAACCCGATGTGCATGGCTTTGGGAGAGCGGAACCTAAGAGAGAGAAAGGAAGAGAGTGCACGGGGCAGGGGAGGGTTTTGTTCTTCTGTACATTGGCTAACACTTACCTAAAATCCGAGCCCTTTCCCCTGTGCTTAAAGAAGGAAGAAGACGGAAAGAAGAAAAAGAATAGAAGAGCCATAGAAGAGAAAGGAACGAGCCTCGTGCGTGACGAGTAATCAGAGAAGGAAAGAAAAAGGAAAGAAGAAGAAAGCAGAAGCAAAAGAAGAAAAGAAGACCTAGGTTTGATAGGTTAAGGCTTGAGGCTTGATGTTGTTTAAACATTGAATTCATATATATATATATATATATATATATATATATGCTTGGAGAATAATTGGTGATTTAAATCACCATTATTTTAGCTTCTCTACCTTCTTTTTACCTCACAATACATGAGAATTCATTGAATATCTAAAAGTGACAGATTAGTATTTAGTGAAAATCATTTTGTGGTTTAAATTCTTGTGCTTACTTAAATTATTTGAGATTAGTGTGCGAATTCCTATTTGCTCCCTGTGTTCGACCTTGAACTTTTATTCGAGTAATAAATTTATTTGTTTGAGCGTTATTTTGGTTATATTACAACGAAGCAATTTTAAAACACTGATTTATCGCTCGAACATTTTGGCATTATTGCTGGCGAACAACGCGCAATTCACCGCTATTCTCTACATTATTTGATTATATTTGAACACTGACTTGCCCTGTTCACTTTCATATGATTTTGTGAGGTACTTCACGAGATCTTCTGTGCAAAATAGTCACACCAGGGCAGGTAACATCTCTATTCTTCCCTAATCAACCTTCTAATCTTGGGAAGACAAAAAAAGAAATCAATCAATTAGGAATCACCTGCCTTATTTTTCATAATAATCAACATTTAAGAGGAAAGTTTCCTGATTCGCGAAAATTTCAAATTTAATTGAAGATTGAGATGATTTTGTTTAAAATTCACTACCCCAAATTATTTGCGCCTATTAGAGACTATGCTTAATTTCTAATCTTCTTGGACTACGCACTTTTTATTTGAAATCCAAAGAGAACATTCTAAAGATCAATTGGACTTGGAAATAGAACCAATTAAGGTTTCAATTTTTAGGGTTTTGGAGTGTTAATTCACACTTGTCTGCATAAAAGGAAACAAACCCACCTGCATTTGTGTGCGACCCAGCCCTTGGTTGAAAAGATCTAATCAGAAAAGCCCTAAAATCAGGCTCTAATCTCCACTTGAACCCTAAAATACTTGTACCTAATAAATCGGGAATCAAATCAGGATGATTTGTAGGTCTTAACCTAAATCTCATTCTGCCATCTTTAGGACAGGTCAGGTGAAGTTGGTCTACATTGTAGGCCAACCAACCTCCAAATTAGGTCACAAGTTGAATTAATTTCTAATCAAGTGAAACTCAAGGCACAAATTTGGACATAAAAGTGGTAGACTTAAGGACTTAAGTTCATACATTTCGGTCTACCTAGACCCTCAGTGACAGGGAAGGTCGGGTGGAGGAAACCCTGTAACCTGTGGGGACACTCTATCGTGTAGGGGTCTTTGTAGGGCTCTCCCTTCCTAGCTGCCCAGGTACTTCTTAAGTGTACGAATTTCTGATTCAGAAGTATCATCTGCCTTGAAATTGCCTTAGTCATCTAAAAATCTTTGGGTGACTTGATTGCGTCAATCTCACATCTAGTCCCTCATCCCTTCTATTTAGAGAACATACATAGATTTTCTTGGGAATCTCTTTTCAGATCTGATCAATTTCAAGCTAATCTTGAATTTTGATTCTACATCTTGATTCCACCATCTGATCCCAAAATGCAGCCTGGCTACTTAGGAAAACCATTGAAGAAACCTAAATCTCAAATATCCATGACAGATAGAATGGTTGAAAATGCCCTTAGATTTTATGAGATTGATAACAAAACTTTAAAACCAATTGAAGACATTCAGGTTAATGTATCGATAACAACCTTCATCATAAATTGTGCCCAAGTAATTATAACACAAGTAACAAATGGATCTACCCGGGATGTTCTCATGACAGGACACACTGAGTTAGAGAAATTACATAACTTTGAATGTCTCCAATGCATGACAAATCATGTACTTTGGGAAAGACATCAAGATCTTGAAAAATAGGAAGAGACGATAAAATTATTAAAGTAAATTATCGATCAAAAATACCCATACATTCCCCAAATATTTAGCAAAACATCTTGGAACAATACTGAGGATCTATCTGATTTTCCAAATCCCAGGTTCGGGAATCAGGTTGTTGTGGACCTCCAATCCAAATGGAATATGATCAACCTAATATACAGATTAGTACTCCTGACCTTGAGATGGGTTGGGAGGATCCAATTGCAGGAGAACACGATTTCGAGCCAGCCCTAGAGATACAAAACCCTAGTTCGCCAAGCTCAGATGTCTTATACTCTTATGATAATGAGATTGCATCAGAACCTCTCGATGGTGTAAATTCCACTCCTTACTCTGTTAAGGTGACCCTCAAGGACAATTCTGACATCCCTGTAGAGCTCAACCATAGATTTTAGTGATTCAACCCACACCCTTAGCCTAGAATCTAGATCTGAGCCTTCTTGAGAGGATTACAAGGCCCCATGTCATGAAAGTTAGATATTGGATCGGGATTATGATTATGGGCCTTTATTTGATGAATGCACCTCTCCAACCTCCTCAGAAATACAAATTAATTTTTCGGAAGTCACGCCTATTTATGATATAGAAACCGAGGAGTTCGAAGAGTTAGGTTTTGATTGGGTCTTCCCTACAAGCCAAAAACCTAAGCCCAGACCTAATAGGGACACATTTTTGAGCTCGGAATCTGAGAATAGGCTAGACCCAAGTCAGGTTGCTGAGTCTACATCTTTTGATCTATTCTGTGGTCGAGCCCCTGATCCCGAATCCAATTCAAAACATGATTCTCGCAAGTTCTCCGACGATTTTCAATTTTACTTTGATTTCGGAGAACCTTTGTTTCCTGACGACTATGAACCAATCTACAACCTCAGCATACATGATCCATTCTTCGACTCTGACTCTGAGGTCCCTGGTCCCGACATCACTGATTCCAAATCAGGTTCCATTGAGATGGAACCATTTCTTTTTAATACTCAGGAATTAGAAACAACAAGTGCCGAGAGTGTCTGCACTCCAGAGTTCAAATCTTTTTTTGACTTAGATTTTCTTGATCCTATAAACACTTTTCAAGCATTTACCATTGAGTTTGATGGCTACTATGAAGACTCTCTAAATGAACCCACCTTTGAATCATTTCTAGAGGAGCCCTCATACACAATTAATCTTGAAAACACCTCTACCACAGCATATACAGAGCCTTCCCGAACCCGTTGTCAACCTCGACCTGCAACCGGACTCAATTTTTACTCTGATTCTCCACTCGATGAACCAGTTGCAGATGATTCTCCACATTCAAATCAGGTTTCGGACTTCGATCAGACTACAAATCACGCCTCATCCTTCTCTGATCATTTTCGTAGGATTCCTACATCCTCCACTAATTCTTTTTCATTTGAGGATCCCTACTCTGATCTGGCTGATCCAACTCAGCCAAACCCTAGATTCACACTTCCACATCTTCTCGAGCGCCACAGCATATGATAGGTTCCGCATCCCTTGATCTACATCTATCAACCCACCAGATTGATTGGGTTTGAGCTGCATCATCAACCTATTGATCTGAATAAGTACATGGTTGGACCAACTAGGCTATTGATCAAGGTGCCTGTTCTGCAAAACTCGTCTCATTTCATCACTCCCTCTCCATACCATTTTCCGCTCGGCTGAAGGCGTTGAATTTAGCGCTTAACGAGAGGCAACCCATCATTCTAAAAATCCGAGATCCTTTTGATTATCCATTTGTACTTCACGTCTATTGCACTCTGAGTTCAGTTTTAGAACAGTCGATCCCACCTCTGGTACTCATGCCAAGTCTTGAAATTGACCGCAACAGTCATTCCCGACCCATTCACTCACCCGATAATCCTATTCTAAACTCATGAACCCTAACTATTTCACACCCTCTGTTTATAATGAGGACATTGCAAAGCATAAGCATGGGAGGGTGGTAAAGTGCAAACATACAAAACTTCACAAGATTGGAAGGGTTCTCACAAAAAAAAATACATATTCCAAAAAAAAAAACAAAACTGAAAAAGAACAAAAAGTTGGAGAAGGAAATTTTGAGTGAATTGATTGCATATCATTTTTTAGGAAAGAAAGGGGAGGGGATAAAAATGTCAAAAAAAAGTATAATTTGCAAAGAAAAGAAAAAGAGATAGTCATGAGTAAAAGATTAAGGAATTGACTTAATTCTAGTCCAAATCAAAAACAAAGAAAATGAAAGACAAAAAGTGCTAAGAGACAAAAGATATTAGTATGAACCCTGATCATAGCCTCTTGGGCTACGATCCTAGGCTTAAAAATTTAAGTATCCGCTAAGATCTCGATAGTCCTCAAGAGGTTGGGGAAAATGCGAAGTTTAAGTATTAGGTCTAAGGCTCAGGGATTTTCGACCATGTTAAATTACCTCTGGTTTGCGAGACTCGGTAACATAAGCACCCCAATCCACACACAGTCTGGCTCAGTGCGCTTAAGTATCAAAATCACGCAAATGCGTTAAATCTGTTCTGAAAAAGTTACTTAGATTAGGAGCGACTGATCAACACAAGTTGATTTAAATGAGCTCCCGGCACAGAGAAGCGGGAAATTCCCCTCAAAGATGTGTAATAACATATCTTCTCCTTAGTGCTTATCTCCTAGGATATCTAAATATCCTATCGAGGGCATGTAAGCACATTGTGCTTGTTTAGATGCCATGAGCAACATTATCACAAAATGTCGATTGCCAAGGTCTGAATTTAGCTACAGAACGCCATGAGCAGGATTATCTCGAAAGCCAAGGTTTTAGGGATTGCCATGGGCGGTGATATCTCGAAGCATCGATTGCTAGGGATCCGACAAGGATTGATGGTGGGAATTAGGAATCCAATACAGACCGTGTTATAAAGTCAATCCAAACCTAGAAATAAAAAGAAAAGAGAGAGAAAACTCTCCAAAAACAAAGAAAAAATTCCTCTGCCTCTCTCTTACAAAAACGCACTACAAACTGAACCTGGGTTAAAACATGTTACAAGCACCGGTGCTTTAACCGCGGAGTTCAACGAATCTTAGGTTAATTCCTGCGGGCCTTAGAAACCTTCGCAGCGAACAGAGGGTAGAGCTGGTCAGGTCCGGATCTTGGTTGCTACTTGAGTACCTCTAGGCCTATTAATGGCATTCTGACTTAATCTACAAAAAAAAGCACACATCAGAACTCTGAGCATACAAAGGCAAATGGTCTAGAATTAAAGTTAATTTCATGAGATTTTGCTAAGGAATTAAAAAAAGTTAGGAATAAGGGTATGATGTGAACACCATCATAAGTCATAACTAGCTCATTTTGATCTAATTAAGTCAGTAAATACTCCTACATAACTGCCAGAGAGCCATATTTCACTGCAAATCCATTCTGAGGGTAAGACAAGAAAATAGGGTTAAAACTACAATTTTAACATCACATCAAGAATGTAGTACAACCATGGATTTTCCAGGGGATAATTAAGGGTCAAATGGTCATAAAAGGCTAAAAAGTGAGTTAGAACAAACAGAAAAGTATTTTCATGTGTTTTGCGAATTCAATGACTTTTGAAATCCTAAAAATAGATCCATTTAATTAACTAAGGTTCTGGTTAGGATAAAATTCACCTAAACCCTCTAAACTTCATAGAAAAATATTTTCTAGGGTTTGGTACCCTCAATTTGACCATCAGAACCCGTCTTGACCCAAAATAGAGTTTCAGACTGACTTTTACCCTAATTTGAAATTTTACATAAATTACCCAGTCAAACGAGGTCAAAACCTAAATCTAATTTCACCATTGGATTCCTTGGGTCCAAATTAGGTTTGTGCCAAAATTTGGGCCTAAACTGAAATCATCTTGATCAAGTTTACATTTTGGTCCAGTCAGACTCTTTCTATCTCATTCAGACCCCTAACTTTCAAATTCCTTACAAAAAGACCCCTATCTTTGTTATCACTCTTTGCAAATAGGTCCCTCCAACATTATCACGGAAGAATCCTTCTCCAACGACCTTTGATTGAAGAGAACTCCTCTGTTCAATCAATCCCTTCCAAAATTAGAAGAGAGGTTCTTTGAGGAGTCCTCTTCCTTTTGAAACCATCCATGAGCTCCACAACCTTCCCAATCTCTCATGCGAACGCATGAGAGATTTGAGTTTCCTACTCCGGCGACAATTCCTAGCTTGGAAGCTTCGCTTCCAAGCTCAAAACCCCCTCCTGAGCCCTATAAAAGGATCCCCAGGGAACGGCCGTGGAGGGCAGCTAGTTTTGAGGCCAAAAAGCTCTTCCTAACCCTACATCCGGCCTCCTCCGACCTAGCTCCGGCGAGCATCTCCCTCTGTCGTCTTACGGCCTCCCAATGACCAAATTGGGAGCGTCTCCTTCCCTGACTTCCTCCGCCTCTCGACGGCCAACTCAGGGGCACCTTAGCCCCTTCATCCTTGCCATCTCCCTCATCGAAAAACCCTTCGTCATAGCATTCCACATCCTTTCAAAAAAAAAACCATTCGTCCACGGCGTCGGCCAACCACAGCCGAACCGCCCAACCTCCTTCTGCAATTCTAGGTCCTTAAGCTCCCTTATTCTCTCTCCTTTCTTTTCCTCCCCTTAACTTCTCAATTCGACCGTCGACCACCTATCTCCCTCACCGTCTTCTCCATGACCGGTCGGGCTCCAACGAGCCCGCGCCACCACCACAGACCACCAAACACCTCGCCAACCACCTCATGACCTTCGTCACACCACCCTCTACAAAACCCCTCTCCCTATATGCCATTACACTTGCCCACATCATCCACCAAACAACCCACCTTTCCACCATCATTCCCGACTCCGTCCAGCCACCTCAGCCACTCAAACTTCATGAAACCACCGCCACTACCTTCGCCGTGGTCCAATGATGCTTATGAGCTGTTCTAATGTGGCCGTGAAGCCGTATGTTTTATTCTCAAGTTTCACTCCTCCGCACCATTACCGCAAAGCTTCGAAAGAAGCTTGAAGCTATCTTCAGCACCTGCAGCTCTAGGCGACATCTCCAGGAGACGCGGCTACACTCTAGGTTACGTTCCAAGGCCTCGATTAGGTGCTACATCCTCAGCAGCCACTCTAACTGTAGACGCCACCACCCGCTGCCTGCAGCCGAAGACGGTGTAAGACTTTAGTCCCAAATCGTAAACTTGAGAGCTCATACAAGCCCATAAATTGAAAAGGTGATTGGAGCTTATCGCCTCCAACCACGGGGTGAGGTCCCAAAACACCTCTCACGTGCCTCGTTTACGACATTTCCCCTGTGGACCTGGTGCACCCGACTCGCTTAAGCCTTCACTCCTCACTCACCACCCACTGCCGGTGAGCATGGACCTAGGTACAGGGATCCTCCGATTACCCCATAACCCGATGTGCATGACTTTGGGAGAGCGGAACCTAAGAGAGAGAAGGGAAGAGAGTGCGCGAGGCAAGGGAGGGTTTTGTTCTTCTGTACATTGGCTAACACTTAGCCAAAATCCGAGCCCTTTCCCCTGTGCTTAAAGAAGAAGGAAAGAAGAGAAAGCAGAAGCAGAAGAAGAAAAGAAGACCTAAATTTGATAGGTTAAGTCGTCTGGTCATTAAACCCGACGACTGATTTGAGGCTTGAGACTTGATACTGTTGAAACATTGAATGCTTGATATATACACACACACACACATGCATAGAGAATAATTGGTGATTTAAATCACCATTATTTTAACTTCTCTACCTTTTTATTGCCTCATAATACATGAGAATTCATTGAATATCTAAAAGTGATAGATTAGTATTTAGTGAAAATCATTTTGCGGTTTAAATTCTTGTGCTCACTTACAGTATTTCAGATTAGTGTGTGTATTCTTATTTGCTCCATGTATTCAACCTCGAACTTTTATTCAAGTAATAAATTTATTTGTTTGAACGCTATTTTGACTATATTACAACAAAGCAATTTTAAAACACCAATTTATCAGTCGAACACCAATTGAGGTGGTTTATTGATGCCTCATGTGGGGGTAACCTTTTAAATAAAGATGCCGAAAGCGCCTGTTGAGATCGGAAAACTACACGATCGACATTAGATTTGAAAACTCATCATTGTAGTTCGATTTGCAAAGCAATCCGTCAACAAATAAATTTAACCGAAATTTGTAAAGAAATTCCAGATCTAACACAGGGAGGCTACGTCAATCTTAAATCGACGATTATAATTTTTTTTGTATTCTTGTTTTAAAGAGGGATAGTTACGATGGAATATAAACAATAAGAGAGAGAGATAGAGAGAGAACAATCACTTGATAAAATAATATTGGTTTTATAAGTAGAAACTAGGAAATCATTACAACTAGAAAGCGGGAAATTCTATTCTAGAAAGCGATTAAAAAAAAGGGAAAGAGATGTTATCCCCCTTGACGAATGCTTGGAGGACAAGCTGGACGGAGAGACACCTGGAAGACGGAGGACGGAGCGAGGAGGATGAAGCAGGAAGAAGCACACGTCGTCGTCCTCGCGGGATCCACTTCCGGAACAGGGGCGAGGAAACTTGGATTTGGCTCTAGAGTAGGCATCCCGGGTGTCAGACAAGCTTCTCTTGAGCTTTGGTGAGGGAGAGAGGTGAAGGAAGGGATGAGAATTTCGTAGGGTAGGGGTCTCCTTTTACAGTTGCAAGGATAGGGGGCAATTTAGTCATTACAAATTCAAAAGTATTAAAATCAGGTCCTTAGTGACGGATTTATCCGTCACTAAATGTCTAATCGTGGGTGATGTGCGCGCGTCACGCACACCTCCTCCTCTCCCACACCTTAACGCCAAGCGCATGTTCAATGGATCTCAGCCGTCCGATAGCGAGATCGGACGGTTTAGATCGCTTCTCGCCCGCTTCAGCTACGCATGCGATCAAGTGTGAGGCGGTGCATTTGATCGTGAGTGCGCCCGATTGGGAGATCTGGACCATCTGCAGCTGATCACACGGTCGAGACTAAACGGTCGCACGCCACTGATCGCGAGTCAAACCCGCACCTCGCGCTTACGCAAGGGCGCTCGACTGCTGCGCTACAACCACTTCATCACGTTTACGTTTTAAGCGCACGCGCTCGTGGCCATTGGATCAAGACCGACGACCCAGATCTCACCTCGCCCGCACCTTCAGAGGATGAGAAGCGATGCTGCGGCTGATTTGGGCAGAGATGTGATGGCACCACATTGTGCCATCATGACTGTTCATCTTCTGTGACATGTAGAAAGTGCCATGAATGTCGGATTGAGCCGATTTTCGTGCCATTAGGCTGCAATCATCGATCCGAACCTATCCATGTGGTCGGATTTGTAGTCTGAAGTGCGGTTTGACACCATCTTGGCCCTTGATCTTTAGGCTACCTTGAACTATATCTGGTGCTACGGATGTCCGATCAGAGCGATCTTAGAGTCATCGAACTCCCGTCTTCGCTCTGATCAGATCTATACGGTTGCATCTTCCGACCGAAGGCCTAATTAAAAATCACCCTATCCCTGCCCACAAAAAGAGACAATCACTATACAATTTATATAATTTGACCTAAATGCATGATGATGCATGTTATGTAATATTTACAATGCATGATGCTAATATGACACTAAGAATATGCATTAGTAGACATTTTTGGCTATTTAGATGTATGCATATCACACCCCCATGCCTATTTATTGCTGGTCCCTAGCAAAAACTACATGCTATTTATAAAAGAATCAGGATTGGATTACTCGGGCAAAAGTCATTTTCAACATTAAGAAATTTTTACTTAGGACCTGAACTTCCAAAGACACAACAGCACCCGGGTATCTACCAAAATACAGACCGACTCAGGCCCTCGCTTTATTCAAAGAAAGATCACTTTCTCTCCTTTTTCTTCTTTTCTAATTTTTTTTTAGATTTTTGAGTTTAAGGTTACAAAGCGGCTTTCTACGGCCACTCAACTCACCCAAGACTAGATGAGAACCCTAAGTTCTAAGCATCTTTTTGTGAATGTGATAGACTCGTTGATTAGCAATCAGAATGGACTTCGGGTTTCTACATCCCTAGGTGACCTTAAAAAGAATTCTGCCTAAAAGTGTATTTATACAACCGGTAGATTTCTCCCTACTTTTCTTTTTATGGGGTCAACACAAGGGTGAATTCAGTGTATATCTCCCTAGCTTATTCTACTTCTTTGCTTCTTTCTAGGTGTTTTAGGAATTAAACATGCATTTCTTGAGCCGGGTTTTGGACAACCTACCAATGGGTTGTTACCCACGATAACTTACCAGCCATACTCGTGCAGTGCAGTGTGGCTTTTTTTTTCTTTTCTCCCTTTCCTTTTCTTTTTCTTTTCTTCTTTTTTTAAGTAGGTGACTTCCCTAGTCTAAGATTTACCTAAAGACAGCAGGAAAAGAATGGTCCAGTGGCTGGGCTCCAGAAACCTACCTATGAGCTGTTACCCACGATAACCTGCCAGCCATACCACCCAAGAAGGTTCGTTAGCTACCCAATGCCCACTAAAATCGTCGAACAACGAGTTAGTGTGAATAGCATGTAGATGCTTAGACTTAAAGTTCCCTTAAATCAGAGGGTAGGTTGATAAGTTATGTACTTATCACCTAAACTTATTTAATAAAATTGAAATGGAATTCAAGATGGCGAGGACTCGATAAACAAATTCACATTTTAGTGGATACCCGGGCTAATTAAGCTCAAAGATCTGAAGAGTCTTAGTGTTCATATCCTACTGTAATATTTCCTAAGATTAAAAAGTCCTAATGTCCAAGTATTCTTTCCTAATTCAATTATATATATATACAAAAGAAAACAAGTAGAATTTACAAGAATCCCACAGAGATGACAAAATGATTCAGAAATGAATCTACCCCCCCATGCCTAGCTGATGCAATGTCCGCATTGAGAATAAAAGACATGAAATGAAGGTAGAATGTAGAAGATATCACCTGAATATGATGCTCGGGTCAACTCTGAGTCAGACTGCACAACTGCTGAGTTTAATGCCATCAGCTAGGCGAAGTCTAGCCAAAGAAATCACAACATGATGAGAGCAACCATGTCTGAGATGGGTTCTGGAACAATACGGTCAATAAAAGGCATCAGACGTTGACCGTTGACTTTAAATGAATTACCCATCTTTAGGTCATAAATTTGAACGGCCCTTTTTGAAAATATCTAATCGATGATGAACAGGCCATTCCATTTTGACCTAAGTTTGCCGGGAAAGAGCTTAAGTCAAGAATCAAAGAGCCAGACCTTCTGCTTCGGGTCAAAGCTCTTGCGAGATATCAATTGGTCATGAAGAGCTTTGGTCTAAGCCTTGTAGAACTTGGCATTCTCGTACGCGTCATTTCTAAGCTCCTCCAACTCAGATAGTTGGAGTTTCTTGGTCTTTCCGGTTAAACTCAAATCTAGATTACATTGTTTGATTGCCTAGAATGTCCCATGTTCAATTTCTACAGGTAAATGGCACGTCTTTCCATACACTAGATGAAATGGTGACATGCCGATAGGCGTTTTGTACGCTGTACAGTAGGCCCAAAGAGCATTCTCAAGCTTTTGAGGCCAGTCTTTCCGATCAGGCCTAACCGTTTTCTGACGAATATTCTTGATCTCCCGATTGGAAATCTCAGCCTGTCCATTCGTCTGGGGATGGTAAGGTGTGGAAATTCAGTAATTTACCTCGTATTTTGCCAGTAAATTACGAAACTGAGTATTAGTGAAGTGAGTACCACCATCGCTGATGATGGCCCTCAAAATCCCGAACAGGCTGAAGATGTTCTTGACGAAATCGCTGACCACTCGTGGTCATTGGTTTGGGTGGGAATGGCCATGATCCACTTGGACACGTAATAAACAGCGATGAGAATGTACTGGTGTCCAAATGAAGGGAGGAAGGGTCCCATAAAATCGATGCCCCAAACATCGAAGATTTCGACCGGAAAAATAGGGTTTAGGGGCATCATGTCTCTCTTGGTTATGCTCCCAAGTGCCTGGCATCGGGAATACAACTTCGAGAATTCATGGGCATCCTTGAATAAAGACGGCCAATAAAATCCAAATTAGAAAATCTATGCAACCGTCTTTTTCCCAGAGAAATGTCCACACGCAGATGCATGGCAGAACTCGAGTATACTTTTGAATTCAATCTCTGGAATACATCGGTGAATAATCTGATCAAAGCAGATGCGATACAGTTCAGGGCCCTCCCAGAAGTAATATTTGCCCTCAGATTTGCATCCATCTCGTTGTTGCTCGGTCCAATCTTGAGGGATTTGACCAATGGTCAAATAATTTATGATGTCAACAAACCACGGAGTTTGGACACCTGATACTGCAAGGATAGTCTCGTTCAGAAAAGTATCAGCAATCGGAATATTCAGACAAAAAAAATCACTCAGAAGTCTCGACAAATGATTCGCCACCACATTCTGTGCCCCAAATTTATCTGTAATTTCGAGATCAAATTCTTGAAGCAGAAGAATCCATCGTATAAGCTGGGGTTTGGCATCCTTTTTGGCCAAGAGATGTCTCACGGCTGAGTGGTCGGTATAAATTATGACATGAGACCCTAAGGGATAAGCCCTGAATTTCTCCAGAGCAAATACAACAGCTAACAATTCTTTCTCACTAACAGTGTAATTCCACTAGGCTTCGTCCAGAGATTTGCTAACGTAGTAAATGACAGAGGGCTTCCTATCAATCTTCTGACCGAAAATAGCCCCGACCATGTAATCATAAGCGTCGGTCATGATCTCAAATGGAATTGTCCAAACTGGTGGTTACAACACTGGAGCACAGGTAACTGTCATTTTAAGAAAATTAAATGCCTTACGGCATGATTCGTTCAAATCAAACGACGTATCTTTGGCAAGAAGATTGCTCAAAGGGCGAGCAACCTTAGAAAAGCCTCAATGAACCTCCTATAGAATCCCACATGACCAAGAAATGATCGAATTTGTTTGACAGATGTGGGAGGAGAAAGTTTAGAGCTAATATCAACCTTAGCTTTGTCAACTTCGATTCCTCATTCAAAGATTACATGATCCAAGACAATGCCTTCTTGTGTCATGAAATGACTCTTTTCTCAGCTAAGAATCAATCTTGTTTTGATGCATCTTTTAAGGATTGTTTCAAGATTAGCTAGGCAAGAATCAAACGATTCTCCGAAAATAGAGAAATCGTTCATGAAGACTTCCATAAACTCTCCCACCATGTTAGAGAATATGACTAGCATACACCATTGAAAAGTCACGGGTGCATTGCATAAGTCGAAGGGCATCCAACAGAAAGCAAAGGTTCCGTAGGGGCAGGTGAAAGTCATTTTCTCCTAATCCTCGGGATGGATTGGGATGTGATTGTATCTCAAGTAATCGTCTAGGAAACAAAAGTACTTCTGCCCGGCTAACCTTTCCAGGATTTGATCGATAAAGGGCAAAGGGAAATGATCCTTTTTCGTCGCTATGTTCAGCTTCCTGTAACGAATATAAACCCTCCAAGAGGAAGCTGAATGAGTTGTGACAGATTCTCCATTCTCGTTAGTCACAACAGTAATCCCGGCTTTCTTGGGAACAATTTGCACGTGACTTACCCAAGGACTGTCAAAGATCGGATAAATGATTCCTGCATCAAGCCACTTGATAATTTCCTTCTTGACCACTTCTCGCATATTAGGATTTAATCTCCTCCGTATTTGGCGAGAAGGGTGGGATCCATCTTTCAAGAATATTCTATGATTACAGTAAGATGACTCGATCCCTCTATGATCATGAATGGTCCAACCAATTGCCTCCTCGTGTTCCTTTAAGACCTTGATCAGTTTAATCTCTTGCTATGTAGTTAATCTAGCACCGATAATCATAGGGAGCATCTTTTGTGGTCCAAAAAATTGATATTTCAGACTCTCAGGAAATGGTTTCAATTCGAGCTGGGGCGGGTTTAGGATTGAAGGTAAGGATGATGCTGAAAAGATTCATCAAGAGGAAGAGGTTGAAAATGAGCAAAATCAATAACCTCTTTAGAATGTAGCGGGTTTGCCACAGAGGGTTGCAGGTCAGTTCCATCACAATAGGAGGAACTTTTGATTGCAGAAACCACCATACATGTTTCAATGTTCAAATTGTCTTCCTCAAGTTCCTCTATAAATCTACAATCCTCGAATTTGCTAATCACTTTAAAAACATCCAATTTCAATTTCTGATCCCCAAAGGCGATTTCCATGCTACCGCTCTCACAATTGATATTGGCCTTAGCGGAAGCCAGGAACGGACACCCCAGAATGATAGGCATGTCCCTTAAATTTTCAGGTACATCCATGTCAAGCACAAGGAAATCTACAACAAAATAGAAATCCTTAACCTTGACAATAACATCTTCAATAACGCCTCGTGGATTTGCGACCAAATGGTCCACTAACTGCAGCGTTACTGAAGTCAGTCGAAGTTTACCTAATCCAAACTTTTCGTAAAGTGAAGTTGTTATTAGCTTAATAGATGCACCTAGATCCAGAAGTGCTCTATTAAAGGTGTAATCTCTGATCACACAAGAAATCAAAGGAGCACCTGGATTTCTTTTTTTTTGAGGAAGGTGATATAGGATAACAGAACTAGCCTGCTCGGAGAGTACCACCTTCCTCGAAATAGATTCCCTCGACTTATGCTTCAGTGTGCATAAATCATTTAAAAATTTAGCGTAAGCCGGTATGTGTTTGATAGCATCGAGGAGTGGGATATTGATCTTGACATTCTTGAATATATTCAAGAGTTCCTCATTACTACCAACAGGCTTCTTCTTCCTAGGTTTAATCAAAGCCTCAGGAAAAGGAACATGAGTGAAATCAGGTTCCTGAGCCTCGATTTCCTCTTCAAAGTTCTCCTTTCTCTCCTCAGGCTCTCCAGAATTTCACAAATCAGAACAGTGTGGTTGTAGATCCTGGGTTTGTTTTCCACTCCTCAAGCCAAAAGAATTAGCAGATGCATATGGGTTTGGGTCTTGAGGAGGGTTAGGAAAAATTGGAGGGGCTTCGTTAGCCAGAAACCATTGATTTGAAGAAGTAGAAGAGGAAGAACCTTGCTCAACCACCTAAGCATGTACGAGCGGGTCCCTCTGATTCCCATACCCTTGAGCTTGATTGCCCGGATTCTGGATATTATGCAGGTTAGGTACGTATTGAGATGGCAGAGATCTGGGTTGACGAGAATTAGCAATGAATTCGATTTGCAAGTTATCCAGCAAGGTTTTCATTTGCTGCATGAGATGGAGCATAGATCCTTGCATTTCTACCATATGTTGATTCAAATCAATCTGCCCTATTTGTTGACAGGCATTCCAAGCTGGTTAATTGACCTAATTCGAGGGCAGCTGAGTGTAAACATGACCCTGACTCATTTGTCTTTGCGGAGTATAGTTGCTGGGTCGAAATTGAGTCTGCTGCCCCAGGTCTTTCCAGGAGAAGTTAGAATGGTTCCACCAACCTGAATTATAAGTAATGGAGTAAGGATTGCATCAAACGTTCTCCTGCACAACATAGACATCCTCATAGGGTGAGGATGGAGAGAAAGAAAGGGAGGGATCAAAGAAACTGGGATCAAAGAAACTGGTTTGGAACCCGTGGGGTTTCAAATAATGTTGGCTCACAGGTTGAGCCGCATCAAATCGATTCACGAACTCCCATCTAGAAGGAGCTCGCAATGAATGGAATCCCAAATTTTGGGATTGAGTGGATAGAGAATTGTTCATTGAGTTTCCAGCCATCCACTCCTCCATCCTTTTAGTAGCCAAGTTCACCTTACCTAGTTTACTACAAATCAATTTTATATAGAACGAATGAGAGTCGTGGACTTCATTAACATTCGATCTGGGTTGTTGGGACCAGTTAAAAGTATCCATGGAGGCATGATTGATCGAAATTTCACTCATCTCCTCAAATAAATCGTGCGCGCTATCTGCGTCTTTGTTGAGGAAATTGCCTCCACAAGAAGTGTCCACATGATTTCTGAGTTGCTCAGTCAACCTGTGGTAGAAGATCTACACAAGCTGCCATTTCGGTACCTCGTGATGTGGACACCTCCGCAATAAGTCCTGGAATCGCTCGCAGGCAACATAAAACTACTCCCCCGGTTGTTGGGTGAAGGTAGTAATCGCCCGTCTCAAAGCATTGGTACGTCCGACAGGGAAGAATTTCTTCAAGAAAGCCAATTTCAAATCATTCGATATTGCAATTGGCCTTCCTATGATCTTGTACCAATGAGCGACTTTATCCCTAAGAGAGTGGGGAAAAAGCCTCATAATCATCTGCTCTTCATTCACGTTTCGTGCCTTGGTGGTCTGGACCAAAGTGGTCAAGTCTTTCAAATGGTGAAACGATTCTTCAGAGCCAAGCCCATGAAAGTGTTTGATCAGGCTTAATACCTAGGGATTGATTTCTACGTCTCCAGCATGAATCTGGACACCGGGACGTTCCCCGCAATTTGAAAGATAATAAAAATCTTTCAAGGGTTGAGCACCCTACATTTTCTGGAACTATTCTTGCATTCTCTGCATTTGCTCCAGCTACCTTTGAAATTCCACCTGCGGATTCTAAGGCAGAGGAGGTTGTTGATCGACCGTGGGATCAATTTTGCCAAAATCCAATCTAGGCCACCTAGAATACTCTAGTGGTCCTTCTAATCGAGGATTCAATGACCTCCTTCCCAGCATAAACTAGGAAGAGGTCGGAAGGACTGGGGATAAGAACTCTGCAGCACAACAAAACAAGCATGTCATTAAGTGGGGTAACCTAAGGGTCTATAGACTCTCAGAATCCATCTTAAGATTATAAACGATTTACTCTACTTGTGTCCAATCGATCCAACCCGTTAGAAGGAGGGACTGGGAAGAAGGTTCTTCCTTCGGCTTGCGCTTCCAGTTCCTAGTGTACCCCCCAGCCGCGGTCGTTTGACGTTACTTCCCAAGCTAAACATCAGATTGATTAATACAAGCAGGTTAATCATAACCAATCTCAGACTGGGCCCCGAAGAGCGAATCAGTCCTTAAGTCCAATATCTACTTGATTTCATATAGGCTTGGGATTATAGTGCTTATGGAATGTGGTGGACCCTTAAGATGGGTTATGCTCTTAATGATTGATTGAATGAGTAAGTGCGTGCACAACCAGGGTTTTCAAGCAAGATTATTTTTTATGAGTGGATTTTAAGGTTCAAATCTTGCTTAAGTAGCTTTTAGGATTTGGAATTAGGTTAATTCAATCAAGTTTCAAAGCAAACCAGATGTTCAAGCACATGTGAAGATCTTTTTTCTTTTGAAATCAAAAGTAAAGTGGAGTGCTTGGTATTGACCTAAATTGAAAACCGTAAGGGGAAGCTAGTTGGTGAGTTGATTTTATGTTAAGTGATGCGACCCAAACAACTTAAACAATTGGCTAAAATTGCACCACTGAGTTAGGCACAAAAAATGATTAACCTAGACTGATTTCTACTCTTTTATATGTTAATTTGCGTGTACCGGTTCCACAGATCAAAAGGTTGAGTTGATAAAAATCAATTAGGTTATGTGCCTTGAATGTGGGTGCATGTAGTGTGTATATTGATTTACCCCACAAGAAATATCTTTTGTTGATTTTTTTTATACGAGGGTGAAATGAATGTGAGTGGAAATTCAAGCAAATAAACTAACCCTACGATTTATGCAAACACCTAAGTTAATTGAAGTTTGAATTAATGTTGTAAGATGAAATCTATGGACGGGGAAGAATAAGAAGCACTTACAGTTGTCTTCAACTACACTTTACTCCAATCTACTGCTTGAGGATTCCCTATTAAGGTACCTGCAAAACAATAGACGAGAAATAAAGCAAGTTAGAAAACAATAAAGTGCGCAAAATGTAGAAATAAAATCGGAAATCATTGCCTCCTCGGCAACGGCGCTGAAATGTTGAGATCAGAAATCTACGCGATTGAAGTTGGATTTGAAAACCCATCGTTGTAGTTTGATTTGCGAAGCAATTCGTCAACAGATAAATTTAACCGAAATTTGTAAAAAAATTCCGGGTCGAACACAGGGACACTACGTCAATCTTAAATCCACGATTATATTTTTTCTTTTGTATTTTTGTTTAAAAGAGGGATAATAACCATGGAATATAAATAATAAGAGAGATATAGATAGAGAGAGAGCAATCACTTAATAAAAAATATTTTTTTACAACTAAAAATCAAAAAATGAATATAACTAGAAAGTGGGAAATTCTATTCTAGAGAGCGATTAAAAAGAAGGGAGAGAAATGTTATCCTCCTCGACGAATGCTTGGAAGACGAGCCAGATGGAGCGATGCCTAGAAGATGGAGGACGGAGCGAGGACAAAGTGGGAAGAAGGAACGAGGCAGCACGTCGTCGTCGTCGCGGGATCCACTTTCGGAACAGAGGCGAGGAAACTTGGATTTGGCTCTAGAGTAGCATCCCGGGTGTAGGACAAGCTTCTCTTGAACTTTGAAGAGGGAGACAGGTGAAGGAAAAGATGAGAATTTCGTAGAGTAGGGGTTTCCTTTTATGGTTGCAAGGATAGGGGGCAATTTAGTCATTACATATTCAAAAGCATTAAAATCAGGTCTTTAGTGACGGATTTATCCAACACTAAAGGTCTAATCGTGGGCGACGTGCGCGTGCCTCCTCCCCTACGCCTTAACGCCAAGCGCACATTCAATGGATCTCAGCCGTCCGATTGCGAGATCGGACGACTCAAATCGCTTCTCGCCCGCTTCAGCTGCGCGTGCCTGCACGTGCGATCGGGAGTGAGGCAGTGCGTTTGATCGCGAATGCACCCGATTGGGCGATCTAGGCTGTCTGCAGCTAATCACGCAGTCAAGATTAAACGCACACGCGCCTCTGATCGCGAACCAAACCCGCACCTCGCGCTTGTGCAAGGGTGCTCAACCACTGCGCTACAACCACTTCATCACGTTTACGTTTTAAGCACGCGTGCTTGTCGCCATTCTATCAAGACCGACATCCCAGATCTCACCACGCCCGCACCTTCAGAGGCTGAGAAGCGATGCTGCAGCCGATTTGGGTGGCTGTGATGACATCACGTGGTGCCATCATGGCTATCCATCTTCTGTGACATGTAGAAGGTGCCACGAATGTCGGATTGAGTCGATTTTCGTGTCGTCAGGCTACGATCAATCCGAACCCATCTGTGCGATCGGATTTTTCGTCTGAAGTACGGTTGGCACCATCTTAGCCCTTGATCTCTAGTCTTCCTCGGACTATATCTGGTGCTACGGATGTCCGATCTGAGCGATCTTGGAGTTGTTGAACTCCCGTCGTCACCCTGATCAGATCCGTACAATTGGATCTTCCGTCCGAAGCCCTGATTAAAAATCACCCTGTCCCTGGCCATAAAAGGAGACAATTACTATACAATTTATACAATTTGACCTAAATGCATGATTATGCATGTTATATAATATTTACAATGCATGATGCTAATATGACATTAAAAACATGCATTAATAGGCATTTTTTACTATTTAGATGTATGCACATCAGCGCCTACGAATTTTTTGATGAAATGTGCGAAAATTCTTTCAATCACTTGTCCATAGACACCTTTGGCAGAAATGCCAATTCCCGTGTCAGTGCCCATGAAGTAGGCACACAACAACAATCTATTCCGGTTACACAAGACGATTTGCAACTTTCTGCGCAAAGACTTGACCAGATGCAAATCAATTAAAAGAAAATGGAAGAAAAGTTTAGCGCGCGACCCCAAAACCCATTATCAACCAACCCTAACTCTTGCCTTTCTAACTCCGACACTAACCCGACTCTCCTCTGCTGAGAAAATTTGCAACAAATCGATACCAGCGGATTTCAAAATCTTGACTTTGCACCTGAAATTGTTGGGACTTCTGATAATTCTTCGCTATATGTCCAAGTAAACGAAAATATTTCCGCTCTCTCGGATAATTTTAGAAACTATTCCAATTTTTATACTCCTACATGGAGAAATAGCACTAATTTTTCCGGGAGGAATACCAATCAAATTCCGCATTTTCAAAATCAAACGAGGAATTTTGGCCAAAACCAACCTTCGTAGGCTGATATTAATAATCAATTAATGAAAACCCTATAAGGAATGCAACAGCAAATGAATGACATTACCCGTGTCGTCTCTAATCTACAAAATCAAATCCCGGTAACGCCCGATCAAAGGCCAATGGGAACTTTACCTTCCCAACTTGTCCCAAGACCCAGAAATCAGTAAAATCAATTTCAAAGCGGAAATAATCTAGGTCAACAACCAATAAATCCCTCACCTCAATTCCCAGTCGATTTTCAAAACCCGCAACAAAATCAATGTTTTCCACAGCGCAATAACCACACTGCCAATGCAGTCACATTAAGAAGTGGAAAAACTACACAAAATGTGGAACCCTCACGGGAAAATAAACCGAATCAGGAGCAATTTTTTCCTACCTCCGTTCACTCTCAAGAAAATCCAACTAGCACAAACACAACACCTTTCTTACAAGCATTACACTCTAAGAAGAAGAAACCTAGAAAATTTGAGCTAACTAAAGAATAATTACACAAATTATTTGCCAAAGTGGAAATTAACATCCCCCTCCTAGACGCAATTAAATATGTACCTGCCTATGTAAATTTTTTGAAAGAAATTTGTACACCAAAAAGGTAGCCAAAGAATCTAGGAAAGGTTATCCTTTCTGAGAAAGTTAGCTCTATTGTTCAGAGCAAGCTACCTTATAAGAGAAAGGACCCGGGCACTCCATTAATATCTATTGTCATTAATGACACTACTTTTGATCATGCCCTCTTAGAACTAGGTGCATCAATAAATCTCATCCCTACTATCCTTTTTTATGAATTTCAGTTCGGTGAACTAAAACCAGCGAAGGTCACCCTTCAACTTGTCGACCGATCTGTTATCCACCCAAAAGAGATCATAGAAGATGTCATTGTTCGAGTACAGAATTCTCTCCACCGTGGACTTTTTAGTCTTCGACATTGATGTACCCGAAGCATTAAAGAATGCAGCTATTATTCTTAGAAGACCCTTCCTCACCATCACCAAAGCCAACATAAACTGAGATTCCAGTAAAATGGACATCACTTGCAGTGGCGAAACACTCACTTTAGATATTTTTAGGGCTTCCAAAAGATTCCATGAGTCGGATTTCTTCAATGACTCGGACTCTGAAACCTCTAATCTTATCGAGGAAATGCTTTCTGTAAATGCATGTTTTGCCATAAACGCTTCTCCTGAGCAGCAGCAATCGTCTAACCCAACCCCACCTACCACACCATATTTCACGCTAACTTCTAACCCTATTTCGGAACCCGGCCTGCAATTAGATTTGAAACATTTGCCAGATTCTTTAAAATACGTATTTCTGGGCCCCAACGATACAAAACCCCTTATTATTAATTCCAAACTGTCGGGGTTACAAGAGGAAAAACTACTCCAAGTTCTAAATAAATATCAAAAAGTAATCAAATGGACTTTAAGTGATTTAAAAGGCATCGACGCATCCTATTGCGCTCACCGCATTTATCTTGAGGACGATTCTAGACCTTCCCGCCAACCTCAACGTCGTTTAAACCCAAATATGCAAGAGGTCTTAAAAGGGGAAATAATTAAATGGCTTGATGCGGCAATTATTTACCTTATCTTTGACAGCCAATGGGTTAGCCATACATAAGTTGTACCCAAGAAAGCTATCCTCACTGTGATTACTAATGATAAGGGTGAAGAAATTCCCACTAGGACTGCTTCTTCGTGGCGCGTCTGTATTGATTACAGAAAATTAAATACCGCCACCAAGAAAGATCATTTTTCGTTCCTATTTATTGATCAAATTTTGGAGCGACTAGCCAGACAAGATTATTATTGTTTCCTTAATGGATATTCCGACTACAATCAAGTTGCAGGAAAAGACCACTTTCACTTGCCCATTCGGAACCTTTGCTTTCCGAAGAATGTCATTCGGATTGTGTAATGCACCCGTGACTTTTCAACGGTGCATGTTAGCAATCTTTTCTGATTGGGTAGGTGATTGCCTGAAGGCTTTATGGATGATTTTTCCATTTTTCGATATTCTTTTGATTACTGTCTCTGGAATTTAAAAAGAACTCTCCAAAAATGTATTGAGGTTAACCTGACTCTCTATTGGGAGAAGAGCCATTTCATGGTTCGTGAAGGTATTGTCCTAGGCCACGTTATTTCTGGGAAAGGAATCTCGGTAGACAAAGCTAAAGTTGATACAATCTCCCAACTTCCCCCGCCCAGTTCAGTGAAACAAATAAGATCTTTTCTAGGGCATGTGGGATTCTACCGATGATTCATCAAAGATTTCTCCAGAATTTCCCGACCCTTAAGCTACCTTTTGACTAAAGACCAACCTTTTGATTTTGATCATGATTGCCTAAAGAGTTTTAATTTTTTAAAATAAGCGATTACTAAGGCACCCATTCTGCAAGCTCCCAACTGGGCTCATCCTTTTGAGCTTATGACAGATGCCACAAATTTTACAGTAGGAACTGTCCTAGGGCAACGAATTGATAAGAAACCCATTATGATTTATTACACTAGTAAAACACTTGATGAAACACAACGAAATTATATCACTACTGAAAAAGAACTTGTGATCGTTTTTGCCCTCGAAAAATTTTGTTCATATCTGTTAGGGTCACACATCACCATATACACTGATCACTCAGCCTTGAAAAATTTGTTGAATAAGAAGGATGCAAAACCCCACCTAATTCAATGGATGGATTTTATTATTACAAAAATTTGACTTGGAAATCAAAGATAAAGCGAGTTCGCAAAATGTCGCGGCCGATCACCTTTCAAGACTTAACACCGGTGATGTTTTGACCCAAACAGCTATTTTTCCGGATGAAATGCTCCTAACATTAAAATCCCTCCCTTGGTATGCTGACCATGCAAATTATCTCGCCACTGGACGATTCCCCTCTACCTGGTCTAAACACAAGAGGGATAAGTTCTTTGTCGAGATTAAATATTACTTTTGGGAGAACCCCGATCTGTTCTGTATCTGTGTTGACCAAGTTAATAGGCGGTGCATTCCCAATTTAGAAACACATGATATTCTGAACCACTACACTCAATGGCTTGCGACAAACATTTTTCGGGAAAGAAAACGGAGGCCAAGCTGTTAAATGTCGGATTTTATTGGCCAAGCATACACAAAGATGCTCATGAATTTTCTCGCTCTTGTGTCTGTTGCCAAAGCACCGGCAACATGAACCCTACGGATATGATGCCCCTTAGCTCATTTTTGGAAGTTGAAATTTTTGATGTATGGAGCATCAATTTCATGGGACCGTTTATCACCTCTTTTGGGTACAAGTACATTTTAGTCGTTGACTATGTTTCGAAATTGATCGAAGTGGTACTCACACGCACTAATGACCACCGAATCATCGTGGATTTTATAAAGAAAATATTTTTTCGCATTTTGGTGTGCCTAAGGCCATTATTAGTGACGGAGGCTCACATTTCACGCATTCTCAGTTCCGTCAACTTCTTGTTAAATACAGGTGCACCATAAAATCTCCACACTATATCACCCTCAAACTAATGGCCAAGCTAAAGTCTCGAACCGAAAGATTAAAAATATTTTGCAAAAGATGGTTAAGCCCGATCGAAAAGATTGGTCGCTAAAACTTGACGATACACTATGAGCTTACCGTATGGCTTTTAAAACCCCCATTGGCATGTCACCTTTTCACCTTATTTTTGACAAGGGATGCCACCTCCCAATTGAGCTAGAACATAGAGCTTATTGGGTGATCAAAGAATTCAATTACAATTTGAATGCAACCGGTAAACACAGGAAATTACAATTATTGAACTCAAAGAACTTCGCAACTTGGCTAATGAAAATGCACACATTTACAAAGACCGAACTAAGAAATTTCATGATAAATTCATCGTTCAGAAAACTTTTGAACCTAAACAATGCATGTGGCTTTTTGATGCGAGGTTACAATTATTTCTTGGTAAATTAAAATCTAAATGGGTTGGACCTTACATTGTAATTCAAACATAACCCCACGGTGCTGTTGAAATTTTGGATCCTAAAAATAACAATATCTTCAAAGTTAACAGCCAATGACTTAAGCCCTATCTTGATCACAACCTAAATGTGCAATCCAACTGTCAAGATCTCCACGACTTACTCGATAATTAGTGACTTCACGCTCGGCTGATTGGCGTAAAGATAGCACTGGATGGAAGGTAACCCATCATTTTTCTCACTTTTCATTTTTACTTTCTTCAGAGGTTTTGCCTATCCTGATTTCAACCGCCTTCACCAAGGTAATTTCTTTTCCCTTCCAATTGCATGAGGCCATGCCACATCTTAAGCATGAGGGGGACATTTTTAAATTTTGACGATCAAATCAAGATTTCAAAAACCCAAAAACAGGCATTTTTCTTGTTTAATTTTCTGCTTGCATACCCTAAAAAAGTAAAAATGTTGAAAACCTTTTTAAGAAATCTTTGAAATCAAGACAGAGGTTGAGAAATCATTCCGAGGCACAATGAGATTTAATCTTTAACAAACTATGGATTAAGAAGCGGATCCAAATATTAGAATTTCTGGGTCTACTTTTAGATTAGATTAACTATCTTTCTTTAAATTCCACCTGACCTCCTGATGATTCGGGTGACTTAATCTTCCTTTGCGACTTGGAAATTACATGGCTCAGCTTTCGACCAAAAACTTCCATCCCTTGCAAAATTCCTGTGTCAAATTTCACACACAGCCAAAACTTAAAAACAATTAGAAAAGATTTACAAAAAAGAACCCCTTGTTTAATCTCAGCAAAAATCCAAACCAGATCATTAGTTTGAGTTCCCACTTTTGAGAAGGAGGAAAATGCCTCCTTTGATGACGCAATGACAACATGTTACTGCCTCAGTGCTGCTCTATATCTATATTCATATCTTTAGACAGAGCATTAAAGCGTATTTTTGCAGCTCAAGTATCTTAGACAGTGCTCTATCCATAATGTCAGAGCAAAAGCTTGAGTTTACTTGGATTGTGATGGGAACACCATTATGAGCCCTAACTAGCTCATTTTAACCTATAAAAGAGAACAAAATCTCCTACATAACCACGTAAAGGGCCTAATTCAAGGAATAACTATTCTGAGAGGAAAACAAGAAACAAAGGGTAAAACTGTAATTTCACTATTGTAGTACAAAAACAGGATTTCTCAGGAGCTAAACAGAGGTCAAATGGTCTTAAAAAGATAAAAAGTGAGTTGATTCAATCAGAAAAGGATTGATGTGAAATCTGGGAATTAAATGACTTCTTGTAACCCTAAAACAAACCCACTTAATCTAACAAGGTTTGGTTAGGATAAAGTTCACCTAAACCATATAAAATTCATGGAAAAATATCCCCTAGGTTTTAGAACCTTCAATGTGGCCTTTGGATCCTATTTTGACCTAAATAGGGGGTCCTAGTCAAATATTTACCCTAAATTGGGTTTTTGTGTAAAATGCTCAATCAAATGTGGTTAAACCTAAAATCCAACTTCACCATTGGATTCCTTAGATCCAAATTATGTTTATACTAAAATTTTGACCTAAGGGGAGCTCACGTTGACCTACTTTGCAAAACAATCCAACCCAATTACTTTTAGAACCCTAGCTTTCGAAAACCTCGAGGATACCCCCTATCTTCCTCATCATTCTTTGCAATTAGGTCCCTCCGCCATTACAACTGAGGAGTCCTACTCCGGCGAGGATTCAAGAGGGGATTTCTCCCTGATTCCTCAGAGACTCCCTCTCAAATTTGAAAGGGAGATTCTTTGAGGAATTCCCGATCATATGAACGCAATCCCAAGTCCTAATTGTCACCCAATCTCTCATGCGAACGCATGAGAGATTTGGGTATCTCGCACCTTCCTACTCCGGCGAGGATACCTGTGCTTGGAAGCTTGCCCTCTAAGCACAAGGCCCTCTGCCAGAGACTATAAAAGAAGCCCCAGGCTCGGTCGTCCATCCTCAGCTTGGTTTGGTCGGAGACAACCCTCCAATTTCTTCTCCTCCTCCGACCAAACATCCAGCGAGCTCCGGCGACTCCTCCCTCCTCTCGTCGCTCTACCACAATACCAGTGGAAGAGTTGTCTCCGCCTCCTTCGTCCGCATCGTGCCATACCTGCGCACGCGTCTGCATCCTCCTCCTCGTCGTCGTCGCCGTCCCCCTCCATTGGAACCTTCATCTCCGGTGGCGGCAGGTACGCGTCGCCCGCCATCCTCTCTCCATTCATCCTTAAACTAGGTTAGAATACTTCCCCTCTCTCTTCTCTTTATTTTCCCCCTCTCTATTTCTGTTTTCAACCCCTCGACAACCACAGACCACCACCATCGTCTCCACCTCCAGCAGACCATCGGCGAGGTGCCTCCGTCATTCTACGCACCCACACACCTCACCAACTACCACAGAAGCTCCACCACCTTCCACTGATCATTCTCCCCCTCTCCATCGACCGCCACACGCTACACATTCTTCCCCCGATCAAACCCATCACCACGGCCATAGACCGACCTAGGCACACATGCCTAGGCCGCCCCACGCCACGCCACCCATCGAGTCACCTTCGCCGTGTCACGGCGAAGCCCCCTGTGTGATCTAATGAGGCCGCAAGGCCGTTTTTCTTGAGAGCAGGTTTCAACCTCGACCACCATTGGAGCAAACGTGAAGGAGCTTGCAGCTTACTCCAGGCAGCCTCGTTCCAGGTACCCAGGTCCCAAGCGCGCAGTCTCTCTTTGTGATTCCCTCCAGCAATTGGAGTCCTAGGGCACCACAGCTGCAGCAATTAAGTGAGACATCTCCTGCGGACGCGTGTAGAAACGAGTGGGACTTTTAGTCCCACCTCGGAAAGTTTAGAGGAGGCAAAGCGGAATAAATTGAATTTGTGTCAGGGGGTTATCGCCTCCTGACACAGGGTGAGGTCCCCTCGCCCACTCTCGCCTCGTTCGCAATTCACCACTCCACGGACCTGGCTGCATGACCCGATTACCTTGCACTCCTCGCGCATCACCTACACCGGTGCGCCTGGACCCGGGTGCACTAGCCCGATCCGTATACCCAAGAATGGCTCTAGGAGAGCGAGCCTAAGAGAGAAAAGAGAGAGTTCGCAAGGAGAGTAGGGGTAGGTTTTGCACTTGTGTGCAGGGAAAGGAAGAAGGAAGAGGTAGCTGAAGAAGGAAAAGGACCCTGAAGAAAAGGTTAAGGAAGAAGAAGCTAAAGAGGAGCTGCAGAGGATGCTAAGGAATAGGAAGGAGAAGGCACTGTTGCAGAGAAGGCAGAAAGGAGAAAGAAGCCAAGGAAGGAAGAAGACTGCAGAAGAAGCTAAGGAAAGAAGGAAGCAGCTGCAGAGAAGAAGGATGAAGAGAAGGCACGGCTAAGGAAAAAACAAAGCTGAAGCCAAAGGAAGAAAGAAGAGAAAGTCAAGGCAAAAAGGAAGAAGAAATCAGAGAAGGAAAGAAGCCAACGACAAGAAAGAAGTCAGAGAAAGAAGAGAAGTCAGAGAAGGAAAGAAGAACAAAGAAGAGAAGAGAAAGAGAAGAAGCATAAGAAGAAGAGTCAAACCTTTTTAAGACGTCTGATTTTTATAATTAGACGTCCAATCTCTTTTATGCTACATTTTTCATAAACTCCTGATTTATATTTTGATTAGATTTTGAGTAATTTTAAGCGTTCAAATTGCATCTATTATTGAGATTAGTGTATGAACTCCATTTGCTCCATGTGTTCGACCTTGGACTTAAAATTCGAGTAATAAAATTTATTTATTTTCAAGGCGATTTCAACTATACTACGACGCATCATTTATTTTATAAACACGATTTCACCTTGTCAACAGAGTGCCCCTTTACACCACATTGTGTTTTGGGGTTGTAAGCTCTTGAGTGGTGTCATGGACAGTACTATCTCGACGTACTGGCACCAGAGCCCCTTCGAGGTTTGGTAATGAGAATAATAATCCCGACACATGTTATAAGATTAAGCTGAGAATAAATAAGCATCAGGGAAACCAAAAAAAAAATCCAAACAAAAACACGACCCTAAATGTTGGAATTTACAAGCACCGACACAAGATTTTAAAAGATTATGCAAGTTGAGAGACAAATTCGAGAGCCAAAGAAATCTTAACTGCAAAATAATTTCGAGTCACTTGAAGTGATAAGGAGTTAATTTGTGAATTTGTAAAGAATACATTCATCCCGAAGTTTCTAAATTTTGGATCCAAAGACGAATCTCAACGTTTATCTTCAACAAATCCCGTGCTCTTCATAATTTTTATCAACCAAAGCCTCGCAATCTCCTTTTTCTCAAAAGTTAAAAAAAAATTTCCTAAAAATCATTTTTGCAAAAATTAAAGTTTTGCCAAGAGACCAACAAAAGATAAGCATGAGGGTGTGATAAACATCAGTTTATCATCATTCTTATGACATAAAATAGATTTAGCTCTTAGGTTTTTAACTCCACAAATAGATTTTTGTGTTGCATCTAGGCATAACCTAGGATTAGGCATGCATTGCATTCTTTTTATATTTTTAAAATCTTTATTTGAGTGTTAAGGTTAAAAAAATATTCAAACCATTAAAACCCTAGTACTCAAGAAGGAAGAAAGTGAAGGAGAAGTCCAAATCAGCTGAACACTAGCTAGATCCAGCTTACCTCAGCTGGATATCAGCTCACATTGGTTAAGTTTAGCTCCTCCCAACTCCATTCAACTTATCTTAGCTGGATGGTAGCTCAGGGTAGCTCATCTTAGCTCAACCCACCTCAGCCCAGCTCAAATCCAGCTTAACTTAGTTGAGTCTAGCTCATCCTAGCTCCAATCAATTCAGTGGGAGCTCTAGCTAGCTCAGCTTAGTTGACAAGAGTTCATTCCAACTCCAGCTCATTCCAAGTCCAGCTCTACCCAGCTCCACTTAGCTCACAACAGCTAAACTTCCTCCAGCTTAGCTACTACTTGCCTACTTAGTAGCTAACTAGCTCAGGAGTTCTCATCAGAGGCAATTCCAGCTCAACCTAGCTCAACTTCTCAAGCCTAGCTACTAACATAAGAACTAGCTAACTTAGCTAAGTAGTTGAGCACCTCATGAAGACCTCCTCAGCAGGTTCAGCTCTAGTCAGCTTTCCCTTAGCTCCTCTTCTCAAAACCCTAACTCCTTCACCACTATTCTACTAGTTAAGCTAGCTTAGCTAGCTTAGCTAACCTCAAAACCAGTTCCACCTCCATGGCCATCCACCAACTACCTAAACCCTAACCTAACTCCACATTAACTCCACTCCAAAGTCCACCACCTGAGCAACCTACCTACTCCGCTCTTAGTTGGCACCACCAACCCCCATGTCCCTTCACACCACCACCTCCAAAAGCCACCAGCATTGGTGCCAACTTCCCCTTCTAGAAACCCCTCTTTGGCGCCAAAACGCCCCCCTATCCTAGCCTTACACCTACCCTCCCTTCTAGAATCCCCTTAGGATGGCGCCAAACCATGGCACCTTTCCATGGTTGATGCCAACTTAGGTGCCCCTTAGCCACCCATAACTACCCCCCTTACACCCATTCACATGACGCCAAACCTCCTTAACCCTAGGATCCCTAACTACCCACCTAGAACAAATCCTAACCATCCCTTTTGGCGCCATTTATTAAACCCAAAGATGGCACCAACTCTAGCCTAACCAACCTTAACCATACACCTACAAACCCTTCCACTTGGCGCCAACCATCCATGACCATAGATCTCACAACCACCCTTCTAATAACCCATCCTAACCATCCATGCCACTCCACGCCCACCCTCTTTAACCCTACCTAAATTGGCGCCAACCCCATCCAGCCACACCTAGAGTTGGCGCCATCTCTCCCTCCACATCCCTACATATGTCACCAACCTATCCAAGCCCTCCATTCATTAACCACCACCCTAACTCTTCACCCTAACCCTACATCACCTTCCATGCCACTTAACCATAGAAAGTTTAAAGATAGCATCAACTTTAGCTTTGTTAACTTTGATTCCTCATTCAAAGATTACATGACCCAAGACAATGCCTTCTTGTGTCATGAAATGACCCTTTTCCCAGCTAAGGACCAGTCTTGTTTTGATGCATCTTTTAAGGATTGTTTCAAGATTAGCCAGGCAAGAATCAAACGATTCTCCGAAAATAGAGAAATCGTTCATGAAGATTTCCATAAACTCTCCCACCATGTCAGAGAATATAGCTAGCATACACCGAATGAGTTGAAAAGTCACGGGTGCACTGCATAAGCCGAATGGCATCCTACAGAAAGCAAAGGTTCCGTAGAGACAGGTGAAAGTCATTTTCTCCTGATCCTCGGGATGGATAGGGATGTGATTGTATCTCAAGTAATCGTCTAGGAAACAAAAGTACTTCTGCCCGACTAACCTTTCCAGGATTTGATCGATAAAGGGCAAAGGGAAATGATCATTTTTCGTGGCTCTGTTCAGCTTCCTGTAATTAATACAAACCCTCCAAGAGGAAGCTGAATGAGTTGTGACAGATTCTCCATTCTCGTTAGCCACAACAGTAATCCCGGCTTTCTTGAGAACAATTTGCACGGGACTTACCCAAAGACTGTCAGAGATCGGATAAATGATTCTTGCATCAAGCCACTTGATAATTTCCTTCTTGACCACTTCTCGCATATTAGGATTTAATCTCCTCTGCATTTGGCGAGAAAGGTGGGATCCATCTTTCAAGAATATTCTATGATTACAGTAAGATGACTCGATCCCTCTAAGGTTATGAATGATCCAACCAATTGCCTCCTTGTGTTCCTTTAAGACCTTGATCAGTTTAATCTCTTGCTCCGTAGTTAATCTAGCACTGATAATCACAAGGAGCATCTTTTATGGTCCCAAAAATTGATATTTCAGACTCTCAGGCAATGGTTTCAATTCGAACTGGGGCGGGTTTAGGATTGAAGGTAAGGATGATGCTGAAAAAGATTCATCAAGAGGAAGAGGTTGAAAATGAACAAAATCAATAACCTCTTTAGAATGTAACCGGTTTGCCACAGAGGGTTGCGGGTCAAATCCATCACAACAGGAGGAACTTTTGATTGCAGAAACCACCATACATGTTTCAATGTTCAAATTGTCTTCCTCAAGTTCCTCTATAAATCCACAATCCTCGAATTTGTTAATCACTTTAAAAACATCCAATTTCAATTTCTAATCCCCAAAGGCGATTTCCATGCTACCGCTCTCACAATTGATATTGGCCTTAGCGGTAGCCAGGAATGGACACCTCAGAATGATGGGCATGTCCCTTAAATTTTCAGGTACATCCATGTCAAGCACAAGGAAATCTACAACAAAATAGAAATCCTTAACCTTGACAATAACATCTTCAATAACGCCTCGTGGATTTGTGAACAAACAATCCGCTAACTGCAGCGTTACTAAAGTCGGCCGAAGTTCACCTAATCCGAACTTTTCATAAAGCGAAGTCACTATTAGGTTAATAAATGCACCTAGATCCAGAAGTGCTCTATCAAAGGTGTAATCTCTGATGACACAAGAAATCAAATGAGCACCTGATCTCTTTTTTTCTGAGGAATGTGACATAGGATAACAGAACTAGCCTGCTCGGAGAGTACCACCTTCCTCGAAACAGATTTCCTCGACTTATACTTCTGTGTCAATAAATCATTTAAAAATTTAGCGTAAGCCGGTATGTGTTTGATAGCATCGAGGAGTGTGATATTGATCTCGACATTCTTGAATATATTCAAGAGCTCCTCGTTACTACCAACATGCTTCTTCTTCTTAAGTTTAATCAAAGCCTCAGGAAAAGGAACATGAGTGGAATCAAGTTCCTGAGCCTTGATTTCCTCTTCAAAGTTCTCCTTTCTCTCCTCAAGCTCTCCAGAATTTCATAAATCAGAACAGTGTGGTTGTGAATCCTGAGTTTGTTTTCCACTCCTCAAGGTAAAAGAATTAATAGATGCATATGGGTTTGGGTCTTGGGGAGGGTTAGGAAAGATTGGAGGGGCTTCGTTAGCCAAAAACCTTTGATTTGAAGAAGTAGAAGAGGAAGGACCTTGCTCAACCACCTAAGCATGTACGTGCGGGTCCCTCTGATTCTCATACCCTTAAGCTTGATTGCTCGGATTCTGGATATTATGCTGGTTGGGTACGTGTTGAGATGGCAGAGATTTGGGTTGACGAGAATTAGCAATGAACTCGATTTGCAAGTTGTCCAGCAAGATTTTCATTTGCTGCATGAGCTGGAGCATAGATCCTTGCATTTTTACCATATGTCGATTCAAATCAGTCTGCCCTACTGGTTGACAGGCATTCCAAGCTGGTTAATTGACCTAATTCGGGGGCAACTGAGTGTAAACATGACCCTGACTCATTTGTCTTTGCAGAGCATAGTTGCTGGGTCGAAATTGAGTCTGCTGCCCCAGGTTTTTCCAGGAGAAGTTAGAATGGTTCCTCCAACCTGAATTATAAGTAATGGAGTAAGGATTGGACCAAACGTTCTCCTGTACAGCATAGACATCCTCATAGGGTGAGGATGGAGAGAAAGAAAGGGAGGGATCAGAGAAACTGGGATCAAAGGCCCCAGTTTGGAACCCGTGGGGTTCCGAATAATGTTGGCTCACAGGTTGAGCCGCATCACGTTGATTCACGAACTCCCATCCAGAAGGAGCTCGCAATGAATGGAATCCCAAATTCTGGGATTGAGTGGATCGAGAATTGTTCATTGAGTTTCCAGCCATCCACTCCTCCATCCTTTTAGTAACCAAGTTCACCTTACCTAGTTTATTACAAATCAATTCTATATCGAATGAATGAGAGTCGTGGACTTCATTAACATTCGATCTGGGTTGTTGGGACCAGTTAAAAGTATCCATGGAGGCATGATTGATTGAATTTTCACTCATCTCCTCAAACAAATCGTGCGCGTTATCTGCGTCTTTGTTGAGGAAATTGCCTCCACAAGAAGTGTCCACATGATTTCTGAGTTGCTCAGTCAACCTGTGGTAGAAGATCTGCACAAGCTGCCATTTCGGTACCTCGTGATGTGGACACCTCCGCAATAAGTCCTAGAATCGCTCGCAGGCAACATAAAACTGCTCCCCCGGCCGCTGGGTGAAGGTAGTAATCGCCCGTCTCAAAGCATTGGTACGTCCGACAGGGAAGAATTTCTTCAAGAAAGCCAATTTCAAATCATTCCATATTACAATTGGCCTTCCTATGATCTTGTACCAATGAGTGACTTTATCCCTAAGAGAGTAGGGAAAAAGCCTCATAATCATCTGCTCTTCATTCACGTTTCGTGCCTTGGTGGTTTGGACCAAAGTGGTCAGTCTTTCAAATGCTGAAACGGGTCTTCAGAGCCAAGCCCATGAAAGTGTTTGATCAGGCTTAATACCTAGGGCTTGATTTCTACATCTCCAGCATGAATCTGAACACCGAGACGTTCCCCGTAATTTGAAGGATCATAAAAATCTTTCAAGGGCTGAGCACCCTACATTCTCTGGAACCATTCTTGCATTATCTGCATTTGTTCCAGCTACCTTTGAAATACCTCCTGTGGATTCTAAGGCAGAGGAGGTTGTTGATCGACCATGGGATCAATTTTGCCAAAATCCAATCTACGCCCCCAAGAATACTCTAGTGGTCCTTCCAATCAGGGATTCAATGACCTCCTTCCCAACATAAACTAGGAAGAGGTCGAAAGGACTGGGGATAAGATCCCTGCAGCACAACAAAACAAGCATGTCCTTAAGTGGGGTAGCCTAAGGATCTATAGACTCTCAAAAGCCGTCTTAAGATTATAAACAATTTACTCTACTTGTGTACAATCAATCCAACCCATTAGAAGGAGAGATTGGGAAGAAGGTTCTTCCTTCGGCTTGCACCTCCAGTTCCTAATGTATCCCCTGTCTTAAGATTATAAACGATTTACTCTACTCTAGTGTCTCTTTCCGTATTAATTCACCCATATTCAAAAACCCTAAAAATTACATATTTCAAAACCCTAAAAAAAGAAGTTGACTTCCAAGGGTCAAGCAAGAAATTTAATTTAAAGCTTTCCTACCTCTCTTAGGATGACTCGAATACTTTCCCAAGTAGTTGAAGTTTACAAATCCAAAAGCGATCCAAATTACATGTTACAACGATTTAAATTACTACTTTTTCAAAGCATGCTTTTTAGCCATCACTTTCAAGATATATTTAAAGATAAGATCCAAATATCAATAAAATGATAAACTTAAGAACGACATTCATCTCTCTCAACATCAACATTCTTTCTTCAAAGGTATGATTCTTTATTACATAGATTATTTTTTATTTATATATTTATCTATACGAAAATGGTTGATTTTTTTTTTATAATTTTAAGTCAAATCTCAATTTTTCTTTATTTTGATTAGTATGGATATCTCAAACAAGAATGACTAGATTTTGAAGATTTTATGAGGGAGTCGATGCCCAAATGTCGTGCTCCACGGAAAAATCTCTTTCAAGTTTCAAGTATTACATTTTTTCTTTATTATATGTAATATTTAGTTCTTTTCACTATTTTCTTTATGTGGATCAGCATGGTTTACTTTGTTTCAATTGTTCTTTTGTGACAAATGCTCATATTGCAACATTTTTAGTACTTTGTGTATGGCTTCACTTGTTCGAGCACATTTTCATCTATACTACAATTACTAATTACTTCAATCCCCTTTGTATATATTAACTACAAATGTTCATATTACAAAATTTTTACAATTTTGTCTCATGTCTCACATGCAGTACATAGACTACAACAAAAATAAACTTTAGTGACAAAAATCATGTCTCTAGAAATAACTATTTTGTTGCTAAAATATTTTTCTGACAATTAAAAAAATTGTCACTCCATTGTCTCTAAAACTCTACAACAAATTTTATTGTCACTATATTAACAATTACAGTATCAAATATAGATGTCTCTAAATTGTCACTATAGAAGCCTACAAAGACAAATATAATCATCACAATTTTTATCTCTAAAATCTACCTATAACTACAAAAAATACATCAATAAAATATTAGAACATAACGATAGTGTCAGATATAGTTGTTGCCAATGGAAGACTCAGAGTCAAAATGAAGTAGCATAATTGTCATTGAACCCTTAATAATCACTCTACGATCACATATAGCAACAATTGGAAATGTTACCGATTTACCCCTTGATGAGTCGATTTTCACTTTTGTTAAAATTTTAAACATAAAATGACGTGTCATTAAGCTTTTGTGGTATAAAATCGACTATTAAAACATTTAATATTTTTAACCACGAGGATTAGGTCGTATCCACATGGAGGCAATGACCTATTAAAACTCGTTATTATGAAAATCCAAGATTCACTATTTGTTTCCCTCAAAAATCAAGTTAAAAATCCCTTTTAAATAAACAATCAATGACAACATATGCTGGAATAGTATTTATGCAGAACAAGAGGATATACTCATAAAATCCACGAAATAAAATATTGATATCTTAAAATCGAAATCCCAACAATCGCATTCAAATGTAATTTTTAATTTGGCATGAAACAAAGCATTTGCTCACGGCGGCTCATGCGCCAGGGAGGATCCACAATTGCCCTGCCGTGTTCAGAAGTGGTCAAGGATGTGAAGAGAAATCCGATAGCGGTCGTGGCTCGACAAACAGCAGCCAGATCTCTTGTCGGCGACGAGGGGGAGCCGACAGTGGTGGGTGCAGTTGGCAATCGTGTAGGTGGTCGACGGCGACTTTCGTGGACGTGGGTGGCTTCGTGAGAGCAATGCGAGTTCAACGACGTCGATGGAGCAAAGATTGGAGGTCCATGGAGCCAACTGTGTAGAGGAAGGTAGTGTCAGTGATGGGTTCCGTTCATGGAAGACGATGAACAGTGCGCAAGGGTGGTATCTCCCTGTCGATGGCCTAGCTGTGCGTGCATGGGCGTGCACACGCATGGGGTGCACAAGGACGCGATGGCTGGGAAGCACAAGTGCGTGCACAAGGTTGTGCGCAAGGAGTCGGTGGCGTGCGGTGCGGTTGTTGGGTTTTTTCAGAAGTTGTAGGGGCAAAAGGAGAGGAAGAAGACGGAGAGGATGAAGAAGGTCGACTACTGGTGCACGCAAGTTGAAGCACAGGCGCGTAGTTGCCGTAGGCGCGTGCGGGTTCTGGCCGTGAGTGCAAGGCGAGGTGGCTGGTGGTGCTTGATGAGTGCACGCTGTCACTGTGCGCTCGTCGATGGTGAAGGAAGCAGGGCACACCCCACTCACAATGCAAGCAGGAGACGCACGGTGCAGATGTTTCTTCATGGTCAAGCACGAGCACCCAAAGATGGAGAGCCCGACCCTCTTTTAAACGCCACACCTCTCCCTTTTGTTTCTCCCCCGCCACGCATCTTGACCCGCAACCCAAACAAATCTAAATCATTCGGATGCATTGCAGCTGTTGCGAGAATTCTAGCGATGGTGAATGCAGCTCATTGAAGCGGTGGCTTCTAAGGGGGAAAAGAAGGAAAGAAAGAAAAGAAATAACAAATGGATTATTTACAAAGGTAATCCACAAGAATTTATGTAATGCATACATGTCACCATAATACATATTACCTTCTAAAACTTGTAAATGCAATGTATAAAATATGCATGCAACCATTTTTATGAACTAATTTATTTATAAATTTAAGTATGTTATTTATATGTCGACATTATTTTAATAACTAGGTATTTATGCATACGATTAACCCACAAATATAATCTCATCACCCCTTCTATATTTCTCAACATTGTTTCCATATGTGTTGCAATTGATTGATATAACACAATTTCATTAAACATCATTCTCATTGGAATTTTTTTCGGTCACAAAACATATGGAATATATTTGCCACTTTCATTAAAACTCAAAAATTGTTATATTTAGTGCCCTTCAAGGGGATTTACAAGAATTGCAAAAATACAAAATATCAAAAAAACACAAAACATCTACAATAATAGGTAAAAGTCCAATCATTGGACACTTCTCCATTAGCTTACTAGAAGACACATCTAATTATTATCGAATCTTGGCCTTTAATTATGCATAAGGACCATTCCAACATATCCAAATGACATTGTTGGATGCATGCTTTGCTCTACTATGAGTCCAGAAGTTGACTTTAAGCATCTCGTAAATTCAATTGATACAGCTGCAGATAAATCTACTCGTACATTGAAACTTTAATTAAGGTAAAAATCCAATCGGTGCAATTTTGCCTACCATCATTCACGTGATGGGTCATCAACTCAAAGTAATTTGAACCTCTTTTCCCACGAATAAATGGTCCTAGAGCACATCTGCCATCATATTATGAGCCTCTGTTGCATTTTACTACTTCCTATTGAATTCATTGTTGTTGGTGATGAGCAACATGAACCATCTTGGGGTAAAAAATGTTTAATTAAAGTTCTGACATTGTTTACCTAAGCTTCAATTAACAATAAAAATGGTAAAACATTTTGAAGATAAAACTCAGAAAAGGATGGAAGATCAACCTAGTATGCACTTACGAATACATATGAAGATAAATTTATATGGCAGAAGAATAATAGAGAGCACCAACGAGAACAATACAACCCTTTGTACCAACCTTCTTGTTGGTCAGTTGTTCAACAAAAGTTGGAGGGAGTCATCTAATCTCACTTTAGTCATCTGCATATAGAAAAAAGAATGACCATAAATTTAGAAGGCATGTACCCCAATATCTCCGCTTTGTACTGATAAAGAATTTCCATCAATGTAGCAAGAGCAAACTCAATTTCTTTCACAGTTCCAGAGATATTCTTCTCCATGATCATAGTGAAATTAACAAATTGTACCAAGGGAAATCATTGAATTCATTTTTAGGATTATGAGGTGGTCAAATCATTTAGTATAGGTTTCTATACCGCTATGGAATGTTGTCATCATATTCCTTCATCATGTCCCATGGAATAAGTAATACAACTAAGACAGGATTGTAATTGCTAGAACCTACCCAAAGAAAAAGGAAAAAGAAATAATAAAGAAAACTATCATGCAAGATATCCATATATACCCCTACCCTTTCCCCAATCCTCAAAAATTAATGCCTTCAACTTTAAACAAAAGAATTTGATCAGAGACACATATTGCTTTAATTGGTAAAACAAAGGTGGCTTTGCTACATTTTGCAAGAACTAATACAATAAGAGATAAGGTTCATTATCTAAAATGATTATAGCGACACTCATATGACAACCTCACCTAAAATAAGTCAATGGCTGAAGTGTTGTTAATATGGATTAGATAGGAAGAGCCAACACTTATTGGAGAAATGAATATATGTTAAAAAAGGCTTACCAAGAATTGCTTTTCTTTTACTTTTCTAAAAATGTCAAAACAATGGGGAAAGACCCTTATCATATTAGAACTGCAAATACAAGGTAACATGAAGCAAAATAATTCCTAGCACTAGTTCATCTATCCCAAAAAGGTGATCATTGTAGAAATAAAGCCCGATATTTAGGATACATGTATCATTTAATTCATCCACCCCCTAACTAACAAGATTATATGTACACAAGACACCCACCAAGAAGACACAACAAAACAGGCCAAATTCATACTCATTCGATTACAGTTTCTAAGTTTCTAAGACTTAAAAACAATAAGGATCACAAGCGACAATCATGTTCACATTGCTTCCAGACTCAAAGATCAACCATACATGCACATGTTTATTTCAATTACCAGAAACATGGTGCATGTCGCAAGCCACCACACAGATTTCTTATCTGCTGCTTTAGTGTGCTTCATATTGAACAATGTCCAAACATCAACAATTGCTCTCCTAGAATGCAATGTTGAATTTGTTAATGTACTTTCGTCGAGTTTAGAAAATATGTCATAATATAGAGAGGAAGGTGAATCAACACTTAAAATTTATAATCTCAAATGTGAGTCTAAGATAGTCCTAGGAAGCAAATACTTTGCAATTAAAACTACTAATCAATTGAATATAATAAGGCACAAAGAGCTTCATATAAAAAGAAATATAGCACTCAGTGAATATTACTATCAAACTCAAAAATAAATAAAAGTGTTTGAGGTAAAAAAATGCGTTTTCCAACTAAACCAAAGCCTCAACACTTATAATTTTCTCAGCTAAAGAAGAGCCTTCACAAAGCCGAGCACAATTCAAATGCCTAAGCCAAAAATTGGCCCAATTCTCAGCACAAAGGATCCTCTTCAAAGCAAGCCACAACCAGACCAAACCTCAGCCCCAAACCCGATTAGAAATCCAACCCAAGATCGATTCGCACCTGCGTGTGCGGGCATGTGTGCATGTGAGTGGATGGGGACTTGACCTCCTGAAGCTTGGGCGACCAAGTAATGCACCAAGTTCCTTTTATGCACGATCTCTAGCTCTATCCCGAACGAGGTGGGACTAAGTTCCCCCTCTCCTTCATCTTCAACCGCATGGATGATGCAGGTGCCAATTGACGCAAAATGGTCGTTGGATCTTTAATCCAACAGCCCAAATGTGGTCTCCAGGTGATTCCACACGAAGAGGAGGTGGTGACCTTGTTGATTGTTCGTTGGAGGACGTCTCTCGATGCTGGAGAAGATGGGTTCACCGGCGAAGTACCTGCAAGTAGAAGCACGGCCTCACAGCCCAAATCAGGCACACGATAACCACCAGCAAGCTACGCCAGTCAAAAGCCCTAAACTAATTGCATGTGGGGGTGAACGGATGACAGTGACGGAGGAGCTTAGAAGAAGCTCCTTCGACAATGATGGTAGGTGATTATGGAGTGGATGTAAGGGGCAAATAGCTTGGGCGAAAGCTTAGTGAGGGTGAGGGGAAGCTTTTGCTAAGGTTAATTGATGTAGACACATCTATTTAGGATAAAATACCAATTTATACATGTTCTTAGGCTTAGATATGCATTCCATACTATAAATATTGCATAGCATGCACCATTCTACATTTAGAATAATGCATAAATTTTAGGTTATCGAACAAATTTTGGGGAGAGCTTGATATGATAATTCAAGGAATCCCACAGACAGAAATGATTTGCTTGGGTGGAGATTTAAATGGGCATGTGGGAAAAGATGCTTTAGAGTATGCAGGAGTGCATGAAAATCATGATTTTGGTGTTAGGAATGAAGAAGGGAAGACGTTCCTTGATTTTAATATGGCTTATGATCTTTTCATAGCAAATACTTTCTTCAAAAAACGAGAAGAGCATTTGATTACCTATAAAAGTGGCTTAACGAGAACGCAGATCGATTACTTTGCTTTGAGAAGAAGGGATCGTTTATCTTGTAAGGATTGCAAGATTATTCCAGGGGAAAGTTTAACTGCTCAACATCGTCTTTTGGTGTTGGATGTTTATTTGAAGAAGGCAAAGAAGAGAAAATTAGTGTCTAAGAATTTGAGAATTAAATGGTGGAATCTTAAGAAAGAGCAAGTGAGATTTAAAGAAAAGATGATGCAACAAAAGGCTTGGGATCTTGATGGCAGTGCTGATGAAATGTGGTTAAATATGGCAAACTGTATTAGGAAGGTGACAAAGGAGGTGTTAGGCGTGTCTAAAGGAGGTGTTCCAGGACAAAAGGAGGCTTGGTGGTGGAGTGAGGAAGTGCAGGAAAAGCTTAAAATTAAAAGAGCCTGTTTTAAAGCCTTATATCGAGATAAGACCGATGAAAATATGGAAAACTACAAAAGAGCAAAGAAAGATGCAAAGAAAATTGTTAGTGAAGCAAAAGCAAAAGCTTGGGAGCATTTTTATAAGAAACTTGATTCTAAAGAAGGTGAAAAAAATATTTTCAAGTTAGCTAAAGCAAGAGAGCGGAAAGCAAATAATCTTACGCATGTAAGATGCATCAAGGATGAAGAAGGAAGGGTGCTTATAGCTAGTGAGGATATAAAGACAAGATGGAAAAGATATTTTCATAAGCTATTAAATGAAAAATAAAAAAATGATATCATCTTAGGGGAGTCAGTTAACTCTGAAGAGCATGTGAATCGATCATGCTATCGAAGGATACAAAAGAAAGAAGTAGAGGAGACTCTGAAGATGATAAAAAGGGGTAGGTTATTGGGCCCGATGATATTCCTATAGACGTCTGGAGAATGACGGGAAAACGAGGTATAACTTGGCTCACAAATTTATTTAATACTGTGTGGAGAGGCAAGAAGATGCCAGAGGAATTGAGGAAAAATTTTGTGATACCTTTATACAAGAACAAAGGTGATATACAAGATTGTTCCAACTATAGAGGTATTAAGTTGATGAGTCATACGATGAAACCTTGGGAAAGAATAATTGAAAGAAGGGTGAGGCAAGTCTCTATGGTAACTGAAAATCAATTTGACTTTATGCCAGGCAGGTCTACTATTGAGGCAATACACCTCTTGAGACGTATAATGGAGACATACAAAGTGAAGAAAAAGGATTTACATATGATTTTTATTGATTTGGAGAAGGCCTATGATTCTGTCTCAAGAGATATCTTGTGGAGAATTTTGGAGAAGAGACAAGTGCCAATTTTATATATCAACCTTATTAAGGATATGTACTATGGAGCTATAGCTTGTGTAAAGACTAAGGATGATTTGACAGACTACTTGATATCTCCATTGGTCTGCATCAAGGTTCGACTTTAAGCCCTTATCTTTTTACCTTGGTTATGGATGAGTTGACGAAGCATATCCAAGTTGAGGTGCCTTGGTGTATGTCTTTTGCTGATGACATTGTGTTGGTTGATGAGACAAGAGATGGAGTGAACAGAAAACTTGAGCTTTGGAGAGAAGGCCTGGAAGATAAAGGATTACGCATAAGTAGGACGAAGACTGAGTATATGGAATGTAAGTTTAGTAGTAGAGGGAACAACGAAGGGATTGATGTAAAAATTGAAGAAGAGTGCATTCCAATGAAAGATATTTTTAAGTACTTGGGATCCATTTTCCAACATGATGGTGGAATTGATGGAGATGTTACACATAGAATTAATGCAGGGTGGTTGAAATGGAGGGGTGCTTCTGGTGTTCTCTGTGATAAGAAGGTTCCTTTAAAAGTCAAAGAAAAATACTATCGAGCTGTGGTAAGACCAGCCATGTTGTACGGTTCTGAATGATGGGCTATAAACTATAGGCATGTACAGAAGATGTCTGTGGCAGAAATGAAGATGTTAAGATGGATGTGTGGTCATACAAGAAAGAACCGTATTTCAAATGAATTTATTAGAAACAGGGTTAGGGTAGCACCGATAGAGGATAAAATGAGAGAGGCCCGTCTAAGATGGTTTGGACATTTACAAAGAAGGCCACTAGATGCTCCAGTTAGGAGATGTGAGAAGTTGGAGGCTGAACCCGCTAAGAGGGGGCGAGGAAGACCAAACAAGTGTTGGAAGGAAACTATTAAGTATGACCTCAATTACTTTAATTTAAGTCCTAAAATGGCTGAAAATCGATCTGTGTGGAGGCAAAGAATCCATATAGCCGACCCCACTTAGTGTGGGAAAAAGGCTTGGTTGTTGTTGTTGGTTGTTTAGGTTAATTGCATCCTTTTATGGCCAGGAGAGGAGATTTAATATAGGGCCTCGGATTGATGATCCGACCGTACGGATCTGATCAGGACGACGATAAGCGACCAACGCCTCCGAAATCGCCTTGACCAGAGTCTTGTAACACCATACACAATCCGAGGAAGATCAACGGCCAAGGGACTACATGACGCAATCCGAAGTTTCAAACGACAAATCCGACTGCACAGATGGATTACAGTCGACGATTGTAGCCCAACGGCGTGAAAATCGACTCAATCCAACTTCTGTAGCAGCCCCTACCAAGGAAAGAAGATAAACGACCCAGATTGCTCCACATGGGGGCTATCTAAGCCGCCCATGGGCACGCACGCAGCACCACACGTGCGCAGCAGCACGTAGCAACGTGGAGAGCGCAGCGCGTAGCAACGTGGAGAGTGCAGCGCGGAGCACCTAGCTCCTGCAGGCACGCACTGGGCGCACACGAAACGAGCATGAGTGAGTAGGACATGGGCACGTGAGCGGGATCTTCAGCGACACTTGCAATGGATCTTCAACGACGTTTATAGACGTCACTAATTGTTCATGCATGAAATGCTTCCTTTCCTCCACTATAAAAGAACCCCCACCCCCTCCTATTCTTCTTCATCTCTTCCTTTCGCTCCTTCACCATCTCAAAGGCTCTAGAGAGAGCTTGTTTCAAGCCTAGAATGCTCCTCTAGAGTACAAAATCAAATATTTTTCCCACCTCTCATCCCCCTTCGTGGAGCATCCTGTAGTCGTCCTCTCACCACTTCGAGAAGTAGATCCTCGCTACGACGCTGTCCCATTCCTCCCTCTGACCTCCGACACCGTTCTCCTTCATCCAACTTCTCACCACCTTTGTCCGAGCATCGTCAGAGTGAGTCATCCTCCAAGCGACCATCGAGAGGGACTTTCTCACCTCTATTTATCTTTTACTACTTTCTCGTGTAGTTTTTCGCTTTCGTATCTGTAGTTGTAGCAAACTATTTAAGATATACATTGATGTTCACTATATATCTCTCTCTTTGTCTTATTTTGCAAGTAGATTAGTAGATTTCAACGATGTGATCTCTTACCCTATTAAAATACCCAAAAAATTATAAAAGATAAAAACAACAAAAAAACAAACAAAATCGAAACACAGGTTTCACAAACCAAACGTTCGCCTCCCTGTGTTCGACCTAGGACTCCCTTGGAGATTTGGTATAAATTTTATCTGGTAGCAATTGTTGTGACTACGACAATGGATTCTCCGAAACCCTAACTTTTCACTCGTGAAAACACACATCATTAATTTGTCGAGAGGAAGGCGAGGGAGGTCAGACAGTGAAGGTGGATGAGGTAGTAGTTGTTGGAGTCGGAGAAGATGATAGAGGAGATGGATGGAGCTCCAAAGCTCCAGATAGCTAATTAAGACGATAAGGAAGAGAAGGCCTAACCTAATTTAGGGAGAGGAAGGGGTAGAAGCTCGCCGGTGTTCGCCGAAGAGGAGGAAGAAGACGAAGACGACCTAAGCGAAAGAAGAAGAATTAAGGGCTGAGCGACGAAGAGAACCCCTCTGCCTATTGTACATGGTAGAGGATGATGAAGGGGGACGGCAGGCTCCACTGGTGCATCGTTATGTGGTTGATGTGGAGGATGAAGAGGGAGAATTGGCAATTCGAGCACAAATTTATGCTTGTGAATGCTAGGCCCTTTATATAATGGTGATTCCCTCATCAATTGAGTCAAAAATCGCAAGTTTTGGATTGTGATTTAGTAGACTTTTTAGCTTGAAATCTCGAGCTCACCGGAGCAATCCTGCCCAAAATTGATCTTGAGAAGTCGCTCAATGGATTGGCCATGATCTGATTGATAATCTTGCCAAGTTTGGTGAGATTTGGTTGAGATTCTCAATCAATTCATTGATTGAAACTCGGCAGTGGTGGGTTCTTGGCAACTGCAATCGCGACATTTAGAGGTGAGGATGAAGATGGTGGAAGGACCTATTTGCAAGAAAATTAAAAGTTAGGGGTAATTTTGTAATAAATAGAGGTACATCGGCTAAAATACAAACCAGGTCAAGATGGACTCTGATTGGACTCAAAATTCGGGGTTAACCTAATTTGGACCCAAAGAATCTAATGATGACCTCAAATTTGGGTTTTGACAATGTTTTACTGGGTAATTTATACTGTAGCTCAAGAATGAAGCAATTTTCCACCTAAGTCCTTATTTCTGGTCAAAGTGGGTTCCTTTGGTCAAAGTGAAGGTTCCAAACCTCATAGAATACTTTTCAATGATTTTTAGGAGGTTTAGATTATATTTATTTCCACCAGAACCCATTCAATTGAAGTGAGACTGTAATTAGGATTTTATTATTAAAATAATCTTCAAATAGTAGAAAACCCTAATTCAGTCAGTTTGAGCCCACTCCTTGGGAATTTAAGTTTATTTAACGTTAGATTAGACAATGATTAACCCCACAGTTAATCTACATTCATGATTTCTCATTAAAATAGCACAATTAACTCAATTTCCCATTTTCTTCTCGCATTCATCTTAAAACTGAATTTCACCCTTCCGCTTATTAAGGAGCATTTATTCTTATAATTAGGCTAGTCATGCCAGATGATGGTGTTACCTTCACAATTCTTTGTCCAAGATATTCTACTTTATTCTTAACCTGCTCCTGTTATCTTCCAACATATTACGGGCCGAGGTTTACACTATTAGTTAATGTGACTTTTGCAATAAACCATATGCATGTTAGGACAAAAATACCTTCCTGCTAGTGCACTTCTTGTAGAGAATGCGATAATTGCACTCATGGATTGGATCAAATCCCCCTGCTTCAATGTGTTCTCTATCTCACAATCTCCACAGATGTAGGTGACATGCTCTAGCTATTGATCCATCTCCACCCTGCTGAAGTGCAAAGGGCGATTGATCAATAGATCAACATGATCACCATATTAGAGAGGTGATAATTTAGGATGGGATTCTTTGAATTAGTGAGGAGAGTTGTACTTAAACACAAACAAAGGGAATAGGAGTCTTACCAAGAATATCACAAAGGAGACAATGGAGTTGATTCCTTTCATCTTGCATCGACTGCCACCATCTCACCTCGGGTTAATGATTATCGCTTGATCCCATTGCTTAACTTGAGGTGCTTTACTATAGGAGAGCCCTTCCTCATCCTTTTCTTTTTCTTGAAGACCACAAGATAAAGATTAATCCTAAAGGAGAGAAGGTAAAATAACTCACAATTTTAAACCATAGTACAATGAAACAAGTTTTATCAGTTGCACCTCATGAAGTGGAATTCAATCCTGAGGTGACTCATCTCTAGGGGAAGGGAAGCATGTCCCCCAACGTCATCATCATCCCTTCAACTAGCGCTCCTTCCATTAGTTTCCTCTAGACTATGATAATGGTGACCAACATAAGGGCTTCCATTCTCCTCACTCACGAGGCTGCTGCTTCTATTGTTCCTCCCCCTTTGAGGGCTCTATTTATAGTTAGATCCATCACATTCACTGGAGGCAACCTTGCGTTCCTTGGGTGGTGGTGTTACGACTTGAATTCGGCTCCGTATGGAACCCAGTTGGATCGTATCAAATATCCTAAGACCTAGTCGTCCAACGAGCAATAAACCTGAACATAATATTTTTCACACATGCACCACAGCTAGAAACATAATTAATGACAGAAATGCTATAAGGTAGACTATAACTGGAAACAATACCGCAAGAACATAGCAAAGTTTACACCATTGCCATCATAAACATGATAGAAAAGCAGAAGTAGAAACCAATAGTTCCAAAATAGATACTCACGACAACAGAAGGAAAAACAAGCTACCGAAGAATGAAAATAGGAAAAGCTAAGGCTGGGCTCGGTTTGGCCCAACTCCCTCTACAGTTGGTGAAGCTAGCTGCTCACTCCCATTGCCTGAGTACAAGTGGTAGACATCAACAAAAGCTGAGTAAAGTGGCAAGTGTACATTCAACTAACACAGTTTAACTAAATAGAAAAGCAGAAAACATTAAACATTTAAAACATTTTCATGTTTTATTTTCATTTCTAGGTACCAATTGTTTTGTGATTTCGATTCTTCTAGCAAAGGGTCCCATTATCTCTTGGTTCACATGTTCCCTAACGAAACGATCTTGCTGTAGTTTTCCCGCAATGCAGAATGTGCACGTGTTGCTCTCCTGATCGAGAGAATACTCTGCATTTGTCCTACACCCGATCTACCACCCCGAGGTCAATAGTCACGACGTAGCGGTGACTACGGCACGCACGATAAACACAGTGGGGGCTACCCCTCACTGGCACGTGGTCATTCATTTTCATTAATGGGTACGCTCTAAATCGTACAACATAGAATAAAACAGGGGTCGCGCCCCTCACAAGTCTGTGTACCCTCGCCCGACTATCTCGGTTGGCCCGTGGACCTAACAGGAATCAGTGTAGAAAGGTCATTCCTACCCTGGGTCCCAACCCGAGGGAAGGCTAGCTCTCTCCCTACACAAAGGGATGATTGGTTCTCCTCGGTGCGTGCATACCCGAGGGCCAGCTTACTCCCTATGCAAAGGGATGGTTGGCTCTCCTCGGTACATGCATACCCGAGGGCCAACTCACTCCCACAATTGAACTCAACGTGACTCGTCTCGACCCCACCATTCCATTTTCATTTCACAATCAAGGATGTCTTTACTTTGCATTAGGGTTTGAGAAAATCCCCTAAATTATTTCTAACAATCTCATTGTCATTAACTTCGTTAATTCACAAGTCGCCATCAGCTAGATTTTTATTAGTATTCAAAAATCCATAAGTTCATACATGCACAATGCGTGTGTAAAAGCATAATTTTACAAAACAAAATTATACATGCACCTGTATATCTAAAAGCACCAACATGCACTTAGAATGTGTACATGCACATACGTAATTAGACACACCAACAAACATTCTGAATTCTATGCATGTATAGTTACCTACATATACAATTACATACATACGTAATACATGTATACACCATCACCCTTAATTATATATATATATATATATATATATATATATATATATATTTCAAAATGTCCTGGTGAAGTACTTTGAATCTGAGAATTATACACCTTACTGTTGAGAAAGAGATTAAGTTTCTTGCAGACATTTCATCATGAATCATATACCGAAAGTAACATCATTTACGTAACTGGTTGCCAGACACGCACATAACAGAGGGATGACCAGAACTTGTAGTTCTCCGACAAATCTACTACACCAAGACACCTCTACTTCTTCTTTGGCTTTCACCAATCCTTTCCACCATACTATGATGACAATAATAAACTAATAAATCACTTGTATCCTCTTTTATTCCCAAAGTCATCTAAACTTCCAGTTCCCTGGAGTTCCAGGGGATTCCAAAAACACAAAGTCCCCCCACCCACTTACCAATGACGTCAACCAACCAACCCATTTTTCCGTCTTTCCCACTACGTTTCAAGAATCAGGGTCCCAAGTCACAAGGAATCCCAAACTCGCAAAACTCCCAAGTCTACAAACCTCACACTTTTATCCTTAATGTCAGTAATTCCCAAGCTTGCAAAGCTCCCAAATCCACAAAGCTCACTTTCTTCTTTTCTTTTCTTTTTTTTTTTACGTTAACTTTAGCAATACTAGTCAAACCACTAGTTACCACTCCTCACTTCCAAACAAATCAACTCTCGAAGCTCAGTCATCCACCTCCAATTCCCACTAAGCACTAACGGACGTTCCTATAGCTCCCAAAATCAAAACACTGCGTAGAAATAAGCACAAAAGTTTGAATACTTCTGGAAGGAAAAGGTGGGATGCCAAATGCACTCTACCTTGATTCCTTGGCAAAAATGGGGCAGGTCGGGTTTGTCCGTGCCTCTAGTAGGTGTTCCGTGACTCCTCTCGGGGTCCGCGTTGCCCTCGAGCGCCAAACCTGTCATACATCTTGTTGTAGGAACCAATCCCAACCCACGGTGCCTTCTCCCCCTCCTAGCTAACCATGTCCTCGAACCACCTCAAGGCATCCTCCACCTTCCTCTCCCTGAAATAGAACTCAACAAAGAGCTCGTACGTCTCCTCGTCGGGGCTCAACAACTTCCCGGACATTTCATCGAGCAGCCGGTTGGCCTCCCTCTCCTTCCTGTGCCTCAGCAGCACCTCCAGCAGCACGTTGGAGGTGGAGGGGCTCATCTCGAACCTCTTGTTCAGCAAAGACAAGTAGGCCTCCATGGCATCCCTCACCCTCGCACGTTGCCTCGTGCCTTGTGCGCATGCCTCACAACCTGCGACACACCTCTCATTTCGCGTGCATGTCTCGTGCTCCCTGTCGCATTTTGCGTTCTGCGCCAACCTCGCATGGAAAGGAAAAAAAGGAAGAGGGGCATGCGCAGCCTCCTCCTTCCTCTCTCTCACTGGGGTGCGTCGCTTGAGAAGCAGCCGCTAGGGAAGAAAAGAGGGTGGGTTGCGTGCGCCCAAGGCCTGATGGAGAGGGTTTTTATGGGGGATGTTTAGGGTTTTAGGTGGGGTAGGGGCTATTTGTAGTTTTAGGCCCCAAAATAAGTTATAGAAGGGGATCTTTTATGTGGGAATCCTCCAGCCCCCAAACAAAGGGCATATAAATTGTATGATAACCCTTAAGTTCATTTTTTTCTTTTAAACAAAAAAAAAATCAAAGACCACCCGAGTCATTTCAGGTGGCCTCGTGTGCTTGGCCTGCCCCTGCCCTCCTGAGATTAGGGCTATAGCCACCGACCCCATTATGCTCATCATGTGAAGAGCACCTATGGTCGCATGGGCTTCCATTGCAGTTGAGAGGCAACCTACGCCCCCTAAGGTTGAGATGCATCACAGATTGGTCTCTTACTGTAAGTTGGGCCCTCTGACCTCTTCTCATCATGCTCTCTCCTTGTAGGAGGGGCCTTGATCAGCTATAACTATGGCTGCAACAACGGCAACAATGAGGAGTAGGAATTGGATGAAAAGAGATAATCTCATTAGAAACCCTAGGCACTCTTTATATAGAGAGAGACCGTACAGTCAAAAGTGCATAAATATCCCTGAGGGACAAAGACTGTCATAGCACTTACAATAAGAGGAAAAATAAAAAGCTAATATGTACTAACACTCTCCCTCAAGCTGGAGCGTAGATATCTATCATGCTCAGTTTGGACATACAAGAATCAAATGAAGATCTGGCCAAGGGCTTGGTGAAAATATCTGTAGTCTGCTCCTTAGATGCAACCGAAGTGGTATATAGCAGTCCCTTCTAAATAATGTCCCTGGTATAGTGACAATCAACCTCAACATGCTTCGTCCTCTCGTGAAATGCTGGGTTATTAGCAATGAAGGTGGCTACTTTATTATCACATTGCATCTCCATGGGGCTAGAAAACTGCATCTGTAGATCAATAAGCAAGGATCTGATCCTCATCATCTCAGTAGTTGTCTGAGCTATAGCTCTGTACTCTGACTCAACACTGGATCTCGCAACTGTGCCATGTTTCTTACTCCTCCATGTGATCAAATTCACTGCTAAGGTGCAGAACCCAGTAGTGGATTTGCGATCCACATGACATCCAGCATAGTCTGCATCAGAGTAGCCAACCAACGTCATAGAAGACCCCTTAGAGAAGAAAAGACTCTTCCCAGGAGCATTCTTGACATATCTAAGTACCATCAATGCTGCATTCTAATGCTGACATGTTTGCTTGGACATGAACTGACTCAGTCTTCCAACTGCAAAGGAGATATCAGGCCTCATGACAGTGAAATACAACAGCTTGCCCACAAGTTGTCTGTACCGTCTATTATCCACCACCTGTGCAACTTCATCATAGAGTAGCATCTTGGGGTCCATAAGAATATTGGCCTTCTTGGTCCCAAGCATACCAAGCTCCTACAGGATATCTAAAGCATACTTCCTCTATGACATGACCACACTCTTCTTGCTGCGAGCAACCTCAATACCAAGGAAATACCGTAGAACCCCCAAGTCCTTCATGACAAACTGCTCTGCAAGGATGTGCTTAACTTCAACAATGCCCTACTCATCGTCCCCTGTGATAATCAAATCATCAACATAAACAAGAAGTACCATAGTACTTCTCGTAGTCCTCCTGACAAAGAGTGAAAAATCAGTTGTCAATCTCCTGAATCCAGCTGCCTCAACATGTGACAACCTTTGAAACCAGGCTTTGGGACTTCTTTTGAGGCCATATATAACCTTCCATAATTAGCATACACACTCCCCCTAACTCTCAAACCCAGGTGGTTGCTGCATATAGACTTCTTCTTGGAAATCATCATAAAGGAAGGCATTCGTAACATCTAGTAGATGCAAGGACCAATCTAACTGAACTGCCACTACAACTAATACCCGAACTGTGGGAAGCCTAGCAACTGGTGAGAAGGTGTCAAAGAAGTCCACCCCATAAGTCTGGTAAACCCCTTTGCCATGAGGCATGCTTTGTACCTAGCAACACCACTATTAGGATTGAACTTCATAGTAAATACCCACCGGCAGCCAACGAGTGCAGCACCATTAGGAAGTGGAGTTAGCTCCCAAGTTCCACGGCCTCGAAGAGTGACCATCTCATCCTCCATGGCTACCTGCCATTTTGGATCAAGCATAGCCTCACGGTGAGTAACTGGAATCTATGTAGTAGCTAACGCCTGAGTGAATCCAGCAAATCTAAAAGCTAGACTGTCAGTAGCAAGTGCTCCTGCCGTGGGATGAGTGGTACAAGTCTGTGGTTGCTTCAGAATGACTATCGGAAGATCAAGATCATCGCTTAGCACATCACATATCCTATCCTTATAACCATCACATGGCAAACATACGTCAGTATCTAAATGACTCACCTAAGAAGTTGATAATGAAGGCGAGAGTAGAAGTCCCTGATAGGTAGTATGAAGGCGAACATATGTCTAGAGTGGCCCTGTCAAGCGCGGAAAGGGATGCGTAGTAGGAGGTAGTGGTGGTGTAATAGGGACAGGAATCTCAGAAAAGCTCCTAAAGCGAATAGGAGTATATGGCATAGGTGCCATACCACCCTTAGGAGGCATTTAAGCGACAGTCACAGAAAAAGAAAGGTACAACCTCATGAAAGGTAACATCCGCAAAAACATAATGCCGAGAAGTAAACGGATCAAAACAACGATACTCCTTTTGTGTCCGGGTATACCCTAGAAAGACAGACTTAACTGCTCTTAGTGCAAGTTTATCCCAACCCGATCCCAATAAATGGACAAAGGCAACACAACCAAAAGTCCGAAGGGTGACGTAAAATAAGGGGCGATCAGGATACATGACCTAAAAAGGAATCGGTTCATATAACGTAGCATTGAGCATCTGATTAATAAAAAAAACATGCAGTCAAAACAGTTCACCCCAATAAAGAGATGTGACTAAATGATGAATCAATAAAGGACGAGCAACATCAAAAATATAACGATGTTTCCTCTCAGCAACACCATTTTCCCGTGATGTACTAACAATAGGTGATCTTGAAACAAACCTTGAATAAGCGCGACCACGTCTGAGCTTTTTTGGGTTATTCTAGTAGTTTCTTTCTATGTGACCTCGTTCTCCACACTGATAGCAATTATTTTTCCAATCCCCAACTTTGCAATCCCTAGCCCAGTGCCCATCAATGCCACGGTTGAAACATCGGCCTATTCCAGGAGGTAGACCCTTGCCCAAATATTCACAAGAATCACCGAGACCATGTGGTCCTCCTCAAGCAAATTCCATTATTAATCGACACCCTCCAAAATCTCGTGCATCTAAAGCATATCTGGCGTTATCAACATCTCAAGGATCTCTAAATTCAACAAAGGCAAAGTCGTGCTTCATATCCACATCACGTACTCTCCCATATTTGCTGAAAAGATCTTCTAGATCATTGACTCTAGTACAAGATGACAATCGTCGAACATATACACGAGTATTCCGGTACCAATCGTCATATCAAGGCATTTCTGTCGACCAATTCCCGATCGAGATCCGTAGATAGCCTGCTCGAACAATCGATCTGAACAAATCTAAGCGGTAGGGAGTAGATCGCTAGTTGCGATGGAAGTCCCCTCACCGCAACCATCGCGGTTGCTGGCCTTGCCCACAAGCCCCTCGAGATGGGGTGTAGTGGGGTATCGTCAGATCTGGATACGACGGTCGGGGATCGGTGTTGAGTGGGGATCAAGTGGGGGCGAGAGAAAAGAGGAAGGGTGGGCAAATGAGGGTGCAAGGAGAGAAGAAGCAGGCTCGGTGAAAAGTGCACAAGGGTTGAAGGGTTGCAAATTTTGAAAAGGGTGGGTTTTTCTCCATCATGAAAAAAATTTTTACTCATAAATTTCTCAAGCCTCTTGGAGTAATTTTATCTTTGATCTTAATTTTATAGTAATACTGCCCTGTATAGTTGTCACTAAAATTAAATATCACTTGAAAAATTATTATAGCGACAATTATTTTTATTTGTTACCAAATTATTCCCAAAAGTGATTAATATTTTGTTAGTAAAGGAACCTGACACTTGACAAATTAATATGATGACAAATATTATGCCTATGTTGCTAAATCTAAAATAATAGCAACAAAATTATTATTTATCACCATGCATATCGTCACTAATGATCAATTTTATTATAGTGATTCGCACTTATACTACAATTATGTATGTTAATTGATCTTGTATTATAAATGTTTGAATTCTAAGTATCAATACAATCACATATGTATTACATTTCCTTAATTTCAATTCTGTGCAATTTACAACTTTCTTTCGTGTTTCTAATGTCTTAGTACAATCAAACCTATATTACAATTTATTAGTTTATTTTACTTTTGTATTACAAATTTTTGCAAGTTTGTCTCATATTTGACATATCTTAGTACAATCACACACTTGTGTTACAATTATTTTAGATTCATTCCCTTCTATTACAAATGCTTGCATTACAAATTTTTGCAAGTTTGTTTAGTGTTTTGCATGCCTAGTACAATCAAACTCGTATTACGATTCCGTTAATTTCATTCGATTTTTGTATTACGAATGTTCACATTACTAATTTGTATTACAAAGATATTGACCAACCCAATACACATTCCTATGTAATATAAAACTTTTGTTTTTATCCATCCATTATCTTTGTAATACAATGATAACTTGTTATCGATATAGTCGTTGTATTAATACAACGATGTTCCTTTTGTGATACAAACATGACATACTATATTCATGTTTCATTTATTTCAGTTGTAGATAGTGGTGAATCATCATCTAAATATGCAATGAGAGAATCATCATCTAAAATTCCTATGAACTTTAAATGTCACCAAGCTACAAATTTTTGTATCTCTTTTTCTTTGTGTTTGTTTATCATTATGTTTTATTATGCAGCACAACCACTATATTATTTTAACTAATTTTCTTTGTTTCATCCTTGCAAACCTTAGTAACTCTCAAAATGAAACACCAATCTAGTATGTACATTTTACATCTCTTTATGAGGATGATTTTGATCACCTTGAAGTTGGTATGTACTTTGACTCTATTCATTAAACAAAGATTTTCTATGAGATATATGCTATTTTTGGTGGCTTTAGTATTTGCAAAAGCAATACCAAGTTTATAATTGACAAGTTGACAAAAGAGAAAGGTTTAGCGTACAAGGACATTGTATGTTATTTGGAAGGTTTCTTGCAGAAGTCAATTGATGTACTTACAGAAAACCCATCACTTTTTTTCAAATTATTTTCCGAATCGCTATCACCTTTAAAGAAGAACATTGATACAGGGTTAAATTGACTATTAAGTTGAACATAGATTCTAACAAATGGGAGGCTAAAAAATTCATAGATGATCATAACCATCCTATATCTTCACCAAGCAAAAAGATATACTTCAAAACCATCAAGAAGATAACAAACCTCACAAAAATGTTACTGCATAGAATGTCTGGTGTGAACATTTCAATTAACAAATAGGCTGCCTTCTTGGCTAAACAAATATCTTTTCTCTCTTTTTTTCATTTCTCCTTCACCATTTTACGTGAGCACCTTTTTTATTTCTTTCTTCGCAACCAACCCATTTGTCTCATTCTCTTTCATTTGACACCAATTTTTGCTAGTATTCCTACAAAATCACGAAATGATGAATAAACATATTAATATTTGATAAACATAAATTAGATGTTATAAACCCATTCTAAGTACATAAATAACTATTAACAAGTAACAAATCTAGGCATAAATTATAAAGTAATGAAAACTCATCACTCATTTCTTGTGGTAGTACTCTATAAACCTCTTTTATACACTTTTCCAATTACACTTGTTCTTAGTTGGCTATGATGGAGATGGCATTAAAGGGAAGATCCATTACCAAAGGCAACTAAGAACTAATAATATTGACTTTAGTCAAAGAACATAACCCAAATGACCCATTCTTTGAGTACTGACCCACTTTTACCTAAAAGACAGGTGAAGGGTGCCAACATGAAGGAGAGCACAAACTGTTGCAATCAACGCATATAGGAAATAAATAAATAAAAACATATGCATTTCTAACGATTTTGTGTAGATGAAAAATATTAAATCCAGCAAGTTAAACATGATTTGGTAAGATGCATAATAAAATAAAAAAAAGAACATGTAATAACACAAATAAATAAAATGAGAAGGGATTAGATTTTACTTCAATTGAAGCACCCATTAAGGACTTCCCTTAGAGAAAGTATTACCCCGCACAATACCGATGTATCAGGGTCTGACGAACTCCTCCCAGGATACGACTATCTACCTCTAAGATTCAGCGCACTACGATCTTGGACGTCCTTGAAAACCACATCAGAAGAATGAAGTCAAGGTAATTTGGTTGATCAACTAAATTCCTGATTGATCTACCAATATAATTGGTTTGATCAATCACAAACTTCTCATAGATCTCTCAATTTCCTTGTACAAGATTGACAAAATTGATTGGAGATTTTTCTACCAATCTCACGTCAAACAAACGCACCAAGAAAGAGAGATAAGAACAAGAGAGGAGAGAAACAGTGAAGAGAGATTTTCTGTTGTTGTTGTGTGTCAAATGAAAGCCCTCTCGTGACCCTTATATATAGCCCACAACCCGACAATTATGGAAATTTTCATTTTATGGAAATACGACAATTGATCGACCAAGTTAGTCCCATTGATCGATCAAACTTGACCTTTTGGTCGACCAAACCAATTGATCTACTAAATTTAACTCATTGATTGATTAAAATAATTGATCGACCAATTTTATCTTTTAATCGACCAATCAAGTCAAAATCATGAGATTAAAAATTCGTAGCAAAAAGAGTCCAAGTTCCAAATTGATTCTCACCCAAGCTCAAGTCGGGCTGGGCCAAGGCTGGGCATGCATGAGAGTGCCTGGTCTCCAACCCACCTCTTACTCTTTGCTACATATAAGTCATGAGAGGTAGAAGCCTTTTACACCCACCAAGAGGTTTGCCTGCTTCTAGTATGGGACTAAAAACCTCTACTAAACCTCACTGATTTCAACATGAATTCCCGTATCACCATATATCAATTGCATCCCGATTGATGCAATTAGACTCTTAAATCTATCACAAAGTTCAATGAAAATCTACTACAACCTTAGTGATTAATGCAAGGAACTATGGTCATTGTCTTTTTGGCTAAGTACAATAAGTTCGTTATAGAGTTATTCCCTTTTCTACCAAAATTCTTAGATTTAATCTAGAAATTTTAGTAACAAAACCGCTATAGATATCAATAAAAGGTTTAAAGGGTTGAGGAATGATTTAGGGTAACTACCAAGTCATTCGAGTGCATTTGAAGTGTAAGAACTTTGCAAATGGCAATTAAATATCTTAATGATGATTTGTAATGTGATTGACTTGTGTCCTTTGAGATTTAAATGCTTTAAGTTGATGAGTTTATCATGCATTATTGTTCTTCCTTGTTGCTTTGCTTTATCCTTCTTTTTATATGGTTTATCATTTATTGTGATATAACCTATTGGAAATTATTCTCTTTAGCTTAATCTCAAATGTAGGTGAACCTCCCAGTCTTAAGCAAAAGGTGGAGAGGAAATGTACAAAAACACATCGTGTGACACATCATGCAATGCACAAATGTGGTGCACTGGTGCAAAATGATTTTACACCGATTCAAAATGGTTCTAGTTGGTTTTACATCAATGTAAAATGATTTTCACTTCTTTGTCTTGCAAAACACGGCAACTTTTGCATTTTGGTACCTGCACCCTTGTAGTGGAGAACAAATTAGTGAGTTGCAAGATATTGATTATCATCCGCTTTCCTTGTAGCAATAGCAATAGTATTAATATCAGCTATTTTCTTTCTATAGTCTTGATTTTATTCATGGTGTATTAAGGTTATCCGAACTTTTTTTTGGGACCTGTGTATAGTTTTTTTTTTTTATTTATGAAGATTGGATTTAGATACTATTTTAGGTTGTTCTATTCTATTTTTGGTTAATTATTTCATTTGATTACAATTGTACTTCGGATGTTTAATTGTTGAACACATGGACAATGTCACATGGAGCTGATACTGCTATTGCCCATAGGTTAATTTTATTATTATTTGTGAAGAGACGCTAAAATAGAAAGGCTCCAAAAGTTGCCTCCACTATCCATTAATTTTGGTGGCTATCTCTTGCACATCATCTCCTAAATAATATACAAGTGGGGACCCAAACCTATTTTCCTTCTGCCAATCACAATACCTTGGTGGGGCTCAAGGTGGAATTTTGACTGTTCTTGGAAGGGTTATTGATGGGAATGTGGGATTTTGATCTTTAAATTTTATTTTCATAGTATACATACGAACACCTATTATTATCATTATGTTAAATTATCTACTAATATGTGGGATTGAAATTACTCGTAAATAAGTGTGTTTTGCATCGGCACGATATATTAGTGTATCTATACAAGTGAGTTACAATTCTCTCTTAACCTCAAAATCAAGGTTTGAGCTACAATGCACATGTATGCTATAAGGTGATACATAATTGAGAGTCAAGTTTGAATTTCTACAAAAATTGTAAGTGGATTGTATTGGCATATCCTATTTTACACTGATACATATGCCCATTGGAAGAGATCAAATTTCCAAATATGGCATGATTTAAAATTAATTTATTTTTAATTTGTTTCTAACAATTATATTTCAAACCTAGGCATATAAAAATCTATAAAAAGGGCCCCTTGTCACCTTTTTATCAAACACAATGCTTAAGTGAAAAATCATAAGCTAAAGAAAAGCTCTTTGTGCTCTCTTATGCTCATAAGCTCTCAATCTTCTTAAAGCACCCACTTTCTTTCTATTGTGATCAAAATTCTAACTTTTAGTAATATAATTCTTAATTTATATATCAAGGGGAGGTTACGAACATGAGCATCAAACATAGTTTAAGACGTCTAGGAAGTGGCCCAGACGTCTGGTATTTAATTTTTTCGGCGTACGGGTTCGCGTGCGCACGCAGACTGAACCCGCCGCCTTCGTTCTGCTCTTTCTCTCCCTCCCTGCAGACGACGCCGCTTCTCTTCTCTCTCTCCCTACGCTGCCCTCAAATAGCGCTCCCCTCACCCTCACTCCATCCGCCTTCATCTTCTCCTTCTCCCTGCAAGCGAGCGAGTGCGGCAGCAGCGGCTGCAGCGGGCATGTGGGAAGCAGTGTTGCGAGAGGAAGAAGAAAGCTCGACCGAGAAGGTGCGAGCTTACCGGGGCAACTAGAGCCGGCCGGTGGGGGAGCAGCGGGCGTGGGGTGTCGCGGAGGAGCTGCTGCAGCTCGGGCAGCAGGCGGACGCGGCGCGGCGCGGCCGTGCGTCGCGGGCGGAGAACGAACCAAGTCCTGATTCTGGGAAAATTTTCCAGAATCAGACGTCTGGACTTACATCCAAACGACGCATAAGACGTCTGGAGGAAGGTCCAGATGTCTGACAGGTATAATATTTTTCTACCTTCTTCTATTTACGTGTGTACGACCATGCAGCCATCCGCCACGTTCTCTGCGCCTCTTCGTGATGAGAGCGGTTGCGTGTGTGTGCAGGTGTTGTTCGGGAGGGCGCGAGGGCTCGCCATCCCACGCGGATCAGACGTCTGGCCACAGTACCAGACGACGGAGAGGACCTCTAGACGTCCGGGGTGACAATCGGATGTCTGCAAACTGACTTCAGATGATTCAGCGAGCTTTTGGACGTCTGAAGGACTGCACAAAACAAGGTATGGCATGATCGACCTTTTAAGACGTCTGGAAGAAGTTCCAGACGTCTGATTTTGGGTAGACTCGTCGTTTTTGACCCGTTTAGGGTTCGTTCGGAGTCCGTTTTCCGCGTTTCAAGTTTCATTCTTCGCAGATTTATTTCCTCTACCTGTTTACAGTAATTGTATATTGTTTTGAGTAGCTCCTTGTCTTTGATCCTTGTAATAGGACCCCGTTCTGTTGCGACTCTAAGGGTTGCGGAGGCACACGGGATTGCCGACCACGCCCCCAGTACTCCCGATTTCGCGGGTAGAGTGGCCCTTTAAATTATTTAACAAAATTTGTACAATTATGAAACAATTGATAGAGTCTAGGGCATTGCATGAACCCTAGGACTGAGGAATTAGATTGAATGGTAGATCCTAGGGTATTGCATGAATCGTAGGACTGGAAAACTAGATTGAATGATAGATCCTAGGATATGGTATGAATCCTAGGACTGGAAAACTAGTTGAATATATACATTGTAGTCTTGGAAAAGTGGAAAGGAAATGATAACTGCCTGTAAATTGGTTAACAGCTGCCTGTTATGAATGAATAAATACGGTTGAGAACATGGATTGTATGGACATAAACCTGGAACAGTGAAACCTAAATTGGCTGAGTTAAAAGAGTTTGAACCCTACGGGGAATTAGGAGTAGAACTCCTGGAAAGTGAATGAAATAGAATTGGGGAAGTGAGCTGGCCCTTGAGTACAGAGTACCAAGGAGAGCAACTATCCCCCTGTTTAGTGCAGAGCGGAGCTAGCCGCCCCAAGGACCCGAGGTTAGGACTGGCCACTTTGTATCGACTTTTGGCCCTCGTGTACACAGTACCGAGGAGAGCTACTAGTGTAGGGAGAGCACTAGCTACCCCACGGGCCCCGGGGTTCTGCTAGCTCTCCTACACCGACTTGTTAGGCCCACTGGGCAAACCAGGGTAGTCAAGCCAGGGTGCGCGGACTGTGGAGGGGCAAGACCCCTATTTGGTTACTGTGGAGGGGCTGGACCCCTGTTACCGAGAGGGCTCTACCCTATACTGGTTCTGTGTTGTGCTTTAGGTGCACTCGTTAACGGAAACGACTGACCGCGTGCCAGTGCGGGGTAGCTACCCGTGCGTTTATCGCGCGTGCCATAGTCACCGTTACGTCTGTCAGCGACCTTGGGGTGGTTGACTGAGGGTAGGACCACCACGGGGGACTCTCCCGGCCAGGAGAGCACCATGTGTTACTTCTACTTTTCGGAAAAGACTGCAATCAAGTTCGTTCCCACGAGGAACATTCAAGATCAAGAGAAGGATCTGAGGAATAAATCAATAGTGAATAAATGGAGAAATATAATGAAAGAAAGTAAAAATATAACAGTTACTGCCCACTCCACTACTTCTTCTAGCTTTTAGTTGCCACTCTATTCAGCGTTTCACTGACGTGTCACCCTTGTTACCTTTTCAGGATCATGTGTTGAGCAGCTAGAGTCAGCGGCTGCGGAGGGCGCTGGGCCTAGTAGAGCCCAGTAGTGTTACCTGTAGTACCTTCTGTACTTTTCTTTCCACTGTAGTGAGTAGTTTTCTATTACTCCCTGTACTCTCTTTATTATAAGCTTCATGTTTATGTATATGTTTATTTCTCTACTGTTGTGGTGGTGTATACTGTAGTATTTCTTTTCTCTACTGCTGTATTTTGTTACTGCTTGTTATATACATGTTAAATGTGGTTTATTTTACTGTTCTTTTGGTTACTTTCTCATTGGACGACTGGGTCTTGGGATTAGTCGAGTCGGTCAGATTCTCGTGTTTCGTAGGGATTTGGGAATCGGGTCGTTACAGGGAGGCTCTAAGAATTGTTTCACTCAATTTCTATTATTTGTATTTGAATTTTATTTTTGCTCTACTAAATATCTTATCTGGCATCGATCTCTTCAATTTCTTGCAAAAACTATTATACCTTGGGTTGAAGTAATCTATTAATTACCTCCATTTTTATTAGTGGGTATTGATTCTCTTGGGGTGAAAAAATCAAGTTTCAATATTCTAAATTGGGAGATTTGAGTAGTGGACTGGCCTATGTGTAGGGGATCTATTATATATCAATTGTCTCAATTTGTGTAGTTTATTTTATTACAATTTTTTATTACTACATCATTAAATCCTCTTCTAATGTGTGGTTTAAATCCTACACTTACCATAAACGATGGGTTAGACGATATTAAACCTAAATCAAAGCTTTTCTGGTTCAATGCATGGTATGAGTTCTTAAACCTTGATTTAAGTGAAAAGTGGGAGCATGGCAAATGGTTGCTCTCACTAAAATTTTTTGTACAAAATGTCATGGAAAACATATATTGTTAATAGGTCCTTGGAAATATAAGACAAGACCTCATGTTGTAAAGTTGATTCTTCAAGAGTTGACTTTAGATAGTTAATGAAAAGATACTAAAGTACATTGAAGTCAGTGTTGCTGCTATTCCTTATGTGCAACATTGCTAGTACTCATCACTTGTTATGTTATCGTTGGTTGCTCTCATGAAATTCATAAACTTTACTATTTGCAAACATGTGCATTCCAACATGATTTTTTGGGCTCTGATATCACTATAAGATGGGAGGATGGGTATGTATTTTTTTGGGCTCCGATCATCTTGGTTTCATTCTTTCTTTTGTGTGTCCTTGATGGGTGGGGATCCATCTTCTTATAGAGGAGGCAAACCGTCTTCCCAAGCCATCTTCGCCCAAATCGCCTCCATGATGCGAGAGAGAACATTTCCACAATTGCGTACACTATGTTGATGTGGTTTATCAAATTTGTTTCCCCCTTTTTCAGATTTTTTCTATGATTTTTTTACCACTTCCAACATCTCCCACTTGGTCAAGCAGACCATGCACGAACTTCCATTCATATAATCTTATTATGATATTTTCACTCCCACTATTTGTAAGACGAATCTTTATCTCCATTATTCATTGAAATATTCATTAATCTCGTTCAGTCGATGTGCTTGATAAATTTTTCTGTTGGAACCCCTTTGGCCATAGGGTCAGCAATCATATCTGATGTAGGAATATAACTTACTTTTACTTCTCCTCTTTCCACAATATCACGAATGTAATGATATTGTATTTCAATGTGCTTTCCTTTTGAACTATTAGTGCCATTTTTAATGAGGCTAATCACTACTTGGTTATCACAATTCATTTGAATAGGATTAGATATCAAACCAAGATTTAAGTCAATCAAAAATCTTTTTATCCAAACAACATGGGTAGTTGCTGCACTACAAGCTATGTATTCGGCTTCTTGTGTGTATCTTGCAACACACCCTTACTTCTTACTACCCTAAGTTATAGCACCACCTCCAAAATTAAATAAATGTCCCAAAGTGGACTTCCTATCATCTTTGTCGCCACCAAAATCGACATCTGTATAGCCTAGCACATCCGAATCTTCCACTTGGTATACAACTTTGTGGTGCAATGTTCCCTTTAAGTATTTTAGTATCCTTTTGACAACTTCCCAACGAGTCGGTCTAAGATTACGTTGATATTTGCTAACCAAGCTTACTGTATGTGCAGAGTCTGGTCTAGTGCATAACATAGCATACATTAGGCTTCTGCTTGCTTGGGCATATGGTACTTTCAAAGGTTGTTTCCCTTTTCCGGGACATTGGTTCTTGCTCAATCTTTTCCCATATACATATGGTGTAGGTGTTAGGTTGCAATTTTGCATTCCGAATCATTTTAATACAACATGCATGTATTTTCCCTGATTTATACTCAGTATTCTATCCTTTTGATTTCTAAGGATTTGTATTCCAATAACATAGGATGCCTCACCCATGTCTTTCATTTCAAATTTTGAACTGAGTTCAATCTTTATTTTATTTTAACATGCCAATATCATTTTCAGCAAGTAAAATATCATCCACATGCAAAGATAATATTTTAAACTACTCCCACTTTTTATGAAATATACACAATTGTCAAATCTATTTAAGATAAATCCCATTTTGACAATCACATCATAGAATTTGAGATACCATTGTTTAAAAGATTGTTTTAACACATATATAGATTTATTCAACTTGCACACTTTATCATCTTGTCCCTCCACCCGAAGACCTTCAGGTTGAGACACATATATATCTTCCTGCAAATTTCCATTGAGAAATGTTGTTTTTACATTCATTTGATGTAATTTTAAATCTAGATGTGTTACAATTGCTAATATCATTCTTATAGAGGCAAATTTGGCTACCAGTGAATAAGTTTTTTAAAAATCAATTTCTGATTTTTGTGTGTACCTTTTGGCAACTAAGCATGCTTTAAATTTCTCAACAGTTTCATCAACCCTCATCTTTTTCTTGAATACCCATTTGCATCCTATTACCTTCCTATCACCAGATAAAATCACATAATTCCCAAACATTACTCTTTTTGATAGGATATATTTCATCTTTCATGGCTTTAAGCCATAAATCTTTTTCATGTGACTCGATTACATCATTATATGTTATGGGTTCCATGTGATTTTCCTCTTCTATATCGACTAATAAACATGAAGGCTCACAAGAATACAAATGATAATCATTTATCCATGAGGGTTGAGCCATTATTCTCCTTGTTGCTAACAATAGGCACATTCGGTTGGCTATTCTTATCTAAGCCCATAGGCTCATGTGTATTTTCCATGTTAGGTGAAACATATTGGAGATCACCTATAATTTCCATGAGTTCATTTATCTTTTTCATGTTACACGTATATTCACCTTCATTTTCTTGAGTATCATTGTAATAGTCATCATCAATTACCACTAAAGGATCGTCTTTGTCTTAACTCTCATCTTCCTCTACGTTTTTTAGAAATGTTTTATCCCTATATTCAATTATTCCCTTTTCCTTGTGATAGAATCTATACCCAAAAGAATTTTCACAATAGCCTATGAATCTACATTTCAGTGTCTTAAAGTCCAACTGATTTCTAAGTTGACCAGGAATTAATACATGGGCTATAGAATCTTATTTCCTCAAATGATCTAAATTAGGCTTTCTTCTCGTCCACAATTCATAAGGTATACTTTTGATATATTTGATAGGTATTCTATTTAGAGTATAATTAGATGCAACCAAAGCCTCTCCCCAAAATTCTTTTGGGAGACAAGAATGTGGTAACATGCATCTAACATAATTCATTAACGTTATGTTTTTCCTTTCCGCCACTCCATTTTGTTGTGACGTATAAGACATTGTAGTATGTCTTTTTATTCCACACTCTTCGCAATATAACTCAAATTCCTTTGAATTATATTCTTCACCTCTATCACTCTTTAACACATTAATATTCCTTCCAAGTTGCCTTTTTACTTCGATCTTATATTTCTTAAAATAAAATAAAACTTCACTTTTATGAGATATTAAGTAGACATATGCATACTTGAAATAATCATCTATATCTAATTCCCTACGGGAAGGGGTGAGATATGTGTGATGTAATATAAAATGCAGAATTATGTAAACAATCTCACAAATAGCACAATAACACAATCACACAAGAATTTTTAAGTGAAAACTTAAATCAGGTAAAAATCACCACCTAACTCTTTCGAGTTAGGATTTCCTGATCGACAAAGTCGATCAAATCCACTAACGTACTACCTTAACGAGGGTAGTATAACATCAATACAACCACGCTACTTGAACCCACGAGAAGGATTTTGTCTCACGAAAGAGACGGGAATTCGTAATGCGAATACCCTACACAATTACAAAGATAAATTACAACTCAACCTATAGAGCCACAAAGTGAATGATTAAATCTAGGTACTATAGGTAAGGGAACTTCCCTTTTGTGGGAGTGCGTCGGCGTGACGACGCGAGTGCGTGAACCACGCGGGGGCACCTCATTACTCTCTTAATCGCGAAGGGAAAGCGGGTGCGCAACTGGATTCAAGCTCTCTAGATGTGGAACAAAAGCTTGGAGAGTTATAGCTTCTTCTAAATGATCTTCTACTTCCTTTTGACACAAGAGGTATTCAAGGTGTGTATCTACAAGGCAAGGGTCCTCCTCTATTTATAGAGGACCTAGGAAGGCTTTGGAAGCCCTTAGAAAGCTTCCATAGCCGTTGGGGTTGAACCCAAGGCAAAACAGGCTGTAATCAGAATCAATTATGATTCTGACATGGTCATCAGACATCTGGTCCAGGTATTAGACATCTGGAAAACTTGTTTAAGATGTATAGGAACTAAGTCAGACGTCTGATTATAGGCGGGTTTCCTTCTTGACTTGGTTCAGACCTAAATAGGGTTCTAGTGTATAACCATCAAATGACGTACAGGACGTCTGGCATTAGGTCTGGACATCTGGAAACCTATTGTATTGGGAGAATGGATTCCTAAGATAGGTTAATAGCTAAAAATCTCACAATGGTGATTTTGGGTCAGTCGAGGCAAAACAATCACATATCAGACGTCTGGGGTCCTCTATAAACGTCTAATATAAGCCTAACAGTTATAATCCTCAATGTTTACTTTGGTAGCTAACGTTCCACTAATTGGACATCTGACACAACCATTAGACGTCTTCTAGGACGTCTGAACTAAGGTCTGGATGTCTGATTTCATCAGACAGAACCTACTAAATCTAGCCTAAGTTATTGGACGTCTGAGTCAACAGTCAGACACTTTAAAAGTCATTATCAGACGTCTGATTTTCAGATTAGACGTTTGATTAGGCTAACAGAACCCTATTTTGGTTTTCTAAGTTCTCTATAGAAAACATAAGTATCCTACAGTTGTGCAAGTGTTCCTAAGACTACTTTGAGGGTACTTTGAGGCTCTCTAATATATATCTAGACACAGAATAAAAAGCAAAAGAATTATAAAAGAATACATGAAAAGAGATTCTATCATGTTCTTCTCTTCATGCTTTCGCTCCTCGCGAAGTTCCTTCTCCATCAAGCTCCTCCAATCCACCATGGATGCAAGCTCGAATCCGTCTAAACACGTTTCCATTTACAATTTGACTAGAAAACTAAGACTCAAAAGCAAATGTTAAAAGACACGTGTTTTGTTATCATCAAAATAAACAATTATAATGCACTAACACCAATACTATAAATGTTACGAAAGATTCCTTAATATTGAATGCTTTCATACTAAGTGGACCACATTCATTAGAATGTATTATGCCTAATAGTTCATTTGATCTATGTCTCTTTCCAAATAGTTTTCTAGTCATTTTTCCAACTAAGCAATGTTGATATGAGGATAATTCTACCTTTTTAATATTCGGAAGAAGATTTAATTTCACTATTCGTTCCATTTTAGACTTTCCAAGATGTCCTAATCTAAAATATCACACATCACATTCAGATAAAAGAGACAAAGGGCAATAATCAAAAGAAGCACTAGCATTATTCACTTCATTGTCAATAACAGAAACACAGCAAAGATTATGTTCAGGAACATAGGTGCCCATAGCAAACACCTTTTTGTTTTTTCCTATAAAAACATACTTATTATAAAGACGAACTTGTAAGCCATTTTTATAAGAGCCACGACAAAAAGAAAGTTCTGCCTCATGTCATGTGCATAATGTTGGTGCAAGTGCATCATGATCATTGATTTTGATGATAACAAAACACTTGCATTTTAACATTTGCATTCAGTTTATAGTTTCAGATTAAATGCAAATAGAAGCAAGTATGAGGAGTTCAAGCTCAAATCCGTCAAGGAGCATGGAGTTTGATGGGGGAGCAAAAGTTTCAAGGAGCATAAAGATGGAGAAAGAAGAATAAGATAGATTCACTCTATCTCAATATATTTATTTTTTTCTCTTTATTTCTTTAGAATTGTTGTAAAGGGCCCAAACTATAACACCTTTAGTCTTAGGAACACATACCCTACCTTAGGACACTTAGGCAAAATCAAGAGTTAAATTAGAAAGCCGAAATAAGAATCTGTAACGACCCGGTTCCCGAGTCCCTACGAGACATGAGAACCGGACCGACTCGACTAATCCCAAGACCTAGTCGTCCAACGAGAAAGTAACCAAAAGAGCAGTAAAATAAACCACATTCAACATGAATATAATTAACAGTAAGGAAGTACAGCAGTAAGGAAAGAAACTACTACAGTAGATACCACCACAACAGTAGAACAACATTTATCATATAACAAGAACTGCAGGTAAAGAAAGTACAGCGGAAACAAGAACTACTCACTATAACAGAAACAAAAGAGGTACAAAAGACTGTGGTAAACTCTACTGGACCCTACTCGGCCCAGCGTCCTCTGCAGCCGCTGACCCTGGCTGCTCAACACCTGGTCCTGAAAAAGGTAACGAGTGTAACACGTCAGCAAAACACTGAGTAGAGTGGAAAACTAACTAAAGACAACAGTAGAGTGTACAGTAACTGTTATGTTCTATTACTTCCTTTATTCACATCTTTCAATATTCTCACTATTTCATTTATTTCTCAGATCCTTTACTTGATCTCGAATGTCCTCGTGGGAACGATCTTGATTGCAGTCTTTTCCAAAAGTAGAAGTAGCACGTGGTGCTCTCCTGGCCGGGAGAGTCCCCCGTGGTGATCCTACCCTCAGTCAACCACCCCAAGGTCACTGACAGACGTAACGGTGACTACGGCACGCGCGATAAACGCACAGGTAGCTAGCCCGCATTGGCACGCGGTCAATCGTTTCCGTTAACGGGTGCGCCCAAAGCACAGCACGGAACCAGAGCAGAGCCCTCTCAGTAACAGGGGTCCAACCCCTCCACAGTAACCAAACTGGGGCCTTGCCCCACCACAGTCTGCGCACCCTTGCCTGACTACCCTGGTTTGCCCTAGTGGGCCTAACAAGTCGGTGAAGGAGGCTAGCAGAACCCCGGGGCCCGTGGGGTAGCTAGTACTCTCCTAACACTACTAGCTATCCTCGGTACTACGTACACGAGGGCCAACAAGTCGGTACAGAGTGGCCAGTCCTAACCCCGGGTCCCTGGGGCGGCTAGCTCCGCTCTGCACTAAACAGGGGGACAGTCGCTCTCCTTGGTACTCCGTACTCAAGGGCCAGCTCACTTCCCCAAAACTATTCCATTCACTTTCCAGGAGTTCTACTCCTACTTCCCCGTAGGGTTCCATCCTTTTTACTCAAACATCCAGGTTTCACTTTCCAGTTTCACATTCTTACAATCCATGTTCTCAACCACGTTATCTATTCACAACAGGCAGCTGTTAATTCAATTTACAGGCAGCTTTATGTTCCTTTCCATTTTTCCAAGACTGCAGTATTATACATTCCACTAGTTTTTTCCATCCTAGGATTCATGTCACATCCTAGGATCTAGCATACAACTAGTTTTCCAGCCCTAGGATTCATGCATCACCTAGGAGCTATCATTCCATGCATTTCTCATTCCTAGGATTCATGCAATGTCCTAGATTCTAGTTATGGTTCCATACTTTAACAGATTTTAATAATAAACTTAAGCCACTCTACCAGGTATAACGGGAGTAATGGGGGCGTGATTGGGAATCCCGCGTGCCTCCGCGACTCCCAAGACTGCAACTGAACGAGGTCCTATCACAAGGATCAAACACAAGGAGTGTCTCAAAACAGTGTATAACTATTGTAGACGGGTAGAGGAATTAATTCTGAAAAGAACGCAACTCGAATCGCGGAAAACGGAGCCCGAACGGGCCCTAAACGGGTCGAAAAAGACGATACTGTGCAAAATCAGACGTCCGGAACTTCTTCCAGACGTCTTAAAAAGTGGATCAGAGAATTACCTGTTCAGCGTGGTTTCCCAGACGTCCAGAAGTCTGCGGGAACGTCTGGCCTATCTCCCAGACGTCCGATGGTCACCTCGGACGTCTGGAGGTCACTCAAGCCTTCTGGTACAACTTCCAGACGTCTGATTCGCGAAGGATGGCGAATCAGCGAGCCTGCGCACAGCCAACTCCCTCCCTCAGTACGGTCAGTCGTCAGGAAGGAAGAAGAAAGCGGAATACTAACCTTTGAGACGTCTGTATGAGCTACCAGACGTCGTCCTCGCCGTCTACTTATCAACCCAGACGTCTGATTCTGGAAATTTTTCCAGAATCAGGGCGCGACCCGGACTCTGCTCGCGACGCCGCCCGCGTTGTACCTCGCGCGTCTGCTGCTCAGACCGCAGCAGGTCCCTCTCCGCGTCGTTCCGCACCCCCTGCGCCCTCCGCCGGCCGGCCAAGCCGCTCCGGCGAGCTCGCCCTCTCGGCAGAGCTCCGCCCTCGCACGCCGCACCTCCTCCGCGCTCACTGCAGCCCTCGCGCTCGCTCGCTCTCGCGCACAGGAAGGAGAAGAGGAAGGAGACGGTGGAGACGGGAGGGGAGGCGTGCCCTTTTTAAGGCCGCTGGGAGAGGAGAGAGAAGGATTCGCGGCAGGGGAATCTGCAGCCGCGAAGGGAGGAAAGGTGAATATGCGGTCTGCGCGCGCAGGCGCGCAGACGACTCGCGCGTGTGGAAGATAACGGTTTTTCAGACGTTTGTAAACCATCCCAGACGTCTGGCAAGACGTCTGGATGTAATCCCAGACGTCTTAAAATACGTCCGGGGCACGCGTTCGTAACAGAATCAGACTGCCTTTTTAGACGTCCAATATCAGTCCCAGGTGTTTGATCTTGACTTGTAAGTCATCTGATATTTTGACTAGACATCCAATTACCTAGGCTAGAAAAGCATAGTCTATGACCTTTCCATTCAGATGTCCTGACCTAATTTCGGACGTCCTATTAGATGTTTGACAACCTTGATAAACATCCAATAATAGGACCGTTTGCCTGTCAGTGTAATTTATTTGAGAATTCGCTTAGAAAATATTTTAATATTATTTTTAAATGTTCGTAGAGCTTTCCAGACGTTTAATAAAGAGATGTTAGACCTTGTCAGACCAAATCTAACCGTTGGCTCCTAGGGAATCAATTCCTGCAGAGCACCTTCAATCTCAGACGTCCAGAACCACTATCAAATGTCTAGTCAAATATCTGAGATTGTTACATTAGAACCCTGTTTCGATCTAATGCATTCCAGGGAGAACCCCTTTAGAATTAGACGTTCAATTTTTCACCTAGACATTTTAAGATGACATCCCAAACGTCCGACCTAGAACCCTATTTCCGTCCAACTAAATCAGGAACTCTAACCCTTTGTATCAGACAACCACAAAATTGTCAGACGACTGATAAGACGTCTAACCTAAAAATCAGACGTCTGATTCTGCTGTTAGAGTCATGATGAGCTTGATTTGGTTTGGATTTCGACCAAATCCCTTGAGATTTATTCCCAACGCCTATAATGAGCCTCCTAAGCCTTCTTGAAGCTTCCTAAGACATCTATAAATAGATGAGAGCCCCTCCTTTATTCCATACAACATAGAGATAATTCTTCCCACTATTATAATCATTTTGTATGAGATCAAAAGAAGAAAATTATGGTCTTGCTCTCCAAGCTCTATACTTTACATCCGAGAGCACCGATACTCTGCTGCACACTCACGTCTATCAACTTTCACCTTAAGGGAAGTATTCCTTATCTATAGAAACTTAGGTTAAACTTTGTATTTGGGATTTATAAGTTTTATTGTTCTTGTTTTAATTTTTGGTTGGGTATTCTTATGGCAAATTTCTATCTCCTTCGTGAGACAAAATACTTTTCGTGAAGAAGAAGGGTTTTGAGGTACACTACCCTCGGGTTAAAGTAGTGTGGTTGTAATTGAAGTTGTATTACTTTCGTTTAAGTGATATGTTAGTAGATTTGGTCTACTCAGTAAATCGGGAAATCCTAAGTCAGGAAGACTTAGGTGATGATTTTTATCCTTAAGATTTCCACCTAAAAATCTTTTGTTTTTGTGGTGAATGCTACTTTGTGTGATTGCATTTTATTCATAGTAAATTTCAGTTCACCATTCGCCCCCCCTCTAGTGGAATTTCACATAAAGGATGCCCTTCAGAACCATGATGCTATCTCCAAGATCCAGACAGTAGGTGCCGATACCTTCCACATCTATATAGGTATTGTTGCCCATATAGATGCGTTCTTCACCAGGCTTAAGCTTGGTAAAAGATTCCAGCCCCTTGTTTGTTTTTGCAATGTGTCAGGTTGCGCCATAATCCACCCACTAATCATTGGAGTTGAGTGAAACAATATTGTTGCATTCCACCACCCCAATAAAAACTCTTTTGCTAATGGATTTTTGTTTTGACATCTTGCATTGTTGTTTCCATCCTTATTTGGATAATTTACTCTAAAGTGGCCAAATTGACCACATTGGTGGCAAGAATCTTGTGGTTTGTTTTTCTGGGCATGATTCTGCTTGAATTGCATCCTGTTCGGCTCTACTTTCTTGTTGTGCCCTCTACTGTCATCATACTTGGGCTTTTGAAAAGCTGCATTTGCTTCTTCTAAGTTTAGCTCATGCTTCTTTCGTCTGGCCTTGACTTCTTGTTCCATCTCCAACTGTGCTAGCAACTCAGAAAGTTGAAGTAAAGGAGTTGACCTAAGAGTGGTGGTTACCATATCAAAACTACTTGGCAAACTATTAAGTATAGTTGTTTCTTGTAGTTTTTCCGAAATTGGAGTTATTGCAACTGATAAATCCTTAGCCATGACAATCATGTTATTAACGTGTTCTATGACACTTTGTCCTTTCATTTTGCAAGAGTTGTAACTTTGAAGTGAAGGATAAGCTGTGTGTTTATTTCAGTTGTTTTATCATATTCCTCCTTCAAAGCTTTTCATAATTTATGTGAATGTTAAATATCTCAAAAAATTTTATGAGACTGTCTTCCATGAACATGAGCATAAGGCTGTTTGCTTTTTTATCATTGTTCATCCATTTCTCCCTCTTCTTGACTTTCACCTCAAATGCATTATCGTCAAGTTTCGGAGGGGCATCTTTAATAACATATTTTAGATTATTATAAATTAAGGTATATCGAATTTTCCTGTGGCACATCTTATAGTTAACTTCGTTCAACTTTTCAATTTTAGCCAATTCAGTGGTAATCAATTTGCTAGATGCATGTGATTTGATATATGCAAAATATGATTTAATTTTAAAAAATGTCTAAATGCAATAGGTAATAGGAAGCACTAACATTAATACAAAAGTAAAAGTAAATAAAATACAAATGACTTATTAATAGAGAATGACAAATTAAAGTACTAACGATATATCACAAATACAATATTTTCAAGTGTTTCAAAGCAACCGTGTATGAAAGGTTTAATTATTTATTTATGTAAAATAAATTATTTACCAAAAATATATGATGTGATTAATCAAACAATGAACATCAATATGATTAAAGCAAGTAATAAAGATAATTTAATATGTCTAATAAATTAATGTGGCAATAATTATAAACGTAATCTATAAGAGAAGAAAGGAATAAATTTAATTGAAGTAAGATTTAACATAGATCACCAAAAAATGAACTAATGTAATAAACATCCATGCAAATCTCAAGCAAGCAATAAAGGAAAGGAAATGCAAAAAAAAAAACTACCCATTCACGGCAAAGAGTAAGCTCTTCCATAAAAAAAAATACATCAATTAATTTCATTTAAGATATACCATAGAAGGAGCACAATAATTTCCAAAAATAATAGGTAATTGGTGAATACGTGAGTAACTAAGAGAGAGCAAAAAAAAAAATGTTACTAGTTAACGTGGGAAATCAAAAAAACACCCTGCATCGAGGATAAAATGAAAAGGACCTTTTCTTTTACCTTCCCTAAGGAGGGTGGAGGGTAACACAAACTCTATTAGGGCTTTTGCATTTACGTCAGTGGCTGTGGTGTGGTGAAGGCTAACGTAATTGAGTGGTATGGTAGAGAGGCCTTCACTATCGTGTGAATAGGAGGATTGATGAGGCAAAGCAATAGACGTAGGGATTGGCTTTCTCAGTCGAGCACATTAAGGTGGAGCAATGGGCCTAGTGTAGGAATGTTGGATTGTGCATGATAATGTCGAAACTTGGGAAAGATGGAGATCGCGGTGGTTGTGGAATAATGGTAACAATAGCCAAGAGGCTTTGATACCACCTTAAGAAGGGAGCACAAGTATGTATTTTTTTTGGGTTCCGATCAGCTTGATTTATCTCATTTTTTTTATAATCTTGATGGATAGGGGATCCATTTTCTTATAGAGGAGTTAAACCTCCTTCTCAAACTATCTTCGTCAAAATTAACTTTATGATACAAAGGAAAATATTTTCACGATTACGTATACCATGTTGACATTATTTATCAACTTCATTTTAAGTGATTTATTGATTTCATCTTTCCATTTATTAATTTTTTTGTATGATTTTTTTTTTATTGTCACTTTTAACGGACGTTGGTAGGCTTTGTAGTTGGCTAATCAGTTATCTAAAGTCGAATCTCGCACGACATTACTTTGCATATTATATTTTCATACGTTTTCCCGGGAGCACTCGTTCAAAGTTTTTTCATTATTCTCATCCCTCGAAATACCCACACAAACTTCTGGCGGGCGAAGCGTCATTCTTCCTACTTCCTACCTTCTTTCATTCATCTCCTTGTCCCCTGTTCCTTCGTTAGGGTTGTAAAGCTTCTAATCTGTGCTACTCTCCTTTCCTGTATCCTCCTCTATTCTTGCGGGAAGTGCATGGCGAGCGCGAGGATAACGAAGAGAGTGGTGGAGGAGAACACCATGGCCATACTCGACTCCTCCGGCGTCAGGGACGCCCGTGACATCCTCGACGACAGTTATAACAAATTACGAACCCGCCCTCACCGCTTTGTATTTGCTTGCTTTGTTTGATCACATGACCCTCACCTCACAACTCCGTTACAGAGCTGTGCTTCTTGGAAGCTGTCCGCGCCGCTTGTCTGCTCTCGGACTCCTCCACTGTTCCCACTTGGTACTGCGCGGCCTTCCTACGCTTCTTCAGTTTCCTATCCTTTCCAACGGCTCCTCCAACTTTCTGTTCCTTCGTCCATGGTTCGTCTGATAACTGTCCACTTTCCGCTTGTGCAGGAAGATGTGTAATGCGGTTTTTCAGATATTTTGGGATAAGGAGGCGTCGCTGGAGCTCGTGGTTGCCAGCCATCAGCTCCTCATAGAATTGGATCAAGTCTGTTAGCTTTTAGTTCAGAACAGCGTTAGAGGAGAGTTTTAACTTGATGCGTTTTCGTCTGAGCTATGCAGCGGTATCCGAGGGTGTATGTTGTCAATGCGGGTGAGATGCTGGCTTCTGGTAAAAGATGCTGCGAGGTTGTTGTTCTTAAAGAGGTAGGTAGCGAGGTGTCGTTTTCCATAAGTTGAAGGGCCGTTATGCTTATGGGTGCTGCATTTGCTTGTAAGTTTTTTTTTTTTTTTTTGGGAGGGCGTGGGGAGGTGTTCAAATAATCGGTCACATTGGCTTTGCAGGCTTGGTCCCCATTTAGTCTCTGTTCCAATAATGGACAGAGGGAAGGTGAAGGGAGCTGTTCTAGGAGAGGCCGGTTTCTGGTAGATTCTGCCGTGAGTACATCTTTGCTCTTATTATGATAGAAGCTCTTTAGCACAGGCTACGCACATCAAAACTGCTTTTTCTTTTCTTTTTTCCGTTCTTTTTCCTCTGTCTCTTGATCTTTTTCCCTGAACATCCCTTCTTGGCTTCATGGTTGAAAGAATTTTGTATGGATGGTATTTAAAAAAATATATCGTTAATTACCTTTCTAAAAAATGTAAATCATTATTTAAGGTGAAGATTTGTCTTGAAAATCTGACTTTGGAATTTATCCTTGGCAGAGACCCTATTTTTCTTGAACTACTGTTGAGGTTCGGAATCCTCCGAGGATTTTGTCTTAAAGATCTTGTTTACGTTTGTGGAGTTTCTCACTTACATAAAAAGAATTCTTTCCATAAAGATTGAAAAATCTATGACTTGTATTGAAAGGAGAAAAAAAATCAGACATTAGATCCGAATGCCAAAAAGGACAAGACATTTGCTCACAGTCACATCATAAACATCACAATCAAATTAACAAGAGACCGAAGAAAATTCTTGTGAAAAATGTATTTTAATAAAAAGTAACATTTATATTACAATATATTCTCAAGTTAATATCTATACTTCAAAATTGGGCCTTTCCATTGCATGTCTACAGATAAATATCGGTAAAAAACAAACAAAAGGAACTAGGTTTTTTCTTATCCTTTTATAACTCACAATCAAATTAACAAGAGACCGAAGAAAATTCTTGTGGAAAATGTATTTTAATAAAAAGTAACATTTATATTACAATATATTCTCAAGTTAATATCTATACTTCAAAATTGGGCCTTTCCATTGCATGTCTACAGATAAATATCGGTAAAAAACAAACAAAAGGAACTAGGTTTTTTCTTATCCTTTTATAACTCCTACAGGTCCCTTGTTTTGGTATGTGCTTGATGTAAGATTGTGAATTAATCTCATTAATAAGTGAACTTGTCCTAAATAGAGGGGATTGTGGTGGTGTAAGTGAAATCCATGATGAAACTTGTGTAAGCCCCTTTCCTAAGTCCTCCTCATCTGAGGTGCATCAGGAGTGATCATTTCTGCATTGGTCGTGACAATTGATGGAGTGAGAAAATTTGTCCCACCTACAACATTCAATGATGATGCTCCGTGCAACAATGAAATGGGTTGTTGCTCTTCTTCAGTATGAGACTGTATCTTTGGCTCCTCGTGCACCTCCATCATTGGCTACTCCTGGTGTTGCTTTTGGTGGTGGCTTAGACCATTGGAGGTCGAGGTCAGCGAGGGCTTTGTGAGAGTTGTGATTGAAGGGTGGGTGTGATCGACGGAGGTGGCCTTAGTGATGCATGCACATTTTGCAGGGAGGAGGGTGAAAGTTGTTTGTGCTGGCGAGGATAAGCTCCTGGTGTTGGGGCTCTGCGAGACCAAGAGGGATGAGCTTTGCTTCGCTGAGCTATGGGTGGTCAACAAATGTGTGCGATGGAGGAAGCCTTGCATTCATTACGGCACCTCCAGGGAAAGACCACCCGAAAAGGTGGCTGTTGCCCTGACGATTGAGGGCATCCCTTGGTGTGTGAGGACGGTGGAGGTTGTTAGGATGCTGTCTCCCCCTTCGCGTGCATGCGAGAATGTTTGGGTGTGGGAGTCTTTGATGGTCCACTCGAAGCTTTAGTTGGGCTGAAGGTGGGTGTTGCCGTGTTGGAGAAGGTGGTCTTTCGTCGTGGGGGACACTTGTGGGTGTTCTATTATGCGCGACGAAGCCTCCACCAAAGGGGAGCACCTCTGTCGAAGTTGTGAAGTGCTTGAGAGAAGCCGTGGCGGCGGGGGGAAGAGCTGGCATGGTGGTGCATCGTTGGGTCATTAGGGTTTCGCAACCAAAGTGGAAGTTGAAGGGGCGGGAGGTTGACGTGGAGCCTCCCCCAGGGATTGTGACGCTGAACATGGCTGACACTGCATTGAATGCGGATGATTATGCGACAGTTGCAGTAGGGGTGACACTTTAGGGAGTAGAATCGACAAAGGCCCTTTCGCTTCTTATGGAGGGTTTTGGGGAGTGTGATTAGTATGTCCCTTCAATTGAAGGCAGACGTGGGTCGGGGGGGATCCGAGTGGGAGCAAGTGCAGGTCAGAGGTGGATCCAATTGGAGTCAATGCCAGTTACGTGACTCAAGGGTTGGGGATTTCAACCTGAGTTGAGGTGAAGATGGATATGGAGGGCCCCGCGCCTGAACGTGAGAGTCCCCAACAACTTCGATTGAGATAGAGCTTGTTGCTATGTGGGACTAAGGGAGACCTGTGCATTGAAGGAGGGCGACCAGAGGGGAGTGCTCTAGACCATGTGGTCCGATAGAGATGGCGGTAGGTGGGAGGCCCTGCGACCTTGCCTTTGCTTCGTGAAGTTGAGATGCCTCGTTTGGAGGGGGCCTCATTGTCGAAGGGGGAAAATTGAAATGGTGAAGGGAGGGGTGAGGTCTGTCTTGGTTGATGGCAACCGCGTGTGGTGCGAAGGAGGGGTGGTGGACTTCGCTACTACAAGTGGTGGACGTTTGGAGGTGCGGGTTAGGGCAAAGGTTGGGTGCGGGTGGTGATTGATGGATGCAACAAGAAGGTTGACGATGCTCAGGGGATTGTGATGGAGGCGGTGTTGGCGGAGGCTCCAGTGGTGTAGCACGTGGTAGAGGCGGTTGGCTTCTGCTAGTTTAGGAGGGAGGGATGCGCTATTGTCCAATGACGGGGGTTTTGTTGTGGAACGTAAGAGGTCTCAATGACCCCTTGAGGGGCTACATCAGGCAATGGAAGGCTAACATCGTCCTACTGCAAGAAACAAAGCTGACAACATGTGATGATAGGGTGTGGGGGGAGATCGAAGGTACTTGGATGAAGGATTTCCGGGTGCTAGACGTAGTGGGTTGGGTGGGTGGACAATTGCTAAGATGGCGAGAAGACATTTTCACCTTGGAGGATTGCTTCACAGGTAACCATGTCATATTGGCTAAGGTGGTGAAAAGGAGAGATGGGTCCAAGATGGTGGTCACCAGAATGAATGGGTCGACTGAGGCACAAGCGAGAGATGCGATGTGGGAGGAGCTGGCAGCAATCGCAATGGACAGCCTGGGGACACCGTGGTTGATTGGATGGGATTTCAACACCACCTTGCACTTAGATGCCAGGCCCAATGGATGTGGGAGGTAGGACCTAGGTTCCGGCTAATTTGTGGAGTCCTGGTAGTGCATGGATAGCTTAACATGGTTTCAGTGTCATGCAGATACCCCCATCTTTTCTCTAAGGCCACAAATAAGGAGGCAACTATGGGAGTTGCTGGGATGGTGCTTGGTGCCTTACCTTTTAGGGGGCATTGTTGGAGTAGAGGTGTATGAAGTTTCAGCATCTTTTGCAGGACTTGGAGGGGTAGGAACCTGAAGGAGGGAGAGATGCCTACTGTTGGGATAATGTGGCCTTTTCGGTGAAAAAGGCATTTAGTAGTCTCTTATAAGATCAATTTCTCCCACCATAGTAGGATTCCCCAACCTTTTATAAGCACTGCAAACTGAGAAATTTCCCTCCTCCCAATCATAGGCATCCATTCCATCCTTCGGCTGAAAGCCCTCCAATTCCTATAGCAACCTTTGAACCTCCAAGATCCTGTGATCAAACAAGTTCCTGACGAAAGTGGGGCACTAACATCCATCCCACACATCAGCCACCACAACCTCCCTGTTAATCACCAACATCGAGAGCCTTGGAAATTGATCACATAGCTTCCCATGTCCCAATCATCTAGCCAAAACCTGAAGAGACTCCCAGAGCCAAGCATCGGCGTGAAGAAATGTTGGACCCTGGGGGTCATTGAGGAGAGACCCGCAACAAAGTGTAAGGCGCCCCGAGTAGGGGACATTAGAAGATCCCAACTGAATGAGCCCCCATAGCAGGTCCACATGATCTTTCCCACTAAACACTTTTCATTTCCAAGCAATCTGGCAACCCACTTGGTTAGGAAACTATTGTTTATCCTCTGCACCTCTCTAACTCCCAACCCCCCTTGAGAGGCTTGTAGACCTCCTCCCACACAACCAGCTTCGCTCCCTTTCTGCTTGCCTCACAGTTGGTCCAAAAGGAATTCCTCATCAAGGACTAGCCCTTTTTTTCCATTTGTCTTAGCATCCTTAGCACTGATGCAAATTATGAAGGCATGGCTGCCAGCACCGCTTTGAGAATCACCAACCTTCCCCTTCTAGACAAGAGTTTTGATGCCCATCCTTCCAACTTCCCCCCAATCCTCACCATCAACGGAATCCAATCTCGCACTAAGGCCCTGTTGTCCGTCAAAGGCAACCCCAAGTAGGAAATAGGCAGGGCTCCCCTTTGTGTGCTCAATGTGGCAAAGCAACCAGTGGCCTCGTCTTTCGACATATGAAACGGAACAAAGGTTGACTTCAAGTGGTTTATCTGCAACCTTGAAGCCTCTCCAAATAACTCCAGAAGTATACAGATGCGCCTCACTCTGCCACTATTCCCTCCACAAAGAAGAGTGTGTCATCTGTATATTGTAGCATTGGAATAGCAGCCCCCTCATCCAAAGAGAAACCCTTAATCAAGTTTCCCTCACAAGCTCTAACGGATGCCCATGCTAGTGTATCCCACAACCAAGCTAAAAAGCATGGGTGCCAGCAGGCACCCTTGTCTTACATCCCTCCTTAGTTGTATCCAACCACCTATCGGGTTACCATTGATAAGCATAGAGAAGGAAGTCATCGTAACACATTGCTTCATCCACCTGATCCAGGCTAGCGGGAAACCCCTCTTGATCAAAGACGCCCACAGGAAGGACCAGTGCACCGAGTTGTGCGCCTCCCTAAAATCAACCTTCCATAGAAATGTCGACCTCTTCTTCATCTTCCAAAAGGCGAGGATCTTTGAAGCAGCCACATAACCATCTAGAACGAACGCAATTTGCACCTGGGACACAACACTGCCAATCACCCCCCTTAGCCTGTTGGCTAGGACTTTAGCCACTATCAAATAAACAACGTTGGAGAGGGCAATAGGCCTAAAGTTGTCAATAGCCTCCGCTCCGTCGCTCTTTGGCAATAAGAACATGTAGAACTTGTTGAGTCTATTAAAGCCAAAATTCCCTTATTTGAACTCTGCCAACACCTGCATGACGTCATCTTTAAGCAACATCCAAAACTCATAAAAATGTACTAGGAATCCATTCGTGCCCATGCATCCATCCGCATTCAGGTCCCAGATTGCCTTCCTTACCTCCTTCGTGAAAGGTCGAAGTCAGCCTTTCAGCCTGCTCATCAGTAATAGTAGGCACAGTTGATCGCCTCAATTTCCAACTGTCCTCTCACCTCCTGCTAGTGAACTCCCTGAAAAAATCCGCTATCGTTCTACTCACCGCCTCTCTGCCAATAAACTGCGAGTCACCCACCAGCAATCTATCAATCCAATTCCTCCGCCTCCTACTTGAAACCACCATGTGGAAAAACTGAGTGTTGGAGTTCGACACTCCACCGCTGCGCGTTATGGTCTAATCGGTTGGCTCCCAGTCCCGTGTGCAAGGCCCTGCACTCGTGGAAAGGATCTGCACCTTCGAGCCACAGGTCTCCATGGGCTGCTGCTTATTCACAAAAGTTAAGTCCAGATCAATCGCCATTGGACCCAGATCTGACCAACTTTTCCCGCATTCGGATACGAGGGGAGATCCAGCTCCAGGCTCAACTACTTCACCTGACTCAGCACTTGCGGGGAATTCTCCTTAAAAGCATAGCTTTTCAAAATCCCTGAAGTTGAAGCATCCGCTGTGATCTTTGTGTTAGCCATGTATACCTTAGGTAAGGCAATTGATGTCACTGAATCTGCGCCCCTGCCGTAACTGTCGCAGCGACCCTTCACCTTCCCAAAACATTGAGTGGCCTCCGCTTCGGCGCCGCCCTCCTTGATCGCACTCACCACCGGAGGATGGCGACCACTCTTGAGGCCTCTACCATGCTTCATCGATTCGAATGACCCTCCTCCCCTGCGCCGCCCAACACTTGCATCCCTGACCTCCCTAAGGAGCACCTACTTGAAGGTCCTACCACCCCATCCAATCTCCCCCAATGTAAGAACCCAAGCCACGTCGCCAAGCCTCATAACAACCTTCGGAGGAAGATTCACACCGGGGTTGAGCTCCACCACCGCCCTCACTGTCGTCAAGTTCCCCTCTCACACCCAGCGCGCACACCCCTTGAGTGTTGCGAAGGGCGCCACGATGGCCTCGACGGTCTCCCTCGTGTGGAGCCACAAAGGGATCCCTCGGACCTTATTGAAAACCTCCACCTTCACCAGATGTTGCTTTGTCATGGCCCTATTGTGCTTCAATGACCACCTCCACCGCAACATAGTTTCGTCAATCGAAGTCGTCTTAAAAAACATCCCACGCACCACCTCCTTTTGAAGACCAAAGACAAGGTACTTTGAAGCGGAGATCTTTGCCACCTTCACTCCAGCCCCTCCTAGCAGGCGTGCCACCTCCTCCTTCAACCTGATTTTTTTTTTTTTTTTGGGATTTTTGATTAGAGAGCGAAATTCGAGAGGCAAATTGATTAGTTACTAGCCCTAACTACGAATGCAAAATACTAAAGCGAGTAATTAAAAGCATATAAAAGTAGGAGTGCAAAATAAATGAAATAAAAAGAACTTTTATTGATATAAGAAATCTGTTTACAACTAATGAAAGCAAATAAACTAAAGGAATGATTACAATTAGAACTAGAATAACAAGAACTAAAGCAACTAGAACTAGAACAAAGTTGACTGGAATGTAATGTAACTAGAACAAAATATGATAGAGTAGAGATGCGAAGAAGTGGCAGGTGCAAAAGCCTTAGGAAGGTGGTGGAGATGTCCTTTTGATCCTCTTGCCCTTGGAGATGTAGAAAAATCGGAGGTGCGGAGATCCAACAGAGATGGAGATGGAGGTGGAGTTAGGGTTTTAGGAGGGACGGTGGCATGGAAAGGTGTGGGAGTAATGGAGACGAAGATATGCTCTCAAGTGGCCTACCATAGGGTCTTATATAGGAGATAGGAAGGCTTATGATTGGTGGAACTTAGTGGCCTTGGATTAAGGGCAATGGAGGGCCAAGATGGAAGGTGGATGAGGGGATGACCAAGATGCTTGGGCTTAGGTTGTGTTGGATTTAGGTTGGTTAGGGTTTTATGTTGGAGGGTGGATATTGGATGGAGGAAAGAATGGAGGGTTGAGATGGGCAACTATGTGGCTGGCCATGTTGGTTTTTGGAGGGATTCTTCTGGTCGGCTATGGGGTTAGTTTAGGGTTAGGTTAGGTTGGATTTAGGTTGGGTAATTATGGTCTTTAGATGAAGGTTGAATGGTGGAGATTGAGGGAATAGTATGGCCAGCCAGGGTAGGGTTTGTGAGTGCATGTGGAGCCTAAAGAATCAACTATACATTAGAGGGGAGTGAATAGTATAATATCTAACTATATAATCTATTAAAGAAACATTCACCATAGATAAAAAGTTTAAATAAATGATAACACTCGATTTAGAGTGGAAACCCTTGCGGGTGAAAACTACTACCTAAACCTTCTAGCTTAGGATTTCTCCAATTAGTCAATGCTAGTCAATCCACTAACTTACCACTTGAGCGAGGGTGACATAACCTCTTACAAGACGTCTTATCTTTTACACTTGACTAAGAGAAGAAGAACAACAATGGGACTTCCAAAATAACTTGGATCCCAAATCAAAAGCAACGGGAACCTCAACAAGACTAGAACAAATCGAGCTTTTGAGAATCACAAAGAATTACGCTTTGGATCGCAGTAATTGTAAGTGCAGAGGCGCGGAAGCACTGAATAGAATATGCGTGTTTTGCTTTTTGAAAACTTTTGAGGTGTGTTTTGAAGAGGGGGGTTGAGGGTTTTATTTATAGGTATTTTTTGAACAGTTTTGAAAATACTGAAAATACGGCTTTAATCGATTAAAACTTAGGGTTGGTTGATCAAAAATACTTTTAGTCAATTAAATAAAAGGTTTGATCGATTCCATGTTAATCGGTTAAATGAGGATTTTGATCGACTTGATAAATTCAAAGAAACTTTGATCGTTGGAATGCTTTGATCGATTAAACAAAAATGGTTGATTGATCAAAATGGAAATATGACCATTAGAGATCTTTGATCGATTAATCAATAGAGTTGGTTGATCAAAAACTAAGATTCGTCGATCAACAATAGTAAAGACTTAGGCTTGAAAGGAATACGACTTTTGCGAATTTGAAAACTCATCGTTTGTAATTTTGTTGTTCCTTACATAATTCTATACTCAATAAAAAGTAAAAACAATTTTCAAGTCTTCTTGTGGAATTGATATCATTTGAAGAGTTTGAATTTACTTGATGAGGATACAACATAACTTAATTTGACTTGTAATGGTTAGTTCTCAATAAAAATATAATTTTGTTACATCAAAACAAATGTATTAACAAGGTTTAGTAGGGATAGATCGCCGTGGACTTGTAGGTTGGAGGGAGACCCTTGGATTGAAATTAGATGGTGGGGATTAGTGAGTAGGGTGGTCGGCTATTGGAGTTGGTTTGAGGGGATAAGGTGGCGCCAACTTAGGTTTTGTTGAAAGGTATTTAGGTTAGGTGGTGGCCATTAGATGGTGGAGGGATGGATGGATGGGATCGAAGACTAGGTGGTCGACCATAATGGGTATTTTGGAGGGATATAGGGTCGGCTATATGGGGTGGTTACGGTGAAATGAGGTGTAGGCTATATTAGGTTGGGCAAGTCTAATTGAAGATGGTTGAGCCCAATTGCCTTGCCTCAGAAGCAGGGCTCCATCTGGGACCTAGATTTAGTTTCTGCAAGGACAAATAAATATACATCAATATACCGTATAAAATCAAGCTACAAAAATATAACAATCAAATTTTAAAATGCATTATTTACTGAATGATGCACTAATGACTCTAATGTATTAACGTAATGCAATTATGCTTAAAATATTCTCAAACCAACATAAGTTAGGTATGAATTATCTAATTAAATATGAATTCATCACTGGAGTTGTATTTTTATTTACCATAAAAAAATGTGTAGGTTTCCTGTTACAATAAACCATGAAGCCTGCAGGGTCAATTATAAATTTAATAGATCATGTAACTCATCTCTGTTTGTCGTCCTTTTACAGGATCTCTTTGTTTTGGTTCAAGAGGTTGCTGAAGCTGTTAATGACATTGGTTGCCTGTCAAGCATGAAGGCAAGAGCGCTTATTTACTATTTATGTGGATTTCATTAGTTTCAACCTTTATCTTATGCCTTGGATATCCTATAGCATAGGGAGATGTGTAGAAGGAAATAAAGGCTCAATCTTATTATGACTCTGCCTCTTTTATAGTAAGGGAGGCTAACCAGGAAAATTGCAGGAAAGCACTTGACAGAAATGAAAATTCACATACAATGGAAATAACAAATTAAGAAGCTCAACACTTCTGTTTAAGCTGGAGTATATAAATTTATCATATCCAGTTTGTCACAAAGAAATGAGTGTCATTTCCTTGGAAGAGCTTTGGTAGCGATAATTTACCTTCACATGTTTGGTGCATTCATGAAATATGAGATTGTTGGCAATATAAGTAGCAGCTCAGTTGTCACACCACAGTTTCATGGGCCTACTAATCTGTATATGTAGGTTAATCAACATAGATCTTACCCACATCAACTCTATTGATATTTAAGCCATGGCTTGGTATTCAAATTCAGCACTGGATCTGTGTCCACTGGATCTGGACACAGTAATCTGCTTCTTGCTTTTCAAAGTCACCAGGTTCCCTACAGCATAAGTACAAAAGCCTGTGGTAGATGTCTTGTCATGATGACTACCCACATAATCTATGTCAGAATATCCAAACATCGTCATAGATGTTCTTCTAGTGAAAGGAAGACTCTGTCTTGTTGCTCTCTTCAGGTATCTGAGCACCATCATAGCTGCATCCCAATGTTGTCTAGTAGGTCTCTCCACAAATTGACTCAATTTTCCTACTGCAAAGGAAATATTAGACTTGGTAATTATCAAGTATAACAACTTCCTCACAAGCTATCAATTGGCTTTACATTAGTGTCATATAGCCGTGCTTTAGGATTTATGGGAATGTTTGTTGGTTTGGTTCCAGTATATTTGTCTCCTTCAACACATCCAAGACATTTTTGTTGAGATAGAATGATGCCATACCTACTTCGAGTCACTTCTACCCCAAGAAAATATAGCCAAAGCCCCAAATCCTTCATCACAAACTGATCTGTTAAAGTTTGCTTAGTCTCCGCTACATCTGTTGTATCATCACTAGTGATAATCAAGTCATCAATATATACCAAAAGAACTACTACCCCTTTCCCTGTTATCCTAATAAATATGGAATGATCTGTAGATGATTTGTGGAATGCCATTGACTTTATCACCTGAGAGAGCTTCTGAATCCAAGCCCTCGTGCTTTGCTTGAGGCCATAAATGGTCTTTTGCAAGCTGCACACACACTTCCTCTAAACCTTGTAGTCAGGGGACTACTGCATGTATACCTCATCCTATAAATCCCCATAGAGAAATGCCTTATTCGCATCAAATTGATGAAGATGCCAATCTCACTGGACTGCCACTGAAATCAGAATCCGTATTGTAGAAAGCTGAGCTATTGGTGAGAATGTGTCAAAGAAGTCCACCTCATATGTCTGGATGAATTATTTGGCAACAAGTTGGGCCTTGTATCGTGTAACCAACCTCTCTGGGTTGTATTTAAGTGCAAACACCCATCTATAACCAACTATTGTAGCACCCTCTGGTGAGGGTGTGAGCTCCCAGGTATCACATGAAGTAAGGGCAGCTATCTCATCCTCTATGGCTTAGTGCCACTTCGAATCAAGCATGGCTTGTTGGTAGGTAGCAGGGATCTGTGTGGCTGAAAGTGCATGACAGAAGCTCGCAAAGGTAGACTTACGCCCCTCAGTAGATAGATTGCCTGTAACTAAGTATCTGACTTAACTGCGATGTACTTTTCGAATAGCAATCTTAAGGTCAAGATCATCTGTCAGATCCTCTTGTATTGGCTTTGAGGCAGAAATATCTATATTTGGACTTGTAGCATCACCACTGGGTACTGTATCGTCAGTATACAAATTATCTGTGGTCACCTGAATTGGAGAGGGTGATGTTTGTGTACCTGTTGGAGAGGATGGTATTTGCAAAGTACTATGAGGACGTCTGTAGGTAATGGTAGGCTCATAAAACTTCATAGGTCCAGTTGTAGTAGTCAGGGGAGCAGAAATAGGTATCTCTTTCAAGGGAATAAGAAGTATAGGCATGGGGGCCTTCGTAACCTCAGGAGATAGGCTTTGAGCAGCAGTAGAAAAGTATGGATGAACTCATGAAAGGTAACATTAGCATTCATATAGTGCCTACCAGTGATGGGATCTAGGCATCTATATCCTTTCTGTGTTCGTGAATATCCCAAGACCACACACTTGAGTTCACTTCCTGAAATGTAGATCTTGCCGATCCTTGTAATAAATGATTTTTAAAGAAATGCCTTCCCTTCCTGAATGCTTGCTGCATCATCTCTAGTTAGTATCATGTCATCAACATAAATTGCAAGTATAGCAATACTAGTCACTATTCTCTTGATAAAAATAGAGTGATCAGAAGTTGACCTCTTAACCTAATCTTCATCACCGTAGTGCTTAGTCTATCAAACCATGCACGAGGATTCTGTTTTAGGCTATAGATTGCCTTTTTCAATTTGCATACATACTCCCCATCAAACTCACAACCACGAGGTTAGCGCATGTAGACATCCTCATGAAGATCACCATAAAGGAAGTCATTTCTAATATTTAGTTGATATAGAGGCCAATCTAGATTAATAGCAACAGAAAGAATGGCATATATAGAGTTGACCCACGCTACAAGTGAGAATATCTCAAAGACGTTGTATGTCTAAGTAAAGTCCTTTGCCACTAGTCGAGCTTCGAATCTGTTAACACTACCATTTGCATGATATTTTATTGTGTAGCCCATTTGCAGTCAACTACTTTTGCATCTAGGGGAGTAGGCACAATATCCCAAGTCTGACGAGAAGTGCTCCATCTCTGTCTCCATAGCCACAACCCACTTGGGATTTTTGTACGCCTTTGGAACAATAGTGCTACAAAGGGCCTGTGAAAACTACTGCACAGAAGAGCCTAGATGGCTAATAGAAATATAATTTGACATAGGATATAAAGTATAAGATCTTATCGCCTTCCGTAGAGCAATGGGTTTGTCATTACCCCCACTGTGGCCCTCTATTAGGGGGTGCAGGAACATCCAGAGTAGAGACTGGAGAGGCCATCATTGGTGATGGTATTGGTACCTGTATCAAAAGGGGAGACAGGTATCGGCATGTGATGGGTCACGGGAGCCGCTGTTGGCCATCAAAGCATTTCTAGATTTAGGGAGTGTCGCATAGCCGCAAGGCATCCGCTATTAGGAGGATATGGTTGAGCTTCCTATGTGATGGGAGGGCTCAACTCGATGCATCTCAAGCAATCACAAGGGAAGGAAAAGAGATTTGGTGACCTAGTTTCACTGTAAGGGGTGTACATTTGGGGGGAGGATGATGCTCCCAACTATGCACTAGAGCTAGTAAGATTACATGATTTTTCTTCCGTGCGGCCCCTTCACTTGAGGGTCACTCACTATTTATAACATGGGAAGATTCCTAGCCTGGTGATCTCTGGTACATTTGTTAGACTACATGTTTGTTGGTAGGTTGTGGGTGGTCATTTTCGTTCTGTCGTGATTCTGGCATTGGTTGCGCTGAATCTTCTAGTAGCTTGGACGGGTCTTGGCTTGTGTACGACAAGTCGTAGGCTAGTCGGGTGGTGTTGGACCCGCCTGTTTGTCCTTTATTCGGGTAGCTGGATCACTTGTCACGTTATGTACGAAGTTTTGGATTCGAGGGTGGTTTTGCCTCACATCATATGCCTCCACTTTCTAGTTAGCGTAAGCTGCTGAGAGAGTATTTAAAGCGTTCAAAACTCCACGGTAGACAATGCTCCCAAATGTTCAGCCTGCTTAGGATGAAGCGGGAAGGACATTTGTCGCGATGGAGGAGTTGCCAGATGCTCGTAGACGAGTTTAGGTGGTTTGGACTCTGCCTCCTGTCGACTGTAGACTGTCAGGTGTGAGGAAATTTTCTCCCGACTTTCTGTCGGCGGAGGTGGTGGCATAATTATGGGGGAATGTAGGCACGTTGACTATGGATTCGGCCGCCCTTGAGAGGCGGCGTATGATACATTGGAATGTTTAACTTATGAGTCTGAGTTTCCGCCAACGTTAAGAGTCGACGTTCTATTGAACATAGGGCATATGAGCCTGAGTTCGTGCCGTCCTTAAGAAGCGGCGCTCTGTTGAACGTAGGGCACATGAGCCTGAGTTCGTACTGGCCTTAAGAGGCGGTGTTCTATTGAACGTAGGGTATGTGAGCCCAAGTTCGTGCAGACCTTAAGAGGCAGCCATATAAGGGAACACCAGGGGTGTCCGCTCGAGTTTCAGTCGACCTTAAGAGGTGGCTTGCCGGCCTTAAGAGGCGGCAATATAAGGGAATGCCAGGCACGCCCGCTCGAGTTTCGGCTGACCCTGAGAGGTGGCTTGTTGGCGTTAAAAGGTGGCAATATAAGGGAACGCTAGACGCATCCGCCCGAGTTTCGGCTGGCCTTAAGAAGTGGCTTGCTGGCCTTAAGAGGCGGCAATATAAGGGAATGCCAGGCGCATTTGCTCGAGTTTTGGCCGACCTTGAGAGGTGTTTTGCTGGCCTTAAGAGGCGGCTATCCGGGTAATGGTGTGATGTGAGCGCCACCCCCTCGTGAGCGATGGCCATTCTCTGCGGCAAGTAAGTCTCGATCTATGACGAGACTGATATTTGATTGCTGTTAGGATGAGGCGGAGGCCATTGATGCTGTGGCTGGCGTTGATAGGGTTGCCACTTCTGTGGTGAGGGATATGCTCGCGGGGGGTATTTGGTGCTTGTCAACCATAAAAGGTGGGCCTATTGCATCGTGGGGTTTGGAGGGTATCCAGACTTCCTCCTACCTTGACGAACTAAATTGTGTCGTGGGGGAAAAAGAAACGTAGCCATGATCGAAGGGACTAGTTGTGATTTTGAGGTTGCAAGCGGGTCAGCCAGGTTGACCCCTTACCAGATTGCTCAGACTTAGTTTCCTTTTTTCCCTTTGTCCGAGCTTCTTAGGTCACTTCAGTTCAACCCTCGAGAGTCCGCTCTAGGTCGCCCTGCTCTTGTGCGTTATTTTTTCCTTTCGAGGAGAGCAGGAATGCATCGAGAGGATTCGGCGGTGGGTGTATACTGGCGGCCAGCCGACGAGGCTGTCCAGTGCTATTGTCAACCTGGCGACTGTGAGTGTGGCACACGGTTGAGGTGCCTGTCCTCGTCGTGGTCGGACGGAGGAGGGCAAACCTCTTCCTTTGGTCGTTCCCCGTGATTGCCAAAGGTCAACGACCGGAACGGTCGGTGGAGGGAGAGGTGTTATCTCTGGGTTGCGGCCGACTTGCCGGTGGAAGCGTTGTCGAGAGCGGGTCCGTGTGGTCTTCTCGAAGGGGCAAACAGTTAGGACTCTACTTCCTGACAATGTTCGTTCAACCCCTTATTAAGGGGTGGGGAAGGCGTTATGGACGCGCCAACTTGGAAGAAGTGACTTGTCAACTTTAAAGGCTAGTTCGGCCCTTGTGTAGAGAGGTGAGCGTCGTGGGGTAGTGTGAGTGTTGTTGCTTGAAGTTCACTACGTGGATTGTCGACTTGTCTAGCCTTCGATGGGCCCTCAACCTTGGTCCCCATTTTGCCTGATTAAGCCGTCTGCACTTCCACACAGGGTCCGGTCGTGTAGGTCTGAGCAGCCCTTGTTGGGGTGTTCGCGAGCCCTATGGTGCTTACAACTCATCCGCCTGGTTCACGGCTAGGGGAGTGCATTCTTCGAAGGGTTTGGGTTAGAACTGCCTGTTGGGAGGAGTGTTACAGAAGTAAGCCTAAGTGCTTCGTTGGATTAGGCGGGGAGGCGATTAGCCGGGGTGCTGCTTGTTCGACCATGCCTTTCTTGCCCTACCGAAGATTGGGGGGAAGGTGCTTAGGAGAGCTTTCTTGGAACAGTGGGTCGCCAGCCTGGGGTGGCATCGTCCTCGAAGATCTCCCTAACCCTTGCACTGATGTGTTTAGGCGGCAGGGGTTAAGGACCTCGGGTAATGCGAGTGTTGTTGCCAAGACTTGATGGTGATGCTCCGTCGGGAGGGGAGCTAGGGTGATACCATTGGCCTAATTGGGCAGGGTGTCAACCAGGAACTTGGGACGTCCCTAGGCTTGCTACACCTTCTTTACTGTGGATTTTTCTAAAGGGGTGAGCCAGGTTCCCCCGCCGGGTTTGGGACTTAACGCGGTCGCGCAGATCCCGGCAGTCCTTTGGCCACGTGGACCTAGGCCTTGAGGCAGTCACGACGGGGCCCGGAGTAAGCTTCCTTTTTTGTGGAGCTCGGGGATAGTAGGTTTTTCTTTTGGACTGGTTCCCCTCAAGCATGTCCATCTGGTTCATAGGTAGAGGAGTGCATTTCTCAAGGACTCCCTCTTGTCTAGCGGGGACAGTGCTAACGACCCTTAGTGGGTCGGTTGCTATTTTGGGGAAGGCGAGCCTCCACTCATGGTAGCGACCACTTTTGTGGTCGAGTGTCGGGGCATGCTTGTCAGGGACCCTCTTGCCTTCTTTTGGGCTGGCATTGCTGTCACGTTGCTCAGTTAATTGACCGTTGGAGCGAAAGGAGTTGCCTCGTTCTGCGATCCTGATAGCTTTGCTTGGAGCTCCGCGGGGTGCTTTGGCGTGTGATTGCTAGCGCAGTGCTCGGACCTTCGAGCCAAACGACCTGACTCGAACTCGGGATGCTGGGCAGCCGTTACCTCACGGGGCCTGCCGCCCTTGGAGTATTAAGCCTTGAACTGATCTGGGTAGGATCGAAAGGACCTAGTCTTTCACTGCCTGGCTCCTGACGGCCTCTTAGGGTCGTCTTTAGCCCTTCGCTGCTTGGTAAAATGCCCTTAGGACTCGCCTGCTCTGTCTTGGGGAGCTGACAATCTGGCTGGCCAGCTGGTTGATGGACCACTGGTGGGCCATGCTGAACAAGCACAATCGAGAGTGCCTGGCAGGGTCTTCTGTCGGGGCAGCTACGCGTTAGCATCGCCCGGCGGTGTCTCTTAAGAACATCGTTGGATTCTGCCATCCCTCTGTGCTGGGCCTCAATCAACCATTCGAACTCATCCGGCGAGGGGCTGCCACTACCCCCCATCCCCCTCGTTTTTTTTTATGAGTGGGCAGATGGTACTCACAAGGGCGTATACTTAAGGCTGCCTGCCTCGACTTCACATTTTTTTTCTTCCCGGTTCGCGCTTTGAGGAGGTTGGGTTTGTTTTGGGTCCTCGGGCAGCTGGCTGGGACGTACTCGCTTCCCTTTATTGGGATTAGTGCGCCAAGGGTGTTGTTGGGACATGTAGCTGTCGAATCCCGATCGGGCTCTCCTTAGGAGGGAGGAGCCGCGAGTGGGGTTGCGAGTGGTTAAGACCGTCGCGGAAGTTCTTGCTCAGGGAGGTCAAGGTAGGGCGCCGGAGGGGTGTTTCCTCCCAGCAACCGGATGCTTAGAAGAGTGATGGTGCTTTTGTTGATGCTTCTCATAGACGACGCCATTTGATGGGCCACGGGAGCTGCTATTGGCCATCAAAGCTTTTCTAGATTTAGGGAACGTCACATAGCTGCAAGGCATCCACTGTTAGGAGGATATGGTCGAGCCTCCTACGTGATGGGAGGGCTCAACCCGACGCATCTCAAGCAATCACAAGGGGAGGACAAGAGATTTGGTGACCCAGTTTCACCGCAAGGGGTGTACATCTGGGGGGAGGATGGTGCTCCCAACTATACACTAGAACTAGTAAGATTATATGATTTCTCTCCCTTGTAGCACCCCTTACTTGAGGGTCGCTCATTATTTATAACATGGGAAGATTCTTAGCCTAATAATCTTTGGTACATTTGTTAGACTACATGTTTGTTGTTAGGTTGTAGGTGGTCATTTCCGTCCTGTCGTGATTCTGGCATTGGCTGCGTCGAATCTTTTAGTAGCTTGGACGAGTCTTGGCCTGTGTATGGCAAATCACAGGCGAGTCGGGTGGTGCCGGACCCACCTGTTTGCCCTATATTTGGGTAGCTGGATCTCTTGTTACGTTATGCACGGAATTTTGGATCTGAGGGCGGTTTTTGCCCCTCATCAGCATTGGAGCATGTATATGTGGTGGTGTCTCATTAGAACTGGGCGTTTTGGCCCTTAGGAGAGAAGGAACTCTCTCAAAGAAAGTGACATCAGCATAAATGTGATAGCATATGTCAACTTGGTCATAACAATGATACCCCTTATGTTTGCAGGAATACGTAAGAAAAATACACTTAATGGTCCTAGGAGACAACTTATCGAGGTTGCTAAAGTTGTGAACAAAACACATACAACCAAAAGTCCGAAGAGGAAGTGGGAATAACTCTTTATCAGGAAGGCACCGATTAATAAGGTATGCAGCAGTGAGAAGAACATCACCCTGGAAAGACTTAGTCACACTTATGGAAATGAGAAGTGTCCTGGCAACATCAAGTATGCGGTGCAACTTCCTTTTAGCAATGCTATTCTACTAAGAAGTATGGGGACAATAGGTCTGATGTATAGTCCCATTGTTCTCATAAAAAATCCGAAGAGAATTTCGCACAAACTCAATGGCAATAGTAGATCTGAAACATTTCACTTTTGTAAAAAACAAATTTTGCACCTTCAGAAAAAATATTACAAGCACATACTTGTACAATAAGAAATAACAAAAATATGCTATATAACTCAACACTCATCTTTAAGCTGGAGCATACACATTGAACATGCTTAGCTTGGAATACAACTCAAGATGCTTCTTGGAGAGTACTTTGGTGGAGATGTCTGCAATCTGTTCTTCAATGGCAATATAGGGTGTAGTAATCTTGCCAGCTAGAATAGCATCTCTAATAAAATGGTAATCAACTTCTATATGCTTGGTTCACTCATGGGATGATGAATTATTTGCAATAAAAGCAGGTGCTTTGTTATCATAGTACATGGGAGTAGGGCCAGAGACATCACCCCTAAATCTTGCAAGATAGATCTCACCTATAGTAGCTCACAAGTAGTATGGGCTCTAATCCTATACTTAGACTCTGCATTAGATCTGGAGACTACCTTTTGCTTCTTACTCCTTTAGGTGATTAGATTGTTATCAACATAGGTGTAATACGCTGTAGTAGATCTCCTGTTCTTATGAGCTCTGGCATAGTCAACATCAGAATATCCCCATATATCCAAATGACCATATGTTTTGAACAACAATCCTTTCCTAGAAGCCTGCTTAAGATGCCTCGATACTTGGCACATGCCATTCTAGTGTACTTCTCTAGGAGATTGCATGAACTAACTGATTCTCTCGACAGCAAAGGAGATATCCAATCTAGTAACTGTCAAATATAGCAACTTTCCCACTATAGCACAATACCTAGTCACATCCTCAAGTAACGGTCTCTCTAAATCTGCAAGTGGTATAGATGGGTCCATTGGGACACTGATAGGTTTGTAACCAAGCATTCCTACCTCTCTCAACATGTCAATCACATATTTTCTCTGAGATAAAACAAGACCACCATTTGTGTGTTGCACTTCAATGCCTAGAAAGTAATTTATTAGCCCCAGATCTTTGGTCACAAACTGAGAATGGAAGAAATTCTTGGTGGCTTCTACTCCTTTATCACTTCCTAAGTAGAATATCATCAACATACACAATAGGTTGACCGAACCAATAGCTTTGTGTATGGTAAAGATTGAATGATCAATTGTAGATCCAGTGAAGCCATATTCTTGAGTAATATTACTAAACCTCTCAAACCAAGTCCGAGGCCTTTTTTAATTTGCATATCTTCTGACATTCCCCCTCAATCACAAAGCTCAGGGGTTGCTGCATGTATACCGCTTCCTCTAAATCACCATAGAGGAACACATTTTTATTGTCTAACCAATCATTATTTACTACCATAGGAAAAAGAATCCACTTGCGAGAAAGTCTCAAAATAATCAACTCTAAATGCTTGTGTTAACATTTAGCAACTAACTTGGCCTTTAATCTTTCAATTGACCCATATGGATGACATTTGAGGGTAAATACCCTCTTATACCCCACAACAGTAGTACTAGGGGGAAGGTTAACAAGTTCCCAGGTCCCTCTGGAGTCTGGATTGGAGAGTTGTCATCTCCTCCTCCATGGCTAAGGTCCAGGAAGGATCTTGGAATGCCTCTGTATGACTCTTGGGAATATGTTTGCTGTACACTGTAAGAGATAGAAATCTCCTTGCTACAGGCAAACGATCAAACGACATATAATTTGAAACTGAATATTTAGCACATGACCTCTATGGCTTCCTTTGGGTAATAAAAAGATCCACATTATTTACCTCAGGTGTTGTGGGCTTGGGATCTCCAGTAGAATTTGCAGGGTTAGCAGAGGATTGAGTAGGTATAGTAGCAAGAGGCTCATCTACTGGAGATGTAGTGGAAGCAGGCTTGCGTTGGAAATGTTTAGGGAAGGTATTTGTAACCTCAGGATGTCTAGGAAACATAGTCGAAGGGACATCTGTATGAGGTACAGGCTTAGAGGGCATTGGTGGTGCAGCAATAGGTGTGGGAAGTGGAACATCTTGTAGAAGATTTCCTAGTAGCAGAATAGTATGAAATCTACTAAAAAAAGGTGATATCCTTACTGACATAAAATCGATGGGCAAGTGGGTCAAAACACCTATATCCTTTCTAGGTTCTAGAGTATCCACAAAGATACATTTAACTGATTGAGGAGACAGTTGTCCACTTTAAATAAGTGAATGAAATAAACACAACTAAAGATTTTTGGTGGTAAAGAAAATAAGTCTCGATCAAGAAATAGGATAGAATAAGGTGTCTTTCCACCTAAAATAGACGAAGAAACACGATTAATTAAGAATGTTGCTGAAAGAACAATATTGGCCCAAAAAGTAGTGGGAACATGCATCTGAAACATAAAAGTACAGGGAACATCAAGCAGATGCCTCAACTTGCGCTCAGCCACCTCATTTTGTTGAGATGTATGAATACAAGAAGTTTGATGAACAATACCCAGGGATTGAAAAGATTAAGTCGATGTAGCATTCACAAACTCAAGTCCATTATCATGTGGAACATGTGAATAAGAGTAGAAAATTGAGTCTTTCATTAACAAACTTCTTGATCAATATAGGTTTTGACTTTTCCTTCATCATAAATAACCCAGGCATGGGTATAATCATCCACAAGAATAAAAAAATAACGAAAACCCCTAAGATTCTTGACTTAACATGGGTTCCATTTATCAGCATGAATGAGACAAAAAGACGACTCGGCTCTTTTATTACTAGTAGGAAAAGATACCTAGTGATACTTGCTAAGTTGATAAGCTTCACTTGAAAAAGGCTCTGGAAACTCCATATTAGGAAATTGATGGTGAAGAAAGAGACTCGAATGTCCCAATCTAAGGTGCCATTAAAGAGTAGATGTGGCATAAGTAGTAGCAAAGGCAAGATTCTTAAGTGAAAGATGTAGGTAATAGAGACCATCTTGCATAAGTCCTCCACCAATCTATTTCATTGTCTGGAGGTCCTGTAGGAAGAAAAAATAATCATGAAAAACAACTCTGCAATTTAACGCTTTTGTAATATGACTTATAGACATTAAATTGAGAGCAAATTTGGGTGCATGCATAACATCAGCCAGAGGTAAAGTAGAAGATAAGGAAATGTCACCCAAATCTATCACAGAAGACAATGTACCATTTGCTACCTTAGCATGTACAAGGGTAGTTAGAGGCCTAAGAGATGAGAACAAAGTAGTATTTCCTGTAATGTAGGAGGCACTTGAATCAGCAAGTCCAGATGGTGAACGAACACCTCCAATACTCGCAGTAGTACCTGTCTGACGAGTCATTGAAGCACCAGTAATAGACATAACCTGGGCCGACACAAGCCTGCCATCTTCTTCTTTGGAAATAGTTATCTGAGTAGCATGGTCGTCCTCCTGATAGTACTACCCTTTTCCACCAGATGCCACTTGATTGGCTTGATGACCTTGTGAAAAGCCATTTTTTTATCCAACATCTGTCAACTGTATGATTTGTCTTGTGACAATGTTCACAAAACAAACCCGTACGGTCTTTGCCACAACCCCCTACTCTAGCATCTCGTCCTCTTCCTCTGCCTCCAGATGTTCCACTATTACGACCAATAGATGCCATGGCAGACGAATCTGAAGGCGGAATACGAACATGTATCTCCAGTCGTGAGAGTTTAGCATATATCTGAGTAGGTGTAGGAATCTCCTTGAGTCATCAGTTGGTCCTTCATTGCTTTGTATTCAGGATCTAAACCAATGAGCAATTGGATCGATCTGAAAGCCTCTCTTTGCTTGGTAATAACAGCATCTTCATCAGTAGAGATGGGTTGATAGGTATCTTACTCGTCCCATAGGTTCTTCATCGAATCATAATATTTAGTAAGGGGCATAGTACCCTTATGAAAAGAATGAATCTCCTCAATAACTCTATATAGACAGCTAATATTGCTTTTGTGGGAATGTATCTTATGCAGGACTTCCCATCTTATATAGACATCTTCTTGGCTGAGGATTATGACATGACTTGCTTGGCGATTGGTTCTTTCATACTATTCAGCATATGGGTGGTGACCCTGCTTCCCAATTTGATGTCTTGACTGCGGGTTCATCTTGAGTGAGAATATACTTTTTGCGATGTGAACCTACAAATCGAGAGAAAGACATGGACCAGAGGAGAACTGTCTAACTTAATAGAGGTCCCTTGCATAAAAGAACTTGTGCTCGTGGTAGAGATTTTCCTCATGGAGTTGCTAGAGGGATCCTTTTTATCTTCCATAATACCCGATTTGTAGGAGCCAAAATAATCAAGTGCTTAAGAAAGAAATCAAGACATATATTTGCTGTTGGAGTTGTGGACTTTGGAAATCGACTAATTTAGGACATATGGGATCCCAAAAACCTGAATTAGGTGTAGTAACGGCCTATCGGGGTGAGAAGAAGCCCCAGTATGGTTGCTTCTTCCTCCTAAAAATCTCTCGGGTGCTACTAGAGGAGGAAGGAGGGTGACTACACTGTCACTCCTACCCGAAGAAGCCCCCCTCATGCTACAGAGGCGTTGGTGATGGAGCAGTAGGTAGCAAGAGGGTTGCTGCAGTCAAAGGAAGCACTATATCAGTGCTACAATAGCCTACGTAGCCACTTGAATGGCCTCAACCACCCCAGGCGACGGCATTGGGCGGTGCTGCTGCCTGAGGTGGGTTGGTGGCGGTGCATGGAGGCCAGTGAACAAGGTCAACGATGCCAAGAGAGAGGAGAGGGGTTTCGGTGGAGGGTTGGGAGGGCTAGGGTTGGTGGGGTACCTGGGCACTGGTTTAGGATCGCTGCTCTGATTCCATGATAGGAAAAATAAGCAATATATTCTCTTGAGAAACCTTAAGTGCCTTTATATAAAGAGGCACAAAAGGAAAAATTACAAGCACACCCGTACAATAAGAAATAACAAAAATAGGCCACATAACTCAACATCTTTATTATAACAAATAATTCACATCTACTTTTCAACAAAAATATCTAAGGCGTACAACTAGAGTCATCAACAAAAACTACAAAATACTTATGACTAGAACTAGTTTGAATAGGACAGGGACCTCGGACATCACAATGGACTAACTATAGGGCACTTCAACTTTGTCGATCCACACGAGAAGGAAAGGCACATTGATGGTGTTTTCCAAGTTGGCATGCCTCACAGTCGAATTTAGTAATGGAAGGGATGTTAGGAAACATCTAAAAATGGATTTCCAAGCCTGAAATGTCATAAAATAGGGTTGAAGGTGATGGATGTAGTGCTAGCAAAAGGTGTAGGGAGATATAGCTAGTATAAATTGCGATGCTCATAGCCCTAACCAATTGCTTTCCTTGTTCGGATGTCCTGAAAATAGCAATGATTTTTCATAAAAAATAGTTCTACAGTTCAATTGCTTGCTGGTAACGTTCATGGAAGTTGAGGAGGTTATTGTAACTTTTTTCTATTTTATTGGACTTCTATGTATTTACCCAATTTCTATCTTCTCTAAAAGAGAGGTTAGGGTTTCTTTATTCAATGATGAATGTTATTTCCTTTTAACATGATATTAGAGCAACAATTCTAGATCAGTGATTTGATATTCCACCAAATATCCACCAATAAAAATGTTTGGAGGGGGAGCCTGTAGCCTTAGAGATGCAACTGGGAATCCTAGTAGCATCGTCGTTGCCATGGCCAACACCAGTGTCGCCGCAGTCTTATGCTAGACCAGTTGCAACGCCATTGATTGGCCTGCTGTGGTCTTTGGCATGGGTATGCGTGCACGTGGGAGGTCTAGAGAAGTTAGAGTGGGTGTTCGCTCCATGGTTTTCTACTTGATGAACCTTCTCTAATGATTTAGTTCGAAGTTTTGGTTGGTGATGAGTTTCCTTTCACAAGTAGTGATCAAGTTTTTTTCTATTGGCATGATGGGCCTTCTCTCATGCAAATCAAGCTCTCTTTGCCCAAGGAGGAAAAAATCAGATTGGTTTGGTGTTGGTTTCTCAGTACACGAGGGATCTAGTAGTAGGAACATGAGGCTCAGACCTTGGGTCATAGATTTAGGTGTATCAATTCATCTTATTGGGAATACCGAGGAGGTGAAGAACCCCTTTAGGCTACGTGGAATCAGGGAAGTTAGAGTGACCAATAGGGCAACCTCTTCGATTACCATAGTTGGAGCGGTCTAGGTATCACCAGTTCTACTTAGTGATTTGCATTGTGCCCCGGAATTCCCAATGAGTTTATTGTTTGTTAGCAAGATAAGCAAGAACCTTTAGTGTAGAGTGGTGTTTGATGATAGACATTGTTATTTTCAAGATAAAAGTACCAATGAGATCATTGGTGGTAGGATAGAGAGAGACAATCTTTGCTATCTTGATGCACCTGCATCGTTTGCTGGACTTGTATCGATTATCATTTATCCCTGGCTATGGCATAGACGACTGGGGCACCTATTAATTGGAAAGATGTGCCAGATGTATCCCGAGTGACTAGATATGTTCTCATTAGAGTCCGAGGATTGCCAATTGGGGAAACATCATAGGAGCTCCTTTCCACGGTGACGTGATGGGGTGAGTGTGATGTCGTTTGCTTGCATCTTTCTAGGCTATTTATGGACCCAGAAGGGCTATAGATGTTATGATCCAATCTACAAGCGTTATATAGTGATCGCAGATGTGACCTTCTTTAAGAAGATACCAACTACTTCGAGGAGAGTGTTGGTATTGAGTTGGTTCACAGGGAGACCCAGATCTGTTAATGGTGCCCGGCTGTTCTTCCTATTGTTCCTCAGTTCATGATTCCTCTCCTGCCTCTACTTCTGTGGTTCCAGATCCAATTTTGATGATTAGAGGCCAATTGCAGATAAGAGGCCAATTGCATTGAGAAAGCCATTGCACTTGATGTATCATTACACTGGGACTTCTCATTTGGAGAGGTAGATTAGACAGTTTGCTTCTGCCATCGCTATTGCAGTTGTCGCTAGAGACTTCTCTTAGTCCTCCTAGGACCCTAGATGGCGTGCAGCCATGGATGAGGAGATGCAGGCACTTTAATCTAAGGGGATGTGGGAATTGGTGTCATGTCCTCCCAATGCTATAGTGGTGGATCACCGTTGGGTCTACACCATCAAATATCTGGCAGATGACACTGTTGACAGATACAAGGCCTGATTCATTGCCAAAAGTATTACACATACCTATGGCAATGACTACCTGAAGACATTCTCCTCAGTGGCACGTATCTCATCTGTTAGGATCATCATCTCCGTGGCAATTAATTGGGGATGATCGTTGTACTAGTTGATATCAAAAATACCTTTTTATATGGTGATTTGGTAGAGGAGGTTTAGGTAAGACAACCACTGGGATATGGCATGTAGGGGGCGTGTTTGTCATCTAAGGAAGGCCATCTTTGGCCTAAAGCAGAGCCCGAGGGCGTGGTTTGAGCACCTTAGTTCAAAGATCTAAAAGATCGGGTTCCAGAGGTCATCTTGAAATCCTTCTCTTTTTATTTGAAGGAGTGGTGATGAGTTGTGGTCCTGGTGTTTTATGTAGGCGACATGGTCTTAATAGGTGATGATGCGGAAGGCATAAGCCAGACCAAGGCATTTCTATAGTCCACCTTTGTGCCTAAGGATCTTGGTTATCTACGATATTTCCTTGGGATCGAGGTCGTTTGACATTGATCATATTTATCCTTGTTACAGAGGCAGTATACATTGTAGATATTAGAGGAGGCAGGTCTTCTTGGATCTAAGTTGTTTGGTAGATTCACAACAGTTCCATGGCACGGATGAGGTTGACCCCCATATGAAGATGTTATCAGATATCAGAGCTTAGTAGGACAACTACACTTGATTGTGACTCGACCAGATATCAATCTTGTAGTTAGCAAAGTTAGTCAACATATGCAGGCTTCTTGCTATAGCCATGGGCATGAGGCGTGTCTTATCCTGAGATATCTTAAGGGTACTCCTGGTTTAGGACTTTACTAGAGATAATAGGTCCATAGATATCATGGTCGATTCAGATGGGATCTATTGATGATTGACGCTCCACCTCAGGGTATGCTGTGTTCCTAGGTGGGAATTGTGTTTCCTGGAGAAGCAAGAAATAGTGTGGTTGCTCACTCCAATGTAGAGGTAGAGTACCATGCCGTGGTCCACGTTGCATGCGAGATCATGCGGGTTGTGGGTTTTCTACAGGATATGGGAGTGAAGATTGAGGCACCCATTCCACTTTATTGTGATAATAAGTTTGCAACTTATATTGCCTTCAATATTATTTTTCACGAGAAGACGAAGCACATGGAAGTAGATTGTCATTTCATTAGGAATGCAGTTATGGAAGGACATATTGGCACTCCCTATGTCACCTTAAAGCTACGGCTTACTGATATACTCACTAAGGCTTTTAAGAAGAAAATACATGAATTTTTGTACAAGTTGGAACTAGCAGATATATATGTCTCAACTTGAGGGGGAGTGTTAACATGTATGGAAGTTGAGGGGGGTTATTGTAATTTTTTTATTTTATTGGACTTCCATGTGATTTACCCAATTTCTCTCTTTTATAAAAGAGAGCATAGGATTTCTCTGATCAATGAGAAATGTTATTTCCCTTTAACACTTGCAAATTTGACTAATGGATAGAAGGCTAAGAGGAAATTATGGAGCACAATATACATTAGAAAGTTTTGCAATCTAGGAGAAACTCTAACAGAGGTAACAGGTGATATACTACTGTTGAGAGAGTTGAGTGGTTGTTTAGTGCCACATTGGAAACTGTGGTATTATGTGTGTGTGTGATGGCCTATAAATAGGTGTGTACTCCCTCAGTTATTCTTTGAGAAGAAATACAGAGAAAACATGTCCATAGGGCGCTTCTACCGTAATTTTCTCCCTACTCCTTGTGAGTGGGGATTCCACGTAAATCCAAGCATTCCATTATTATTGATAGCTTTGATTTATGCTTCCGCTTGATTATTTTATTTAACTTGGTATTTCTTTCTTGGGTTTATTTGATCTTTAAATTGTTATTATTATTTTGTTCTTTGAGTCTCCTCTTGTTCATTTGGAAGAGGAGGATTGGAGAGGCCAAAATGGCAGTGAGGAAGAAGAGGGAGAGTAGCGGTGCACCCACCGTAGAGGCGGAGCAGTGTCACACCGAAGATGGCAGAGGCGACGCGGTGGTGATCTGCTGGGCTGCATCAGGTGGTGCAGGTCCAGGGGTCTGCGGCGGTGAAGGAGAAGGCTTCCCCTCTCGATGGCGACTGTAGGGGGGGTGATGCGAGGTGGCGACACCATCGCTTCTTCGGCGCATCTCCATCGTCGTGAGATCGACATTGCACGATGAGGGGGATGGTGTAACCTTAGACCCCTGCATCATCGCTGAGATCACTGGAGGGATCTTATTGGGGCCATTGATGTTGGGGAGGAGCTAGAGGTTTCAAGCTGGTGTTGATGCTCATTGAGGAATGATCTTCAATGAAGATCGCGTTAGCAGCGAAGTTCACGGCGATGCGCATATGGCAGATCTTGCGCGAAGATGGTGAGAACTGCAGCCTGGATCTTGGCGGCGTGGACTTCGGCAATGTTGGTGGTGACCAGCAGAGACGAGGACACGGTGTCGATCTGGCGAGGAGGCGACGGATGCGATGCCTGAGGCTCGTGGCGTTGGCAACGAGGAGTGGACGCAGTTGCTGTTGGCTTTCGAGGAGGTGTTGATAGCGGTGGTGATTTGGGCGATGTTCACGGAAGATTAGTGTTTTGTGTGTGAAGACCTTTAGGTCTTTTTATTTTGAGGAGAAAATAAGAGGGCAGGAGGATATTGAAGAAAAACAAAGAGAAGGAAATTAAAAAAATGATGAAAAAAAAAGAAAAAAAAGAGAGAGAAGGGAAGAAAGAAATATAAAAGAGAAAAAAGGGGGAAAATGGCGTAAAAAAAGGGGGGAGAAAAGAAAAGAGAAAAAAAGAAAAAAAGAAAAAAAAAGAAGAAAAAGAAAAAGATGAAAAAAATAGAAGAAAATTTCAAAAAAAAGATGATGAGGTTTATGTTTAAGAGAAGAGATGGAGAAGTCTTCTCTAGTTTTTCAGGTTTTATTTTTTTCTTGTTATTGTTGTCTTCTCCCATACGAGCATGGGAGAAAGGGGGAGTGTGACAGCCTTTTGTAGTCATCCCCGTTTGGGAGTCCCTTTTGTTTATGAACTCCACATGAAAAATCCAACTTTGGGAAGTCTAAAGTTTTGAGGTCCTCAGAAGAATAACTCATTTCAGGTTTCTATGTGGGAGATCCAGTTTTGTGAACTCTAGAGAGGGAGATTCACCTTCGAGGTCTTCAAAGGAAGACCCAATTTCAGGGATACTGAACGGAGAGTCATCAGCATTAGATCTTTAGAGACAGCCACAATTACTTTAGCAGCTCCATCCTATGTTCCCGCTTGTGTAGAGTGGGTCTCTTGGTGTTACAAGTGAGCATTCCATGCTCCAGCTTGAGGGGGAGTGTTGAGAGAATTGAGTGGTTGTTTAGTACCACATGGGAAACTGTGGCACTTTGTGTGTGTGATGTCCTATAAATAGGCGTGTACTCCCTCAGTTATTCTTTAAGAACAAATACAGAGAAAACACACCCATAGGGCACTTCTCCCGTGGTTTTCTCCTTACTCCTTGTGAGTGGGGTTTCCACGTAAAACCAAGCGTTCCATTATTATTTATTGCTTTGATTTATACTTTTGCTTGATTATCTTATTTAACTACTACCGTTCGCTAGGCAAACAAAGGTAATTGTAGTGAAATCTATGGTTGATGTAAGACTAGCATCCATACTAGTTAGGTGGGTAGAGGCACCTGAATTAATAATCTAGTCAGAACTACCTATATAAGTGGCATTCATCGCCGTACTTGGGCAAGTGTTGTAGTAAAGGAATAGGAATGTGGCTTACTCCTTAGAAACTAGTGTAGACGATCCAACTCCTACGTAGTAAACGGAAAGCTAGTATGATTAGGGATTGCCTCAGCATCAATAGTTAGTAGCACAAGAAGTTTGGTTTGCTTAGGTAGGCCTCCCAAACTTCTCTTAGTAATGGCTTGAGGAATGATTGGTCTTTTGACAATGGACACAAGGGGGATAAGATCATCTACCGCAACCCTCATCATGCCTACGTCCTCGTCCACATCCACCAGGATGACTACCTCTCCCCTCAGAGGTCATAAGAGCAATTGTCTCAGGTACCGTCATAGTAGCAGAAGGTGTAGAATCAACATCAAGTTTTTGGAGACGACTGTAGATCGTTCCAGACTGGGAATCGACTCAGCAGATAATATTTGGTCCTTGGTAGACTGATATCTGGTTGATAGTCCATCAAGGAACTTGTAGGTCTACTACTCAACACGCTCTGTAACCTACTTGTTCAACAAGCATGCTGAAAGATAGGAAGTTCCTGATATAACCCCTTGAGCGTGGTAAAGTAATCAACCAGAGACATATCTCCTTGGTTAGTGCTCCAAATCGTTCGATAGATGTTTGCTCGCTAGGTACTTACTCGAATGCATAGAATATTGTTGCTCTAGAGCCTCCCAGATATCATTAGCAGTCGTATACAACATATTGGTCGCTATCTTGGGATTAATGTTATTCATGAGCCAGATATTGACTAAATAATTGTCTTTTTCCCACTTTCAATATTTGTCATCTGTTAAGAAATAAGTAATGCAGAAACGTAATATAAATATCAAAGCATAAATGATAAAGAATGCTTGGGTTTACATAGAAATCCCATTTACGAAGAGCGGGGAGAAAATTACGCGAGAAGGCCCTGATAGGGTTGATGTTTCTATTCTTCTCAAAAGACAAATGGTGGTACAACAGTTTATCTCACACACCACTTTTTTCTTTGCTCCACGATGTGGTACTAAACCACTATAATGGACCACATCTCTCAACAGCATCATTAGCATCAAGCACATCATCTGTCAGAACATAGAATTTCTCATGCCCCCCAACGAACTTCGGGAGTGCTCTCGACCACAAATTGTAGTTCTGGGACCTTGTCAACTTTATGGTCGTCTCTTGAACCAAGGTAGAGACCTTAGTATCTAAGGCAAAAATCGAGGCACTCTTGCCGGCCATGGGAAAACAGAGAAAATTAGTATCACTTGAGCAAGTTGTAACAAGTCAAGGAATAACCAAATCAGGCATATAGATGTGCTGGATGATCAAAGAAACTGCAACAGCATTCAGAGCATATCGGGGTAGCAGAAAAAATCATGCACAGATGCGTGAATCAGAGAAGAAAAGGTGTCCGATCAGACCACCAACCATAGGCCTTCAATCGAATATGACCCAAGCAGCAGGAACAGGATGCTGCACCGCCTTGATCTGGAGAAATGGGCCCCTGCAGGTTGCCAATCTGACCTGCTGGGAACCATGTAGGGGCGGCAGATCTGGTGGTCCCTACCGTTGGGCCCAGCAGGACCCACCGCCTAAGGCTGGCAACACTAGGTAGGTGGGAGGGGACCACCGGTGATCTGTTGGTGGAGTTGGCAGTGAGATCAGTCGCGTGAAGGGCTCTAGATCATGATTCTAGAGTGGGAGAAATAGTTGATGGGTGGTATCTTGTGGGATATCAAGATGTTGGCCTAGGAATGCCGCTTTCATATCATGTTGGATGGAAATAAAACATCTTATTTCAACTAGAAATCCTAGCCTCTCTTTTATAGAGAAGAGGCATGGGTAAATTACATGAAGAGTTCCTAAGAAAACAATAAACTGGACCACAAGGACATATGTTGAGCTATGAGTTATGTTTTTTGTTGTAAGGGGTGTTTTGTTATTTTATTTTAGTAGAGGGTTTATGGTGTAACTTTTCCCTCACCCATATAGAGGTGTAGGGATTACTTGGTAAAGAAAGAAGGTTCATTTTCTTCAACTTGGTATTAGAGCACCAGTTTGGGGATACCACCAAATAAGCCTTAACCCTACCTCAAGCCACACCTCCATCGGATGCCATCGCCATCACCAGCGCCCTACCGCCGTTGCAGTAGCAGCAGCCTTGTCCATTGTCGCCTTTTGCTACAGCCCATCGCCGCGACGTTCTCCTGCGCTGTTGTTTGTTGCTGTCGATGCGCTGCAGTAGCGTCGCCTAGGGCTGTAGTAGCCATCGCCGTGGCAGTAGCAACGCTAGCAGCCATTCCCTGAGGGTTGTGCGAACCCCCGTAGCACTGCCTCGACTCCAGCAGCACCGCTTCGTTGCCTTCAGGCCCTAGGTGTCGCCTCGCAGCCTCTACAGGTCCGCAGCACCAGCAGACATCGCCTGAGGGTTGTGCGAACCCCTGCAGTGTCGCCTTGATTCCAGCAATGCCGCCTCGTTGCCTTCAAGCCCTAGGTGCTGCCTCGCCACCTAGTGCGGTTGTGACTGTCGCCTGAGCTTCGTCGAGCGTGGCTGAGATCGCCTTCAGTTGTTGTAGGGAGGTTCTTGAGTGTTGTGGAGATAAAGATGTGAAGCAAGAACCTCCCTATGGTTGGTATGACCTCGATTTCTTGATCTGATTTGGGATGTGTATTTCCCTTTGATGCATGTTTTTGGGGTGTGTATTTCCCTTGAGTATTGATCGCGTGTGAGCGGAGATTTTTGGGGTGTGTATTTCCCGGTTGGTATATTTGTTGGGGTGTATATTTCTTATTTTCTGTCAATTTTCAGATCTGAAGTGTGAAGAAATTCAAGGGTGTGTACCCTTTTCTGTGGCACATTGAACTTAGTTTGTGGCAGTGTGTTTCAGTGAATATGGCAGTGTCTCAGTTAGAGATTGCGCTAGGAACCGCTGTAGGTGATACTCCAACTACTGGTGTGACGTGGTTGATTGACTTAGGCGCTTCCAATCATTTATCCGGGAATCTGCAGTGTTTTGGATAGAGTCAACCTGTCTCTCGAGGTCGTACAGTACAGGTGGCTGATGGGCGACTTGCTCCTATTAGTGGCAAGGTTCGAAATGTTGATTTTGACGTCGTGCCGATGAAATTCTAAGTATGCATTTTATGTGCATGTCGAAGGCATGCTGTGGAAATGCCCATTTTTCGATGGCCATGTTGATGGGCATGTTGACAACATGCCGACAAAAAATCACATAAATACTCAAAATGACGTTAAAATACTCAAATTTTTGTGTGTGAAATAACATAAATATTCAAAATGATGTTAAAATACTTAAATTAATGCTCAAAACGTGTGTGTCCTAGACCTCCCTAAATTGAGCGCCCAAATTGCCATTTCGAATTTGAATTTCGAACCTCCCGCTAGCTAATTGCACTTGCACCGACCACCGTCGACTGACATGTCGTCGAAATCATCGGCATGCCGGCGAAATCCTCGGCATGTCGGTGGCACACCTGTAAATCGACAATATAATCGTGTCGGTATGCCGTCGGCATTTAAATCATTGATTAGTGGTCAGGGGGGAATTAATGTTACCCCTTCTATGTAGCTTAATCATGTCTAGTTTGTTCCATATTTATCCATGAACTTGCTCTCTGTCAGTAAGATCATTAAGCAGATGAATTGCCGTGTCATCTTTGATGAGTGTGGATATATTTTCCAGGATAGAATGACAGGAAGACTATTGGTAGTGGATATGAAGGAGTTTACCGACTTCAACAGGGTCCCATGGTTGTAGCATGTCGGGTTACTATCACATCTGGGAGTGCTTTACAGTGGTATAGACGGTTGGGCCATTCTTCTTTGGAAAAATTACGTAGGCTTATTTCGCATGTATCCCCAACGACACAACTTTCCTGCAATGCATGTCAACTTAGGAAGCACCATAAATCTTCCTTTCTAGCTGCTACAGGACCACATTCGACTTCGTGTTTTCAGTTAGTGTATCTTGATGCTTGGGGTCCTAGTAGGACTCCTGATAGAGCAGGACATCGGTACTATTTGATTGTGGTTGATGATATTTCCAGATTGTCTTGGCTATTTTTCATGAAGAATAAGTCTGAAGTGGGTCCACTGATTGAGAGGTTTGTGTTGATGATAAAAAATCAGTTTGATGTTTGCATCAAGACTCTCGGATCTGATAATGCACTGGAGTTTTGTACTCGTTGGTTGGCAGAATTCTATGGCTTACATAACATAATTTATTAGACCTCATGTCCTCACACCTCTCAGCAAAATGGAGTTGTAGAGAGGAAGCACAGACATATCCTTGATATGGTCAGAGCTTTTCTTATTCATAACAGTGTGCCACAGAACTACTGGGGAGATGTAGTTCTCACAGCTTGCTACCTTATTAATAGATTGCCCTCCTCAGTGATTCACGAGTAGATATTGTGGCAGGTGCTTTTTCCAAATGATGAGCTGTTTGATCTTCCACCCAAGACATTTGGGTGCGTGGCATTTGTACATCTCCTTGGACCTGGATGCGATAAATTAGCACATAGAGCAGTCAAGTGTGTGTTTCTTGGCTACTCTCGCAGTCAAAAAGGGTATCGGTGTTTTGATCCCTTACACCAGAGACATTATATCAGTGCAAATGTCACCTTTCATGAAGCTGTACGTTATTTTTCTGTTGCTGCTAGGCAGGTGCAAGTGTGCCGGAGCGTGTGCCTGTATCAGTTGCTCCTATACCATTTGGTATATTCATAGATACTAGTATCCCTTCTCAGGCTACTGAGCCACCTACCATCACATTCAGGCCAGTACCAGTGGATGAAGGGACCTTCAAGGGTCACACTTATCAGTTGCCAGTTGTGTATAGGGCAATGCCCCTTCATCTATTCCACAGACTTCTTAGGTTAGTGTTGATAACCTATAGGCGGTTTCTACTCAGGAGGCTTCTTCAGATATAGTGTCAGCAGATGTACAGGGTGAGAGTTTGTCACTTGTGGATGGTTCTCCAGGTCCTGATTCCATGAGTATTGATGATGATATTCCTATTGCTATCAGGAAGGCTCCAAAATCTTATGCCTTATATCATGTTGCTAGGAGTGTTGTTTCTGCTGATTCTCTAAGTTCGGAATTTCATTTATTCACAATTGCTGTATCCAGTGTTGAGTTACCTATTTCATACCAGCAGGCTCTATTACATCTACACTGGAAGGCTGCTATGGGGGAGGACATGTCTGCACTTACTACTAGAGATATGTGGGAGTTGTCATCTTTATCGTCTGATGAGCACCTTGTTGGAGCCAGATGGGTTTTTGCCTTGAAATACAACCCAGATGGGTCTATTTCAAGGTATATGGCCCGTCTAGTGGCCAAAGGATTCACGTAGACCTATGGAGTGGATTTCTTTGACACGTTCTCTCTTGTTGCACGACTCTCGACTGTTCGCATTCTTATCTCTGTGGCAGCTCATTATGGATGGCAGTTACATCAGCTGGATGTCAAAAATGCATTTATGTACGGAGACTTGGAGGAAGAGATATATATGCAACAGCTACCTGATTTTGAGGTTCAGGGGGAGTGTGTATGCAGGCTTTGTAAGGCCATTTATGGTCTTAAGCACAGCCCTCGAGCCTGGTTTCAATGCCTATCTGAGGCGTTGTCTGTTATTGGGATGCAGAGATCTTCATCGGATCATTCACTATTTGTGAGGAAGACCAGTAGGGGTACAGTAGCTTTACTTGTGTATCTGGATGATCTTATTCTTACAGGTGATGATGCAGAGGGTATATCTTAGATGGAGTACTTGGCACACCAGTTTGTCATGAAAGATCTTGGGAAGTTGAGATATTTTTTAGGCATTAAGTTTGCTATAAGTAAGCAAGGGACAATTATGTCGTAGAGGAAATATGCCCTTGATATTCTTCAGGAGATAGGCATGCTAGGATCCAAAGATGTAAATATTCCTATGGATCCTAAAATTCATCTTTTTAAGGATAATGAGAAGCTTAAAGATAAGAAGACATATCGATAACTGGAGGGGAAGCTGTTACATCTGACTATCACTAGGCTAGATATTAGCCTTGCCGTGGGTAAGCTGAGTCAGCTTTTAGATAAGCCCATTGAGGTTCATTGGCTGATTGTGATACAAGTGTTGAGATACATTAAGGGATGTTCAGGTAGAGGCATTCTTTTTCAGAGAAAGGCACCTATGTTTGTTGTTGCATACTCAGATGCGGATTATGCAGGTGATGTTGGTGACAGGTGGTCTACTACTAGTTTTTGTACCTTTGTAGCTGGGAACTTGGTAACCTGGAGGAGCAAGAAATAAAGTGTTGTTTCACGTTTTAGTGCTGAGTTTGAGTACAGGGCCATGGCACATACTACAGCTGAGATGATATGGATCAGGTTTCTGTTACGAGATCTTTATGTTAATGTTCAGGAACCTATGGAGATGTATTGTGACAACTGGGCTGCCACCTACGTTGCAAACAATCTTATGTTCCATGAGAAAACAAAATATATGGAAGTAGATTGTCATTACATCAGGAGTTTGATTCAACATGGTCTACTTCGTACTACCTATCTTGCCTCCTCAGATCAGACTGCTGACATGCTTACGAAACTGTTGTCTCGCCCTCAGTTTGAGAAGTGTAGAAACAAGCTGAGCATGATGGATATATATACTTCAGCTCGAGGGGGAGCGTTGAGCTATGAGTTATGTTTTTTGTTGTAAGGGATGTTTTGTTATTTTATTTTAGTAGTGGGTTTATGATGTAACTTTTTCCTCATCTATATAGAGGTGTAGGGACTACTTGGTAAAGAAAGAATATTCATTTTCAACTACATAAAATAAGGAAAGAGAGAAAATAAGAGAAAAACTCTAACACTACGAATAATGTCTACGGTCTTGCAATTCTTTAAGGCGAAGTGGGGAATGGTGAAGCTTTTCGGTTCAAGTTGGACGAGTGGACAACTGTTGGTGTGTTAGTTGATCGACTCCCGAGACTCTTTGCATCGGTGGCGGATAAGAGACCAAAGGGGTTAGGTTGTTCGGATGATGGAACATGGACACTAATCTTCTTGAGTACCCAATAGGATCAAAGGTCAGAAGATTTCATACACCTTTGGTTTGGGACTCCTGAGATGAGATAGCTATGTCCACATATGTTAAATTAAAGTTCTGGCTGTTGGAATTGGGCTTCACGGAATTCGTTCGTGCGAAGTGGGGGGGAAACCTCATTGGGACTGTTGGCTACAAGAACCTTGACTGACAAAATACTGTTAGCACCTGTGGTATTCCTGTAATTTCTCTACACTGTATAACCTCTGAAAGTTTGTTATTTGGCTTCACCTTTGTGCTCTATAAACATCATTGGCTTCTGCATGAGCTGTGGGAGAGCCATTCACCTGTAATAGCTCATTTCCATGACAAAGACAACATCTAATGTCTATACTCATCAAGTTCTAGAAAGATATCTGGTAGAGAAGGGAAGTGGTTAGAGGGGAGGCTCTCCTGATGGCTTCTTCTTTAGATAGAGCCAAGGATTCCAGGGAATTTTCTGTGATGGAGAAAGAGGAAAGGAAGAAGATGCAACAAGCTGTGCAGCAAGAGGACCTTACGAAAGACATCGAATGGTGTCAGCGGTCTAGGCAGGCTTGGCTTAAGGAGTGATATTCTCACACTTGTTATTTAAACATTTTTGCCAGCTCAACAAGGTGGTTTAATCTTATCAATTCCATATGGTGGGTGATGAGGCTATATTTGGCAGAAAAAGGGTGTTAGAGATACTGAGGAACCATTTCTAGGATTTCACGAGGAGAAGAGGGCCTAGGGCCTGAGAGTGGTTTGAAAATGATATTGTACCTGATCAGGCAGGTGACCCATGACACTGTAGATCTGGTTAAGGATATTACTGAAAAAGGGGTCTTGGCTGCACCAATCTGTCTGGAAAGCAGAAGGATCACTTGGGCCAGATGGTCTACGAGTTCTCTTCTTAAAGGAGTATTGGTATGTTAAGGCAGATTCTGGTTAGGGAGCTTATGGTGGGAAATGCTGGCACTGAGAAGATAAATGGATTCTATATGTTCCTCCTGCCTAAAAAGCTTGGTGCAGAGGAAATTGGAGATTACTAGCCCATTGCATTGTTTAACACAACATATCTAATTGTTGCCAATGTTCTCGCAAATAGATTGAGAAGGGTGTTGCCTAAGCTTCTTAGTTTGGTTCAGTTAGCCTTTATCCATGGCAGATCCTTGCTGCAGTCCATCATGGTTGAGGAGATGGTGGCTTTCTGGCGTGGGAGTGGAAAGAAAAGTCTGTGGAAGGTGGATTTCGCAAAAGCATGACTCACAAAAGCATAAGCCTCTATAGGTAGTACAATCCATAAAAGTAGTAGTTGCTTCAACCATGATTTTGAGAAATATTGAAGATACTACCTTTTTGGGATCCAATCTAATGTCAAATTCTCGCAGGCTCCTGTCAACATTATATCTATTTTTGGTATTTTTTTGAGTAGGTAAATATGGTGGGGATAGGATTTGACAGCATGATTTCTTGGATACCAATTGGGTACTCTACCATTGTGCCAACCCCTTGGTGGCGTATTTTTGGTACTTACTACTACTCTTGCAAATCTTTTCTCTTAGGGGGTGGTTAAGCTCTTTGCATTTGTGGTTTAGTTCTTCTACATCCTGGATGGGCATACCATTACAGATGAGCTTTTACTTTCCTTTTTGTTCCTCTGAATGACAATGTCCTTATAATACAGATTTGTTGACTGCCAATGTTGCTATAATGTGCCATAATTCTTTTCAGCTTGTAAGAAAAATGCTTTTGGTTCAATATCTTTATAGTGTGCTTGAAGGGGATTTTCTTGCTCGTCAAACTGCATACAAAGGTAACTTCACCAACGTAGGTCTTTATTCTTGTTTAAAAGTTCCTTTTTTTAGTTAAACAAATACCGTCTCTCAATATAGTTTTACCTTATGGTTATTGCAGAAACAATGAATTGGGTGTTGGTGAGAGAATCATTGCTTAACATGCTTTTGGTACTTATTTCATTCCCTTATAACAAGTCATAAGCTTTATTGGGCATTTATGAAACTATCTTTTAAATGCTTTCGAGCCTATGCATTCAATGTTTTTCAGATCTTTGCTGATATTAACACGGTATTTAATTTTATTTAGTCTCCTCAAGAAGTGAAAGGAGTGAAGTGATTTATTATTTGGATTTCTACATAAATGTCATTGTAAACTTTTGAAATTACATAATTGCCATCACAATCTTCTTATTTATACAAATGCTACCATGGAGTTAACATTTTTACAACAATGCACTCAAGTAAAGTTGTATCAAGATAATATACTATTTCTAACTAAAAATTTCGGAAATGGCTGTTTTTGCCTGTATATTAACACATAGACCTTGAAAAATGCCATCATTACTCTTCGCTATTGCTCCTCCTTTCATATCTCTAACTCCCAGATGGTCCCAGGTGCCCCTTTTCTTTCACTCCATGTAGTCCTTCTACAAGTTCTAGAAACCTAGTTGGGGTTTTGGCACTCCAGCCCTTTTATTCTTTCATAACCCCCAAAAGTGGTCTTCTTTGACTTAATTTGATCAAACAACCAGATTTTAATTATATTTATTTATGTATGTTTTCCTGAAGAATTTTGGTCAGGCTCGTCGATTTTATTTCATTTAGGCTGTTACAGGTTGTAATAGTTTCCCTGTAGAGAAAGAGAGTTGTACTAGACCTCCATTTATGGTGAGAATAGGGAAAATAGTGAATAAATCCTCAAGGAAAAGAAAAATAAGAAAACTTAAGTAGAAATAAGAAAATTAAAACTCTCTACACTCTACCTCAATTTAGAGCATAGATATCCATCATGCTTATCTAGGAGCAGCACCATTCAAAGGACATCCAGGGAAGAGCCTTAGTGAACCTGTTACCAACTTGATCTTTAGAGCCCATATGGAAAGTGCATATGAACCTTTTTAAAATCATGTCACGGGTGTAGTGGCAAGTTACCTCCACATGTTTTGTTCTTTTATGGAAGACAATATTGTTAGCAATGTAGAGGGTTGTCTTGTCATTACTTTGTCTGCTACGTGCACCTTGGCGGAAAAAAATCAAGGTGATAAGGTTGGTGTTGATGGGGTATAGGAAGGAGGTGCGTGAGAGGAGGAACCAGGTTAGACAGTCCGTTGTGGAGTCCATTGCTGACATTGATAGGAAAGAGGGGCTTGGGCAGTTGGATTAGTCAAACCTTCAAGAGAGATCCGGGATGCAGGAAAAGGTGTTGGAGGAGGATATGAAGAGGGAGGTGGGCTGGAGGGAAAAGTCATATAGTTATGGCTCAAGGACGCCAACTCCTACACTAGATTTTATCACTTGTCAGCAAGTGGCAGGTGGAGATCTAATCTTATCTCTTCTTTGAAGGGGGGAGATTTAGTTCTTGACTAGAGGCCGCAGATATGTGAGGCTATTATGATGCATTTTCAGGAGTTCATTAGGAGAAGGCCATTGGGAAATTGGAGGTTGGGGCCTTGAAGTATGTTGGTGTTGGATGATCAGGCTAGAGTAGAGTAGGAAAGAGACATTTGTGAGGAGGTCCTTACAGTGATGCGTGGACTTAAGGCTGAAGGTTCCTTAGCACTGGATGGATTGCAGGTTTTATTTAATAGGAAGTTGTGGGATATTGTTGGGGCGGATGTGATGGCAATGATTCGGGAGGTTTATGTGGCCAACCAGGGCCTTGAGAGGCTTAACTGGTTCTACTTTTTCTTACTTCCGAAGAAGTTGGGTGCCTAAGCGATTGATGATTATAAGCCTATATCTCATCAAATGTAGTCTATTTGATAGTGGTAAAGGTGTTTGTAAATAGGTTAAGGGTGTTCTTATCGCACCTTATCTCCCTCGTTCAATTGGCCTTCATTTTTGGTAGATCTTTATTTGATTCTTATGTGTTAGGAGAAGAGATGGTAGCTACTTGGAGGAGGTTTGGGGTCTCCTCTTTTATGTGGAAGGTTGATTTCTCAAAGACTTATGACTCGTAGCGTGGAAGCACTTTTTTTTTTTTTTGAAAAAGGAAAGGGTAGTTATCCAGAGTGATAACTATCCAAATATATTAATTATATATTAACAGCCACCGTCAGTACAAATAGCAGATCCCAAGGTCCTCCACTCACAAGGATCCACTCCAAAGATTAAATAAAGAAATAACAGACTCAACAAAATTCTCCACATAAGGCCTCTGGCCCCTGAAGACCACAGCATTCTTGCCCAAGCAAATGCGCCATAACACCGCCAACGGTCTGGACCTCTCCTTCTTTGTACGGAAGACAATCCGTCCAGCATCACCCCCTCCATTTCTGAAGCTGTGCCAAAAATCTTCAAAGGATCGACAATCCCACCACCCCGCTCCTACCCGGCTCCAAATCTGTACCACAAATGAGCAAGTGAAAAAAAGGTGATCAATCTCCTCCCCACCTCCACACAAAGGGCAAACCTTGCTCTCTCCAGGAGCCCACCTTGCCCTCTAAACCTTGGTAACAAGTCTTCTCCTCCTAAGTAGCGAGACAAAAATCTTGACCTTTAAAGGACACGTAGCCTTCCAAATCTATTTGCAGTCTCTCACCAAATCCAGTTCAACCATGGAACTTCCATTGGACAGTCTCCTGTAGGCAGCCCCTACCGAAAAAGCACCTTCATCCCAACCAAACATATCCATATCGGAAGTTGGTTGCAACCCTTCCAACTCTTTAAGCAACATCTGAAAGGTTTCCTACAAAGCGCGGGCACCACCCACCTTCCTATACCTCGGCCACAGATGCCTCTTTGTTCTCGGACAAAGCAAACAATCTCTGAAATCTTCTAGCAAGCACACATTGTCCTGTCCAATCATCCTGCCAAAATTTGAAGATCTCTCCCGTTCCAACCATAGGAACAAAACAGCTTTGCACCCTAGGAGCCACCGCCGACAAACCTTTCAAAAAATGAGAAGCATCTCTCGGCGGAGATATCAGAATATCCCACCGCACCGGGCCACCATAAGCGGTCCCGAACACCTTGCCCACCAAATCCTCCCTACATTCCAAGAGGCTCCCCACTCATTTTGCCAACAGGCTGTCATTAGACCTCCCCAGGTCTCTCACCCCGAGTCCCCCCTCTTCTATCGACCTGCTGACCTCCTCCCACGCAACCAATCTGGCACCCGGTCCACTCGTCCCCTGGTTGGACCAGAAGAAATTCCTCATAAGTCTATCTTCCCGACAACCTGTTGAGGCATCTTCGGGATAGAAGTAAAAAACGACGGCATCGCTGCCAGGACCGCCTTGAGCAAGATTAACCTTCCACCCCTTGACAGAAGCCTGGACGCCCACCCTTCCGGTCTCCCTTCTAGCCTCTCCACAAGGGGAGCCTAATCTTTCACCAGAATCCTGCCATCCGTCAATGGTAAGCCCAAATATTTGATTGGAAGCTTCACCTGCTCTGTGTCGAGACCCAAGCTACACCCCCTCGCCTCCGCCTCACTCAAATTGAAGGGGACAAAGTCAGATTTAGACAGATTGATCTGCAATCCCGAAGCCTCACCAAACAGGAAGAGTAGAATCCGCATTCTCTTGGCTTCCACTTCCTCACTTGCAATGAAGAAAATCGTATCATCTGCATACGAAGTACCGGAATACTCGTCCCACCACTCAAGGAGAAGCCCTTCACCAAGTTCCTCTCACACGACCTCATGGCCGCCCTCGCTAGTGCATCCGCTGCAATCACAAAAAGCATCGGGGCCAAAAGACACCCTTGCCTCACCCCCCTCCTCGGCTGAATCCAACCCCCTGCCGGGTTTCCATTGATAAGAACTGAGAAAGACGTCGTTGTGACACATCTTTTCATCCAGTCAATCCACATCGGCGGGAAACCCCTCTTCATCAAGGATGCCCAAAGAAACGACCACTAAACCGAGTCATAGGCCTTGCTGAAGTCAACTTTCCACATGAAAGCCTTCTTCTTACTCCTCTTCCAGGACGATAGGATCTCCAAGGCCAACACACAACCTTCCAAAATGTTTCTGCCAGGGACAAAAGCTGACTGCATCGGGTCTATAATCCCAGCTAGCGTCCTCCTCGGTCTATTCGCCAGAAGCTTTGCCACAATCAAGTAGATAGCATTCGAGAGGGCTATCGGTCTGTACTCCTGGATCTCCTCAGCACCCTCCTTTTTCGACAACAGGAACATGTAGAACTTGTTCAGCCTATTGAAGCCCAAGTTTCCAGCTCTAAACTCTTGCACAACTTGCATCACATCTTCCTTCACCACCGGCCAGAACTCTTTATAGAAGGCAACCGGAAAACCGTCCGGCCCCGGACAACCGTCAGCATTTAGTCCCCAGATTGCCTTGTGAACCTTATCCTCTTTAAACGGACCCATCAAAAAATTGGCTTCTGTCTCCCTGATCCGTGGTACCTTAGACCCCACCCATCTCCATCTTTCCCCCGGTCTACACCCAGTAAACTCTCTGAAATACCTCGCAGCAGCCCCCCCCCCCACCGCCTTTCTTCCCACATACTCCTCCCCATCCACCACCAACCTGTCAATCCAGTTCCTCCTCCTCCTTCCTGATGCAGCCATATGAAAAAATCGAGTGCTGGAATCGCCCTCCTTTAGCCACCTCTGCCTGGACCTCACCTTCCACTCCATCTCCACCTTCTGGTCTTCCTCTTGTATCACCTGAATCTGCCTTGCTCTGTATACCCTGTCACTGTCAGAAAGGAGACCAACATCCTCCACCATGTCCAACCGTGCAATCTCACCAAGAGCCTCCTCTCTCCTCTTCCCACGTTCCTCCCTAATCTGCTTCATACGGATCTTCAAGAAAGATCTCAAATCCCGCAGCTTAGCTTCCAATTTGGCAGCCGCCGAGCCATCCACATGAGCCGACCTCCACCGCTCCTCTACCAACCCCCTGAACCCCTCTTCCAGTAGCCACGCCCTGTCGAACTTAAAATACGTGCCATGCCTCCACTCCTCGTTCGAAGCCCACAATAAAGGAGTGTGATCCGAGAACGGTTGCTCTAGGGGTCTAACCTTCGCCATCGGGAACAACTCTGCCATTACCGTAGAGGCGCAAAATCTGTCAATCCGGGATTGCTGTCCTCCAGAACTCCTCTAAGTGAAAAGATAGGACGAAGGGGGCATGTCAACTAGTCCCTGTTCTGCAACAAAGCCCGCAAACGCCTCAGAGCCTTGGTCCATTCCTCCACGGCCATCTGGTCTATCCTCTGCCAGCAAAGTGACAGTAAAATCACCACCTATCAACCAAGGCATCCCCTGAAAAGCTGTTGCAACCTGACTCAGATCTTTCCACAAAACATGCCTCCTCCAACCCTCCGTCGGACTGTAAACCGAAGAAAAGAGCATACATGTATTATCCCGGCGCCTCTGAAGCCTGACAGTGACAACATGGGACCCGACCAACGAGTCCACTAAGGAGAAAGCATCATCCCTCCACCCCACAACAATTCCACCCGCACTATCAACTGCATCTAGGGCTAAGAACCCCCCAAAAACACCTCCCCCCACCTCCCTCCACAGCCTCCCATCATAGCTCCCCCACTTCGTCTCCTGGAGAAGGATCACATCCGGCCCCCACCTCTGAACATACCCCCGCAATGCTGCCCGCCTCGATGGATCATTCAGACCCCTCACATTCCACGATAGGACCTTTGTCATGTGAAACCCTGGGAAACTCCTTGTGTCAACCGCCTAAACCCCATCTCCGCAGCCACCTCATCCACCTCTCCCTCCAGCACACACCGACCATTCATGTTCCCCTCGCCATCACCCGCCGGTCCACGCTGCCCCATAATCTCCCCCCTGTCTGCATCCAACTCCTGCGCCTCTCCCTACGTCGAGACCATCCCCACAAGTTGCACCGCCATCGCATCAGCCCCCCACGTCATTACCTCTTCCTCCAACGCTCCAACGCCGCCACCAGCTTTCGCCGTTTGCTGTCCCACCTCAACCGCAGAGGCCCCCCGAGCAGTCTTCGCCCTGCCTTTACCCCCAGTCAGGCCCATCGTCGGCACCTCGCCCCGTCCTCCAGAAGGCGGGGTGACGCTCTGCACCACCCGCCTCCGACGCAAGCCCTCCCCAACCATGCTCCCAACCGGAGCCTTTGCAGTGCGTCCCTTTCAGTATGACCAGCGCGGCTTGTAGGTGAGCCGCTGCGTCCCCAGCAACCTTGGCTCCCGTCGCCGTCCTCGCTCCACTTTACCTGCAACACCGTGCCCCACCTCCCAGTCTGGTCTGTTGGGGACATGTCACAAGCTATCAGCCACAGCCCCGGGCCGCCATCTTGAGAGGGCCGACTTCTCGGGTTTGCCTGCGGGGAGTGAAACAAACCGGTGTCTCCACCGAAATCGTCACCACTCGTAGTCGAGTCTAGCTCACCCGACCTGGATCTGTCACGGTCGCGCCCCTCAAAACCCGGGGCCTCCTCAGTGTCAAGGCTGCACTTGCAATCAGCGGGGTCACCAAACGCCGTAGACATCTTCATCAGCCCCTCCACGATACCCGCACTGGTCTCCGACATCCCCGCCCTTCCACCTGCCTCATATCTCGCCACGGGGATCGTAACCGTCGCACCATCCCCGCTGCGACCATTGGGCTTCCCAAAAGCAACCCGTGCCTCCTACGTGTGCCCGCCACCACCACCTCCAAGCACCGCCGCCACACCACCTCGGCGAAGGACCTATGTCCCTCGGGTCCTTGCGAGACGCGAATCAGCCAGGAGGAACTCCCCCACCTGAGGACCAACCTCTCCATAAGGTGTTGCCCCGACCTCAGCTCCACCCACGCTCCGAATCGCGATTGGTCCACCGACCTAAGGCCCACGCAATCGCAGCTTTGAAGCCTCGCAAAAGGAGCAACCACCACCGCCGCCACCTCCACCGTGCGGAGGAAGAGGGGGACCCCCTCAATCTACACCTTCTGCCTCACACTAGCCGGCGGTCGCTCTGCCAACGCATCGTCTGACCTCACCGGCCAGCGACACCGCACTACACCTTGAAAGCCAGACGCCGCAGCTCCTCCCGACCGAGCCCCAGCAGCACCAGACACCCACTCCTGAGGGAAGCCACCCCAAAGGATCTCCTGCTACTCCCCAAGAAGGCGGCGATCGCCCTTCTTAGAGCCTCCACATCCACCTTCCCCTCCAGCACCACCGCCACCAGAGCCGAAGCTAGCCTCCCTTCCAATGCCCCGATCTCCTCCGACCAAGGCGCCTCCACCTCCACAAGAGGTGCCCCCTCCACAACCATGGGCGTCCCCTCCCTCCCCGAAGAAAACCGGTCGCCCAGTCCACGGAGCCCGCAACCCAACCTCCTGTGCCCTAGACCGCCACAGCGCAGGCACCTCACTGGGTCCCTGCAGGCCGCCGTCACATGTCCCCTCTCGAGGCACTTGAAGCATCTCACCAGCTCCGCACCCTGCTGCGGCCTCCTTCTCACCTCTGTCCAGTCAGAGCTGCCGTTCCCTACCCCACGCGTCAGTCGCCCCGTGAACCCCCTCACGCTCACCCTCTCACTCATTTCTCCAACCAATGTCTTAATCCAAGGTAAATGAGTATCAGGATAAATAATGAACAAATGTAAGTTAAATACTTTAACCTACCTACCAAACATTATAGGAATTTCTTGCATACCTCTCAGGGACAGTTTCTCTCCCGAGTATTGCATGCGTGCATGGAAGTACTTGTGGGACATTTTTAGAAGAAGAGGTTTTTCAGAAGAAGGCTTATGAAGTGTCATTTTCATGACACTTAAACCGATGTGTCATGACAACATCTTTTTCGATTTTGGTCAATGGAAGACCTTCTGGGTCTTGGACTTAGCCATAATGGGGGGTGAGACATGGATGTCCTCTGGCACCACTTTTGTTTAATATTGCTGTTGACATAATTGGAGGAAATGGGATAATCTATTATTGAGCCCTGCCTCTCCTTATATAGGGAGTGGCATTGGAAAAGTTGCGGTACAACACCAAAATAAGAAAAGAGTACAGGCCCACTCATCAAATAAAATAAATGCATATGCTAACACTCCTTCTCAAACTGGAGCATAGATATCTATCATGCTTAGCTTGGAAACACACAAATCAAATAAAGATTTGGTCAAGGGCTTGGTAAAGATATTTGCAATCTATTCCTCAGACGTGATTGGTGTTGTATATAGCAATCCCTTCTGAATAATATTTTTGGTATAATGGCAATCTACCTCAACGTGCTTCGTTCTCTTGTGAAATGCTGGTTATTGGCAATGAAGGTAGTTGCTTTGTTAGCACACCACATCTCCATTGGGCTAGAAAACTGTACCTCCAAATCAGTAAGTAGGGACCTCCATTGGGTGGTTATTGGTTGGATAACTACCCTTTTACTTCTCAAAAAAAAAAATCCACATCATCTTTGCAGTTGTTTGAGCCATGGCCCTGTACTCAAACTCATACTCAACCTTGCAATTGTGCCTTATTTCTTGCTTCTCCATGTGATCAGATTCCCTACCAAAAAGATGCAGAATCCCATAGTGGATTTTCGATCCATGTGACATACAATGTAGTCTACATCAGAGTAGCTAACCAATGTCATAGAAGACCCCTTGGAGAAGAGAAGTCCTTTTCCAGGAGTCCTCTTGATGTATTTGAGCACCATCAATGTTGCATCCTAGTGCTGTCGTGTTGGCTTGGCCATGAATTGACTCAATCTCCCTACCGCAAAGGAGATATCAGGCCTCGTGATAGTCAGGTATAACAGCTTACCTAAAAGCTGCTTGTACTGCCTACTGTCCACCAACTGTGCCTTCTCATCATAAAATGGCATCTTGGGGTCCATAGGAATGTTGGTTGCTTTGGCCCTAAGCATACCCCCCTCTTGCAGAATATCCAATGCATACTTCCTTTGGGACTGGACTACGCCCTTCCTACTCCAGGCAACCTCAATACCAAGAAAGTATTGTAGAGCCCCTAAATCTTTCATGACAAAGTGCTTTTCCAGAATGTGTTTGATTTCAGTGACACCCTGTACATTATCCCCTTTAACAATCAAGTCATCAATGTATACAAGAAGCACCACAGTACCTCGCCTAGTCCTTTGGACAAAAGAGAGAAATTAGCCGTCGATCTCCTCAATCTAGCTGCCTCCACAACCTGAGACACTCGCTGGAACGATGCTTTGGGACTCTGCTTAAGGTCATATATGACCTTCTGCAATTTGCATACACACTCCCCCTTAACCTCATATCTTGGCGGCTGTTGCATGTAGATTTCCTCTTGGAGATCACTATAAAGGAATGCATTCTTCATGTTCACCTGATGCAAGGGCCAATCAAACTAAATCGCCACAGCTACCAACACCTGTATTGTAGGAAGTTTGGCAACTGGTGAGGTGTCAGAGAAGTCTACCCCTTAGGTTTGGGTGAACCCTTTTGCCACAAGGCGTGCTTTGTATTTGGAGATGCCTTCATTTGGGATGAATTTCATTGTGAAAACCTATCGACAGCCAACATAGTAGCTCTGTCTGGAAATGGAGTGAGCTCCTAGGTCCTATGACCCCTAAGAGTAGCCATCTCATCCTCCATGGCTACTCGCCATTTTGGATCAAGCATGACCTCGTGATGTGTCGCTAGGATGTGAGTAGCAGCCAACGCCTGTGTGAAGTTTGCAAACTTGCGGCCTAGGTCGTCAGTAGCAAGTGTCCTAGTTGTCGGGTAAGTAGCACAAGTCCGTGGCCTCTTTTGAACAGCCATTGGAAGATCTAGATCATCACCTGTCACATCACCTGTCCTGTCCCTATGATCAAATGTGGTAAATTAGCGTCAGTGTCTAAGGGACTCACCTGAGAATTCGATGATGGAGGCAAGGGAGGGGCCCCCTGAAGGTAGTGTGAGGAAGGGTATATGTCTGAAGCAGCTCAATCAGACGTGGAAAGGGTGGCGTAGCAGATGGTGGTGGTGATGGTACAGTAGGGATGGAAATCTCAGGAAAACTCCCAAAGCGAATATGTGTAAATGGCATGGGTGACATATCACCCCTAGAAGGTAGCTCAGCTGTAGATGTGCAAAAGAAGGTTATCAACTCATGAAAGGTAACGTTTGCTGAAACGAAATACCGAGAAGTAGTCGGATCAAAACACCGATACCCTTTCTGCGGCCGAGTATATCAAAGAAAAACACACTTAACTGCTCTCGGTGTTAATTTATCCTGACCCGATCCCAACAAATGGACAAAAGCAACACAACCAAAGATCTGGGGGTGACGTGAAATAGGGGTCTATTGGGATACATAACCTACAAAGGGATCTGCTTGTGTAAAGCAACGTTAGGCATTGATTAATCAGAAAACAAGTCGTCAAAATAGTGTCACCCCAGTAAAGAGAGGGGACTGAGTGGTGAATCAACAAGGTACGAGCAACATCTAGTAAGTGGCGGTGCTTCCTCTCAGCAACACTATTCTGCTGAGAGGTGTGAGGGCAAGTAGTCTCATGAATAATACCACAACTGGAAAAGAAAGTACGCAACTGAGTAGTACAAAATTCTAAGGCATTATCAGCTTGAAAATGCTTCATAAAACATGAATGCTGAGTTTTTATTCCTTTGACAAAATTTTCAACAATTTGTCCCACATCGAAGTTATTTTTCAAAAGAAGCAACCAAGAAAGATGTGAAAAATCATCCACTGACACCAAATAATATTTGTTTCCAAGTCAATCAGGAATACCACTGAGACTCCAAACATCCATGTGAACCAGATCAAACATAGCAACAGAGGAACTGAAATAGGCGTAAAAAATTAGCCTGTGGTGCTTGCCTAGCTAACAGGCATCACGTGTGAGAGCAGTAGTGGAGGGTATGTGCGGCAGAACTCATTTGAGACGATCAATAGGTAGGTGACTGAGGCGGTGATGTCACTGGAGAGGGGACTCAGTAGAACCAAGGCTCTAGGTAGCAGAAGAAGCAACAATAATACAGCTTAAGATGGTACACCCCCGTTCCTCACGCCTTCCACCAATCGTCTTCCCAGTGAGCTTGTCCTGCAAGACACTAGAAGACGCATCAAATATAGCTTGGCAGTTCGGATCTCTGGTAATATTGCTAACAGACAACAAATTCAATGGAAAATCAGGCACGTAGAAAACATCTGTTAGTTGCAAGGTCAGAGATAAAAACATACCTCCTTTTCCAGCAAGTGGTGAGTGTCTCCCATCTGCCACCTGTACAGTCCTGATTGGTATAATTGGTGCTAACTGAGAAAAGGATCTCCTGTTGCTACACAGGTGTTTGGATGTACCAGAGTCAATCAACCAATCGCCAGGAGATAAAAGAGACGACATACTAGTCGTAGATGCCTCATAAGAGGAGACAATGGTTGTAGTGTTTGGAGGCTGAGAAGAGGATGCCTGGGCTAACTGAGCAATCTGCTACTGTAGAGTCTTAATCTTTGTACTGAGAGAATTGACATCAGGACTTGAGGAGGCTCTATCAGTGACCTTGGCTGCTTGATTGGCCACAGGTGGCCTACCATGCTTCTGCAGCATGTAGCCTTAAAGTGGCCCATCTTGCCATAGTAGGTATACGGAGATCGAGTACGTGTATTGGAAGAGCGTCCACGTCCACGACCACGTGCAGGGAGGGGAGACCCCTGCCATGTCCAGGGATCGCAGCCAGTGCGGACGTCTGAGCACCAGAGTCAGAAGAAGTGTGCATTGCTACTTTGCTAAGTCGATTGTAGGCTTCCTCCAGAGTAGGAAGCTTAGGAGTGGGGAGGATCTGATCTTTAGCTGTTGTGTACCCAGGTCTAAGGCCTACCAGGAAAAGGGAGACTGCCGGTTCTCTTCGAAAACTCCTTCAAAGCTCACAGGCACACCCCGGCAGATAGGAGTGATGCCTCTCCAGCATTCCCTTAACGGGGGAGTAGTATTGCGATAGCGTGTGTCCTTCCTGATGCAAGTAAAAGAGGTCGTGAAAACCTGAAAAACACGTGCGGAGTTCTTGGCATGTGAGTACATCTCACGCAAAGAGTCCCACATCTCCTTTGCTGTCGAATAGTACACAATCTCATCCCCTATTCGAGGAATAACAATCTGTATAAGCCATACACAAACTGTGGCGTTGTCTCTGTCCCATGACCTCTGACGGTCATAAGAAAGGTCTGGGACCACCGCGGGTAGTTGGTCTCATATAGGTTGATGATGGGATCGAAGAACGAGTTTTTGAGTACCTCGGTGTCCGAAAGAGAACCCGATGTCACCTTGGACTGATTTGAAGAAGCCATCTTCGCAATTTGCAAGCCTCAATCAATCTTCTATCATCAAAGAAACATCGGTAGATTTGAAAGTGTATGGTTTCATATCTGCATCTTCAGCGGAATGTCCCCTTGGACGGGCGTCGGCCTAACCCGAGTGCGGGGGAATGCACCCGAGATGGCCCTAAGGGGACCTAGACTCCCTCTCTCTGCGACAACAAGGGATGTAGCCCTAGAACAGGCCTACAAACCCCTCATAGTTGCTGTCGGTCGTCGTGCGCATGGACTGCGTCGTTGCTGGATCGCAAGCAGTGCTTGCTTTGCTGCCGCACGCTGCGTCGCTGGTTGCCTGCTCCGCTGCGCCTCGTTGTAGCACCTAGATCAGTGCCTCGCCTAGATCGTCGCGTTGTTGGGCCCTTGCTACAGTGCTGCTGGGTCGTGTGGTCATCGTCGTTGTCGCTGCGGGGAGCTCGGTGCGTTAGCGCAGAGAGAGAGATGGGATTTGGTGGTTAGGGTTTGGAGGTCGTGGGGGTGGGATACCTAGAGCCTAGGTTTAGGATCGCTATTCTGATATCAAATTGGAGGAAATGAGATAATTTATTATTAAGCCTTGCCTCTCCTTATATGGGAGAGGCACTGGAAAAGTTGTGGTACAATATCAAAATAAGAAAAGAATACAAGTCCACTCATAAAATAAAATAAATGCATATACTAACAGACATGTTGGTGTGCCTGGCTTTTAAGGCATGCAGAGGTGGACTGATCTCCTTGTTTACTTTGCATGCCGATGGATCGTTGTTCACTCTGGTGTTACAGTACATAGATGACACAATCTTCTTCATTTAGGGAGGCATTACTAAGGCCGAGAACGTGGGACTAAGCTTTTTGTAATTGGATCTCGCACACCATCCAATTATCCAACACCAACGATCATCTCTCCGAATGCTCTAATAAATGTCAGCCCTCTAAAAAAAACGTTGTCTTCCTTCAATATGCTTCAATGAAGTTGATCCTCAAAAAATTTGGTGACAATTTGTCTTGCAGGGATCTCGAAGATTGAACTTCAAAAGTTTTGTCAAAGATTGCATATCCATTATAAATAAAAGATGCCAGACTTACAAAGGGAGCAGGTCCGTTGAACATCAAAGTGCTGAGAGAACTTGTACAAACGGCACTGTAGATTATGATGTTGCTCTGGTATTTGCATTAAGTGAACTAGAAAAGAAGACATGTGTTGCAGTGCAGAAGCTTCTGGTGCTCGTAAGTTCTATTTATTATTTTAGGCATGTGAAGATGGCCTTTGTTTAATTGGATAAGTTTTTGAAACTTAGAGCATGGAACTTGATGCAATAAAAAAGGAAGCTGATACACTACGTTTAACTTCAAGAGCTGATGCAGCGAGGTATTGCTTCTTAGCTTGCTTGTTATGTTGGTAGTTTTTGAGTCTCACTAAGAACATTTGTCAATTATGGGGTATTTTGTTCAGAACACCTGCACTGGAGCTACTTGTGGATGAGTTAACTTACCATAAAGATGACACATCCATGTTTCTGCTGGTAAAATTGAGTTAACTACGTATTTTCTGGTTAATAACCTTGTTGTTGTCCATTAACTTGGCATTAGAATATCGATCTCAGGGTTGTTTAGGGATTTGAACTCAAATGCCATTATAAGCTTTTCAGATAACATTAGTTGCCATTACAATTTTCATACTTGCAGACAGATGCCATCATAAAGTTGAATATCTTGACAAAAATGCCACTTGAATTAAGTTCTGTCAAGATCATCTACCATTTTTAACAAAAACAAGAAATAATCACCTGTGCCTCTAGATTATGTCATAAAATCCACAAAATGTCATTGCATTGCTCCTGTCCATCCTTGCTCCTTTCTTTACCTTTCTAACTCTTACCTACTCTTATTGTTGCACCCTCTAACTTGGTGTAGTTGGATAGAAATACACCGATAAACTCATTAAACTTTCTCAAAAAAGACCGTTGATGATCTTTTTGCCCTCCATTGCCTTTTTGACCTTCTTGGCTACTTGAGTGTAACTAACTACCCTTACATTCACCTAATGGCATTGTTGCTAAATGATGCATATTTGCAGTGTCATATATGTAAATATGAAGATCATAGTGTCATTTATGTGATATCAAATTTTTTTTGGTGATATTTATGTAAAAATTCCTTTTCTTTTTTGTTGTTGATTGTTAAGAGACTTCAAAAGCAATGTAAAGCAAGATTATATTTAGGGTTTATGTATAAAATGTCAGGATTAAGGATTTGTGCCACAATTTTTGTTCTTAAATTGGAGCAGATATCTAAGATTGGCGTCATAAAGTGATTCTTTGATCAAAGCATGCTTTTTGATTTATTTTTATTTTCTTTTTGGAAAGAGGAAGAATGATCACCTGGGGTATTATTCTGAATGCCCACGGCGTGTCCATAGCATGCCCATGAAATGGCCTTTTTCTGACGTGGGGAGGCATCTGCACACATGTAATGTCGAAATGCGAGTGTTGTTGGGAATATGAGAAGAAGCCATGTGGACACTGCCACGTGGCACATCAGGCCATGTAGCAGCAGCAGCAGCCATTTGGCCCAACAAGGCCGACGAGTAGGGTCCTTTTGGACCAAGTTTGTTGCACCAAAGTTGGTGCTTTATCTATTTTTACTATTTTAGTTTTTTAGGAATTAAGTTGGTTTTGTTAAGAGATAAAATCTTTCCAAGTTGGTGCTTTATCTCTTTATGAAACAAAGGTTTTATCTCTTTCTTTGTTGGGATATGTGCTCTCTATAAATTGAGAGCCTTCCCATATGGTTTTCTTTGAGTAATAGAAGAATATTTTCCAATCAACAAAGCTCCTTTCCTTTCTCTACTTCCAATTGCTGCAACCGATAATTCAAGAGGCAGGAAGCCTCTCTGCTGGTCCACATCAGGACCCAATCGGTCCTTGGCTCTCTGCAAATCGGTCCACAATAGGACTGACTCATCTTTCAATTTGAGAAGACCAGTCTGCACATAGCAGACTGTTTCCAGTCGTGAAGATCGGTTTGCCTCAAGCAGACCTTGTCGCTGTCTCTTCTCCAAATGTGTTTGATCACCCAGATTAGACGTATGGTGGATCATCCAGACGTCCTAAACGCAGTGACTTCTTGTTGCTGCGTGTGCATAGGATTCTTCACGTTCCGCTTCCGCTACCTAAAATCTCTACAAGTGTCAATAATATTTTTTTAACTATGGATAATATGTCGATAAGTTCAGAGAAATGAGTGGTATTAGGTACAATTTTTAAATTTACCATATTTTAAGGTCAATATAAGTGTCTTAATAATCAGTTTCTACCCCTTACTATTTTTGTAAGTGATTTAAATTTTAACAGCATGCTGTCGACATGTTGTCAAAATGACTATTTTTTAGGTTAGGTCATATTAACATTGATATAATGTCGAAACACAAGGACTTCAATGAAATTTCGACGAAATGCGCTCGACATTTCAACTTGCTACTGTTACTTCTCACTCTCAGTTCTCCCATTCTTCTCTCCTACTGCTACTGTTGCTCATGTTATTGTTGCTACTTTGTTCTTATTAGAACCAAATCTCCATGGTTGTTGCTAACTCTAGTCTCACTGCTCATTTCCTTTAACTCTCTTAAGGTTTGATTATACACCTATCTATAATTATATAGTAGAACTACATACTAGACTCTAGATCTATCATCATTATAAATAAATAGGTCTAATCATAATTTAGAATTAAGGAAACATTTGTTTAATTCTTAAAAATAAAATTTTAAGTTTGGATTAATATTAAAGAATAAAGAACTTACATCCATCTATAAAAGAATAAAATATGAAAATTGCAAACACCAAGGATCTATTTACTTCACGAATTAATCATCATTTACTTTAAGGATAACATCAAACCTAGAAACCTATGGTCCCATGTTTGATGGTGAACCTATATTTTTTATACGTAAATATGATACAATTAGATCTAAACTTGACTCATAAGGGGTTGCATAAATAAAAATAACCAACACAACACACGTAATTATGTTAATTTAGGTCTATTCAAATTGATTAATTGTCCATAGTGAAATACCTCAAATTAACTAATAAATTAATTTAAAATCAATTGGCCAGATAATTAAATTTCACCCTTTAAATTTTTACTTTAGTGTACTTGGAAACTATATACTTAAATCTTTTATCTTTGCACGACTTAATTTAATTCACATAGTAATTATTTGATATTTGATTCTTAAACTCTAACATGATATAGTAAACTATATGATACATATGAATATTAAGATATAATATTATTATTCTTGCATAAACATATTTAAGCTTGTGATTTTCTTAAAATTCTAATCATTTTAACTACTTCTGCAATTTTTGTCGATATACATTGGCATGCTTACGTCATGCCTTCGGTGTGTCTCCAAAATGAACTATTTTCGAAACATGAAAATAATCAAAATCTGATGTCAAAATACAGGCATTTTCATGGCGTGCCCTCGCTGTGCCTTCGAAATGTATAGTTAGAAATTTATCAAAATGACATCGAAATCGACATTTGAAACCTTTAACTTGATGGCAATGATCATCCAAACTTCTTCCAAAGAATAAATTATAGCAATATTTTTACAACAACAAATCCTGCATCCCATTAAAAACAAAAGTATTGGAAAAAAAAACTCCATCCGTATAAGGCCTTCTCACCCAGAAAATTACACCATTTTGTTGCAGCCATAAGGCACAAAGAACCACCAAAGAATTTGCCTACTCTGCTTGGATCTAAAACATAAAGGACCTGGGCTATTTTCTCTTGTCAAAGATGTGTGATCTCACTGTAGATGTGGAACACCTTGCTTGAGTTCCCATGAGAATACATGTCTTTTAGACTGCCCCACATTTCTTTAGTGATCTTATGGTACATGATTTCATCCTCAATCTTGGGAATGATAGAGTTCATAATTCAGGATCATGGCATTATCCTTCTTCCATGTGGCATTCTCGCCTCCCTTCTCTGAGGCTTTGGCTTGAGTGAGATGTGCTCTTTATCTTGACCATGCACTGTCAGTAAAAAGGTTTGTAACCATTGAGCATAGTTGGTCTTATCCAACTTAACATAGGACCAACGAATGGGCCCTTGCAGTCCTCAACTCAAAGGGGGAGATTGTCTTGATATCACCTTTGATAAATCCTTTGAAGCCATCTTCTACTCAGCCAATCCAAACAAATCAAATAAAGCAGAAAAGGTGTCCACTTAATTAAGTGGAGAAAGATATGCAAATGTTGGGTAGATTTAGCAAAAAAACCTCGTTATAGCACTTGAAGGTCCAATGGTGGCTAAAGAGGCCCTTATAGTGTCTGTGAGACTTTATAGAGGGTTAATGGGAGTGAACAAAAGCCATAGAAGGTCCTTTGATGCTTGGCGATGACCAAGATCACTGCTGCACCAATGATAGCTGGTGGTAATCGACGAGGTTGTTGGTGATAGTAGTAATGATTAGCGACGATCAGATAAGTTGTTAGCAATCGAGAATTAACCTTTGTTGAACCTTGGTTTGGTTCGATGGGGGTAGCTAGCATCATACAAAGCCTTAAGAGGCCCAATGACATTGCATGGTGGTTGTTCACAACCAAACCTACTTTAAGAAGATCGGATCTAGGGTATCTTTTAAAGGTGGTCGTTACTTGGGTCAACCTAAATAACCAACCCAAATTGTTGGAAATGGGTTATTTGGTTTAGGTTATTTGGATTATGGGTTGGGTAAAGACCTAAATCGTAAAATTTATATGAGTTTTGGGTTGGTTTATGGGTTCAACATATGCAACCCGAACCACCCAAACAATCCAAAATTTTGAATTGGGTGACCCGTGGATTACACCCACCCACCTGACTCAAACCCAAATGTGTAGGTTAAGTGATATGTAAATGATATTGACATATTGTTAGGCTTTCTTCTTGTGAATATAGATGGTATTTAATTTTTATAAGATGGATAAAGCATTTATTTGCTATTATATTGTAAATAAATTTTATTTTAAAAACCCTCTTAAGAAACATATGCAAAATTTGGGTTTCACTCAACTCAAACCGATCTAAACCCAATTTAATTTGGTTAGGCCATGGGTAATTATTTTTTCAATGCAAACCAAATATGACTTGAATTGAACAACCTAAACCCACCCAAGTTGATCAAATGCCCACCCCTAGTATCTTTGTTGAGAGAAGGTTGATGGATAGCTGATGATGACCAGTAGTGCTCATCAGAGGGTCGTCGACTAGTCATGGACTTGGTTGCAATGCCCTTCGATGAAGAAACAAAAGACTATTGAACACAAGTTAGGGTTATGGTTCCTTTCCTTAATTCTTGATTTTTTACTAAGAAATGGGAATCAAGATAGGTCCTAAGCACCATCCTAAGGCCTTTGCTATGATACCAAGTTGAGAGATATGAGAACATTGACTTCCGTTGAAAACCCTAATCCTTATTATATAAAGGATTAATAAAAGTAAAGCAGTGATTAGGTTATTGTTGAGTTATGCTTTAGTGGTTCATTTTTTACTATTTTTACATTATACGGGTGCGTGCTTGTAATTTACCCTTTGTACCTCTTTATATAAAGGCACCTAGGGTTTCTAATACATTCAAGTCACTCATTTGTCCTATTATGGTATCAGAGTAGCGATCTTAGACCGATACTAGGGTATCGCACTCAAACCAAGCCTCCTTTATGCTCCACCAAAACCCTAGCATCGCTTCCTCTCCTTCAGGGAGTTGCCGACCCCTTCCTTGCTGTCTCCAGCTCGTCCAGACTGGCAATAAGAACCGGTCCTACCAGCTAGAGGGGTCCGGCAGCAGCAGGAGGCCCTTACAGCAGCCCCTTGGGCTTGCGCTACCGCCTGGGGCGTTGTCGGGGCGACGTCCTTTCTAGCGGTGGCCTAATTGGATGCAGCATCGCCTGCTGCGGTTGTTGATTCGCTGCAGGGCCTCCATGACACGCAACTGAGGTCTTACACCGGCTCTACAGAGATCTTGGGTGACACAGAGCTCGTAGAAGACAAGAAACGAATTCTTTAGGGCTTCATCTAGTCCCAGAGAGTTCTCTCTCTTGTTTCAAAGTCTTTTAGATCTACATATGGTTTGAATCCATGTTTTTCAGATCTGTGAGGTGTTTCTGGTTTGTCGTATGATTTGATTTTGTGGTTTTGCGTCTTAGGTATTATGGAAGAAAAGGAGCCTGCCAGCGACTCAGTGGGGAAGATCTCTACCCCAAGTGCATCTTCCTTTATGCAAGGGACCTCGATCAAGTTAGATGGTACCAACTTTCTTCTGTGGTCGATGTCCTCTAGATTTGTGGGATCTCACTGCAAGAACTACATCCTGACTCAAGATGAACCTGTAGTTAAGACCGTAGACTGAGAGGTTTATAATGACTGGGTTGCCATTTGCATGTTAAACAGCATGGAGGCTATAGCAAAACAAGCTGTCTTATGCATTTGCCAAGAAGATGTAGGAGGTTTTTCATGAGATACATTCTTATAAGAGTAATATTAGTCGCTTATACAAGGTGATTGAGGAGCTGCATTCCTTTTAGAAGGAAACCATGTCCCTAATCGAATATTATGGCTCTATGAAGAATCTCTAGGACGAGCAGGATACTTATCAGCCAATTTTCATGGATATTATTATTGTTAAGCAATGTGAAGCCTTTCGATTTGTTCAGTTACTTGCTGGTCTGGGTCCTGAATACAAATCTGTTTAGGATCAGCTTATGACCTTAGAGGAGATTCCTACACATGCTTAGAGTTATGCTTGTCTTTCTAGATTGGAGATATCTGATCTTGCCCCATCTTTAGATTCTTTTGCCATGGCGGTTGTTGGCCGTGGTAGGGGAACTTCAGGGGGTAGGGGGAGAGGACGTGGTGCAAGAGCAGCAGGCCGTGGTCGAGGACGTGGTTTGTTTTGTGATCACTGCCATAAGATGAATCACACTGTTGATGTATGCTGGATAAAGCACGGATTTCCTCAGGGGCATCAGGCCAATCAGGTTGCTTATGATGGAGATGGAAGTCGGTACTATCAGGAGGAACAAGTCAATCCTCAAATTACTATTTCCAAGGAGGAATATGACAGACTTGTGTCATCTCAGGCATCTTCTATTGCTAGTGCTTCTGTCGCTTAGTCGACAGGTATTGCTACTAGTGCCAGAGGTGTTCGTGCACCATTATGGCTTGCTGACTCAGGTGCCTCCTCCCACATCACAGGAGATGTTATACCTTTTTCGTCTCTTAGACCAATGACTACTCTAGTTATGGTTAGGGTAGCTGATGGTGCCTTGTCTTCTGTGATAGGCTTGGGTGACATATCTCTGTCTACTACTTTGCCACTTTCTGAGTTATGCATGCGCCTAAATTTGTCTTGAATTTAATGTCTATAAGTTAAATTACTAAGGTATTGAATTGCAAAGTAGTGTTTCATGACCATTTCTTCTTTCTACAGGACCTGACGATGAAGCAGATTGGTGGACTTGAGCAGGATGACCTCTATTACTTGAATCTTCCACCTGAGACTCATTCTACAGCTGCCATTTATGCTACTTCTGCTCTACAGTGGCATCTTTGATTGGGACATCCTAGTGTTTCTGTTCTTCGTTGTCAGTTTCTCGACGTGCAGTTTCTTGATTCGTTTTCCTATGATGCCTGCCAACTTGGCAAGCATCATAGGGTATCTTTTCCGAGTAGTAATAATAGAATTGAGTATGCTTTTTCCCTTATTCATGCTGATTTATGGGACCAATGTCGGGTTAAAAGTCTTAGGGGTTTTCGGTATTTTTTGGTTCTTGTAGATGATTATACTTGTTTCTGTTAAGTATTTATGGTGAAAGAGAAACTCGAAATCCCTGTATTGATAAAAAAATTTGTTGATGAAATAAAAACTTAGTTCTGTACTACCATTCTCATGTTTCAAATTGACAATGAACTTGAATCTGTGAATGTTACTCGTATTGAATTTTTTCAGTCTCTGTGTATTATCCACCAGACTTCTTGTGTTTATACTTCTCAATAGAATGGGGTTGTTGAACGTAAGTTGAGACACCTTCTCAATGTTGCTTGTACTGTTATGTTTCAGATGCATGTACCTGCTACGTTTTGGGCTAATGCTGTTCTCACAGCTGCTTTTTTGATTAATCGTGTCTTTCTTCTGTTCTTGATGGGAAGACCCCTTACTCGGTTTTGTTTCCTGATCAGGAGCTTTTCTCTATATCGCCCAAAGCTTTTGGATGTGTATATTTTGTTCACTTATTCAAAGTGGATAAGTTGTCACTTCGATTAGCTAAATACATCTTTTTGGGCTATTCTAGAACTCAAAAGGGGTATATATGTTTTGATCCTCTTGTACATTGCTTTTATGTAAGGATGTTACCTTTTTTGAGGAGATACCATATTATTCTACTACAAGGAAGTCTCCCAATGTCACATAGGATACCCCATTGCTTATACCAACTGTTGCGCCTCCAGGATCCTCTGACCCTCCCGTATCTCCATAAGATGTTCCTTCTATTACTTATCCTAGACATCCTGAGGTTACAGATGCCCTCCCTAAACATTTTCAGTGCAAACCTACAGTTACCATAGTTCTTGCAGAAGAACCCCTTCCTACTATTCCTGCTTAATCATTTGCTGATACTGCTGATTCAAACAGAGGTCCAGAGCCAACACCACTAGAGGTACCTGACGTGGATCTTCCAATTGCCCAGAGGAAGCCATAAGGATCTTGTGCTAAGTATTCTGTTTCCAATTATATGTCATTTAATCATTTGCCTACAACAGCAGGGAGATTTCTATCTCTTGTAGTTGACAGCAAGCATATTCCCATGAATTATACTGAGACTCCTTAGAACCCTTCCTGGACATTAGCCATAGAGGAGGAGATGGTGGCTCTCCAATCCAGAGGCACCTGGGAGCTTGTTGACCTATCCCTTGGTGCTACTGTAGTGATGTGTAGGTGGGTGTTCACCCTCAAATGCTGCCTAGATGGAACAAATGAAAGATTCAAAGCATAGTTGGTTGCTAAAGGTTATATACAAACTTTTGGAGTTGATTATTTTGAAACTCTCACCAATGGCCAGACTCAATTCAGTGTTTTCTGTGGCAGTCAATAATGGTTGGTCAGTATCTCAGTTAGATATTAAAAATGCATTCCTTTATGCTGATTTAGAAGAAGTCTATATGCAGTAATTCCCAGGATTTGTGGTTGAGGGGGAGTATCATATTGAAGAAGGCTATTTATGACCTTCAACAAAGCCCCATGGCCTGGTTTAAGAGGTGTAGTAATGCCGTGAAAGAATTTGGTTTTACTAGATGTACTGCTAATCATTTAGTGTTTACTATGCATAGAGTCACTAGGTTAGTTTTTCTTATTGTGTATGTTGATATATTGCTTACTGGAAGTGATAAAGAAGGGATAGAAGCAACTAAGAAGTTCCTACATTCTCAGTTTGTTACCAAAGATTTGAGAATGATAAATTATTTTCTAGGCATTGAAGTACAACATGTTGATGGTGGTCTTGTTTTATCCAAGAGAAAATATGTGGTTGACATGTAGAGAGGGGCAGGAATGCTAGGTTGTAAACATGCTAATGTCCTAATTGACCCATCTATACCACCTACAGATTCAAAGAGTCCGCTGCTTGAGGATGTGACTAGATACCGTGCTATCGTAGGAAAGCTATTGTATTTGACTGTTACTAGACTTGATATCTGTTTTGTAGTTGGGAGACTCAGTCAATTCATGCAGTCTCCTAGAGAAGTGCATTGGGAAGGTGTGTGTTAGGTGTTGAGATACCTTAAGCAAGCTCCTGGTAAAGGGCTATCATTCAGGAAGTATGGCCATCTGGATGTATGAGGGTATTTTGATGCAGACTATGCTGGAGTTCATGAGGACAGAAGATCTACTGCAGGGTATTGTACCTATGTTGGTGTCAATCTAGTCATGTGGAGAAGCAAAAAACATACTATTTCTAGATCTAGTGCAGAGTCAGAGTATAGGGTTATGGGTCATACTACTTGTGAGCTGCTGTGGGTGAGATCTATTTAATAGGATCTAGGAGTGTCTGTTTCTGGCCCTACTCTTATGTATTTTGATAGCAAGGCAGCTGCGTTTATTGCAAATAATCCAGCCTTCCATAAGCAAACCATACACATAGAAGTTGACTGCCATTTCATCAGAGATGCTATTCTTGTAGGTGAGATCACTACACCTTATATAGTCACTGAAGATCAGATTGTTGATCTCTTTACCTAAGCACTCTCTAAGAAACGTCTTGACTTGTTATGCTCCAAGCTGAGCATGCTTGATGTATATACTCCAGCTTGAGGGGAAGTGTTGAGTTATGTTTTAATGATTCATTTTTTTTTTTTGATTTTATAATGTACGAGTGTGTGCTTGTAATTTACCCTTTGTGCCTCTCTATATAAAGGCAACTAGGGTTTCGAATAGAATTCAAGTCGCTCATTTGTCCTATCAGCTATTTTTGCGGTTAAGCTAATTGGGTTCAAATCGGTGTTTCTTAATCATGGAACAATCGTACTAATGACAAGTTTAACCATGTTTCACATTTAAATGGGTGTACATTCTAGGAAAGCAGCAAATTTCAATTCACTAAGGCTACGTTTGGCACGGGTATTAAATCATTGTTCATTGGGATAAAACAGAGAGATAAAATCACTATTCATGGGTTTAGGGGGGAATAAGTCATTTCTATCATCTCAATCAAACTATCCCATTACATCACATCACATCAATACCAATATTTATTAAAATATATCTATTCCAACATAATATACTTGTTAAAATATTATTAAATCACATCAACCCACTCATATCCATATCTTGTTATTAAATATATACCCATTAACATTACATCTTCACTTATCCTTATAGTATTTTATCCTTAGGGTACTTTATCCCACTACTTATTCTTATACCCCAACCAAACACCCCTCTCCACTTAGCCTTACATCACTTTATTCTTGCAGTACATTATCCCTATGTTTTCCCTTTACCAAACGCAACCTTAGCGTAGCGGGGAAGTTTCAAGTCAAGAGTACAAGATTGCATGCCTTTGCTTGGTGGGCCTCCTTATATAGTGTTAGGTTTGACTAACAATTGCGAGGGTTAATGGCTCATGGTAAATGATTATCTTACATATAAGTGATGGTTACTTAAATTAATGGTTTTATTGCACCATGTTAATTCCTAGCTTCGTGTAATGCTCCTTTAATGCCATACATGGCATTGTGTTGGGTCGAAATATTGTAGTGGCTGACGTGGCATCCTTGGGTGGCTTTCTCCAATTGGACTTGTTGCTTGGATGAATAGCTTGGGAACCGCCAAGTTTCATCTTTCTTGGGTGGATGCATCGATGGCTTGCCCCTAACAGGTCCATCGAGACTATGTAGGTTTTGTTGCCATTGGTTGGATTTGGGGGGTTTTTAGGCCATGTAGACCCGGTATCATGTATTCTGTGCATGAGATTTTTGTGAGGCTCATTTTCTTCCTCAGTATCTGGGTCCTTGTAGAAGAGGTAAATAATAATGTGTAAAAATTAAAGAACTAGAAATGAGTATGATCTCAACAATTTGCCATGTTATATCCTGGTTTTTTTGAAAATAGAAAACAGTGGGATAACAATAGTAATCTTAATCCTAATCCTAACTAATTTGGTAACAAACTAGAATCAAATTGAATCTTAATGACAATATAACAAAAGAAGTTCTAACTTAACTCTTTGGAATCAAATTAATTTACTCTGATACTCTCCCTCAAGTTGGAACATAGATATCTTCTAAGCCCAACTTGTTACATAGAAACACATCTCTTTGTCAGGATGTCTACAAGCTGAAGCTTCGAGGACAGATGAGCAGTGGAAATTCTCCCTTCCATCATGACATTTTGAATGAAATGGCAGTCCACCTCATTATGTTTTATCTTTTCATGGAGGACATGATTGGAGGCAATGTATGTAGCTGTAGTTGGAGAACATTGGAACTGGACCCTTGACTTGTACTCTAAGGTCTGCAAGGAAAGAGGTAACCCACATAACCTTACATGCAGTATGAGCTATTGTCCTGTACTCAACCTTAGTAGTGGAGTATGCCACAATTGTTTGTTTCTTACTGCACCACAAGACTAGATTGCCTCTAAGGAATGTCATATCTAGTGGTGGATCTTCTATCCTCAATAAACTTTGCATGGTTAGTATCGGAATAGGAACAAAGATTTAGTTGTCCATTATTTCTGTATTATAACCCTTTTCCAGGAGACCCCTTCAAATACTTTAGTATTAGACAAATATCATGCTAATGACTGTAGCATGATTATCCATATATTGACTTGCTTTGCTAACAACGAAGTGAATATCTAGTTGAGTAATAGCAAGTATAGTAGTTTGCCAGTGCTGTATCGGTGGACATTCGTAAGTGTAGATAGTGAGTCTCCCCATATTACCTCTTCTGCTCAACCGTAATAGTTGAGGGCTTTGTGCCAGGTACTGTAGCCTCATTAAGTATCTTAAAGGACATACTTTTATTGTGAGAGTGCATGCCATGTTCATCTCTAACTGCCTCAATCTCCAAGAATATTGCAACTCCCTTAGGTCTTTTGTAACAAAGACCTTCTACAAGAATGCTTTGATTTCCTGAATGCCTACATTATCATCTCTTGTGAGAACCATGTCATCAACGTACACGGGAATCATAATGTTAGAGGTAGTCATTCTGGTGAAGATAGAGTGATTAGATGTATCTTGTTTGAATCCAATTTGCATCACTTCACTGGTTAATATGTCAAACCAGGCATAGGGACTTTGCTTGAGACCAACCATAGCCTTCTTTAGCCTGTATGCATAACCCTCAACCTCGTATCCAGGCGGTTGTTGCATATACACTTTTTTGCCAAGTCATCATAGAGGAAAGCGTTTTTGATATCAAGCTGATGTAGTGGCCAATTCTTGTTAATAGCAATAGGCAAAATAACACATATTGAAGCAACTCGAGCCATAGGAGAAGTCTCAAAGTAGTCTACTCCATAGGTCTGCATGAAACCCTTGGCCACCAATTTTGCCTTTAACCTATCAGCTGTTTGCAAGATATTTGATTGTATAAACCTACTTGCGATCGACAATTTTAGCACCCTCTGGACATGGCACAAGCTTCTATGTGCTATGAGCAGTTAGAGGCTCTATTTTTGCATCCATAGTTGTCTTCCACTGAGAGTCTTGGCAAGTTTCTAAATAGGTTTATGCTCTTTTGTAAAAATCGATCGAGTCAGCCAAGTAATTGGTTGAATACTCTTAGTCGGACCCTTAATTGACTGAACAACCCATACTCCGACATATAGTTGGTAGGCCCAACTACTTAGCCGAATAGTTGATCTACTTGGTTGACTATGTGCCCGATTTCGATTTCTCCATAGAGCATTAATCTGCTAATACAGCTATTATCGGACCCTATTGCTATTGTTGCTCTTTTGCTTTGCTGCTTTAGCACTTTGATTAGGTTTCTTACCTCACATCTCACTTTAAAATTTAAATAATGGTTGTTTGAATCATTAAATATTTTTTACCGAGGATCGATTAGGTTATTACTTTAGTTGTTTGAATGGTTGTTTTGTTTTGTTTTTGTTAATTTGTTTAAGATGTTACTTTGGTTGTTTTTGTCAATTGTTAAATGGTTGTTTTGTTTTGTTTCATGTTTAAGAAATTAAAATTTTCATAGTTTTTTATTATTAATTCTTAAATTTTTATAATCATGAGTTTGAAAATGATTTACTTTTATGTAATGGTATATTTTATTTATTGATATATATATATATTTAAATATTTTAAAAATATCCAACCGAGTACTCCCTAACTACTCCCCTGCATACCGTATACTCAATTAGGGACATGATTGATTGACTGATTATTGATTATTGACTTTTACAACACTGGGCTTGTGGAATGACAATGCTAGTAATGCTTTGGAAAACTTTTGCATAGAAGGATCCAAATGTGTTGTGGTCATGAAATGAGAGACGTGATATCATCTGCAAGTACAAATGACTTTCTTCAGGGCAATTGGTCTCTTATCATCCTCCCTCTGGCTTTATCTATAAGGGCATGTGATTGCTATTATCATGAACAGTAGACATATTAGGCAATGGAACAATAGGAGGCTCCTTATCTCGTTTATGATAAGTGATTTAAGTGTTGACGACATGTTGCCGGCATGTCGTCAAAATGACACTTTTTGCAGGTGAGCCATATCGACATGTAATATGTCGATACGTAGGTGTTTCATTGTTTTGCCGGGGAAACTGTCGATGTGTTGCCAACAAGGTCTACTATGCTGCTGCTGCTGTCGACCAACCTGGTGGATTAGATCTCCAACATGGAAAATATTAATATGGGTCATGTATCATTTTCCATATATCGGTGATTCATCCCGCTGGGGGGGGCGGGGGGGTCCTCCCCCCTTTCCCCTGAAAAGTGTTTTGATACCTCAAACTTTCCTATTGAAAATTAAAATTTATTTATTTTTATATCTTAAATCATGATTTTAATCTTCTAAGGCCTTGGCATTTTTTTATGTTATGACATTTTAAGCTATTTTAAGTGATTTCATCAAAGTTCCCTCGATATCAATAATATATCCCTTTCTTGACTTATCAATGCAATATCGATATTGATATTCAAAACCTTCGCTAGTCTTTTAACTTTTCCCTTTCCTTTGCACTACTAGTACTACTCTTCTCCCATTCTTCTCCTCCACTGATACTACTACTCCCATTCTCTTGAGATTTAGTTGGCATTTTGATAGTTGCTGTTGCTATTGCTCAAATTCTTTATTATTGCTGCTATGTTCTAAACCCCTTGTTGCTGTACCTACCTCGAAAGAGATTTTACTAAAGCTTTAACTTATGCTTAGTTAATTTCGATAAGTCTAATGATTGATGGATGAACTAAATGTCATTTAAATATGAAGTACAAGATAAGATTTAGTACTTAAATGGAAATATTTATCCCTTGAGAGTTATTTTTAAAATTTTATTCATTTTCACTATTGTCATTTTCGTCAAGGGCATGCCAACGAAATGTTACTTAGAAATTTATCGAAATGGTGTCGAAATCGGTGTTTCAAACCTTGTTTATGATATATTTGTAGTTAACGAGGAGAAAGCTTAATATTGGTCCCTTAAAAAAGGAAGGAATCTTCTCAATGGTCACATTTGCAGTAATAATGTGTCGTCGACTACTTGGGTTATAACACCTATATCTGCTTTGAGTGCGGAAGTAACTAAGGAGTACACACTTACGCGCTTGAGGAGATATCTTGTCCTATTGCCTAAAGGCATGCACAAAGCATGTGCATCCAAAAACATGGAGTGGAAGAGCAAAACCTTGATCCACATCAGGATGCAGCAATTGGAATGGGATTTCTTCTTTGAGGACAGACGAGGGGACTTGGTTAATAGTATATGTGGCCATGAGTATAGCATCTCCCCAGAACTGTTTTGGCACCTTTATGAAGATACAAAGGGTCCTGTTATTGTATAGGATATGTCGCAGCTTCCTCTTAGCAATACCATTTTGCTGAGAAGTGTAAGCACATGTCTGATGGAAGGTTTTGTTCATGATAAAGAATAACTTCATTGCCTTTTGCATGAATTCTGGGGCCTTATCACTATGGAAGGTCTTGATAGAGCTTGAGTAGACATTTTGCTCCTTTGTGAAGAATCGCTTCACTATATGAAGGATCTCAGAATGATGCTTCATAAGTAATATCCAAGTAGATTTGCTATAATCATCAATAAACACAGCAAAGCATTCGTGGCTTGTAGTGCTAGGCACACGAGATAGTCCTTGAGCATTTCAATGGGCCAATGATGTTTGTCTAATTGGTAATCCTCACAATCAAAGGTGGTAGACATGGGTAAATCTAGGAACATCTGACGAAGCTTCCTATATTAGGGATGCCCAAGTTTACAATGCCAAAGGAGAGGCTTCGTTGCAATAGACGTTGCTTCAACAAAATGAGTAGGAATTTCAAGATAATATAGTTCATCCCTGTCATAGCCCCTACCAATAATTTGATTGGTGTGCTTATCTTGAAAATAATAGTGGTGCTCATCAAATATGACCTAACATTTGAGATCCTTGCACAACTTGCTCATAGAAAGAAGGCTCATGGAAACTCAGCTATACAGTAAACATCTGACAACTAGCCTGGAAGTAAATTTAACATCTCTAAACACTGTTATTGGAGAGTGGGAGCCATTTGCTAGCTTCACGGAGGTAACTTCTTTGGTTAGCTAGGTCACACACAGAGAATTAAGATTCTAGTGAATTGAGTGGATGCATTTGAGTCAATGACCCACTTGCTAGTTGTGATAGATACTAAATTTGCTTAAGCTCCATTGGCATAGGTAAAGGCAACATGGGCATGGGTGTAGATCCATTTTAAACAATAGCCCTTTAAGAAACAGAATACTAAGAAGAGGATATCAATAGGAAATGATCCTGAGTAGAAATTGGGAAAGGTACCCAATCGGTAATTGAGGAAGGAGTCAAGTTGCCATGACAGAGATCGGACTAATCACAACCCACTGGAGATGTAGATACACGAGCATATCATGAAGAATACAGGCCCATCTCCGGAGAGGGGCAAAGAGCAACATGAAAAAAGGTCCTAAGCTAGACTCATATGCATGTGACTATATTAGGCGCCGTGTGTGTTGCCGTTGTAACGGTATTGCACGCCTTCCAGCACTACATTCCTTGTAGTGCTGTGTGCTTACGGTGCTATGCATGTTGCCCCATGCGTTATGCTCACTACAACGATGCTGTGCAGAATACGGTGTTCTATGCGCTACGTATGCTATAACCACTGCTGCTACGTGTTGCTGTTGAGTGATGTTGCTGAGTGCTGCTGTAGCGTTGGTGGTGCTCTCACTACGTATGGAGTTCTTGTGGTGTTGAGAATGTAGTGGTAGCAGTAGATCTATGGAGAGATTTGTTGGTTGAAGAAAGGTGGTATGGGAATTAAAAAGGTATCAAACACTGACCTAGGATTGCCACTTTGATACAGTGTGGAAGTTTTTGGAAAAAGTTATCATTGATTGAAATAGAAATCAACTCTTTTTTATATATAGTGTTAAGAAGGAAGCAAAAGTTCTTGCTGAGAGTCTATTTGTCTTGTTTTATCATTTCGTATATTTCCCTTATGATGTAAGGGTTTCTTTGTAATTTTACCCAATGGGGTTTCTCTATATAAGAGCTCCTAGGGTTATGGAATAAGATCAGATCTCTCATTTCTCCTAACATGATATCAGAGTAACAGTTCTAGACCAGGGCTCAAATATCTCACCATATCCTAACCTTCAACACCACCACCAAACCCCTATCTATCTCCTACTCCACAGCCGTTGTTGGCCAGTAGCAGCCTCTATAAGCCCACCACCGGTTAGCAGCAGACCATCGCTACCTTGCAGTCTTCACCATCGACACCAGTTAGTGCTGCCAGGCTTCTTGTCGCAGAATAGCTGCGTAGTAGCCTAATTTAGTAGGGTGGTGCCATCAGGGCCTCTCCCATGCCCTAGTGTGATTGTGCTCCCTCCACAATCGTTTCCTCCTGTTTCTATGGTCTGAAATCTCTATTCTTAGATCTCCAGGACCTCTTTTGCATTGTATTTATGGCTTGAAATTACTATTTTGGGACTTTGCTTGTGTTGGTGATTGATACATGATTTGATTTTTGCCTAAGAAGAATTTCTTTATTTTTTCTCCTAGTAATCGGGATATTATAGGTGACCATAAAGACCCCCTTAGTGACTTGATGGGGAGGTTATCTACCATGAGTGCACCTTCTCATATGCAGGGCACTTCCATCAAGTTGCATGGAACCAATTTTCTTTCATGGTCGACGTCTTTTTCTCGATTCATGGGACCTCATTGGAAGAGGCATATTTTAACAAAGGATGAACTATTAAAACTGATGACCAAAAGGCTGAAAATGACTGAGTGGCTACATGTATGTTGAACAATATGGAGCCCATAGGCAAGCAGGTGATGTCCTATCCATTTGCTGAGAAGATGTGGGAGGTACTCCATGAGATTCACTCTTACAAGAGAAATAATGCTTGCCTCTATTGAGTCATCGAGGAGATACGCATGTTCTGGAAGGGAACCATGAGTTTGGTAGAGTGTTATGGTACTATGAAGAATCTATGAGATGAGTAGGATATCCATTACCCCCTCTCATCAAATGTGTTTGCCATGGCTAAGTAGTGAGAAGCTATTAGATCTGTTTAGTTGCTAGTCGCCTTGGGCCCTGAGTATAAGGCCATGAAGGATCAGCTTATGACTTTGGAAGAGATTCCCACACCGGCTCAAATCTATGCTCGTCTTTCATGCCTAGAGATATCTGACCTTGTCCCTCCTTCTGACTCTTTTGCTTATGGTATCCTTTAAGCATGGTCGGGGAGTCTTTGCAGGAAGGGGAGAGGATGCGCAGTTCGAGGAGGTGGTAGTGGTTGGGGCCATGGCTGCACCGGTCTTTTCTGTAAGCATTGTCACAAAACAAATCATATTATTGATCGCTGCTGTATCAAGCATGATTTTCCTTAGGGGCCTCAGGCAAATTAGGTCTCCACTGGGGGAAAGGAGAGTCAGTTCCAGGATGAGTATACTAGTTCCTTGATTACTATTTCCAGGGAGGAGTAGGACTGATTGATGACCTCCAAGTCTATCGCTAGAGCCTTTGTCGTTTGCTCTGCAGTACTCCTGCTTTGTTTGCCAACGCTCGGGACCCAGCGTGGATTGCCGATTTAGGTGCACCTTCACACGTTATGCGTAATGCAACCCTATTTTCTTCTCTTTGCTCTCTTGCCACACCTTTCCATATTAGGGTGGTGGATGGTGTGTTATCCCTTGCGGTTGGCCTTGTGGACGTGTTTGTCTCTGACAGAAGTAATGTGTGCATCAAAGTTTGCTTTGAATTTAATGTCTATTAGTTAGATTACCAAAGCATTGAATTGTCACGTAGTTTTTAATGATCAATTTTTTTCTCTTTAGATGAAGTGGATTGGACTTGAGCAGAATGGCCTATACTACCTTAGCCTACCACCCACACATTCCTCTATTGCTGCCGCCTTAGCCACTACTACTTTACAATGGCGTCTACGTTTGGCTCATCCAAGTATTCTAGTTCTGGTTCGTTAGTTTTCAGAGCTGCAGTTTCTTGAGTCCCTTAGGTGTGAGGCCTGTCAACTTGGCAAGCATTACGGTTTGCTTTTCCTAGCTAGAATAAGAAAGTTGAGTTGCCTCTCTTATTCATGCTGAATTATAGTGGTTGTGTAGGGTCTAGAGTGCTCGGGGTTTCTGATATTTTCTAGTTTTGGTAGATGATTGTACTAGTGTATCTTTGGTTTATATGATGAAAGAAAAGTCGGAAACTCTTGCACTCATTCAAATTTTTTTTAATGAAATAAAGACTCAGCTTTCCACTAGTTTTTGTATTTTCAGAAGTGATAATGGACTTGAGTTTGTGAATGTCACCTTAATAACTTTTTAATTCTTTGGGGGTTGTTCATCTGACCTCATGCATTCACACTATTGGCTTTTATATGCCCTGGATGAGCATTCTGTGTAGTACATTCTTCATCTAAAGAAAGGAATTTGTTTAATTTCCTATAAATGAATTGGGTTCTTTAGTACGAATAGGGTGACATACTTAGATAGATTGAATAAATCCAATGCGTGTTGATTTGGAGATTTAAATGGTTTAGAGGATCCGATAGCACGTCAAGAAATTATTTGATTCAATCATATATTTCTAATCTGAGTTGGGATGGCAACTTTCTAGAGGTCGTTGCTTGATTGATGCTCTTGAATGGAGACTCAAGGACTATTATGCAGGTTGGGTTAAGGAGTTAACTTGATGAAACAAGAGCTAGCAAAAGTCCTCTAATGCTATCATAGAGAAGGCATATCCTTTGACCTGAGATAGGCATGTGTTTCTATTCACAAATATGTGCATTTGGTGTAACGATAGCCTCAAGGGATCGAGTCAAAACTTTTGGACCTAACCTGGATTGCTGGGTCGTAGCCTAACAAAAGTGTACACACGTCAACAGGTAATAATAGTGCAAAAATAAAGGCAATAACTATAGTTGTTTGCATTTTCATTTACAACTACAGTAAGAAAAGAGATAGTAATGCATGAATAAAAACTAAACTATGATACAAGTTGAAATGATGCCCATATAAGACAAAAATACATCACCTCACAGAGAAAGTTCTAACAGCTAGAAAACTACAAAATGAAGTGTTACCTCAGTAGGAAGAAATGTGCAACTTATTTATTCTAGAAAACCCACCTCTCAATATAAAGAGGTGGGAAAATAATAGTACAAGCTCATAAAGAAATAAGAAATAATAGAAAATATAAAATAAGATTAAAGAGTTCGACATTTCCCCTCAAGTTGGAGCATAGATGTCAATTTTACTCAGCTTGGAATAACAAACTTCAAATGCAGAATGAAGTAAGGGCTTGGTAAAAATATCAGCAGTCTGATCTTCTGATGTGATTGGCGTAGTGTAAAGGAGTCCACACTGGATCAAATCCTAGGTGTAGTGGCAATCAATCTCCACATGCTTTGTTCTCTCATGGATCATTGGATTGTTAGCTATATAAGTAGCTTCCTTGTTGTTACATCTCATTTTCATGGGCTCATCAACCTGAATATATAGATCTGTGAGAAGAGATTTTACTCACATCATTTCTGCAACTGTATATGCCATTGCCTTGTACTTAGATTTTACACTAGACCTAGCGACCACAATTTGTTTCTTGCTTTTCTATGTCACCAGATTTCTTGCCACATAGGTACATAATCCAGTGATAGATTTCTTATCAACCAGACATCCTACATAATCTGCATTGGAATAGCCAACTATAGTCATCGAGGACCTTTTTTTGAAAAAGGATTCGACACCCTGGTGTCTTCTTCAGATATTTGAGCACCATCATAGCTGCCTCCCAATGCTACTCAGTTGGTTTGTCCATAAACTGGCTCAACTTGCCCATTGCAAGTAAGATACCAGGTTTGGTGATAGTCAAGTACATCAATTTCCCAACCAGCTACCTATAAGCCCTGCTATCAACTACTTCAGCATCATTATCATAAATGCGTGCCTTGGGATGCATAGGTATATTAGCTGGTTTTGCTCGTAGCATGATAGTTTCCTATAGGACATCAAGTGTATATTTTCTTTGTCACAACACTATGCCCTGCTTGCTTTGTGTTACCTTGATTCTTAGAAAGTATCTCAACTATCCAAGATATTTCATCACAAACTTATCTGCCAAACGCCGCTTGATCTCATCTATTCCGATCATATCGTCACTGGTAATGATCAGGTCATCAGCATAGACCAAGAGAGCCACCACACCCTTTCCACTCTTTCTAACGAACAAGGAATTGTCTGAAGATGATCTTTGGAAACCTATTGCCCCAACCACTTCTAAGAGTTTCTAGAACCATGTTCTAGGATTTTGTTTTAAGCCATATATCACTTTTCTTAGCTTGTGCACTTACTCCCCCTGAACCTCAAACCCTAGGAGCTGTTGCATATAGACCTCATTGTGAAGATTTTCATATAAGAAAGCATTTTTAACATCAAGCTGGTGTAATTGCCAGTCTTTGTGAACAACCACAGAAATAAGAATCCGAACAGTAGGAAGGCGTACCACAGGTGAAAAGGTGTCAAAGTAGTCCACACCATATGTTTGTGTGAACTCTTTTGCCACCAATCGAGCCTTATGCCGTAAGGTTGAATCATAAGGACTATACTTAATTGTAAAGACCTATCTGTAGACTACGGCCAAAAACTTGTGCTCTCACCAGAAGTGGTATAAGTGGGACAATGATTGTCTATTATTCCAAAGAGCCCTACACCTCTTTATATAGAGGAGAGGTGCAGGAAAATAACATAACATGTCTAGACAAGAAAATAAAATAATAGATAGAATAAACAGATAGAAATAAATAAGGACTGAAGGGGATATGTCAACACTCCCCCTCAAGCTAGTGCATAGATGTCCATCATGCTCAGCTTGAAACAACGGACATCGAAAGTAGAACGTGGAAGAGGCTTTGTGAAGATATGTGTTGTCTGGTCCTTAGATGCAACAAAACTGGTGTGCAACATGCCACGCTGGATCAAGTCTTTGGTGTAGTAGCAGTCCACCTCGACGTGCCTAGTGTCTATGAAACATTGTATTGTTGCAAATATATGTAGCTAGCTGTTGTCATATTTATCTCCATAGGTTCTTGAATTTGGAAATATAAATCTCACAGTAGAGATCTCACCCAGATCATCTTTGCAGGTGTTTGGGCCATCGCCGTGTACTTTAACTTGGCACTAGATCTTGGAGCAACTTCCTGCTTCTTGTTCCTCCAGGTGACTAGATTCCCAACTACCAATTTGCAGAAATCAGTGGTGGATTTCTTGTCTGCCAAACATCCTACATAATCTGCATCAGAGTATCCAACCATCGTCATTGGAGATCCTCTCTAGAAGAGTATACCATGCATAGGTGTTTTCTTTAGGTATTTAAGTGCTGGCATAGCCACCTGTTATTGTTGCTTGGTCAGTCAGTTCATAAACTGGCTTAGCTTGCTTACAACAAATGCAATGTCTGGTCGAGTAATCGTCAGATACAATAATTTTCCAACAAGCTGCTTTTATGCTCGACTGTCAGTGGACTCTGCCCCCTCATCATATAGATGCACCTTAGGGTCTATGGGAACATTGGCTTGCTTGGACCCTCGCATGCCATCCTTCTGAAGTACATCTAGAGCATACTTGTGCTAAGGTAAAACAATTCCTTGCTTGCTTCTGGCTACCTTGATCCCAAGAAAATACCGCAGCTGTCTTAAATCCTTCATAACAAGTTGCTTAGCAAGAGATTGCTTGACTCCAGTTATTCTAGTTTCATCATCACCAGTAATAATGATATCATAAATATAGACCAAGAGAGCCACCACACTTCTCTCAGTCTTCCTGACAAATAAGGAATGGTTTGATGATCGCTTTAGCCCCATCTTCTCTACCACCTCCGAGAGCTTCTGGAACTAAGCTTTTGGACTTTGCTTAAGACTATAGACAGCCTTCTTCAACCTACAGATACACTGCCGTTGAACCTCGAACTCAGGGGGTTGCTACATATAGACCTCCTTCTGAAGATTGCCATATAGGAAGGCATTCTTCACATCAAGCTGGTGAAGCATCCAGTCCTTGTGGGCAGCAACCAATATAAGAATTTGGACTGTCGACAGGTGATCAACAGGGGAGAAAGTATTAAAGAAGTCCACCCCATACTTTTAGGTGAACCGCTTCGCCACTAACCGAGCCTTGTACCTTGAAATCAACCTATCAAAGTTATATTTGAAGGCAATGACCCAACGAGACCCCACAAGACGAGCATTAATTGGAAGTGGGGTAAGATCCTGTTGAGTATGAAGCACGACTATTTCATCTTCCATGACTTGACACTGTTTTGGATTAAGACTTGTTGGTACGTGTAGTAGACCTGGCTATAGGTTAGGGGCCCCATCGATCAAGGTTTTAAATATCGATATTGATGTCGTATCGACAAGTCGAAAAATGGATATATCGTTGATATCGGTGATTTTGGGGAAATCATTCAAAAATGCTCAAAATATCTCAAAATGTCACAAATTTGATGAAAATTAATATTTTAATAACTACTACGTTATGAAGAAATGCATAGAAGACAAATAATAAATTTTGAATGAAAATATAATAGAAATACACTAGTCGTATATCGACAAAGTTATATATTGAAATGAAAGTGTACATAACATGATAATAATTGAAAAATGTTCATAGTAATGTTATTTATCAGAAGAAATGAAATATAGACTACACTAGGCACGGAAGTACCAGTCAATGCCACTAAATCAATACCAGGTTGAGTTTCGACGTGCTTGAAACCTATCCTCTGATTATCCTCCTCTATTCGTAGCACTCTAACATATTCATAATATGACTCCCATGCCATGTAGTTGTATCGAGTATTGTATTTATTGATGTATCATCGATAGTCTTCATCACTGCAATACAGAAGTATTATAAGATGTGGATATCGACTGTGATTGTTGGACAAGCTGTTCATGCTTCTAGTTTTAGATCTACCCTTAGTCGACTCATCTCGATGTTCTCTTGAATCTATGAACCTAGGCGAACCACCTTGTTTTAGTGTAGAACCTGATGATTCATAAGATTCACGTTGTCTCATCGATGAACTTCGTGGTGGTCGAGGAGGAAGCGGTGCAGCAGAGTGGGAGGTTGATAAGAAAATGGTTGAGGACCTTGAGATGTAAAATATTCAGGGAATATCCCATAGCCATAACTTGCAGATGCAGGATCACTTTGGATACTATTATTTTGGTGGCGACCATCATACTCATAGGAGGAACCATAATAAGATGGAGGGCTGGTGTAGTTGGGGAAGTAATTAGATGAATTTTGTGCCACATCTTGGGGTTAGTACTGAGGGCTGATGTAATGAAATCCGTAGCCATCATAGTAACTTGATGATGATGATCTTGCGCCACTTCCAAAGATTGATTCTGCCGCCAATTTAAGGGATCCCACCGATAAACTTAAATCATCGATGGATATCATAGAATGGCCTGAGGCATACCAATACCCTGTCCCTGCATCATAGTCACGAGGTGGACTTGGCACGGGGTTTCCATGTATATTTGTATATCTTTATGTATATTCATGTTGGACATCCTTTCTACTAGGACCTTGATGATGATATCCGTCATCTCTACCATTACTTTCTGCCTGTGGCTCGTCAACCATCACTGCATCATCATCTCCATCATCATCATTATGATGTGCCCGTCAGCATGATAATTTAGTCCGTTGTCAAATCTTGTGTCCATGTGAGTCGTACAGGGCAGGGGAGAAGAAAAGAAATGAAAAGAATATGTGTCCATATGAGTTGCACATGCAGATAGATATATGATCGACATATCTCCCATATTGGTCATATATCACTACTTCAAGGGAAAAATTGAATTGCAGTCCTTCATTCTTGGCGATATATCGTTGATATCTCTTGATATCAACAATGTATTGGCAATATATCACGATATCATGGAAAAAGATATGGTACATGGTATCGATATGCTTCAACTTGTTGATATTGATATATCAGTGATATATTGTTGATGTGTGAAACCTTGCTATCGACCTGACCCACAAAATATGCGGGCTTGGGCTTTGATTTTTTTATCATGACCAGACCCGACCCTCTAATTGGTTCGATTTTAAATGGGCGAGTTTGGGTTTCCAATTTATGACCCAGTTCGGTTCGTAAATCATTAACATTAAAATCAAGAACTTAAGAGTCTTAACTTATAGCTCCAACAATTCCATTCCCATCCGTTGGATGCCAAATTTTCCATCTATTTAACCATTATCTCGTTGTTTCAAAATCTCTGCCCCTCCAAGTATCATACGAGACGTCCAATAACCACCATCTAAATTTATAAACCATCTAAAATTATGAACGATTTATTTAACCTGAGGGACGTGAACCATCTATTGGACTACAAAACACCATCCAACTCTTCCACTGTCTATTCTTTTATCTTTTTATTTTTTAATTAGGAATTAAGGACCTTATGTATCCTGAATACGCACATTCAATCGGGGGCAAACATGGGGCAATATATTTAATAGTTAACATAGTATGAAGTAATAGATTGGAAACTATTAATGAGGATTGAGGATTGAATTGCTAGCACAATAACATAGGATTACTTATATTCTTCCTAAATTGATGTGATTTATAAATTTTTTAGGATGTGTTTTCATGAAATATTAATGCTTTAGAAACTTCAGTGGTTTATTTTTTATGTTAATGATGAACCTTCGTTACTTTTATGACATTTTATCCAAAGTAGATTTGATTCTTATTGCTCCTTTTGCTTATGGTATTTTTTTAGCATGGATATGTTTATGTTTTCGGTCATTCGTATTGTATCATTATTCATGTTTGTGTTTAAAACTTTAAAGTACTTTATATTTGTCCCGTGGGTCGGCTTAGGCCCGACCAGACCCTCAGAAATAGGGCTTGGGCCAAGCTTATAGGTCCATGGGTTGACCCGACTAGGTCTTGGACCAAGACTTTTGAAAGTCCAACTCGATTGACTCGGCCTATGGTCCACTTGACCCAACCCATTGTCAGGTCTGTTGTGAAGGTATTGCATGGCAGACAATGCAGTGGTAAATAATCCAAGATTAGCTGTAGGCACAACCCCAACCATACGGTACTTTGCACAAGTGTGCGGTGCCCTCCGAATTGCTATTGGAATTCCATCATCAGGAATAACATCAACTGGGCCTGCACAATTATCACTAGCCATACATTGGTCAGTGCTCTCAATACATACTTGACTTGGGGAGAAAGGTGGAACAGAAATTGGGGGGGGGGTGTGTTGCTTGTAAATAACTAGCAACTAATATGTAACAAGTGGATCTCTAAATCTCAGATCATCACTACTATTGCTAGGTGTTGGAATAGTCTCATCACTGCTACCACGAGATGTTAGAATAGTCTAGCACCTTGAACAATTGGACAAAACAAACACAACCAAAATCCATATGAGGGAGAACAAAAACATCTCAGCTCGAAAGCAAAATAGAATACGGTGTCTTACCACCCAAGACAGAGGATGACACCCTATTAATGAGAAAAGTGGTGGTGAGGACCGCGTGTGCCCAAAACAAAGAAAGCACATGCATCTGAAACATAGTAGCCCGTGCCACATCAAGTAAATGTCGCAATTACGTTCAACCACCCCATTATGTTGGGAGGTGTGTGTAAGGGTTCGATCAAATTGACTAAGGGCATCATAGGAGCGTGAAAACAAGTATTTTAATTTTTTTGAGTCATAAAATCAGATAAAAAATCCTAACTAGAACCACATAAAAGGAACTAATTTCCTCTCGTTTCAGGATCCTTACGAGTATAGAGGGTTATGCCTTGCGAGTGACGTGGTGTAGCACCCACATGTGGTGCCTTAAATAAGTCCCGACAATTCTCTAAATTCCCTTTCTGCGACGGGCAGATAAGACTCTCATGTCATGAAGAGACGATCTTGAATGAGATCCGTGAACGATTTGTAATCCCAAAGTGACCTCTCGCTTTGCTCCCTGATCACATGCCAAATGACCCTTCAAAAGGGCCAAAAAGACTCGCCACAGTATTAGCAACTCGACTAATCAAGAGGATAAGTCGACCTGCTATTGAAGGGAAGAGGTTGCACAAACCTGCTCCTTGAAGTTGCCCTACAGTTACAACCGGTCGACTTGCTACTATAGAGCAAGTCTTCTTGCAAAGGAGTTGGTCGACTTGCTACTATGGGAATGACCCTCCAACTCTTCCTGGGCTGTGGCTCTTTTGGGTGGTGGGATTAATGAACTTGTAGAGTCATTAGGGTTACACATGGGAGATATTTATAGGGTTTCCACCACTAAACCTAATTTGATGGCAACCCTTGGATCTCCATCCAAGGGTGGGGATCTAATCCTGCTTGATATTTGCAAGATAAGCTCATAACAACCTTTGTTATGCTTTTATTAAGTACATAAAAATAATTTAATTGCAATCCAACACTTGGATTCTTTACCTAATCATATTAGGTATAATTAAATGTCAAATCAAGTGTAATTTAACTCCTTAAATTACAAATGATTTCAAGTAGAAGACCATCAAAATCATTATTGTTTCATCACTCCAGAGGAAGCTTTAGGTTACTTTGAAAATTGACACACCTCTAAAAGTATTTCAAATACTTATGAATCCTTTACACCATGTCCATAGTTGGAGGGTACTCCCCTACTACCATGTCTAGTAACTGCAGCAAGTGCGGAGGCTTTACCTGCATTGTCTTCGGTCTGAAGCAAGGCACAACAATTCGACTGGGATGGTTATATGCTTCCTCCAAGATAGGAAGGTCAGAAAGTGTGAGAATCTGTGAATGAGCAGCAACATAATCTGAACCAAGTCCGGCCAGGAATTGAAGAACAGCCTCTTGGCGATACTTTCTCTATGTGGCACATGTACAGATCGACTTGCAAGCATTATACTTTTTCAGGAGTCTCTTCGGGGCAGAGTGGTACTGAGAAAGAGAGCGCCCCTACTACAACTCGGACAATTCGTGATAGATTTGGAAAACTCTGGATGAGTTCTTTTCATGTGAATATGTGTTACGAAGGCTGGCCCACATCTCTTTGGCCGTTCGATATTACATGATCTCATCACCAATTTGTGGGATTGCTTACTTTGTCAGTCATGCTGGAACCGTAGCATTATGTTTCTTCCATGTGGCTTATTTCTCGGCCTTCGTCGTTGGATCGGGCTCTAGAAAATTATATTCCTTATCATGACTTTCCACTGTCATGGGAACGTTTGAGACCACCTAGGATAATTGGTCTCATTTAATTTGATTATGAGATCGAAAATACACTCTTATAGGTCCCGAACTTGGAAATGGTGCTCGACGTCACCTTAGAATTACTAAAGGAAGCCATCCCAGTCCCTATAGACGAGGAAACACACTAAAAGATAGAACTGAAATTTGATTTCAGATCATAGAGATCATGAGAAGTAGTGTTTTAGACCTCGAACATGGATATCCAAGTAGACAACCACAGAATCTGTGTCAAAGGCCATGTAGGGACCCCCACATGTAGGGATGTGTGTTGGAGCATATATGGATCCTAGTATTGTGCAAGGGTCCTAGACCCTCCTCTCCACCTACTGTGCCCCTACATTACCGGTGAAGAAGATCAGCAGTGCTCTTACGCTACCGGTGAGGTGACACTACACTAGTGGTGGGGTGATGTTGATCCTGTAGGGGGTGGCACTGACAAGATGAGAGGGGGTGGCAGTGAGAGGAGACAGAGACAAGGGTTGCGGTGTAGGGTTTTGGAGGCTAGGTACTTGTTGGGATACTAGAACCTAGTCTTGGATTGCGCTCTAATACCAAGTGGGAGAAAATGATTGAGTCTTATTTCAAAGAGTCCTACACCTCCTTATATAGAGGGGTGTGGGAAAATAACATAACATGTGCATACAAGAAAATCAAATAAATGGATAGAAATAAATAAGGATCGTAGGGGATATGTCAATAGTGTAAGCTCCTAGGTTCCCCTAGTACGGAGAGTGGCCATCTCATCCTCCATGGCTTGACGCCACTTTTGATCAAGCATAGCCTGGTGATATGTGACTAGAATCTGAGTGGAAGAGGAGGCACTAGTAAACTGGCCAAAGGATGACCCCAAGCATTCAATCGAAACATCGCCAACATCTTGAGCACAACTACAAGGAGCCTTCCGAATTGCAATCGGAAGGTCAAGGTCATTTGGTACAACCTCCTGGGTAGACTTAGACATGGTTGCATCAATAGAAATACCTGTATCATTAGCACTAGACACACTAACACCAGTCTCTAAATCATCACTACATACCTGAATCGTGGAGGAAGGTGGCGTAGAAGGAGGGCGGTGTTGCTTGTAAGTAATAGGAATCCTGTAAGTGATAGGTGGATCTTTGATTTGACATTCTCATTGTCGGAAGTAGTCATAGTCACAGCTATGGCTTCCAAGGGAATTGACGGTATAGGTAAAGTAGCCTTAGTATCCTTAGGAAATATACTCCATTTATCTGTAGAAAAATATGGGATAGATTCATGGAAAATCACATCAGTGCTAACATAGTGCTTGCCAATAATAGTGTTAAAATAAACAAAGTCAATACATCCAAATATACATGGCGGCATGTGAAACGACTCTCTACTAGGATGCAAAATGTGCTAGGGAATTTGCTCATAAAGTATAGGCATCCTATTTATCAAGTAACAAGCTGTTAATACATCATCTCCCTAGTATAACGAAGGCACGCTATGATGAATTAGTAAGGTACTAGCCACATCAAACAAATGTGTGCTTCCTTTTAGCTACTTCATTCTGTTGAGAGTATGAGAATAGGTAGTTTGTTGAACAATCTCATGTAACTTGTAAAAAGTAGCCAATTTGGTTGTGTAAAATTCAAGAGCATTATCGATCTCACAGTTTTAATAACAGAAAATTGATTCTTTATTTTCGACAAGAAATGTTTAATGATAGACCCAACATTAAATTTATTCTTCAAAAGAAATACCTATGACAAGCAGGAAAACTCATCAATAATTACTAAATAGTAACGATGACTTGGTCTAGAATTTGGCTAGGACCCCACACATCTATATGCAACAACTTAAACATGGTTGTAGATCCAGGATGGTACATGAAGGATATGAAGCACGATGATGCTTGCCTAGCTGACAAGCATTACAATTAATCACAATGACAAAAGAAATATGAGGGATGACCCTCTTGAGCCTCTTTAGAAAAATTTGATCGAGTCGAAGATGCCACTGCAAGGCACTCCTAATAGCAAAATAGACCTTTCCTCAACAAGTAGCAGCAAGTGGACTATGGACAAGGCGATGAACACCCCCTCTTCATGACCGTCACCAATTGCCCCCCACCCCCAACAACTTGTCTTGAAAAATACAACTCATATCATCAAAAATAGCATGACAATTAAGTTTCTTGGTAATCCTACTAACATAAAGCGAGTTGATCAGAAACTCTGGCATAAATAAAACAACAGGCAGTCTTATTGTGGGGGTAACTGACACCTTCCCCTGACTATCAATCCTGTAGTGCCTTCTATCTGCTACCTGAACTGTCTTTCCTGGGGGAACATACCTAAGATGATTGAAACGACTTTGGTCTCTATTGAGGTGCCTTGAGGCTCTTGAATCTACCAGCGACATTATACTGCCCTGGGTCCAGTCATGTGCAAGATAAACTAAATCTATACCTGACGGGGAAACAAAGGCAGCTATCTCTGTTGAAGACGATGGCTCATGTGTCAACTGAGTGAGTTGTTGAAGAAGGGCATCATAATCAGTTGTGGGAGCAGAAACAGTCTCTCCTTGGTCCTCGGTGGCAGCAATAGCCTGATGAGCAACAGTTGTCTACCTATGTTTTGTCCAACATGTGGTCTCAACATGTCTAATCTTCCCACAAAAGGTGCAAGCAGAATGAACTCTCCCTGTTTGACTACGACCACGACCTCTACCTCGATTGACAGGATCACCCCTACCCCCATGGCCTGGGGTAGTAGTAAGAGCAGACACTCGACTCGAAATCTCTGGAGGAGGCTGAATCAGAGCAATCCTACTCAATCTAGTATAGGCTTCCTCAAGTGTAGGAAGCTCAGTTAGTGTCAGAATATGAGAGCGAGCTGCAGCATACTTTGGTCCAAGACCAAATAGGAACTGTAGGATAGATGCCTTTCTGTGGTACTCCTTCTAGGTAGCACACGTGTAAACTGGTCTATAGGCATTGTACTTATCCAGAAACCCCTTTAAGGTTGAGTAGTATTGAGATAATGATCTGCTATCTTAGCGAAGCTTCGAAAGCTCATGATAGATCTGGAATACTCGACTACAATTCTTCTCATGGGAGTAGGTGTCTAAGATTGTCCCACATCTCTTTGGTTGTGCGGTAGCACATAATATTGTTTCCAATCCTTGGGATAACATAGTTCATGATCCATGTCCGAACGATGGCGTTATCTTTCTTCCATGTGGCATTTTGTCTTATCTTCTCCACAGGCTATGGCTGCAACAATATATGCTCCTTGCCATGACCTACTGTAAGGTCTGTGACCATTAAGGATAATTGGTCTCATCTGGTTGAGCATAGGACCAAAGAAGGGGCTTTTGTACGCCCTTGATTCCACCATAGGATCTGATGTCACCTCTGAACCACTAGAAGAAGCCATATCTCTGCAACTAGACCACAGCTCAGCCAAAAATAGGATCTAGAACATCAAATCAGGGAGAGATCATGATTCAATGATCAATAATTGGCGTAGTAGCAACCCACCAAGGCAAGACCAAGTCCCAGTGGTGCTACCTCTTCCCTTTGGTTGCTTGCTATGGGGAATAGAAAGAGGAAGGAGGGTGCTAAGGCATCCTTATCAAGGAAGAAGCCTCTCTATGACGTGAAGAGGCTATTGCAGCATGGACAACACCAAGATCGGTGTTGCAAAGAGGGTCGTAGCACCCTACAACGGTGCTAGATGGCTTGGATCACTGCTTGTCGGTGGAGGGAGGAGATCCGGTGGTTGCTGCAGGTTGCACATGCACCTATCAATAGAGTTGGAGGTGCTGCATCGCTGCAACTGGCGGTGCTGGTTGGTGAGTAGTTGGCAATGGCCCAGCGACAAGGAGAGAGAGGGGTTTTGGTGGAGGCTACAGGGCTAGGGTTTGGTGGGATACCGAGCATTGGTCTAGGATCACTCCTTTAATACCAAATAGAAAGAAATGTGCAACTTGTTTATTCTAGAAATCTTACCTCTTAATGTAAAGAGGTAAGAAAATAATAGTACAAGCCCATCAAGAAATAAGAAATAACAGAAAACATAAAATAAGGCTGTCTTAGTTGGGGAGAGATTCGACGAGAAATGTTGGGTGGCCAACTTGACGTGACCTGTCTCCTATCTTAGTTGCGATGCGACAGGTAGTTGCCTACAAGGTTTGAAATGCCGATTTCGACGTCATGCCGATAAAATTGTAGGTATGCATTTCGTGGGCATGCCGTGGAAATGCCCGTTTTTCGATGATTTCGACGGCCTGAAAAAATGACATTTCGAGGCACGCCGAGGGCATGCCGGTGCATGCCGACAGAAATGATTAAGATTTGAAAGACAACTAAATCAAGATATTAGAAACGTTTTACAGGTTTTTTTATAATAAAAATAGGTTATTTTAACCTGAATCTGTGTGTGTGTGTGTGTGTGTGACCTTCCCTTCCCTCCCAGACTGCCCCCCGCGCCCTTTCCCTTGCTTCCCCTTCCCTGTGCCCCCATTCCCGCCAAGTGATTTCCAAAAGCTTCCTATCCAACCTTTTCAAATTTCCCACCGCTCCCATTCCCGGCGCCGCTCAGCCACCATCGGCATGCCGACGTTTCGTCGGTAACTGTCGGCATGTCGGCGAAATCCTCGGCATGCCGACGGTTTCCCTGCAAACCGACACTATATTTGTGTCGATATGCCCTCCCTCCAAAAATTCCCTTACCGACGGTATGCCGACGGCATTTAAATCACAGGTTGCCTACATAAGGGAGTTTGTACTCGGGAACGATCTTCGCATCGCATCCATGAAGTTTGATTATCCCTACTTATTAATCCACCATCATGTCCTTTATTTCTATCCATGCATTAGCCCTAGTGATACACAAGTCATTACATGCCTTGATCGAGATGCTGAGGTATAGAACTCCCCAACTCTGATTTATTTTTCACATTTATCTCTTTTTAGTATCAGAAAAAAACTGGTGGAACAGTTCAATGCCAACATTTTATTTTTCAGGCATTCTTCATATAACATTTCAAGTTACTAATTGTTCTCCGGATTTTCAAAGCGTAATTACCAATTTGTCCGTAGTTATCTTTCATGTAGTTCATTCATTCATAAGTAGATAATTTCATTTACATCATTTAAAAAGTAGGAATTTCAAATTTATTTTCTTAGTCAAAAGGCCACAGGAAAATCATATTCGAGCAGCTCGTCACAATTGATTTAACAACCATTTTCAATTCTTAATTTATTTATTAAGAAATTTTAGGGGTTACAGGTGTATGGGTTGACTTCTAGACCAGCTAGAGGAAGAAAGAATATACAGTAAAAATGTAAAATACAAGGACACTTGATATTATACGTGTATTAGCAACCTGCTTGGTTTGTGGTTGACCCTTGATCTAAGTCCTTGAGAAAACGCAAGCGGACAGGTCGTCGAAAATAGCTAAGGAAAATATAATGGAAATGGAAAGGGACCCACGTATCTTGTGGGTCGTGAGGAGCAGGCTTGAGATGGGCCCTAACGGTCTCGGACTGGCTTTACTTTGTCACTTGTTTGATATGGAAATTGTGACATCAAAAATTAAAATCGCAACTCACGGATACACACACACATACTCGATTTCCAGTACGCTCACACCTACATACATATCTGGGTTGTTTAGGTATGGTTGCGTATATAACATTCATAACATCCACACTCACATATGTGGGCTACGAGTTAGAAACCCGTTTAACCAACGCAGCTCAACCCTACACTTGTACATGAATACATCCGCTCATATATATGTATGTCTCAATAAGTACTGAGTATTTATATACATATATACTCTCATATTAGACACATTTAATATGTGTTTGTGTGTATACATAGCATATATAACAAAATATACTTACCTACATACATATAAGATATGCATGTATTGATAAGTTTTTCCACCACTTTCGTAATATGTAACATATATTTCCCATTTATATATATTTAATGCACTCATATATGTATATATCTCATGCAAACAACCAACAAAAACACACACCCCTATCTCTCTTAATTCCCTCAAAACAAAATAGAGCCAAGTTAAAACAACCACATGCAGCTTTCCTTTCTCTCTCTTGCTTTCTCACACTCTCTTTCCCTTAATTGACACAAAAGACAAGAAAACAAAATTAAACAACCACCATCGGCTCCCCACTTCCATTTTTTCTTCACGCACTGCACCCACTTCCTCCATTCTATCTTCTTTACGCACTGCACATGCAACACACCTATGCACTCGACCACTCATTCTTCCCTACAGTAGTAGCACTCATCAACACCACCACCATCGTCACCTCCTTTTCTTCTTCATCCTCCATCTTCACCACATGTTGCATACAACGTAACCACCTCCACCTTCGCTCCTCTTATGCATAGACACCATACACATACCTGCACGGCACCAATGCGGTTACACCAGCCCACCATCACCTTCTTTTCTTCTCGTCTCTATCTTACATTGCCTACAACCTGCACAGAAGCACAACACACTCTCCCTTGCTCGCACACCCATGCACACAATACAAGGTATGCACACAGCACACCTAAAAGGACACATATGGTCGCCAGTCGATGCTCCCGTGGTTTGGTCAGCTCCTTGCCACCTCCCTCAACCTCGACCTCTCTTACACACACTAACCCACATGGAGGGGCTTACTGGTGAGTGGAGGGACGACGACGAGGTGGCTGGAGTAGAGGAGCTCGAAGGGTGGGGTGTAGGTGGCTTGCTAGAGGTGGAGGGGGAGAAGAGGGGGAAGAGGTAGCGTTGGAAGGGAGAGAGACATGAGAGTTGGCGAGAGGGGGGTTGGTTGCGCATTATGAGGTGGGGGGCTATTTATGGGGTGAGGGAGGGTAGAGTTAGGGTTTTCTTGGATAATTGCTCTCTTTTCCCCGTCTCTTTTTGAAACAACGAACGAAACCTACATGATCTCATTTTTGGATCTTGAAAATCTCGATTTCTGTGTGACGAAGTCCATCATATTCATTACGTCAAGAGGAATACTGAAGTGCTCTTAGATTTCAAGTTCAAGTCTTAGTTTACGTTCTGAAATTTTTGCGCTGAAACACGATTTAAAACATGTTAAAATGTCGCAAAATGTGAAACATGCGAAGTCAAATGGGGGCTAACATCATTCGATTTGCGCAAAATTGGTGTCGATTTTTGATTTTCGCAAGAACTTCGGAAATGATTTATGATTAAGGAACGACGTTCGCTTTAAAACACATGGGCTTTCTCACAAAATTCTTGTGACGTAGGCTGTGTGCTCTGATTCGTGTGAAACGAAAAGTGTTGGATTTCTTATGAAAAGTGAAATCCAGTTCGAGTGCGGAAATCTAGATTCGAGGTCTTACATTTGGTGAATCGTTAGTAGATGCATCCATTGTAGTGTTAATGCTAGAAAGCTGGTGCTTGTGGGAAGGGGCAGGAGATGCAGGACTTGTCGAAGGGATGGCACAAGTCTATTACATAGGTGTATGTAATATATTGGAAGCGTGGGCTCACTCTGTGTATATTAGAAATGACAATTTCACATGTAGTCAAAGTCTTATGATGGTCTCTATGATCCGAAATCAAATTTTAGATCTATTTTTGGGTGTGTTTCCTCGTCTGCGGGGCTTGGGATGGCTTCCTCTAGCGATTCTAAGGTGACGTCAGGCACCGTTTTTGAGACCGGGACCTATAAGAGTCCGTTTTCAGTTCCACAATCAAATTGAGTGAGATCAATTATCCTAGGTGGTTTCAAACGTTCCTCGTGACAGTGGAAGGTCATAATAAGGAATACATTTTGCTAGAGCCCAAGCTGACATTGAAGATCGGGAAATACACCATATGGAAGAAAGATAACGCTATGGTTCGAACATGGCTGATGAACTACGTAATCCCACGAATTGGAGATGAGATCATGTACTACTGGATGACCAAAGAGATGTAGGACAACCTTCGTGACACATTCACATGAGATGAACTCATTCAGAGTTTTCTAGATTGATCATGAACTGTCTGAGTTGAAGTAGGAGGGGTGCTCTCTTTCTTAGTACTACCCTGCCCTGAAGGGGCTTTTGGAGAAGTACAATGCTTGCATGTTGGTTTGTACATGTGCTACACAGAGAGTATCGCTGAGAGGCTGCTGTTCAATTCCTACTGGTCTTGGTTCAGATTATGCTACCACTCGTTCGTAGATTCTCACACTTTTTAAGCTTCCTATCCTGGAGGAAGCATATAATTGTCTTAGTTGGGTTGCTATGACCTTGGCTCAGACTGGAGATAAATGCAGGTTAGGCCTGTGCAATTGTTGTAGTTACTGCACGTAGTGGTAGGGGAGTAGTTTTCACCTGTGGATGTGGCGTAAAGGATTCGTAAGTATTTGAAATATTTGAGGGGGCATTGTGTCAATTTTTCAAGTAACCTAAAGTTTCATTATTGGAGTGATGAAATAAATAATGATTTTGATGGTTTTTTACTTGATAGAGAAACCGATTGTAAGTTAAGGAGTCAAATTACATTTGATTTGGCATTTAATTACACCTAATATGATTAGGTAAAGAATCGAAGTGTTGGATTGCAATTAAGTTATTTTTGTGTATTATATAAAAACATAACAAAGGTTGTTGTGGGCTTATCTTTCAAATATCAAGTAGGATTAGATCCTAACTCTTGGATAGAGATCCAAGGGTTGCCATCAAATTAGGTTTAGTGGTGGAAACCCTTTAAATATCTCCCATATGCAACCTTAATGACTCTAATGGTCATTCCCATAGTAGTAAGTTGACCAACTCCTCTGCTTGAAGACTTGCTCCATGGTAGCAAGTCAATCGACTGCAATTGTGGGGCGACTCTAGGGAGTGGGTCTATGTAACAACCGCTTCCCTTCAATAGCAGGTTGACTTACCTCTTACTTGGTCAAGTTGTTAGTATTGTGGCGAGTCTTTTTGGCCCTTTTGAAGGGTCGTTTGGTGTGTGATTGGGGAGCGAAGTGGGGGGTTGCTTTGGGATCGCAAATCATTGGCGGATCTCATTCGGGATCATCTCTTCACGACACAAGGGGTCTCATCCACTCGTCGTTGAGAGGGAGTCTAGAGAATTGCCAAGACTTGAGGAGGCATTGCATGTGGGGTGCTGCACCACACCACTCGCAAGGTATAACATCTATAGTCGTGCGATCTCGGAATGAGAGGAAAATAGTTCATTCCATGTGGTTCCGATTTAGGGTATTTTTTTACATTTTATTTCTTGATTGGGTTTTGGCATCGATTGGATCTTGTGACAATGGCAAATTTTAAAGTACTTGTTTTCACGCTTCCGTGATTCTTGGGTCTATTTGATCGAACCTTTACACAGCTCCCAACAAAATGGGGTGGTTGAACGTAAATTGCGCATTTACTTGATGTGGCATGGGTCATGATGTTTCATATGCATGTGCCTTCTCTGTTTTGTTGGGCTGACGTCGTCCTCACGGTTGCTTTTCTCATTAATAGGGTGTCTTTCTCTGTCTTAGGGGGTAAGACACCATACTTTGTTTTGCTTCCGGGTTGAGATTTTGTTCTTCCTCTTATGGTTTTTGGTTGTGTTTTGTCCACTTGTTCAAGGTGGACAAGTTGGCTCCATGGTTCGTGAAGTGCATTTGCTTGGGATACTCAATGACCTAGAAGGGATTTTGCTAGTATGATTTATTGGTCCATAAATTCTATGTTAGTGCGAATGTTACATTTTTTTGAGGTCATTCCTTTTTATTCACAGGAAGGGAAAGGTTCTTTTCCTCTAGTGCCACAGGATATCCCTCTTATGCCATCCGCATTGCCTCCATGACCCTCTAAGCTATCCCATCCACTAAATATAGCACCATCTAATCCTGCACTTGAGCCTCTTTCTTTTACCTACGGACATTCCATCGCTGGGCTCTTGCTGTACCTGTAGTTGAGCCTAGGGGTGGGCATTATTAGGGTTAGCCCAAATAACCCATCTAAACCATGCAAAATGGATAAAATGATTTGGGTTATTTGGGGTATAAGTTGAGTCTCGACCCAAACCGTAGAATTATTATGGGCATTGGGTCGACTCATGGGTCCACTAGTTCCAACCTGATCCACCCAAATAACCCAAACTTTCATTAAGGGTGACTTATGGGTCCAACCCACCCACTCGGCCCAAATCATTTTATAATACTATATATAATATACCATATAAAACCTTTATCCCTTATCAATGATTGTGGTGGGTTGAAATATGAAATTTAAGTCTCTAACCCACAAATGATCCATTAAAAATGGTGCATCCACGATTGCTTGCAGTTGCTTCGAACCATCCATCATTCTTTTGTCCTTGCATGAATATAAAGGATAGTAATGATAGCAACTAATTAAATAATAATAATTCTTGGCTTCTAATTTCTAGGTGGCACCGGTAGTGACACTAAGTCTTCCCACCCCTACTGATCTCCAACTCTTCGACTCCAACACTACAACGCACACACCAAACTCCCATTGAGCTCTACCTAAGTGTTTTGTGAGATTTCATGTATAGATTTCTTCTTGTTATTACAAGCGTACAAGTGTTTTGTGGGACTTATAAAATTTTTATTCACATTGTATTGGCGGAATTGATTTGTAAATGATATACAATTTTTTAGGAGCTTTTTTTTTGCAATTATATATGATATTTAATTTTTTTATTAGATGGCTGGATCATTTGTTTACTATTACGTTACAAACTATTCTGCAGAAAAAGGGTCTTTCCTTGTACAAAAACATGTGCAAAATTTGGGTTCCACCCGACCCAAACCGATCCAAATCGACCCAAATCCAACCCGAACCCAACCTAATTTGGGTGGGCCATAGGTGGGTATTTTGTTGACCCAAACTGAACAACCCAAACCGATCGAATGCCCACCCCTAGTTGAGCGACTATCCACCATTCCTACTCAACCTTTTAATCATATAGATTCGAATGGGGATTAGGTAATTCCTTTTACTGAGGGATCTAACTTGGAGCTTGTCATTGCTCAGCGGAGGGCCCAACTGTCATGTGGTCGCTATTTTGTTTTATAGTATGTGTATCTCTTGCAGTTGACACTGTCAACTTGATAATCATCAGGTTCCACGCAGCCACACATAGGTCCTTCAAGATCCTTCCTGGACACTAGCTATGATGGAAGAGATGGCAACACTTCAACCTTGGGGAACATGGGAGTTGGCTGACCTGACCCCCGATGCTGTTGTAGTTGGGTGTAAGTGGGGCCTTAACTGCCTTCTAGATGGTTCCAAAGGATATACTCAAATGTTTGGAGTTGATTACTTTGAGGCGTTTTCCTCGGTAGTTAGTTTAAATTCAGTCCGATTTCTTATTTTTATTGATGTCAATTGTGTGTGGTCGGTTTACTTGCTGGATATAAAGAATGCTTTCTTATATGGCGACTGATGTGGGACGAAAATAGCCCTCGCGGAATAAAGCACAATCGGCTCATGGATCCGAATCCGGGCAAGCCCGACTCGCCCGAGGTCCTAGTTTTACCAAAGTCAGAGAGGTGGTGGAAACGCCCATGACACTAAGGTCATCAATAACTATGGCGTTACTGATGCTATTAATAGCCTGACAAAGAATGTGCCTTGATAACGGACATGCCCTTACAATGGACGTGTCCTGATAATGGACATGCCCTGATAACGGACATGCCGGAAAGTCTGATATGACTGTTGAAGATCTTACCTCGATAAAATACTTCCTTGTATTATAAATAGAGGGAGACCCTTCAGGCTCTCTTTAGGAAAGAACATGCAATCCGAGAGAGGGAAACTCCAAGAGATTGTAATACCGCTACTTCTAGTGGATTTACGGAAGCCTTGCCCTCCCCCCAGATGCACACCCTTTGCGGTGGAACTGGGACACCAATCTTCCTATTTTCCTTGTGATTGCTTGCCAATTTTTATATTCTTGTTGTTGCATTACGTTTCCTACGTCAACAAATTCTTTGGTAGCCTCCCGAGGCCCATCAAATGGTGCTGTCTGTGGGAAACGACAATAAGAAGCCAAGCTCCTCCGTAGATGGGCTACAACCTCCTCTTTGAAAAATCGAGTGGTTTCTGTGAAGGGAACTACTTTGTGTCAACAATGTAGAGGAGACCCCTACCTATCCCTGATGGAACATTGGCTTTGCTGGGTACCATCTCCTACGTAGGTCCCCCCACCTGGTCATAGTAGCAATGACCTCTATCTGCTTCTCACAACACCATCGCCACCAATCCCCTGTAAGGGTGAAAGAAGCCGATAGCTTCTCCTTTCGACCATCCTCCCGCCAAGAAGTTCCACTTGCCTGAGTTGCAACAGGCCTTGGAATGCCCATAAAAAAAGGGGGAGATGTGATGGCAAGATGTTAACTGGCTGCACTCCTTTTTTTTCTTTTAAAAGAAAACAATAGGTGCAACCACCTGCTCCGGTACCCCCAACTACTTTTATTTCATTTCTTTTTAAAAGAGAAGAAAACAAAGGGGGAGCCTGCCATCAACCAATCGATTTCCATGAGATTCATTATTCTAATGTATTATTTAATGTTAGTGTGGGTTTTTTCACCCCACCTATTGAGGTTATTTATGCTTGGTAGTGGTAAAGTTTGTTCAAGTCGAAGCTCACCATAAGCTGCAGCTTTGGCACATCAACCATGAGCAGAGGGTATGTTGATGGTGACCACTCCAAAGACCACCACTCCAAAAGGGAGGGATTTTTCTCCTTTCCTTCTTCCGGCTTTACTGAGCTCCTCCCGCTCCTCGCTCGGTAGTAAGCTTGGCAGTAAGCATTGGCAACATTACATGGCTCCTTTGGCTCCACGCTTGGTAGTGAGCTCCTCCTACTCCTCGCCTGGCTCCATGTCCTGCAACGAGCACTGGCAACCCCGTACGGCTCCTCCAACTCGATGCCCGGTAGTGAGCTTGACACAATTCGCCTGCCTCCTATATGCTACCTTGAGCTCCCTGTGGAAACGCTTCATGCACCCCCTGGCAGCCCCTATGCCCTTATCCTTGAGTAACGTTGAGGGGTCCCTTAGGATGCTCTCCAGTACGCCACTTCACGTTGAGCCGTCCATAACTGGCTGCTTTCCCCCTTTTTTTAAAAAAAAGGAAAAGGCGAATTGTGGAGCCATCCATGCTTGGTTGCCTTTTTTTTAAAAGTGGGGGGGGGGGGATAGAATGGAAGGGTTGAGCCGTCCATGTCCGGCTTCTATGTTAAAAAAAAAAGAGAAAAGAGGGAGGTGGCTGGCAGATCAGGCGGTGGCCATTAACCCCTGCCACCATTTAAAAAAAGAAAAGAAAAGAGTGTGATGGAAAATTGCCATCCACCCTGTAGGAGCTCTGACGGAAGGCATCTCTTGGTTACTTATTTGCCAATCAAGGCTTCTAGCCAATATTTTTCCTCTGCCAAGCTTCCTCCCGCTTGTGAGATCTCATTTGACTCTTGGAGGATCCTCCTTTGGGGCTACCCTTCCACCAAGATCTCAGGCGGCGAGGACAACCAGACAACAACCGCCAACCTCCCGCCAAAGGAACATTTTACAAGGCTGGTGACCTCATCCACAACCAGGCGCTGCTCCGATTGAAGGTCGAGACAATAAAAACCCCCACATTCTTCATAAGTACGAGCCACCTACGCAGGACAGACTACCAGCGGGCACCTGAGCCAAAGCAGACCCCGAGCCCCTTGCGAGCGTCGGCTCCGTGCGAGGAACCTTTGCGGGAGAGTCGATACTCAAGTCTCTTCAACATGGACAGTGGGTCGAGATCAAGTAAAGTTGGGAACTGAATTCTTGCTCGTTGTAGTCGCCTAACCTTGTTGGCTCGACTAAAAGGTTGGCTAATGGTGGAAACGATGCTTCGTGCATTTTCCTCTTATGCAAAGATAAGTAGAAAAATCCTTCTATTTCATAAAATAGAGATTTATTTTTGCAAAATTTATATACCACTTACCTCCCCACCCGCCTGCGGACCAGTACATGCTGGGATTGAAAAATCCCCTTGCGTTCTTACAAGCGCATGCCACTTGCATGGGACAGGCTGCCAGTGGGTACCCTAATTAGAGCCGATCCCAAGCCCCCTGAGAGTGTTGTGAACGTGTGTGGAACCTTGGCATCCTACTGTGGGCTACCTCTTAAGGACCCGGGGAGCGCCTGGTACTTCAGTCCTGCCAGTGTGAATAGTGAGTCGAGTTCGAGTTTGAAGTCGAGAACTAAATTCTTGTAGTTCTATTGTGATTTATATTTCACTAATCACCTAGTTTTTCAGGAATGGTTCTCGAACGACCTCCCCCAGGAGGCGAGCAGAGGCATTGAAACACCTACCCCCTTCTCCCCATGAGGCTAGTGGGGGCATTGAAGCACCTATCCCCCGGCACTACAAAGCGATAGCTGCTGGGGGCAAGGGTGACTTCGCCGCGAGGGTAAAAAAGTATACTCTTGCAGTCGACGCAGCAGGACTACGAGAGTCGGGGCTTGTGATGTGGGACGAAAATAGCCTTCGTGGAATAAAGCACAATCAACTCTTGGATCCGGATCCGCCTGCATTTAGGCGAATTCGGACAAGCCTGACCCGCCTGAGGTCTTGGTTTTACTAAAGTTAGAGAGGCGGTGGAAACACCCATGACGCTCATGTCAGCAGTAACCATGGCGTTACCGATGCTATTAATAGCTTGACAACGGACGTGTCTTGATAACGGACATGCCTTTACAACGGACGTGCTGGAGAGTCTGATAAAACCACTAAAGAAGATCCTACCTCGCTAAAATACTTCCTGTATTATAAATAGAGGGAGACCCTTCGGGGCTCTCTTCAGGCAAGAACATGCAATTCGAGAGAGAGAAACTTTGAGAGATTGTAATACCGCTACTTCTAGTGGATTTACAGGAGCTTTGTCCTCCCCCAGACGTAAACTTCTTGCGGTGGAATTGGGTCACCAACCTCCCTGTTTTCCTTTTGATTGCTTGCTAATTTTTATATTCTTGTGGCTACGTTACGTTTCCTATGTCAACAAATTCTTTGATGGCCTCCTGAGGCCCATTAATAACTTTGATGAAGAAGTATACATGCAGCAGCCTCTTGGGTTTGTTGGCAAGGGGGAGTGTCATAAGGTATGTAAGTTGTATGAGGCAATATATGGGTTGAAACAAAGCTCAAGAGCATGGTTTGACAGAATCAGCTCAACCATTTAGAGTTTTGGGTTCTTATAGTTTGACTAATCACTTGATGTTTGTGAGGCATACATAAGTAGGATTCGTGATTTTGATAGTCTATGTGGGTAATATCCTATTGACAAGAAGCGACAAGAAAGGCCTAGAGGTAGGCAAGGCCTTTTTGGATACTCACTTTGTTACCAAAAATCTTGGACTGATTAGCTATTTTTTAGGCATTGAGATACATCACTTGGACAGAGGGATGGTTCTTTCTTAATGGAAGCATCTGTTGGACATGCTTTGTGAGGTAGGGATGTTAGGTTGTAAACCTGCCACCATACTGCTGGATCCTGCCACTCATTTAGCAGACACTGACAGTCTTGTTTTGGATATAGAGCCATGGTTGGCAAGTTATTTTATCTGATTGTGACGAGACCAGATATATCCTATGTAATTGGAAGACTGAGCCAGTTCATGTAGGAGCCTAGGGAGGCACATTGGGTAGGAGCATGTCAGGTCTTGTGGTATCTGAAGAGCTTTCTTTGAAAGGTTCTATTCTTTCAGATACATGGTTATCTTGATGTGTGTAGGTATTCTGATGTAGATTATGCTGGTGCCCATGAGGGTTGACGATCTACTACGACATATTGCACTTATGTTGGTGATAACTTGGTCACATGGAGGAGCAACAAGCAAAATGTTGTCTCCAGATCTATGCAGAGTTCGAGTATCGGGCTATGGCTCATACCACTTGTGAACTCTTCTGGATCGAGTCTTTCATGACTTTGGTATTGATGTTTTTGGGCCTATTCCCATGTACTACGACAAGAAAACTGCACCTTCCTTGCCAACAATTTTTCCTTTCACTTGAGGACCAAACATATATAAGTGGATTACCACTTTGCTCGAGATGCCGTGTTGACTGGGAAGATTTCTACACCATATATTTACAACGAGGACCAAATAGTTGACATCTTCACTAAGGCTCTGGTAAGGAAGCGATTGGAATATCTATGTTCTTACCTGAGCATGTTTGATGGTTATACTTGAGAGTTTATTTGTCTTGTTTTATTGTTTCTTATATTTATGTTATGTAAAGGTCTCTCTATAATTTTACTTGATGTGGTTTCTTAATATAAGAGTCCTTAGGGTTATGGAATAAGTTGACAAATATAAATAATGTACAAGCATGATATCGAAAGCAATAAAGAAATAAAATGAATGCTTGGGTTTACGTGAAAACCCCACTTACGAAGAGCGTGGAGAAAACCATGGGAGAAGTGCCTTATGGACGTGTGTCTCTTTGTTTCTTCTCAAAGGAATAAGTGAAGGGGTACAAGCCTATTTATAGGTTACGACACATATAACAAAGTTCTACTACACTATGTGGGATTAAACACCACTACATAATTCTCTCAACACTCCCCCTCAAGCTGGAGCATGGAATGCTTAGCTTGTACACAAAGAAACCCACTCTACACAACATAACACAATTCTCTGGATTGGTTCTTGCTTGTAGGCGGGAACGCAAGTTAGAGCTGTTGAAGGAACTAGAGATGTCGCTGACAATGATCTTTCCTTTGGAGACCTTAACTGGTACTGGTGGCTCCTCATTTAGTATCCCTAAAATGGGTCTTCCTCTGATGACCTCAAAGTTGTATATCACATAGAAACTGACTGGGCCCTTCCTTTAAGGACCTCGAAAATAGATCTTCCTCTCTGGAGATCTCGAAACTTTGGACCTCTCAGAGTTGGGTTTCTTATGTGATGATCAACTACTCCAAAAGTCCATAGTGGTACTTGATGTCACCCATCGTGCTTTAGGACTACAACAAAGGGACTCCCAAACGGGGGGTGACTATAACAGGCTTAACACTCCCCCTTTCTCCTATACACGTATGGGAGAAGAAAATAATAATGAGAAGAAATTCAATCATAAACATGGGAAATGATAATATTAGAGAAGAACTTCTCCCCCTCTTCTCATGAACATTCATCATCATTATTTTTATTTGTTTTTTTTCCCTTCTTTTTTTTGATATTTTCCTCATATTTGTTTTTCCCTTTTTTTCAATTTTTCTTCCTTCTTGTTTCTTTCTGCTATTTTTTCTTCCATTTTTTTCTTTTTTTTTTCAACTAATCAACCAAATAAAGTAACAGAGCGGGTGCATAGAAGGAAACACTTAAGATTTGTCTGCTTGTCCACGAGTGTTGCCCCCACGGGCAGCATTAGGCTCTTTGGCGGTTCCCCCTCCTAGTCCTTCTACAATCGCCTCAATGCCCTCATCAACAACTAGTCAGCATGGGTGGGGAGGGGGCAGGGCCCTCCACGAAGTTGCTGCGTGGTAGTCGATGACCGCCAATGATGCTTGCGCAGGTGGGGCTGAGGCCTAACGCGAAGATCGTCGCCTCCTCCGCGGAGCCCGTGCAGGCACAGGGACTCGCCTCCTCTTCCTTCTCTTCCTCTGTCTTCGGCTTCAACTATCCTGCTCTGACGCTGTCTACTCTGAGATATCGAAATCGATCTGAAGATCGATTGCGACCAAGATTGCATCATTCGTGCGGGTTCTTAGTCACCCTCGTTGTGACGGCTCTGGAGAGTCGACACGTTGTGGACGTTGTGGCTTCCACCGCATTGTAGGGCCTCTATGGGCGTGGAGCAAGTGCCCCCCACAGGCCTCCACGGCTTCGTCGATCTGTTCCTTCACCAAGGAAGAGACAGATGATTTCCTCTTCTTGCTTTTATCCCCCTTGTGGAATAGGAAAACAATATTTCTAGAACAAATGATATAGAAAATGTCTTCAATAAAGGATAAAATCCAAGATCAAAACTTGCTCAGATACCAAGTTGACAAATATAAATAATGCAAAAGTATGATATCGAAAGCAATAAAGAAGTCAAATGAACGCTTTGGTTTATGTGGAAACCACTCACGAAGTGCGGGGAAAAAATCATGGGAGAAGTGCCTTATGGGCATGTGTTTCGCTTTGTTTCTTCTTAAAGGAATAAGTGAGGGGGTACAAGTCTATTTATAGATCACAACACACATAACAAAGTCCCTCTATACTATGTGGGACTAAACACACTACACAATTCTCTCAACAAAATATGATCAGATCTCTCATTTCTCTTAACAGTTCTATATCTCAAAGAAATCTTATGTCTTTATATAGAAAGACACTAAGGGAAAATTACGTAGTAGACCTATAAGAGGCAAAATAAATAAACATATCATAAAACAATAATAACTTGTAATGCTCCTCAAGTTGGAGCATATATATCAGACATGCTTAGCTTAGAATAAAGATAGTCTAGTCTGTGACGTATAAGTGCTTTGGTGAAGATGTTAGCCACTTGTTCTTATGTTGCAATGTATAGGGTTGATATCTTGGCTGACATCACATCCTTAACAAAATGGCAATCTATCTCAATGTGCTTGGTTTGCTCATGAAAGGTTGGATTATTTGCAATAAAGGTTGCTGCTTTGCTATCACAATACATTGCCACTAGTAGTGGGATGGGGACACCAAGATCTCTGAGAATAGACAATGCCCAAAATAATTCATATGTAGTATGTGCCATAGCCCTACATTCAGATTTTGCAAGGGACCTAGATATGAACATGTTGCTTGTTACTTAGATTACCATCAACATAGGTGTAGAACCCAGTTGTGGAGCATCAATCTTCATGAGCATCAGCATAATCAGCATCAAAGTATCCCCATACATTCAGGTGACCATGTTTAACGAAGGAAAGTCCTTTTCCTGGCAAGGTCTTCAAGTATTTCAAAACTTGACATATACCACTCTAATGTATCTCCCTAGGTTTTTGTATAAATTGACTGAATCTACCAACTGCATAGGCAATGTTAGGTTGAGTGACAGTGAGATAAAGTAATTTTCCCATAATCGCATCATAGCGTGTTATATCTTTAAATTCTGGACTGTCAATATCAGTGGGGTGTGTTAGGATTTAATGGAATGGTGGTTGGTTTGCACCCTATCATCCTTGTCTCTCTAAGTAAAGTTTACCGCATATCTTCTCTAAGATATAGACAATCAATATAGTTGTTGTTAGGTTGAGTGACAGTGAGATAAAGTACTTTGCCCATAATCGCATCATAGCGTGTTATATCTTCAAATTTTGGACTGTCAATATCAGTTGGGTGTGTTAGGATTTAACGGAATGGTGGTTGGTTTGCACCCTATCATCCTTGTATCTCTAAGTAAAGTTTACCGCATATCTTCTTAAAGATATAGACAATCAATATAATTGACCCTGGAGATCTATGTATGGTGAAGATTGAATGATCTAAAGATAAGCGAGTAAACCCAAAATCTTGAATAGCTTTGATGAACCTTTTAAATTATGCTTGTGGGCTGCTTTAACCGATAAATGGCCTTATTAAGTTTGCACACTTTATAATACTCTCCTTGAATAAGAAAGCCTGAGGGTTGATCTATATATACCTTTTAATGAAGATCACATAGAAAGACATTTTTGATGTTAAGCTTAAAAATAGGTCTATCGTAACAAGAGATAGAAGAATGAGAATAGAGTTAAGTTGAGCCACGAGGGAAAGTCTCAAAGTAGTCCACTTAATATATTTGTGTATATCCTTTAGCCACTAAGGGAGTCTAGTGATTTAAATGTCAGCGGCATGCCAATGAAATGACAATTTTTGAAGATATGCCATGTCGTTGTGCTCAAGTTTTCGAAATACAGGTGTTTCATCGGCATGCCAGCGAAATCATCGGTATGTTGCTAGTAAGCTCGGCATGCCAGCAGCTTGTTGCTGCTCCTACTGTTGTTACTGCCTTTATTGCAGCTCTGCTATTGCTGCTGCATAGGTTATGTATTGACATGTTATATATAAAGTAAGAGACAAGATTTAGGGCTTAAATTGAAATATTTATCCATTGAAATACTTATTTTTAAAATTCTAATCATTTTGACTACTCATGTCATTTTTGTCGGCAAGTGTTAGTATGCCGACGAAATGCGCATTTGGAAATTTATTAAAATGTCGTTGAAATTGGCATTTCGAACCTTAAGAGACTCTTATATTGTTTAATAGAACCATTAAGGAAATACTTTAACGTAAACACCCACCTACTCCCTACAATAGTAATACTTCATGGTAGGTCAACCAAGTCCCACATATTTTTGGATTGCGAAGTAGATGTAAGGGTTTGTAAAGTAATGATCAAATTACCTTTAACCAAATCCTTATTAAGCCACATGGTACGTGGGGGAGGGGGGGTGGTACTTGGAGGCCTTATAATTTGTCCATGGCTTGAGAAGTTACTTCTCTTTGTAGAAAAAAAAAGGTTGAGAGGGCAACTTCTTCAGGGGATTTATGTTGGTGGACTTCTTTTAAAGTTATTTTTGGGTGGGAGGATCTCTTTTGCAATTTCATCAACTTAAGTTGAAGGGTTATGAGGAGAGAGAGGAACTGATCCCCTTATCCCTTGCAAAACCCCACCGACCTCTACCATGTTTCCATGTTATCCCCTCCACCAATGAACCCCTCTCTTCCTCCTCGCTGACTGTTGCTGCTTCCACTGACCAGCCGCCATCATTGCAGCATCGCCACCATTGTTGCTGTTGTTGCTACTGCTATTGTTGCTGATTTCAGCATCCAGGGAAGGAGCTTAGGCCTCGTTGAGTCCTTGGTTTCAGTAGGTGCCCCCTTTTTTCCTTTAAAAGGGCAGTCCAGTGCACAAAGCTCCCGCTATGCACAGGGTTCGGGGAAGGGTCGGCCCACTTTGGGTCTCTTGTACGCAGCTTTGCCCTATTTTTTTTCACAGGAGGCTGTTTCCACGACTCGAACCTATGCCCCCTTTTTCCTTTAATTTCCCTAAATCCTTAGCCTTAGATCATCCCAAATCTTAGTGATTTTGGGTATTTTGGTGAGGGGATGGTGACTTTGTTATTGTTGCTATCATCACTAGAGAAGCATAAGGGCTGTTGTTAGCGTTGAAAAGGCGATCGCACAATGCAAAGCTATTTGAGGTTCTTAACTTAAGCCAATTTAGGGACTATTCCCCTCTTTTTGCGAACAGTCTTTTGATGCCAACAAGGTGAAGGGTAGATGATGTTTAGATTATCGTAAGATTTGATTTTCAATCTACGTTTGTGGAAATGATGAATAGGGTAGCCTAATGTATGTGTTAGGATAAAAGTAGGGATGGTAAAGCGTGGTTGCATGTGGCATATTTCCTATATAGGCTTCTACAAGCATCTAAAATGATTTTATTGTTGGATGCAGTGGCAATGGGCCCAATAGAGTTTAATGTGGCTATTGTCGAGCCTTGGTATCAGGGGGAACCCGAGTTCGATTTGAAGTGTCAGGACGTGTGGGATTTGGTCATGGCCTCACTACCAATGGCGGACTGAGAGGGTCACCTAGAGGATTGTACTCCATAAGGGAGCAATGGCGCGACCTGTTAAACATTTGGCCAAACCTGCCTAAAATGGGTAAGAGTTGTAGCCTTAGTCAGATGGTTAGTTGAGAGGGCACACCCGAAGTACGTGCTCCTAATGAGAGATACTTGTATGGCCTGTTAAACATCCAACCTACCTTGCCACAACTAAACGTGAATAATCATGACCGTATCTCGATGGATACGAGTCGAGTTGCTCCTTATAATCTCGATGATTTGGCCTAGGTTGCTCCTAAAAGGCTTGACTCTTTTGACTGACATCAACATCGTCCTTGCCTAGCAAGGATGGGTATGCCTTGCTTAAGGATATCTAGTGCTAATAGTTTTTCTTTTGATCAAGGAGAGCCTACCAGGCTGGGACTCCAGAGGAGGGTATGCCCCCATCGCCTCTACTAGAGAGGTATGATTTACATAATTTGACTCGCGAGATGAGTGTGAGAATAAATCATGATGTTAATTGAAAACATGGGTTAAATGTGGGCTTAAGAGGATGTAGCTAGCAGTTTAGATTGTAGTGCAAAAATCCACATACTACCTTTTTTTTTTTAGTTTTTACATGTACTTCTATCCCTACTGAGCCACTTGACTCATCCCTATTTTGTAACCTATTTTTAGGTCTCGATGCTATGGAGATGTACGCTCCACTTGAGCAAGGCGGAGTGAGTTTTGTTGTACTAGGTGAGGCACTACTTTTACAAGGTGCTTTGGGGTGTGAGGGTTCGAATAGGGTTTCAGTCGTAGGACCTCACCACTGAGGAGTGGTGGGAGGTCGTGCTTGAATTGATTACTGCGGCTTGCCTCCTCGATTATGTGATTTGCTGGGTGGGATACTATTATGGATAAGTGGCGCGCTCAATAGACTTGGCCTTTTGTTTCTTTTGTTAAGCCCCATTTTTGTATGTGGTGTAGTTAGAGTAGACATGCTCCAATTTTTGTACATAAATGATTTTTCTTTTTAAAGATTGTATATAAATAATTGTGACCTTTTTATAAGGTATTATGTACATAGATAGTAGATTGTGGACGATATGCTGGTTCTGTAAATCATAAGTGATGACTGATGTGACGAATGTTGTGATTACGTCTTGATGTGCATTTTTGTTAGTTTTTGTGCTTTTATTGCTTGGTGGTTGCGGAGTGTACCTACTTTGCATCATATTTTCCTTATTTTGCTTTGTGTGATTGATTATGGAGTCTGCCCACTTTTTAATTGTTTTATGCATGCACAAGTTCTATTTTTAGGTACAAATTTTTGGGAAATGTTGACAAAAATAGGGGAAAACTTGCCAAAGGATTTATGTAGACATGGCGTGGATTTCTTTGACACATTTTCCCCAATGGTTCGGCTTCCTACAGTACACGTTCTTATTTTTGTGGCTTGCAACTTCATCAGCTCAATGTTAAAAATGCCTTTTTATATGGAGATTTGCAGGAATAGGTGTACATGCAACAATCTCTTTAGTATGAGCCTTAGTGGGAGCGTTCTAGGGTATGTTGCCTACGCAAGGCCATCTATGGCCTAAAGTAGAGTCCCAAAGCTTGGTTTCAGAAATTCTCAGAAGTGGTAGAGACCTTGGGATTTTATAGATCATCTGATCATTCCTTGTTTGTAAGGAAGACTCCACAGGGAGTTGTTATAATGCTAGCACATGTGGATGGTATTATCCTTATAGGAGGCTATGGGTCATTTATCAGTGAGGTTAACTTTGTGATTAAGGACCTTGGGTCCCTCAGGTACTTCTTAGGTATAAACGTTGCACGGAGCAAGGCATTGTACTATCATAACGAAAGTGTGTCCTTGATCTTTTGCAGGAGACTGGCATGCTGGGGGCCAAACTTACAAATATACCTATGGACCCTGAAATATATTTATATGGTGGGGAAGCTCTTGTACCTGACCATTACACAACTATATATCTCCTTTGTAGTTGAGAAGCTCAACCAATTTATGGACATGCCTACTAGGCAACATTGGGACATTGCAGTGATGGTGTTGGGGTACTTGAAGAAATCTCCAAGAAAGGGGATTGCTAGAGGGATGCCTATGGACATTGTTGCATATATTAATGTTGATTATGTAGGTTGCCTTGTAGATAGGAAATCCACTACTGGGTGTTGCACGTTTGTAGCAGGGAATCTAGTTATATGGAAAAGCAAGAAACAAGCTGTGCTGTCAAGATCCGACGCAAAGTCTGAATATAGGGCGATGGCTCACCCAGTTGCTAAGATGATGTAGGTGAGATCAGACTTCCAGAGCATACTCCAGACTTTTGATAAGAAGTCTAGACATCCAATGTAGAGAGGTTGGAAGGGAGCGGCTGATGCTCTTCTCCTCGTTTTCTTTGATGGTAGAGGACTTGGAGATTATTTGGGGTCTAAGGTTTGCTTTGGGGGATATCTATAAGGATTCCAAACCTAATCCTAATTTGATGGCATCCCTTGGATCTCCATCCAAAAGATGGGATCAATTCCTACTTAAATTTTATACGATAAGGCATAACAACTTATGAGGTGTTTGGATTTTGTATTTAAACATTAATTAATTGTAATCCAAACCCTTTGGATCTAACCTAATCAAATTACATCCAATTAATTGACAAATCAAATGCAATTTAACTTAAATAAAGTTTAATTTATTATAAAAGTAGGAACTCATCGAAATCATTATGATTTCATGTCAATAATGAAGCATTTGGGAGTTGTGGAATTATAATACCGTGTCCCCAGGAATTCCAAATACCTGTGAATCCTTCACATGTGAAATCCTTCATGATAATATTATTCCAAAGTCTAATCTCATTAAATAGTTTTCATTCCTTGTTGGACAATATCATTTCTGACATCTCCATAGTTGTAGAAATTAGTAGTCGGTATTTAGTTGGTGAGATCACCGATTAAGGAATGTATGGTATGCGAGTGATTAATCGGGGATTAATTGGTGTAGTATTTTTTAATATTTAAAATTTTAAATATAATTATATATACCATTATACATATTAAGTATGCATATATATGAATTAAAATATCACATATACATATATATTGTGTAGAATTTGATCTTATTAGTTTAATATTATTTTTTTGATATACATACTCTCAATATAGCTTTTAACAAATGGCTATCAATATCACAGCACATAAAATATGACAAACTAAGATTGCTACGTCATAAATCTAAAGGAGACAAATTGGGGTAAAGGAGATAAGAAGAGGGACTCAGGACCAATGGTTTTGCTTAGGGTTGAGACTTTCGTGCTTTGGGAACTTAGGGTAATGAAGAAGTTGAGTTTAGTTGGGTGCATTTAGGCGTCGGGTTTAGTCGGATTTTGATTTGGGGGTGCATTGCATGTGCATCAAAGCTAAAGAAAATTGAAACCTGGGAAGTTACTCGGCTGATTAATCGGTTGATTAATTTGGATAATCGACCGATTAATTGGGTAGACCGATTATAGGGTCGAATATAGGTATTTGGTTCGTTTTTGAACCGCATACAATTGTGTGGCCGATTAATCGGCTGCATAGACCGATTTTTGCATCCTTGGACATCTCTATGTATCGTTGGGATGAGAATGAAGAACAACTCCTTTCTTAAAAGATTGCCTTCTCTTTCTTGTTTTGCGACTGCATCTGGCATTTTCTTTCCTAGTGTACTTGGAGTGAGCTCATTCCTCTAATATGGCCATGCACCCATGGGTCTAATTCGTGTGATCCATTCGAGAGGTCATGTACCCCTTGTTCCTTTCCATTTACATCGGTTTTCTAGTATCAACACCAAGGTAGGTGCATCTATTGTTGGTTGATCAAATGTATGCATTCGTGAACAGAGACATATTTGGCTTAAGTCAAAGGATATGCTTTCTCCATAACAACATTAGAAGACTTTGGTTATCTCTTATTTTATCATGTTAACTCATTAACCTAACAGTCCTTAAATCTCCATTAAGGAACATTAATTAGGCGACTATCTTTTGAGAAGGTTGCCATCTCAACTCAGACTGGAAATAAGTGACCGAGTCAAATGGCTCCGTGATGTGCTATTGGATCGTTTAAACCGTTTAGATCTTCGAATCATTATACATCAGATTTATTCGACTAAGTGTGCTAACCTATTTGTGTTAAGGGGCCTAATTCATGTACTAGAAGATAATATAATTGTTTTATTCGGATGTAACGTAATCATATTACATTATTTGGATGGTTCGTTTAGGGCATATGAATATCAACACTTTGGAGATGATTGCTGTCGCATTTGGTCAACAAAAGCCTCGCTGAAGGTGAAATTTTTTGCATGGGAATTTCATAGACAACGTCTCTTGACAAAATGCGGAAGAAGCTTATGGATTCCTGCTATAATCTCTGCATGATAATTGTACGATTAGGCAGATGAAGATGATGGGCATCTATTTTTTGGCTGCCTCTTTTCATGTTCTGTTCGGAATGAGTTTGATATTGATTGGATTTAATATGGCTCATTTTTGGATTGCTGGAACTCCTTTTGAAGAGGTCCTTGCACACCTAGAGCATCTCATTTTAGATCAAAGCATGATAGAGCTGCTCCTCTGTACTGTATATGGTCTCTGGGGTGAGAGAAATGGGTGTATTTTAAAGGGTCATAGACCTTACAAGGAGAATGCCATTTTATGGGCTAAGTCTTTGTTGTCTGATTGGCCCTAGTCACATTGTAATGGTGTTGTACAAAGGCCTATTCTTCTAAGTTAATGGTAATGGAGGGTTACTACTGACGAGTAGCGATAATAGTTTTACTTTGTTAAAGTTCAATTGACACTTTGTAAGCACGTTTAGTTTGTAATGGTGTAGTACAACCTTTGCAAAAATAATTCATAAATTTTGTTGGAAGAAAAGAGCTTCAAAATGTCTTAAATTACTTATTTGAGCCTTGAGGCTCATATGAAAATTCTCCTAATATATCTATACATATATGTTGATAGATCTATATAATGTATTGTCTACTATATATATATATATATATATATATATATATATATATATATATATATATATATATATAAAGGAAAAGTAACTCATTTAACCACTTATCTCTCTTCTCCCATTCTTGAGTTAAGTAAGATCATTATCACATTAGTTAACAGAAGAATTTTGGATGGATATTTTCTCATTAAAACATCTTAGGTTAAGCAACCATCAAGCATAAACTTGAATGGACATAAATGACAAACTTCTTATCGAACTATTATTGTACTTGTCCAAGCAATTGAACATGAACATCAATAATTGAACCTATAGTGAACTTGAATTAAACTTGAACTTTGAACATCTTATCAAGCTTGAAATCAAACATATGTATATTTGAGTTTCATTTGGTTCAATTAGTAGTTATACTCTTTGGGGTCAGTATGAGAGAGATTGACACTCTCATAGCTCAGAGAGACTCACTTTCTGAGTCCTTGTGTAGGGGAGACATTGTCTTGAGATTTACATATAGAAAAAGACTACCTAGAGAAAAATGTGTTTTCCTATCTCCTATTCTGGATCTATTTTTTGATGAACTTTTCCCCCCCTCTATCTCCAGTTTCTACTTGGACAAAAAATTCAGCAGAAGAACAACTTTGATGGTCTCCCGTCTTTAGCTCTATTTAGTACTACCATCTTCAGCCTATCTTTCTTTATGTCAAAATGCCTCACTCCTCCACTCTCTTCAGCCTATCTTTGACTCTCGCTGCTCTTAGCGTGGTCAGGAATTGATGCTATTTAATATCTACCTACATATAGAGGGTTTTGCCTGTCTCATCACTCAATCTGAAAGCTCTATAGTTGAAGCAATGAATTCTCTTGGAATACATCAACAAATCGCATATTTTGACTCATCTTCTTGAAGAATCTTCATCAATTTGCCTAACTGCATGAAGGTCAGCACTCTAGCCTGTCAGAACTATAGCCTGTATTTTGCATCTCTGCTTGAAAATCTATGAAGTGATGCAGTGCATACTTTTCTATAATGATTTGTAGCTTGACAAGTTCCAACCTGAGCAGAATGTTAAGAGTTATATTTTTAGTTATTATTAGTTAATAAGTTCGGCAAGTATTAGGAGTAAGTACAGGAATATGTGATTTGAGTAGGTTGTGGATCTAAATAAAGGTCATTCTACCATTTTTCTCTTGAAAAGAATCAATGAATTATTCACCCCTTTAGGGCTCTTCTCCCGTGGCTTTCTTCTTTCGGTGGTTTCCACATTATATCATTGTTTCAGGTGTTATTTTGATTGTTGCACATACATTTTCATTATTCAACAGAAAAATGCAGCACCTTTTTAAGAAAAAAGCGTAAAATGTAGTATGCCATCTCTGTAGAGAAATTCAAGAATTGCCTGCCACTGTGTTGAAGTTCAAAATAATAAGAGGAATAATTATCGCATTATCTTGGTTTTGGTGATTGTAGGTCTACTACCAACCTAATCCTTTAGAGGAGGCCTAACAGGGTATCACAGGTTCCTTTGTATAGATGCAGTCACACTCACAAACACACGTTGCAACGATGTGGACTAGACTTCCACGTATCAAGAAGAATCAACTAATCTACCCAAGTTTGTTGTTGGCATATGTTCAAATTTAAGAACTTCCTCTAGGATAGTCACCAAGCTTCCATATTTCATACTTAAACTCATTGAGTAAATGTCAAATTCCAAAGTAAGCAATTTTAATCTTCCAAATCTGGAAAATTGTGATCCATGACTTAAACCAACCAGTACTTCTGATATTTATTAACAAAAAAGCAGATCAGCTCGGCAGATTCGGCAAGCAGATTTAGCTTGCAATGGCATGTTTTGTGAACTATAATTGAACTGATTTCTTATGAATAAGAAAAAGAAGCTCCTTCTCTGGTTCATATTTGACTTCAAGGTATGTTTATACTGCAGGTTTTCTCAGAATGTAAGTGGAAGCTGGAAATAGCTTTACAGTATGTTTGGAAATATTGTTCCAAGGTATTCTCCTAGCTGAACAATAGGAATCTCGTTTATCTATACTGATCATATCAAAATGGATTACCATTTAAAATCAAATTCTTTTTCTTTCTAGGCTACATTTTCACTTGTGTGGGTTTAATATTAAGATATTATGTAGCCTGCTGTTCACACAAGGAAAACCAGCAGATCAGAAGATGATACTACCTTAGATAGTTTGTTTGCTTATCTTTTGAATGCCACAAACATGAAAAATGTCGCCAGAAAAATTGGTGTTGAGGAAGTCCAATTGCTTCTTTCGCATGCATTTGAGGTAATATTCATATATATGTTATGTTGAGAACAAATTCATTCATTGCATGAATATACCTATTTAATCAAAAACATATTCTTCTATCTTGTCATGCAAATGATGTCAATGTCAGGAACAAAGTGGAGATAACGATGGTAATGTGTTCGTAGGAGTGTAATGATATGAGTCAGCATGGACCAATTCTAGATGGTGATTGATGACGGTGTCAATGATAGATAAAGGTGTGATGGTCATGACAATTGTGATCCTTGGTATCAATGTAATGCTCTATTGTATTATATAATTGGAAGGGTAGGCCCTCTAAATATTTTAGAGGTTGTACCATCATAATACAAATAGAATTATGAAGGATTAAGAAAGGAAAAAATCAAATACAGAAGGTCTAGCAATAAGATTCTTATGATATGAATCCTAATACTCTCCCTCAAGCTGAAGCATATAATTCTATCATGCTAAACTTGGAAGTAGTGTCAACTAGGCGTGAACAATGAATGTATCAACTATCTAATTCTCAGTATTTAAGTTGTTAAAATATGGCCTTGAAGAAAACCCTTTTTGATAAAATAAGTATCAACTTCTATGTGTTTCATTTACTTATGGAAGGTTGGATTATTTGCAAGAAAGATGGTTGTCTTATTATCACAATACCTAGGAATGGGCCATTCAACTTGTACTGTGAAATCATTTAATGTTGTTTGTCAAGATTGGCACAATCTAGAGCGTGGAGGCTCCCTTGTGAATGGAAAACAACCCAATAAGGGCTGCCTACGTGGTGAACAGGGAGAGAGAGGGAGTAGCCAGTGGTTACTGTGAAGGCTAGCTTCCTTGGGTGGTCGGTTGAGATGGTCGGTTGCCCTGGGTGGCCGACGTAGGTGGCCAGTTGCCTTGGTGGTGGCTGGCGGTGGTGATGTTGGACGAAGAGAGAAAGAAGAGCCTTAGAATAGGAAATATTATTATTGCTTAAAAGAAATTACAAGGAAAGGCTCTCTTTTATGGAGAGAACATATCCTAGAAATAGGAAACAAATCATATCGCTAAAAGAGGAAGAACCAATCCTAAAAAATAATTCCGAAAACACCTTTTCCTAAATACTAAAAATAGCAAACATGACATTAAAGAAAAACCAAAACTTGGTCCCTTGGACCTCCTGACTGTTAGCCTTGAGGCCCTTTATTGCCTGCCATGTGGCAGTGCCACGTGACCCATCCTTATTCCTAACACTCTCTCTCACGTAGAAGGTCGGGAGGTCGACAACTTGGTCTTCAACTTATTAAGCTAGACGCCCCACCATTCGTCTTCCTCAATAGTTGTGCTCTTGGTCTTCTCCTTGGGTGAGTCAACAGTGTGCCTCTTGCGACCTCCAAAGTTGTTGCGTTTGTGGCAACCTGAACAGTCGTTGCAATGACGGTTGTTGACTTGTCTTCACGAAGCATGGCCCGCAACTTCTTAAGATCCTTAGGAGTTAGGGAGTTCACATGCGAGGTGCTAGTAGCCCCACATGGAGGTTTCCTGAATTTATCCCAGCACTTATCTTGTGGATGGTTGGTATGTCTACAATGTTGACACTTCAGGTAGACGCGACCAGGGCCTTTGCCGCGCCCTCTTCCACGCCCAACACTTGCTTCTGGAATAGCAAGTGCGGAGTTCTCGCTCTTTGGTGTGACATCTTCAGGCACCTCCATCTTCTGAAGACGGCAGAAGATGGTCTCAAGGTCCATCTTCTCGTCGGAGGCGAGGATTTGATCACGAGCGACTTGCTAATGGGGATGCAACCCTGATAAAAACTTGGCGGATTGCTAAACTGCTTGTGTCTCCCCCTACTTGTTTGGCTCGAATATCTCCAACTCCTCGAACAAGGCCTCCATCTTCTTATAGTACTTGGTTTGAAAGATCTCCCTAACTCGTCCAGATACGTGTGCACAAATCTGTAATACGTGTGTTATTGGATGTTTGGATGTACCTCTTCTCCAGGGCCGTCCAAATATCATACACGCTCTTATTGTAGAGCATGTTCGAGGTGATGGATGGGTCTATCGAGTTCATGAACCAGTTCATGATGGTGTAGTTCTCATTCTCGAACTTTTTCTTGTCGTCCTTCAACTCTGGTGGCTCCTTGAGGAGAACATTAAGTTTCACTTGGCCTCCAACAAATATCATCAAGGTGCGAGCCCACAAGATATAGTTGGACGCCCCATGATGCTTGATGGTTGTTCTGGAGACAACCACCTTGTTATCTCCCGGTCCCAACGTGGTGTCATCGATTGTTGTGGAACCCTCTGCCATCTTCTACAACCTTTTCCACATAAGGCGTCGGATTTGTCGAGGAAGACTTTCTTTGGAGGTGTGGACCACTAACGTGCGGTCAATCAACCCACACATACAAAAGAGCCTAGACCAAAGACTTTGATACCATGTCAAGATTGGTGCAATTCGGAGTGTGGAGGCTCTCTTATGCGTGGAAAGCAGCCCAACAGGGGCTGTCCACGTGGTGAACAGGGATAGGGGGCAGCAGGGAGAGGGAGCAATCAATGGCTATTGTGGAGGTCGACTGCCTTAGGTGGCTAGTGGCCTTGGGTGCCTGGCGTAGGTGGCCGACTGCCTAGGTGGTGGCCGGTAGTGGTGATGTTGGAAGAAGAGAGAGAGAGGAGAGGAGCTTTAGAATAAGAAATATTATTATTGCTCAAAAAAAATTACAAGGGAATGCTTTCTTTTTTTAGAGAGAACATATCTCAAAAATTGGAAACAAATCATATTTCTAAAAGAGGAAGAACAAATCCTCAAAACTAATTCCTAAAACACCTTTTCCTAAATACTGAAAATAGCAAACTTGACATTAAAAAAAACCAAAACTTGGTCGCTTGGACCCCTTGACCACCAGTCCTGACGGCCTTTTATTGCCTGCTACGTGGCCTATCCTTATTCCTGACATTATTGTTAGGAGAAAATGAATGCCTAAGTCTTGTTCTAGTCGTAGGAGCCTTTATATAGAGAGACTCCAAAAGGGTAAATTACAAGAGGATCCTTACATAATAAGAGAAATATAAAGACGCCAAAAATAGTCAAAGACCAAAAACATAATGATTAATGACACTCTAACACTCCCCCTCAAGTTAGAGCATAAATATTAGCCATGCTTAGCTTGAAACAGAGATAATCCAGTCGCTTATTTGCTAGAGCCTTAGTAAATATATTAACTTCTAGTCTTCACTGGAAACATATGGTGTAGAGATTTTCCCACTCATCACAACATCTCGAATGAAGTGGTAGTCAACTTTGATATGTTTGATCCTTTTATGGAAAGTAGGATTATTCACAATAAAAGTGGCAGCTTTATTGTCATAATACATAGGGATATGTCCAAAAATCTCAATACTGTTAGGACGAATGGGCAATCAGTCTTATTCGTGAGGCCTTAGGTGCCTTTATATAGAGAGGCACCATTGGAAAATAACATTACATGATCCCATACATATAAGAAGTAATAAAAAGACCAAAGAAGCCCTATACAACTCAACACTCCCCCTCGAGCTGGAGCATAAACATTGGACATGCTTAACTTGGAACATAAGTAATTAAGATGCTTCCTGAAGTGTTTCTTGGTAAAAATATTAGCAACTTGGTCTTCAGTAGAAATATAAGGAGTAGATATCTTCCCAACTCGCATAGCATCCCTAATGAAGTGGCAATCCACCTCGATATGCTTCGTTCACTCATAGAAGGCTGGATTATTGGCAATGAACCTTATTATTACAAAACATGGGAATTGGTCTTAACATTGGTGTACCAAGATAATGCAGAATAGATTGGACCTAGAGAAGCTCACAAGTGGTATGTACCATAGCTCTATATTCAAATTTTGCACTAGATTTGGAAACATTTGATTAGATTGCTACCAATGTAAGTGTAATATCTAGTAGTAGATCATTGATACTTATGAGCCCCAGCATAATCAGCATCAGAATAGCGCCACACCTCATGGTGACCATCCTTCAGGAAGAACAGACTTTTCCTGTGAGCCTTCTTCAAATACCTCAACAAACGACAAACTCCTAACTAGTGCACTTCTCTAGGTGCTTGCATGAACTGACTCAAATGTCCCACATCATAGGAGATGTCTGGCTTTGGTTACTGTCAAATAAAGAAGCTTGTCTACCATAGCATGATATCTAGTCACATCTTTCAGAAGTGGGCTATCTGCATCAGCTAGAGGAATAGAAGAATCTAGAGGAGTACATGCAAGCTTGCAGCCTAGCATACTTGCATCTCGCAACATATCTAGTAAATATTTCCTCTGAGATAGAACACGAGCCCCATTAATATGATGTACTTCAATTCTTAAGAAATAACTGATCAACCCCAAATCCTTAGTAACGAACTAAGAGTGCAAAAACTCCTTAAGAGGAAGGAGTTCTCAACTCATATGTTCTTGGTAGGGCTTAATGGTGATTATTCTACTACACGTTCACAGATATTGACACTTTCTGAGATTCCTCCCGTCGAGGAGATCTACGAGACGCTGAGCAGGTTGCATGTCCAGCCTACTCTAGAGACTATTACCAGCAATGTTGCTTCTGCCTTTGCAGCCGTGAGTACACGAGGACGGACTGGAGCCTTTCGAGGTAAAGGTAGGGGGCATGCTGATGGTGGTCGTGGCAAGCCTACCTATTTGTATTATGGGAGAATTGGCCACATTAAGGCTAAGTTTTGGAACAAACTTGGACGAGCTATTGTTGCCAACCAAGTGTCTATGACTACCCTACCAACAGTGTCTATTGATATAGTAACCCTTGTAGAGGCAGATTATGATGCGGTGGTACAACGTTTAGCTTAGTTGACCCATGATTAGCCTCAGTCTTTAGACACTGCAGCTTTTGCCTCCATATCAGGTATGAATAGTTCATGGTTGATTGATTTTGGTGCATCATATCACTTGTCAGGAAATCTCTAGTGTTTTGGGAATATGCAGGAGGTATCACAAGATCGCTCAGTACAACTAGCAGATGGTAGGCATGCCCCCATTCGTGGTAAAGGGAGGGTATCCGTCACTCCTACCATGCACCTCTTTGATGTTTATTATGTGTCTGACATGGCAATGTAGTTACTATCTGTTAGTACTATCACCAAGCAACTAAATTGCTATTCTATTTTTGATGCGGTCGGGTGTACGTTTCAGGACCGCATGACGGGGATGACGATTGGTAGTAGACATGAGGGGGTGTTTATTGGCTAGTTTAGAGTCCACTTGTTGTAGCTTATTAGACGAGTACTACTGTGGGGAGTGCTTTGCAGTGGCATAGACGACTAGGCCATCCTTTATTGAACAAACTACGTCGGATCATCCGTCATCTTTCGCCTTCCATGAAGATTCAATGTGATGCTTGTCTGCTTGGGAAGCATCACTGAGCCAGTTTTTCAGCTTTTATCCAGTCCAGTAGTTCTGCTTGATTTGATTTGGTGCATTGTGATGTCTGGGGTCCTAGTCATGTGGCAGATCGACAGAACTATCGTTATTATTTGTTATTTGTTGATGGCTTCTCTCATTTATCATGGATATTTTTGATGCGTAATAAATTAGAGGTTGGCTGTATTATTCAGTAGTTTATGATTTTTGTGAGAACTCAGTTTGGTATTTACATTAAGAAGATCAGAACTAATAACGCTTTATAATTTTGTATTAAGCACTTGGTTTCCTTCTATGGATCACTTGGCATTATACATCAAATGTCTTGCCCCCACACGTCACAGCCGTCATATTCTGGATACAGTTAGAGCCTTGCTTATCTAAAATAGTGTTCCACATAGCTATTGGGAGATGCTGTGCTCACTATCTGTTACTTCATCAATAGGCTTCCTTCTTTTGTGCTTCATGAGCAAATTCCATGGAATAATTTATTGTTTCCAGTGCCGCCAAAGATATTTGGCTGTGTGGAATTTGTACACCTTTCTTGGGCCTGGTCGTGATAAATTGGCTCCTACGACGGTTAAGTGCGTGTTTCTTGAGTATTCGTTCACTTATAAAGGATGTAGGCGTTTTGACCTTGTACACCAGAGGCACTATGTAAGTGCGAATGTGACTTTTCATGAATCTATTCCATATGTTTTTACTTTAGGGCATCAGTTGAAGGAGGTTGAGTTGGTTGTACCAATGCTTGTGCCTCCTGTAGTCATGGAGGATTTCTCTCAGAGCAGGAGTGTACCTGCTATAGATCAGCTATTGAGCATGTTCAGAGTTGTACCACCAGATGAGAAGACCTTTAAGGGTGCCACATAGTAGCTTCCGATCGGTTATAAAGAAATGACACACCCCCTCAGTTCCAACTGAGACGCACAATCCTCCCCCACTCAGGTATGTGTTACTTCTCCTGATGATGTGTCTCCAAGTTCTACCTCCATGACCACAGATGAGGACATTCCTATTGGTATTCGGAAGGCTCCTCGATCTTGTGCATAGTATCATGTTGCTGAGAGTGCTGTTTCTGCTAACTCTCTAGGTTTGGAGTTTCATGCGTTTGCTGCTGCAGTCTCCAGTGCTGAGATTCCTACCTCTTACCAGTAGGCTTTACTACATTCATATTGGAAGGCAGCTATGGAGGAGATGTCTGCTCTCACTGATAGAGCAACTTGGGAGCTTACTACTTTATCTTCTGGTGTGCACCTGGTTGGAGCTCGATGGGTCTTTGCCTTGAAATACAACTCAGATGGATCTATTTTTCGGTATAAGGCTCGCCTTGTGGCCAAATGATTCACCCAAACCTGTGGGGTGGATTTCTTTAACTCATTTTCTTCAGTTTCTCGATTCTCCACAGTTCGCATACGTATATCTATTGTAGCTCATTATGGGTGGCATCTACACCAGCTAGATGTAAAAAATGTATTCCTCTATGGAGATTTACAGGAGGAGATATATATGCAGCAACCTCCTGAATTTTAGATTTAGGGGGAGTGTGTTTGTAGGCTTCGTAAGGCCATTTGTGGCCTTAAATAGAGCCTCCAAGCTTGGTTTCAGTGCTTGTCTGAGGCATTGTCTATTATTGGGATGCAAAGGTCCTCGTCTGATCATTTACTATTTGTGAGGAAGACCAGTTGTGGTATTGTGGCTCTTCTGGTGGACGTGGATGACCTTATCCTTATAGGTGATGATGTAGTTGGTATTTCTCAGGTGGAGTATTTGGCATACTGGTTTGTTATAAAAGATCTTGGGAAGTTGAGATATTTTTTGGGCATTGAGATTGCCACAAGTAAGCAAGGGATAGTTGTGTCATAAAGAAAGTATTCTCTTGACATTCTTCAGGAGATTGACATACTAGAATCCAAGGATGCCAATATTCCTATGGATCCAAAAGTTCACATCTTTGATGATACTGTGAAACTGAAGGACAAGAAGTCATATCGACAGCTGGTGAGGAAACTCTTAAATCTGATCATCACTAGGTTAGATATTAGCCTTGTAGTGGATAAGCTAAAAGTCAGTTCTTAGACAAACCTATTGATGATCATTTGCAGGCTGTGATGCAAGTATTGAGGTACATCAAGGGATGTCCAGGTAGAGGCATTCTATTTCAGAAGAAGTCTCCTATGTATGTTATTTACCTACTCAAATACAGATTATGCAGGAGATGTTGGAGACAAGTGATCTACTATCGACTTCTGCACTTTTGTAGTTGGAAATTTGGTGATCTGGAGGATCAAGAAACAAAGTGTAGTTTCACGCTCTAGTCTTAAGCCTGAGCATTGTGTCATGGCACATATTATAGCTGAGATGATATAGATAAGATCTTTGTTACGAGATCTTCATGTTACTATTTAGGAAACAATGGAAATGTATCGTGACAATTGAGCTGCAACATACATTGCCAACAATCTCATGTTCCATGAGAGAATTAAACATGTGGAAGTGGATTGTCATTGCACTAGGAGTTTGATTTAGCAGGGTTTGCTTTGTACTACTTGTCTTGCCTCTTTAGACCAGATTGCCGACATGTTTACTAAGTCGTTATCTAGCCCTTAGTTTGAGAAGTGTAGAAACAAGCTGAGCATGGTGGATATATATGCTTCAGCTTGGGAGGAGTGTTGCGTTACGTTATATTTTAAGGCGCTTTATGTCCTTCTATTGTTTTGTTGGACTTATGCTATAATTTTTCCCTCACTTCTCTTTATATAAAGAGGTGTAGGGACGATTTAGTAATTATGAAGTATCATTTTCTTTAACTTTATTGTCATACCTCATCTCCGTAAGTACATCAATAGGAACATGTAGGTCAACAAGAAGAGATCTCACCCACATCATCTAGGCATAGTGTGTGCCATGGCCCTATATTCTGGCTCTACGCTAGACCTGGAGACCATAACTTGCTTTTTACTCTTCCAAGTCACTAGATTTCCTATCACACAGGTGCAAAAACCAGTAGCGGATTTCCTATTCGCCAGACATTTTGCAAAGTTTGCATCTGAGTAGGCCACAACACTCATAGAGGCCCCCTTAGTGAATAAGACCCCTCTCTTTGGTGCTTTCTTCAAGTACCTCAGCACCATCATCCCAACATTCCAATATTACATAGTAGGCCTATCCATAAATTGGCTTAATTTCTCAACAAGGGAAATATCAGGTTTTGTAATGGTTAAATATGGAAACTTGCCCACTAGTATTCTGTATTGCTGACTGTTCACTGCCTTAACCGCCTCATCATACAAATGTAGCTTGGGATCTGTAGGAATATTGGCTTGGTTTGTCCCCAGCATGCCAATCTCCTATAGCTGGTTAAGTGCATACTTTCTTTACAAAAGAACAACACCCTTTTTACTCTGTGCTACCTCTATTCGAAGAAAGCATCTGAGAGGGCCAAGATCTTTTATAACAAAATTAGTTGCCAAACTCTTCTTAACCTCAATAATATCATGCCTATCATTCCCCATAAGAATGATATCATTCACATACACTAATAGTCCCTCTATACCCTGAGTTGTCCCTTCTGAAAAATAAGGAATGATTTAAAGAGGGCCTTCGGAAGCCTAGCATCTCAACAACCTCTGATAGCTTTTGGAACCATGTCTTGGGGCACTGTTTCAAACCATAGATCGCCTTATGTAGGTGACACTCTTGAAACACTCCCTCTGAACCTCATATAGCCAGAAGGTTGTTGCATGTATACTTCTTCATGTAGGTTACCATACGAGAGAGAATTTTTGACATCAAGCTGGTGGAGAAGCCACTTATGCCGCACGACAAGAGAAATCAATATGCGGGTAGTGGGAAGATGTGCCACTTGAGAGAGTGTCGAAGAAATTCACCCCATAAGTCTATTTGAAGCCCTTCGCCACAAGACGAGCTTTGTGTCTGGGAATCATTTTGTTGAGGTTGTATTTAATGGTAAGCACCCATTGACACCTAACAACTGAAGCTCTTGGAGGTAGGTTTGCAAGTTCTCATGTGCTACATGAGCAGAGGGCAACCATCTCATCCTTTATGGCCTGGTGCCACTTAGGATCAAGCATGACTTGTTGATGACTAGTAGGAATGGACATGGTAGAGAGAGCATGGCAGAATTTGCTATAGGACTCTCCTAAAAAAGCACTGGACACGGCATGTGATATGGGATATCGAGCACAACTCTACGGTGCCTTGTGAACTGCAATGGGAAGATCAAGGTGATTTGTCGTAGGAGGCTCCATCTTAGCATTGGGTATAGCCTGCCACTGTCATCCTGTAGACCCCCTACATCATCACTATGTATAATCTCATCACTGTGTAAATCACCTGTACTCACCTGAGGCAGGGGAGGAGTTGGTGTAGAAGAAAGGGGTTGCTGTCGGTGGGTAATAGGGAGCCTATATGTGACTGTAGTGTCACGAAACCTCTCAAGCTCAGAGAGTGGTGGCTCAGATGGTAGCGACACAAAATCAGTGATCGGAATGGGCTCCAAGGGCATAGGAGGAATAAGCGTAGGTGTCTTAACAACCTCGGGAGAGAGACGTCTCCCAGCAGTGGAAAAATATGGAATGGACTTGTGGAAAGTGACATGTGCACTGACAGTGACATCCTCCAACTGGATCATAACATCTATACCTCTTCTATGTCCTCGAATATCTAAGAAAGGCACATTTGATGGCACGAGGAGCAAGCTTATCTTTGTTGGGCCCATGGATATGTACAAATGCAACACAACCAAAGACTCTAGTTGATACTCCAAATAGATCATTGTCTAGAAACATGATAGAATAGGCAACTTGCTCGTCAAGGATAGTAGAGGGCATCCGATTAATAAGAAAGCATGTAGTCAACATTGCATCTCCCCAGTATCTATCCAGGACACTATTCTAAATCAAAAGAGACCATGCAACATCTAAGATATGCCGATGCTTTTGCTCTACCACACCATTCTATTAGGATGTGTAGGGGACTTGTTTGATGGATGATTCCATTATCTTGATAGAAATCACGTAGGGAAGTGGTGCAGAACTCTAAAGCATTGTCAGAGATCGAATGATCTTCCCCTTCGCTTCAAACTGATTTCGGATCTCTGTCATAAATGCACAAATCGTATTGCCAGCTTCTGAGTTGGCCTTCAACAGAAATATCCAAGTGAGGCGGGAGAAATCATCCACAATTGCCGGATACTATCTATGCCCCAGGCGATCTGGAGTCCTACTAGGTCCCCAGATATCTAGATGGATTAACTAGAACAAGGCCTGGGACCCCTGATGTTGACTCCTTGGGAAGGTACTCTTATGGTGCTTCTTGAGTTGACATGCCTCACCTTGGAAGGCTGCAGTTGGAGGAATCTGTGGCAACATCCTCTGAAGCTTTGATAGTGGGAGATGACCAAATTGAATATGCCACAAGTAGTTGGAGGCACTCCCCCATGGGAGAGAAACATGACCTACACAGGGTGATTGTAGAAGATGATAAATTCTACCTCCTTCACGACCACACCCAGTGGTATCCTCAAATGTGAGACATTGCTTCAAAGACTGCTCTGCAATTCAACTCTTTAGTGATCTTGAAAGTAGAATTAGTGGGAAATCAGGAGCAAGAAGAACATTCTCCAACTTCATGTGTGAAGTCACACAACCTCCCCTTGATCAGATATGGGAGAATGTCACCCATCAGCAACCTACATAGTTTTGCCTGATGGGATGGGATGGATATTAGAGAATTGTCTCGCATTGCCACAAATATGTTGAGATGCACCTGAGTTAACAAGTCAATCTGCTTCTTCTGTCTGAGATTGACACACAGCTCCTACTTGTGATGTACTATGCTAAGTATTCGAAGTAGAGTCTCATACTCATTCCTGGGAATAGTGATAGAATCTACGATAGGAACGTTCTTCTCCTTTGGTTTTGGTCAAAGTAAAGTATGCTCCATATCATGACCTTTCACGGTCATCAAACATGTTTGTGGCCATTGGGTGTAATTGATCCCATCCGGTTTCACCATAGAACCAAAGAAGGGGTTCTTGCATACCCCTGAGTTAGACATGCTCTCCAATCGCCTCAGATAGATTTTCTGACTCCATATCAACTTCAACTAGAATCAAACGACATCCACGAACACATGAGGAAGAAAAATCAGACCGTCATGCACCGACTAGAATCCCTCTTGATGCAAGAATACGTCAAAATCAGAAAGAGGAAGATCTGTAGTGGCCCATGTGCTAACTGATCTGCAAGAGTGATCAGATCTGCACCAGTCCTAGACAATGCTGCAGTGGCCAAATATCTGAGAGGTGCTACAGATCCGATACCAGCAGTCTACGCTCACCACATCTGGAGTGATCTGATCTTGCAGATGATCACCGATTGGGGCAGACTGATCCTGCAGATGATCCTGCAGTTGAAGCCTAGCAGGAGCGATTTGATCACATATCGATGCAGCAGAACTGATCACTGATGCAGCAGGTCATGCTGACTGCTACAGATGATCCTGCAGGTGAAGCCCATCAGGGGCGATCTGATTGCCAACTGGTGTAGCAGATCTGATTACCGGCAGAACAGATCACCGACACATCAGATGACTGGCGCAGCAGATCTGATCCTCAGTGCAGCAGATCTGTTGACAGCCGGCAGAGGCTGCTGGGCGATCCTTGAGGCGAGAAGGACATGAGGCAGATGGTTTTTATTTTGAAAAGTAGGACCATTTCCTAGAAAGAGGAAGTTTCCTCTCTCAGGGTGCTCTTTAGCATTATGTGTGAAACTCCTCTCCCCACCTTGGAAGAGTAGAAGGGGATGTTTGCAATGGTGTGAATATCCAATTATTGATGGAGCTCTTCATGTCGTCTTATGACCAAACCCCTATTACAACTCGAATCCCCACTCTAGGAAGGAGTCAAGTCGATTTCCGAAATCTCTCAAGATCTCGATCATTTAACATATAAACATAAAATAAAATACATGTACAAGTTACAACGTTACACACACATATATATCATATTAAGGAAGAAAGAATTTTAATTGGAATAAATATATAACATCAATCATCATCGGTAGCCATCATATAATGGAAAAGAGAACATGTCTGAAGAAAATAGTTATGAATATAACATAATGAAAAGAGCCAACTGGCACTAACTATGAGGTCCTACCAACCGACTACGATGCATAACTCGAACCCACTGTTGTGGGACCCAACTGCTGCTCACCAAAGCCTAAGTATGGAGTCCAAATTATAAGGTTAAGAAAAGTTGAGTAGAGTAGCAAAGTAAAGGAAATATCAATAAGAACTCAGGAAGACGACAAGAATCATGAAGAATGAGTACTTATCAGGTGAATTTTTTAATTGCTCATTTATTTATCAATTTCTAGATTATTTATACCTTCACTTTTTTAGTCATTAACAATCCAAAATCAATTTCCTTTGAAGTCGAGAGGAGATATCGTTGCGATATCCCAAACAGTAAGGTCACTACGGGATACTCTTTTGACCAAGAGAATGACTTGCACCTACCCTACTACTTAGTTAATTGCCTCGGGATCCTAGCCTAGGTGAAGTGGTAACTATAAGTTCATATGATGTGCATGCGTGGTGCTACTCCACAATGTCATGCAGTCGGTCATCTCCATTATAGGGTATGGAAGAAAATTGGACTAAGCCTCTCATAGTAAACAACACATTGCAAATTGCACCTAGCTATTTGGTTGATTAAATAACATTACAGAAAAGTTGCAGGGAGGTTAGGCTACTTCCTGAATCAGTCTCTACCTCTAAATATAGTATAACTAGTTGTGCCGTTGATATCAGGCACGAGGCTAGACTATTGTTTACATTCATGCCATTTCTCAATTCTCATTGTCCAGTACCAACATGAGGCCACGTTTGCCATTTTTGTAAGTTCTCAAGTCCCGGTTGTTAGCATATTTCAGGGCATATGATTCAATGTATCCATATGATGTACCCTTTGTTCAACGAGCCATTGATTACTATTAAACATTTAGAAGTAGTAGTTTGACTAATCATAAGACAATTATTTATCGAGTCATATCATGCATAACTTAATTTTTTATTGAAGCTCACAATTCACTTCTCTGATTGAATTATTAATATTGTTAATAAGATAACATATAATTGAGTTCATATTTCCTATGCAAATATTGGTTATGTTTTTTGAGTACCTACAACAAACATAGACAAATCTTGGAGTCTTGAACTCCTATACTTAGGCAAAGGAAAGGGATGACACATAATGTGGCAAGGAACATATTCAATTAAATATCAAGTGCCATATAAGGAAAAAGGATGGGGTTACTCTACCTAATGTCACTAGGGGGGTCATGGTAACTTCGAAATGTGCGCCTGAAGTATAAGGATGAGGGTTAGGTTCTCTTCGATGTTTGTGCGCACTTTGAGTCAATTTCCTAGTCTAGACACAATGAGAACCTGGGTTCTAAATACGTTAGAAAACACTCTTGAATTTTAGTGTATAAAATAGTATCCAAAAAGGAAAAAGGGACTCATTAATACATAGTACATGTTGAGACAATTCCAACGGTACTTAGAACATATGAATCGGAAGTCATTTGACCCCAGAATCAGCCAAAATACATGCAAAGGGCTCTTGAATTGGTTTGGTTTAGCTGTTGGGCTGCCTGCCACGTGTTGCATGCTAGTTGGCCGTTGCACTTTGCAAGTGGATTTTCGATCGATGGATTTAGGTCGTTTTCCATGTGTACGTGCGATATGATGGGTCGGCCTTGTCCTCACGTGACACGTGCTCTCGTGCGATAATGTGATTCTCCTCTCCTTGCATTGCATTAGTGATGTTAGTGGTAGGCTCATCTGCTGTTGTGCCTTCTAACGATGGCCTTGCACTGCTTTCTCTCTCCTACCTATTGATGTTGAGGGTGCTATTTATAGTACTAGGGCTATCAGGGTTACAAAAAAATACTTGGCTTTGGACCAAAATACCCTCGATTTTGGTTTACTTCTGCAAACACTGTCGTTTAACATGTTTTATGTGTAATTTTTCTACACAACTTGGATTTTTGCGAAGTATGAATCGTTGGGAAGTTTGCAAGGAATCCAATGATATCATATATGACATTCCGAGCAAGTTTTACTTGATGGTTGACTGGGTTTGACCAAACCACGTATTTCTTGTTTTAGGGTTACGTTAACTTGATTCATGCCAAACAAGTGTCGATGGATTCCTTTTGACGTGCTTAATCCCGAAGTGAGTTTGCAATCGTATTTTTGGGTTATTACAACCCTGGAGTAAAATAATGATTTAAGGGTTTCACTATGACTTTGTTGTCTTAAAGTCATTGACAAGGTGGTGGGTCATTTAGAAGGTTGGTAGCATTTGAAGCCATTGGTTCCAACAAAGACTATTTACAACCTATTGAAGTGGAGTTAAAGGTGCAAGATGTGGGAGATGACCCTTTAAAATCTATCCTCGGGACCTTCTCCAACATGTCGCAAGATATCTTCAATGGAGAGGTGCCATGTTCATCGTTGATGATCATGTGAGAAGTAGCATTGTTGGGAGTGGCTGTGAAAATGATGGAGGATGGTAGAAGAACAATTTTCTAACCCAAATTTTTAATACGCACTCAATCTTAGTGAGAGTGGAGGGGAGGGCATTTTTGGGAGGTGAAATCATTGTAGAGGATTGTTTCCAACATTGTATGTAAGAAAACGAGGAGTTAGGTACACAAGTTTCACATGGGTCTTTCTATTACCTCTTATAGCCTCTTGTGGAGACCGCTAACCCTTTTGGAGAAGACTCTACTAAGGAATCTATTTATGCCACATTTGGATTAGGTTATTTTGTTTGAGTGGGGATTTGACTTCTGGCTCATGTGGAGCCTTTTTCTAGTCGAGAGCTACAATTATGAGGTTTTCGGTTTGCTTGAGGGGGTTGACCTTAATGGTGTACTTGGTGGTGGTGTGTTCATCACCATAGCAAGCCGAGGGTGATGAAGAATTCCTTTGTTGAGATGCTTTGTTGGTGAGGGGAGCATATTGAGCTTTCTGTGCTAGTGGTGTTGGAGATCATATAGGGTACGACTATGGATGGCTTCCGGGCAATGACGGTGAAAGGTTTTACTGCCTTTTGGAGAAGTTGGGGGTGGTGTCGATGAGTTAGACAAAAGGGCAAGGAGGTGAGGGAGCATTAGGGGAGGGCTAAACGTAGCAAAAGGGTTGGACATAGTTCACATTGAGACATTGAGAAGAATGTTGAAGATGTTACATAGAATGTTGAGATTTAAGGAAGAAGTTGATTTAATATTGAAACATGTGATTTTGATGCTTACAAAATATTAAAAGAATTTTTATAAAACTTTAGGAAACTATGCATTATAGAACTATAAAGCATACAATTGTTGAATTTATACAATATGACATATTTAGATGCTTTGATTGCTTTATCTCTGTATATGTGCAAAAGTGTTTCACAAGATTCAAGGACTTAATTCCAAATGTGATGCTCATTTGTATACATCGACCTTAACGAAAGATGAACTATATGGTGATGGAGCATTAGTGACCAGTTTTGCAAGAATTGAAGAATATAAGATGGAATAATACAGTGAAGTGTTTGAGAATGTGAAGAATAAGCTGTTTCATAATTGCTACTTTTATCTTCTTAAATTGATGTTAAAGCTTTCAAGTTATTTCAAAATTAAGCACCAATTAGGTTTAAACCAAATTATTTGGACATAAAGCAAGCCTAAGAGAACCAATACTAAGTCTTAGGTTTTGGAGCATTTAAAGATCCCATTTATTCAATCACAAACCCACTTATGACCCATTCAAATAAAATGACCATTGAGAGAATGTGTAGTTGGGTAATTGGATATTAGAGATCCAATTACAAGCGAATAGTGCCACATTGTGTAATGTGGAGAGTTGGAGTGTGTGGTGCCCTACAAATAGACGTTATACTCCCCATTTGTTTTTTGAAAAGAATGCATTTATATCATGCCCATAGGGGTGCTTCTCTCATGATTTTCTCGCTCTTCGTGAGTGGGATTTCTATATGAATCCAAGTGTTCATTCCCTGATTATGCTTTGATAGTTTGTTAATACACATTTGCTTATCATGTTTCACAACATGGTATCATTGCAAGTCGATTCTTGGATTAAGTGGGAGAAAATATTCAAATCTAATTATCAAAGGACCCAACACGTATTTATATAGAGGAGAGGTATTGGGAAAATAATAGTGCATGTCCAACATAAATTAGAAAATAATAAAACAAGATAAAGAGTAATAAATGGAGCATCTCAGCACTCCCCCTCAAGCTGGAGCATAGATATCAATCATGCTCAGCTTGGAATAACATTTATCGGAGGCCGAATGTGGAAGAGGCTTCGTGAAGATATTAGCTGTTTGGCCCTCAGAGTTGACAAATGTAGTGTGCAACATCCTACGCTGAATCAGGTCCCTGGTATAGTGATAATCCACCTTAACATGCTTTGTCTGTTCATGGAACATTGGATTGTTGGTTGTATATGTGGTTGCCTTACTATCGCATCTCATCTCCATGGGTTATTCAATCTGGACATGCAAATTACGCAGTAGAGACCTCACCTAGACCATCTTTGTGGCTATTTGGGCCATCACCTGATATTCTGATTTAGCACTGGAGAGAGAAACCACTTCCTGTTTCTTGGTTCTCTAGGTAACCAAATTTCCTGCCACAAATGTACACAAGCCAGTAGTGGATTTTCTATCAGCAACACACCTTGCATAGTCAGCATCAGAATATCTAATTACTATCGTTGGAGAACCTTTCTGGAATAGAAACCCACGTCCAGGTGCCTTCTTCAAGTATTGGAGTACTTGCATAGCCGCTTGCCAATGTTGCTTAGTTGGCTTCTCTATAAACTGACTAAGCTTTCCCACAACCAAAGCAACATCTTGCCCGGTAATTGTCAGGTATAAAAGTTTCCCAACAAGTTGCCTGTAGGCTCTACTATCAACATACTCTGTCTGCTCATCATAGAGATGCACCTTAGGGTTCATAGGAATGTTGACTGGTTTAGACCTTAGCATGCCTATCTCCCGTATCTCATCTAAGGCATATTTGTGCTAAGTACAACGCCTTACTTCTATCCACCTTTATGTTCAGAAAATACCAGAGCTGACCCAGGTCCTTCATAGCAAACTGCCCAACCAAGGACCTCTTGACCTCAACTATTCTGGTTCTATCATCACCGGTAATGATGAGATCATCAACAAAAACAAGCAATGCCACAATTCCCTTAGTCTTCCTGGCAAAAAGAGAATGGTTCGAAGATTTCTATAAGACAATCTTTTTCACCACCTCTAAGAGCTTCTGGAACTAAGTTCTCGGACTTTGTTTAAGGCCATAAATAGCCTTCTTCAACCTGCATACACTCCCCTCGAACCTTGAACTCGGGGGGCTGCTGCATATATACTTTCTCTTGAAGATTGCCATAGAGAAAGGCCTTTACATCGAGCTGGTGAAGCATCCAGTCCTTGTGAGTAGGAATAGAAATAAGTATCCAGACTGTCGATAGGCGAGCAACCCGAGAGAATGTACTAAAAAAGTTCATCTCGTACATTTGGGTGAAACACTTTCTCACCAACCGAGCCTTGTACCTTAAAATAGACCCATCAGGTAAAGACCCAACAACATCTCATCAAGCGAGCACCAGTAGGAAGAGAGGTTAGCTCCCAAGTTTGTCTGCTCCAAAGTGCAGCCATCTCATCCTCCATGTCTGCATGCCACTTTGGATCAAGTAAGGCCTGCTGGTACGTGAAAGGAATCTCTGTAGTAGCAAGGCCAGTAGTAAAAAGCCCAAATGTAGTCCCAAGATTAGTTGTAGTCCTAGCTCCAGCTACATGATATTGAGCATAAGAACGGGGAGCCTTCCTAATAGCAATAGGAAGATCATCATTTGTGATACTATCACCTGGTCTTGCATAATTACCACTAGAAATGGCATCGTTAAATATCTCAACACATACCTAACTTGGGGAGGATGGTAGATCTTAAGTACGGGGGGTGTTGCTTGTAGGTGACTGGCAACTGAAGAGTAATAGGTGGATCCTTGAATCTTTGATCATCAGTATCACTGTTAGGTGTCGAACTGCTCATAGGTGCCTGACTACCACTGTTAGGTGCAGGACCAACCTCAAATATAGGAAACTCATCCGTAGGCACAGATGGAGTCGGCATAGGGACAAACTCTGCCTCAGCAACTGTCGTGTTGCAAGAGAGAAATAAGGCACTGATTTATGGAAGGTAACATCAGCACTCACATAATACCTTTTAGCCACTGGATCAAAGGAACGGTACCCCTTCTGTATTCGTGAATAGACAAGAAAGACACTTCACCACTTTAGGTGCCAACTTGCCTCTTCCTGGTCCCAGTAAGTATGCAAAGGCAACACATCCAAACACTTGAGAGGGTAGCTGAAATAACTATCAGGATGCAAAACATGCCACGTGGTCCTCTCATGTAACATAGAAGATGGCATTCTATTAATAAGATAACAAGTTGTAAGCATAACATCACCCCAATATAAATGTGGCACACATTGATGAAGCAGAAGAGTACAAGCCACATTTAATAAATGTCTGTGTTTCCTTTCTGCCACACTGTTCTGCTATGAGGTGTGAGGGTAGGATGTCTGATGTATAATGCCATGAGATTTGTAAAAATTTGCCAATCTGATGGGGCAAACTCGAAAGCATTATTAGATCACACAATCTTAGCTACTACAAAAAACTAATTCTTTATTTCTCATAAGATGTAAATCACATGTCCAACATCGGACTTATTCTTCTCAAAACAACATCAGACTTATCCTTTAAAAAGAATAACTATTACAAGCGGGAAAAATCATCTATATAACAACCAGATAATATCTGTCCCTGTCGGTCAGAAATCTAACTAGGGCTCCAAATGTCCATATGAAGTTACTGGAACATAGCAGTAGTCCCTAGTGCAATACTAGAAGGAAATGACAGTCTATGGTGCTTTCCTAACTGACAAGCGTCGCAGTGGATCTCAATAGTGGCTAAAATGTGCGGGATGATGAGTCTAAGTCTGTCTAGAGAAGGATGGCCGAGGTGACGGTGCCACTTAAGGTACTCCCAGCAGTAGAACTCGAATGACCCTGGCAAGTAGCAGCAAGTGATGTCTAAACTAGGTGATACGCTCCCCTCTTCATGTCCACCAATTGTCCTCTCTGACAATTTGTCTGGAAATATACATTTGAGTTTATTAAATATAGCATGCCAATGAAGTTGTTTTGTAACTAATAGATAATAGATTCAATGAAAAATCAGGGACATAAAATGCATCAAGCAATCTCATAGTGGGAGTCGGTGTTAGCTCCCCCTGACCACCAATCTGTGCATGTTTGCCATTTGCAACGTGCACTATCCTGCCATAGGGTTCAGACTGTAGTCTATTGATAGGAGATTCTATGCTTATGTTAAAATTCGTTCGTTGTAGTGCACAAAATTGCTATCAATTATAAATAACCAGATTTCGGTGTCCAGGTCAAACACGAGAAGACAAAATAGGAGTTTGCGTATGTGTTTTTTTGTTTTTGAATTTTTGTAAGCAAAAGCGAAAGAAAATATGCCTAACTACTAGCAAGAATAAAATTATAGGAGGTAGAGAGGGGGAGAGATAAGGAAAGACTTTATTTAAATTAGACGAATGATTACAAATAGAGTTTAGCTAGAAAAATCTAAATGCTATTCTACTAGAATAACTAGAACAACAAGAAAAGTAAGAGAAGATCCGAATCGAAGTCACGGCGGTGGAGGATTCTGTCGATGGTGCTGGAGTTGATGTAGAGATTTGAAGGAGGGCTAGAGAAGGTGTTGGAGAGTAGAGGAATGATTGGGGGAGTTTCTACTAAGGAATACCTAAGGGGACGACTAGGGTTTTCTAATCTAATTAGGAAGGCTTTGGAAGTGTTGTGTATTGAAGGTGGAGGAAGAATTAATTCCTAAGGGATGGTTTAGGTGTGTTTTTATAGAGATTGAAAATAAATGTAGGCCTTAGGATCAAGATCTAAGGGTTTAAGAAAAGGCAACAATGTAAGGGGTAGGTGGACCCTTGGATGTGCATCCAAGGGTGTGTGTGTGTGAGTTGGTTGGCAGACCATATAGCTTCCTAGGGAAGCCTACGAGCTGCTTCTATGATTTTCTCCCTGTTTTTCGTGAGTGAGGTTTTTACATAATCCTAAATGTTCATTCCTTGATTATACTTTGATATTTTGCTAATACGATTCCACTTATCATGTTTCACAACAGTTGTCATATACAAAATAGTTACGTCGAATGTGTCAGAGTTTTACCATCCGGTTAAAGAGGCAATGAAGATGTGATTCAAAGTTTAATTTGAATTATCCCTTCTTTTAAGGCCATTTTACATTTTTGTTAAATTTTGATGGAGATTTAATTACACATTATTAAGGGCAACCATTGTTGATTTTGAAAGGAGTTAACCTATCAATGTAGAAAGAGTAGACTTTAGAAAACACGACATGGAAAAGCTATATAGTAGAGCTTTGACCCTTTTCCTATAGGTCTCAAGTTTTGATATTCTATTCGTGTTTCCAAGGAGAGCAAATATGTTCTAAAATTATGAGATCTTGAGATTTATAGAGGTTAGAAGAAATGAGTGATTTGCTGTATTATGAAACCTTAATCCTAATTATATAGAGGATTTAGGTACATTATAGAGAGGTCCGAAGACTATAAGAAAAAAGGAGAAAAAATCTTAACTAGGATAATTCTCAACACCCCCTTCCAAGTGGAGTATAGATGTCAATCATGTTTAACTTAGTATAAGATTTATTAAAGGAGGTCCTGGGAAGTGCCTTGGTAGAAATGTCTGTAGTTTGATCTTCAGAATTGACATGAGTAGTACATAGGAAACCTCTTTGGATTTAATCTTTAGTATAGTAGTAGCTTACCTCAACATGCTTGGTCTTCTTGTGAAACGTAGGATTGTTTGCAATATACGTGGTAGCTTTATTATCACATCTCATCTCCATACCTAGTGATACTTGACTATGTAGATCTATAAGAATAGAACGAATCCACATCTCCTCAGTAGTACTTGTGCCATGGCATGATACTCCGATTTATCACTAAACTGTGCAACTCTTGTTGTGCTAACTTGTAAGATTTTGAACAAAATAAGTACAAAACTTGGTGGTAGACTTTCTATCCTTTAGGTAGCCCGCATAATCTGTATTTATATATGCAATGATGTTAATGAGTCCTTGGTTAATAAGAGTCCCCTTGTAGGTGATGATTTAAGATACCTGAGGATCATCAAGCTACATTCCAATGCAACTTGGTTGATTTATTCATAAATTGACTAAGTTTCCCAACAATAAAGGAGATATCCGGGCTTGTAACAATCAAGTACAACAACTTGCCAAAAAGTCCTCTAAACTATCGAGTGTCAGCTAGGATTGCAATATCATCATATAAGCAAACCCGAGGATCCATAAGAATAGGCGTAGGTGTGAGTGCACATAAAGCTTGTAGGATCTAATGTTTACACCAGAGGGGAGGTGAATAGTGTATTTATAAAATTGCAAGATTTAAAGAATATTCACCACAGGTTAAAGTAAATATAAATCAATCTAAGCATAGCTGGAAGATTACACTTGGATTTTACAGTGAAAACCTTTGCAGGTAAAAATCATTACCTAAGCCTTCCAGCTTAAAATGTTATGACTAGTCGACACTAGTCAAATCCACTAACACATCATTTCAACTAGGGTGGCACAACCTCTTTACAAAGATGTCTTTTTTACACCTGACTAAGAAGAATAATGGGATTCCCACGCAACTTGGGTCCCGAATAAAAAATAACAAGAATATAAAATATAACAATAATTCCTACAAAACCTCAAGAAAATATGCAAACTGAGTTTTAGAGGTCGCAGAAGACTGTGCATTAGAAGGCGATGATTGTAGGCGTAGAGGCGCGAAAACACTAGAGAGAAATAGCGTTTTACTTTTTGAAAGCTTTTTAGGTGTGTTTGGAGGTGGGGGTCGAGGGGTCCTATTTATTGGGGTTTTTCAGCTTGATTTGGATAGTTTATAATTACAGCGTTGGTCGATCAAAATTAAGCCTTGGCCGATCAAAATGAACTTTGGTTGATTAAAATAAAGTTTTGATTGATTCTATGTTGATCGATTAAATTAGGAAATTGATAAACTTGTAGTGCAAATTTAGGATTTGACTGGGAGAGAAATTTGATCGATTAAGCAATTAGGTTTGGTTGATCAATGTAGGAAATTGGTTGATAAATAGGATTGAAAACTCAGAGTTTAACCTAAGTTTGTAATCTATCGAGGTTGAAAAGGAGTTGGTTGATATTATTGAGGTTCCTTACAAAGTTCTAGACTCAATAAAAATAAAAAGAGACTACAGTCTTCAGAAACTTCTCCTAAGGTCGAACATCCTTGGATATGATCATTTGTCGATATTTGACTTTAACCAACCTGAATTGATTAGTCCATAATAAAACATAATGTTGTTACATCAAAATAATGGTATCAACATTCTCCTTTTTGATGATAACAGAATTATAATTATATATGCATGGACATTAAAATGCATGGCAGGTTGCTTGTTTTAAATTAAGTGCATATAGAAATTTTCTCCCTCTTCGTTATTAACAAAAAGCTTGTGATAAAATCTAAGATCCAATATAAGCTCCCCCTTTTTATATGTCTCATGCAATTCATGACATATCGCTTTACACAAGATAGATATAATTTGAAAGGAAAAGATTGCAAGCTATATAAAGATAATGGAAGTTCATCATACTAGATAACCATAGACATAAGCATGAATGTAAATAGTACCAGTCAAGCCAAAATATGAAGTACTACAGACCAAGGTGCTACAAATAAAGGAAAAACTAGAAAAAATTGAGAAAAACTTCTATGTTTGAGGGAAACTCCATATCCATATCAAAATCATCTAGAGAACAACTGACGGTGTTGGGTCTTGCAGAAAATGTCGAATGGAATCATAGTCGACGTCTCGAAACAGGTGATAGTTGAGTCATGTCTGGGGTGGTACGGGACGGAGTGACAAGAGTGCCTGTCTGCTCCTGTCGAGGAGGTGCCAAAGTAACCTGGTTGTGAGGGGGAGGTGCTGCTGGTGCTAGGGCTCGTCTGGCTCTGGGAGGCTATTGGTTGTGGAACTATTGGGCATGAATCTACTCCCCAACTAATCCAGAAATTGCTCCTGCCTACTTAGGAAATCGGATACTTGAGTCTCCTGCTCCATCATCATTGTGACGATCTCTCGTTGTCTGTGCATCATGAGAGAGATGTCGTCAATGACGTCCTGTGCACCCAGAGAGTCGTGCCTGGTAAATTGCTTGTCAAGGTGGGGCCACTCGTGGTCGAAGAAAGCCAGAATGGGTTTGACTGGAGGTGGGCGTTAGGCTTGGAAGTGCTGGTAGGGGATGTTGGATGGTGGAGCAGTAGAGGGTCCAGCTTGAGAAGGTGAGTCTAGGAAGAGGTAGAAGTAGCAATTGCCTGAGGGGGAGGGGGATCCTGTCATCCTGGGCACTCTTGCTCCATCTCGAGTAGGTGAGCTCTCCAAAAATACTGACCCTGGTGATGAATTGCTTGTGATTAATGTTCATTAGGACACTAAAATGATGGAAAATGTGGGAGAGAAGGGTGCCAAAGGGGAAGATGCTAGTTGGTTTCCTCTCCATAAAGGTGAGGATAAAGTGGTTTCAATTAAACCCCTCGTTGGTCATAAAGGCGTAAAGAGCTACAAGCATGGGACCATGACAGTTCTCAAATGATGTAGATTTGGACATGAAGTTCCAAAGAATTACATGATTGAGAAACTGCGGGAGAGGATGGAAATAAGGAGACTTGGTTGACTTGCCCAAGTCATAAAATTCAGGAGTCATCAAGGTCTCCTGAATAGTCTCAGTAGAGGTGTCATGATGGAGCTCAAGATATATGGGACTAGAGGAAGGATAACCAAGAACCTGCATAAGTGCGTTGGCATTGACCAAGACCTTAATGCTGTAAATAGTCGACGTAAGTTGAATATCGAAATCCTCACCAATATTGCGAAGGTTCGCATAAAAGACATTACAAGCCATGGGGTCGATACCCTAATTCTACTACCCTCGGTGACCGCATAAAAATTCATATCAAAGAGACAACCTATTTTATGAAAAATGAGTTTGTCTCTAAGACCAGGAAATACACGTTCGAAGTAGTCGAGGTCGATAGGGCAACAAACATGTGGAGAGAATTTGGAGTAGAGGGAAAAGTTATGCCTTGCGTCGTTATTGATAAAATATTGGTCAAAAGTGTCGTCGCAAGGGTTGGAAGAAGAGGCATGTCGAGAGCGTTTAGGAGCCATAATGTGGGTAATGTAATGTATTGGTTGATAAAAAATGTTGTTTGATCGATTAGAATAGGAAGTTGGTCGATAGGAAAGTTGGTCGAACAAAAATATGACAGAACAAGTTTTGAAATCGATATTTTTGAAGAAGTTTTGAAATTGTTTTTGGTCGATCAAGGGTAGTGTTTTGGTCAATAAAAAATAGAGTAGCAAAAAAAGGTAATGTTTGAACGGATCAAAATGAAGTTGAAATCAAGAACATTGCATGAACGTGTAGAACAATGATGAGTGGTTACACGGAATATATAAAAAACACACACACAAGACATGAGACAAAATCAAAGCAAGATTACATTGAGAAAGAGATTAAACCGAGACAAATAGATTGGAGAGGAGATATATTGGGATCAACAAGGATCGATCCAAGAAGGTTGCTTGAGGGCAGAGGAAGGATGGTCTAACGGAGGGGAGGTCGGCGGCGGATGAGTAGCGATGAGGTGAGGTTGCTGAAAGGTTGTCCTTGGTTGATTGAGCTTTGGTTGACGACGGTGGCAGTTGGGATGGTTTAGTCAATGTTGGTGTTTGGGAGAGGGTGGATGGTCGGTGGAAGTGGGGACCAAGGGTGTGGGGCCTTTGTGGGGTTTTGGTGGTGAAGGCTCGAAGAGAATGGTAAAGATGTGGTAAATTTTTTTTTTTGTTGAAGATTGATGGTAAAAAAAAGGTGTTTTTATAGAGAATAGGTTGACTAAATAAGGTAGGAACTAATGATGAATGGAAATCAGAGATTGGAACACGTCGATGTGATTTCACCCAGTTTTGGTCAAATATTCTATTTGGTTGACCAAATTCAAACTTGATCAATTAGAATGGAAGATTAATCGACAAATTTGAATTTTCAGTGGAGGGAAATTTCCTGCTCAGTTATTGATCGATCAATATTTTGGTTGGTCGATCAAACTTTGAAAGTTTTGGAGGGAATTTTCCCGCTCAAAACTTGATCGGTTAAAACAATGTTTTGGTCGATCAATGTGTTGATCGATCAAAGCAAATTGTTGATCGACCAGCAGCTTACAAGGCAAAGAGTAAAGAGAATTTAAAGTTCCTTTAGCCTTTTTAGACCTAGTTCTCTTATAATGGTTATAAACCTTTCTTTTGCTAAAGGTTTAGTGAAGATATTAACCAATTGTTTTTCTGTTTGTATAAACTCTAAGGTTATTTTCTTTTTCAATATATACTCTCTTAGGAAGTGATGTCTGATATCTATATGTTTTGTTCTAGAGTGTTGGATATGATTTTTGGACTGGTTAATGGTAGTTGTGCTATCACAAAGAATCCTAGTGTTTTCAAAATCAAGTTCAAAATCTTTAAGTGTTTGCTTCTTCTACAAAATTTGTGAACATGCTCGGGAAGCAGCAATGTATTCAGCTTCAATTTTGGATAGCGAAACACAGTTTTGTTTCTTGCTAACCTAAGAGACTTGTGAATTTCTGAGAAACTGACAAGTTCCACTAGTACTCTTGCGATCTGTCTACCTACCAGCATAGTCAGCATCATAGTAGGAGAGTAAGTCAAGTGTAGTTGACTTAGGATAAAATAGACTAAGATCAACAATATTTTGAAGGTACTTAAGTATGCATTTTAAGGCATTATGGTGTGTCCTTAGGGTTTACTTGAAACCTAGCACATAGGTCGATGCTAAGCAGTATGTCTAGTCTACTGACAATTAAGGACCTTATCATACTTTTAGACAACTTATGATCTACACACTTATCTTCCTCGTCTTCTTTGAGTTGTGTAGTTGTTGCCATTGGTGTTTCTTTTCCTTTGGTGTTATCCATGGCAAATTTTTTCATGATTTCCTTCGTGTAATTGGTTTGAGAGATAAAGATGTCATCCTTTAGCTGATCAATTTGCAACCTTAGGAAGAACTTTAATTCTCTCATCAGGCTCATCTCGAATTGATCTTGCATAACTCTTTCAAACTCTTGGCATAAAAGATCATCAGTATCACCAAAGATTATGCCATCAACATAAATTTGAATTAAGATTAGTTGATTATATTTTCTTTTAGTGAACGAGGTTGGATTTACTTTCCAATAAATAATTTCTTAATCTCTCATACCAAGCTCTAGGAGCTTGTTTTAATCCATATAAGGTTTTGTTAAAGTTAAAAATATGACCAGGTTTGTCTGAGTTTTTAAAGCCAGGTAGTTGCTTTACATAGACTTCTTTAATGAATTTATTTAGAAATGCACTCTTAACGTCCATTTGGAATAACTTAAATCTCATACGGGCAACAAAAGCTAGTAAGATTTGAATGGATTTTGCTATCAAAAACATTCGAATGGATTTTAATCTAGCCACAGGTGTATAGGTCTCATCAAAATCAATTCCTTCTTCCTGTAACCTTGGACCACAAGTCTAGCTTTGTTTCTTACTACTTTACCTGATTCATCAAGCTTATTTTTAAAAATTCACTTTGTTCTGATCACGGATTATGATTCTGATCTAAGAACTAATTCCCAAACATTGTTTCTTTCGAATTGATTCAATTCCTCTTGCATTGCTACAATCCAACAGTCATCAGTGAATGCTTCTTTTACAGTTTTAGGTTCTAAGTGGGATACAAATACACCAAGTGCAAGATTATTTAAGGAAGATTTGATTTGAACTCTTTTAGTAATTTCAACAATCACAAGATCCTTGGGATGATCTTTTGAGTAGGTTAGATCTTTAGGTAAGTCATTAGCAATGGTTTCCTTAGGGATATTTGAGGGATCATCTAAAATTTGATCATCATCTCTAGTTGATGCTTTTTCTTTTTGATTCGATTCATCAAAGGAGGCATGCAAAGTTTCTTCAATTGTCAAATATTTATTGTTATAAACTCTTTAGCTTTGCTTCTCTAGAAGAGTATCCTAAGAATATTCCTTCATCACTTTTAGCATATTCAGGTTTTCTTTTGTATTTAAGATAAAGCATTAACTTCCAAAAATTTTGAAGTAGGAAATTTTAGGTGTCCTAGCATAGTAAAGCTCAAAGGGTATTTTCCTAAGGCTTGGTTTGATGGAGGCTCTATTTTGTATGTAGCAAGTAGTGTTTACTGCATGAATCCAAAAATACCGAGGTAGCTTTGACTTGTATAGCATTGTGTGGGCACACTCTTGCAAGGTTTTATTCTTTCTTTCAACTGCACCATTTTGAGGAGTTGCTCTAGGAAAGACAAATTCTTGTTTTATCCCGTAAGTTGAGTAGAAGTCTTGGAAGTTTTAGTTCTCAAATTCTCCATATCGCTTCTTATTCTAGTGATGGAATAACCTTTCTCAGTCTCGATTCTTTTGGCTACTTTTCTAAATTCTTCAAGTAAAATCTTTAGATCTTAAGAACAATGTCCAAATAAATTGAGAAAAGTCATCAATAATGACAAGACTATATTTGCACACTGTTGAGTTACGTTTAGTATGAGGGGGCATTTATTATTCTTTTTTTGTGTTGGATCCATTATGTTATTTTTCCCTTGTCTCTCTCTATATAAAGAGACATAGGAATTGCTTGGTAAAATAAGATTCTCTCTTTACCTCAACTTGGTATCAGAGTATCAGGTTGAGGTCTCCACAAAAAAAAAACTAACCCTACCTTAAGCCTTCTCGTCGAGAGCTACAGTCGCCACCACCGACGGCAGCGCCAACGTCGGATTGCCGCCGCAGCAGTAGCACCGACTGCCGTCGCTGCTACAATCGGTTCTTCACGCCTGCTGCAGCGCTTGATCGGGGCGCAGTAGCCGCCTCTTGCCGACTTGCTGCAGCGCTCGCCACCCTGCCGCCAGCAACTACTTTAGCTACAACGCTCGTCACTGCACCGCAGCGCCTGGTTGCGGCGCTGCTGTCGCCACTAACAACCGCTCTAGCTGTAGTGCTCGCCACCGCACTAGAGCGACTGGTCGTGGTGCTCTTGCCGCCGTTTGCTGCCGCCCCGTTGCAGCAGGACCACCTCCTGATCACCACTGCTGCCTGTTGCTCTCGATCTCTCTACTCGGGGATGAGGATTTGAATAAAAAAATTTCCTACGGGTGGTATGAACTTCTTGATCTTTTGATATAATTTAGGGTGTGTTCCCCGTAGTGAATGGTTTTTGGGGTGTGTATTCCCCAGTGAAGTGCTACTCTATGGTCTGTGGATTGTGGGGTGTGTTCCTTAAGTTTGTTGGTGTTTTATCTAGGATTTCGGACCTATTGTTTGGGCTTATTCTTGTGTGTTTGTAGTTACTATGTCTGCATCAGACGATTCTGAGGTGTCTTTAGGATAGAATACAGAAAACGGGATGTGCAAGAGTCCTTTCTTTGCTCCAATTACAAAATTAGATGAGACCAATTACCTCCATTGGTCTTAGACCTTTCTTGTTATTGTGAAGGGTTATGAGAAGAAGCATGTACTTATGGAAGCACCACCAGAGCAGAAAACAGGAAAATATGTGACTTAGAGTTGGGATGATGCTATGGTGAGAGCCTGGATTTGAATAGCGTCATTCCAAGAATTGGTGATGAAGTTATGTACTACAACACTGCCAAAGAGATGTGGGATGGCTTAAAGGTGATTTATTCACATGAGTTGAATTCAACTCAAGTATTTCAGATCCACTATGACTTATGCCATCTCAAGCAAGAAGAGATGAGTCTGTCTCAGTATTACTTCACTATGAAGGGATTATTTGAGAAATATAATGCATTTAGACTAGTTGGTTGAAAGAGTTCAAGTTTTTTAGAAACCCTAGGTCTCCTTTTTTAGAGAGAGACTAGAGGGCTAAAAGTACATGAATGTCCCTGAGGGACAAGGGCTATTATAGCCACACAATAAGACAGAACAAGATAAGCTAAAAATATACCAACACTCCCCTTCAAGTTGGAGCATAGATATCAATCATGCTCAGCTTGGACATACGGGTATCAAATGAAGATCTGGCCAAGGGTTTGGTGAAAATATCCGTCTGTTCCTCAGATGCAACAGAGGTGGTGTATAGCAGTCCCTTCTGAATATTGTCCCTGGTATAGTGACAGTCAACCTCAACATGCTTCGTCCTCTCGTGAAATGCAGGGTTATTAGCAATGAAGGTGGCTGTTCTATTATCACACCTCATCTCCATGGGACTAGAAAACTGCACCTGTAAATCAACAAGCAAGGATCTGATCCACATCATCTCAGCAGTTGTCTGCCCCATAGCTCTATACTCAGACTCGACACTGGACTTCACAACTGTACCCTGTTTCTTGCTCCTCCATATAATCAAGTTCCCTGCTAAGAAGGTGCAGAATCCAGTAGTGGATTTGCGATCCACATGACATCTTGTATAGTCTGCATCTGAGTATCCAACCAATGTCATAGAAGACCCCTTGGAGAAGAAAAGACCTTTCCTAGGAGCCTTCTTGATATATCTAAGTACCATCAATGCCACATCCTAATGTTGACATGTTGGCTTAACCATAAATTGACTGTCTCCCAACTGCAAAGGAGATATCCGGCCCTGTGATAGTGAGATACAATAGCTTGCCCACAAGCTGTCTATATTATCTACTGTCCATCACCTGTGCATCCTCATCATATAGTAGCATCTTGGGGTCTATAAGAATATTGGCCTCCTTGGCTCCAAGCATACCAACCTCCTGCAGAATATCTAAGGCATACCTCTGTGATAAGACCACACCCTTCTTACTGCGAGCAACCTCGATTCCAAGGAAATACCATAGGCCCCCCAAGTCCTTCATAACAAACTGCTCTGCAAGGAGGCGCTTGATCTCAGTAATGCCCTGCTCATCATTCCCTATGATAATTAAATCAACATAAACCAAGAGTACCACAGTACCTCACGAAGTCCTCTTGACAAAGAGTGAAAAATCAACTATTGACCTCTTGAAGCCAGCTGCCTCAACAACTTGTGACAATCTTTGAAACCAGGCTCTGAGAGTTTGTTTAGGTCATATATAGCCTTCTGTAACCGGCATTCACAATCCCCCTTTCTTTCAAAGCCAGGTGGCTACTGCATATAGACTTCCTCTTGGAGATCACCATAAAGGAAGGTATTCTTAACATCTAGCTGATACAAGGGCTAATCCAGCTGAACCACCACTGCAATCAAGACGCGGACCGTGGGAAGCCTGGCGGCCGGTGAGAAGGTATCAAAGAAGTCAACCCCATAGGTCTGAGTGAACCCCTTTTCCACGAGGCAGGCTTTGTACCGAGCAACACTACCATCAGGATTAAACTTCACAGTAAATACCCACTGGTAGCCAACAACTGTAGCACCATCAGGAAGTGGGGTTAGCTCCCAAGTCCTACGACCTCGAAGAGCGACCATCTCATCCTCCATGGTTGCCCGCCATTTTGGATCATGTATGGCCTCACAGTAAGTGGCTGGAATTTGCGTAGTAGCTAAGGCCTGTGTAAATCCAGCAAATCCTGGAGATAAACTGTTAGTAGCAAGTGCCCCTACAGTAGAATAAGTGGTGTAGGTCCGTGGTTGTTTCCGAATGGCTATCGGAACAACATGATCATCTCCTGGCACATCATATGTCCTGTCTCTGTGACCATCACATGACAAAGATACGTCAGTGTTTAAAGGACTCACTTGAGAAGCCGATGGTGAAGGCGAGGGTGGGGGTCCCTGATAGGTAGTATGGGGGCGAACATATGTCCGGAGTGGCTCGGTCAGGCGTGGAAAGGGATGCGTAGCAGGTGGTAGTGGTGATGTAGTAGGGACATGGATCTCAGGGAAGCTCCCAAAGCGAATAGGTGTATACAACATAGGTGACATATCACTCTCTGGAGGCATTTTAGCAGCCGTCATAGAAAAGAAAGGTACAGCCTCATGAAAGGTAACATCCGCAGAAATAAAATGTCGAGAGGTAAGCGGATCAAAGTAACGATACCCTTTTTATGTGCGGGTATACCCTAGAAAAACACATTTAACTGCTCTCGGTGAAAGTTTATCTCGACCCGGTCCCAATAAATGGACAAAGGCAATGCAGCCAAAAGTCCAAGGGGTGACGTGAAACAGAGGGCGATCAGGATACATGACCTGAAGAGGAATCCGTTCATGTAACGCAACATTGGGCATCTGATTTATAAAAAAACATGCAGTCAAAACAGCGTCACCCTAGTAAAGAGACGGAACTGAATGATGAATCAATAAGGTGCGGGCAACATCAAGAATATGCCGATGTTTCTTCTCAGCAACACCATTTTGTTTTGAGGTATGAGGACAGGTAGTTTCATGAATAATGCCACAACTAGAAAAAAAGTGCGCAAGCGGGTAGTACAAAACTCCAAAGCATTATCTGAACGAAAACACTTCACTAAACATCAATGCTGGTTCTTTATTTCCTTAACAAAGTTTTCAATAAGTTGCCCCACATCAGACTTATTCTTTAAGAGAAACATCTAAGTAACATGAGAAAAATCATCAATTAAAACAAGATAATATTTGTTCCCATGTCGATCAGGAGTAGGATTGGGACCTCACACATCCATATGAACCAGGTCAAATGCAACAACAGATGAAATAGAGGAAGAACTGGAAAAACTAGTCCTGTGATGCTTGCCAAGCTGACAGGCATCACAGGTAAGAGCAGTAGTGGAGGGGATATGCGGAAAAACACGTATGAGGCGATGAATTGGTAAATGGCCAAGGCGGTGGTGCCACTGGAAAGGAGATCCAGCAGAAGCAAGACCCTGAGTAGCAGAAGCAGCAAAAGCAGTATGACTCAAATGGTACACCCTGTGTTCCTCACACCCTCCACCAATCATCTTCCCAGTGAATTTGTCCTGCAAAACACAAGAGGACGCATCAAAAATAGCTCGATAGTTCAAATCTCTGGTGATACTGCTAGCAGATAATAAACTCAATGGAAAATCAGGCACATAGTAAACATCTGTAAGCCTCAAGGTAGGAGATAAAGACATCTCCCTTGCCAATAAATGGCAAGTGTCCCATCAGCCACCTGTACTGTCCTGGCAGGTGTAACAGGTGCAAGGTGGGAGAAAGAACCTCTGTCGCCACAAAGGTGCTTGGATGCATTAGAGTTAATCAGCCACTCACTAGAAGACGAAAGGGAGGACATACCAATCGCAGGAACCTCTGAAGATGTAGCAATAGCTGCCGTGTCAGGAGACTGAGAAGAGGAAGCTTGAGTAAAAAGAGCAATCTACTGCTGTAGAGCTTTAATCTTGGTACTTAAGGAGCTAACATCAAGGGTAGTAAGAGCTGAATCTGGGACTTCAGTTGCCTGATTGGCCACTGGTGGTCTACCATGCATCTGCCAACATGCAGCCTCGGAGTGACCAAGTCTGCCACAGTCAGTACACGGAGTTCTATTCCACATACTAGAAGAGCGTCCACGTCCATGACCACGTGCAGGATAAGAAGTAACCCTGCCACGTCCAGGGATCGTAGCCAACGCAGACGACTAAGCAGTAGAATCAGTAGTAGGAGAACGCACTGTAACTCTGCTGAGCCTGCTATATGCTTCCTCCTAGCTAGGAAGATCCGGAGCAGTAAGAATATGATCTCTGGCTGCAGCATATTCAGGTCCAAGGCCAGCCAAGAAAAGAGAGAGCCAACTGTCTCCTGAAACTCCTCCAGGACTTGCAGGAACATCCTAGCAGGTAGGAGTAGTGCCTTTCCAGCATACCATTCATAAGAGAGTAATATTGTGACAGTGTACGCCCCTCCTGACGTAGGTAGAAGAGATCGTAAAAAACATGAAAAACATGTGCGGAGTTCTTGGCATGTGAATAGGTATCACGCAAGGACTCCCACATCTCCTTCGCTGTAGTATAATACATGATCTCATCTCCTATTCTGAGAATAATTGTCTGCATCAGCCATGCACAAACCATGGCATTATCACTGTCCCAGTTGGCATTTGTGTCAGTTTTGTTCTCAGGCTCTGGATCGGTAAGTATATGGCTCTTTTTATGACCTCTGACAGTCATAAGAAAGGTCTGGAACCACCACGGGTAGTTGGTCTTGTCCAACTTAACAACTGTACTAAAGAACGGGTTCTTAAGTACCCCGGTGTCCGAAGTAGAGCCCGAAGACACCTCAAACTGATCATCTGAAGCCATCTCCACAATCTGGAAGCCTTACGCAAGTGTCTAGGACCAAGAGATCGTCAATAATCCAACAATGCAGTAGATTCAGATCAACATAGCTGCTAGGACGTTTCCTTGGACAAGTGGTAGCCTCACTTGGGTGCAAGGAGAACACCCAAGGAGGCCATGAAGAGGTCTAGCCCCCCTTTTAGCGACTGATCTCCGCCGGTCGTGGCCTTAGATTGCCACTGTGACACCGACAGGAGCTAGGTGATGGTGCTTAGGCTTGCTATAGGGTGTTGCCGTAGCTGTTAGGACCTCTAGCGTCGGTAGTAGCGCCTGTATGGGGTTACGAGCGTCGCCGCTGGGTCTGTTGACCCTCGTTGGAGCACCGTTGGGTGACGTTGGAGGTCTCAAGGGCTAAAACAGGTCACTGGGCACCGCTGGGTGATGCTACGCTGTTGCTGGGTCTGTTGGCCTCCGCCTTAGCCCCGTTGCAAGGGCTGAAACAAGTCGTAGTGCCGTCGCCTCAAGCCACTAGGGCCTCGCCAAAGCTCTGATCGATGGTTGAGGAGCTTTCGCGTCGTCGTAGTCCCGTCGTGAGGTCGAATCAAGTCGGAGCGGCGTCACCTTCAGGTGCTAGGGCTACTACGTGGCGCCTGTGGGGTCGTGCGATGGCTTAGGAGACTTGGCGTCGCTTTAGTGCCGTTGCAAGGTTGAAGGTTGCTCACAGAGGTGCCACCTCCAGCCGTTAGGGCACTTACGTGTGGCCGGAGGGCCACCGGAGAGCATCGTCGCCGCCAAGGAAGGAGAGAGAACGTGATTTGGGTGTTAGGGTTTCGGAGGCCTTGAGGGGTGGGATACCTAGAGCCACGGTTTATGACCGGTGCTCTGATACTAAGTTGGTTGAAAGGGTTCAAGTTTATTAGAAACCCTAGGTCTCTTTATATAGAGAGAGACCAAAGGGTTAAAGGTACATGAATGTCCCTAAGGGACAAGGGCTATTATAGCCACACAATAAGACGGAACAAGATAAGTTAAAAATACACCAACAAGACTGATGTGTACTTCTACATGCAGGGATCACAGGAAGGAGTTTGCAGCCCACATGTTCCTTGCAGGGCTGAGTGATCACTATTTTGCGGCTCGTTCACAGATTCTGGCTCTTTCTGAGCTTCCTCTTATTGAGGAGATTTACAGGAGGCTGAGTAGGATGCAAATTCAGCCTACTCATGATACTGTTGTCACCAACATGTCCTCGGCTCATGTTGCTGTTAGCACTCATGGTGGTCGTGGAGGCTTCTTTCGTGGCAAAGGCAGGGGCAAGACTGATGGTGGTCGGGGCAAGCCTACATGTTCTTACTGTGGCAGGCTTTGCCATGTTGAGGCCAAGTGTTGGAATAAACTTGGTTATCCTATTATTGCCAACCAGGCTTTTGTTACAACATCTCCAGGTATGAGCACTGGAGTAGTATCTCTTGCAGTGGTAGACTAGGATGCAGTTGTGCAATGGCTAACACAGTTGACTCATGAGTAGCCTCAATCCTCCAGCACTGCAGCCTATGCATCTGCATCCGGTACAAAAGGGTCATGGTTGATTGATTCTGGTGCATCTGACCATTTGACAGGAAATTCCCAGTGCTTTAGGGAATTACAGAAGACATCACATGAAGATTCAGTACAGTTGGCAGACGGTAGGCATGCCCCCATTTGTGGTAATGGAGGGGTATCTGTTACACCCTCCATGCATCTTGTTGATGTATAATATGTGTCAGACATGGCAATACAACTTCTATCTGTTTGTTTTATTTTTTTTTTTTGAAAAGCGCTATCTGTTAGTTCATTACCAAGCGTTGAATTGCCGCGTTATTTTTGACACTGTTGGATGCATCTTTCAGGACCGCATGATGGGGTGGACGATAGGTGGTGGCCATGAGGGGGTGTGTATCGGCTACTTCGGAGGCCAGTCGCTGCAGCCTGTTAGACGACTACTGCAGGGAGTACCTTGCAGTAGCATAGAAGACTAGGTCATCCTTCACTGGATAAGCTACACCGTGTCATCCCTCACTTGTCTCCTTTCATGAAGATTCAGTGTGATGCATGTCAGTTGGGAAAGCATCATCGTGCCAGTTTTCCAGCATTTATCCAGTCTACCAGTTCTGCTTGCTTTGATTTGCTACATTGTGACGTCTGGGGGCTTAGCCGTTTGGCAGACTGTCAGAAGTATAGATATTATTTGTTAATTGTGGATGATTTTTCATGTTTATCATGGACCTTTTTGATGAAGAATAAATCGAAAGTTGGTTCTTTGATTGAACAATTTGTGATTTTTGTGAAAAATCAATTTAGTGTATGCATTAAGAAAATTCGAACAGATAATGCATTAGAATTTTGCACAAAGAAACTGACTGATTTGTATGGCTCACTGGGTATTGTACATCAGACCTCATGTCCTCATACATCGCAGCAGAATGGGATAGTTGAAAGAAAACACCGCCATATCCTGGATACAGCTAGAGCTCTACTTATGCAGAATAGTGTTCCGCATAGTTACTGGGAAGATGTGGTTCTTACTTCCTGTTATCTCATTAATAGGCTCTCTTCCTCTGTTTTATATGAGCAGATTCCATGGAGTATCTTATATCCTGATGCAGACTTATTTCTCATGCCACCAAAGACATTTGTGTGTGTGGCATTTGTACACCTCTTTGGACCTGGTCGTGACAAATTGGCACAAAGGGCGGTTAAGTTTGTATTTTTGGGATACTCACGCAAGCAGAAGGGATACAGGTGTTTTGATCTCATACATTAGAAACACTGTGAGTGCGGATGTGACTTTTCATGAGTCTATTCCTTATTTTTCTAGCTCCGATCATCAGTTGAGAGAGATAGAGGTGGCTGCTCCTATGCCTGTACCTCCTATAGCCTTGGAGGACTTTTTTCACAGTAGTGATGTATCTACTATAGAACATACTGTGGGCACTTTCAGATCTGTACCACCTAATGAGAAGACATTTAATGGTGTTACATATTAGTGGCTAGTTACGTACAGAGAGATGACACACCCTTTTTCTTCTTCAGTGTCCACTGAGCCACCATCGTCCTCTGCTTAGGTATGCATTGGAGATATGATGATTCTTCTGCTCATGTGTCTTCAGGGTCCCTTTCTCTGCCAATAGATGATATTCTCATTGCTATCAAGAAGGCTCTGAGATCTTGCGCATAGTATCGTGTCGCTGGCAGTATTGTCTCTGCAGGTTCTCCTGGGATCGAATTTCATGCTTTTACAGCTGCAATCTCTACTATAGAGATACCTACCTCCTACCAGCAGGCTCTTCTACACCCACATTGGAAGGCGGTCATGGAAGAGATGTCTGCGCTCATTGATAGAGGGATCTGGGAGTTATCTGCTCTAACTTCTGGCGCACACTTAGTTGGGGTCAGATGGGTCTTTACCCTGAAATACAACCCTGGTGGGTTTATTTCTTGGTATAAGGCTTACCTTGTAGCCAAAGGATTCACCTAGACTTATGTGGTAGATTTCTTTGACACTTTTTCCCTTGTGGCACAACTCTTTATAGTCTGTATTCTTGTCTTTGTTGCGGCTCATTATGGATAGTGTCTTCACCAATTGGAAAAGGAGATATATATGCAGCAGCCATCTGGTTTTGAGGTTTAGGGGGAGTGTGTATGCAAACTTCGTAAGGTTATTTACGGCCTTAAGTAGCGTCCTCGAGCTTGGTTTCAGCGTTTGTCTATGGCAGTTTCTACGTTCGAGATGCAGAGATCTTCTGATGATTCCTTGTTTGTTAGGAAGACCAGTACTGGTACTGTGGCTTTATTGGTATATGTTGATGACTTCATTCTTACAGGTGATGATGCAGATGGTATTACTCAGGTGAAGGAGTATTTAGCTCGCCAGTTTGTTATGAAAGATCTCGGTAAGCTGAGATATTTTCTGGGTATTGAGATTGCCATGAGCAAGCAGGGCATAGTAATGTCTCAAATAAAGTATGTACTTGATATTCTTCAGGAGACATGCATGCTAGGATCCAAGGAAGCCAACATTCCTATGGATACTAAAGTTCATCTATTTGAGGATACAGTGAAGGTAAAGGACAAAAAGGTCTATCGGCAGCTTGTTGGGAAGTTATTGCATCTAACTATCACCAGGCCAGACATCAGCCTTGCAGTGGGTAAGTTAAGTTAGTTCTTAGACAAACCCACTGATGTTCACTAGCAGGCAGTTATGCAAGTGTTGAGGTACATTAAGGGCTGTCCAGGCAGAGGCATTTTATTTTAGAAGACGATGGGCCCTGTGTCAGTAGTGGCTTACTCAGATGCAGATTTTGCAGGAGATGTGAGAGACAGGCGATCTACTATCGATTTTTATACATTTGTGGCTGAAAATTTGGTGACCTAGAGGAGCAAGAAACAAGGTGTTGTTTCACGCTCTAGTGCAGAGTCTGAGTACAAGGTTATGGCTCATACCGCAATCTCGATGATATGGATTAGATTTTTGTTACGAGATCTTCATGTTGAAATTCAGGAGCCTATGGAGATGTTTTGTGATAACCGGGTTGCAACATATATTGCTAATAACCCCATGTTTTATGAGATGACGAAACATGTGGAAGTAGGCTGTCATTATACCAGGAGCCTGATTCAGTAGGGTCTACTTTGTATGACGTGTCTCGCCTCTACTGATCAGATTGCTGATGTATTTACCAAGCCACTCCCTCGCCCTTATTTTGAGAAGTGTAGAAGCAAGCTGACCATGGTGGATATATTTGTTCCAGCTTGAGGGGGAGTGTTGAGTAACGTTTTGTTTGAGGGGGCATTTATTATTCTTTTTTTTGTGTTGGACCCATTATATTATTTTTCCTTTGTCTTTCTCTCTATAAAGAGACATAGGGACACACACTTAGGCTTTTAGATTTGGTTGGTCCAAAGAGGACTAGGTGAATCAACTCAAGTGACTTTGAGATGCTGATCATATTTTTAGGTTTGAAAGATATTTTGTGAAGTTTACGTAATTCACAAGAATTACAAATATTTTTCTTCTTAATGGATATCTTAGGAAATTTTTGTAGTAAGTCACGTTTCACAAGCTTGTTTATATTTCGCATATGAATATGTCCAGTCGATGATGCCAAAATATTGACTCATCATCTGTTGCAATTGCTAAAGTCAATAATGCATATATCTTTTGATTTGTTTCTGGTCAAAAGAATTTCCTTAGTCTTGTTATCCTTAATTTTAAAACCTTTTGAGGTGAAATTTTCTTTATAACCCTTACCACAAATTTGACTTACACTGAGCAAGTTGTGTTTGAAACCCTTGACAAGATGAACATTATCAAAAGAGATTTTAGAATTACCAATTTGGTCAGTACCAATAATATGTCCCTTGTCGTTGTTGCCAAATGTGACTGAACCACTTTCCTTGCGGTCTTGCTTGAGGAATAGGTCTTCTTCTTCTGCCATATGCTTGTAGCATCTATTGTCCGTGACCCATCTTTTGTTGTTTTGGACTTGTTATTGGTTTAGGCTTGTGAGGTCTAGAGTTTCTTCTAACAACTACAAGATGTCCATCCTTTTCTTTGTAGATCCAGCTTGTGTATTTTATGATTCCTTCATTTGGGTGTCCTACAAAATAGGATTGCAAGTTTTTCTTTGATACCCATTTTCTTTTAGGTCCATATTTGTTACTTGGTGCCTATTTAAGCGTGAAGTTATTCTTGACCTTAAGGCTAGAGTTTCTATGTGTGTTGCTTTGTGAACTTGAGGCTTCATGATCATTTTCGGAATATATCCTAACTCAAATTTTGTTGTGACTTGGGTGTGTGTGCCTAACAATTTTTCTAGATTTGCTCTACTTTTAGTAAATTTAGTAGATCATTTACAAAAGTGATGGACTTTTGTTTAAGGTTTTTTAGTTCTATTTGATGTGAATCTACTCTTTTAATGAAGCAATCTCTTGTGAGAGTTGATGATTTTGTGAAGCAAATCTATGTTTCAATTCTGTTTCTTCATCTATATCTTTATTCAACTTTTTGTTAGTTGCTTTCAGTCCTTTAGCTAAATCATGTAATTCATAGAGAGCATTTAGTACTTCTTCAAAAGAGAACTAAGATACCTCATCTTTTACTGCCATGAATACACAAAGAGCTTCCTCACTTGACGTGTCTTCTTCTTCTTTTGATGAGCTTGATTCGCTGTCATCCTAAGTGACTTGCAGGGCTTTCTTCTTCCCTTCTCGTTTGGGTTGTTTCCTGACCTTCTTTTCACTTTTCTTCTTTAGTTGAGGGCATTCTTGTCTCATGTGACCCTTTTTCTTGCAGTTATAGCAGACAGCTTGATCATCCTTAGGTTCTTCCTTCTTTCTCCAGCTCTTCATGTTCTTCAGAAATCTTTTGAACTTGTTTGAGAGTAGAGCTATGTCATCCTCTTCTTGATCTGATTCCTCTGAATTAGTGTTGACTTTCAAGGCGATGTCTTTCTTTTTCTTCCCTTCATCTTTGGGCTCTTTCATATACTCCAGCTGAACTTCATAGGTCATTTGGCTACCTATGAGGTCATCTAATTGCAGCATGGAAAGATCCTTGGATTCTTGAATTGCAGTTGTCTTCATCTCTTAGTCACTTGTGAGAGATTAAAGAATCTTTCGTACCAAGGCTTCATTTGTAATCTCTTGATCCAGATTTCTCAAGGAGTTTATAATGTCGGTGAATCTCATGTACATCTCTCTTTGACGGTTTCTCCTTCATGCAGAAAAGCTCATATTTCTGCGTTAAAAGATTTGTTCGAGTTTCCTTTACCTTTGAAGTCCCTTCATGAGTAACTTCAACGGTTTTCCAGATATCATATGATGTTTTTCAAGTAGGGACTTGGTTGAACTCCTCCTTAAACAATCCATAGAAGATGGCATTCATGGCTTTTGCATTATGAGTAGCCATCTTCTTTTGGTCTGTGGTAATTGTGATGCCTTCCTTTTTCTTTGGTCATGTATGCTTGGAGGCTATCATATCCCATACTTTATAATCCATGGATTCAAGAAATATTTGCATTCTAGTCTTTTAATAGTCATAATTTATGCCATCGAAAAGCGGTGGTCTAACAGCTGACTGCACCTCAGCATAAACCTTAGAGGATTTCGACATCTCCTTTTAAGATAACTAGGCTCTGATAACAGATGTGAATGCACACGGAGTCTGTACGATCTAATGTTTACACGAGAGGGGGGTGAATAGTGTATTTATGAAAATGCAACATTTAAAAAATATTCACCACATATTAAACTAAATATAAATCATCTGAGTAAACCAGAAAGATCACACCTAGATTTTAGAGTGGAAACCCTTTCAGGTAAAAGTCACTACCTAAGCCTCCTAACATAAGATTTTACGACTAGTTGATGCTAGTCAAATCTACTAACGACCATTTCAACGAGGATGGGACCCCTTTACAAATACTTTTCTTTTACATCTGACCAAGAGAAGAATGACGGGACTCCCAAACAACTTGGGTCCCAAATAGAAAAATAACATGAATATAAAATATAACAATAATTCCTATGGAACCTCAAGAAAATATGCAAATCAAGTTTTGGAGGTTGCAGAAAAACGTGCTTTAGAAGACGATGGTTGTAGGCATAGAGGTGAGAAAGCACTAGAGAGAAAAAGAGCGTTTTGCTTTTTGAAAGCTCTTTTAGGTGTGTTTTAAGGTGGGGGCCAAGGGGTCATATAGGTGTTTTGCGGATTAATTTGAAAAGTTTAGAATTACGATGTTAGTCGATCAAACTTTGGCATTGGTTGATCAAAATGAACTTTGGTCGATTAAAATAAAATTTTAATCGATTTCATGCAGATCAATTAGTTAGGAAATTGATTGACTTGTAACTCAAATTTAGGATTTGACCATTAGAGGAATTTGATTGATTAAGTAATTAGGTTTGGTTGATCAAAAGGGTTTGGTCGAGTTAATGTAGGAAAATTGGTCGGGTATTGAAAACTTTAGAGTTTAACCTAAGTTTGTAATTTATTAAGGTTCAAAATGAGTCGGTTAATATTATTGAGGTTCCTTATAAAGTTCTAGATTTAATAAAAGTAAAAAGAGACAACTACAATCTTCATAAACTTCGGAGGTCGATCATCCTTGGATTTTGATCATTTCTTGACATTTTGACTTTAAACAACATGAAATGATTAGTTTACAGTAAAATGTAATTTTGTTACATCAAAACATAGGTGTCAACGGTAGGTTTAGCACCCAACATACTAGTTTCCTGCAAGAGGTTCATAGCATACTTTCTATGAGATAGTACAATACTTCTATTAGGTGAAATGAGCGAAATTATTTATTATTGAACGCTAGGGACCTTGATATAGGGAGGTGTTCTTTGGAGAATTACAAGTGGTATCTCATACAATAATAAAAATAGAAACACACTCACACAATAATAATCCCAATACTCCCCCTTAAGCTGGAGCATAGATATCGGTTATGCTCAGCTTGGAATACAAGTATTCTAGCCACTTCTTAGAGAGTGTCTCGGTGAAGATATCAACTTGCTCTTTAGTGGAAATATATGGGGTAGATATTTGTCCGCTCAACATCGCATCTCGTATGAAGTGGCAGTCTACTTCTAATGTATTTGGTTCTCCCATGAAAGGGTGGATTATTGGCAATGAACATTGCAGCCTTATTGTTACTGTGCATGGGTATAGGATCGGAGGTAGGAATGCCAAAGTCCTATAAATAGCTTGAACGCAAAAAAACTCACATGTAGTATGAGCCATTGCCTTGTATTCTAACTAAGCATTGGATCTGGAGATGACATTTTGATTCTTGTTCTGTTAGGTAATCGGATTACCACCCACATAAGTACATGGTTAGTGGTTGACCTTCATGTGCCCTTGCATAATCAGCATTTGAGCATCTACACATCTACGCAATCATGCTTCTAAAAAGTTAGGCTTCTTCCTGGATTACTCTTCAAGTACCTCAAAATCTAGCACACCCCTGCCTAGTGTGCCATCATTGGCTCCTGCAAAAACAAGCTAAGTCGACCAACAACATAGGTGATGTCAGGTCTGGTAATAGTGAAATAAAGTAGCTTGCTAATGATTGTACGATATCTAGTAGCATCTTCTAGTACAGGGTTGTCAGAGTCTGCTAGATGAGAAGTTGGATCCAATGGCAAGTTAGCTAGCTTACATCCAATCATCTCTACATCTCTTAGCATGTTAAGAATATACTTCCTTTGGGATAACACCAACATCATTTAACTGGTTCACCGTGATGCCCAGGAAGCAGCTAATTGTTCGCAGATTCTTGGTTACAAACTATGAATGCAGAAAGGTCTTGGTTGCCTCCATACCCTTTGTGTCGCTCCACGTGAGCAAAATATCGACATAGACTATGAGAATTACTAGACCCTCAGATCTCTGAATGACAAAAATTGAGTGATGTGATGAGGACCTATGAAAACCAAATTGTTGTACAACTTTGTTGAATCTAGTAAACTATGCCCTTGGGTTTTGTTTTAATCCATAGATTGCTTTGTGCAATTTGCAAATCTCCTGACACTCCCCCTTAACAACAAACCTGGGTGGCTGATGCATATACACCTCTTCACTGAGATCATCATAAAGAAATGCATTCTTGATGTCTAATTGAAACACGAGTCAATTATGATTCACTGCCACTGACAAAAGAATGCGAACAGAGTTTTTATTGGGCCATTGGAGTGAATATCTCAAAATAATCCATGCCAAAGGTCTAAGTATGGCCTTTGGCAAAAAGTCAAGCCTTATGTTGTTCAACTGTTCCATCAGGTAAGTATATAAAGGTAAAAACCCATCGACATCCAACTATCGTAGCCCCAGGAGGGAGATCCACCAACTTCCATGTGCTACGGGACTGTAAGGCCTGTGCCCACACCAGATTATGGAGGGCCTCATTGTAATTACTTGAAACTTACTGACTGTCAATAGGAATAGAAAAAAGTATAGCAGCAAGTAAATGATCAAATGACATGCAGTGAAATAGAATAATGGGTATAGGACTGCTGGGCCTTCTGATAGGCAATGGAAAGGTCCAAGTTGAATCCATTTGTAGATGGTACCTAATCTCCATTAGATTCCGTAGGATCAGTGGTTTCGAGCATGGCAGAGTAGGGTCCCTGTGTTGGTAGGTGTGCGCAACTAGTTGTGAAGGTAGTAGTGGTGGTGGTAGTGGGGCTGATAGTGGTCCTTTGGATTTCTTAGAGGCTCAGAGGCACTAGTGCTGTAGCAATAGGCATAAGCAATGGAATCTCCTGAGAGTTGGACACAGATGGAGGTAGGTGCTCCTTTGGGTGGAAAATATGGCACATCCTTAAAAAAGGTGACATCAGTACTCACTTAAAATCAATGTGCCAAGGGGTTATAACACTTATAGCCCTTTTGGGTATGCAAGTATCTTAGAAATATGCATTTCACTTATTGTGGAAATGTTTGTCAACCTTGAAAAGGTAAACAAAGCACACACACCCAAAGACAATAGGCATATGAGAGACAATTTAGGCTAGGATACGAGTAAGGTGTCTTCCCTTTGAGAACAGACGAAGACACCTTGTTAATAAGAAAAGCAGTAGTCAAAACAACATTTGCTGGATAATGTGGTGGAATATTCATCTGAAACATTATAATCCTAACCACATCAAGCATATGGTGAAGCTTGTGTTTAACCACCCCATTTTTTGGGTTGTATGAACACATGACGTTTAATTAAGGAGTGGGAGAAAATGATTGGATCTATTATTCCAAAGTGCCCTACACCCTTTATGTAGAGGAGAGGTATGGGAAAATAACATAAGATGTCCAGACAAGAAAATAAAATAACAAATAGAATAAAAAGGTAGAAATAAATAAGGTGATATGTCAACACTCTCCCTCAAGCTGGAGCATAGATGTCAATCATGCTTAGTTTGGAACAACAGACATTGAAAGCAGAACATAGAAGAGGCTTCATGAGGATATATGCTATTTGGTCTTCAGATGCAACAAAAGTTGTGTGTAACATCTCAACTAGATCAAGTCTATCTTGACATGCTTGGTGCGCTCATGTAACATGGGATTGTTGGCAATATACGTAGCTGCCCAATTGTCACATCTCATCTCCATTGATTCTTGAATCTATACTTGTAAATTTTGTAGTAGAGATCTCAACCAGATTATGTTTGCAGCTGTCTTGGCCATAGTTCTGTACTCTGACTTGATACTAGATCTAGAAACTACTCCCTATTTCTTGCTTCTCCAGGTGACCAGATTCCTAGCTACCAATGTGCAGAAACAAATGATGGATTTCATGTTTGCCTAATATCCTACATAATCTGCATTAGAGTACTTAACCATTGTCATAGGAGATCCTTTTTGGAAAAGTATCCCATGCCCCGGTACTTTTTTTAGGTATCTAAGCACTTGCATAGCCGCCTATTAGTGTTGGTTGGTTGGTCTATCCATAAACTGGTTCAGTTTATCCATAGAAAATGCAATGTTTGGTTGGGTAATCGTCATATACAATAATTTCCAACAAGCCTGATTGTCCATAGGTTTTGCCTCCTCATCATAGAGATGCACCTTGGGATCCATGGGAATATTGGCTGGCTTGGACCCTAGCATGCTAGCCTCTTGTAGTATGTCTAGAGAATATTTGCGCTGAGACAAAACAATTCTTTGTTTGCTTCTGGCCACCTCGATCTCAAGAAAATACCGCATGTGTGCCAAATCCTTCATAACTAATTGCTCAGCAAGTGACCACTTGACCTCGACTATTCTGGCTTTATCATCAATGGTAATAATGAGATCATCAACATAGACCAAGAGAGCCACCACACCCCTCTCAGTCCTTTTGACAAATAAGGAATGGTCTGACAAAGATCGTTTTAGACCTATCTTCTCCATCACCTTCGAGAGCTTCTGGAACCATGCTCTTGGACTTTGTTTAAGACCATAGATGGCCTTCTTCAACCTATAGACACACTCCCCTTGAACCTCGAACTCAGGGTGCTGCTATACATGACATCCGTGCTACTTTTGGGGAGTCAAAGAGCACAAGTTTGTGGTGGTATTGTTGCTTATTGTATCAGGGTTGCAAGCCACCAAACCCAGAAAAAGAGGAGGAAAATATGACTACATGTGCAGAGGCTCAAGCCCCCATGTGATCCAAATACCAGATTTGAGAGGAAAATCCCGAGAGAGACCAAGATTGTTCCTGAGTAATAAAAATGGTTGCCATTGATAAAGTGATGGGAGATTATGATTGATGAACATTGACCGATGAAGTATGATAAATCAGTGAAATATGCAACAACAGCTATACCAACAATATATTTGGTGGGCTGTTGATCCAAATGGAGTGACCAGAAACTGAGAAAGAGAGGTGTCTTCGCTTTGATGACGGTGTATTTCATCAAGAGATATACAGAAAACAGATGATAATAATATTGTTCATGATGGATCTAGTCCCAGTCCATGGGAATGTCTTGACAATATAAAAGGGCTAGAAATTCATTCATCAACTATAGGAAGTGAGGGTATAAGAGTACATGTAAACCCTTCATACCGTCACTTGCCTTCACTTTCTTGTATAAGATTATAGAGTGTAAACATCCTTCAGAAATTCTTTGGTGTCCCTTGTTTCGTTTTGCATCATAGCAAGTGTATCTTGAATATTTAATTTTGAATTGTTAACTATGTATGCAGTATTGGTAGAGTATTTATCACTTTTTTTTTTATGTGGTTCAGCAATCTCATGGTCATGTCTGATTACTTCCTCTTCAACTACTGTGAACTTGTTTTTGTGGTGGCTGCTCAAAAGTTTTTTTCCCCATATGCAATTGAAATTGAATGCCATCTAAATGTCCATTTCAATCAGTATTATTGCAGCATGATCAGGTTATGGTAAATCCTTGGTGCTTGCCTGATAGCAAGCAGGTTCTTTTCTTCCATTATCTCGCTAGGTATGTAGGTTTGCATCCATTGAGATTTGAGGAACTTCCTCTTGGTTTGACTGCTCTTGTTTATACTTCAACTCTGATTGTGATTGTTGAAAAATGTGTTTCTGCTATCTGCTCATTACCTATTCTTACATTTTACATAAATGAGATCAAGGTCTTCCGACTTCTGAGAGCATCCACGTATCAAAGTTGTTTCCTTCAAGACCTTTGCAAACATGCAAGTAATCAGCAAAATGTGTTTTATGAGTATAATTACTTTGCAATATCTCTTGAGTGTGCGTGAAACAGTAACCACCAAAATGTGCTTGAGCCCTTTATTGCTTTGAAACAGGTGCTTCCTCATTTAGTATCACTTGACACCATTTGCACAAAGCAGAAACCACTAAAATGTTATTGAATTAGAGATAATTTGCAAATAAACCATAGGGGTATTTTTGTTAGTTATTATTTTTGGGCCTTCCTAGTACTTTACTCAATAGCCTCTCTATATAAAGAGACTTAGAATTTTCTTCATGAATATGACATGTAATTCTTTTCCAACATGGTATCATTATTCTGAATGCCCATGGCATGCCCATGAAATAGCCTTTTTCTGATGTGAGGTAATATTGGCACACATGTAATGTTGAAATGTAGGAGTGTTAGCAATATTTTGTCAACTATGGATAATATGTCGATAAGTTCGGAAAAATGGGTGATGGTAGGTACAATTCTTAAATTGTTATCATATTTTAAGGTCAATATTGCTGTCTCAATAACCATTTTCTACCAGTTACTAGTTTTGTAAGTGATTTAAATTTTGACGGCATGCCGTCAACATGTTGTCGAAATGATTATTTTTTAGGTTAGGCCATATCAACATCAATATGATGTCGAAACACAAGGACTTAGACGAAATGTCGTCAAACCTTTTCTAAAATGTCAGCAAGTGATGAAATGTTGGCATTTTGACTTGTTGCTATTACTTGTCACTCTCAGTTCTTCCATTCTTCCCTACTGCTACTATTGTTCATGCTGTTGCTACTCTATTCTTATTCGAATCGAATCTTCCCTGCTGTTGGTCCTCTCCTACTCTCTTAGGGCCTATTTGGTTGGAGGAATAATTAAGAGGGATAAAAAAGGGATGTAAAAGAGTAGGAGGAATTAGGGGCTTTTATTTCGCCTAAGTGTTTGGTTGTGTTTGTTGTCACATCAAAGTAGAAGTATTTATTCCACCTTAGGTGTTTGGTAGGAGGAATAAACAAATTTTATGTGATGAAGTTGAGAGAGGGAGATGAGAGAGGTGGAATAAACCAACGGAATAAACGAATTCCACCTCTTCGGCAGAATTCGTTTATTTCGGAATCAACCCTTAATTTTGGAATCCACCGACGTCGGAATAAAAGCTGCCAAATGTGGAATTCGGCCCTAATTCCCCCTCTATTCTGCCTACCAAACAGCTCCTTAAGGCTTGATTTCACACCTATCCATTTTTTGTCTCTATCTCCAAGTTAGATGAGACCAACTACACACGGTGGTCTCAAACGTTCCTTATGGCCATGGAGGGTGATGATAAGGAACACATATTGCTAGAACCAGAGCCTGCTGCAAAGATAGGAAAATACGCTACTTGAAAGAAGGACAATACGATGGTACGATCATAGATTATGGTTGCCAATCGTATTTAGGATTGGAGATGGGATCATGTATTACGAAACAACAAAAGAGATATGAGATTCTCTACATGACATGTATTCCCATGAGAAGAATTCTAGAATGGTCTTCTAGATTCATCATGATATTAGCAGTTTGAAGCAGGAGGGACAGTCTCTATCCCAGTATTATACCACTCTCAAGGGGCTCCTTGAGAAATATAATTCTTATAGACTTATGTGTATATGTTCTACTCAGAGGGAGCACATAGGGAGCACACAGTCTTTCAGTTTCTGGATGGTCTTGGTCCTAATTATGAGGTAGCTCGATCACAGATTGTCTCTTTCTGAGCTTCCATCCTTGGAGGAAGCATATAGGAGGTTGAGTAGGATCGTGGTGAAGTTGTCTTCTCATGATACTCTGGTCTGACGAATGCTATAGTTGGTACTGCAGGCTGTGGAGGCTGTGGTGCTCCTTTTACACGTAGTAGAGGACGTAGTAGAGGATAGTTCAGTAGATTCCTGACCACATGCACATTCTGTGGCAAGGTTGGCCGTGTGGAGGCTTCTTGTTGATATAAGCATGATAGACCTCTTATGGCTAACCAAGCCACTACTCATTTAGCGGAGTAGTTGGATATGGTTTCTCCCATCGAGTATTATGTAGTTGTGTATTGTCTTTCTCAACTTACACAGGAGTTTGCTAGCTCTTCATCATCTTTCTAATTATTTTACTAGTTCCAGTTTGAGTTCTGTTGCATGTTTTCATTTAGTTCATGTGGATATTTGGGTCTCTTGTCGTATTCCTGATTGATTAGGTCACCGATACTATTTGATTATAATGGATAATTTCTTTCTAATGTCATGGTTATTTTTTATTAAGAATAAATGAGATGTTGGTGCTATGATTGAAACTTTTATGATGTAAATAAAGACTCAGTTTTCCTTTGTGGTTAAGATTGTGTGCTCAGATAATGCCCTTGCATTTCGTACTACCAAGTTGGATGCATTTTACAGGTCTCATGAAATAATTCACCAAACCTTTTGCCCTCATATGTCACAATAGAATGGGGTGACTGAGAGAAAGCATTGCCATTATTTTAGATGTGGCTAGGACATTATTGATTCACTAAAATGTGCTATCATTGTATTAGGGTGATGCTATACTTACCGCGTGTTATCTGATTAATCGGATACTAAACTTAGCCATCCATGAGCAGATTCCATGGCAGGTTCCTTGTCTTGAGGAGGTATTTCATGTGCCACCACGTGTATTTGGCTGTGTAGCCTTTGTTCATCTTCTTGGACTTGGACGAGACAAGCTAGCACCTCGGCTTGCTAAGTGTGTCTTTTTAGGCTGCAGTAGTATCCAAAAAGGATACCAGTGCTATGATCCATTGGGTAGGAAGCATTGTGTTAGTGCGGATGTTACATTGCATGAGGCAATTCCATACTTTTCTACTAGTGGGCATTGGTTGGTATTTAGAGAGGAGCCTGCTTCCATGACTGTTCCCCCTGTACCTTTAGAGTAGATTCCTATCGGTCACAGTTCTGTTTGGACAGAGTCAAATAGTCAAAGAGCTCAGTATAGTGAGCCTCCTATGGTCTACAAATTGCTAGTTACTTACAGGCAGCTGCCCCCCTTCCCTGCCACCATTCTCCCCAACTGAGTTATGTTGATGTCATTGACGTCTCTACTTCTAGTGATGTCCCTATAGGTCCCTTTGGTGTTGATGGTGTTGATCCTATCGAGGTGGATGCTCCTACTTCTTGGAGCCCGAGATGGATGATGTGGATTTTTCGCTTGCTATTTGGAAGGTTACACGTACTTATGGCCGTTACTAAGTTGCTGAAGCTACACCTAGTGCCAACCTGGGTAGGTTGTTTGGCCTCTTTACATTCGCTTTGTCTGCTTCCACAATTCCCTCTACATACTAGCAAGTCATGCTCGATCCAAAATGATGACAGGTCATGGAGGATGAGATGGCTGTCCTTTACTCTAGGTGGATGTGTGACCTTATCATCTGGTGCTTGTGTTGTCGGGTGTCGTTGGGTCTTTGCTTTAAAGTATAATTTTGATAGATCTATTTCATAACATAAGGCTTGTTTTGTTGCAAAGGGATTTACCTAAACCTATGAGGTGGACTTCTTAGACACATTCTCTCTAGTGGCATGCTTACTGATGGTGTGGATTTTGATGTCTATTGTTGCGCACTTCGACTGACCTCTCTTCCAACTTGATGTGAAGAACACCTTATATGGTGATCTTCGAGACGAGGTTTACCTGCAGCAGCCTCCTGACTTTGAGACTCAAGGAGAATGTGTGTGTGACTTCGAAAGGCTATCTATGGCCTTAAGTAGAGCTTGCGTGCATGGTTCCAGAAGCCATCTGAGGTGGTATAGGTGATAGGCCTTCAGAGATCGTCTGTAGATCACGTTTTGCACTCTTTGTTTATTCGGAAGAGTGACAGGGGAGTTGTACTCTTGGTGTATGTTGATGACCTTATTATCATCGGTGATGACGAGGTCGAGATAGTTGACGTGAAGACCTTGATTGATAAATTTGTGATGGACTTGGGACAGTTGCGATATTTTCTAAGCATTGAGGTAGTAAGAAGCAAAGAGAGTGTTGTTCCTTCATAGCGCAAGCATACTCTTGACATACTACAGGTGACTGGGATGTTAGGGGCTAAGCTTGCCAACATACCCATGGATCCTCAAGGGATTTGTATGATGTCGAGTTAACACCTATGGACAACGGATCTTATAGACAACTAGTGGATAAGTTGCTATATCTTACCATTGCTAGGTTGGATTTTTTCTTAGTAGTGGGAAAGTTGCCAGTTAATCAATAGGCATATCAAACAACATTGGGAGGCAGTGATGCAGGTGCTCAGATATCTGGAGAAAGCACTTAGACGTAACATACTTTTTACTAAAGGCACATCCATGACAGTGGTTGGCTATTCTGATGCGGATTATGCAGGTTGCTTCGCTGATCGGAAGTCAACCATTGGTTTTTGTACCTATGTTGCTGGGAATCTAGTCACATTGCGAAGCAAAACACAGGGAGTTGTGTCTAGATCCAATGTAGAGTCTAAGTACTGAGCCATGGCTCAGATTACTACAAAGATGGTTTATGTGAGTCCCGTTTTACATGATTTACATGTCCACATAGAGGAGCTTATGGAGGTGCGGTGTGATAATCGTGTAGCTACTTATATTGCCAACAACTCGATGTTTCGTGAGCGCACCAAACACGTCGAGGTTGATTGTTACTATACTCGAGATCTGATCCAGCGTGGAGTCATTTATACCAGCACACCAAAGATGTCGAGGTTGATTGTCATTATACTCGGGATTTGATCCAGCGTGGAGTCATTTATACCACTCACTTTCGAAGACCAGACAATAAACATATCAACCAAACCTGTTCTTCGCTCTACTTTTGATGTCTGTTGTTACAAGCTGAATATGATTGACATCTATGTTCTAGCTTGAAGGGGAGTGTTGAGATACCCCTTCGATCTAGTTTATATTTTTGAGGGTTACATTGTAGCTTTTTTATTTCTTGATGGTTTTGTATCGCAGTTTTTCCCACACCTCTCTATATTTAAAGAGGTGTAGGGTTTCTTCTTTATAGAAGATTGCTCATTTTCTCCCACTATTTCTTTTTTGGGAAGGTGCCTTTCTACTTTGATGAAAGCTCTTTTCTTGGTTGGGTTACCTACATTTATCAACATTGTCATAAGGGCCCCATTTTTGTTCTCTTGTCATCCACGCAGGTTGATGTTTCTGAGGAAAAACCATCTGATCTATCTTATCAACATCTGATCCAGATGCTCCTTTCACTTAGTAACCAAAGGAATTACCCATTGCTCTATGAATGTTGAGTTATGTTTATGTTTGTAAGGGATGTGTTATTTTATTTTAAGTAGCGGGTTTATGATGTACTTTTCCCACACCTATATAGAGGTGTAGGGACTTCTTGGTAATGGTAGAAAAAGTTTATTCACTTCAACTTGGTATTAGAGCCAAGGTTGAGGTCTCCACCAAAAACAAAACCCTAACCCTACCTATGCCCTCTCGTCGGAGCTATCGCTGCCACCAGCGGTGGCCATGCCGGCATCGGACCACCGCCGCAGCAGCAACACCGACTGCCACCGCTGCTGCAGCCGGCCCTTCGCGCCAGACTGCGGCGCAGTAGCCTGACTTGGGTGCAACTGGCTACTCGCGCCGTAGCACCTCGTCACGGTGATCTTGCTGCAGCTACTGGCAGTAGATCTCCTTGCTGCAATGCCTCTCCTCGTGCCATAGCTCCTCGTGACGATGCTGGTGCCGCCCTGTCGTAGCTGCAGGACCACCCCCTGATTGTCATTGGTGCCTGTTGCTCTTGATCTCTCTCCGTGGAGATGATGGTTTGAAGTAAAAATCTTTCAATAGGGTGGTATGAACTTCTTGATCTTTTGATCTAATTTAGGGGTGCATTCCCTATAGTGGATGACTTTTGGGGTGTGTATTTCCTGTTGATGCATGTTTTTGGGGTGTGTAGTCCCCTTGAGTACTGACTGCGTGTGAGCGGAGATTTTTTTTTTTTTTGGGTGTGTATTCTCCGGTTGGTATATTTCTTGGGGTGTGTAGTCCTTATTTTCTGTCAATTTTCAGATCTGAAGTGAAGAAGTTCAGGGGTGTGTACCCTTTTCTGTGGCATGTCGAACTTTGTGGCAGTGTTGTTCAGTAAACATAGCGATGTCTTAGTCAGAGATTGCATTAGGAACTACCATGGGTGATACTCAAACCACTGGTGTAACATGGTTGATTGGTTCAGATGCTTCCAATCATTTATCTGGGAATCTACAGTGTTTTGGACAGATTCAACTTCTCTCGTGGTCGTACAGTACAGGTGGCTGATGGGCGACTTGCTCCTATTAGTGGTCAGGGGGAAATTAATGTTACCCCTTCTATGCAGCTTAACATGTTCAGTTTGTTCCAGATTTATCCATGAGCTTGCTCTCTGTTAGTGAGATCATTAAGTAGATGAATTGTCGGGTCATCTTTGATGAGCGTGGATGTATTTTTCAGGATAGAATGACAGGGAAGACTATTGGTAGTGGATATGAAGGAGTTTACCAACTTCAACAGGGTCCTATGGTTGCAGCATGTCGAGTTAGTACCACATCTGGGAGTGCTTTACAGTGGCATAGACGGTTGGGTCATCCTTCTTTGGAAAAGTTATGCAGGCCTATTCCTCATGTGTCCCCGACTACACAACTTTTCTGCGATGCATGTCAACTTGGGAAGCATCATAGATCTTCCTTTCCAGCTGCTACAAGACCACGTTCAACTTCATGTTTTCAGTTAGTGCATCTTGATGTTTGGGGTCCCAGTAAGACTCCTGATAGAGCAGGACATCGGTACTATTTGATTGTGGTTGATGATTTTTCCAGATTATCCTGGTTATTTCTCATGAAAAAGAAGTCTGAAGTGGGTCCACTGATTGAGAAGTTTGTGTTGATAAAAAATCAGTTTGATGTTTGCATCAAGACTCTTAGATCTGATAATGCACTGGAGTTTTGTACTCGTCAGTTGGCAGAATTCTATGGCATACATGGTATAATTTAGCAGATCTCATGTCCTCACACTTCTCAGCAACATGGAGTTGCAGAGAGGAAGCACAGACATATCCTTGATATGGCCAAAGTTCTTATTCATAATAGTGTGCTACAGAACTATTGGAGAGATGCAATTCTTATAGCTTGCTACCTTATTAATAGATTGTCCTCAGTGATTCACGAGCAGATTCCATGGCAGGTGCTTTATCCAAATGATGAGTTGTTTGATCTTCCACCCAAGATATTTGGGTGCATGGCTTTTGTACATCTCCTTGGACCTGGGAGTGATAAATTAGCACCTAGAGCAGTCAAGTATGTGTTTCTTGGTTATTCTCATACTCAGAAGGGGTATCGGTGTTTTGATCTCTTACACCAGAGACATTATGTCAGTGCAGATGTCACCTTTCATGAAGCTGTATCTTATTTTTCTGTTTCTGCCAGACAGGTGCAGAGTGTGTCGGATTTGTAAATCACAAGCATACTAGAAGGGGGATGAATAATGTGAAAAAAAGAAATTTGCAAGACAAATCAAACCACAAAATGCACAAGATATATAGTGGTTTCCCTCACTTGGGTACTTCACTACTTAAGTCTCCCGACTTAGGATTTTTAACCCGATTCCCTCAACCTGGAGGGAATCAATTTACTAAAACCTGAGGCAATTAACGGGTTACCTCAACCCAATTACAAGATATTGAAAAGAAATAAAGATATAGGTGTAAGCAAAATACAAATAAAAGCTTACAACTAATCCTTAAGTCTCTAACAATTATATTGCTTAATTTGAGTATATAAATTAATCTAACGAGAAAATTAAGGCGTAAAACAAATGGATTTTTCAGAGAACATGATCGCCTTGAAGACTTGTTGCAAGTGGAGAATGGCCTTAAGAGAATTGCAACAAGACAAGCTTTTTTGCAGCTAGTAATTTGAGAAATGAAGGTGTAGGCAAAGATAATTTTTTTTTTTTTGATTCTTGGTTGTGTGCAAAAGATACTCAAGGAGTGCTTATATAGCCCACTTAGCACCTTCCCCACGTTTACTAGTTGTTAGGGGTAATTTGGGAAGATTAAGGATAGATTTAATTGCAAAATAGCCGTTCAGATTGGTCACAACGGTTAGTTGGTACCTGTACTAAACTTTTGGTACCGCTACTGATTGCTTACGGTCAGCCCAACTAAGTCACTATGAGTACCGGTACCTGTGACTCACAGATTTGGGTCTAGTGACCTACATGTATCGGTACTGGTGATTAATACCGGTACTTGTAAGGTCCAGGCAAAAACCAAGTGCACAAACTGTGATCACTTGGTATCGGTACTCACGATGAGTACCAGTACTTGTTCACAGTTTGGGACTTAGGCCCAAACCTGTGCTTAGCATGTTCGGTACTTATGACCAGTATCGGTACTTGCTACAAGTACCACATTTTGTAAGTTTAAGTCAATTTTTTGAGATATCCAACTTACTCTAAACGACTTTATTTTGAAACAATCGATTTTGAGTTTTGAAACGAGTGAATGAATGATTTTATGAATCTTAATTATCTCTACTTTGATTTTAACTTCTAGATTTTGTTTTTACTTGTTAGGAGATGTACAAGATTCTAAAAAATAATTAATATAATAAAAACTAGTCTTCTAATCTTCTTTCATATGCAATCTTGTTGCTTGCATCCATAGGTTCTTTTGACCTGTAATATTTTATAAACACATTAGATTTAAAAATGATTTTGGTAACACCAAAATACAGAAGAGAGATGGAACTAGGTTCCAGCAGAGTGTGCCGGAGAGTGCGCCTGTACTAGTTGCTCCTATACCATTTAGTATATTCATAGATGCTAGTAGCCCTTCTCAGGTTGATGAGCCACCTACCAGCACATTCAGACCAGCACCACCAGATGAAGGGACCTTCAAGGGCCACACCTATCAGTTGCCAGTTGTATATAGGGCAAAGCCCTCTCCATCTATTCCACGGACTCCTTAGGTTCATGTTTATAACCTAGAGGCAGTTTCTACTTAGGAGACTTTTTCAGGCACAGTGTCAGCAGGTGAAACAGGTAGGAGTCTGTCACTTGAGGATAGTTCTCCAAGTCCTGATTCCATGAGTACTGATGAGGATATTCCTATTGCTATTAGGAAGGCTCCACGATCTTGTGCCCAGTATTGTGTTGCTAGGAGTGGTGTTACTGTTGATTTTCTAAGTTCGGAGTTTCATGTATTCACAGCTTCTGTATCCAGTGCTGAGTTACCTACCTCATACTAGCAGGCTCTACTACATCCACACTAGAAGACAGCTATGGAGGAGATGTCTGCACTTACTACCAGAGGTACTTGGGAGCTGTCACTTTTACCGTCTGGCGCACGTCTTGTTGGAGTCAGATGGGTCTTTGTTTTGAAATACAACCTAGATGGGTCTATTTCAAGGTATAAGGCCCGCTTAGTGGCCAAAAGATTCATCCAGACATATGGGGTGGATTTCTTTGACACATTCTCCCCTTTTATACGACTCTCTATTGTTCGAATTCTTGTATCTGTTGCGGCTCATTATGGATGGCAGTTACATCAGTTGGATGTTAAAAATGCATTTCTGTACGGAGACTTGGAGGAAGAGATATATATGTCCACCTGGCTTTGAGATTTAGGGGGAGAGTGTATGTAGGCTTCGTAAGGCCATTTATGGTCATAAGCAGAGCCCCCGAGCTTGGTTCCAGCACCTATCTGAGGCATTGTCTGTTGTTGGGATGCAGAGATCTTCATCGGATGATTCGCTATTTATAAGGAAGACCAGTAGGGGTACAGTGGCTTTACTTGTGTATGTGGATGATCTTATTCTTACAGGTGATGATGCAAAGGGTATATCTCAGATAGAGGAATACTTGGCACACCAGTTTGTCATAAAAGATCTTGGGAAGCTGAGATATTTTTTAGGCATTGAGTTTGCCACAAGTAAGCAAGGGACAATTATGTCACAGAGGAAATATGCCCTTAATATTCTTCAGGAAAAAGGCATGCTAGGATCCAAAGATGCAAATATTCCTATGGATCCTAAAATTCATCTGTTTGAGGATAATGTAAAGCTAAAAGACAAGAAAGCATATCGATAGCTGGTGGGGAAGTTGTTATATATGTATATCACTAAGCTAGATATTAGCCTTGCCGTGGGGAAGTTGAGTCAGTTCTTAGATAAGCCCACTGAGGTTCATTGGCAGGCTGTGAAGCAGGTGTTGAGGTACATCAAGGGGTGTCTAGGTAAAGGCATTCTTTTCCAGAGGAAGGCACCTATGGTTGTTGCATACTCGGATGCAGATTATGCAGGTGATGTCGGGGATAGGCAGTCTACTACTGGTTTCTGTACCTTTGCTGCTGGGAACTTGGTAACCTGAAGGAGCAAGAAACAAAGTGTTGTTTCACGTTCTAGTGCTGAGTTTGAGTACAGGGCAATGTCACATACTGCTACTGAGATGATATGGGTTAGATCTCTATTACGAGATCTTCATATTGATGTTCAAGAACCTATGGGGATGCATTATGACAACCGGGCTGCCACCTATATTGCAAATAATCCTATGTTCCATGAGAGAACAAAACATGTGGAAGTGGATTGTCATTACACTAGGAGTTTGATTCAACATGGTTTGCTTCGTACTACTTGTCTTGCCTCCTCAGACCAGACTGTTGACATGTTTACCAAGCCGTTGCCACATCCCCAGTTTGAGAAGTGTAGAAACAAGCTGAGCATGATGGATATATATGTTCCAGCTTGAGGGGTAGTGTTTAGTTATGTTTATGTTTATGTTTGTAAGGGGTGCTGTGTTATTTTATCTTGAGTAGCGGGTTTATGATGTACTTTTTCCCACACCTATATAGAGGTGTAGGGACTTCTTGGTAATGGTAGAAAAAGTTTATTCACTTTAACTATGAAAGGTAGTAAGAAATTATACTTTATACCTCATGTCATATTATACTATTATTGATCATCTTAGGCTTGCATCATAGAGGCTTTCCACAACTTTATCTACCTTGGCAGTTCTAAGAACTATTATGAGGCTGCATAGGATCTTGGTTGGCAAAAGGTCATGGATGAGGAGATGACATCTCTTATTGCATGAGGCACTTGGGAGTTGATTGATGTCCCTGATGGGGCTACTATTGTTGATTATCGATGGGTTTATATTATCAAGTATAAATTGGATGGGATTGTTGAGAGATTGAATGCTAGATTAGTAGCCAATGACTACACTTAGACATTTGGAGTTGATTATTTTGACACTCTCCAGTGATCCATCTCAATTCTGTTTGCGTCATTCTTTTTGTGGCAGTTAATAAGGAGTAACCTTTACATTAGTTTGATGTAAAGAATATTTTCTTATATGGCGACTTATAGGAAGAGGTTTACATGACCTAATCACCAGGCTATGTTGTTGAGAAGGTTTATCGTCTAAGAAAGGCTATATGGCCTAAAGTAGAGTATGAAAGTATGGTCTAAAAGGCTTATTAGGGAAATTCAGAAGATTGATTTTCTTCAATTTACATCTGATCATTCTGTTGCCTGGGATTGTCATTTTGGCTGTCTATGTTAATGATATTGTCCTTGCTGAGGATGATACCACTAGGATTTAGGAGACCAAGGATTTCTTGGAGATTAATTTAAGACTTGGGCACTCTCAGCTATTTTTAAGTATTGAAGTTGCTAGGAATATTTGTGGAATAGTTCTTTCATAAAGGTAGTATGTTATGGACTTCAGGAGACTGGCTAGCTTGGAGCAAAGACCCTTTTTATTCTAGTGGCATCACATGGGCAACTGAATGAGATAGATGATCCATTGTTTGTATAAAAGCGTTCTTGGCAAGTTGCTTTATGTTACCTTTACTTGACCTGGCATCAGCTTCGCAGTTAACAGAGAATCCTTATTGCATGAGTCATTGGCAGGTTGTTCTTGGTAGAGGCCTTTATATGAAGAAGCATGGGCATGTGAATCTGCATTCATAGTTTAATGTAGACCATGCAAGGTTTATGGAGAATAGAAGATCTACCATGGGATATGCCACCATGGTGTCACTCTAGTTACTTAAAGGAGCAAGAAGCGGTTGGCAGTTGATCCAATGCAGAGGCTAAGTAATGTACCATGGCTCATATTGCTTGTGAGGTTATGTGGCTCGTACACTTCTTGGTTCATTTGGGATCCAGGTCTGTCTTCCTGTACCTATGTTCTGTGACAATCGGTCAGCCATGTTCATAGCTTCCAATCCTATCTTCCACGAGCGTACCAAGTATATTGAGGTGGACAACTATTTTGTTAGAGACATGGTTACTATAGGGAAGATTTGCTCCCCTACTACTTCTGAGCAATAGGTTGTAGACATCTTCACAAAGGTGCCCTCACGGTGTTGAGAGAATTGAGAGGTTGTTTCGTGTCACATTGGAAAATGTGGCATTTTGTGTGTGAGTGGTGGCCTATAAATAGGCGTGTACTCCTTTAGTTATTTTTTGAGAAGAAATACAGAGAAAACACGCCCATAGGGCTCCTCCCGTGGTTTTCTCCCTACTCCTTGTGAGTGGGGTTTTCACGTAAACCTAAGCATTCTATGATTGTCTTATTGCTTTGATTTATGCTTCCGCATTATTTAAATATTTCAACTTGGTATCAGAGCAGTTCTTTCTTGGGTTATCATTTCATTATTTTTAGATTATCAAGTTTATCTTTCTTGGGGGTTTGGTTTGTTTGAAGAGAAGACGAAGAGGAGATCAATCCTCCTAGAGATGGGGGCGACGCAGGGCGCTGGGGTCAGAGGTGCTCCCTAGCGATGCAGCGAGCCCAAGGCTACAGAGGTGATGCGTCGGTGATGCAGAGGCCGCATCAGGTGGCGCTGCAGCGCCCTTGCATGCTTAAGCGTCAACGGTGGCGTCGTTCTTGATGGAGGCGGCGCGTGCGACCACGAAGATGAGAAGGTGATGGCGGTGCTAGGTGGCACCTCTAAGGCTCGCACGAGGAGACTGCATCGTGGATGTGTGTTGAAGCCCTAGAAATCTGGTGGCATGTGCGAGCGGTAAGGAGATCGCGCGAGAGGCGCTAATCGAGGTGGCGATGAAGCCAATGAGGAAGAGGATGTCGATGAAGAGGTGGTGCAACGAGAGATCTACTGTCGCAAAGATCTTATGCGCGCGATCATTGCGCTGATGCTGGAGGCGGATCACCGATCGCGGTGAAGAGATCGAGGAGAGGTTGAGCGACATGCAAGCAATCATGAGAAGCAGAGGTAGCGCTGCTTCTTGCCACGGCTGCTAGGGCTCATGCGAGGTGGTGTAGCAATGCACATGCTAGTGATATCACCGAAGATCACGGGGAAGATGCCAGTAGGAGCTTGCGCGAACTCCAGCGAGTATCTCGGGATCGATTGATTGCCTTGCAGTTGAAGACTTCGTCTGAATGGTGAGATCTTCATTGGTGGCAGTGTGGACCATGCGGTTGCTGCAAATAGTAGTACTAACGATGAAGCCGACCCGCGTGGATCTGGAAGCGGTGGAGATCAGCAAAGATCTCGCATGATGTTGGGAGGCGAAGCTCGCGGCGGCGCAATACTAGCAGATGGGTTGGAGATCATCACGGCGGTTGGTTGGGTTTCTATTGAACCCTAGGGTCTTGTGGGCATTTTATATACATCGTCTTCTGCCATCATGTTCTCACTTATTAGTTATGCAAAAAAAATGGGAGAGAGAAAAGTGAAAAGAAAAAGGAAAATGAAAAGTAAGAGGCGGCATCAGAAAGAAGAAAATATTGAAAAAAAAAGAAAAAATTAAAAAAAGGAGAGGAGTTGAAGAAAATTTCAAAAGGAAGAAAAAAAGAGAGAATAATATAAAAAATGAAGGAAAAAAAGAGAGTAAAACAAAAAGAATTATAAGGTTTATGTTTAAGCGAAGAGGTGAAGAACTCTTATCTAGTTTTATTGTTTTTCTTCTTGTTATTTTCTTCTCCCAAATGAGTATGGGAGAAAGGGGGAGTGTGGAAGCCATTATAGTCACCCCCGTTTAGTAGTTCCTTTGTTGCAGCCCAAGGCATGATGGGTGACATCGGATATCGCTATGGATTTGTAGTCGTAAGGCACGATAGTATTTTCCAGCAGTTGAGGTGATATTGGATACCGCTACGGACTTGTTTAGTTGCTGATCTTCACATGAGAAACCAAACTTTGGGAGGTCCCGAGTTTTGAGGTCTCCAGAGAGGGAGATCCATTTTCGAGGTCTTCAAAGGAAGGGCCCATTCAGTTTCTATGTGGGAGATGCAGCTTCGAAGTCTTCAGAGGAAGAGTCAATTTCAGGGATATTGAATGGGGAGTCATCAGTACCAGATCTTTAGAGACAACCACAATTCCTTCAACAACTCCAGCCTATATTCCCACCTGTGTAGAGTGGGTTTCTTTGTGTTACAAGTTGAGCATTCCATACTCCAGCTTGAGGGGGAGTGTTGAGAGAATTAAGTGGTTGTTTAGTGTCACATTGGAAATTGTGGCACTTTGTAAGTGGTGGCCTATGAATAGACGTGTACTCCCTCAGTTATTCTTTGAGAAGAAATACAGAGAAAATATGCCCATAAGGTACTTTCTCATGGTTTTCTCCCCACTCATGAGTGGGATTTCTACGTAAACCCAAGCATTTCGTAATTGTCTTATTGTTTTGATTTATGCTTCTGCATTATTTAAATATTTCAACTCACGTAAATGCCATGATTATTTATATACCAAGCTAGGCATGCTTGATATATATGCTTCAACTTAAAGGAAAGTGTTAAGAGTTATTATGTTAGGGATATTTTTGTTAGTTGTTATTTTTTGTTGGCCTTTCCTTGTACTTTACCTAATAGTCTATGTATAAAGAGGACTAGGACTTTCTTCGTGAATAAGATATCTGATTCTTTTCCAACAATTGCGATGTATGACAATCTGCATATCGTTTACCTTATTGTGAATTCTTACCATTTTACTCTCCAAGTGATAATTTCACATTTGCATCATTATTCTCATTGCGACTTCCTCAAGGACAATGTTTACTAGACTACCTAGGGATCTATATTCTTTTTTTTCACACATTTATTTCAAGTTCACTGAGAACAGTTGGTCAACATATTTTGGTTGCCTCAGGCTTATCTTTCTATGAATTGTTTTCAAAGAAATGTTGGTAGCATTGACGGGAGGCTTGTGAGCAGTTCCCTCTTGAAGATATGCAGTGACTTTATTTCTGTTTTTCAGAATCTAAGACAACCTGGCAAGTAAGTGTCACCAATGGCCATTCTTAGATGGGTTTCTTTCATGAGAATTTTTATATTTGTTCGAAACTAAGGCACTCTGCATTAGAAGCCACTAATGAATCATACTTTTGTTTATTTATTTATTTATTTTGCAGGATGTTTGATGTTCAGTATGATTATACTCCTCTCCCTACAATCATTTTTGTGAGAGAGAACAAGGTAATCTGCTGATAAGATTCTAATCTCTAGAGATAAAGGAGAAGTCACACACTAAGCCCATAACAATAAGAAACATGGACAAAAACAAGTTGTCAATCAAGTTAGTGGTGAAGGGGAAGTTCTTTGTTCAAATAATTGAGTGCATTATCCTATCTTCTGTCATCCCAACCTTGATTTGGCCATTTTGTTTTCTAAGCACATTGGAAGGAGAGGAAGCCTCGACTCTCTTTCTTCAAATGAAGAAAGCTTTGAAATTTATGGTGATTTGATGTTCTAGCGGGTAGTGAGAAAGGAAAATATAGATGGAAGAGAAAAGTAAGAATGCAGAGAATGTTAAAGAAAACAACATAAAAATCATGCATTTTTGCAGTCCCTTCAACTTGGAGCATGTATATATTTAACATGCTTAGCTTGGAGGGATGATCTTAAGGGGGCTTATTGAAAATATTATCTTGATGCTTATAGTAGATGGTATAACAATCTTCCCTTCAGCAGTTGAATTATAGATGAGGTGGTGAGCCACCTCAATATGGTTTTTTCATTTATGGAAGATAGGATTTAAAGAAATAAAACTACCTTGTGTGTAATACCATGTAGGCATGTGGAGCCTCATATTTGCTCCTAAATCACGTATAGGTGGAATTTGATCCTCATCAGCTAATAGATTTTATGTGCAATGGCTTTGCACTTTGCTTTTAGACTTGTTAAAGTATTGTTGCTTGCCTTTTGCTTGTAGATAAAAGTGTTGCAAGGATGGCATAATATATGCTTGAAGATGCACATATGTCCAAATGTTCATGTTTTTGGAATTGTTGAATAGCCATAATCACAAGAAGACACAAGGTTACGTGGAAAACCATTCTCAAATGGAGGGTTGTGTGGATAACCATTCTCAAATGAAGGAAAAAGCCACTGGAGTGTAAGCCATACACATCTTAGCACTCACTAGTGGTTTGTTTTCACTAATGCATAAAGAAAGGATCCACAGTTAAGGATTCATACCTGTTAACAATATAATTCTCAACACTCCCTAGTCCCTATCAAGCTGGGCGTAGATGTCAAACATGCCCAACTTACGCATGTTCTTTTCATTATGTCATATGACCCTTAGTGAAAACATTAACATCTTGATCTTTGGATTTAATGTAAGGGATGCATAAACTTTTAGTCAATATTTTCTATGATGAAATGTCTTTCAAGCTTGGCATGCTTTGTATGGTCATAAAGAATTGCATTATTGCCAAGTTAATGAGAATTCTATTGTCATACCACAGTATCATAGGAAACCTAGGTTGAATACTAATATCAACTAGCATGATTTTCACCCACATCATTTTTGTAATCCTCATACACTATATTTAGCTTTAGCACCTAATCTAGCATAGACACTATTTTTTACTTCTACAAATCATAAGATTTCCTTCCTAATGAATGGAGTAGGCTATAATGAAGCATTAATCATCTACCGATCCAACCTATTGTTGGCCTATGCTAGAGAGTCTTCTAAATGATGTATTCATAAGGGCATGCATGTAATTGTACCATATAACTGATTACAAATATCTGGTCTAAGTTGAAGGTTGTTGAGCCTTCAACCCATTTCATTGCTTCTCATGTCTCGTAACATGGTATTAAAGGCTCTGAGTCATGAGCTCCTCTGCTCTGCCATTGGGATTCATCTGATTAAATCTCCTATCTTGATCAATTCATCTTGATCACCTCTCTGTTGCTATAGATGGTGGATCTTCTCCACTAGATTATTGCTTACCTTCATCGGATTGTTAGCCATCTTTGTTGACTTGTGGTTCTCCTTCGCCAAGGTGTCATCTCGTAGAGCTCTTCTTCATTAGATCTAGTCTGGGGCACTATAATATCATGCTTTATTTGATAGTACCCTTTGATCACTTCTATTGCTTCTTCTCCCAACTAGTTTTTTGTTCATGGAGGCTTCAAGTGTTAGTTGTTCTTCCACAATTTCTTCCATGATTTTTGGTCTTGTTGATAATCCTTCATCCATTGTTTATCGTAGTATTCCCTACAAGTTTACATCAACGAATTATTGAAAGGGCTTGGATGTTTAATGTGCTTGATGGGCTAATTAAAATCTTAATTTGTTTGCTTAATAGTGATTAACGACATTGGGAAATAAGTAACCCTTTGAAACCAAGATGAGAGGCAATTGGTAATACAACTTTGGGTTGGTAAACACTTTAAAAATGTAAGGTGGAGGTGGGAGGACCTTCCCATAAAGTTTCTACTTATTTAAGGATGAGGGCAAATAAAATAAAAACAAAGGCTCTCATTTGCTTCTCCTCCAAGCCTCCTCTACCCTTACAGGTGAAGCACCTCCCACTCTCTTCTCCTTCCTTCCATCGGACAACCACCTCCTGACTGGCCTCTGCCACTGTCGCCATCGTCGGAGAAGTTGCTGAAGCTGTTGATGTTGCCACTACTTTGTGGTGAAAGAGAGCTTCGCCCTCCAAGATTTTGTGTTGTATGTTGAATTTTCATGCCTTGGTGGGTTATGTGTGTGGCACCTTGGAATTTTGCTAGTTGAATGGTGTCGTAGCTATTGGTAGCGGATTTTCCAACTTTAGTGTGTTCCTTGTATGTGTGTCAACTTGTGGTCAAGTTTGCGTGAGAGTTGGAGGTGTGAAACTTGGGTTTCGGGGCACGGAACATGGGTTTTGCAGTTCTGAAATCGGTTTGCAACATGACCTAATGTTAGGTCAGGGTTACTTAACGTTAAGTGGCTTTGAGAGGGTCCCTTAACGTTAGGTAACAACCACCCAACATTAGGTGACTTGTTAATGCTATAGATTGGCCTGAATTTAGGGTTTCTGACCTTATAGACCTTAATGGGGTGATCAGATCTAATATAAAACCTATTTACGGATCTAGTAGGTACCCTAATAGGCAGGGAAATGATCAAATTCCATAAAAATCTTTGAGGGATGTAGAGTGTTCCTTTATAAGCTTAAAGCTCTCTAAATGGATTAAAAGTGACCTGAATTGGCTAAGTAGTGAATTAAACCTCACATAATGACATCAATGACACGGTTAAAGTCTAATAAGTGAAATGCTTGAATCCTAAGGTCTTTAGGGTTGCCTAATCTGGTACGGATCAAGAGAAAATGACCAAGGAGCGACTAGGTTGAATAGGTGAGCTCGTAAGGCAAGACACCAGGACCTTGTGAATTGAGTTCACTAGTGTAGGTTGGAGACTTGGAAGTTGGGTAGCTAGAGGCTACCAAAGCTCAGCCTCAGAATTGGAGTAGTTCCTGGTTGGGGTAATTACTGGTGTTGTCATGGAGATAAGTCACTGGATATGATCTAAGTTTGACTTGACGTAAGGGACTCTGAGATCTTGTGTGCGATAGCCTTCCAGGGATTTTAGGCATCGTGGCTTGAGTGACCCTATTTGGAATAACTTTCTACGGATCTCGAGTGGTGGGAATCATGAGAATCTTGTATGGAATAGCTTTCCAGGGATTCGAACAAGTGGTGAGTGTGTGGGATCTTGAGTGGAATAGCCTTCGAGGGATTTCATGCATCAATGCGGGGGATCCTATGTGGAATAGCTTTCCAGGGATCTTAGGCATCGGAAAACATGGGTGATTGTGTGAAATAGCTTTCTAAGGATCACGAGAGTGAAGCGGGAAATCGCTCCTGCCAAATCAATTGGACCAGAAGTCGAAGAGTCTTTTGTGGAATAGCTTTCCAGAACCTTGATATATAGTCACTGTTCTGGTGATCGGAGCGGGTATCCTTGTCTGGTGAACATGAGTGCTTCAATCTTTCCAAAGGTCAAAAAGTGATTATTATACAAGTGTACATTTGGAAAGGATACATCAAGATCTCCTTCGGTAGGAAGGGTTGATTTATTACTCCAAGGATTGGAGTGGCGGGTGACAAGATCTTTGATTATTAGGATAGTCACGTTATCATGAGTTTGCATTAATCAATGGGAACGATTAATGGGATTGGACCACGGTGGTTGGTAAGGTTTAACTGGGTTTGGGAGTTGGAACCTGGGTTTTGGGTTTGGTCTAGGGATCTAGCTAGCTAGTGAAACTGTACACTACTATGTTTTTGTTGAGAAATAGTAGTTGTTTGTCCCTACTGGGCGATTGGCTTATGCCTATATTGTGACCTGCTTTCAGGTTGCTGTGTAAGACTTGCCGAGTGTCGCTTTGCAGGTACTTGTTATACTTTGGTTATATTGTGGATTTTTACTTTATATGTCAGCTTGGTGCATGTTTAGTTTGTGTTGTGAAATTATCATTTATGTGCCATGGATTTGACGTTTTCTTCCATTTGTTGATTAATGGAACTTTTGGTAACTCTACTTTGTTTGGTGCAACCTGAATTAAATAAATCAGTGCCTCTTTCGGAATTCCGACCCTCGTTGGGGGCTTGGGTTTTTGGGCTATGACCAAGGTTTTAAAAAATGCGAGCCGGTATCGAGGCAGTTTGCCTTCATCGAGGCGAGGCGTAAGCCTCAGGATTTGCATAAAAAATATAGAAAAATGATATAAACCTAAGAAATAAATAAAACTACCAAAGTCAAATGACCTAAATAGGTCATTTTGGAGCCTCTACTTAAAGCAAGTTGCCAATGGTACCGAGTCTTATCGTAACCTAGATATCAACATTACCAGACCAACATATAATTCACTAAAAAATCCAAAATCCTAACAACCAAGCCCTACTAAGATCTAAACTTTCCCCTCAAACCCTAAAGCACACCTCAAAACTCATCCTAAAGATATTTGATAATGATGAAACACAATCAAGTAAACCAAAAAAAAATTAACGTAACTCTGATACAAATGTAATCAAATAACACATGGTTTAATGGGCAATAAACCAACGAAACCCTAAGCACCTCTGTGCATCACCTTTGATGCAAAGAGCATCACCTCTGCAGTAAACTGTAAACCAACTCTCCTAAACCCTAAGCAAAACAACTCTCCTAAACTCTAAGCAAAACAACCATCTCAAACCAACTTGGACCACTGACGATGCTCCTCCTCCAATGACAACGCAGCAGCAGCAGCAGTAGGTAACCGGCGATGCTCCTCCTCTGACGATGCTACTGTAGTAGCTACATCGTCGACAATGCTACAACACCAGTTGGTAATTGGCGATGCTCCTCCGACGACAACGCAGTAGCAACAGCTGGTAACCGGCGATGCTCCTCCTCCGACGATGCAGCAACGGCTGCACCACTGCTTGAAGCAATCTCTGCAAGGTCTCAGTTGCACCACTTCCTCATTCTTGCCTAAACAGCTAAGACGGTGCCTCATGTGCACCTCACCGCCTCGACTGCCTCGGTTCAACTGAGGGGCACGCCTCTGGTATGCAACTTGAGGTTATTGCCTCAAGGCTATTTAGGACCGCCTCGCCTCGAGGCGTATGCCTCTATAGGCTCGAGGTGCATTTTTTAAAACCATGGCTGTGACAAGATTCGATGGTATCAGAGCATATACTTCATGGGAGGTGTATACATTGTGGTTGGTATAGTGTTGTGGTCAGAATCTGGTTTGGTTTGTGGTCAAGCTGTAATGGCACATATTTGATTACTTTAATGTTTGGCAAGATGCCGCCAAGAAGAAAGCATTCCTAAGGTAGTAATCGAAACCCCACGGATCTTGCCCCAGCTAATAAGCCAGCTGCAGGGTAATTAGATGCAAGGGACAATGTAGAATTTGCTAGAGGTCATAAACAGAATCAGATTGACTGCGGGAAGGAATAGAGCTAGCAAAAGTGGCGGAAGACAGAACAATCCTCCACCTTAGGGTGGAAATGGGCATCACTTATTTCGAGGAGGTGGTTAGGTTCAACTGACTTCCTCAGGCATAACAAGAAGTGTTGAGTTTTAATAGTTCCGGAAGCGGAGACCACCTATTTTTTCAGAAGCTGGTGATCCATCTACAGCGGAGGATCAAGTCTTGAAGATCGAGAAAATTTTCATTGCTCTCCAGATGGAACACTAGGTGTGGTTGGCTACATTCCAACTTGAAGGTATTGCAGAATGGTGGTGGGCCACAGTGCAGGTTTTTGAGTTGTCGCTAGTCACTTGGGATGAGTTTTTGAAGCTTTTTAATGATTAATTCCATTTGCAAGAGTGAAAGGCTCAGAAAAGGGACAAATTTATGAACCTTCAACAGGGTCAGATGACTGTGACAGAGTATAGGGTCAACTGGAGATTTACTTGGAGTCTAAGAGATGGTCTAAGAATGCAACTGGTTGGAATATCGATGACTAGTTTGGTTGAGGTAGCTGAAAGAGTTATGGCAGTCGAAAGGATGATGATAGTGATCCAGTAGCGAGAGCAGACCCAACAATCACACCTTGGGTGAGGAGGACCTACTCGCAGGAACAGCTGCCAATCTCAGTAATACAACCTGACAATGACGGGCTCTCAGACAGTAGAGTAGAAACCAGTGGGACAAGTGTAGAGCTTTAGCATGGATAGCACCCTGTATACTATGAATTAATTTCTTAAAAGGAAGGGTTATTTCAAATGTGGAAAGAATCATTTTGGGTTTTGCAATGCCCCAAAGTTGTGTTTTAATTGCAAGCAACCTGGACATTTGAAGGACTGTCCCATGAGGGGATTAGTATCAGCACCAAGGTGGAAACGATGATGGGATGGGAACCTTTACACTGAACACACGAGAAATTCTAGCTACTTCTTTTGTGAACCATGGCAAGGGACCTGCTTCAACCAAAGGAAAGGTGATGAGTGCCCCTATGATGAATGATGACCCAGATGTTTGAGCCTAGTTAGTAGGCTTAGGATAGTTCTAGTCTTTGGTGTACTGATTTTGATGTGAACTTTCTCTTTTTGTGTTCTTTTGTAACCTGAGGGAGGGTATATGATATGTTGTAATGCTTATAGTTGTATGTCATGGATGCTATGTTGCTTTGATATTCGTGCTCTAATCTCTTGTCTTGTGGGTGTTGGCATGTAACTTGCAGTCTGGCGAATAAAGATATTATATACGAAGCCAACCACGAATTGGTCTTAGTAAGGACAAAACACTCCATTCTGATTTGTACTACCTCAAACTTTCCTCTGTTTATCTCAATGTATATAATAACATCCTTGCACCATTTCATTCTAGTTAGAGTCTCACCTTCCTTTCTCATAAAATGGTTTTCCCATCTTAAAGTGATCCTTCAATACTTTTGGGGGTTTTCTCCTTGGTAAGCCAACAAGTTATGGCCAGAAGTCACTTTTATATCAACCAACACCATCTCCTTTATTCATATTCCATCAGGCTATGTCATCGCCATCTTCATCAATCTTGATCTCTGATAAGACAGAAACATCCAATGATTTTTTTCTTTTTCGTTTTTTGATTTTGTGAAAGGACTCGACCTTGAAGGATTTACATTAAGGAATCACCCCTATTTTTCCAGGCAATAGGGTGAAGGATATTCCATCCATGCTCAAGAAGCTTACTCTATCAAGAGATACCACCTAACAATGATTTATAGGAGAATTCTGATCCCTCAATTAATCCTTTCCTTCATACATATTCCAACAAGCGCAGTTGCATTTGCCACCTTTGTTACTCTCAACTTGCTATAAGACAGTAATTTCCAATAATTTCTTTCACCAATCCATAAAGGGCTCAATCCTTGAGGGGTGAACATTAAGAGCCACTTCTTGGTCTAGTGACACAATGGAGGGTATTCCATGCATGCCTGAAGAGTGTAATCCATTATGAGATGCTAATACACTTGTAAGTCATAGAGCCTCTTGATTGGAGAGGATGAGTCTCTTAGGGCCAGTTTCATTTCTCAGTCCTTGCTTAAATCGATCCATACCTAGGTTGAAGGTGGTGTATATTTTGTGTGCAAACTTGGGGAACATCGATTATGCTCCAAATAAAGGCTGAGAGAAGACTTCGGTGAAGTATAGAATCTAGAGTAGGGAGAGCTTGACTAACAACACTTTTGGAAATCATAACCCGAATGAGTTAGCTTAGGAGTATATATATTAATAGAATCACATCAAGCCCCTTTGTTAATGAGAGTTTCCGTAACAGGGCTCAATTTTTGAGATTCTTCAAACCATCTCAAGATCTGCAGATGGCCCGTCAAATCAGGTACATGAGACTCAATGAAGCAAAGGATAATTCAAGGATTCTAAATCATGACTCAATTAATGGCTATGATATGTGATGTATGACTGACACACTAATCCATTCAGACTGTCTTATCTCTATATAGGATGATCCTGCTCTGATATCATCTGTTACGACCCAGGTCCACCTTAGTAGGAATCCGAGTTGATTTACTAAACTCGCAGGACCTGGTCATCCAACATATAAACATAGCATCATGTAAGGCATGCAAAGCACATCACATCACAAATATAAATAAGCGATATAGAATGAAAATCGACTGAGAAGCCAAGCAGATACCAGAAGAAAACTAAAATAAAAGTACCATGGAACTAGAATAATATGACGCCATCTACCACACCTATGGTGTTGTCTCCATCAGCTTTTGCAGCCACGGATTTGATTATAATTCATCAGGACCAAAGTACAGAGTCCACAAAATACGCCAACGAATGCTGAGTAGAGTATCTAAACAATGAAAGAAGGCAAGACTAAACAAATATGGCAAACAAAAAGAGAAGGTATTGTGTTTAATTGTTTCAATTTATCTTTTATTAATTCCATGATTTGTGCCTTTGCACATTAACTATCCAAATCAGTTTCCTTGAAAGGTGCAAGGAGATTTTGCTGTGATATCTTAAACGATAGATTGCATATGGCCTACGCCCTTGGCCGAGGGGACGACCCGTATCCACTCTATCACCTATTAACTTTGTCCTAGTTAACGAGGTGAAGTGATAACTACGGTCCATGCAATAAACATGAGAGGAGTTACCCTGCATTGGCACATGATTAGTCTTTTCCGCTGTAGGGTACGAGAACAGAACAACCCAACCTCTCGTAACAAGTGTATTTAACACCCCACTACTAGTTGGCCAATCGGCTTGACAAACGAGTCGTAGGGAGGTTAGCTCACTTTCGGAGCCAGTCTCTGCCCTAACAAGTATAGCCCCTCTTATTGTTGATATCGAGCACGAGTACTGGCTTTCAATAAATATCACAGTTTTCCAGGTTCAAACAATTATTAAGGTCTCTTCCAATCATTTATCATAGGAAACGTTCTTTATTACTCTTTCATTTAATCCATTCCATTTTTCCTCAGGTTCTCACATGATTTTCATATATAAATATTATTCACAGATCTTTATTCTTATTCAATATTGTTATTCTCAATGGATTAAATAGATCGATAATTATTCTCACTTAATTAAGTAGGAAAGACCATAGACTTTAATTTGTTAGTTGAACATGCGTGGTCAATTGCTATTCACTAGTTCCTCATTGATTAATTCCCAAGTCATAACTAATCATTAGATTAACAAGCATAATTAAGTAAATTTTACCTAATCAATATGTGATTTAGGTACCTGGGAACTCGTGAAATATAATTGGAGGGACTCATTACTCTGCAAAAGACAACATATTTCGACATAGGTAGGAAATCAACGTGAATGTATTGTGGCATATTAATATCAAGTGTAGAATCGAGGCTACTTTACCTAGGGTCACTAGTGGTTATGGTGACTTTGAGAAGTAGGTCGGAGACTCCTCGGACTTTGCATATGTTCTAGGCATTTGACTCTAATATAAGATGAGAGAAAACGTGTTTAAAACATAATTATTGAAATAATTAGGGTACAATTTCAAAATACCACCCTTGTGTAAAGGAATCTTACCAACTTAGAGTTCATGTTGCAATGATTCCAACGGTAGGTGGCTCATCGGAATCGAACTTTGAATGACCCCTGATCGAATCAAACAAAGGATCATGATATCAAGAACTAAATCATAATTATTAAAACTTCAATTTTAACTTTCACAATTAAAAAAAAACACAATCCTCCTCTTCTCTTCTTCCTTACCGGTGATGGGTGCAAGTTGTTACACCCACCATGCTCCATCACCTTTGAGGCCACACCGGTGTTTCATCGACCGCCCAACGGATGTGGCCACTGTCTTCCTTGAGATTGAACGTCAACTCAATCCTCCGCACTCCTTCCTTCTCCCTCAATGTTAACCCAACTATATATAAACGAACATCGAGTGGGAATAGTTACCTTTACACGAAGTTTGATGCTGACATCCTTCGGTTGTCCCTGCTAGAGTTCATGTGTTGGAGAGGTTGAATAGGCGAAGAGAGGGCGTGCAAAGAGGGAGGAAGGTCGACTACGAGGAGGTGTAAATGATGGTGCACCCCTTTCTTCCTCTCCCTTTTCCTTCTCTCTCTCTCTCTCTCTCTCTCTGATCTCGCTCTCACTCGAGAGTCCGTGGGAGAGTAGTTAACGGTTGGAACTTGATTTAAATAAGTCCTAGGAGACCCACTAGGGTTTAGGGACTCAAGCAAAAGATAGTTATAGCCTTAGGTTGGGTTTACGTAATCTGTATTCCTGCGTAAATCATTTTTCGTGTATATTCTACTACGCAACTTGGATTTCCACAAAATCAGTCTCGTTAGAATGTTCTTGTTGAATGGAAACTAATGGTACCAAATATGACACCATTCGTGCAAATCTTTTCCAATGTTTGACGAGAGTTGACCAATACTTTGGGCTACGCTAACTTGATTTGCGCTTGACGAGTATCGACGTGTTTGTCTTGACACCTTCAATCTAAATTTAGACTCAGCTTGGATTTTAGGTCATAACACTTGTACCTCCCATACCTTTAGGTAGTATACTGGTTTCTGATCAAGTGCCCTCTACCACTGAGCCTACATGGTATCGGGATCCACCAGTTACCTGTAGACTCCCTGTTTCTTATAGGTAGCGCCCCCCTTCTTAATCAACACCATCCTCTTCGGTACAGGTTGCAGACTGACAGTGTTATACCGAGTTGTGATGATACATGTGTAGGGTTGGACGACCTTACTTATGAGATAGTTTAGGATATTATGTCAGGTGATATGGATTTTTTAATTGTTAATCGGATGACACATCAGAGTTGTGCCCGTTATGATGTGGCAAGGGCCTTATTTCTTGAGGGCCTAAGTTCTTCCTTTGGGAGATTTTGTGCTATGCCTACTACCCAGTTGCCTACCGCCTATCAGCAGGCCATGTTTAATCCAAAATAGTGTCAGGCCTTGGAGGATGAAATGATTGCCTGATGTTTACGGGGTGCCTAGGAGCTTACTCCTCCAGATGGAGTAGCTGTTGCTAGTTGTAGATGGGTGTTTGCCATCAAATATAACCCTTACGAGTTGGTTGCTTGACACAAGGCCCATCTTGTTGTCAAGGGGTTCACTTAGACGTATAGTGTGGACTTCTTCAACATGTTCTTAGTTACTTGGCTACTCACTGTTCGCATTCTTGTTTCTGTGGCAATTCAGCATGGTTGGTAGTTTTATCAGCTTAATATCAAGAATGCATTTTTATATGGTGATCTTCAAGAGGAAGTCTATATGCAACAACTGTCAGGCTATGAGACTTAGGAGTGTGCAGAATGTGGAAAGCCATATATGGGCTAAACTAGAGTCCTAGAGCCTAGTTTTAGAAGCTCTTTGAGGTAGTTGAGTTATCGCTTTCAGAGGTCTACATTAGATCATTCTCTCTTTGTTAGGAAAACAAGAAAAGGAGTAGTTGTACTCCTTGTGTATGTGAATGACTTAATTATTACAAGGGATGATATAGGTGGCATTGCTGAGCTCAAGCAATACCCTACAGGCATATTTGTAATGAATGACCTTGGGCCATTGACATACTCATTGGGATAGAAGTTGCTCGTAGTAAGAGAATTGCTCTATCTCAAAGGCAGTATGTTATAGATGTCTTATAGGAGATGCATGCTAGGGCCCAAGCCAGCTAATATTCCTAAGGACCCCAAAGCTAGACTATATGATGAGACAATGCAGGCAATTGGTGGGTAATCTTCTCTATCTCACAATTACTAGACTTGACAATTCTCTTGCTGTTAGGAAACTAAGCCAACAAGGCAAATACTGGCGTGGAGCCATGATGGTGCTAAGATACTTGAAGAAGACACTTTGACAGGGAATTTTATACAACAGAGGGGCATCCATGAGTGTAATATGATACCCTAATGCCGACTACACAGGTTGCCTGATTGATAGGAGGTCCACTACGAGATTCCGTACTTATGTTGCTAGGAATTTAGTTACATGAAAGAGTAAGAAGTAGGTGGTTGTTGCCAGAACTAGTGCATGATTCGAGTATAGAGTGGTGGCTCATACTACGGTAGAGATGATGTAGGTGAGATTCATTGTTGACAAACTTGCATATTTCTTGTGATATACCTATGAAGATGAAGTATGATAATAAAGTTGCCATACACATTACTAAAAACCTCATGTTTTACGAGAGGACAAAACACGTTGAGATTGATTGTCACTATACTCATGATTTGATTTGGCATGAACTCATCTCCACTATTCCTGTCAATTTAGAGGATCATATAGCAGACATGTTCACCAAGTCATTGCCACGTTCGTCCAATGTTTGTTCCAATCTGAACTTAATTTACATCTATGATCCAATTTGTGGGGGAGTGTTATGCCCCTTCCATCTTAAGTTATTAGTTTTTATTTTGAGCCTTGTAGTCTTTTCTATTTTATCATTTTCTTGGGATTATATTATATTTTTTTCACCTAGGATTTGAAAATAAAGTATTGCTGGGTCATTTTCTTCTGCTGGTAACATCTCATGCTTGTCTACACAACTGATCCTCGGGAATTAAAGGAATTCTCATCAGGAGTGGACAAGAGCCTATCGAGATAAATTTAGGTGGTGTGATAGTCTATGGTGATTCCTACTTGGTTTCCATATCCATCTTACACATCACGCTATACAAGATTCCTTAGTTTTCCAACCACTTTTATATTCATCCATTCGTTATCCAATCGACTGATGCTCAATTCCGTGTTAATTCATTACTTGTCCAACCGTTCAGACACACACACATTCGCAGGTAAAAGATATGTAAATCATCCCTCCTTGTCTTCAAGCTTTGATACCCACTACATGGGCGAGAGAATAGGTAATAAATGACTGGGTTGTTCATTGACGAAAGCTGAATCCTTAAATACCAGGGGCTACCAGGGAAATTGTAAGAGCTTTCAAGAACCCGTAAGCATAAAGAGCAGAAAAAGGAAATGTGAAGTAGAATACCATCATCCTCGTAACCCAATCTTGTTTCCACCAATTTATGAAACCTTGCTTCAACTTTAAACAGGAAAGTGTTTCAGTGTTTCTTGATTAATAGAAAACAAGTATATTCTCTAACGATAAGCACACGAAAATTGACGTTTGTTCCTCTTAGTAAACAGATTAACCATGGATCAAAATTTTTGTGGATGGGATCTGGGGCCGATCCTAACTATTGAAAAATAAAAAAGTTGGAATGCCTGATACAGTGCTTCATAAAGAATCCGGACTTGTAGCCCAACTTGAATTTATGTAATTAGCCTTCTTAATCCTAATGTCACTGTTTATGACAAGTTGCACGTCTTCGAAAGAGACAACATGACAGATGACGGGGTTTAATTTTTATTGTATTTCACTTGCTGTCTTCATCAATCGTACATCTATCATTAATATCATATTTAAAACAATGTTTCCACCATGTGCCTAGTGTTCTCTTAGTCAATGACGGACAGTGACGATCGGAAACTTGTTTAGAATCATTAATTCCCAGTATGCACCCAAGTTCTTGTTACTAATGCTATGGAAGTTTATTGTTCTGTGACAAACTAGAAATTGTTTAAGTGCTTGAGCAGCAAAAAGCCATGTAGAATGATCACTATTGCTCGCATCTAGTAGATATATCTCTGGCTTAGCTTATTTCATGTTGTAATCAGGGTTTTCATTGTGCAGAGAGATGGTTCTTTCATCGATTGGGAGAGAAGCACTTTCTACGGCTATGGTAATGGTCTCGCATCAGTCATATATGCCCTTGTAGTTTATGTAGTGGAGGTACATTCTAGGTTTTGTTATAAAGGTGTGTATTGAGGTGACATTGGGCCATGTAATTCGAGATTAATTGAAGGTGCTGATCTGTGTCTTTACATCCATATTTAGTTTTACATCTTCTAAATTTTTATTCCATGGTGGTTTGAACAGAGAACTATTATTCTCCGGCCAGGGAATCTTTTCACCACAATGGCTTCAAAGTACTTTTTATGACGAGGCCAAAAAAGATTCGTTTCGTTTACCCTTGTTGAATAAAGCGCAGGACAAACAGAAAGCGTTCGTGGCAGAAGTGGGACGGACGGACGGAGCTTCTCACCTCAAGTCAGTCTAAGACAAAAATGGCAAGATTGGTTTAAAGGAAAGAGATTCGAGCATGGTCGTGAGTTGTCCCGACCAAACGTCAATCGAGATTCATGAAGAATTTTTTTTCCAAGGATCAAGAAGCTGATATTAGTAGGCTGCCAGGGAAAGGGCCACTTTGTTTGATAGATCAGCAATAGAACTTAGGCCGCGTTTGGTTGGGGGTTATCGGAGGGAATAGGGATGTGTTAGCGGGTTGGTTGCATGGAGTACGAGGAGGGTCAGATGCGAGGTCTAAAAGTTGAGCCTATTAGGCGGATGTGATAGCAACGTGACGAGGAGATTGAGGATCCCGTCGGAGGCGGAGGGGTCGCCATTGGGCTTCTTGTTGACCAGAGCCAATAGAATATAGAGTAGTTCTTAGGGATCATTGTCAAATGGTCCTGGATTGATATCGTCGAATTTTTTAGTGTTCGGTATTAGTTCGTTCATTGCTTTAAAATTCAATTAGATCGAAGAGGCTATTTGGGTAGGATTCAACGTTTTTCTATCCCTTGGAAAATATGCTTGCATGGCTCTTTCGAGTAGAGCTGGAAACTTGTTTCAAGGGGTAATTTACTTTTTGGAGTAGATATGCAGGCTTGTTCTGCCTTTTGACCTTGTGGAGAGTATATTAATTTCTAGATCTTGAATTCTAGAAACGCAATAAGACTTTAGCTGCTGAGCATTCTAGGAGTGGGTCAATTGTCTCTCAGGAGGAGTCTAGGGAAAAAACCTCTTACCTTTGAATGTTCACGTGTAGGTAATTTTTCATTTCTTTGCCAACCAAACGAATTTTGTTTGATGTAGTCTTGTTTGGTAAATTTTTTGGTTGATTTAAGATTGGGTGCCTTTAAAAGATATTTCTTTTCTACAACATTATTTATGTTTGAATTTATGTTAATTCCACGGTATTCTTGCCTTTACTTATCATTAGAATTTTTTTGGAAATTTTGTAGTGTCCTTGTTTCATTGTGATTCTCAAAACTTTTAGTCACTTTTTGCTATGTTGCTTTTTCCATTTTAGTGCTTGATAAAGGGCACATTTTTTAATCTTTGTGCAATTCTTAACCAGGGGTGAATTGAGTTGTACTTTATTAAGTTAAAGATTGGTATATTTTCCATTTTCTAGATGAACCATGGAGGTATTTCGCATGGGTTGGAAGTATTTTTTTATTAGGCCTTTTTACGTATTTGGTCTGGTGGGGGTGGGGGTGGGGATTTGAGAGCAAATCTTTTGTTTAGAGGGATAATGTGTCTTTTCTTTGTTATCTTGTCTGGGATGTTTGACTATTCATTGTAAAGTCTAAGAATATGATTTTAAAGCATCGCTTGGTTCTAAGTTGTTGTGGCCACAAAAGTTAGTTTGAGTTTAATTTTAGATTAAGTGTATTAAGATGAATTTGTTAACACTTGGATGTGAATTGAATTTATATATCTTGAAAATGAATAAACATGAGTTTTGGTCAACCTTTTAAGTAAGGTGACATATATGAAATCATTGGGTTTTCCTTATAATCTTTCCAATGGTTACTATTGTTAGTGCAAAGTATTAATTAACTTAATTATAATGTTAACAAAATAAGATATATTATTTGTAGTAGCCTAATTAACTTTCTATTGTAGAGATATATTTAATATAAAAAGGTTAAACTCAAGAACTTTAAGCACTTCATCAAGCTCAAGTAGCTTCAAGTACTATTGTAGCTTTCTAATGTTTGGAAAAAAATTGTTAAAGAGCCATTTGCATTTCATTCATACACTTAACATCTATTAGGAAAAATATTTAAGATTATATGATCATAGTGAGCTCTACTCTTAAGAAAATTTAGAAGATTCTTGAAGGACATGAACTTTAAGAAGAGAAAAAGGAGAACAAGGAAGAACTAATAATTTGTTATAACTGTAAGATGGTTGGACACAATTGTAAAGATTGTCCCCTTAAGAATGAGAACCTCAAGAAGGGGCAAACTTTGAAGAAATTCAAAAAGAAAAAGGCATTCCATGCAACTTAGGATGACTTCGACTCAAGCAAGAGGGAAAAAGATGATGACTCGAGTGAATCCACACAAGAAGAGGTTGCATGTTTTGGCCTCATGGCTCTAGAAGATAAAGTAAATGATTTTTCTTTTGATGAACTCTTAGAAACTTTCAATGATCTTTTTGATTCCTATAACAAATTGAAATATGAAAATAAGTATTTGAAAGCCAAAGATTAGTTGTTTGTAAGCAAAATGATTTTGTGAAAGAAAATGTTTTTCTTAAATTAGTTCTCTTAGAACTAAAATAAATGATTAGTGAACATAGAGGATCTAAAAGAAAAATTTGAAAAGTTATTTGTTGATTTTAGTAAGTTTGAAAAAGGAAGAGAAAATTTGGATAAATTGATTGCTATTCAAAGATCATCTTCAAGCAAAGTTGGACTCGATTTTTTTGGCTTTTCAAAATCTTTTAAGTTAGCTGGAAATTAGTTTTCTCTCACCAAAAAAGTTGAAGAAAAGTCAAATTCCTCAAATCATGTGTTTAGGAAGAAAACTAACCCTCATGGGTATCAAAAATAATTTTGCAAAACTATTTTATAGGTAAAGGAGATGTCGATTATTCTTAATGGAAGTTTTATGTTGTTAAGAATGGAATTAAAGCTATAAAGAGAGCTTTAACTCAAAAGAAGCATTATTTTCTAGGAGCTTACATCGTAAGGTTGATGGGTCATGGACAATGGATGCTCGAAGCATATGACCAGAAATGAGAATCTCTTCACCAACTTCAAATACAAGGAAGGAGTCATTGTGACATTTGAGAACAACCATACTGGAAGAATTGTTGGTACTAGGATCATCGGGTGAGGTAATCATTCCTTTAGTCATCTCATTTTGGTTAAAGGTCTTAAGCACAATCAAATGTGTGACAAAGGATTTAGTGCTTTATTTACTTCTAACCTTTTTTACATTATTAGTAAAATTATTAGAGAAATCTTGTTAGAAGGAAAAAGGTACAAAAATATTTATATTGTTGTTATAGATAGAAACAATATATATGATTGTTTGGGTGCATCTAAAAATGAAAATTGACTTTAGCACAGGAGATTAGGCTACATACATATAAGGCACGTAAATAAATTAATCAAGCATGATCTTGTCAAGGGATTACGGAAACAAATTGATACACATTACTTGTAATGCTTTCACTTTAGGAAAATTTCACAAAAGTTCTTTTAAGAATGAGCACATAGTTTGTTCTACTTGGCCTTTACAACTTTTGCATTTAGATTTTTTCTGGACCCATTTGATCTGAAAGTTTAAAAGGCTGTAAATTTTGTGTTGTTATTATAATTGATTTTTTCAGATTTACTTGGGTGTTTTTTTTAAAGCAAAAAGGTCAAGTTTTTGAGTTTTTCAAATGATTAACTAAGTTAGTTCAAAATGAGATAGGGTAGTTGATTATTTGCATTCTCTCCAATCTTGGTGCTGAATTTAACAATAAATGTTCTCATCTTTTTGTAAGTATCACAATATTGAACACATTTTCTTTTCTAAGAGCACCTCAACAAAACAATGTAGTTGAATGGAAAAATTGAACTTTATAGGAATGCACTCATACTATGCTTATTGAATTTAGTTTGCCTAAATATTTTTGGGTGGAAGAGGCTAATATGACTTGTTATATCCTGAATAGGGTTCTTATTAGGCTTACTTAATAAGATATATGAATTTTTTAATGAAAGAAATTCTGAAATTAGTTACTTTTAAGTATTTGGTAGTAAATGCTTCATCTTGAGTGCCAAAGAAAAGTTAGATAAATTCGATGCTAAAGAAGAAGAAGAGTGCATCTTCATTGGATGCTCTACCTAAAGCAAAGTTTATCGAGTGTTCAATAAGAACCCTCTTATTGTGGAAGAAACCTTACGCATGTCATTTAATAAAATCCTCCTAGTTGTAAACCAAGAAAATACTCTTAAAGATGACGAAGATGAAGAGCAACGTTTCCTTGATGCCTTTAACATCAAAGAGAGTAATGTTTACAATCTTACTAAAGATTGCACATGCAATAAAGATCACCTAAAAGAGTTGGTAATTGGCGAGGTTAATGATAGAGTTAAAACACATTCACAGTTGGTTAATAATTTTTCTCTCAATGCTTTTGTCTCTCAAGTAGAACTTACAAGTGTTGAAGAAGTTTTACTATTGAATCTTGGGTAATTGCAATGCAAGAGGAATTAATTTAGTTCGAGAGGAACCAAGTATGGGATTTAGTTCCTAAATCTAAAAGTCATTCATTAATTGATACTAAGTAGGTTTTAAAAAAAAAAACAAATGAAAGTAGGGAAATAATGAGGCATAAAGCTCGACTGGCTATATAAGGTTATATTCAACAACAAGGGATTGATTATAATGAAACTTACGCACCAGTTGCAAGACTTAAGTCGATACGGATACTTCTACCATTCGCATCTCACTTAGGTTTGAGCTTTATCAAATGAATGTAAAATCCTCATTCTTAAATGGTTTTATTAAAGGAGTTCATGTTAAGCAAGCCCCTTGGTTCATAAATGTCAAATTATTAAACCATGTCTATAAGCTTAAAAAGCCTTGTACTGACTTAAATAAGTACCTAGAGCTTAGTATGAGTGATTAAGAGATTACTTAATTTAGTCTAGATTTTTTATGGGTAAAGTGGATTCTACTTTATTTATTAAGAAAGAAAATTATGATTTATTAGTTATTCAAATTTTTGTTGGTCACATTATTTTTGGATCTGCCAATGAACATCTATGTCAAGAATTTGTCAAAATTATGTAGGCTAAATTTTAAGTGAGTCTCATGGGAGAACTCAAGTTCTTTCTCACTTTGCAAATCCATCAACTCAAGGGCGAAATCTTCATAAAAAAAATCCAGGTATACCTTGGATATGTTGAAGAGCTCTAAAAGGAGAAAAAAAACTCTAATGGGAACATGCTTGAGACTTGATATGGATGATAAAGGTAAAGACTTTGATCAGACTAAATATACAGGTATGATCGATTTTTACTCTATTTGATAGCAAGTAGACCTGACATAACATTTTCTACATGTTTGTGTGCAAGATTTCAAGTTTCACCTAGAGAAGCACACTTGAATGTAGTTAAGAGAATTTTCAAATATTGGAAAACCACTAGTGAATATGGTTTATTTTATCCAAGAACTTTGACCCTTGAACTATCTGCATTCAGTGATGCTAACTATGTAGGAAGCAAAATTGATAGAAAAAGTACAAATGAAATAGGTCACTTTTTTTGGAAATGCACTTGTCTTTTGTTTTTCCGAGAAATGTCGTTCTATAGTCCTGCACATCAAAGACAAGAAAAGACACAAATGTTAGTATTGAATCAAAAGAGCAAGATGAAAGAAAAAAATTGAGCCATGCCTCCTCGACAATAATGCCAAAAACTGATTTATGAAAATCGCTTAGGATAAAAACTCGTCGTTATAGCATGAAATCATTTTAAATTTATAAAGTACCGAACTCACAAAAATATGAAATAGACTCAGTTCGAGTCGTTAGTAGGGTGGTAACCGTAGTTAATCAACTTTCACATCACTCTTTTATTATATTGTTTGTATTTTATATTTTATGATTTTTTTTTGTATCTTGGAATAAAGATCAAGATTGTGAAGAGAGACTATGATCTAGATATAACTATGAAAGAAAAATCTAGCTACGAGCATCACAATAAACAAAACTACTAATTAGGAAACATGAATAGAAATGGAAGTTATAAAGTTAAATTTTCATTAATCAAGAATAGGAGTTGATTACAAGTGACAACAATAGCAAGGCAATTATAACTAAGAGAAAAACATAAAGAGATATAGCAATAGAAAGGAAACTACAACTAAAATATAAAAAGAGAAGCAAAAGCAGAAATTCGTTGGAGACTTGAGCGGGTGCAAAAGCCATTGGGTGGTGATGGTAGAGGCTCCACCATATCTTCTTGCCCTTAAGGTGGTAGGAAGGAAGTAGGAGATGGGGCTTGAGGGAACATCTAAGGTGCTAGCCTAAGCTAAGGTGGCATGGAGGTAGAGGAAGGATTAGGGTTAGGATTATAATGTTAGGGAGGTGGCTATGGAACGTAGGACCTAAGAGAAGCTAGTGGAGAAGGGACATAGCCATCATAGGGCTAGGGTTTCTACTTGGGAAGCTTATGGAGGTGGTGGAAGAAAGTGGAGAGGAAGAAGATGATCTCAAGTGGTGGGAGGGTAGGTCTTTTTATAGAGTATTAGGTCTAATGTGAGTGGCTAATGGAGTGTTTCCTAAGATCATGGGTGTAGGCCATAAGATTGCAGATGAAGGGTTAGGATTAGGTTTGGCTAATCAACTAGTGTTGGTTTTCTAAGGTTTAAGCCTAGCCTTAGGATGGGATTTGGGTGGTGTAGATGGTGATCCAACGGTGGTGTTACGATGTGATTAATCACGGTTTAACATGGACCCTTAGATGGTGGATGTAGGGTGTGAATCTAGCTAGGTTGGAATTTAGCTAAAAATAGGAAGTTCATTTAGGCCTTTGGATGGAGTATGTAAGGTAGAGATGGAGCATTTGTCTTTTACTAGTTTTAGGTTAGTGTTTAATGGCCTTCAAATGAAGGATGAAGGGTGATGTGGAAGTGGCTAAATTAAGTTTAGGACAAGGTTATATATGGAGTAGGTTGCCTTAGGGTATAGGTTGTCGAGAGAATGTGGAGATTCTGTGTCCCATGTCTTTTCTTCCTTATCTTGTCTTTTTCTTTGAGCTCCATTTTATTCCTACAATAAAAAACGCACCAATTAGTGTCATAAAAACAATTGTTAATCTAAATGTATATATGCATAACCTAGATGCATGAAATGCAACAATATAAATACATGGATATGCTAAGGCTAAGATAAACTAGGCATGTTATATCCATTAATTGAGCATTTATCATAGGGTCTTTCTTCTTAAGGGGTAGTTTTCTTAAAACAATTGAGCTAGCTTACTTAGATAATACTACCCTCCTAAGGGATTTCGTCTTGGCCTTACACTTTGGAGTGGAAAATTCCTTTAGAAATTTAGTGTAGGTTGGGATATGTCTAATGTCATTGAGGGGCGGGATGTTAATCTACTCTTGCTTAAATAAATGGATCAACTCCTCATTGTTAGTTTGGTTCTCTTTTTCTTTTCTTTTTCTAAGGCTTCAAGGAAAGGTATATATGTATGCAATGTCTTGGGTCAAAGGTTCTTGAGCCTTATTTTTTGCCTTTTCTTCCTCAGATTCCTCAATCAGGTCAAACTCACTAGGATCTTTAAGGGTTGCATTAGAAGGCCAGATACAGTCTTGGGTTATAGTACCACTTCTCAGGGTGATGGCACTCATAGTAGCATGTGGGTTAGTTGGGCCTTGGGGTGGATTAGGCAGAAGAAGTGGATCCTATTGAAGATTTAGATTAAATCCAGGTGGAGTCAAGGGAACTAGGTTAATCACATGTTCTTAAGTCAATGGTTGGCTGAACCCTTGAGGAATATTTCCTTGGTTACTCAAGTTTCTTGGGTTCGAGACAGGCTAATATGGCAATGTTCCATGCTATCTACATCAATCAATTGGCTCAGTTGTCCCCTAATTTTACTCATTTCCTCATAATGTCTTTAATTCATTTCACTAAACATTTTAATCAAGGTGTCCATTTGGTTTTGCAGGGTAGGTATAGGGTGAATTAGATTATAGGTTTGCCTACTAGGGTTTGCCATTTTAATCTAGGTTCTTCGAAGATGATTTTGAGTCTTATCTAGATAACTTGACTAAAATTCTTAAATGTTGCAAGGAGGTCAAGGTAGTAGTTTCTTAGGAAAAGAGCCATTTCATAGTTCGTGATGGTATAGTGCTAGATCATAAGATTTTAAAAAATGTCTGGAAGTTGACCGAGGGAAATCTAATGTCATTTTCTGATTACCTCTACTTAGCTCGGTTAAACAAATTAGGTCCTTCTTGGGACACATTGGTTTCTATAGAAGATTTATTAAATATTTCTTCAAACTTGCTTGTCCTTTGATGAATCTCCTGGTAGCAGATGTCCCATTTGATTTTAATTCTTCGTGTCTTACCACTTTCATGACTCTGTGAAAGGTTGTTTCTGATGCTCCTATTCTCTAGCTCCCCGACTGGTCCTTAGATTTCGAGATCATGTATAATGCCTTCGATTTCGCAATCGAAGCAGTTTTAGGCCAACATCGAGAGTGCCGTCCTTTTGTCATCTACTATGCTAGCAAGATGCTGAATGAGGCTCAGCGTAATTACACTGTTATTGAAAAGGAACTGCTGGTAGTAGTATTTGGGTAGGAGAAATTTTGCTCTCATGTTTTTCGGTTAAAAGTCATTGTTTTCATTGATCCTTCAACCTTCGACATTTGTTAGCCAAGAAGTATGCCAAACAATGCTTAATTAGGTGAATCCTTCTTTTTGCAAGAATTTGATATTGAGATACGTGACAAAGTCGGAGCTCAAAACGTCATGGATGATCATCTTTCGCATCTAAACCCAGCTCACATTCCTCTTTCCCCACCCATCTCTGAGAAATTCTCGGATGAGTCACTCTTGGTTGTTGATTCATTGGAGCTCCACTGGTTTGCGGATATCGCAAATTTTCTTGTTGGTGGCAAGATTCCCTCGGGATTATCTAAGGATCAGAAGCTCAAATTCCTATCCGAAGCAAAGTATTATTTCTGGGATGATCCCTTGTTATTTCATCTAGGTTCTAATCAAGTGATCTGCAGGTGCATCCCAATTCTGAAATCGTTAGTGTGATTTCTTTTTGCCACAGCGAGGCCTATGGTGGTCCTTTCTTAGGTAGGAAGACCATTGTAAAGATTTTGCAGTTAGGTTTCTTTTGGTCATTTATCTTAAAAAATGCACATGATTTTTCCTAGAATTGTAGGCGATTGATATATTCATGTCTAGTTAAGTAATTCATGCTTAACTATTGATGGTTTAAGGGTAATTTGGATTTGACTGCATTAGAATAGTCTCGTTTAGTCATATTGCATCGTTTTATAAATATTACATTTTTTAGCATTTTTATGCAATATTTCCATTAGCTATATGTGGTGCCTTGATGTGCGTATTTATGTCTACACAAGTGCCAGGTTTGAACTCAATTGGAGCACTCTTCCATGGCCAAGTTCACCTGAGCTCACATCCCTCATTCAGGTCAAACAAATTATCTAAACCCTAGCCCAATTAGCCCTTAGACCTAGCCTAATTAGGAGCCTAATTCCCAACACCTAAACCCTAGCCAACCTAGCCTAAGTCCCACTAATGTTGGTCGGCCATGACACTCAATTGACTAACCTATATGGCTGATTGTAATTAATTAAATCCCAACCTATGATCTTCTAGAGAAACCCAACCACAAATTCCTACTTTTATCCTCTCCAACCAACTGAATTATCCACTTCCTCTTCCAACCTAGTAGCCGTCCCTTTAGCCTTTTAGAAATCTAGTTCCCACGTCCAAAACCCAACCTAAATATGAACCCTTAGACCTGAATCCTAGGGTCTTAGATTTCCTACAATTTCTATCCAAAGCCCTAAACATGATTCGAGCCTAACCACCATCTTGCCATCACCACCACCCCTCCACCCCAGTGTTATCCACTACTTGTTGGATGACAAATGCCTCCAAAATCTCCACCACTAGATCATCTCTCTAAGGTTTAGATTAACCCTGAAAAGCCTAATCTTATCCCTGGCTGATTTTTCTAGCTTCTAGGTTCTAAATTGGTTAAGTTAGGTTATTGCTGTAGCTCAATTCTTGCACCTATTCACTAGGTCATTTAGAAAGTTATTACGGAACTCGAGTTATGCTATTAGAGAGAGTCCCAATCGATCCACAGGGAAGCTTAGTTGAGGGCCACTTGATGAGTTCCTTTATTTTATTTTTGGGATTTTGTCATTTGCCATTTTTTTTGTCTTTTTAATTGCTGTATATATGCAAAATGAAATGCTAATTACAACTACCTAATTTTTTTGGTGTTTTGATTGAGTTACGAAAAATGAGAATGACTAACTCTTGTTTTGTCTTTTCTTTTATATATATATATTTGCTTTTCTTTGATATCGATAACGCATGCAAAGTTAATTACAACTACAACTAATTAATGCTAGGAGATATTTTTGTGATTTTCGTTTTGTGATTTTTTTTTTGGCTTTTGTTAATCAAAAGAGAAGAAATATTTAGAACACTAAGCACTTGCTATTCAACTTGATAAGAAAGGATTACAACTTTAAAGATAACATGCCAAAAACAAGATACTTCACTAATTCAATTCATGGAGCTTGAAGCTACTTATACAAAGCACTTGAAATATGTACTGTTCTGAATGCAGGTGTGATTACAAAAAATCACTTTTTATCATAGTAAATGCGTACAAAATCTCTTGAATTTGTAAGTGAAATCCAACTCGTAAGATTTTTTGAATAAAAATATGGCAATCTGAGTTGTTCGCAGGGAGGAAAATAGATCAAACTCGCTTTCCTAATTAGAACTAGAACTGAATATCAAGTAGGATGATTATTAGAACTAATACTAAATCTAACAGCATGCAACTACTAGAATTATAATATGCTACCACTAGAAAGCATACAACTTGAAGACAAGTTGAAAAATAAATACTAAAACTTTTATTGAATAAGATAAGAGTTTAACACCAATAGAAGTAGTACTACAATTAGTGGAATGTTTCGAAAAATACAATTAGTACTAGAGTAGAGAAATGCAGAAATTATGAGTTTCAAAGGTGAAGTCTGGAGTGTCGGTGTAGATGCGGATGCAAAGGTGCACCCGTCAGAAGCACCAAAGTTGGCGTGGACTAATACTAGTTAGTAGAGACTATGTGGAGGTAAGAAATTCTAAGTAGGAGATGGCATTCTAAGGAGGGGGTGACTAGGTGTTTTTATAGGAATCATGAATGCTTTCGGTTGGTTGGTCTAAGGTGCTTAGGATCATTAATTCGGATGGCTAGGATTAATAGGTTAAGGATGAAGGGTTAGGATTAAAGGTAAGATGATAGGATAGATTAGATTTTTGTTGGAAATAAATCTAAGGTCTAGATTATCTAAGAAAGTTTGATGGATGGTTAAGATTGATCATAGGAATAGGCAATTAAATAAATAAATAAGTAAAGGAGGGGATAAAAGTGAGTGGATTTGGTATTTGGGTATTCGGTGGGTGTATGTGAACGTGAGGTTGCATGCAGAGGAGATAAAGATGTAAGGGGTTTGCTGCATGTGCTGTCGGTGGATGGGAATTTCGGTCTGAGAGATGGGGAATAAATGGATGCATGAGGGGGGATTTTGCGATTGGGAGAGAGAGAGAGGTTACGTAGGACTTGTTGCATGGGATAAGTGGGCTTGGGATTATTTGGTGTTGTGTTGCGATTGAGGGAATAGGAGTACGTAGGATGTTGGTGGGATCTGGGTGGTGGACTTTGCATGTGATTTTGCATGGGAGAGTAGTGGGACGTGGGATTTACGAATTGCATGTAGAGGGTAACGTAGGTGGATGTTGTGTGGTGCATGGGTAGGGAAAATAGGTTACGTGGACGTGGGTTTTGTTGCATGCATGGATATAATCAGGTGGAAAGATAATAGAATGTGAGTGGAGTTTGATAGAGAATAGGTGGGATTTTGGAGTGGAGGGAATTAACGTGGGGTTTAAGAAAAATATTTGGGTAGAGTTTTTCTTGGAAATTAAAGCTAAGAAGATTGTGGCATTGGATAAATAGGTTTAGAATAGTAATTTGGTAAAGGAAATTGGCTCCTAAATAGGTTGGGGTTAAGGTTTAATTGGATTTTCAAATAAGTCCACTTACTAGGCTAGTCATTTTCCAACTGAGTTCAATTCAAAAAATCCAACCAGCCTTGCTCTAATCAACCTGAAATTTTATATCTGCACATATAAAAATAAACTCATCAAGGTACTAGATACAATTGTCAAAAAATTTTCATAAAAGCCCAAACGCATGCATTATTTACAAAATGACCTAAAATGCCTAATCTGACCTAACTAAATGCAATTTAATTCAAATTACCCTTAGACTAACATTAATTAGGCATTAATTAACATAAATAAATATGGAAATATCATGTACAAAACTTCACTCTTCATTCAAGGACATAGTGGTGATTATAAGAGTGATTTGATGTTGCCTTTGGTGCATATTTGCATGGAGGTGTGGAATAGGATAAGGTGAATGAGTGATGGTGGTGGTAGTGATAATAGGAGTGATGAGTATTAAGTATTGGGCCATTTAACTAAGCTAGGAGGGTGTGGTAGGGTGTACCAATGTGACTAGATGTGAGAGATTCGATGATGTGAGTGATTATGTGTTCATTGGTCCTACAATTAGTGGTAATGACTAGTGCATAAGTGAGGGAGATAGTGATGTGAACTCGATATTTAGGTGTTTCTAAAAATTGTTCTATCACCTTGTTCTCTATGGAGTTGATTTGGTGTGCATGGTGAAAAGGGGATGGGGCTGCCATGGGGTAATCATTCAACTAGGCACCTATGGTGTGTTGGTGATGGTAATGGAGGCAAAGGTAGGTCACTAGGTTGAGGCTACTCCTAAGTGGGTGTGTGATTGTGAGTGAGTGAAGATAGTGAAGTATAGTGACTAGATGTGTGACTAAGATAGTGAGTGAGAATGGTGGTGAGTGAAGTAGTGGCGTGTGGTGGGGAAGTGGTAGTGATGATGGATATGTGAAGACGGTGATAATGTGAAGGTGGTGTAAGGTGAAAATGGTGGTGCTAGTGGGTGTGTGTGAGTGACTAAAAGTAGACACAAAGAAAGAGTAAGAGAGCATGGGAAATAAAAAGAGCTTAAAGAAAATGCTACTCTACTAAAAGAATGATGATGTGAACACATCTAATGCCCTAAAATGTCTATTTTTGCTTGTTCCTAGTTTCATAGAAGCACCATGCATTATAAATATTGCATAACATTCATCATCATGCATTTAGATTAATTTTTACAAATTATATAGTAATTCACCTCTTATTGTGGCCAGGGGACAGAGCGACATCATTTTGGTACCTCAAATTGAAGATCTAACTGTACGGATTTGATCAGGACGACGATTGGAGTCCAACGTGTCTGAGATCGTCTCAATCGGACCTCCGTAGTATCAGATGCAATCTGAGGAAGATCAAAGGTCAAGGGCAAGGTGGTGGAAATCCAAACCTTAGATGAAGAATCCGACCTCATGGATAGGTTCGGATCGACGATCGCAGCCTAACAACATGAGAATCGGTCGAATCTGACATCCGTGGCACCACTTGCAAGTAAAAGAAGTTGGACGACCTAGATGGCGCCATCCTAGTCTCTCAAGTGTTGGTGCTAGAGCACCACGATCATTTGTTTTGATGATAACAAAACACGTGTTATTTAACATTTGCAATTTGAGTCCTAGATTTCAGGTCAATTGCAAATGTGGACGTGTTTAAACGGAGTTCGAGCTCGCATCCAGGACGGATTGGAGGAGCTTGACGGAAAACAGAGGAGGTTCGCGTGGAGCGAAAGATTGGAGATGGAAGACAAGAAGAATAGGATAGATTCTTTTTTATCCTTTCATGTATCTCTTGTATTTATTTTCTTGCTCTTTTTGATTCCTTAGAACATTATGTTAAAGAGCCTCAAAGTACCCTAAAAGTAGTCCTAGGAACACCTGCACAACCCTAGGATACTTAGGTTTTCTGTAGAATACTTAGAAAACCAATATAGGGTTCAAACAGCATTTCCAGACGTCTAATCCCAAAATCAGACGTCTGATAAAGTATTTTAAGACGTCTGACTGTTGTTTCAGACGTCTGATAACTGTTAGGCTGGACTTAGTTTTCTGTCTGATGAAATCAGACGTCCAGACCTTAGACCAGACGTCTTAGAAGACGTCTGATGGATTTGCCAGACGTCCAGATAGTGGACCGTTGGCTAACTTAGCAAGCACGGCAGTATATGACCGTTAGAGCCTTATCAGACGTCCATAGGTCTTCCCAGACGTCTGATAAATGACCGTTTTGCCTCGGCTGAGCCAAAATCTCTTCTCAGAGATTTTCTAGCCGTTGCAACGTTTGGAAATCAATTCCCACGGTAAAAGTAGGTTTCCAGACGTCCAGACTTAGTGCCAGACGTCCTCTATGTCGTCTGATGGACTTGTACAAAAACCCTGTTTAGATCTGATTCAAGTCAGGGAGAAACCCGCATAGAATCAGACGTCTGACCTTGGAATCAGACGTCTTAAAGTGGCCTTCCAGACGTCTGATGCCAGAGTTAGACGTCTGATAACCCTGTGAAGTGTAATCATTGTCCTGATTTCGGCCTGATTCTCTTGGGCTTTGCACCCAACGGCTATGGAAGCTTTTCCAAGCCTTCCAAAGCCTTCCTAAGGCCTCTATAAATAGAGGGGAGCCTTTGCAACACAAAAAACACACAAGATATACACTTAAAGACACAAGACACACTTAGCTATACACTCTCACACTCTTGTGTCCAAGAAGCTCTTGCTCTCTAAGCTCAAGCTCCATCATCTTGAGAGCTAAATTCAGTTTGCGCGCCCGCTCTCCCGCTGTTGTTCACGAGAGCGACGTAGCGCCATCGCGTGGCACACGCACCGCGTCATCGTCGACGCACTCCTTGCAAAGGGGAGTTTCCTATTTCCTATAGAAGCTAGGTTTAATTTTGTTGGCTCTATAGGACTGTTGTTTTACTTTATCTTTGTATTTTGGTTGGGTATTCGCTTTGCGAATTCCCGTCTCCTTCGTGGGACAAAATCCTTCTCGTGGAGAGAAGGGGTTGAGGAACGCTACCCTCGTACTTGTAGCGTGGTTGTACTGAGGTTGAATCACCCTCGTTCAAAGTGATTCGTTTAGTGGATTTTGATCAACTTGGTTGATCGGAAAATCCTAACTCGAGAGGGTTAGGTGGTGGTTTTCACCCGGTTTGGGTTTCCACCTAAAAATACCTGTGTACATTGTGATTGCTTATTTTTTGAGATTGCTTTATTTTTATTTCCGTAATTTTATTACGTCACCCCTCCTGGTAGGGAACCTTCATCAAGAACCCTCGCCTAATCTTCGAAGCACATGTGGGGTATATTCTGAGCCATTGGATCTTGATCCAATGGCCAAGAACGCTCCACGTCACTCCTCCCTGCCGTTGTTCAACCTTAAAGGCTTATGTGTGATGTGATCTAGACTGTTGGATTGAGATCCAACGGTCGAGGTTGCACTTGTGTGTGACCATATCCAAGACACAAAGGGGACCGTTGCACAGTGGTTGCACACTCAAACTTTCAAGAGAAGGCACAGTTTGAGCCCCCGTCTGCCTCAAATCGAGCGCACGAGAGGTTGGTACTAAATTCGGCCGTGTGATCCTCATTGAACGGCAGCAGCAGCAACGACGTGGCACACTGAGAACCATGGATTTCTTATGCAAATGATGATGCGTTGGGAGATGCGGGGGGCGTGAGTTGTGAAGGCTCGGTGAGAAGTGATTTGAGCCGTTCATCTTCCTTCATACGACCTTGATGAGCCGTCGCTTGGTTGCGCATGCAAACGGCTAAAGATCAGTGGCTGCGTGACGTGGCCGCGTGTGGAGCGTCAAAGCGTCGGATCCTCGATGGCACTTTAGCAACGTGCAACCTTTAGCGACGTGCGTAAACATCACTAGAGGCCCTACATTTATTTTAAAGGTCTTGAAAGACACTTTTGCCCTCATTATTACACCTATAAACAACCTACCCCTCTTACACATTTCTTCATCTCTTCCTTTCTCAATCTCTCCTCTCTAATGCTCTAAGAAGCTAGTCCCAAATCCGGGATGCTCCTCTAGAGTAAAAAATTAAAATTTTGTCCATCTTCTCATCCCCTTCGTGAAGCATCTCGTGGTTGTCTTCTCACCACCATTTGTGGAGCGGATCCTGCTGCGATGCTACCCTGCTTCATCCTCCATCCTCCAGCTTCATCCTTCTTCATCCAGCCTCTCACCACCATGTTCCAGGTGCTCTATCAATGCAGCTCGTCCTCCAAGCGGTCATTGAAGAGGATTTTCTCATCCCTATCTTTTTACTGCTTTCTAGTGTAGATTTCAATTTTGCAGTTAGTGTAATGAACATGGCTATATTCTTATGAAATATTTGTTCTCTCTCTTTCTTTGTATTTTCTATTATTTATTCTTTAAGTAATAATAAAGAAGACGTGCGGTCCAAATTCCTTTTCAACTTACCTTCAAATTGTATGTTTTCTATTAGTATTTATAATAGTTGCCTATTATTAGTTCTAATCGAATTCTAGTAGTAGTAATCTCATATTCAAATCTGCTTATATGTTTCTTAGCATTAGAAAAGTGAATTATTCTGATTGCCTCCCTGTGAATAACATGAAATCCATTTTGAACTACAATTTCCATATTTATCAGTTTGATCTGAATATAAATTTAATAGTTTCTAACTCGATTATACTATAATGAAAGTAAATTTTCAAAATCATATCCGAATTCATAATACTTTTTAGTGTCGTTGCTGGGGAGGCATGGCGATTATTTCACTTTGAATAGTTGCAATTAGATTTGCATTTGTGAGATCCAACTTGCTCTCATCTTTTTTCCATTTTGTGTGTAGGATCGCGTAGCCGCATGAGATTGAATCTCGAAGTGACGAGAAGAAAAGGTGCAGGTGAAGATCTCCAGGTAGGTCATAGATTTAGGTAGATTCATGAATCTTAGAATTAATTGCATCTAGTTTAGTGATTAAGAAAAAAAATCCCTTATCTTATTCTTCTTGTGCTTTAAAGATCATATCTTATCCTAACTAAGTTCAGATTTATTTTTCTTGCTGATTTAAAAATTTTATCCCGAACTGTTGGTGTGTCTAAAAATTCTCAATTTTTTACTACGTGATCCCCTTGAAATCACAAACAAACCCACCAAATTTATGCAAAAATTCATTTTTGTGCTATCCTCAAAAAATCATTTACTATTGGTGGGTCAGTCCAAAATATTTCTATTAAAGGCCCAGAATTGTTGAATTTTCCTGAATTTTATATAAATCCAAATTTTTTAAAATTTTTTTCTTGGATTTCTGATCAAATCTAGTTTGTTGGAAAAAATTGGAAAAATTGTTTGATGGTCGTACCTTGTCTATTTCTGGAAATTACTCAATAGGGGTTTGTTTGGACTAATTTGTCACTCTGATATGCAAATTCTTGAAAAATTATTTTTAAACCCCTAAAAATTATGAAAAAAATTATTTTGTGTGTGCTTGATCAACTGGTGTTTGGGAAGCCTTTGTTGCATTGTTTGGATCACACTACTTGAAATAAAATTGATTCATGTAGAAGTTGGCTATTAGGGTCTAAAGGAAAACGATCAAGGTCACGTGTTTGCAAAACACTTTTTGTCCACTTAAAACTTGTTTGAAAAGATCTTGAAAGTAAAACTCTAAAATTGGTGAATTATTTATTGAACCTTAAAATCTATATCACCAATTAACATTGTTTAAGGACCCTTGTTTGGCATGCACACACAATTTAATTGATTTAATTGGACAACCACCCCCCTCATGCAATCATTTAATCCCATGCACTCTAAATCCCAAGCCTTAATTAATCTGATAGATATGCCAACTAGGTTTGATTTTATTTCCAAGCTTGAACTAAGACTTCATTGGTTGTACCTGAGGCTTTATCTATTTGATCCAACTGGTGACAAGAAAGGTAGGTGCGGTAACCGCATTAACATCTAGTGGTGTCCCGCTGTGCGTGTGTCCTAGGAGGTCCCACCTTTTGGCTAGCCAAGTAATTTAAGGGTTAGATCAGTTAACTAGGCTAGTGAAATTTGGATTAGTTCCAATATGTGCAAGCATTTAAGGGCTAGATCTGATTGCTTGAATTGTGCGCACTCATGTCTCATTCCTATTCTTAACTTTGATTTCTTCCATCTGTATTAATGGACTTCAATTCTTATTCTTCAAACTCCTTTTATTCCCAATCTGATTTTTATCCCAATTCCACCCAGCATTGTCCATCTTCTAATTGGGATAACTTTGCTTCTAATTGGGGATCTAACCTAGGATAGCAATATCCAGGATGTGCTTCTAATCCCTAGAATGATCTCAATCATTATCCTGATTCGACTTTCACTTCCACTTCTTCAAATTGGGATAGACCTCACTCTAATCTGGGATATGATTCTAGTCTTGGATATCACCATTTGAACCCTAATCCTCCTCAAGCTCAATTCTTATCTAGGCCATTGTGTCAAAATGATTATCTCAATATGACCTGGAATGAAGAAAATCCCAAAATTGATTCTAGCTCTAATCTCACTTTAACCCAATCTTATTCATCTTCCAATTGGGATAGTACTGGAACTAAGTGGGGATATCATGATTAGGCCTCTTATCCTCCTAATCTTAACTTCCAATCTAGGTCAGCAAATTCAAATGATTATCTTATCGTGACCTACAACTGAGAAGGATATTCAGATCCTCTGTATTCTAATCCTTAGTTGATTGACCCATGCCAAATTGGCTCAACTACATCTAATTTTGGGTTCAACCAAGTTCAAGCTCAAGATCAACCTATAGCCTCTCAGTCCACACTTCCAAGCAATCAATTTGAGTAAATGATGGAAAGATTATGTGAGTTGGATGACATGAATGATAAATTTTCACAACAAAGAAACTAATTGGGTAATCATGCTCAACAAAGGAAAGCTAAGATATTATTTCAAAAGATGAAAAACATGATATTCTAGCTTACAAAGGAAATGCTATAGGTTCCCGACTTTATTTATTAGCTAAATGATGAACCACAAAAAACAAAAGCTAAGGAGCCCGATGAGGACCACCTAGTCATAAATTCGACTCATGACTCTTTTAATGAACCGATAATGAAAGATTCAATTGAACTTGGCAATGTTAATGAGGAGACCATTAATGATGACCATAATCTAGAGGATTTAGAAGAGGTCCATAATCTTATAATTAGTAAAGAAGATATCTCATTACATAATTTGGACTGTAAGAACTTTTGATTGAACCAGAGTTTGAATATGAGGCATTTCTTTTTGAGGATTAAATTCTTGATAATTCCGAAGTGGAAAGCTTTATGTTCAATTTTGAGGAAGAATCTGAGGAACATAAGAGTGAATCTGAATATGAAACATTTCTTTTTGAGGAAGAGATTTTTGACAAATTTGAAATGGAAGGATTCATATTTGACTTTGAGAAGAATTTCTTGCATGATGTAGATGAAGCTTAAAGATTTCAATTTGAACTTGATGAACCTTCAATGACTAGTTTCACCTTTACATCAGATCCAGGTGAGCCGGAACTTGAATCATTTTCTATGGAATTTGATTGCACGTCTGATGTAACCAAGTCTAATTATAGCATTGATGATTTAAAAGACCTGAACTTCAAAGAAGATAGAGAGGAGGTGGTGGAACTAAGAGAAAATTTTGAGGAAAATGATACTAAAGATCAAAGGGTGCCTCTACTCTTGAAACATTCAACTCTTTATAAGGACCCTTATGATTTACCTAAATCTAATTTCTGTAAACCTAAGATTGCTCAACATCGACACCTTCATTTCAGATCTCATTACCAATGGGATCATGACGTTATGATTCACAAATCCTTTACACTTGGGATACCTATCTTCAATTTCAATTATGCATCTCTTGTCCTTAGCACTAAATGCCACTGGATACAGCTTCTTCTGATTTATCTACCCTATATTCGACACTTTGGCATAGGGCTGCATCACTAGCTCGTTCGCATTTGTAGACATTTGATTTTGAGCTTTCTTGATCTATCTGTTATTCTACTCTTGACCCTCTCTTCTTTATTAAAAGATTCATCTTTTTAAGGGTCTATATCTAACTGTAGATGTAAAATTCAATGTTTGTTGGGAGGCAACCTAACGTTTGTAAATAATCTTGTTATTTGCTTTGAAATTTTTATTTAGGCTTGGAGATGATCGAGTCTTGATTTCTTTATAACTCTCAAATTTCTAAAAATCATCTATTCTTCTTTTACGTTTATTACATGCAATGAGGACATTGCATGAAATAGCATGGGGGGGGTAGATAATATTTTTTAGAGTCATTCTTATTTGTCTCCAAGATTATAAGCATAAGTGAATTTTCTCGAATTAGTTGTATCGAAAAATAGTAGTTATTTTCAAAAAAAAAGAAAAAGAAAAAAAGAGAAAAAAGAAGAAAAAAAATCATGGTTTTTAGAGTTTGAGCTATAAAAATATTGGAAAATTCAATTTTGAGGATTTATCGATCTTAGGAAAAGTGAGTACAAAGTCTTTTCGCTTAGACTCTTCAGGTCATATGTTGACTTAATTTTCTTGAGTATTTACTTAAATTTGGATTTATTTTCCTGAGTCTTTAAAAAGATCTAAAAAAGTTAAAAGTATTAAGTCAAAGGAGCAATAAGTGAATACTTATTGTTCTGTCGTTTGGTTTGGATAGTCTTAGAATTCTAAGCATTTTCACTTGCACAATGCACTCACTCGTCTTTTGGGTGATTTCGTTGAGTCCTTAGTGGTGAATAAGATTTAGTCTTAGGGCTTGCAGATCCAAAGACCTTGCCATGTTTCTAGCTCTTAGGATTGTTCCTATTTGTAGGGGAATGCATTAAGAATGGATGAAGGAGAGCCACTCACCTAGAAAAATGATTTGGAGAAAAAATATATATAGATATTCAGTAGGGGAATGCATTTAGAATGGATGAAGGAGAGCCACTCACCTAGAAAAATGATTTGGAGAAAAAAATATATATAGATATTTAGCCTTGAAAAAAATGAAAAGGAGAAAAATATGGAAAAAAAATTCCACCAAATAAAGTACCTCGCTACAAATGAGTGCAATTCCACCAAATAAAAGCATCTCACTATATATGGATGCTACGCTTTCCATTGCCAAAATAAAAACACTTCGCTACAAATGATTGTTTATCCTATAGGAAAAAATGGAAAAATACGAAGGAAAAAAATTAGGAATAAAAGGCCAATGGGTCTAGCTGAGGAGATATACACTTAGTGTATTGACCTCGGGATAGAAAAATGGTGAGGAGAAAACTACCAAATCTTAGTATGGACTAATCGAAGATAGGATTGTGTTAGAGTGAGTATAGAAATATTTTAAGTTTTATTGAATATTAGGAATCAACTTAGTTGCCTATATGGCGAGTCACATTATTTCACACACAAGATGCTTGTTTCTCACATTCGATTAGAACCTTGGGTGAGTCGACATAGTCAGAGAAAGTTACTTTAGCAACCCAAGTCTGATGGTTAATAGGATTCCTGATTTGATTTGGGAGGTCCGGATTTGAGTCGATACTTTAGAATTGATGAGTCTTTGACATTAAGGTTTTGTGTATAAATTCTTTGTTTTGGTGAAGAATTGAGATTGATGACTTTGATGTGACAGCTCAAAATTAGCAAGTTGGTTTCCCATGTAAATACTATTTTTTTGCAAGTGTTTCTTTAGAATTTTGCTTGAGGACTAGCAAAAGATAGGCATGGGGGTGTGATATTTCTATATTTATTTATGTTAATTAATTCTTAACTAATGTTAGTTGATAGCGAATTCACGCAGTTTGTTAAAATACGTCGTTGTAACGCGTAAATCCGCTTTCGCTCTTAAATTTATATTCCTAGATAGGGGAGTATCTAGGGTCGTCCAAGGAGGCAATATGGTTGCAAAATTGATTCTCTTGCTCGGAATAAATCTCAACTTTCTTTTTGGTATTTTTTTCAATATATCAATTTTTTTTTTGTTTTTAAGCTAAGGCAACATGCGAACTGATGGCGGGAAAAGTGATTTACACTTTAATTTAAATACTACTTTTATGTGGCAAGTAGAACCTCTCCCTAAGCTCACTCTAGGCAAGTGGAGGCCTAGAATAATTAGGGAGAGGGAGTGAAGAATGCTGAAAATAAGCTAATAGAAATGCAAACAAGAAATGCAAAGAAGGCAACTAGATAATTGATAAAGTGTTTTACAAAAGACCTAGTAGAGGAAAGCTTGTACTACTAGAAAAATGCAAATAAGAAAAGAAAACACAAATCCTCTAGATAGATGGTGAAGAAGAGGGCTTCTTGATCCAAGGTTGGTGGCTCGCAATCTTGAAAAGAGTCCTTCAACTCCTTCCTTGCAGTGCTCCGCCAAGGTGATGTCCTCCAAGGCAAGCCCTAAGGGGTCGTGCCCTAAGCTTCTCTCCAAGGGTGGACGTCCACCCTAGGTCCTTCTCCCTTGCCTGGCCGTCCTCCTTGAAGTGGAAGAGTCCTCCTCCTTGGCGTGGCTCAAGTTGAAGAGAGTGGGAAGAAGAAGGCACCAAAGGGGCTGGTGATGTGCCCCTTTAATCTCCTTCTCAACTCCTTCTTCTTGGCCATAGGTATAGGTGGATGTAGGTAGAAAAATACACTAAGGGAGGATGCCCCCAAATGGTGGTAGGTGGTGGGTTTTTATAGAATAGGAAGGGGGCTAAGGTGTCCCTTGAAATGGAGGGCCAAGATGGAATGATGGAGGTGGTTAAGGATCCAATGGCCAAGGGTGTTTGGCGCCACCTTAAGAGGCACCAAGGGGGTAGTTATGGGGGTTGACACCTGTTGATATTGGCGCCAAAATGGCTTCTAGAAGAGGGTCTAAGTTGGCGCCAAGAAGGATTCTAGAAGGGGGGTTAGGTGGATGGCTAGGATGGCTTATGTGGGTAGGTGTAGGGTGGATTAAGGGCTGAAAGTTGGCGCCAATATAGAGGTGGTTAGGGGTAGTTTTTGGCGCCAACTTAAGGTGTCTTTTGGTGGAGATAATGGGGTGAAGGGATGGCTAGGAGGTGGCACCAACTTGAGTAGAGTAGCTAGCTTAAGTAGGCTTAAGTTGGTGAAGCTAGCTAGGGTTGACTTTGAAGGTGGTGGATGGCCAAGGAGCTGGTTGTTAGCTAAGCTAAGCTAAGCTAAGCTATCTTAGCTAATGGAGGAGTAGAGGAGAAGGTGTTGGAGCTAGGGTTTGGAGGGAGGAGCTAAGGAGAAGTCTGTAGCTGGCAGCTGCTGAAGAGGTTGGCATGGGGCTACTCTAGCTGGCTTAGCTTGCTAGTTCTTTGCTAGTTGCTAAGCCAAGCTAAAGTGAGCTAGCTTCTACCAAAGTAAGCTGAGGTGAGCTAGGTCTGGTGCTCCCGGGGAGAATCAAGCTGGTTGAGGCAGCTAAGGTGGCTTACTCAACTGAGTTGAGCTAAGCTGAGTTCCCGGGAGCTGGGCTTGAGCTTCCTGAGCTGGGATGAGTTCTTCTTCAGCTAGCTGGAGCTGAGTGGAGCTGGATGTAGCTGGATCTGAGCTGGGGTGAACTCCTATCAACTTAGCTGAGCTAGCTAGAGCTCCCTGTGGACTAGTGGGAGCTGAGATGAGCTAGACTCAGCTAAGTTGAGCTGGATCTGAGCTGACTTGAGCTAGGGTGAGCTAAGGTGAACTCTCTTGAGCTGCCATCCAGCTGAGATTAGCTGAATGGAGCTGGGATGAGCTAACCCTAGTTCAAGTAAGCTAAGTTCCAACTGCGGTGAGCTGGATCAAGCTGAGGTGAGCTGGATCAAGCTGAGGTGAGCTGGATTAGGCTGAGTTCCAGCTAGTCTGGGCTTCTCCTTCACCATTTGCCTTCTTGAGTGCTAGGATTTTAGGGATCTATATATCTGTACATCCCTAACACTCACAAAAATATATTAAAAAGATAATAAAAAATGCAATGCATGCCTAACCTATTTTATGCCCAAATGCAACCCAAAAACTCATTTGCGGAGTAAAATCCTAAGAGGTAGGTTTGTTTTAATGCATAAGAATGATGATAAACTGGCGTTTATCATTAGTCTAAGGGTAATTTGGATTTGATTACACTCAATTAGGTTAGATTAGTCATTTTAGGTCATTTTGTAAATAATGCATACTTGTGGGCTTTTGTGCAATTTTTCTTGCAATTGTATTTGGTACCTTGATGTGTTTAATTTTATATGTGCTAGTACACAATTTCAGATTGTTTAGAGCAAGGTTGAATGGACTTTTTGAGTTGAGCTCACGTGGAAGAGGACTAAGCCTAATTGGTGGACCTAATTAGGAACCCAATTAAACCTAGCCCCAGCCTAATTAGGAATCCAAATTTCCAAACCTATGACCTAAAGTATGGACCCAATTTCCTACACACTAAGGCCAACCATAGACCTCAAATCATAACCTATTTACTTGACCAAACTAAATTCTATCCTTTCCTAAAAGAACCTATCCCTTATCCTTAGAAAACCTAAATCCTAACCCAACAAACCTTATTTGCCATCCCTTTTATCCCCAAATAAAAATTATTTTGGATGGTCAAAATATACCATAATTTATCCACCACTAGATCTAAATCCTAGGGTCCTAAATTGCCAACCTGAACCCATATCTTAGAACCCAAAATCAAATCCTATTCCTAATCCTAAACATAATCTCGAAATTCGTAACAACATGACATATCTTTAAAATTTTGGCCATAACTTTTTCCTTTCAAATCCAAATTGAGTGATTCAAGTTGCATCGGAAAGTTGATTTCAAGAGCTACAACTTTGCATTTATGTACAACTTGAAGTTCAAAATATGAAGAGGACAAAAATTCGAGAGAACCTTAACTCTCCATTATCTTCTCAAAGCCATCCTAGCCCTCCATCAATTCCAACAACACCTAACTTATTCTATCCACCTATTACTTCATCTTACACCTTGATTCCTAGATTCCTAATCCTAGCCCTTTATTTTGGTGATCCAAAACAACTTGGATCAAGCAATTACAAGCCTGCTTGACCTCTATATAAACACCCTAGCCACCCCCCTTAGGATCATTCCTTTCTGCTTCCAAATAAAGTCCACCAACTAGAACTAGTTCTTCCTTTCTTCTTTCTTCTCGCCTTGGATATCTTGGATGCGCCTTCACATCTACTTCTATGCCTTTGCTCCGAACTTCGCCTTCGAAGCCCCTACTTTCCATCATTTTCATTCTAGTTCTAGTTGTAGTTAGAATCATTCTTCTAGTTGTAATATTATTTCTGCTTGTGTCAAACTCTTATTACTGCAATAAAAGTTCTAGTAGTTCCTTTTTAACTTGCCTTCAAGTTGTATGCTTTCTACTAGTATTTATAATAATTGCATGTTGTTAGTACTAGTAGCATTCTAGTAGGAGTAATCTCATATTCGAATCTGCTTATATGTTTCTTAACATTAGGAAAGCGAATTAATTCGATTGCCTTCCTGCGAACAACTCGAACTCAATTTTTTAACTACGACTTCCATATTTATGAGTTTGATTTGAATATAAATTTAATAGTTTCTAACGTGATTATACTACGATGAAAGTGAATTTTTGTAATCATATCTACGTTCAGAACAATAGGTTATCTAAGGTTTAGGGATAAGGATAGTGATATCCTCCTCTCTCCATTTGTCTAGATTAGGCTTCTTCTTCCTTCTTCTTCTTTCTTTATTCCACTTTATTTAAATTTATTTCACATCTTAACTTTATCTGGATCTTCTTATTACCTATAAATAACCACAAAAGCATTAAATAACAAGATAATCTAACATTGTTTTATGTATAGCTCTATAAAATGATATGATGCAACATATGAATGATATGCATACAATATTTATAGATTAGTTAGGATTCTAACATTATTTAGGTTGATTAAGACTTATGATTGCTGCACAATTAAGGGGAAGTGCCTATTATTGGTGTAAGGGCACAACGATCATTGATTTTGATGTTAACAAAATATTTGTTATTTGACATTTGCATTTGAGTTTAAGATTTCAAGATGAAATGCAAATCGAAGCAAGTGCAAGGAGCTCAAGCTCGCGTCTATGGCAGATTGGAGGAGCTTGATGGAGGAGGAGCTTTGCTTAGGGCCAAAGCTTGAAAAAGAAGAAGAATAGGATAGAACTTTTTTGAATGTATTTGTTTTTTATTTTCTTAGAAATATGTTAAAGTGCCCAAAGTATAACATCTTAGTCTTAGGAATACTTACACATCCTTAGGACACTTAGGCAAACCTTAGAATAGAATTGTAAAGCCAAAATAGGAATTAGACAGTCAGATCAAATGTCCAACATGATTACTAGATGTCCAGTTAGACGTTTGATAACATTGTCAGACGTCCTATAAAAGGACCATTAAACTCTCAAACCAATATCCTCATGAACTCACTGAAGAATATTTTAATATTATTTTCAGACGTCTGATAAAGAGACGATGGACCTTGTTAGCCCAAATCTAACCGTTAGGTCCTTAGGAAGCATTTCCCATAGAACACCTTTATCATTAGACGTCCAATAACATGTCTAGACATCCAGTACAATGTCTGACCTTATTACACTAGAACCTTGTTTAGATCTGGTCCAAAATAGCAACAAACCTGCACCAAATTAGACGTCCAATTTTTTACCCAGACGTCTTAAAATGACATCCTAGACATCTGACCTAGAACCTTGTTTCCGTCCAACGAAATCAAGAACTCTAACCCTTGCATCAAATGACCAAAACATTGACCAATTATTTGACCCGTCGTCTGACCCAAAAATCAGACGTCTGATTCTGCTGTCAGAGTCATTATGACCTTGATTTCAGCCTGATCTATCTTGGAATCTTTCCCAATGGCTATGAACCTTCTCCTAAGCCTTCTTGAAGATTCCTAGCACATCTATAAATAGATAGGAGCCTCTCCTTTGTGAAGTTACATGTTGATACAATTCTTCCCACTATTATGCTCATTCTTAAGAAGAAATCAAAAGAAGATAGTGTCCAAGCTCTTAAAGTCTCACACTTCATATCCAAGAGCATCGTTGCGCTGCGCCACTCATGCCTACCCACTTCCACCTTAAGGGAAGTAATCCTTGCTTGTAGAAGCTTAGGTTAAACATAATATTTCAGGTTCTATAGATCTTGTACTTTTGTCTCCTCCATGAGATAAAATACTCTTTGTGGAGAAGAGGGATTGAGGTGCACTACCCTCGATGTAAAGTAGTGTGGTTTGTATTGAGGTTGTCCTACCCTCATTTTAAGTAGTACGGTTAGTGGATTTGATCAACTTGGTCGATTGGAAAATCCTGAGTCGAGAGACTTAGGTGGTGGTTTTTACCTGGATTTGGTTTCCACCTAAAAATATTTGTCTTTTGTGGTGAATGCTTGTGTGATTGATTTTTATTTGCACATATTTTTATTCTGCACTATTCACCCCCTCTAGTGTACCTAAAGTTGGTATCAGAGCCTCGTTCTTGCGTATACGGAGTCACACCCGACATGGATCCTATCGCGGAGGCAAGCATTTTTGTGACGAGTCACGTGGAGGGATAGTCCACCACCCGTCCACCATTCTTCGACGGGAGCAACTACGCGTATTGGAAGTTACGCATGAAGATGTGGTTGCAAGCCAATGTGTCACACCCCAAAACCCAAGTCCCTAAATGAGGGTTAGAGTTCCAAGGAATGGCAACAGGAAAGGTGCTGGTCAATCTAATTCAGGTTATACCTGGCTAAGTTGAGCTATAAAAGAGTTCCATTTGATACATAAAATGGAGGAAAGTACGGAAAGGATAGCACATAATTGATAAAGAAAAGTAAAAATTAAACATGCGCTAAATAGGAAGTTATAATGGAAACAAAGCATAAAAGATTACCTCCCAGAAATCTCGGCAAAACCTTACAGTGACAAAACCCGAGTGTCAACGACACACATGCCAAACACCTAAAAGTAGGTCACAAAGTAGGGATGAGCCAATAGACCTAGTAGGGAACAAGCAACTACCATATTGCAATAAAAAAAAAGATACTGGGTAGTGTACAGTTTCATTAATCAGCTAGATCCCTAGCTTAACCCAACACCCTAGGTTTCGACTCCCAAACCCGGTTCAACTTGACCAATCATCGCGGTCTAAAACTCATTAAGCAAGTTGCCCCTTTTTCTCCATTATTTAGTAATGTGAAATTTATTCTCACTCACCTCAGTGATCAGATTCTGGGAATCATCCCTCTCTAATAGAGGAGATTGAGATGTTTCTCGGGCGTATAATCACATTTTAAGATATTTTCATCATAGTATAGTGCGAAAATACGTCGAAGCAAATAAAATGTAACGAGATGGTAAGTCTCGGTCGAAATTAAGGAGGCAAAAAAATGACTTGATTTAATACTGATATAATCTAATTAAAACCTAACTAGAACTAAACACTAAGTAGGATAGATATGAAGCAACTCAACTTTATTCAGATAATAATCAAGCAACTGTTCCATTTAGTTGAATGCTTGACAATAATAATAACTAAAATAACTAGAACTAAATCAAAGATAACTAGAATAGCAATTACTAGCACTATAACTCCTAGAATAAAAATACACTAACTATTCTACTAGAATAAGGGCATCGAGGGTGGCCCTTGGTGTCCTTTAGAGAGGTGTGGAGTAGTAGCAATGGTGCACCAGGGGTGGCCTTGGTGGATGCCTCGGAGGAAGATGGTAGAAGAAACCTGGAGATGTTTGCAGGAAGTGATGCCTCTCAAATGAGGGGTCTGGGGTCCTTTTTATAGCCAAAGTGAGGGGCAAAATAGGTATTTTGTGCCCCCAAACTGTGCAACAGCCTTGGAGTAACCAGATTTGTCCATTGGGTGATCAACAGCTCAGATTGCACCTCAAAAGAACCTCCATCGCTCCTTCATTGCGTGGATGCACGGATCTTGCCACATGGCACATGCACTGTCGCTCGCTCCACTGCCTTCGCGCTTCCGTGCTTGTGCGCACGTTTAACCTCAACCGTCCGATCGCGAAGATTGACGACTTAAAAAGCACTCTACATCGCCTTTGATCCCGCATACAACGGTGAGTGTAACCACGCGTCATCACGTGTGTTAGCCGCACCGCCTAATCTAGTGTTGCAATGTTGATTGCCGATCTAACATTCTAATTTCCCTCGCGCTCACCACCACCTTTGATTTCAACTTCGTGCGGTTTGACCGTGCGTCTCACACTTTTGGTTGAAGGCATTAACCACCGTGCTACGAGTGCGGATGGTCGCGCTTTTGATCTTGCGAGCGGCCACTGTCAGCCATTGGATGACGATCCAACGGCTAAGGTGATCTCTTTGATGAAGGGAATGGGGAAGTGGTGACGTGGCCTCATCGTGGCCATTGGATAACGATCCAACGACCCACATTTTGTGCTTTTGTAGCTAAGGATGTGGAGGTGGGTCGTTGGGATGTTCATGCGTATGCCACGTGGTGTGATTGCGTGAGTCTGCACGATGAAGGCACGATGGAGGTTCTTTTGAGGCACAATCTAAGCCGTTGATCTCCTGATCGACGGATCTGGTTGCTCCAAGTCTGTTGCATGGTTTGGGGGCCCAAAATACCCATTTTGCCCCTTACTTTGGCTATAAAAAGGACCCTAGACCCCCCTTTTGAGAGGCATCTCTTCCTCCAGACATCTCCAGGTCCCTTCTGCCATCTTCCTCTTAGACGTCCACCAAGGCCACCCCTGGTGCATCACTACTTCTACTCCACACCTCTTCAATGGCCACGAAGGACCACCCTCGGTGCCCTTGTTCTAGTAGAATAGCTAGTGTCTTTTATTCTAGGAGTTCTAGTGCTAGTAATTTCTATTCTAGTTATCTTTGATTTAGTTCTAGTTATTTTTAGTTATTATTATTATCAAGCATTCAACTAAATGGAACAATTGCCTGATTATTATCTGAATAAAGTTGAGTTGCTTCATATCTATCCTGCTTAGTGTTTAGTTCTAGTTAGATTAAATCAGTATTAAATCAAGTTGCTTTTCTACCTCCTTGAGTTCGACCGGGACTTACCATATCATTACATTTTATTTGCTTTGACGTATTTTCGTATTATACTACGACAAAAATATCTTAAAACATGATTTTATGCCCAAGCAAATTGGCATCGTTGGGATAGTATCACATGGTACCATCCTGATTGTCCATCTTCCCACCTTTGTAGTTGGTGCTACAGGGCTCCGATTGAGTTGATTTTTACACCGTTGGACTACGATCGTTGATCCAGATCCATTCGTACAGTCGGATTTGGCATTTGAGGTTTAGATTGCACCATCTTGTCCCTTGGCCATTGATCTTCCATAGACTGCATGTAATGCTATGAAAGTCTGATCAAGATGATTTCGGAAGTGTTGGATTATAATCGTTGTCCTGATTAGATTCATACGATTGGATTCATCATCCGTGGCCCTGAATCATCTGCAGTTAATATCACTTCTCAATTAGAACATAAAATAGCATTATTATTTACAAAGCTAACAAATAAACTATGATGCAAAATATGTTGCTCATGCATGAATTATTACTAAGTTAAGATAGGATTTAACTTAATTCGGGTAGATTAGGTCCTATGATTGCTGCGCAATCATACCCCCATTGCTAGTCTCTAACAAATGCAAGACTAAATGCATTTCATCAAGATTGATTAGAGATCTATTTCTTTTCTTTTCATCCAAAAATTTAGAAATCCAGATAATCGTGAGAGTATAGTATTGTAGCGTATGCAACGGATCCAAGTGAAAAGCCAATCCACATCTAAATCTTATTTTGACCCTTAGTGAAACTCTATCGGGCTAGGCAAACTTCTTCCCTTAGGGGTATAAAATAATCTGTAATTTCAACCCTAATTTTTGGCTTAGGTAGAAGATGTCTGAGTCAGGTGGGTTTGTATTTAGTGACTCACAGTCCTCTGGTGCTACATATAGACTAGTACTATAGAACCTAGATTTTCAGACTATCAAAGAAATAAACTCAAAGAGAGGTAGAGAAACTATGCTCTCTTTAGTTTTTTGTACTCATTCTCTATTTTTTTTTTCGAGCTCACAATCTCGCTAGATTTGTAAATATATTTGGTGGTCTCACATGGCATTAACACTTCAATTAAGTTCTAATAACCTTATAACTAAGTTAGAAATCCTCAGCCAGTATTTGGGCAGTTAAAAATATAGAAAAAGTAGGTCAAGGCTATATTTGGTGGATCGTAAGGGTAGTAGGCATTGTTGCCTCAATGTGCTTGGCATAAGATGAAATAAATACAACTCAACACTTTTTTTTTAGACTTTTTCTCATTTTCTATTTTTTTCTTCTTTTTTTTCATATATATATCTACCAACACAATGTAATGCAACATGACATATGCACTTTCATTCACGAGGCATTATTCAGGATTGGTGATGTTCAAGAGGATAGCGGGTGTCTTATTTGGTAGAAGTAACTATTCTCTGCACCGGGAAAGGAATGGATGGGACAATGTATTTCTGACCTTGACATTAACACCGTCCTTCAGCCGAGGATTCTGTAAAAGATAGTCGTAACCATCTACATTAGTCCGTAAAAGAAGATGGTTTGCCTGACTCCCTAACTACTGTCCAAGGGTTCAGGAAAAGAAGTAATGCATCTTCTCGACAAACTAAAGATGTCTATCAGTCTTCACAGTGGATCCATTGTAAATTCTATGTGCAAGTGTGAAATTGTACTGGATTCTAAATTCAGGAATCAACTAAAGAATAAATCCTTAATAAAATCTCTTGATAAAAATCTATTTCCTAAGGTGTTGGCAGATAAAGTTTTCAGTTTATGTGTACTACCCTCCCTCCCACCCCCTATGCCTAAGTTCTTGCATGTCCTCATGCATGAATAAGAGAAAATAAAATAAGATAGGGCATAAGTGGATAGAAATCACCTGGAATTGCTCCTGGTTCGTCATTCAACCTATGCCAACACAATCATGATATTCACAATATGCAGAACAATATGCAAAAATGAAATTTGCTATGTATAAAGCAAATGCTATGTCTAAATGCTAAGTTTAACACCTCCAGCTGGGTGAAACTCCATCAGATAGATCAATGATTGTAGGAGAAAGAGTCAAGATGGTAAGCACTTGGAGTTCCTTTGTCATCATTGGGCCAAAAATGCAAAGTAGCTGCCCGTGAATACCAAGCCCACAACGTTAGCAAAATAAAATATCAAGACTTGGAATTGGTTGTAGCCAAGTGCTACAAGAGAAATAAATTTGGGTGCTAGGGTGATAGGTAGAAGTGGCAGCCTAGAAGAGTGGTGTATAAGCAAAGTAGATGAGGTGGATAAGGAGTTAGGAGTGGGAAACAAATCATACGGGTCTTAAAAGTGGTGGAAAATGAAAGGAGGGACCCGAGTGGTGTAATCTAAAATGGTTTAAGGAACCATTTTGGGAGTGGATCTGGGTGTGGGTGGTTGCGGAGTAGGTGCCCAGTGTTCCATTCCAACAACTGCCGATTTGCCCAAATCAATCTCATCCTTGGGTTGATCAGAAATCTCGTATAAATCATCGAAATTCTATTCATGGCATGAATCCTCAAATATAATGGGCAATAATTCATTATCCCCAAGGTGTGGAAAATCATAATCTAGATGCAATAAAGCCTCAAATTCTTTCATTTTCCATTTTGTGGCTTCTGTGAAATCCTCGATATCAGAATCCAAGAGCGAAGTGAAAGAAGATGTAATAGATTCATCCAACCCCAAATCCAAAAATGCCTCAAGGTTTTTTAGATTTTCCTCACAATCGGAAATGGGGTTTTTATCAAATTCTTCCTCAACTTCGATTGGATTCTTTGACAATTCAAAATCAACTCCATGGATGTATGAAATCTCATGTAAATCTATGTATTTATCATCTGAGCTTGTCATGAGGTTTTTAGGCAATTCCACTCTAGATTTCTCGAAATCCAAATCATGTGCCTCATCAATTTTCTTTGGTAGATCAACATTCACCACAGTGTCAGAATCATTATAACTCGAATCAATGAGCCCAACAGAAGCTATGTGCGGAGTTAATTTGCCAAGAAGTTGTATGTTCCCATAATGCTCAGGTTCATCATCATCATCTGAGTCCTCGATAAAATTATAATGTGGGTTCTTGTTTGCCCTGAAAATATCCAATCTGAGTTTCTCATTCCCTAGGGTGACCTCCATACACCCGGATGCATAGTTAATGTTAGCCTCGGCGGTCGCCAAAAATGGGCAGCCTAAGATGATAGGTGCAGCGCAGAGACTCGGAGGATTGTCCATATCCAAGATGAAAAAATCCACTGGCAAGCAAAGCCCATGGATTTTTACAATGACATTCTCCACCACACCTCGGGGCACTTTGACTGCTCTATCAGCCAATTGGATAGTGACTGAAGTGGGTTTTAGCTCCCCAAATTGGAAGTGGTAAAAAATAGCAGTGGGGGCTAAATTAATGGATGAACCCAAATCAAGCAAGGCCTGGTCGAAAGGAGCATCCTGTAGCTGACAAGAAATGAGTGGGGTTCCTGGGTCTTTCTCCTTATGTGGCAGGTCAGATAAAATGACTGCATTCGCTTCCTTGGACAATACCACCTTATTGGTCTTCCTTGACTGTCGCTTGGGTGTACAATATTATTTAAAGAATTTAACAATAGTAGGAATGTGATCAATGGCATCAAGGAGGAGAACCTTAATGTGAACATCTTTGAAGATTTCCTTTAAGTCCTCATTGCTTTTGATTCACTTTATCTTTCTTTTAGGTTCACGAGTTAAGGCTCCAGGGAAGGGTAAAGGAATGTCGGTGATCTCAGTGATTGATTTCTTTTCCTTAGGCTGCTCCTTTGAAGGGTTAGAATGGGAAGAGGAGCTAGCCTAAGAAGTATCATGACCTGTCTGCTTACATTGTAGGTCCTTTGTAGCTTTTTCGCTCCTTAGTGTGACAGCATTTACATTGGCATACTGTCTATGAGGTTGGGGGGAGTAGAAGGAGAAAATTGGGTGGGATTCGATGATAAGGCTAGCTGACCTGAAACATAACCAGGAGGTACAGGAGGTGCTTGTAATACTGCATGCGCCTGTCCCTGTGGTGCTTGGAACCTTGGTGGGGTGTGAAAGAGCGATTTTCGTTTTCGTTGAATTTTTTAACATAAAATGTTGTGTCGTTGTATTTAGTTGCGTGGTAGAAAATCGCTTTTCAAAACCTTTACTTTTCAAAATCTAACCACGAAAATAGTTAGGTCATCTCCACAGGGAGGAATCAGCTTATTGGACTAGTGAATGGTGCCTCAATTATTCAGGAAACTTAACAGATGTGCATATTACTTAGCGCAACTCATTTTCTCACATAAACTCTTATTCTAAATAATTGATCAGGAATGTAGGTGTTTATATGTAAAATCACCACAACCTAATATTCTGTTAAATAGTGATCTTGGCAATGGATATCAATGTAAATATTAATCTCTAATAAAAGAGACCTTGTTCATTGTAATCAATATCTCATATTTAATAGCATTCATGAGAAGAATCCGGCTATAAGTAATTCACATAGAATAGAGGGATATTCATGCAAATGCACCTCAATAAATTAAGATATTAAATAAAAGAATGGTGTTTCTCACAATGGCAGGACTTGTAATTTTTAATTATATAAAAAACAGAGGATCTCTTATAGCGGCTCGTGCGTGCAGGGAGGGAGGTCGCTGGCGATGGGGTTGCACGTGGAGGATCTCCAAAGCATGGGCTACGCGTTGGTGGTGCTGGCTCAGGGCGAGGAGGTCGGAAGTGATGGAGGATGCTGGCAGTCTTGGTGGCCGTGTGGGGGCACCGGCTGGGTGGTGCATGGAAAGGGGTCGCTGGTGGGCTGTAAGGGCACTTGTGAGGTCGCGGTGATTTGAGATGGAGCACCGTTGAGGTTGGAGGTCGAAGGAGACGGCGTGGGAGTTGCTGCAAGGAGGAAAGCGACGCTATAGGGTGGGTACATCAGTCGTCCAGATTGTGTTCCAGACATCTTAAGTATGAAAATTGGACGTCTGATGTGTATGCTAGCTGTCTAAAATGATAGATTATGTAGGGAGATAAGGTGACGTTGGATTTGACTCATGTAGGCTTAGGTTGTAGGTATAGGTCCTAGTATAATTGGGATTTTGAAGTGGAAATTGGGTTTAGCATAAGTGGGAGAGGCATGAACGGCACCTTGAGGCATATTCTCTATTTATTCCTGCAACCAAAAGAAATTCACACAATTATTTATATAACATAGCAAATTATGTAATCCTATGACATGCATTTATTATGTAAATATTAATACAATCTAAAACATAGGAACTATCAACTTAGGCTAAATAATGGTCCACTAAAGTGGACTTATCAAATACCCCCATGCTTAAGTTTTGCTAGTCCTTAGCAAAAGTGAAAAATAATGGAAGTGACTAGAAGATTTCTTCTTTTTTTATCCCAAAAATTTAGAGATCCAGACAAATGTGAAGTGATTGTAGTCTAGGTAACAGATCCATGTGAAAAGCCAACTTGCATCTAAAGCTCGTGCTTTTCCCTTGATATAATTCTATTAGGATAGGCAACTATTTCCCTCGGGGATAAAGCAGAAACTAATTTATGATTTGACCTTGGCTTTTTGGCTTAGGTAAGAGATATTGAGTCGGATGGATTTATATTTGGTGTCTTACACTCATCTGGTGTTACATGTAGTCTAGTACTACAGACTCTAAATCTCTAGACTATCAAACGAGTTACCCCAGAGAGAGGATAAAAACTGTGCTCTCTTAACACTCCTTTGCACCCACCCTTTTTCCTTGTTTTCTTTTTCTTTTTCTTCTTTCTTTTTTGAGATCACATATCTTACCAGATTTTGTAAATGTACTCATGTTTGGTGGTCTTACACGACCTTTGCACTTCAATTAGATTCCTAATAACCCTACAACTAAGTTAGAAGTCCTCAGCCAGTATTTGGGCGATCAGAAATACTAAAAAGTAGGTATGGATCATATTTGGTGGATCGCAATGAGTGTTTTTGTTGCCTCAAAAACATCGACACAATATGAAAAATGTCACGAAGATAAAACTATAAACTTTAACTCTCTCTTTTTTTTTGTATATGTATAAATTTTTCTCTTTTTTTTTTCTTTTTCTTCTTTTTTTTCTATATATATATATTTCTTTTCTTCTTTTTCTAACTCTCTCTTCTTTTCTCTCTGTTTTATTTATATAACTCCCAAACAACATAATGCAAACTTTTATTCATGAGGCATTATTAGGGATGATGATGGTCAAGAGGATATTGTGTGACTTATTTGGTGAAAGTGCCTACTCTTGGCAATGGGAAAGAATGGATCGGACAAGCGTATTTCTGACTTTTAACACTACTACCCTCCTTCAGCCGAGGACTATATGAAGGTCGGTCGTAACCATCCATCATAGTCATAGTTTTATTAGAACTCAATCTTTGTGTATTTGCCTTATTTGGTGACTCTCACAATATTCGCACGCAGGAATAGAGATCGAAAAACTATGCCTAACTCTAAGGATCATCATCTAATTATCCAGAACTTAAGAGTCCTTGCACTAGACTTAGCGTACCAGTAGACTCTCTACTTTCTCCTCACAAATATTAGGTGGATCTAATAGAAGATAGTATGCCTGATTCTCTTCAAACTATCCAAGGATTCAGCAAACTAAAAATGCTTATTGGTTTTCTACAAAGATCCATTACCCAGTCTACGTGCAAGTGAAGTAAATGTACTAGATTCTAAACTTAGAAATAATTTAAGAAGAAATCCTTCAATGACACCTCTTTAATAAAGATGTTTTACTAGGGCTAACCAATTCAACTCAAGAAAATAAAAGAGAATTTTTTTTAATGCACCTAACCTAAATGCATGAATACTGCCTAAATCCTACAATGTCCTCATTGTAAAATTAAAATAAAGGGAGAAAGGAAGGAAATCACCTGTTATTCTGGATGTTGGGTTGCCTCCCAACAAGTGCTGCATTTTCTGTTGGTAGCCAGACTTATAGGGAACCTGTAAGTCTGGTTCCAAACAGAACGAGCTAGGCCCTAAAAGTATGCATAAAAGCGTGAGCCTAGTAAACAAGTAGCGACGGATGTTGGCGAGCTGATGATGGAACATTATCCCAAATGCTCACCAGAAGACATGATAGTAAACAATCTCGCAAGCTACCAGGAGAGGTCTAGGAAAAAGAGTAACAAAAGAAGGGACCTCTTGAAACGGAATAAGTGGAGGATAACAAGAGTCCTCCAGAGTAGGAAGAGTTTCAAAAGATATAACCATAAATATGTCATAGCCTTGAATGGCGAGAGTAAAAGTACAAGCATCAATCCAAACTCATCATTCCACACGAGGATGTACTGGCCTGATATTCTTGTATGTGAGCAGAGACCTGAGCCAAGGATTAGGTAAGAAGTCTATGGTTTGCTTGAGTGATTGGGTGGTAAGTATTAAGTCCAAAGAGGGCTTAGTTTGTTTAGGTTTCATTCCCAATAAGCATTCTTCTTCCACATCCTCAAATAACTTAATTGTTTCGTGAACCTCCAACTGCTCCTCTACAATAGATGAGTTATGCACAGGATTCAATATCTCATTAGTAGACTCATGATCAACATGCTTTGACGTCAGTTGGGTTTCCTGGGAAGTCGCGAGATCAGAATTATCATCAAGTCCATTCCCGGGTTCTTTCTCGTCAATTACATCCTTTTCGGGGACTTTGTGTGCTACTTCATCTTTAATATCTTTAGGAGGATTATTATTCTCAATGTTATGGAGAAAGCCTTTATCACTCAATTCGTTGTTTTGCTCGGGGCATAAATCCTCAATTGATACATATTGTCCCTGAGAGTCTCTCTTAGGCTTCTCAATCTTGTGTTTGTCCTCCTCCAACATCAACTCTATATCTTCCTGATTTTGTGGAGGATGCTTTTCAAAATCAAAAGTAGGAAGGAATCTAAATTTCACCAAATCATTAATATCCTCGGGGGGTAAGTCCTCAAATAACACATAATCCCCTCGAGATTCACTCCAATATTTAAGCCCGGGTTCCTCCATTGGGTCATCATCCTTCTCTAAAATAGACTCTTTGTATCCCTGAGATCAAAATTGATCCAATTGATCCCCCATTCCCTTAGGGTCACCTTCATTGGGCACATGTAAATCCTCAGAATGATGAATGATAGGTGTTGGTTCCCTAAGTGGAGGATCGAAATTAGGCTCACTAAGGGTAGAATGGGGTTCCACCACATGATTAATAGGGGAAGCAGCATGAACAATATGACCTTGACCGATTTATCAGGGGTAAGAAAAATACTGTCAGTGGGGTCAATGTCCTCAAGTGGTATCATCTTTCCTTTCTTTTGACTCCAATATAGCTCAGGTGGATAATCATTAAGATAGTTTTCCCCTAGTGGTCGTGTCTCATGGGGAGAGTCTAAGTACTAACTACTCAGAATGGGATCCCTATTATCTGTTGTTTCCTCATAATCTTTTTGATGATCACGGTTGTATGAGTAGGGATCAAAATCAATAGTAAGAGAGTAGCTAAGTTGACGAATTTGCTTATTCAATTGTTGACTATTCCTCAACATCTCTCCCATAGACTCCATCATTTCTTTTTGTTGTTTTTGCATTTCTATCATAAAAGAGGAGAGGCTACTGTCATATTGGGGAGGATAGTCAGTCTCATGCTCATGTTGCCTAGGGGTACTGGTCCTACCTTGATGAGAAAAATCATGAAGGGTGGGAGGGTTGGGTGTTGCAAACTGGAAAATTTTGCTCCTAGGCTTTGCTCAAAAGTGGGAGTTATCAGGCCAGTACTCCCAGGATAGGAATATGATTGATCCCATAAATTGTCATTGTACCCATCAAAGGATAGATATGCTCAGGGCATGGGGTCCTAATTAAAAGATGGGAAGTATCAACTCTGATAATCTAAATGATAGGAGTAAGGGTGATCCATTTCTTTAAGCCAAATAGATTTAACTCTCTTAGGACTTAGAAGAAATCAGAATAAAAGCAGAAACTTCCTAGAGAGTTGTACCACTATCAAAACAAATGCAAATACAGTGGGATTTATTTTTAGTAGATTCTAGGTCTTAGAATTGAGTGTTCAGTTGGTGGCCAAACAAGTTTTGCAAGAGTTATGCTTCCTAGGCTGACCTTCGTTGGTGCCTACAACCTACTCGCAAGGGATGGAACTCTCGAATCGAGCCCACGCACGAGGAACTGAAGTAACTTGGTGGATGGCTTGTTGATTTTTGAATAACTTCTCTTGTGGTACAAAAGAGGAGAGGTAGAAATTTATCTAGTAACCTTATGTGTGATGTGCACAGTGTCACAGGTGTGCAACACGCGTACGTGTTTTGAATTTTGAAATCTTGCAAACAAGTCCTTTCACATACAATTAAAGTCATTGATTTTAAAGTTCAACCTCTTAGCAGTCCTAATTTTTTTTTTAAAGTGACCACTGAATTAATTAGATTCAAACACTTTAGTGGTCTTGGATTTAAGTCTAATACAGATGCATGATAAGTATTTGATGCTAAAGAGAAGACGTACCTTACTCCAGCTTTCTTCGTGCAAGATGTCTACAATGCAGAAATATAAACTAAATGTTGTTTATTCAATCCTAGATGGCCCTATAGATATGTAGCTTCTAACAAGTAATTTGATTTTTTGTTTTTGATAATAAGCAAACAAACCTAATCTAATTTATTTAACTAACTAATGTACAGTTTAAACAATTCAAATAATCCCACAATCTAAACAAAATGGGAACATAGTCTCAAAAATATGCTCTCGCATACAAGAGTGATAAGCAATAAAAGCAATGGGAACAAGTTCCCAAAAATGTCCAACACGAGTCCACAAGATAGAAATTTAAATATCTAATGTTTATCTAGCCTAATCTAAATCTAAAAAAATCAAACAAGTCTTCAGTCGCCTATTCTCCTTCCACCCGTGTGGGATCAAGGCCCACATGCTCCTGTTACTGCCCTCTAGGTGGCATCAAGGTCTGCCAAAAATATCATCTCCGTCGTGCACTCCCGTCGCGTTCGTTCATTTTTTTTCCTTTTTGCATGCAAATAGAAACAAGGTCAGCAATTTAGAAAGTTTTAGAAATAGCATAAAAATAATATAACTTTCCCAAAAAAATTAATATGCGCATTTCCTCCCTAGTAATGTGCCATTTGAAAGAGCGATTTTCGTTTTCATTGAATTTTTTAACATAAAATATTCTGTCGTTATATTTATCGTGTAGTAGAAAATCGCTTTTCAAAACCTTTACTTTTCAAAACCTAACCACGAAAATAGTTAGGTCGTCTCCACAGGGAGGAATCAACCTATTGGACTAGTGAATGGTGCCTCAATTATTCGGAAACTCAACGGGTGTGCATATTACTTAGCGCAACTCATTTTCTCACATAAACTCTTATTCTAAATAATTGATCAGGAATGTAGGTGTTTATATGCAAAATCACCACAACCTAATATTACGTTAAATAGTGATCTTGGCAATGGATATCAATGTAAATATTAATCTCCAATAAAAGAGACATTGTTCATTGTAATCAATATCCCATATTTAATAGCATTCATGAGAAGAATCCGTCTTTAAGTAATTCACATAGAATAGAGGGATATTCCTGCAAATGCATCTCAATAAATTAAGATATTAAATAAAAGAATAGTGTTTATCACATTGGTAGGACTTGTAATTTCTAATTAGATCCAAAATAGAGGATCTCTTGCAGTGGCTCATGCGCGCAGGGAGGGAGGTCGCCGGCGATGGGGTTGCACGTGGAGGATCTCCAGAGCGTGGGCTACGCGTTGGTGGTGCTGTCTTGGGGTGAGGAGGTCGGAGGTGGTGGAGGACGTCGGCGGTCTTGGGTGGTCGTGGGGGGCCACCGACTAGACGGGGGGGAGTGGAAAGGGGTTGCTGGTGGGTTGTGAGGGCACTTGTGAGGTCGCGGTGATCTGAGATGGAGCGTTGTCAAGGTTGGAGGTCGAAGGAGACGGCGTGGGAGTTGCTGCAAGGAGGAAGGCGACGCTGTAGGGTGGGTACATCAGTCATCCAGATTGTGTTCCAGACATCTTAAGTATGAAAATTGGACGTTTGATGTGTACGCCAGCTGTCTAAAATGATAGATTATGTAGGGAGATAAGGTGACGTTGGATTTGACTCATGTAGGCTTAGGTTGTAGGTATAGGTCCTAATCTAATTGGGATTTTGAAGTGGAAATTGGGTTTAGGATAAGTGGGAGAGGCATGAACGGCACCTCGCGCCATCTTCTCTATTTATTCTTGGAGCCAAAAGAAATTCACACAATTATTTATATAACATAGCAAATTATGTAATTCTATGACATGCATTTGTTTTGTAAATATTAATACAATCTAAAACATAGGAACTATCAACTTAGGCTAAATAATGGTCCACTAAAGTGGACTTATCAGGGTACCTTGGTTCTGTACATATCTTGGGTTAGGAACAGGTTGGGAGGTGACACGACGTGGAAATTGCAAGTTTTTAGGAAAACAATGTCGTAGTATAGTTGCGAAATCCACTCGTCAAAAATAATTTTTATAATAACGAGACTTACAGTCCTGGTCGTTCATCTCTGGGAGACATTTTGGAAATGCAAATTCAAATTCATCTCGCTCGCTCTACTCGTTCAAAATCGCATGTCGATTTATACTAAATACGTATTGATATATGACATGTTGTTGCCAGAATATTAGAAATTGAAAGCATGCAACTTTAATCACATCAAAAGATGATAATCATGCACATGGTGATTTTCGACATATATATATATATATATATTTTCATTGAGGCATGATGGTGGTTACAGCACAGGTAGCGGAATGCTTGTATAGGGAAATTTAAATCTGGCTAATAGAAAATGTGTGCACGTGCGGATCTGAAAGAGACTGCTCGTGCACCATGCAGGAGGGAGAGATAGCTACACTACTAAGCAGTAAATAAAGCAATAAATCTATGAAGAACTATGCTATTGATCTGGCTAACAGAACGAAGGGCATTCGGAGGTGGGCTCCGATGGCCTTTGAGTGGGTGAGAGGAGAAAGAGGGGTGGCCAATGGTGCTTAGGCCAGTTCTTGGAGAGAGGTTGGAGAAGGTGATCTAGGCTTTTGGCATGGAGGTGGTGATGGCCATGGTGTACTTGTGGAGATGGAGGTGGAGGTGTAGGTGGAATGAATGGAATGGAGCCAAAGAGCCAAGATTGACCAAATGGCCACCCCTTAGGTCTTTTTATAAGCCTAAGGGATGCTCTCTAGAGAATTATGGAATTCTCTAGAGAGGCCTATGGTGGGATCTTGTGGAAGAGGGAGAAAGAGGGTGGATGGGTGGTTTTTAGATCCACATTTGGTGGATCTAAAAATTGAATGCATCTTGGTTGCTATTTTTAGCAACCAAGGCAACAACACATGGTAGAGAGTTATAGAGAACTCTAGCTTGGCTAATTTCGTGTAGGTGGTGTGTGTGGGTGTGTGTGGGTTGAAACCTAGGTGGCTAGGTTGATTAGGTTAGGTTCTAGTGGGTTTAGGTCAAAGTAGGTCTCAAATTAGGGTTGCAAACCCTAATTCACTAAGGTAAAATGCAATTAAACTTTATACAAGTTTAATTGGGTGTGTGAAAACCTAATTGAGAGTAAAATAACTCAATTAAGTTAAGTTTAGGTCAATTGGACTCTCACTAAGTCCAATTGGGTGGTGTGTACTGAGAATAAGGCTCAATTGGACTCACTGAGTCCAATTGAGTAGGCTGATGAAATTGACTATGATCCAAGTCAATTTGATTTAGTGAGGACCTAATTAGGTCCTTAGGGAGGTCTAGAGGTGATGTACTAGGGTTAGGACACCTTAATTTAGGTTCCTAGGGGGTTAGAATTGGGTTTAGGGACCTAAGAACTCAAGATCAAGGCTTGAATTCCAAAATAGGAACTGGAGAATAGTTCTGGACATCCAATAAAGTTATCAGATGTCTTATAATGAAAAATCAGAAGTCCATACTTATTGTCTAGATGTCCAATTAGAGTCAGGAGGGATTCTAGGTTTTGTCTTGGGTATTCTGCAGAAATTGAACGTCTGACCAAGTGTTTGGACATCCGATAATGCTGCAGATGTGGGTTTGAGGTGTGCGGGTTGTGGCTAAGGGTTTTGGACGTCCTATAACTCATCTGGACGTCCATGAATAGGTTGGAATTAAGGTTTTAGGGCTTCCTAGGGTGCAGTGACCTAATCTAAGGGTGGCTAAGGCTTGGGGAAGCTTCTAGGCTATCTTAGGGCTAGGGTGGACCTAAGTTTTTCATAATTTACTGCTTTATTCCTACTTAATAGAATAGCATACCTCAACTCCCTTACATTATTATCTACTACATCTACTCTAGGTCTTCTGCTTCTGCTCTGCTGCAACTCTAGCCTCAAGTCCAGCTTCAGATCTAGTCTCAGATCTAGCTCCTGAGCTTCTTATTACCTGCAAATTATATAATGCATTTAATCAGTACATTATAGCATTATTTTATGCATATCTATAGAAAAATAGTAAAGATGCAAATAATGCTTATGCATGCATGAACTATCCTAACTTATGCTAAGTTCTAGCCTAATTTAGATCAATTAAGACCTATGATTACTGTGTAATTAGGTGGGCATGGCTCCCTGCGATAAATGCTCCTATAGTGGCTAGTTCTGCATACTCTGAATGTTTTGAATCTGATCCGCCTTCGTTTTCATGAATTTCAAATTGTCATAATTTGAATGATGCATAGATTCCTTTAATTCTTCTCTCAACGCCTTCAAAGAGTCATCCTGCCTTGGAGGGTGATTGGTAGCTTGATGTAGCGGTTGATAAGTAGAATGGGATTGTTGCTGAGATGAAAATGGCTGCTGCCTTGGGTATGTGTTTTGCGTATTCCCGTATTGTTTGGTTTGATAGTGTGGATCTTGATTTGGTCCCTGTGAGTTACCAAACCAAGAAAAGTTATGATGCTGGCACCAACCAGGATCATACGTCTCTAAATACGGGTAATTACGCCCGTAACATTAGATAGCGTTGACATCTTTGGGGGCTGAAGATGTCTGAGATGCATATTCATCAAAGGAATACTCACTAGAATAGTCATAGGGTGCGTAACCCTGGTCGTATGGTGCTTGATCTAGATTATTCACGGGTTCCTGATATGCAGGATCCCGTGAGGATGGAGAAGATACATCTCGAGTGAGTAAATGTACTCGAACAAGAGGGACTGGAGATGTGAAAGAAGAGTGGAATGTGGCTGAATTGCCAAGAAATCTAGGTTGAGCTCGAATCAATTTGTCAAGCTTCTTGTCGAGCAGATCCACCTTATCTAGCTTCTTGATGATAATGTCCATATCAGCTCAGGCAGATTCTATGTAAGCTTCATGGACACTAACTCGTTGCTGTCCAGGTCATTGGAATTGGTTCATAGATGCCGCATTCATTGAGTTCTTTGCTAAGGACTCGAATAGCTCGAATGCGTTGTTTTCGTCCTTCGCGAGGAAATTCCTACTGCTAGATGCATCAGCCAGGTATCAATGTGTGTCATCCAACCCATGGTAGAAGGTTTAAGCTAGGTACCATCTGGGCACACCATGGTGTGGGCATTTCCTGAGAAGATCATGAAATCTATCCCAGGCATCATGTAATTTCTCCCTCAGTCCTTGGGAGAAGGTTGTAATTACACACCTCATCATGTTTGTCCGACCAATCGGGAAGAACTTTTGGAGGAATTCACGACGTAATTCTACCCAGGTTCTAATTGGCCTCCCAATGGTCTTGAACCAAGAAGAAGCTTTATCCTTGAGAGAGAATGGAAAAAGCTTCATGAGAACAATCCCTAATTCAACATTTCTGAGTCGAATCGTTTCTGCAATTATACTCAGATCCTCGATGTGCTGGGAGGGATCTTCATTCGAGTTTCCATGAAAATAAGTCTAAATCAGACTTATTATTTTCAGCTTCAGCTCGAATGCATCTCCGCTTATGAGAATCCAAACTTGGGGTGCCAAAATCAGAGCTGCTGGATCATAGAAGTCCCGTAGTTGTTCTTCGCATGGTGGATGCTGCATTCTATCCAGTGTAGTGAGAATCCTGTCAATACTCTGATGATACTTTAGTTCTAATTCCTCGACCCTGGCTTCCAGACGAGACATTGGGTCTAGATTTTCAGGGCCTTGACCAGGTCCAGGATCATGATTAGCCATCTTAGCTAATCAAGAAGAAGAGTCGGGTGAAACGAAAAGTCATCTTTGCCGCCTGGGTTTGGTTCCCAAGGTCCAACTAGCTTAGGTCTTAAAGACCTCCTTCCTTTCATACACCAACAAAAATGGTTGGAGTAGCCAAGCCAAACAAGGCTAAGGCCTTGTTAATCAAGTTGGTCCTTTAGAATCATATGACCAGATGTTTCGTTAAGGTTAAAATTCTTGAAGAAAAATTCGTTAACAGACCAATTGAAAATGATCTCTGCCTCTTAAGTTAACTCGGCCAGTTTGTTACGAGGGGACTAAGAGGAAGGTTCTTCCTTTGGCTTTTGCCTCTGAATCCTCTGTACCCCTTAGACACGGTCATTTGACACTACCTCGCAAGCTCGACACCAGGTTTGGCCAAAGAGGTTGAGACTACCCAGTAGTTAAATGATGAATGTAGGTTAGTTGATATAATTTTACTATTTTTTTCTTAACCTTTTCTTCAGTTAGGGTGAGTGGTGAGTGGTTCACAAGGTGACTCACCTCATCAACAAATCACTGGACTCGATTGAGTCCAGGCTAGTCTAATGCAGTCTCTAAATGTGACCCAAAATGTTAAATCTAGGGTTCATGCAATTTGTCTAGATAGACCGCAATTAGATTCAAAATACTCTCTAAGATATAATTGAAAACCAAATGATGTCAAAATTGGCAAGAAAATTCCTTTTTCAATAAGCTTTTTAGAGAATACTTTTTCAGAATTTTTACTATCTCAAATAAATATATATAAATTTTTAAATAATAGGGGGTTAGATTTGAGATTTTGATCCCATGTTGGTTTTTCTTTCTGAACAGTATCAAATGTGATACAAAAATTTAGGAAAAATATGGGAATGAAAGATAACTTGATTATCTTTCAAACCCCACCATTTTTGGGTAAATCAGATTCGTATGCTATTCGAAATTGATTTTTGAAGATTAGAAAAATCTAGATTTCAGTTTATTTGACCTCCATACACCACATATTTTTTAAAATTCCACAAATTGAATTTCTTTCTGAGAATGGTGGCGTTGGAAAGATAATTTAAAAATATAGCATCTGCCTAGATTTCAAAATTTTTGGACCACTAGAAACATGATAAATGATTTTTCAAATCTGTGTCAAAATTTTGGCTAAATTTCCAAAAATAGTAATAAGGCGTTTAAAAGCATTTTTCAATCCCAACTAAGCGTTTTCGTAGAAATTTTTTTTTTGAATATTTTTTTTCAAAAATAATTCTTAACCTAAGTAATGGTGTGTACTTGTGTTTCTTCAACTACGCTTGATGTGTGTGCAGAATTTGCATTTTGTACTTGCACACCTAAATCAATTCACTAAATCAGATATTACATCAAGAATCATTGTGCCTCCCCGGCAACGGTACCAATTTGCTCGAGCATAAAATCACATTTTAAGATATTTTCATGCTATACTACAACGAAAATATCTTAAAACGTGATTTTTCGCCTAAGCAAATTAGCGTTGTCAAGATGGCGCCACGTGGTGCCATCCTGACCGTCCATCTTTCCGCCTTGTAGTTAGTGCTATAGGGCTCCGACTGGGTTGATTCTTGTCCCGTTGGACTGCAATCATTGATCCGGATCCATCCATGTGGTCAGATTTGGCATCTGAGGTTTGGATTTACGCCATCTTGCCCCTTGGCCTTTGATCTTCCGTAGACTGCATGTGATACTAGAGAAGTTTGATCAAGACGATTTTGGAAGCGTTGGACTCCAATCATCGCCTTGATCAGATCCGTACGGTTAGATTCATGATTCGTGGCCCTGAATCATCTACAATTAATATTGCCTCTCAATTAGAACATAAAATAGTATTATTATTTACAAAGCTAACAAATCAACTATGATGCAAAATATGATGCTCATGCATACATTATTCCCAAGTCAAGCTAGGATCTAACTTAATTCGGGTAGATTAGGTCTTATGATTGTTGCACAATTAAATGCATCCTTTCCTTTGGTTTCTAGCCTGATAGTCTCACCCTGGCCAGGGGGAGGCTAGCAAGTCTGTTGATCCTCGAGAAAGGCGTGCCCGTTCTCGACGTATCGAGTACGTTGCTGAGTTCAGTCAGAAGAGTCGAGCCTCTTGGGAGTTACCCGGGCCTATGGTTTGCGATCATGAAGCACAAGCTCAATTTGTGTCCAACAAGGATTAGTCATAGGTAAACCAGATTATCATCATAGGATTGGTCAGAACTGTCGACCCACACCAATGCTCCTGATAGGAGTAGCTCTCAGTAGGGGTGTTGTCTGTGGGTGTGCCCTCTCAATCTGCCATCGGACGAGGTCTCAACCAATCCATAACGGTACCTAGGCAAATTTTGTCGCCAAGTGAGCCTCTAGCAACAAGTACCAAGTACTCTCTGCGTCCCCCGCTGCGCATACGGGTGCCTATGGAGACTAGAGTCATAAGTATCGTCGCATCTAGTCAGATTCGAGTACATCCAAGTACCAAACACCAACGACAACCCAAGGCCTATCACCAGATCTAAGAACCTTTCAAATTCCAAGGTAGATTCCTTGGTAGGCTCTTGCTACCGCAACAGCTCAGGACCTTTACCCGAGTGGTGAATCTGTGGTTCACTAAGTCGATGGGTGCAGCCTTATGAGCTCCCTTAGTTGACCTGCCATCATTTAATTCCATTGGGTTTCGTGTCCAGAACAAAGCCCTAGAGACCTAGTGGATCACCTGGGGTCTTACTCAAGACCTTAGGATCCATGCATTTCTTTTATTGGACTCTGACCGAGTCAATTCAGGTTCAATATTTTGGATTAAATTCTTTACTTAGACAGATTCCACCAACTTTTAATCTCCTTTTTTGTTAAAATCAAGCAGGGTGGAACACATTAGTGCTTGAGATCTACCGAAAATCTGGCAGAGTTTCCCCTGCTTATCAGATATTTTCCCAAAAACCTGTATGAAACCTGTATCTGCAACTCGCACAGTGTATGCATATGACAATTTATATAGGTAGGTACTCCCCACCATCACACCACAATGGCAGAAAATAATGATAAACCTAAGGGAGCACATCCTGCATTCAAAAGCGATAAAAACATGAGAAATAGTAAGAAGTAAGGCCATGCTACCACTGACACAATACCATCAGCATCTTCAATTAACTACCAAATTCTTATACAGTTCATGATTCCCAACATCACATGTATGACCACCCACAATTAACATTAAACCACAGCATGATCAAACACGAATCTATATATATATTCAAGCCCCAGTGAAGCATAAGTAACAAGGTAAATTAGTAAAACACTCTCCCCTTTCATTGAGAATCATTATGCTCCCTTTTTTCGTAGTAAGCTTTTGAATATTTTATCCAGAACTTCACATGTACATAAACCATTTAAGTGAATAAAAACAATAGTATACTTATTATCCCTCGTAAATTACCAAACAACTAGGGTCCTTTGCCTATTTATCTTGTTGAATTCTTGGCAACAAAACATTAACAGAAGCTTACATCTACAAATGAAAGCTTTGCATATAAGTATATCTTACACACATGAATAGAGAATAAAAAGAGTAATGGTGAGGTAAATGCCGCCATAGGCATACATTCAAAAACTGAAAGGTTTTATAATTGAAAGCTAGGCCAAACAAGGCACGCTTGTATCCTAGTTTCCTTATGTGCCAGCCAGATGGGATGTGATCTCTATTTGGTAATTATCATGGATTACGTATCTGGGAATAGGAGTAAACATACACTTATAATGTCACACCATGTATGTACAAGATATTTTGAAATAGGAAATAGCATCTTATATTGCAAACTTAGAGTTTCTTCTTATTAATTAAGTTGATGATAAAGACTGGCAATGTCAAATGGGAACAATGGTACAATAGACAAGCTTTATGATAGACATTGACCCTTGGAACAGATTTACATTAAACCATAATATATATCCCACTACATAATTCTGCATGTCTCAAGCAGTCTAGTTACCTAGTGAAGCAATAAGGGTAGCTCATATGTGTTGATTTAGAATATAAGATCATGGTGCCATACACTATGATGGTTTTTGTGTGTATTTCCTCCCTTTTAATTTCCTCTCCTTCTATCAGTACTGGGTAGTCCTAGCCATGCCAATTGAATACATCCAATACCGATACTGATCACCAGTATTGGTACTAGGTGCCTTCAGTACCCAATGTATGCTTATAATTAGCCAGTGCTAAGTCAACTAGTACCGGTACTGGTCACTAGTACCTGTACTAGGTACTCCCAACACCCAGTTCGAATGCCAAACACCAACTTTGTTACCCACAAGCCTATAGGACTATCTAACCTCAAAACCTTCCCTTCATTTGCCCCTAATCATAGGAAACAAAAGATGGAACAAAAGGGGGGAAAAATCCCTACCTTAGAAAGGAGCTCGTTCTCCCATGAGGTGGCTGTCCTTTCTAGATTTCCTCACATCAACAACAATAACAACACATCAATATCATGTACTCACTGAACCATCATTCTTAACATGGGATGCATGCATAAAATAAATCGTGCTACGCCAAATGGCATTCCAACCCACCATCAACACAAAGGAAATTTATTTTGATTTGCGAATTAAACGTGAGTTTTGAACTACGGTGATCAATTAATGAACTAAAAATATGTGCGTAGAGTTTGCAACTATCAACCCTCTCTTCTATTCTGATTGATTCATCCTTTTAATGGTCTGCGTCAAGTTGTAGACGTAAAATTCAACACTTGTTGGGAGATAACCCAATGAATTTAGGTAACATTGCATTTGCTTTGAATTTGGCATTTAGGTATAGAGGTAATCGAGTCTCTATTTCTTTAGAACTCTCAAGTTTCAAGTAATATCTATTTTTCGATTATGTTTATTTCATGCATTGAGGACATTGTATGAAATAGGCATGGGGGGTAGATAACATTTTTTAGAGTGATTCTTATTTATATCCAGATTTTTAGATATTAGTTGTTTTCCGCAAATTAGTAGTCTCCTCAAAAAGTGTCTTTTTCAAAAAAAAGAAGGAAAAAAAATTGATGTTTTTAGAGTTTGAGCTACGAAAAAAAGTGAAAAAATTGGATTTTGAGGATTTACCGATCTTAGAAAAAGTATGAACAAAGTCTTTTTTCTTAGACTCTTTAGGTCATATGTTGACTTAATTTTTTCGAGTATTTACCTAAATATGGATTTGTTTTCCTGAGTCTTTAAAAAGATTTAAAAGAGCTAAAACAATTAAGTCAAAAGGGTGACGAGTGAATAACTTATCTTTCCACCCAGTGGTTTGGATAGTCTTTGAGTTCCAAACATCTTCATTTGCACATTGCACTGACTCATCTTCGGGGTGATTTTGTTGAGCCAATAGTGGTCAATAAGATTTAGTCTTAGGGCAAAAGATTCAAAGGACTTGACCATGTTTCTAGCTCTTAGGGTTGTTCTAGTTTGTAGGGGATGCATTTAGAATAGATGGAGAGCTGCTGATGACTCTACAAATAATAGCGATAATTACATCAATTAGAGTCAATTTCAAAGCCTCATGCGCATAAATCTCATGATATAGTGGGTTTGGGAGCAATGCATGTATTCGGCATTATTTTCATATTGATATTGCATGGAACTAACATTTAATGGCCAGGTTATAAAAGAGAACCTTAAAATAGGCTTCAGATGAGCAGTCGGACAACACAGATGGATCTGGATCAACGAACGGAGTCCAAAAGACCCAAACTCCCATCAATCCAACCTCCGTAGCTCCTACAACAAGCTTGGAGAGTTCTAGCCATTGATCTGATGATCAACAGGCCTCATTGAGCAACATGGCACCTGCTCCATCAATCACGTGCCTCGCCTCCTCTCTTCATCACGTGCATGCACAATCGCAACTGTTGGATCAACCATCAATGATCATGAGTCATCCACATAGTCACCTTCGACCCAGCACGCCCATACCACTGATCTTGACTATTGAATCAAGATCCAACGGACGACATTGCAGGGGCCAAAAACCATCCACGCGACAATCTACGAGGATAGCACAGTGGTTGAACGCCTTATCGACTCCAGCGGGCCTGAATTCGAAACACAAGAGGTGCCTCCCCTCGCACGCCCCAATTGAAATTTGACCGTTCGATCGAGGTCAACAGTTGAGAAGTGGCCATGTCCACATACGCGATGAACACAATCTAGCCATCCACCTCTGAGGGGAATTTAGCCGTCTATGGGCGATCTTCACAAGCATACCACTCCACGTGGCTAGTCTGGATGGGCGAATCGCACGACGCGTGATCTCACATGAGATCTCACGCAGATGAGGTGCAATTTGAGAGATGGTGAGCACGTTATGCTGACCCTCCAATGGTGTTCCGCGACACGCATCCAGCGACGGGCGTGCAACGATAGCTGTGCATGTGAAAGTGCCAATGGACGCATGAGTTGGGATATAGTGATGTTTACAGTGGAGCTATAGCAATGTCGTTGCTGTTGCTAATTGGTCCATACCTATTTTAGTTCCCTTTCCTCGACTATAAAAAGGCCTACACCCCTCCATTCATGGGCATCTCTTCTCATCTACTAGCAAGCACGATCCCACCACCCTCTAGAGCTTAAAGTAGGTCCTTGGAGTCGCCAGGCTGTTGACGGAAGCTTCCTTCACCATCGTGGTTGCCTTGACGCCCTCCTACTTCTTGCGTTCATTTTCTTGTTTTTCTTTAGCTTAGTGTTGCATTTCTTTAAGCATTCCTCTACTGTACTTGCTTATCATTTCAAGACATTCTGCTTATGCAATATAGTAGTTCTCATTATCATAATTATTGTCTTGGTATTCAGCTCTATCCTTGCCAGTCCATGTTCTTATTACATTATGTTGCATTGTTGTCATGCATAGTTAGCGACCTCTATTTTACCTCGGATTTCTCAATATCTCTCTCTCTCTCTGCAAGCAAACAGAATAAAATATCTTGTGACATTGAGCGATTAATTGATCCGATTTCATGCCTCCTTGTGTTTGACACTTGGACTCACCATTCGATTTTTTTATTAAAATTAATGTCGTAAACACTTGCTACAACAACCTAATTATCTTCACACGTTTTTCAATGTTACTTTTTGGCGTTGTTGCTGGGGAGGCAACGGGTCTTTTAGTCACTTTTATCCTTGCATTAGTGCTCACATTTCTGACTCGCTTCTCTCTTTCTATTGATTGATTGGAGGAATCTAGTGAAAAAGCAACAAGAGGTGCACACTTGAAGATGGTAGATTGGGAGTAAAGTGCAGTGAAGACTTTTGTGAGTATCACTCTACCTAGTGTAGTCTCATCTTTCTTTTATTTTTGAAAAAAAAAAAAACATTTAGGCTCATGCATAAACCCTAAGTTGGTGTGCTTGTTTGCTTGCTTAAAAAAAAAATCCAAAAAAATTGGCATAGTGAATTGCTACTTGATCCACATCTCAAATCCACCACCCAAAAAAAAGTGTTCTTTGCACTCTAATATCTTTTGAAAATCCTTTTGAGTGTTTCTCCCTTTGAGTGGTGTTTGTGAAGCCACCCGTGTTTTGTATTGGGTCGCATCACTCATTAAAAATTAAAATTGATTAACCAACTAGAATTGCATGAACTTTAGGGGTGAATACATTAGAGTTACTTATTTTTAGGGCCACATTGATCTTTAAGGAAATCGATCATCGTCTATTTTGTGCAAAACCTTGTGTGCCCACTTAAAACATTGTCTGAAAATATTAAGAAATTTCAACCCTAAAAATCACTACAGCAAGGATAAATCATTAGAAGACACCACATCTAAAAAAAAACCTTGCTTGAAAATAATGTTTTGTTGAGTGCACACATACATACTCAATTGGATTAATTAAGAGACATAACCCCCAATAATGCCTCATCACATACCTTAAGCACAAGCATTGACCTAGCCCATATTAAAATTGAGTAGACATGCCCTAGGTAAGACTAATCTAAGTCCTGGAAGTGTAATTGGGTTTGTTAAGCACTTAGCCTTAATTCCCATTGTGGAATCCGGTGTTTAAGGCTGCGAGGAAGTGTCAAACAACCGCAATTGGGGGGTATCAAGGAACCGGCAGCGCAAGCCAAAGGAAGAACCTTCCCCTCAATCCCCTCGTAATCAACCTAGTAGGATAAACTTTGGGAAGTGTGGTTTAAGTGCTTAAAAATTTGATTATTCTTTCAAGGCTTCCTGGACACCTAGGTCTACACTATAGGGCCTAGAGTTGTTTGCTTGATTATGCACATACTATTCTCTCACCTGTCTCCCTTCGCATCCCTCCTTATTCTTCTTTAGTGTCTGCACGAAAGACGATCACTTCATCCTACTTTAGAGAGAGATCAAGAGGAGACGTAATTTTTCAAGGGATAGGACTGAGGAAATGGTCGACCCAAGAAATGAGGATGTAGAGGACCAACCTCAACCTGATGGTATGGCCATTATCTTGGCTCAAATCACTGCCAACCACCAACTCCAACAACAACATATCAGAACCATCATGAAAGCCATACATCGACTGCAGAACCCTTAAGGGCAACCCCCACCAAACCCACCTAACCCACCATAACCCCTTAAGGGCCAACCAAGGCCTCTCAGTGATTTTTATGACCCATCTACTATAGGATCGAGCCACATCTTAAGGTCCCCGAAGAGGGAGATGATTTTGAGCTAAAAGCCAATGTCCTTAGCTTAATTCAAAGCTACTTTCATGGGAGCTCAAATGAGGACCCTTTCCAACACCTGGAGGACCTAGATTGGATTGCTTGAACCGTGAAACCAAGGAACATCAGTCTGGGCATTGTTTTAATAAAGATGTTCCCATTCTCCCTAAAAGACAAAGCTTCTCATTGGCTTAGAACCTTAGGGAGACCTATCTCCACTTGAGAGGAATTGAGGCATGCATTCCTAAAGAAGTTTTTCCCCATAGGAAAGACTAATACCCTTAGAAGAGCCATTACCACATTCACCTTACAAACTGGAGAGCAATTCCATGAGGTGTGGGAACGATTTAACAAGTTATTGAGGAAATGCCCACACCACGAGGTTTTGGGTGGCAATTGGCCTAGATTTTCTACCATGCTCTGGACAACAACCATAGGAATTTCATTGATGTCTCATGTGGAGGCAATTTTTTGAACAAGGATGAGGAAAGCACATTCGAACTCTTTGAGTCCATGAGTGAGAACTCTCTTAATAATGCCTCCATGACCCAATTCAATAGGTCCAGTCAATCTCGTGGTGGTATCCATGAAGTACAAACTAATTCGAGGATGGTTGACATGGGCATCATAGCAAAGAAGTTGGATCGGGTTGAGTTGGTGAACAAAAAAATTTATGAGCTTTTGAATCAATCCCGAGACCCACTACAAACCTTCTCCCTAGCAAAGGGAGCTCATAATGTTGACCTAGTTCAATCTATGAACCAAGTGCACCTGGAATAACCCCTGATCATGTTCTAGGGAGGGACCTTTGTTCCCTCAAACCCTGGTTATTCTTTCCCCTCCCCTTCGGCACCTTCTACCTTTGAAGATGCCCATGCCATCCAGGGTTACTCTAAGTCTGATCCTTTGTCCAACACTTACACCCTGGATGGCGCAACCACCCAAATTTTGCCTAGTCGAACCAAAAATCGAACCAATTCCATAACCAACCTAGGCCAAACCCTCCCTCCTATCAGCAAGGTCCACCTACTAGACCACCCTATAACTAGAATAGGGTGGCTCCTACACAACAAAACCAAATGGATACTCTAATTAAGAAGATGGCTGATATGAGTCAGAAACATCAGGATGAAATGGCTTTAGTGAGGGGACAATTGAGACAGCTGTTGGATAACAAACAACAAGGGTCCCTTCCATCTCAGCCACAATCGAACCTGAGGAATGTAATGAACAGAAGACACAATCCTTAAGGGTTCCAACCAAATCAAGGGCAAGCCCATGTGATTTTACAAGCCCCGCAAACATCCCCTAGGTTTGCTGCTTCTTCTTCTCAAGGACCTAACCCTGGTTCCAATGCCTTAGCCAATGCAGTTACCTTGAGAAGCGACACCCAAACCCAAGACCTTAAATGGCCGACCCCTCTTGTGACTATACTACCTGAGATAATTGACGATTCTGAGGATGAGCGGGAGGAACCCAAGGATCAGGAACCCGACTTAGTTCAAACCCAAATTCCATACCCTGAAGCCTTGGACAAGGTCAAAAAGAAGAAAAATGTTGCTGAGAATGAGGAGTTGTTAGAAATATTCAAACAAGTACAAATCAATATACCCCTCCTCGAGGCAATCAAACATATCTCGGCTTACGTGAAGTTTTTGAAGGATGTTTGCACACCGAAGCTAAGCCAAGAACCCAAGCACCTAAGAAGGTAGTGCTATTTGAGCAGGTTAGTTCAGTAATTTTGAGTAGCCTACCTCTTAAAAGGACTAACCCTGGAGTGCCTTTGATCTCTTGTAATATTAGGCATTTGACTTTTGACAGAGCACTCCTGGACTTAGGTGCTTCAATAAACTTGATCTTGATTACCCTTTATCACCAGTTTGGATTTGGAGAACTAAAGCCTACACCTATGACTATCCAACTGGCTGACTGATATGTGAAAACCCCAAAAGGGATAGTCAAGGATGTAATTATTCGGGTTAAGGACTTCTACTTCCTGGTTAACTTCTTGGTTCTTGGCATGGAAGTCCCTAACAATTACAAAACACGCCCATCATCCTAGGAGGACCCTTTTTTGCTATGGCCAAGGCTAATATTGACTACGACACGAGATGTATGGAAATTACCTTTGGAGATAAGAAGATGCAATTGGATATCTTCAAGGCAACTAAGTCTTTTGATTGTGGTTGGGTTAAGGAATGCAATCCCATGGAAACCCTGGTTGAAGACTGCATGACAGTAAGCTCTTTAGAGGACCATCTGACTCAACTAACTTTAGACTACCTAGACCCATCCCAATCTCTAGAGGTTGCAGAACTTTGCAGAGCTAATTACCACCAGCAACCTCCACTTGAGGAGATTGATGTCACTCAACTCCCTCCCTTCCCTTATCTGCCAAACATTGTACCACCTGCACCTGAACTGAAACCTTTGCCCAACAACCTCAAGTATGTCTTCTTAGGACCTAATCATACTTTCCCTATGATTATCAATGCACACCTGACTAGGGACCAAGAACTTAGGTTGACTCAACTCTTTCTGAACATCAGGCAACAATTGGGTGGACAATTTTTGACTTAAGGGGAATTAGCCCTAGCTATTGTACTCACAAGATCTACTTAGAAGATGGGGCTCGACCTACTTGCCAGATGCAAAGGCGATTGAACCCAAACATGAGAGAGGTCTTTAAAAAAGAGATTATTAAATGGCTTGATGCGGGAATTATCTATCCAATTTCCGACAGCCCTTAGGTGAGCCCTACTCAAGCGATACCAAAGAAGGTCGGGCTCACCATTGTTACAAATGATCAAGGCAAATCCATCCCCACTTGCACCACCACTGCGTGGAGGGTGTATATTGACTATAGGAAGCTCAATAAAGCTGCTAAGAAGGATCATTTTCCCCTACCATTCATTGACCAGATTCTCGAATGATTGGCAGGGGAAATATTTTTGCTTCCTAGATGGATATTCAGGATATAAGCAGGTTGCTATTGCATCCGAAGATCAAGAGAAGACCACATTCACCTGCTCGTATGGCACGTTTGCATTCCACTGTATGCCATTTAGGTTATGCAATGCACCTGCTACCTTTCAGCATTGCATGTTAGCCATATTTTCGGAGATGGTGGGTGAATGCTTAGAGGTTTTTATGGATGCTTTCTCCATTTTTGGAGACTCATTCGACCATTGCCTTAGTAGCCTAGAGAAAATCCTGAAACAGTGTGTTGAGGTCAACCTAGTTTTAAGCTGGGAAAGAGCCATTTTATGGTTCATGAAGGGATTGTCCTTGGTCACATCATCTTGCATAGGGGCATAGAAGTCGACCGAGCTAAAGTTGACTTAATTTACAAACTCCCACCTCCTAGCTCAAACAAACAAATCAGTTCTTTTCTAAGACATGTTGGCTTCTATAGAAGGTTCATAAAAGACTTCTCCAAGATATCCAAGCCCTTGACTGACCTTCTAGCGAACGATGTGCACTTTGACATGGCACCTGATTGCATTAAAGCCTACACCACTCTAAGGGATACATCTCGACTATAGTTATTTTACAACCCCTAGACTGGTCCTGGGACTTTGAAATAATGTGTGATGCATCAGATTTTGCTATTGGAGTAGTCCTAGGATAAAGATAAGAGAAGAAACCTGTGGTGATCTACTATGTGAGCAAAAGCTTGATGAGGCCTAACGGAATTACACCATCATAGAAAAGGAGTTGCTCACTGTAGTTTTCAGATTGGAAATATTAAAATCATACCTGCTAGGATCCCACGTTATCATTTACACTGACCACTAGGCTATCCGGCATTTCTCAGCCAAAAAGGATGCAAAACTCAGGCTAATCAGATGGATCCTGCTCCTACAGAAATTTGACCTGGAAATACACGACAAGACTGGATCTAAGAATGTTATAGTCGACCACCTACCCAGACTTCACCCAAAGCATATTGAACCTTCACTACCCTTAACTGATACATTTCTTGATGAGAAAATTCTGGCTATGGAAGGAAAGAGTATCCCCTGGTATGCAGACTTGGTTAATTACTTAGTGGTAGGGTAGATTTCGCATGGCTAGTCTAGACAACAGCAGGACAAGTTCTTGGTTGAGGCTAAACATTATTTTTGGGATGATCCCATGTTGTTTAGACTTTATGATGATCAAATCATTAAGAGATGTATCCTTGAAGAGGAGGTTCAAAGTGTGTTGTCCTTCTGTCATGACCAAGCTTGTGGTGGCCACTTCTCTGGGAAGCAAACGACTGCAAAAGTTTTGCAGTCCTGTATTTACTGGCCATCACTATTCAAGGACGCACATAATTTTGCTTAGACTTGAAAGAGTGATCTTTGTTTTCGATAAAAACTTTAGCATGAAATGATGTGTCGTTGTATTTAATTGCGTGGTTGAAAATTACTTTTCAAAACATTTTAATTCTCAGAATCTAACCACGAAAATAGTTAGGTCATCTCCATAGGGAGGAATTAGCCTATTTAAACTAGTGAATCATGTCTTATTTATTTGGGAATCTCAATGTGTATGCATACTAATTGGTGCACGTGTTTTCAACATAATTTCTTGATTTAAAGAATTAATCAATAATGTAAGGGTGCACATGTAAAATCACCACCAATGAAATACCAGGTAAAATAGTGATATTGATACAGGTAACTCCGTAAATATTAATTTCCTACAAGATAGAGCCTGTACACTATATCTAATATCCCATATTCAATATCATTCATGAGTAGAATTCAGCCATAAGTAATTAATCAAAAGTAGAGGGATATTCATGCAATTTGATGCAATATATTAATTCAGGAAAATAAATGCATAGTGCATTCGACAATGGCATATGTTGTAAATTTTAATGTGGCCTTCATTGTAGCAAAACAGGGGATTACTTCCCCTCGTGCTCGTGCGAAGAGGAAGGGATGGTGGACCATGCAGGGCTCAGTGGAGGTTGCATGCGACGAGGGCTACGCGTGGGCAGTGACGGTGCGTCGAACGGTGGCGGTCGTCTCGCCGGCGACGAGGACAACCAGCGGCGACGGTGGCTCACCGGCTTGTACGGGTGGCTGCCGACCTTCAGAGGGTGTGACCGGACTCATGGAGGAGCGGTGAGTCCGTTGGAGGCGCTAGTACAAAGCTTCGTGGCCTCAAACATTGGCTGTGTGGGGAGGGTCTGCTTGGAGCTTTGGCTTCTTCTTGTCGGTGGAGAAGGAGAAGACGAAGATGGCTGCTGACGGCACGAGCATGCATGCACATGCGAGGAGCGCAGGTGGATGCTACGCGGAGGTGGATGGGTGCGCACACTTCGGCTACGTATGCACACGGCTGGAGGGCAGGCTTCACTTGCTGCTGGTGTGCGTGGAAGGTGATGCGTTGAGGAGGGGTGGCTGCACGTGATGATGGTGGATGGCGGGCGCTACACGCGAGGGCGCACACGCTGTTGGTTGCACAAAGGCTGCATGTGGCCATGGGTCGATAATGGAGAAGCCGATGAGGGTAGATGCATGTAGTGCATGGTTGTTGGGTTAAGGTGAGGGGCAGGGGCATGAACGTACTGTCACTACGTGCATGAGTGGAGATGGAGGTGAGGTTGGAGCACGAGGTGATCCACGGTGTTCGCTAAAGTCCACGGTGTATGCCTGTTGCATGGTGGAGAAGAGAAGATATCCCTGCCAGGGGGAGAGGATGATGATGGATGGCGAGAGTCCTCAAACTGCTCTTCTTATATGCAATTTGTTGCTTTCGTCGAATGCTTCTCCAACCACCTGCGAAGGATGCGAGTGGTTGGTGCGGTAGAATCTGCCAGGCAACTTCTTCATGAGATGTCTGATCAGACCTTCAGGAGTCTTAAAAATGTAGATATCAGTAAGTTCCTACTGGCAGTCCCAGACGTCTGTCATTTTCTCCAGACATCTTATAGATGTAGAAATGGACGTCTAAACTCATGTACCTAGCCTGCATTCATCGAATGAATTATATTATCATATCATATGTGGTTAAATGTAAAATTAACGCATAAAATTATATGCAGACTAAGGTAAATTACCATATATCTCCTAGTCAATTAACAACTAAGAGCAAATAACTAAATAGTACTTAGGCTAAATAATGGTCCACGAAAGTGGACTTATCAAATACCCCCATGCCTATGTTTTGCTAGTCCCAAGCAAAACGAAAAACAATAGAAGTAATCAGAAGATTTCTTCTTCCCTTATTCCAAAAATTTAGAGATCCAGACAAATGTGAAGTGATAATAGCCTAGGTAACGAATCCAAGTGAAAATACCCAACTTACATTTGCAGTTCGTACTTATCCCTCGGTAAATATTTCTATCAGGATAGGCAACTACTTCCCTCAGGGATAAAGCAGAAAATAATCTGTAAATTGACCCTTGCCTTTTAGCTTAGGTAGGAGATGCTGAGTTGAATGGATTTATATTTGGTGGCACACACTTATCTGGTGCTACATGTAGTCTAGTACTACAGACTTTAGATATCTAGACTATTAAATAAGTCAACTTGGAGAGAGGCTAAACAACTGTGCTCTCTTGATATTCCTTTGTGCTCACTCTTTTCCTTCTTTTCTTTCTGAGATCACAAATCTCACCAGATTTTGAAAATGCACTATTTGGTGGCCTCGCATGGCATTCACACTTTAATTAAAGTCCTAATAACTCTACAACTAAGTTAGAGTCCCCAGCTAGTATTCGGACGATCAGAAATACTAAAAGGTAGGTATGGGTCATATCTAGTGGATCACGATGGGTGTTTTTATTGCTCAGAAATAACGTCACGAAGATAAAATTATAAACTTGGACTCTTTTCTTTTTCTTTTCTCTCTCTTTTCTTTTATTTTTTTTCTCTTTTTTTTAAATATAATTGTTTCTTTTTTTTTCTTCTTCTTTTCTTTCTTTATAAATCAACATAACACGACGCAGACTTTTATTTATGAGGTATTATTAGGGAAGATGATGGTCAAGAGGATATTATGTGGCTTATTTGGTGGAAGTGCCTACTTTCGACACCGGGAAAGAATGGATATGACAAGTGTATTTCTGACCTTTGACACTATTACCCTCCATCAGCCGAGGACTCTATGAAGGACGGTCGTAACCATCCACCATAGTCGTAGCTTTATTAAGTCTCAATCTCTATGTATCTGCCTTATTTGCTGACTCTCAGGAATTCACACAATGTACGCACACAGGAACAAAGAGTGAAAACTATGCCTAACTCTGAGGTATCCTTATCTAATTGTCCAAAACTTAAGAGTCCTTACACTAGATTTAGCACACCAGTAATCTCTCTACTTTCTTCTCACAAATATGAGGTGGATCTACTAAAGGATAGTATGTGATGGGAACACCATCATGAGTCCTAACTAACTCATTTTAATCCAGAAAAGCGAACAAAAGCTCCAACATAACCAATTGGAGGTCTTAACTCAATGAATAACCAATCTGAGAGAAAAGTAAGAAACAAGGGGTAAAACTGTAATTTTACCATTGCAATACAAAAATAGGTTTTCTCATGAGCTAAACACAGGTCAAATGATCTTAATGAGATAAAAAGTGGGTTGGTTCAAACAGAAAAAGGTTTATGTGAAGTCTAGGAATTAAATGACTTCTTGTAATCCTAAAACAGACCCACTTGATTTAACAAGGTTCTGGTTAGGATAAAATTCACCTAAACCCTCTAAAAATCATGGAAAATATTCTCTAGGGTTTAAAACCTTCAATTTGGCCATTGGAACATATTTTGACCTAAATTGGGGTCTCAGATAAATATTTACCTTAAATTGGATTTTTGCATAAATTGCCTAGCCAAACGTGGTCAAACCCAAAATCCAACTTCACCACTAGATTACTTAGGTCCAAATTAGGTTTGTACCGAAATTTGGACCTAAGGTGAATTCACCTTGACCTACTTTACAAACAGGTCCAGCCCAATCACATTTCTACTCATATCCCTCTACAGAAATCCCCCTAGCTTTGTCTTCATTCTTTGTAATTAGGTCCCTCCACCATTATAGCAGAGGGAATCCTGCTTTGGTGAGGTTTCGAGGGCAAGATCTCTCTGATTTCTCAGAGAGTCCCCTTCAAAATTGAAAGGGAGATTCTCTGAGAAATCTCCTCCAGTATGAACACAATTCGAGGCTCTATTTGATACCCAATCTCTTATGCGAATACATGAGACGTTCGGGTCTCCTTCAAACTTCCATCTCCGACTAGCTTGCCGTGCTTGGAAGCTTGGCTTCCAAGCACAAATCCTTCCTCCAGGGCCTATGAAAGCATACCCAAGCCACCCTGCATCGCCCACGCTTGAAATTGGCTAGAGAATCCATCTAATTCGTCTCTTCCCCCTCTGGCCAGTGGCTCAGCAAGCTCCAGCGACCTCCCTCTCTTCCCCTCGTCGCCCAGCCACAATACTAGTGGCTGGGTTCTCTTCCTTCTGTTCATCCGCATCGCGCCTCACCTGCCGACGCCTGTACAACCCCTTCGTCGTCGCCATCCTCCTTCCACTGAGTGCTTCATCTCCGGCGGCAGTAGTACGAGCCGACCACCATCTCTGCCTCTCCCTTCATCTCTCTACATTCAGCTAAGTCCTCTCTCTTTTCTAATTCTTTTTCCTCTATTTCTTGAAAACGTCCCTCGACACACGCAATCACTCTCACCTTCTTCATCTACAACCAAACCTCTAGCAAGGTGTCCCGCCGCTCCACACCTCCATCCGCCTTGCCAACCACCCCATAAGCTCCGCAATACTTCACTGATCATAAACCCTCACTCCACTCACCGTGCCACGCCCCCAAAACACCCCCCGGACAAACCCACTCTCACGCACATAGGGTGCCCTAGGCACGCACACTCCGGCAGCCCCATGCCATGTCGACCATCGCAACACATTCGTCGTGTCTCGGTGAAGCTTTCTGAGCTTTCTGACAGAGCCGCAAGGCCGTTTTCATGTTAACAGGCATAGGTGTCTCCACCACCATTGACGCAAGCAAGCAGCTTGCTTGCAGGCCTCCTCCAGGTCTGCCCGCTCCAGGTGCACAGCCCCAAGTTTCGCAGAATCCCCTCGCACACAGATCCAGGCAACCAATTGGCACTGAAGACCCCAGTAGCCATTGCAATCAAGTGACGACACCTGCTGTGGACGCACGCGAAAGGAGGTGGGAGGATAGTCCCACCTCGAAAAATCTTGGAGCGCCGCAGTCGAATAAAGTGAAAAAGTGCATCAGGCTTATCACCTCCTGACCATGGGGTGAGGTCCCACTCACCCTCTCACTGCCTCGTCTGTGACCTTGCCTCCGCGGACCTGGTGCGACTTGTATACCTGACCTGCACTCTTCGCTCACCACCGTACGCCGGTGGGCCTAGTCCTGGGCGTGTACCCAACCCGATTACCCGAGAAAGCGGCTCTGGGAGAGCGAGCCTAAGAGTGAAAGAAGAAGAGAGAGCGTGGGCAAGTAGGGGTAGGTTTTGCTCTCGCAGGAAAGGAGAAGAAGAAGAAGCCAAGGAAGAAGGAGGCGGAGGCTAGAAGAAGCTAAGGAAGAAGAAGGCAAGGCTGAAGAGGAAGAAAGCTTAAGTCAGAGAGGCTGAAGGGGTGAAGAAGAAAGAGAAGAAGGAACTGAAGGTAGAAGAAAGAGGAGTTGCCAGAGAAAGAAGAAGAAGAAGAAATAGAAGAAGCCAAAGGCAAAGGAAAAGAAGCTAAGGCACAGGTACGAGTGCAGAAGAAAAGAAAGAAAGAAAGAAGAAGAAGGAAGGAAGAAGAACAGAGAAAAAGATCAAAGAAGAGAGAAAAAGAAGAAATAAAGCACTGTAGAAGTTTAAGATGTCTGATTCACAAATCGGACATCCATTTTTTGTGCTTGTCTTCATACCTTGACTTCTTTATTCTCCTGTGCTTACATTCTTGCATTACAACGCTAGTTTTCATTACATATTATATTTAATTTCTTAAAAGTTGTGCTCTTGATTTTTAAACCCCAATTTGCTCCCTGTGTTCGACCTCGGACTTAAAACTTCGAGTAATAAAATCTATTTGTTTTCGAGTGATTTCAACTATATTACAATGCATTATTTTAAAACTTGATTTCTCCTCGTGAACATTTTGGCGCCGTTGCCGGGGAGCAATGGGAGATTTAGAAATCTTGATCACAATTTCTGATTTGGTACTAACTTGATATATCTCTTTTGTTGTGATTGTTTTAGGGAAGAAGATTCAAAGGAAGACAGTCGCACAGGAAACACACCCGGGGCAGGTAATCTCTGATTAGCCCTTTCTCTTAACCCCATCATTCTGAAAAGGAAAGAAAAAATAAAATCAATTAGGGCTACCTGCTTTCCATCTTTAGCTAAGTCACCAAAGTTGCCTGATTTTGATTTCAACAAATATTGATTTGTGCATCCATTTAAGGTAACTAGGGCTACCACCTTCTTGATTGAGCCCTAGATACCATATTTTTGGCAACTAAATTGGACCAAAATTAAAGCCAAATTAAGGATTCCAATTAAGGATTTTAGAGACACATCTTTCTAAGCAAGAATCAACTATCCAAAAAGAGGTGTGCCTAAGCCTTGGTTGAAAAGATTTATTCAAGAGAAACCCTAAAATTCAAGCTCTTAATTTCACTTGAATCCTAAAAGAAAGGACCTAAAGCTTCTCAAAGGATAAATAGGTGAAGTTGACCTCTTGTTGGGTCAACCAACCTTGAAATTAGGTCACTTTTGCACTCAATACATCTAAAGTTCAAGTGGAATCCTAAGCACCTTTGCTCTTAAATAAAAGTGGTATACTTAAGAGGTCAAAGTCCCCATTATGGTCTACCTGGAATCTCAATGACAAGAGAGGTCGGGTGGGGGAAACCCTGTAACTCGTGGGGACACTCTACCGTGTAGGGGTCTTTGCGGGACTCTCCCTCTCTGGCTGCCCAGGTATTTCTCAGGTGGACGACTTTCTGACTAAGGGGTATCATCCGCCCCGAACCTCTATAGTCATCCAAATTTTTGGGTGTCTTGATTGGGTCCAGCACATTCTATTCTCGTCCAAACCTTCGGTGCATGTTCGGTAGGAGGTCTTTAAGACCTCCTTTAGTGATTCACTCCCGCTGATTCATCAAAACCAAATTCTCCTTCTTCATCATCATGGCACAACCAGTAGAAGAAGAGAACAATCTTGAGAACCAACTCCAGTGCCTGAATGATCTATTTCAAGCCTTTGCAAACCCGCCGCAGCATCCTATGATGCGAGATCACTATAATCCCGCTGCGGTGGCAATTGAACCTCGAGTCCAAATCCTGGCTAGAAGTCCTGATTCTGAACTCAAGTCCAACATGATTCATGCTATTCCAAAGTTTCATGGGCTTAATTTTGAGGATCCCTTCCAGTACATCAAACAACTCAAACATCTGGCCCAGACCTTCGGGTCAGATGCCTAACATCGGGATATTCTTCTTATGAAGATGTTTTCCTTCTCTCTCATAGACAAGGCAGCTCACTGGTATCAGACTTAGACGCGTCCAATCAACACATGGGTTGAACTGCAATCCAAATTCTTGAAAAAGTTCTTCCCAGTTGGTCGGACGAATGCCTTAAGACACCAGATCACACACTACACCCAACAATTTGGAGAACCTCTTCATGAAGCATGGGACCGTTTCCTAGATCTCATGCGAAAGTGCCCCCATCACAGAGTTCCTAAATGGGAACAAGTCCAGTCTTTTTACCAGGGACTCCGTGAAGATATCCGCTTATTTGTCAATGCAACCTGTGGAGGAAATATCATGGGTCAACATGAAGACACTGTGTGGGAGATTCTCAAGAATATGTGCGAGAACTCCATCAATAATGACTCTATGGGCTTATTCAACTAGATGAATGCCTGCGCATCGACGAATCCGAGGGGAGCACATGAGACTCAGGTCCTGTCCGCATCCATTGACTTGGAACTGATGGCCAGTTGGTTGGACAAGGTCTTTATCATCGAGAAGAAGGTGGACGAGCTGACTTGAAATCTGCAGCGAGCCACCTCTGCGCAAAACCCGTTTGCATAGTTGCCTCTTGGGAAGGAAGTTGTGCATAACATCTATCACCAATCTTCTCAGGGGATGGACCCGTATCCACCCTCGTCTGACTCTAGGACCGGAGGAAACTCCGATCCGACCTACTCTAGTTGGGGGAACTCTGAACCCTCGTACTCTGACTTTCCTGAGGTTCCTCAAACCTGCGAGGACCTTAACGCCATCCAGAATGACCCATTCTCTAACACCTATAACCCTGGATGGCGGAATCATCCTAACTTCTTGTGGGCAAGAAATAATCAGAATCAAAGACCACCATATCAGCCCCGTCCACAAGTTCCTCGTCCATATCAGTTGCCTCAGCCTCGACCCAACCCCGCCTATCAATCTGGGCCAACCCAAATAGATCAAATGACTCTTATCCTTCAGACTCTGGCTGACATTCAGAAGATGAATGCGGCTATGCAAAAACAGCACAAGGATGAGATCATAGAGGTATGAAATCAACTCGCCCAGATGGCGAATTCCTGCCAACCTGGCACACTCCCTTCGCAACCTCTGTTGAATCCAAATAACGTGCCGAACCAGAGGCGCGTTATGAACCCAAATCCAGGCCAAGCCCACATGATTTATCAGGCCCCTTCTGTTCCATTACTCGACGGGATGGAAGCTTCGACATTGTATGCGGGATTTCAACAGCAGCCACCTATTTTACCAACTTCGAATCAAAACCAGGCAGGACTGAATTCTGTAACAACCCGTAGTGGCAAAGCAACACAAGGCCCACCTTATCCAAGCCACTTTCATCCTGGTAGTAACCCAAGTCCTAGGATAGTTATCCAGGATACCCCTGTCCCAGATCAAGAACCTGGACCTATTCTAGAGGAACCATCCAAGGTTCCATTTCCGGAGGCCTTGACCAAGGGAAAAGGGACAAACAAACCCGTGGCTCCTGAGGAGGATCTGGTCAAGCCCTTTGAACAAGTCCATATAAACATCCCCTTGATGGATGCAATCCGCCATGTACCAGCTTATGCATGATTTCTGAAGGACGTGTGTACACCCAAGCGTAAGCCATGAACCAAAAGTGGGAGTCTGATTGTACTGTCAGAGCAAGCCAACTCTGTAATTTTGAGAAAACTCCCACCTAAGGCAAAAGACCCAGGTACTCCCCTGATTTCATGTATCATTGGTGATACCCAATTTGAAAGACCTTTATTAGATCTAGGAGCCTCATAAACCTAATACCTACATTCCTCCTTGACCACCTTGAGGAATCGGAGCTTAAACCGACAGAGGTGACAGTGCAGTTGGCTGACCGATCTATTAAGTCTCCTAAAGGAGTTCTTGAGGATGTCACCGTTAGGGTGCAGGATTTCTATTTCCCGGTGGATTTTGTAGTCTTAGATATGGATGCTCCAGGAAACCCAAGGGATACACCAATTATGCTAGGGAGATCCTTTTTGGCCATTGCTAGGGCCAATATAAATTGTGAGGAGGGCCAAATTGAACTAAAATTCAGGAACCAAACACTGAAGATTAACATCTTTAAGGCCCAACAAGGGATTAATTGCGGTGTTATAGAATAAATATGTGATATCAAGGCTGTGGTTGATGAACCGTATATTGAGGACAACCTAATTACTTTCGATCAACCACAAGAGGATCAAAACCCACAATCAAAGGAGTCCGAATCTAACTTAGATACACCCATAACTCCTTCCCTTGCTCCTAACACACACCCTGAATCGCCCACTGCTGCTATGCGGCTGATAACCCCATTCTGGAACTCAAGCCTCTTCCCAACCATCTAAAGTACGTCTTTTTGGGTTCCAATCAGACGTTTCCTGTGATTATCAACTCAAGACTCACACCTGACCAGGAATCCCGTCTGATTACTATTCTCCAGCAACATCGTAGAGCCATTGGATGGACTCTCGATGATTTGACTGGTATCAGCCCTGCTTACTTCACATACCGTATCTACACCGAAGAGGGCACACGACCTTCCCGTGAAATGCAGAGACGTTTGAATCCTAATTTGCAGGAGGTCGTGAAAAAGGAGATCATCAAGTGGTTAGATGCAGGGATCATCTACCCGATCTCCGACAGTCGGTGGGTGAGTCCAATCCAGGTTGTGCCGAAGAAGGCAGGACTCACTGTAATCACGATTGAAATAAGAGAAATCATACTGGCCCATGTAGCAAACTCATGGAGAGTCTGCATTGATTACAGAAGACTCAATTCCTCCACGAAGAAGGATCATGTCCCACTATCGTTTATTGATTAGATCCTCTAGAAACTAGCGGGAAATAGATTCTTCTGCTTTTTGGACAGGTACTCTGGTTATAACCAAGGAAATCCATCCTGAGGATCAAGAAAAGACCACTTTCACCTGCCCCTTCGGGACGTACGCGTTTCGAAGGATATCGTTCGGTCTCTGCAATGCACCTGCTACTTTTTAGCAATGCATGCTTGCCATATTCTCAGATATGGTAGGTGATTATCTGGAAGTCTTCATGGATGACTTTTTAGTACTCAGAGAATCATTTGACGATTGTCTCCTGCACTTGTTCCAAATCCTTAGGCGGTGCATTGATGTGAATCTGGTTCTTTCCTGGGAAAAGAGTCATTTCATGGTGTCTGAAGGAATTGTCCTGGGACATCTCTTATGTTAGAAAAAGGCATCCAAGTCGATTGAGCCAAGGTGAACTTGATTTCCAAACTCCCTATGCCTAGCTCGATCAAGGACATCTGATCTTTTCTGGGGCACGTCGATTTTTACTGTCGATTCATTCCTGATTTCTCGAAGATCGCACGCCCCTGACCACTCTGCTTTCTAAGGATGTACCTTTTGAAATCTCCAAGGAATGCACTTAAGCATTTGAAATCCTCCATGATCGAGTTACCCAAGCCCCGATCCTACAGTCCCCTAATTGGTCTCAACCCTTTGAGATCATGTGCGATGCATCTGATTTCATTGTAGGAGCGATACTTGGGCAGAAAATTGACGGGAAACCCGTGGTCATCTACTACGCGAGCCAGACACTTGGCGAGGCTTAGCATAACTACACAATTACTGAGAAGGAGCTGCTAACCATAGTATTTGCCCTGGAAAAATTTAGATCTTATCTCCTGGGTTCCCATGTTATCATTTGCTCGGATCACACAGCTGTAAGGCATCTCCTTGCAAAGAAGGACACGAAACCTTGATTAATCCGCTGGATCTTGTTGTTGCAAGAGTTTAACCTCGAGATTCGTGACAAAGTAGGAAAACAGAACATGGTAGCTGATCACTTGTCCCACCTTCTTTTTGAAATCATCGACCCTTCTGGACCCATTACGGAACATTTCCCTGTTGAGCACCTTCTGACTATCAATACAGGGCTTCCATGGTTTGCTGATATAGTAAACTACCTGGCATCACATCAGATCTCGTTCGATTAGCTGAAGGCCAAGAAGGACAAATTGCTTTCCGATGCCAAGTATTACTTCTGGGAAGACCCGTATCTTTTCCGCATCGGTGCTGATTAGATCATTCGACGATGTGTTGTGAAAGTGGAAAGTCAAGACATATTGTCTTTCTGCCATGACCAGGCATGTAGTGGACATTTTTCAGGTTATAAAATTGCAGCTAAAGTCCTCCAGTGCGCTTTTATTGGCCCACGATTTTCAAAGATGCATACAATCACTGTAGGGCATGCACTCGTTGCCAGACCTTAGGCAACATGAGCCATCGTAATATGATGCCCTTGTAGTCGATTCTTATATGCGAAATCTTCGACGTGTGGGGGATTGATTTTATGGGACCCTTCCCTATTTCAGACAGCCTCAAGTACATTCTACTCGCTGTTGACTAAGTCTCTAAATGGATAGAAGCCATTCCAACCTGAACCAATGATCATAAAGTGGTTATCAAATTCATTCATCAGAACATCTTTTCATGGTTTGGGATTCCACGTGCTATAATCTCTGATGGAGGGACCCATTTCACTAATGCTCAGTACAAGTCACTAATGACCAAATACGGGGTGTCGCACCGAATCTCTACTCCATACCACCCCCAAACTAATGGTCTAGCTGAGCTATCAAATCGGGAGATCAAGAAAATCTTCCAGGTTACTGTTCGACCTGACTGGAAGGATTGGTCATCCCTACTTCCGGAAGCTTTGTGGGCTTATAGGACCACCCACAAAACCCAATTAGGTATGTCACCCTTCAGATTGGTGTACGGGAAGGCAAGTCACCTCCCTGTAGAATTGGAGCACAAAGCCTATTGGGCAATACAGAACTGCAACCTAGATCTTTCTAAGGCAGGAACCTACATAAAGCTTCAAATGAGTGAGATCGATGAATTACGCCACAACACGTATGAGAACTCACGAATTTACAAAGAGCAGGTTATGGCCTTTCACGACAAGCACATATCTAGAAAGATCTTCCATCCTGATAAAAAAGTCTTACTCTTTGATGCCAAGCTTAAACTGTTCCCAGGAAAACTACGATCAAAATGGATCAGACCCTACCTCGTCCGATGAATCTTTGGAAATGGAGCCATTGAGATCAGTCCACTTAGCCACGATTTAAAACCTTTCATCATGAACAGTTAGAGACTCAAACAGTTCATAGACTTGACCGATACAAATTTGGCTGAGATATCCTTTACCCTCCATTCTCCCTGAGCTCATTTCACCCAGCCGATGGCATAAAACTCAGCGCTTAACGGGAGGTAACCCATCATTCTTGAAAACCCTGAAACCTTTCTTGACATTCCTATGCTAAATTTATATCGCACTTTAGGGTTCAACCATTAGAGCAGCCGACCCCACCTCAGGTACCTGTACCCGAGTTTTGAAATCGTTCGCAACAGTCACCTCGACCCGTTCGCCCACTCAAAACCTATTCTAATGAATGATCTAAGCTGAACTCGAACCCACCTAATTTACAATGAGAACATTGCAAATTGTAAGCATGAGGGGTATGAAAGTGCAAAACACCATGAAAACTCATCTCACAAGAAAAGGTTTCAACAAGAAAAATCACATATCAGAAAAACACCAAAAAAGTGAAAAAATATTGAAAAAGAACAAAACAAAAATTCTGAGGGGAGAGAAAATTTTGAGGCCATACAAATCATGAGGAGAAAAAGGGGAAAAGAGAAAAATGTCAAAAAAGGAGCACAAAATGAAAAAAAAAGAAGAGAGTCATTAGTAAGAAATTAAGGGATTAACTAAGTTCTAGACCATATCAAGAAAAAGAAAATGAAAGGAAAAAAAGTGCTAATGAGACACAAAAGAGATTAGTAGGAACGCTCATCTTAGGCCTCTTGGGCTAGACTTTTAGGCTTAAAAATTCAAGTATCCGCTAAGATCTGGATAGTCTGCAAGAGGTTGGGGAAAATGCGAAGCTTAAGTATTAGGTCTAAGGCTTGGGGAGTATTCGACCTCATTAACTGACCTCTGGTTTGCAGGACTCGGTAACCTAAGCACCCTAATCCACACACAGTCTGGTTCAGTGCGCATAATTATCAAAATCATGCAAAAGCGTTTAAGTGTTCTGAAAAAGTCACCTAGATTAGGAGCGGCCGATCAACACAAGTTGATTTCGACAAGTTCCCAGTGTGGAGAGGCAGGAAATTCCCCTCGAAGATGCGCAATAACATATCATCTCCTCGGTGCTTGTCTCCTAGGATATTTACATATTCTACTAGGGGCACGTAAGCACCTTGTGCTGGTTCAGATGCCATGGGCGGCATTATCACGAAATGTCGATTACCAGGGTCTGGATTTAGCTACAAAACTCCATGGGCGGGATTATCTTGAAATCTCGAAAGCCAGGGTTCCAGGGGTTGCCATGGGTGGTGCTATCATGAAGCAACGATTGCCAGAGACCCTTCAAGGATTGATGATGGGGACGAGGAATTCGATACAGACCATGTTAAGAAGCCAATCCGAAGCTAGAAATAAAAAGAAAAGAGAGAGAAAACTCTCCAAACAAAGGAAATCCTCTGTCTCTCTCTCACAAAAAATGCACTGCAAACTGAACCAAGGCTAAAATATGTTACAAGCACGGGTGCTTTAATCGCGAAGTCCAACGAACCTTAGGATAGTTTCTATGGGCCTTAAAAACCTTCACGGAGGACTGAGGATAGAGCTGGTCAGGTCTGGATCTTCATTGGTACTTGAGTACCTCTAGGCCTACTGTCGGCATTCTAACCTAATCAAAAAGAAAAAAAAAGCACTCATCATAATCTCTGAACATCAAAGAACTCATGGTCTAGAACAGAAGTTAAAACCTGAAAATTTTGCTAAGGGACTAGCAAAAGCTAGGCATGGGGGTATGATGGGAACACCATCATAAGCCCTAATTAGCTCATTTTGACCCAGAAAAGAGAACAAAAGCTCCTACATAACCAACTGGAGGTCTTAACTCAATGAATAACCATTCTGAGAGAAAAGTAAGAAACAAGGGGTAAAACTGTAATTTTACCATTGCAGTACAACAACGGGTTTTCTCATAGGCTAAACACAGGTCAAATGGTCTTAACAAGGTAACAAGTGGGTTAGTTCAAACAGAAAAGGGTTCATGTGAATTCTAGGAATTAAATGACATTTTATAACCCTAAAACAGACCTACTTGATTTAACAAGGTTCTGGTCAGGATAAAATTCACCTAAACCCTTTAGAAATTATGGAAAAATATTATCTAGGGTTTAGAACCTTCAATTTAGCCAATGGAACCTATTTTGACATAAATTAGGGTCTCAGATAAATATTTGCCCTAAATTGGGTTTTTGCAGAAATTGCCTAGTCAAACGCGGTCAAACCCAAAATCCAACTTCACCACTGGATTCCTTAGGTCCAAATTAGGTTTGTACCAAAATTTAGACCTAAGGGGAATTCACCTTGACCTACTTTGCAAACAGGTCTAGCCCAATCACATTTCTACCCCTATCTTTTGAAAACATCTACAGAAACCCCCTAGCTTTGTCTTCATTCTTTGCAATTAGGTTCCTCCACCATTATAGAGGAGGGAATCCTACTCCGGCGAGGTTTCGAGGGCAAGATCTCTCTGATTTCTCAGAGAATCCCCTTCAAAATTGAAAGGGAGATTCTCTGAGAAATCTCCTCCAGTATGAACGCAATTCGAGGCTCTATTTGATACCCAATCTCTCATGCGAATGCATGAGAGATTCGGGCCTCCTTCAAACTTCCATCTCTGGCGAGCTTGCCGTGCTTGGAAGCTTGGCTTCCAAGCACAAATCCTTCCTCCAGGGCCTATAAAAGCATACCCAAGCCACCCCACATCGCCCACACTTGAAATTAGCCAAGGAATCCCTCTAATTCATCTCTTCCCCCTCCGACCAGTGGCTCAGCAAGCTCCGGTGACCTCCCTCTCTTTCCCTCATCGCCCAGCCACAATACCAATGGCTGGGTTCTCTTTTTCCTGTTCATCCGTGTCGCACCGCACCTGCCTATGCCTTTACACCCCCTTCATCGTCGCCGTCCTCCCTCCACTAAGTGCTTCATCTCTGACAATGACAGTATGAGCCAGCCACCATCTCTACCTCCCCCTTGATCTCTCTACATTCAGCTAAGTCCTCTCTCCTCTCTAATTCCTTTTCCTCTATTTCTTGAAAATGCCCCTTGACGCATGCAATCACCCTCACCTTCTTCATCTCTGGCCAGACCTCCGGTGAGGTGTCCCCGCCGCTCCACACCTCCATCCGCCTTGACAACCACCCCATAAGCTTCGTAATACTTCACTGATCATAAACCCTCACTCCACTCACCGCGCCATGCCCCCAAAACACCTCCTGAACACACCCACTCTCATGCACACAGGGTGCCCTAGGCACGCACACTCCGGTAGCCCCAAGCCACGCCGACCCTCGCAACACATTCGTTGTGTCTCGACGAAGCTCTCTGAGCTTTCTGACTGGGCCGCAAGGCCATTTTCGTGTTAACAGGTGTAGGCGTCTCCACCACCATTGACGCAAGCAAGTAGCTTGCTTGCAAGCCTCCACTAGGTATGCCCGCTCCAGGTGCATAGCCCCAGGTTGTGTGGAATCCCCTCGCCCATAGATCCAGGCAACCAATTGGCACTGAAGACCCCAGTAGAGCTGCTATAATCAAGTGAAGACACCTATTGCGGACGCACGTGAAAGGAGGTGGGAGGATAGTCCCACCTCGGAAAATCTTGAAGCGCCGCAGCCGAATAAAGTGAAAAAGTGCATCAGGCTTATCGCCTCTTGACCACGGGGTGAGGTCCCACTCACCCTCTCACTGCCTCATCCATGACCTTGCCTCTACGAACCTAGTGCGACCCATATACCCGACCTGCACTCCTCGCCTAGCACCGCACGCCGATGGTCCTAGTCCCGGGCACGTACTCAACCCGATTAGCCGAGAAAGCGGCTTTGGGAGAGAGCACCTAAGAAAGAAAGAGGAAGAGAGAGCACAGGTGGGTAGGGGTAGGTTTTGCTCTCACAGGAAAGGAGAAGAAGAAGCCAAGGAAGAAGGAGGTGGAGGCCAAAAGAAGCTAAGCAAGGAGAAGGCAAGGCTGAAGAGAATGAAAGCTTAAGTCAGAGAGGCTGAAGGGCTAAAGAAGAAAGAGAAGGAGAAGGAACTGAAGGTAGAAGAAAGAGGAGTCGCCAGAGAAAGAAGAAGAAGAAACAGAAGAAGCCAAAGGCAAAGGAAAAGAAGCTAAGGCACAGGCACGAGAGCAGAAGAAAAGAAAGAAAGAAAGAAGAAGGAAGAAGAACAGAGACAAAGAGCAGAGAATAGAGAAAAAGAAGAAATAAAGCACTGTAGAAGTTTAAGACGTTTGATTCACAAATCAGACGTCCATTTTTTGTGCTTGTCTTCATACCTTGACTTCTTTATTCTCCTGTGCTTACATTTTTGCATTACAACTCTAGTTTTCATTGCATATTATTTTCAATTTCTCAAAAGTTGTGCTCTTGATTTTTAAACCCCAATTTGCTCCCTGTGTTCGACCTCGGACTTAAAACTTCGAGTAATAAAATCTATTTGTTTTCGAGCGATTTCAACTATATTACAATGCATTATTTTAAAACCTGATTTCGCCTCGTGAACAATATGCTTGACTCCCTTTTAACTGTCCAAGGGTTCAGTCGACTAAAAATGCTTATTGGTTTTCTTCGAAGATCCATTACCCAGTCTACATGTAAGTGAAGTAAATGTACTGGATTCTAAACTTAAGAAACAATTTAAGAAGAAAAATCTTTAATGACACCTCCATGACAAAGATGTTTTGCTAGGGACTAACCAATTTAGCTCAATTTTTTTTTTATGTTAATGCACCTAACCTACATACATGAACATTGCCTAAAATGCAAAATGCACCCCCCCATGCCTAAATCCTACAATGTCCTCATTGTAAAATTAAAAGAGGGGGAGAAAGGAAGGAAATCACCTGATGATGGTGTTATTCAGAATGCTGGGTTGCCTCCCAACAAGCGCTGCATTTTCTATAAGTAGGCAGACTTATAGGGAACCTGTAGGTCTGGTTCTAGATAGAAAAAGCTAGGCCCTAAAAATATGTGTAACAGCACGGGCCTAGAAAATAGGTAGCCACGGATGTTCACGAGCTGATGATGCAGCGTGATTCCAAATGCTTGCCAGAAGATATGAAAATAGAGAACCTCGTAGGCTACCTAGGGAGGTCTAGGGATAACAAAAGGAATATGAAAAGGGACCTCCCGAAATGGAATAAGTGGAGGATAACAAGGATCCTCCAAAGCAGGACGGGTTTTAAAAGATATAAACATTATTATTTCACACCCTTGAATGGAGAAACTAAAAGTACACACATCAATCCACACTCACCATTCTACCCGAGGATGTACTGGCCTGATATATTCTCCAGAGAGAATGTACATGAGCAAAGATCTGAGCCAAGGATCGGTTAAGGAGTGTAAGGGTTGTTTGTGGTGTTGGGCGGTAATGGTTAAGTTCAAGGAGGGCTTAGTCGGTGTCAAGGACAACTCCAACAACGATTCAGATTGTGTATTCTCCCTAACAATTATTGTAGAAAAATTTAAGTCACCCTACCTATCATTAATGATCGGAGTCATATTTTCACCTTTCAGTATATGTGAATCAATGGTGGACTCCAAATTAAATTTCTTTGATGGCAGGGTCAAAGCAATTGAATCATTATCATTAATCTCATCCCTGAATTCTTTTGGTTCACTCAAATTTTTGTCGGGGTGTATATGTGATTCATTAGTAAAGAAAGGAGTTGCTTCAGTATCATCAATTATTTCTGATGGTGGATCCGTCTTAATGTTTTGAAGTAAGCATATATCACCAATTCTTTGTTCTTCTCGGGGCATAAATCCTCAATTGACGTGTTTTGTCCCTGAGAGTCTCCCCTAGGCTTCTCACTATTGTGTTTATCCTCCTCTAATATCAACTCCTGGTTTGGTGGAGGATGACTCTCAAAAGAAGGGAGGAATCCGGATTTCACCAGATTATTTATATTCTCCAGGGGTAAGTCCGTGAATAACAAATAATCCCCCTGTGATTTACTCCATACTTTCAGTCTGGGTTCCTCCGTTGGGTCATCCTCATCCTCTGAAATAGACTCTTTATATCCCTGAGACCAAAATTGATCTAATTCATCCTCCATTCCCTTAGGGTCACCTTCATTGGGTGCATTTAAATCCTCGGGATGCTGAATGGTAGGTGTTGATTCCTTAAGTGGAGGGTCAGGATTAGGCTCACTAAGGGTAGAATGGGATGCCACCAGATAATTAATTGGGGAAGTGATTTGAACAATACGACCTTGACTCGGGTTATCAGGGGTAAGGAAAATACTGTCATTGGGGTCAAGGTCCTCAAGAGGTACCATCTTTTTTTTCTTTTGACTTCAGTATAGCTCGGGTGGATAATTACTAGGATCGTTCTCCTCTAGTGGTCGTGTCTCATTGGGAGAGTCTAAGTGATAGCTACGTAAAATGAGATCCCTATTGTCATTGGTTTCCTCAGAATTATTTTCATGATCACAGTCGTATGGGTAGGGATCAGAATTACTGGGAAGAGTGTAGCTAAGCTGTCTAATTTCTTTGTTCAATTATTGACTATTCCTCAACATCTCTCCCATAGACTCCATCATTTCTTTTTTTCTATTTTTGCATTTCTATCATAAAAGAGGAGAGGCTACTACTATCAGATTGGGGAGGATAGTTAATCTCAGGCTCTGGTTGCCTAGGGGTATCGATCCAACCTCGATACGGGAAATCATGAAGGGTGGGAGGGTTGGGTGTTTACATAGTAGTAGGGATTCCAGGGTTGGAAAATCCTGCTTCTAGGCTCTACTCAAAAGTGAGAGTTATCGGGCCAGTATTCTCAGGATAGGAATATGAATGATCCCATGAATTGTCAATGTATCCATCAAAGGATGGATACGCTCGGGGCATGGGATCTTAGTTAAAGTGATAGGAGTAAGGATGGTCCATTTCCTTCAATTAAATGTTTTAACTCTCTTAAGACTTAGATTAAAATAGAAAACTTCCTAGAGAGCTGTATCACGCACACACCAAGCAAACACAAGGCAAGAGGTCTCTTGTTGATTTAAAATTCTTTAAGTCCTCTTCCAACTCTTCTACTTGGCTAAATATAGTCAAGGCAGTGTTTCTCCATTCCCATGTAAGTGGTATAAGAGAAATGAGGCACTTGAAATTTCTGGTCAATGACTGTTAAGAAGGTTGAGTTTACTTTTAGTCCTTTTTAGGTGATCAATCAAGTTGTCAAGCAATTACGCACCCTAAATTGACCTTCGAGTGCCTTGAAGACATACACTTTGTTGTGATAGTATTCTCTAATGCTCAAGTAAAAGGGTACTCCAAGGATGGAACCAAGGGATGCAAGTAGGGCGAACCCTTCCTTTGAGGCGTTGTGTTAGTGGTGCCTCTTAACTACCCTTAAATTCCTTTAAGGGGTGTCCCCCTCCTTAGAGTATCAAGTCACTCGGGCAAAAGTTCATACTATTGTCACTAAGCGAGATAGGAGGGTTTGCACCGATAAAGAGATCGATGCCTATAGCCTTAAGGGTCCAAGTCCTAGTGCAGTGCCTATAGTGCATGCTCAGTGCAGGAAGTGTGCATTACATCGCGAAAAGTGATTTTTCCTTTTGAAAATCGCAGTCACGTTATTCAAACACTTTCTATATACTTTTGTTTCTTTTTAAGAAGTAATGTGACCACTTGATTAATATTTTCAAATCATCTTTAATGGTCTTTTTTTTAATTATGTCCAAAATGCAATGCATGTGCAGATAACTAATGTATAAGAAAAGTCGTACCTTACTCTAGCTCTCTTCAATGCAGGATGTTTTTAATGCAAAAAGAAAAACTAGATGCTGCTCATTCAATCCTAGATGGTCGCCCTATAGATATGCAGCTTCTAGTAGGTAGTTCAGATTTTTTTTTTTTAATAATAATGAGCAAACAAACCTAATCTAACTAACTAACCAACATGCAGTTCAAACAATTTGAATAATCCTATAATCTAAATAAAATGGGAACACGTTCCTAAAAATACCCAACAAGGATCCACAAGACAAAAATTAAATGTCTAAGGTCTATCTAAACTAATCTAAATCTAAAAGAAGCAAATAAATGTCTTTGGTCACCGATCCTTTCTCCAAGCGTGTGGGATCAAGGCCCACATGCTTCTGTTGTTGCCCTCTAGGTGGCATTAAGGTCCACCAAGAATATCGCCTCTGTCGTGCACGCCTGTCGCGTTTGTTTCCTCCAAACAGATGTACCTCTCACAGGAAAAAGAAATAGATCAATGATTCAGAGAAGCTTCAGAAATAGCATAAACATGATAGAAAATCCCCGAAAAATTTAATAGGCATATTTCCTCCCCGACAACGGCATCATTTGAAAGAGCGATCTTCGTTTTCGATAAAAGCTTTAGCGTAAAATGACATGTCGTATTTAATCGTGTGGTAGAAAATCGCTTTTCAAAACATTTTAATTCTCAAAATCTAACCACGAAAATAGTTAGGTCATCTCCACAGAGATGAATTAGTCTATTTAAACTAACGAATCATGTCTTGTTTATTCGGGAATCTCAATGTGTATGCATACTAACTGGTGCACATGTTTTCAACATAATTTCTTGATTTAAAGAATTAATCAATAATGTAAGGGTGCACATGCAAAATCACCACCAATGAAATATCAGGTAAAATAGTGATATTGATACAGGTAACTCCATAAATATTAATTTCCTACAAGATAGAGCCTGTTCATTATATCTAACATCCCACATTCAATATCATTCATGAGTAGAATTCAACCATAAATAGTTAATCAAAAGTAGAGGGATATTCATGCAATTTGATGCAATATATTGAATCAGGAAAATAAATGAATAGTGCATTCAACAATGGCATATGTTGTAAATTTTAATGTGGCCTTCACTGTAGCAAAATAGGGGATTACTTCCCCTCGTGCTCACGGGAAGAGGAGGGGATGGCGGACCGTGGAGAGCTCGGTGGAGGTTGCATGCGATGAGGGCTACGCGTGGGCAGGGATAGTGTGTCGAATGGTGGCCGGTCGTCTCGTTGGCGACGAGGACAATCGGTGGCAGCAGCGGGTCGTCGACGTGTGCGGGCGGCTGCTGACCTTCAGAGGGTGTGACCGAACTCATGGAGGTGCGGTGAGTCCGTTGGAGGCACTGGTACAAAGCTTCGTGGCCTCAAACGTTGGCTGTGTGGGGAGGGTCCACTTGGAGCTTTGGGTTCTTCCAGTCGATGGAGAAGGAGAAGACGAAGATGGCTACTGGCGGCGTGCGCATGCATGCGCACGCGAGGAGTGCGAGTGGCTGCTACGTGGAGGTGGGCGGGTGTGCACACTTCAGCTGCGCACGCACGCGGCTGGAGGGCGGGCTTCGCTTGCTGCTGGTGCACGTGGAAGGTGATGCATTGAGGGGTGGCTACACGTGATGATGGTGGATGGTGCGCGCTACACGCAAGGGCACACACGTTGTCGGTTGCACAAAGGCTGCATGTGGCCACGGGTCGACGACGGAGAAGCCGATGAGGGTAGATGTGTGCAGTGCATGGTTATTGGGTTAAGGTGAGGTGTAGGGGCATGAACACACTATCACTACGTGCATGAGTGGAGGTGGAGGCAAGGTTGGAGCACGCGGTGATCCACGGTGTTCGCTGAAGTCCACAGTGTACGCCCGTTGCATGGTGGAGAAGAGAAGATATCCCCACCAAGGGGAGAGGATGATGATAGATGGCGAGAGTCCTCAAACCGCTCTTCTTATCTGCAATTTGTTGCTTCCGTCGAATGCTTCTCCAACCACCCGCGAAGGATGCGAGTGGTTGGTGCGGTAGAATCTGTCAGGCAACTTCCTCATGAGACGTTTGATTAGACCTTCAGACGTCTTGAAAATGTAGATATCAGTAGGTTCCTGCTGGCGGTCCCAGACGTCCGTCATTTTCTCCAAACGTCTTATAAATGTAGAAATGGACGTCTAAACTCATGTACCTAGCCTGCATTCATCGAATGAATTATATTATCATATCATATGTGGTTAAATGTAAAATTAGTGCATAAAATTATATGTAGACTAAGGTAAATTACCATATATATCCTAGTCAATTAACAAGTAAGAGAAAATAATTAAATAGTACTTAGTCTAAATAATGGTCCACGAAAGTGGACTTATCAAGACTTACACTAGATGCCAGACCCTAGGGACCATGACCAAGAAAGATATGATACCTCTACAACCCATTCTTATCATCGAAATATTTGATGTCTGGGGCATTAATTTCATGGGTCTCTTCCCACCATCAAACGGCTTCGAATATATATTAGTCTCAGTGGACTACGTCTCGAAATGAATCGAAGTCGTGCCTACCCAGAAATGTGATCATAAGGCCATCATGGACTTTGTTAAGAAGAACATCTTCTCTCGATTCGGGATACCTAAGGCCATGATCAGCGATGGTGGGAGTCACTTCATTAATGCCCTGCTTCATGCTTTACTTAAGAAATACGGCATAACTCACTGCATTGTCACCCCGTATCACCCGCAAATGAATGGGTAAACTAAGGTCTCAAGTAGGCAAATTAAGAATATTCTGCAAAAGACTGTGAGACCGACCGGAAGGATTGGTCCACACAATTGGATGATGCCCTTTAGGCATACAGGACAGCTTATAAGACCCCGATAGGCATGCCACCATATCGATTGGTCTTTGCAAAAGCTTGCCACCTTTCGATTGAATTAGAGCATCGGGCAAACTGGGCTGTCAAGCAACGTAATATGGATCCCCATATGGCTGAAACTCAAAGAAAGCTCCAAGTTTCTGAGCTTGAAGAGATTTATCGAGACGCTTATGAGAATAGTAGACTGTATAAGGAGAAGATGAAAGTTGTCCATGACAAACACAATAATAGGAAAACCTCTAAGTCGAACCAACAAGTTTGGCTTTTTGATGTGAGACTCAAACTCTTTCCTAGAAAGTTACGATCTAAGTGGACGAGACCTTACCGAGTGGTCAGACCTTTTTCCAACAGGGCAGTAGAAAATGCTGATCCTAAGACTGGGAAAACCTTTACAGTTAATGGCTAAAGATTAAAACATTTTCTTTCCCAGGTTCCCCTGAAGGAAGTTGTAACCCTCATTGAGGGTTAAACTGGAGCTTCACCCAGCTGGAGGCAATAAACTCAGTGCTTCCTAGAAGGCAACCCAGAGGATTCAAGCTGATCGGATTCACTGTTGAAACTCAAGTGATTTCTTTCCTTACTCCTTTACATCATTTATTTTCCAATGAGAACATTATCCAACATAGGCATGGAGGGGTGGTAATTCTTATTTTCTGATTACAAAATTGTTAGCTTGAGCTAGTTTTTATTTCATTAAAAAAAAGGAATTAGGAAAAGAAAACTTAGGCATTAGGATATTGTCAACTTTAGGAAATAATACGTTAAGGACCTGAATACTTAGACTCTTCAAGTCTTCAGGCTTAATCAGCCCGGATGTCCACTAAAATGTAGACTTGTTCCCGAGTCCTCACCATCTTAATTTATATTAATTTGGTTAATAAAGTAGGGTGATAAGTATACGACTTATCAACCCACCCTCTGATTTGGAGGGACTTTTAGTCTAAGCATCTACACAAGTTTCACACTGATTCACTCCTCGACGGTTTTAATGAAATTGGGTAGCTAATGAACCTTTTAGGGTGGTATGGCTGGTAAGTTGTTGTGGGTTAGACACCCCTTTGGTCGGTTGTCCAGAGCCCAGCCATAGGACCATTCTCTTTGACGAATGTGTTTAGGTAAATCTTAGATTAGGGAAGCCACCTACTTAAAAAAAAAAGAAGAAAAAGAAAAACAAAAATAAGCCACACTTCACCACACAAGTATGGCAGGTAAATTGTCATGGGTTAGATGCCCCATTAGCCATTTGTCGAGATCTCAGCTCATAAAACACACAAAAATTCCAAAACACTTAAGGACGAACCGAGGAAGTAGAATAATCCGAGGAGATATACACTGAGTTCGCCCTTGTGTTGACCCCACAAAAATAAAAGTAGGGAGAAAGCTGTTGGTCAGATAGATACAACTTTAAGTAGCATTTTCCTTTTTGGGTCACCTAGGGGCGTAGAATCTCGAAGTCCGTTTTAATTGCCGTTGGGTGAGTCTATCACAATTTTCATGACAAGATGCTTAGCACTTAGGGTCCTTTTCGAGTCTTGGGTGGATTGGGAAGCCGAAAAAAGTTACCCAAAACTCTCAACTTCAAAATCCAAAAAAAATTAGAAAAGAGAAAAAAGAAAGGAAAAGAATTTGCTTCTATGTAGAATAAGGCAAGGACTTGGGCGGTTTGCATTTTGGTAGGCACCCGGGAACTGTTGAGTTCCTGTGGGTTAGTTTCTTGGTAGAAATTTCCTTCTATTGACAAGTAACTAGTGCCTGAGCGATCAATTCCTAATTCTAGTTGTAGCTAGCATTTAGGTTAACCTTGCTAGGGACTAGAAAGGGGTAGGTATGGGGGTATGATGACTCTACAAAAAATAGTGATAATTACACCAATTAGAGTCAATTTCAAGGGCGCATGCTCATAAATATCATGATATAGCGGATTCGGGAGCAATGCGTGCATTCGACATTATTTTCATATTGATATTGCTTGGAACTAACATTTAATGGCTAGGTTATAAAAGAGCACCTTAAAACAAGCCTTAGATGAGCAATAGGATAACACGGATGGATCTAGATCAACAAATGGAGTCCAACGAACTCAAAATCACCTCAATCTGACCTCCGTAGCTCCCACAAGCCTGGAAAGTTATAGTCGTTGATCTGATGATCAACGGCCCTCATTGAGCCACGTGGCACCCGCTCCTCCATTAATGGCATGCCTCACCTCCTCTCTTCATTGTGCGCATGTGCAATGGCGGTCATTGGATCAACCATCAATGACCACGAGTCGTCCATGTGGTCGCCTTCAGCCCAGCATGCCCGCACCACTGATTGACTGTTGGATCAAGATCCAATGAACGATCCTATAGGGGCCAAAAACCATCCACGCAACAATCCACGAGGATAGCATAGTGATTGTACACCTTATCCACTCCAGTGGATGCAAGTTCGAAACACAAGAGGTGCCTCCCCTCGTATGCTTCAATTGAAATTTGACTGTTCGATTGAGATCAGACGATTGAGAAGTGGCCATGTCCATATGCGTAATGAACGAAAGCCGTCCACCTCCAAGCGGAATCCAGTTTTCTGCGTGCGATCCTAGTGGGCATACTATTCCACTAGCCAGCCTAGATGGACGAATCGCGCAATGCATGATCTCACGCAGATGTTCCACGATTTGAGAGATGGCAAGCGCTCTATCCTGACCCTCCGATGGTGTTTCACGGCACGCATCCAACGGTGGGCGTGCAACGATAACTGTGCATGCATGGGCACCAGGGGCGCGTGAGCTGGGCTACAGTGACTTTTACAAGGGAGCTACAGCAACATTGTCGCTGTCACTAATTGGTACATACCTGTTTTAACTCCCTTTCCTCCATTATAAAAATGCCTACACCCCTCTATTCATGGGCATCCCTTCTCATCTACTAGCAAGCATGATCCCACCACCCTCTAGAGCTTAAAGCAGGTCATGGGAGTCGTCGAGCCACCAACGGAAGCTTCCTCCACCACCGTGGCTACCTTGATGCCCTCCTACTTGTGTTCATTTTCTTATTTTTCTTTAGCTTAGTGTTGCATTTCTTTAAGCATTCTTCTAGTGTACTCCCTTATAGTTTCAAGACATTTTGCTTATGCAATATAGTAGTTCTCATTATCATAATTATTGTCTTGGTAGTCAGCTCTATCCATGCCAATCCATGTTCTTATTACATTATGTTGCATTGTTGTCATGTGTAGTTAGCGATCTTTGTTTTACCATGGAATTCTAACTCTCTCTCTCTCTCTCTGCAAGTAAACGGAATAAAATATCTTGTGACATTAAGTAATTAATTAATCCGATTCCACGCCTCCTTGTGTTCGACACTTGGACTCACCGTTTGATTTTCTTATTAAAATCAATGTCGTAAACGCTTGCTACAACGAACGAATTATTTTCACGCATTTTTTGATGTTAGCCATTTACCTAGAAAAATGAGTGTGACAAAGAAGATAACCCAAAAAAATGAGCAGTCGAAGGAAATTATATAATTAAAAGAGAGAGAGAGAAGAAAAAAAGAAAAAGAAGAGAAGCAAAGCAAAAATATCCCTTTCATCTCTTACCTACATGAGTAAATCCCAAACATAATGAGGCATCCAACAAGAGACCTAGGGGTCCAACCGGAGAGATATACACCTTGTGTGTGGACCTCAGGATAGAAAAGTGGTAAGGAGAAAACTGTCAAATCCTAGTATATCCTAATCGAAGACAGGTTGTTCCAGAGAGAGCATAGAAATATTCTAAGTTTTATTGAATACTTGGAATAAACTTAATTTCCCGTTTGGCGAGTCGCATTATTTCACACACAAGACACTTGTTTTTGACATTCAATTCGAGCCTTGGGTGGGTCAACTTAGTCAGAGAAAGTTACTCTAGCAACCCAAGTTTGATGGCTAATAGGATTCTTGAATCAATTTGGGCAGTCCAGGTTTGAGTCGATACTTTAGAACTGCTAAGTCTTCGACGTTAAGGTTTTGCGTATGTTTCCCTTGTTTTGGTGAAAAATTGAGATTGATGATTTTGATTTGACTTAAGCTCAAACTCACGAGTCGATTTCCCATATAAATATTATATTCTCGCCTATGTTCGCTTAGTGTTTTGCTTGAGGACTAGTGAAAGATAGGCATGGGGGTGTGATATTTTCATATTTATTTATGTTAATTAATGCCTAACTAATGTTAGTTTAAGGGAATTTAGGTTAGATTGCATTCAATTAGGTTAGATTAGTCATTTTAAGGCATTCTATAAATAATGCATACCTTTTGGTTTCTATGCAATTTTTCCTATAACTATGTCTGGTACCTTGATGTGTTTATTCTTATATGTGCAAGTACCAAGTTGCGGGTTGATTGGAGTAAGGCTCAAAGGACATTTTGATCTAAGCTCACTTGGAAGAGGGCTAGGCCTTGTTTGATGGACCTATTTCCTAACCTAATTAACCCTTAGAACTAGCCTAATTAGTAGCCTAATTTCCTACACCTAACTGCCACCCAACCTAGCCTAATTTCCTTATATAATGGCCAGCCACCACACCTCAATTTCTAACCTTATTGGCTAGCCATTATTGACTAAACCAACCCTAATTTTCTACCCAACCAAGTCCTAATTCCTAACTTAACAAACCTTATTTGGCCATCCCTTCTATTCTCTAATAAATACTATTTTGGATGATCAAAATACACCATAATTTATCCACCACCATATCTAAATCCTAGCTCCTAAATTGCCTACTGACGTGCCTTCGTGCGTGTGTGTTAAGAGGTGTCGTTATAGTTGCACTTGATACGTCGGTTTTAAAAGAAGTAAACGGAGGTGAGTCCGAGTGTCGATCTCAGGGAGGCGTGGAAATCGAGTTTTGTTTACCACTTGTTGTCACGAAAAAGGCGGAGTTTTGCTTGCGAAAGAGACGGTTTTGAAAAGCGAGAGATAGAGAGAGTTTAGGGTTAGAAAGCTCTTGGTTTTGATCATGCACTTTAAACAGAAATTAAAATGGCGACTAAACGGAAAATAATTTCATTAAACATGCATTCATAGTTCATGGTTTACAACATTAAATACATGCTTCAACAAAAGTAAATGAAAGCTTAAAAGAGAGAGAGAGAGAGGTAGAGAGAGAGTGGAGAGCGGCAAGGCAGCCATGGCGGTGGAGGAGGCTCTGTCGGCAGCTCGTCGTCTCCGGCGATTACAAGAGTGCCTAAAACTAGCTAGGAGAGGAGTGGAGTAGTTGCAAGTGGGAGAGGATGCCTTGAATGGTGGTAGAAGGGGGTTTAAATAGAGTTAAGGGCTTCCTAAAAGAAGAATGTGCTTTAGCGACATCCAGAACGTCTCTAAAACCACTTCCAGATATGTCGGTGAAGCCCTCCTGCCGCCGGTCAGCTGCCCGCCCCTCTCTCTCTCCAAGCGCGATCCGTGGACATTGAACGAGAGCCGTCCGATCGAAGATCGGACGGCTGAGATCCTTCCGCGCCCGCGCTAAGATCGCGCCTCGGGCACGTTTCCGCTCGGCGTGCGCGCGCGCGTGGGCACTCGGAAGCTGTCATCGCGCCGCGTGGCGCGATCCTGGCCGCCCGCTGCTGATCGGGCGGCCCAATTTTGCCGCGCCCTTCGCTCGCGCTTGATTTCCGCTCCACGCGATTCGAACGCGCGTCGCTGCGATGTGGGCGTGCGCGCTAGCCGTTGCGCCACGCCCGCACTTTGTCGCGGCGACCGCAGGCGAGTGCGCGGATTTCGACCGTTCGATCGAAGATCAACGGCCGAGATTCGTCCTTGGATGGCTTGAGGGCGTCCGAGCGGTGGGCCGGGGCGACGTGGCGCTTTCTGGGCCGTTGATCTCCAGATCAACGGTCAGAATTTCTTGGGCCCATTGTGGGAGCTCCGGATGTCGGATTTGGCCAATCTTGAGTCCGTTGGACTCCGTTCGTCGTTCTGAATCCATCCGTGTGGTCCGATTGCTCATCTGGGGCCTGCTTTAACACATGCTTTACACAAATGGCCATTAATGCAATTTATAAGTAATCTTGGTACTTGATACATGCAATGCTCCTATTCTACTTTATGTTGTGCCTTTTATTCTAAATATAGGCCATATTCAACCTAATTACTACCCCCTTGCGTGGTGTTATCATACCCCCATGCTTACTCCTTGATAGTCCCTAGCAAGGTTTATTCTAGCCTTTATTTTTTTGGAGAATTCAAGAAGTAATTACTTAGGCACTTCGTTACTCGTCAATAAGAGGAAATATACGAAGATCTTAATCTACAAAGACTAAGCAGCGCCCGGGTGTCTTCCAAAATACGAATCGCCCGAATCCTTGCTTTGTATATATAACTATACATATGTATACGTATATATCTATATATATCTTTTTAGAATTTTCGGAATTCAGTGTGGGTTGGTAACTTTTTACGGCTGCCCAACCCACCCAAAACTCGGTCAAAACCCTAAGTGCTAAGCATCTTGGTGTGAATGTTGTGATAGACTCACTTAACGGTAATTGAGACAGACTTCGAGTTTTTACGCCCCTAGGTGACCGGAAAAGAAAATAAATTTTTGCCTGAAGGTGTATTTGTTCGATTGGTAGCTTTCTCCCTATGTTCATTTTACTTGGGGTCAACACAAGGATTTTCCAGTGTATATCTCCCCGGCTTGTACTACTTCCCCGCTTCGTCCTTAGGTGTTTTGGTCTTTTTTTTGTGCAATTATTGAGCTGGGCTCTGGACAACCGACCAATGGGCTGTTACCCACGATCACTTGCCAGCCATACTTGTGCGATGAAATGTGGTTTATTTTCTTTTCTTTTTTTTCGTAGGTGGCTTCCCTAATCTCAAATGTACCTAGAGGCAGTGAAAAAGAAATGGCCTGTGGCTGGGTTCTGGACAACCTGCCAATGGGTTGTTACCCACGACAACTTGCCAGCCATACCACCCTAGAGAGTTCATTAGCTACCCAATTTCTGTCAAAATCTCCGAGAAGTGAGTCTGTGCAAAAATGTGTCTAGATGCTTAGACTCAAAGTTTTCCTGAGTTAGAGGGTGAGTTGATAAGTCGTATACTTATTACCTTATTTATTAGGTGGATTAGAATAGCTTAAAGTTGCAAGGATTCGCCGCTAAATCCATATTTTAATGGACACCAGGGCTAATTAAGCCTGAAAGCCTGAAAAGTCTAAGTTCTTTTTGTATTATTTCCCACTATTGACAAGTTTCTAATGCCTAAGTTTTTTCTTCCCAAATTCAATTTTTTTTTTTAATCAATTAATTTATTCATTCAGACTGATTAATTAAGCTCAGGTTTATGCAATTTACCATCCCCCCATACTTAAGTTGGACAATGTCCTCATTGGCAGATGCATGGATGCAGAAGCATTCAAAAAGATAGTACCTGAGTGACGTAAACTACCAGATCAGTCTGAATCCGCTGGGTTGCCTCCCAGGAAGCGCTGAGTTTAACGCCTTCAGCTGGGCGGTGCACAAACAGGAATGGCTTGGGTCAAGAAGATATGTTAAAAATTAACCAGACCCAAAATCAGAAGTCCACAGATGCGAATAAGGTTGTGGTGGAGTCCCGTTCCTAAGGGGCGGGAATTCTGTAACAGATATATCATGCATGCCCGTGTCAGATCCTCTCTTAGTTTGTGGGCATGCAAACAAGTTGCTGTGGACGAACGCACCCCAAATATGACATGCCAAACACTAAAGATGTAGGTCTTATATTCAGCTTGTGTCCCCATAAAATTGTAATCCATCGAAAGTGTATCAATTCTAGTGCATTCGGGTTGCGGGATCTTTATTCTGGTAGGGCAAGTAACAAAGTCCAGAGTTTCATACTGAGCCCTACAACCAAGCATGAGTCCTCTCTTCAAAGACGAATCCATCTCTTCCGCAACTATGGTTTCATTGCTCATTCCCTCCAAGCTCTTGATCTCAAGAATATTTTCTTCAACCTCCTTTGTTTCAGATTCACTGTTTGGGGTTGCATTAGAGGTAGAGTCAATTTCATCCTCTAGATCATATTCTTTCTCTCGGCCCTCCTCCAAATTTGTGATGGGGTTTCCAACCGATTCATAATCAATTTCTTTGAAATTGTAACTCCATTCTCCATCTCCGACGTTGGCTGCTACTCCCATCGGATTACTTGTCTTGGGCCGATTAAATTCAGATTCCAAGGCCTCTCCCCTCACCTTCTCAGTTTCCTCCTGATGTTTGTTCTCAATGCTTCCCAAATTGTGTTCCAAGGAATCCTTATTGTCCTTATCCAGTGAGCTGTCCAACTCCTGAGGGGTATCAATGGTGGACTGAACCAAATCAGGATGACTGGGTGTAGTCCAATTGATCATGGTAGGTCCTTGCTTTATGAATTCCATGAATGGTGTTGTGTGCAACAGCTTTCTTTGGCCTTCTTCCCCCAACTGTTGGAACAACTCCAACATGGCGTGTTGCCCTTTAACCAATTCTTGATTCTGTCTGTGTAGCTCTAACTGGAGGTTATCAAGAATTGACATGGTGTCATTTGGTGTCCTTTGGATTTCCTCCTTGAAATCCAGGTTAAGAGAGTATGGTTGAGGTTGTGGATCAGAATCCATATTGGTGTTTAGGCTCTTAGGTGGGTCCTCTATTCTATCATGTTCAGGGTCCAGTTCTTTAAGAGGAACCATTCTCTGTTTGGTCCTACTCCAGAATAGTTGAGGTTCTAAGTCCTCCTCCCAGTCAGATTCTTCATCAGGGGACCAAATCAAAGGTTGATGATCCTGGGCTTGCCTAGATTTCTGATCATTTTCTGATTTCCATTTGTCTAGAACTCCTTCTAACCCAAAGGTCAAGTAGGCAAGGTTGTTGAATTCAGATGACCTTTCTTGGTTATTATCCTGAGATGGGTAGGGTTCTTGGTGTTCTCCTAAAGTGTAGGTCCTATCATAGTAGAGCGGGTGAAGACGTGGGTTTTACCGGGTTTGTGGGTTTTGTTATAACGTTGTAGTAAAGCCGGTTGTTACCAACGTTTCATATAAAAATTTTTTTACTCGGAAAAATGAAAGAGTTCCCGAGGTCGAACTCAGGGAGCAAGTTGTATTCTAGAGATATACAAGTTCTATTACAAAAATAAAGAGAGAGAGAGAGAGAGAGATGAAAATTTGGCTTCTTCTTCTTCTCTTCTTTCTTCCTCTTTGTCTTATCTCCTCTTTGGCTTTTGTTCTTCCTGTTCTTCTTCTTCTTCTTCTTCTTCTTCTTCTTCTTCTGCTTTCTTCAGATCTTCCCCTCGTGCTCTTCTTCTTCTGTCTTCTGTTCTTCCTTGTTTCCTTTCTTTCTTTTTCTTCAGATCTTCTTCTTCTTTTCTTGCTTCTTGCTTCTCTTCATTTCTTCTTCTTCTTTGTCTTCACCTGTCTTCAGGACGTCGTCTGATTGGAAAATCAGACGACTTAACCCGCGGATGCTACAGTGCCGCTTCAGTTCTTCTTCTTCTTTTCTTGCTTCTTGCTTCTCTTCATTTCTTCTTCTTCTTTGTCTTCACCTGTGCCTGCACGCTCAAGAGTTCAGCATCAGAGGGCAAAAACCTACTCTACCCCCCTCCCCCGCATTTCTCTTTCTCTCTGAAATCACTCTTCGGAAGCTCTCCCAGAGCGCTACCGGGTAATCGGGTTCGGGTCAGGCCCGGGTCCAGGCCCACCGGCGTGCGTGGTGGGCGAGGAGTGCAGGTCAGTCTAATCGGGTCGGGCCAGGTCCGCGGAGCGTGGTCACGGACGAGGCCGGGTCGGGTCGGGTGAGAGGGACCTCACCCCGTGGTCAGGAGGCAGACAGCATAAGGCACTTTTTGCCTTTATGCGTCCGCGCGCCTTCGAGAGGTTCCGAGGTGGGACTAAATGTCCCACCCCAATTGAGCGCGCGTCGCGGATGGAGCAGTGGGCGATCGTGGCTTCCCGCGCGGCCTTCGCTCCATCTGTGAACCAGGGACGTTTCGCGGAGAGTCCCTGCGCAACCTGGGAGTCAAACCTGGGCGAAGGCGTGCCTGCACCTGCAGGTGAAGCAGCTCTGCCTGCGCAGTAATGGCGACGGCGGGCGAGTCACCTGGTCACAGAAGAACGGCCTCTCGGCCAAATCAGACAGGCGGGGGGCCTTCGCCGTGGCACGGCGAAGGTGGTCAGGGGGTCTGCAGGGGGCGTGATGGAGCCAACAGGTCGTCCTAGGTCAAACTGTGAGCGAAGAAGTGGGTGTGTTCGGTGGATCTGCAGAGGGTGTTTGGTGGGAAGTGGAGGGGCGGAAGAGGATCAGGGTGAGGAGGCGGAGGTTCTGCGGTGGTCGGCGAGCCGTGTGGGTCGCTGAGGTGATGGGAGCGGCTCGCCGGAGGGTGGTCGGAGGCGGAGAGGGTGAGGGTGAACAGGAGCGGTCGAGGGTTTAATTGACTAAATTGAAAGCGGGGAAAGAAAGAGGAGAAAAAGGGGAGTAACTCTAGCTTACTTGCAGGGACGAAGGGGGAGGAATAGGGCGACAGTCGTATCGACTGTCGCCGGAGAAGACGATGCTCAGGGAGAGGGGCGGCGGTGACGACGGGGCAGAGGCAGCGCGCGCCGGTATTGCGCGACGCGGGAAGAGCAGGGGAAGAAGTCTCTGCTGCTGGTATTGCGGCAGAGCGAAGAGGAGGAGGAAGAAGAACCGCCGGAGCTGGTGGGCGTCTGCCGGAGTGAGAAGAGAGGAAAGTTGGGGGTTTTCTCCGTCAGATCCGAGCTGCCCTGGTCGGTGGAGCAGCGGGGGGTATTTATAGGGATGAAACAGGGAGGAAGGCGGAGGGAGACGACGTGTCTCCCTCGCCGGAGAATGGTCGGAACACGAACCCATACCGTCCGTGCGTTCGCACGGCCGGTATGGGGGGCTACAATGACCATGGGGGTGCTCCTGCGACGGCTGACGACGCAGGGCACCCCCGGTTTACTTGCCAGGTCCCCTACCTCACCCTGCGCGGCGCCATGCTCCGCGCAAGGTCGCCGGAGCATGGTGCTGGCAGGGTTTTGCAGGAGGGACCTGATTGCAAAGAACGAAGGAGAGTTAGGGGCTAAAATGCGAGGGTTCAAAAGTTGAGGGCCAAAGAGTAAATATATGAGGACCAAAGTGTAAAGTCGGTCAAGGAGGTTTCTTCTTAGGCTCAAGTTTTTATACATGACTAATTAGGACCTAAGGAATCTGATGGTGAATTTCATTTTCATGTTAAACCTTGTTTGACCGGTCAATTTGCGTAAAGACCCAAATTAAGTTATTAATTGGGCATGGTTCTCAATGTAGGTCAAAATGGGTTCTAAAGGCCAAATTGAAGGTTCTAAACCCTAGAGATTATTTTTCTATGAATTTTAGAGGGTTTATTCTATTTTTACTTTGCCTCGAACCTTGTGAATTGAAGTGGGTTGTTTTAGGGTTACAGATTTAGTCTCTTGGAATTGCTGTAGCCCTTGTTAGATCATTTCATCCCACTTTTATTCTTATTAAGCTGTTTTGACCTATGTTTGGGCCCTGAATTACCCTGTATGCAGATTATACTGGTAAAATTGCACTTTTACCCCTTATGACTTGTTTTCTTCTCAAACTCAGAATTCTCTGAGTTACGCCTTTCCTTGAGATATGTAGGAGCTTTTATCCTTTGTATTGGGTCAAAATGAGCTAGTTATGGCTCATGATGAGGTTCTCATCAGCGGGTCGAACCTAAATGAGGAGGCATCGTGAGGACAATCGAGATATGGAGCCCCATGATTTGAATCGTACCCTTGGGTGGCTATGTTGGTTGTATTCCAATAAGAGGTTGGTGCGGTTTGGTCATAGTTGGGCCAAGAGGGATATTCAAGGTTGTACCCCCAACTTAGTGGTTGGTTAGCCCAAGTAGGCTGTGGGTATGGTCCACTTGGGTTAGCATACAAATCCTATTGGGGGTAGTTTGGGTAAGATGGATAGGTATTGAAATCCATGGTTTGGAAGAAATGGAGGGATGTGGGAAGAACATATGCGAGAGAGTTGTGTCCTCAACCAAGCAAACAAGCCTAATCCTTATGGTGTATTCCTTAGAAGACCTAGAAATCTCATAAAGGTTGATTAAGTCCGTAAGCACTGGACTCCCCTTCCCGAGGTTAATCTGGCCAGGTTGATTACGAGGGGATTGCAGGGAAGGTTCTTCCTTTGGCTTGCGCCTCCGGTTCTATAGACCCCACAACCGCGGTCGTTTGACACTGCCCCGCAACCTAGTCACCAGATTCTACCAAGGGAATGAAAGCCAAGTGCCTAGCGAACAAAACCTCACCTTTTGAGACTTAACTCAGTCCTGCCTAGGGCACGTCTACTCATTTTTAAAGGGCTAGGATAGTGCTTGTGCTTAGAGTGATGTGATGAGGCGTTGATTGGGTGGTGCCTCTTAATTTTCCACTTTCAAATTGTGTGCTTCTAGCAAAACATGATTTTCAAGCAAGGATTTGTTAAGATATAGTGTCTTTTAGTGTTTCATCCTTACTTGAGTACTTTTTAGGGTTGACGTGTCTTAATGTTTTCAAACAAGTTTCAGTGGGCACGTCAAGTTCTGCACACAACTTGGTGAAAGTAGATTTCCTTTTATTTTGTAGAGGCTCTAAAATCCTAGTGTACTCATCCTAATGATCATGCAACTTCTATTAGATGAGTCAGTTTTAGGGTTGAGTGGTGCGGCCCAGGTCAACTCATGGTGGCTTCACAAACACCACTCAAGAAAGAAAAGAACACTCCAAGAATTTATTCAGCATATTAGAGTGTACATTTTTTCTGTAGGGTGATGTGTTAAGAATGTGGGTCAAGCAATCATTCACCACGCCAATTTTTTTAGTTTTTTACAATTTTTTTTTAGCTTTTTCACGCAAGCAAACAATGAGCGAGAGGGTACTCACTTTCGGTCCTCGAGGTGCCTACTCCCTTGCTACCGTCGTGGAATGCGTCGCTTCGCCGTCCATGCGCCGAATTCCTGCAATCGTCAAGTAAAAAGGAAGATAGGGCATTAGACGATGTGAGAATGAATGTGGAATGGAGGTGATAAAACAAATCCGTTGCCTCCCCGGCAACGGCGCCAAAAACTGACGTGCCTTCGTGCGTGTGTGTTAAGAGGTGTCGTTATAGTTGCACTTGATACGTCGATTTTAAAAGAAGTAAACGGAGGTGAGTTCGAGTGTCGATCTCAGGGAGGCGTGGAAATCGGGTTTTGTTTACCACTTGTTGTCACGAAAAAGGCGGAGTTTTGCTTGCGAAAGAGACGGTTTTGAAAAGCGAGAGATAGAGAGAGAGTTTAGAGTTAGAAAGCTCTTGATTTTGATCATGCACCTTAAACAGAAATTAAAATGGCGACTAAACGGAAAATAATTTCATTAAACATGCATTCATAGTTCATGGTTTACAACATTAAATACATGCTTCAACAAAAGTAAATGAAAGCTTAAAAGAGAGAGAGAGAGGTAGAGAGAGAGTGGAGAGCGACGAGGCAGCCACGGCGGTGGAGGAGGCTCCGTCGGCGGCTCGTCATCTCCGGCGATTACAAGAGTGCCTAAAACTAGCTAGGAGAGGAGTGGAGTAGTTGCAAGTGGGAGAGGATGCCTTGAATGGTGGTAGAAGGGGGTTTAAATAGAGTTAAGGGCTTCCTAAAAGAAGAATGTGCTTTAGCGACATCCAGAACATCTCTAAAACCACTTCCAGATACGTCGGTGAAGCCCTCCTGCCGTCGGTCAGCTGCCCGCCCCTCTCTCTCTCCAAGCGCGATCCGTGGACATTGAACGAGAGCCATCCGATCGAAGATCGGACGGCTGAGATCCTTCCGCGCCCGCGCTGAGATCGCGCCTCAGGCACGCGTGCGCGCGCGCGTTTCCGCTCGGCGTGCGCGCGCGCGTGGGCGCTCGGGAGCTGTCATCGCGCCGCGTGGCGCGATCCTGGCCGCCCGCTGCTGATCGGGCGGCCCAATTTTGCTGCACCCTTCGCTCGCGCTTGATTTCCGCTCCGCGCGATTCGAACGCGCGTCACTGCGATGCGGGCGTGCGCGCTAGCCGTTGTGCCACGCCCGCGCTTTGTCGCGGCGACCGCAGGCGAGCGCGCGGATTTCGGCCGTTCGATCGAAGTTCAACGGCCGAGATTCGTCCTTGGATGGCTTGAGGGCGTCCGAGCGGTGGGCCGGGGCGTCGTGGCGCTTTCTGGGCCATTGATCTCCAGATCAACGGTCAGAATTTCTTGGGCCCATTGTGGGAGCTCCGGATGTCGGATTTGGCCGATCTTGAGTCCGTTGGACTCCGTTCGTCGTTCTGAATCCATCCGTGTGGTCCGATTGCTCATCTGGGGCCTGCTTTGACACATGCTTTACACAAATGGCCATTAATGCAATTTATAAGCAATCTTGGTACTTGATACATGCAATGCTCTTATTCTACTTTATGTTGTGCCTTTTATTCTAAATATGGGCCATATTCAACCTAATTACTACCCCCTTGCGTGGTGTTATCACCTACCTAAATCCTTATCTTAAAACCCTAAACCAAATCATATTCCTAATCCTAAACTAAATCTCAAAATTTGTAACAGCATGACACATCTTTAATATTTGGGCCATAACCTTTTCATTTGAAATCTAAATTGAGTGATTCAAGTTGCGATGGAAAGCTAATTTCAAGGGATATAACTTTGCTTTAATGTACAACTTGAAATTAGGAATAGAAAGAGGATAAAAATTCAAGAGAATCATAGCCCTCCATCATCCTCTCAAAGCCATCCTAGCCCTCCATAAGTTCCAACAACACCAAACCTTTTTGTTGCATCGCTTTTGTCGAGTTTTAGGAGATGCGCGTTGTAGTATAGTCAACAAAAATGCCACAGCATTTAAATTTGTAAAGTGTTCGAAAACAAGAAATGAGTCTAAGGTCGTTCACAAGGAGCAAATGTGGATTTCACACACTAATCACAATTTAAATCAATGAGCACAATAATACAGATATATTCAGTAATAGCCCAAATTGTATCTCAAGAAATAATGGGATAAAAGAATAGAAAAGCTCAAAACAATGGTGACTTAAATCACCAATAAGAAGAAGAGGGAGAGATTGGCCTAATCTAAGGGATGAAAGGGGAGGAATGTCATGGTTGTGATTGGCCGATGCCGAAGATGGTGAATTCTCCGGTGGGAGAGATGGCGAGGAGGAAGGGGGTAGGCGGCACTAACTAATGTGAACTAGATGTAGAAGACTTCGGGGAAGATGTTCCCTCTGCCTATTGTACATGGCAGAGGGTGACGAAGGAGATTGAGGAGCTCGTCGGAGTCACGACGAAGGCAGCCGGAGGGAGAGGGGGAAGAGTTTTGTGGCCAAACCGAACGAAGGAGGATGGTCTGGAGTTGGGGGTTCTTTTATAGGTCTCAAGATTGAGCTCTAAGCTTGGAAGGAGGCTTGGATTGCTCAATTTTTAGGGAGTAAAATCCCTGAAATCTCAAGTTCGTCTGAGCTCTAAAGCTTGATTTGGAGATCAAGAGGCGATTCGAGAAATTGGGAATCTCCTTTAGGTCCTTTCCTCCAAATTTGGAGGTGATTGACTTTGATTCGAAGGAGAAAACCTGCCTCAAATCTCTTTGAAGATGTGTTCCCACCGCCAATGGAGATAGGGACCTAAGTGAAGAAAATGTCAAGAAGTTAGGGACCCATTTGCAAAGAATTTGAAACCTGAGGGGATAAATATAAGAAATAGAGTTTTAAAGGGATAAATTGCAAACTATGTCAAGATAGACTCTGATTGGGCCCAAATTTTGGCCTTAACCTAATGGTAAAGTTAGATTTTAGTTTGACCACGTTTGACTGGGCAATTTGCATAGAAGCCCAAATTAAGGTAAAATCCTATCTTGAAACTCTATTTAAGGTCAAAATAGGTTCAAATGGTCAAACCAAGGGTACCAAACCTCTTAGAATATTTTTATATAAATTTTAGGAGGTTTGGATGAATTTTATCCTGAACAGAACCTCATCAATTTAAGCAGGTCTAAAATTAGGATTTTTTGTATTATTTATTTCTTGAAATGCGTGAAACCCTGTTTCTGTCTGTGTAGACCCACTTTTTAGTCTTTAATTCTCAATTGACCTCTAATTAACACCTGGGTGACCCCGTGGTTACTCTGCATTCATGATGTGATGTTAAAATTGTAGAATTAACCTTTGTTTTAATGTTTCCTTCTCAGAATGGATTTGAGTAGAATTACTATCCTCATGCAATTATTCAGGAGCGTTTGTCACTTGATTCTAACTAATTTAAGCTAGTTACGAAGAATGATGGTGTTACCATCATACCCCCATGCCTAACTTTTGCTAATCCCTATCAAAGTCTTATGGAAAGAACTAGATCTCTAGACCATGCTTTGATGTTCAGATGCCGATTTGTGCCACCTCTAGAAATTAGAATAGAATGCCAATAATAGACCTAAAGGTACTCAAGTACCAACTATGATGCAGACTTGACTAACTTCATCCTCGGTCTGCCGTGAAGGTTTCGAAGGCCCACAAAAACTGCCTAGAGGTTCATTGACCCCAGCGGTTAAAGCACCCGTGCGTTAGACGTATTGAATCCAAGTTTAGTTTGCCAATGTATTTTGATAAGAGAGAAATAGAAGGGATTTTTTTCATTCTGAGAGTTTTCTCTCTTTTTCTTTTTTACATTTCCCTAAATCCAGCCTCGAATTGGCCCTAAACACGGTCTGTATCGGATTCCTTGTCCCCACCATCAATCCTCGAAGGGTCCTTGGCTTTCGATGTTTTGGGATAGCAACACCCATGGCAACCCCCAGAACTCCTGGCTTTCAACACTTCGGGATAGTGCTGCCCATGGTGTTCTGTAGCTAAATTTAAGCCCTGGCAATCGACATTTCGGGATAATCCCGCCCATGGCACTTGAACCAACACAAAGTGCGTACATGCACCCAGTAGGATATTTAGATATCCTAGGAGACAAGCACTGAGGAAACGATATGTTATTACGTATCTTTGAGGAGAGTATTTTTCATTCCACTACGCAATCAGAGGTCCTAATCAACCTAAATAATATTAGAACCTAGCTTAATTTAATAATATCGCATTCATATCATGCATATCATGCATTGCATCATTTTATATAGAATATGAATAAGGCAATAAAGAGAGAAGAAGATTGATCCAGACAAGAGGAGTAAGGAGGATAGCCTTATCCCTATCCTTAGAAACCTTAGGATAGCCTTCCTAAATCCAAAACCACTTCCATTAAGACATCTTAGCCTTAGAAGCCAAAACATGGATAGCACTATCCATGTTCTTATCCACCTTATCCCTCTCCCAAACACTTAGGAATGAAAACCTACCTTCCTAAACCCAAAACCTACTCTCTAGCACCTTTCTGGATGTCGAGATATTAGGCTGGACGTCTGATTTATGCCAAAACTCAATCCAGGAAGCCAAAACTTGCATTGACATAGAATTAGACATCCAACCTAACTTCCAAACATCCAATTTTGGAGTATAAGACGTTTAATCACTTGTCTGGATGTCTAGAGGTCTTCTTTGGTTCCTATTTTGGGTGCTAGAAGCTCGAGCTTGCCTCTTTTGACCTAGAAATCCAACCAAACACCTTAGGAAACCTAATTAAAGACCTCCTAAGCCTATCCCACTATCCATACCCTTAGTTATCCTATTCCTAACCCAATTAAACTAGCCCATACCTAATTGGGTGCATCTACAGTTGATTGGGTGCACCTAAACCTAACTAGACCCACCTAGGATCTAATTGACTCATACCTATTAGGATTACCTTAGCCTAATCACACACACACACACATCCAATTAGATTTGACCTAGACCCAATTAGGTTCACTCCTATCCAATTAGACTCTCTTAAGCCCAATTAGCTCCACACCCACCTAATCTAGGTTGACTTAACCTAAATTTACCAAAACCCACACAACATCACTCTACGAAATTTAAACACACACCTTCCATCTCTATTCCTGCCAAAACCAAACCCTAAAACCCATGCGTCAAACCTAGATCCTAAATAGGTGGTGACTACCTATTTTAGGAAGCCACTTCCCATTTAAGCAAAAAGAAGTGGAGGCCATTCCATTCCAGTCATTCCCTTCCACCTCAACTTGAGAGCCCTCTTCCATCTCCAAGAAAACCCAAGGCCGTCCTCTTCCTCCTCTCCAAGACGTCCTCGATGGATGCCTAAAGAAGGTCCTCCAAGGTGCTTCTCCATGGACAACCAAGTGAAGTTCCAAGGTGCTCTCCTCCAAGTCTTCAAGGACAGCTACAAGAGAAAGGGTCCACCACCCTCTTCTCCTCTTCTTCTTCATGGACGTGCCCTCTTCTATCTCCTTGGAAGATGAGGCCACGCCCTTCCTCTCTTTCTCTTCTTAGACGACCAAGAAGGCTTCTTCATAACCTCTCTTGGTTGATCCTAGCATTCTCTTACTTTAGTTCTTTTTATGTATTCTTTTGCAACTTCATATAATTAGTTAATGCATGATTAGTTTTTCTTTGAATAATTAGTGATATGCTTTTGTTTGTCATTGTGAATACATGCCCATTAGTTAGGTTAAGATTAGGTTTTCGCTAGCATATTTAGATCTAGGTTTCATTTCGCTTTTCAAAACAAAAATCAAAAACATGAAAAAATTGCAAAATACAAAAAAGACCAAAAAGATTGGGTTAGGTTAGATTTAGGTTAGAAAAGTGGATCCAAATCTAAAACTCGTTTCTTACACCTCCCAGAGATGAACGACAGGGACTCATGTTATAAAAGAATAAAAATCAACGTGAGTTTCGTAAAACAAATATTTTTTTTATCGAGTGTTAAGCGCAACTATACTACAATTTGAACTTATTTCAAAACACGCACGAAAATGCTTTGTCACTCTCCATGCTAGGAACTTGTCCAAATCAACTTGTATTTTCGAGCTGCTCCTAAGCTTGATCTTCGAGACAACTTTTCAGAATAGAACACTTTTGGCATTATTTCTTCGTTAAGGGCACTGAATCAGACTAGTGTGTGATTTTAGGTGCTTAGGTTACCAAGTCCCGCAAACCAAAGGGCAGGCAAGGGGACCGAATAATCCCTAAACCTTAGACCTACTACATCTGCTTCGCACTTTCCTCAACCTCTTGAGGACTAATCCATATCTTAATAAATATGTGAGTGTTTAATCCCTAAAACAAGCCTAAGAGTCCTAAGATCAGCACTCTTTACTAATCTCCTTGTCCCTAGCACTTCAAAACTTAATCCTTATTTTGATTTGGTTTAGAACTTAAGTAGATCCCACAATCAATTGCTATGACTATCAATTTTTTTTCTTGATTTTTGCTCCTTTTGACATTCTGCATTTCCTTCTCTTTTCCACCTCAGGAAAGATTTTCAATCATTTCACAAAATTTTCATCCCATTTCTCCCATTTTTTTAATATGTATTTTTTTGTGAGAACCCCTCAGAGAATTGAAATTCCATTTGTTTGCACTTTAATACCCCCCATGCCTAAGTTTTACAATGTTCTCATTATAAACCAGGTGGGTATGTATTCAGCTTAGTTCAAGGTTTAGAATAGGGTTAAAGGGTGGGTGAACGAGTCGAGATGACTGTTGTAGACGATTTCAAGCTTTGATACAAGTATCATAGGTGGAGTTGGCTATTCTAAAGTTGAATCCTAAAGTGTAATAGAAGTATAGCTCAAAAGGATGATCAGAAGGGTCTCAGGTTTTTGGAATGACGGGTTGCCTCCCGTTAAGCGCAAAATTCAATGCCTTCAGCCGAGTAGAAGGTGGTTAAGGAGATGGGGTGGTCAAATCAGAAGAATTTTGTAGAACAAGCACCTTGATGAGTAACCTGGTTGGTCCAACTAGGTGCTTATTCAGATCAATAGGCTGATGATGCAGACCAAACCCAATTAGTTTGGTAGGTTGATGGATATGAATCAATAGGTGTGGAGCCCACCAGATACTAAGTGTGAATCTAGGGTTTGGCTGAATTAGTTCAGCCTAATCAGAGTAGGGGTCTTCAAATGATAATGGATTTGTGGAAAATGTAGGAACCCTACTGGTGGGATAAGAAAAGGATAAGATGTGTTTATCGATCCGATCAGTGTCTGATTCCTGATCAAAAGATAGAGGTGAATCAACTGGATTAGAAAGAGGTGAGTCAAAGTAAAAATTGATTCCAGTGGTGGGTCAGGGTTGGCATCAGGCTTCGAAAGGCTTTGTGATGATGTGGCCACTTTGAGTTCTAAATCATAATCAAAGAATGGATCATAAATATTGAGGTTGTAAGCTGGCTCGTAATCATCAGAAAACAAAGGTTCTCCGAAATCAAAGTATGACTCAAAATCATCGGAGAATTTGCAACAATCAGTTTCTGAACATGATTCATCATCGAGATTTCCACCACTGAATAAATCATGATTCATGGAGTTATCAACCTGACCTTGGTCTAACCTAGTCTCAGATTCCAAGCTCAAAGAGGTGTCCTCATTAGGCATAGGCTCGGGTTCTTGGCTCCTAAGGCAGATCCAATCAAATCTCAACTTTTCCAACTCCTCTGATTCTGTATTGTAAATCAGTGTGACTTTCAAAAAATCAATTTGTTCCTTTAGAGGTATAATCATCAAATATAGGCCCAGAATCATAGTTCAGATCTAAAATTTGATTCTCTTCACATTGGGCCTCATGATCATCCCAAATACATTCAGATCGAGATTCTAGGTCAGGGGTAGGAATTGGGTCACTAGAATCTGGACATGGTTCTATTGGGATGTTAGACTTACTCTCGAGGATTACCTTAACAGAATAAGGTGTAGGAATTACATCCTTGATAGGTTCCGTGATATAGACACATCTATTTAGGTTAAAATGTCTATTCATGCATGTTCCTAGGCTTAAATTTGCATTTCATGTTATAAATATTGCATAGCATGCATCATTTGCATTTAGAGTAATTGTATATATTTTAGGTTAATTAGGTCATTTTTATGGTCAAGAGAGAAAATGATTTATTTCAGGGCCTCAGATGGATGATTTGACCGTATGGATCTGATCAGGACGACGATTGGAGGCTAACGCTCCAAAATCGTCTAGATCAGAGTATCGTAGCATCATATGAAATCCGAGGAAGATCAATGGTTAGGAGGGCAATGCGACATCCTTATGGGCTTTAGATGAAAAATCTAACCATACAGATGGATCCGAAGCAACGATCGCAGTTTGGCAGTGCGGAAATCAACTCAATGCAAGCATCGTGGCACCCTCTGCAACAGAAAGAAGAATGGACGGCCCAGATGGAGCCACATGGCACCATCCAGGCTGCCTAACATCGGCTAGCATCATCCGCAACCTTCATTCCCAATCGTTGAATCTTGACCCAATAGCCAAGAAGCTCTCCCCCACTGCAAGCGTTAAATCGTCCGCTCGACAAAGCAGACGTCTTGGCGCATTGGTTGGGGCGCTGGACTCCAAGGGAGGGGCGCGGGTTCAAATCCCTATAGCCCCCCCCAATTGAGGAATTGAGCGTCGTAGCAGCAAGGCACGCGTGTGATTGCACCACAAAAATACACCTACAATAGTGCCTTCTTGTGCTATTTTCTAGCATTACCTATGCATATTAGGGTTCCATAATCGCATTTGTAAAAATACATGCATGCATGCATTTAATTGAGAGGAGAGGAGAATGAAATAAGTGGCCTTGCATTTTACATTTTTCCTCAATTGCATCTTTGCAAAATTCCCACCTCTATTTTTATTTCCACTTGATTTTTAATCTTTCCTGCGGATGCATGCATCTTCTCCTCGCGCCATGCTTCCCTGCAGCTGCCCTTCCCTGCGGCTGCCTCTCCCTGCCAAGGCCATCCTTGAGCCATGCACAGCCAGGGCATGGCTGTGCATGGCTTTCTTCTTCTATAAAAAGGCCACGACTTCTTCTTCAGCGGCAGCCTGGTCCAACAGAGAAAAAACCACCTGCAGAACTTCTCCTTCCAGGCCATCCTCTCCTCCCTCTCCCTCCACACGCCAGCCCTCCTCCTCGGAGACACCCGGCGGACAGGAGCTCTCACTGTGGTGAACACCCACCACAGTGAGACCACCACCGCCCAGCTCTTCAAAGAGCCGGTGAGCGTGGTGGCCCTTCTCTCATTTTTTTTCCGCTCCAGCACCTTCAGCCATGGCCGCAAGCTTCAAGGTCTGAAGCTCGAAGCTCGGCGGCAGCAGTAACAGCAACAGCAACCCCTTCCGCACGCGCCTGCAGGTGCCCTCGCCCTCCCTCTCCGCCTGCAGGCCTCTCCGCCTCCCGCTTCTTTGCTCTGTCACATGCTCGCTTCCGCCCGCAACCGGCCTCTGCGCGCCTCTGCAGCGGCCGACCAAGGGCTTCCCCACACCCCTGCCAGCACCTGCAAGCCACCGCGCAAGCTGCAGGCGCCCTCGCCTCCCTCTCCGCACGCTCTATCGCGAGCTTCTCCGCGCTCACAACCGATCGGCGTAGACCCTCTTCCTCGCGTGCCAGCCCGCGCGCGCCAGCCGAGAGCCGGCCACACTCACGACACTTGCAGCTCCCGGTCACGCGGCGCGACCGACCACTGTAGGCACTGTTCACGCGAGTCTGCGCGACGCTGTGGCTACAGTGGGGTGACCGAAAAGCTTCTCACTTTACCTGTCACCCGGCGCGCCGCTACCGCCCATCGCCCGCGCACGCGTGCAGTCCCACGCCTGCTCCAGAGCCTACCACAGCGTCTGCGAACGTCTACTCCCAATGCCCACTCCAGCTTTGGCGTAGCACGGTGCGTTGCGTCTCCTCTCCGCGCCCCTCGCCCTCCAACACGCACGTCCCCATGCGCATATGCACCTGCGCGTGCGCTTGAGGACCTTCAGACGATGCATTGAGCTCGCGGATGACTTATCCGCCTCTTCTTCACAGCAGTGCGGCTGCTCTCTCTCCCTCTCTCTCTCTCACTCTCTCTCACAACACTCTCTCACTCTCTCTACACCGACGCTTGCACACACATTCACTCACACTTTCACACACACACACACCTATACACTATTATATACGTATATATATATATATATATATATATATATATATATATATATATATACGTATACATATATATTGATATATATATATACATATATTTATATACATATATATACATACATACATATATATATATACTTATGTCTATATATATAGTAGTATTTGTATAACTAAGTATTAGTATACATATATATATATATATACACATATATATACTAATATATATACATACATTTATATACAAATATATATATATATAAATATACATATATCTACATATATATAGTAGTATTTATATAACTAAGTATTAGTATATATATATATATATATATATATATATATATATAGACACATATATTTATACATACATATATATACATATATTTATACATATATATATATATATATATATACATATATTACTATATACATATATACATATATATATATACATCTATACATATAGCTACATACATATATACATATACTTATATATATACATATACTTATATATACATATATATATACACACACATATATATACATATATATACCTATTTATAACCATATATACATATAGATATATTTACATATATACATATATATATATTTTCACATTATTTACCATATGCTGTATCGTGGGAATATCTACACCAGTTGCTGATATTCCCCGATACACGCGTACAAAAAGCGTGGTTACATACATCTTCCACCATCCATCCCATACTCCACGCGGCACATAGTCCCGTTGGTTGCGTCTCTCTAGACGACGACCGACTCGACACCATGCTACACTCCATCTTCGCCTCCACCCCCACCCCTTTATATACATAATATATACCTATATATATACTATATTTACTTTATTTCTGTTTCTCTTTCTTGTTAGTAAACAGACAAAAAATATATATATAAAAGAGAAAAGATAATCTTTGACTTGCAGGTACTCCATCTTACGAATAGTAAGACCCATTTTTGAACCCTGTTTTGGCTCAAAGCCAAGAACCAAATTTTGAGGGTGTGCCTCAAGGACAAAGATTACCAAAAAAAAATCTAAATAGAAAAACACCAAAAACACAATAAACAAACGGAAGAGACTCGTTGTAGGAAAGGCGTAGAAACTCGACTTGTACCCCACTTCCCTGAGTTCGACCCTGGGCCTAAAAGTGACCAAGATAAAATCAAATAGGAAAGGTTAAAAATTTTTTTGTAAAGAGATGGTTAGGTCCGATTTAGGTTAACCACTATACACACTTCAACGATAAAATCATCATATTAACAACCTATTCGGGTCTGACACCACACCTTTTCTGGCGTCGTTGCTGGGGAAGTGCGCCTTCAAGTAAGTTTCTATTCAATTCCTTTCAATTTTTCTCTTCTCTCTTCACGGGTGTCTCTGTTTTTGGTGTGCAGGTGAACCTGTTGCAAGGAAAAGGCAGGCAAACGAAGTCGAAGGCGTGAGTAGAACCAAGGCGAGAACGAGAGCGTGAAGACGTCGACACTGCATTGGAGCTTTGCACAAGTTGCCGAACAAGTAGGTTTTCCTTTCTTAGCAAACTAGGGTTAACTTGCCACCTTAATAAAAAAAAATCATTAAAACAAAAACTAGAAAAGCTTCTTGGGATCTCTTGGGGCAAGTGGATTAAAATTCACTTGTTTGATTGATTGTCTTCACTCCCACAGCCTCGAGATTTCCCGTCCTACTTCTCATAGCGAAAATCCAAGAATCTTGATTCTTGAATTTTTCGCAGTGTGAAGTATTCTTTGAGGCAAATAAAAAGATTGATTGCACCCCTCTTTGCCTCATTTACCTGCAAATTCAGGATCACATTTTTGGTGGGGAGACTTGGAATTGAGTTGATTCCTGTTGATGCTAGAGCACCACGATCATTGGTTTTGATGATAACAAAACACGTATCATTTAACATTTGCACTTGGAGTATTAGATTTCAGGTCAATTGCAAATGGATATGTGATTAGACGGATTTCGATCTCGCATACAGGATGGATTAGAGGAGCTTGATGGAGAGCAGAGGAGATTTGCGAGGAGCGATGACTTGAAGAAGGAAGGAAATGAAGAATATGATAGATTTCCTTCTTTTGTACTCTTTGTATTTTTCGTTTCTTTTGTTGCTCTTTATTTTTGTTACTTAGATTCATGTTAAAGAGCCTCAAAGTACCCTTACAGTAGTCCTAGGAACACCAGCACAACCCTAGGATACTTAGGTTTTCTGTAGAAAACTTAGAAAACCAATATAGGGTTCAAACAACTTTTCCAGACGTCTAATTCCAAAATCAGACGTCTGATAATGTGTTTTAAGACGTCTGACTGTTGATTCAGACATCTGATAACACTTAGGTTGGACTTAGTTGGCTCTGTCTGATGAAATCAGACGTCCAGACCTTAGTCCAGACGTCTTATAAGAGGTCTGATGGACTTGCCAGACGTCCAATTAGTGGACCGTTGGCTGGCCTAGCAAACACTGGAGGATATGACCATTAGAGCCTTATCAGATGTCCTTAAGTCTTTTCAGACGTCTGACAAAGGACCATTTTGCCTCGCTGACCCAAAATCTCTTCTTAGAGATTTTCTAGCCGTTGCAACTCTGGGAAATCCATTCCCGCAGAAAAAGTAGGTTTCCAGACGTCCAGACATAGTGCCAGACGTCCTATATGTCGTCTAATGGACTTGCACTAGAACCCTGTTTAGATCTGATTCAAGTCAGGAAGAAACCCGCCTATAATCAGACGTCTGATATTATTTTCAGACGTCTTAAAGTGATCTTCCAGACGTCTGATGCTAGGATCGGACGTCTGATAACCCTGTCAGTGCAATCATTGTTCCTGATTTCGGCCTGATTCTCTTGGGCTTTGCACCCAACGGCTATGGAAGCGTTCATAAGCCTTCCAAAGCTTTCCTAAGGCCTCTATAAATAGAGAGGAACCTCTTGCACACAACACACACCTAGATACACAAGAAACACCCAAGCAACATACTTTCTACTCTTTTGTGTCCAAGAAAAGCTTTTGCTCTCCAAGCTCAAGTTCTTCATCTTGAGAGCATCAAGCCTTTGCGCACCCGCTCTCCCGCCGTAGTTCACGAGAGCGACGTTGCGCCGTCGTGTAGCTCACACACCCACGTCATCGATTCAACGCACTCCTTTCAAAGGGAAGCATCTTAATTCCTCTAGAAGCTTAGGTTAAATATTACTTTGTTGGCTCTATAGGATTGTTGTTATTTTACTTTATTATTTGGTTGGGTATTCGCTTTGCGAATTCCCGTCTCCTTTGTGGGACAAAATCCTTCTCATGAAGAGAAGGGGTTTGAGGTACGCTACCCTCGTATAAAGTAGCGTGGTTGTAATTGAGGTTGAATCACCCTCGTTTAAGTGATTCATTTAGTGGATTTGATCAACTTGGTTGATCGGAAAATCCTAACTCGAGAGGGTTAGGTGGTGGTTTTCACCCGATTTGAGTTTCCACCTAAAAATAATTGTGTACCTTGTGTGATTGAATTTTGTGAGATTGTTTTATATTATATTTCCGCATTTTATTACATCACCCCTTCCTAGTAGGGAATCTACAATTCCAACCCCACCACGACTTTTCAACTTGCCTAAGATTCGATCCCGAATACTTCAACCCCAACAATTTGATTTTCCTTATCTTTTGGTTGAAGCCTTGTGTGTGGAAATCATCTCTGGTGATTGGGAGCACTTGAATTGAAGTGCTTTGGCTCCCTTTCACACTAATTTAAAACTGATTCGTGCATCCACACATAGAAATCTCCATTTAGGGTAGCCCATTGCATTGTAGCATGCATTAACTTACTGATATTGAAGAAGGGTTTGTTGGGCTTAGAAAGAAAACTTATATTCTCACAAAACCCGGAGATTGGTTGAATTGGTATTTCAGCGAAATCCTAAAATCCATAGTACTTAAGGCTGAACTCTAAAAACCATTCACCAATAAAAACTTCAATTCGGGAAGATTTTCCGTTGCATGCTTGTTTTACACACTCTGAAAATCAATCACTTGGGCATTACCCATAAACAACGCCCTTCACATTCCAAAAGCACTTGATCCTAAGCCTCTAACTAAAACTGGTAGTAACTTGACCCTTATTAAGGATTGGAAGTCTAACTACCTGAGTGTAGCATCTATGTGCTGGTGAGAGTTCCCACGTGCTATCAGGTGTCTAAGACTGGGGCAAACAGCCTTTCAATCTGGCCCGGTGGTTCTGTGGTGCTTGCATTCGGTTCCGTAGTTCGTGATAGTAGGTAAATTAGATCTTTAGGTCTAAGGGCACACTGTAGAGGTTAGGAATTTGATTGTACTGATTTGTCATCAAGTGTACCTTTGCGGCGTCATTTCTCTCGTCTCTTTTCCCTTCTCATCTCCCCAATTCCTCCTGCGGTAGTGCATGTTTGGGAGGAGGTCACAAAACCCTGAACTGATTGAATTGCCTGATAAATCTAGAAAAGAAGCCGAATCGTCCTCCTCCTCCACAAACATGGTTGCACGCCCACCCCCAAATCCTGAGGGAGGAAACCGCCCTCAGAACCCACCAGGTGGTGGAGCCTTAGATCCCATAACCCGCCTCCAAGCCCAAATGGAAATGTATAATGAACGAATTGAAGCCATTCGGGAAACATTGGAGGAAATGTAGAACCCTCCCGAACGGGAGGAGCCGAGGTCTCTTAGCTCTTATTAGAATCCCGCTGCTACAGAGACCATAGGACAAATTCAGGTCCCTATGGGCGGGGACGACTTTGAACTAAAATCGAATATAATTGGCCTAATAAATTTTCACTTCCATGGTCTTGCAAGTGAAGACCCTTTTCTCCACTTGGAAGACCTAACCTGACTGGCTGAAACTGTTAAACCAAGAAATGTCAGGTTACCTATAGTCCTCATGAAAATGTTCCCGTTTTCATTGCGGGATAAAGCGTCGCAGTGGTTACGCACCCTTGGGAGAACCATCCACTCTTGGGAAGAGATGCGAACAGCGTTTCTCAAGAAGTTCTTCCCAATCGGGCGAACCAATGCGTTTCACCATGCTATCACCTCTTTTACGCAACAAAACAGCGAACAATTTCATGAGGCATGGGAGAGGTATAATGACCTCCTTAGGAAGTGTCCGCACCACGGTCTGCCTAAGTGGCATATAGCCTAGATTTTCTACTATGGGCTAAATGAGACTTTGAAGCAGATAGCAGATGCTTCCTGCGGAGGGAATTCTATGAATAAAGACAAGAATGGAGCATTCGAACTGTTTGAAAATATGAGTAAAAACTCAATGAACAATGCCTCCATTATCTCCTTTAATCGTACCAGCCAGCCTCGAAATGTCCACGAAGTTGACACGGGACCCTCCCATTCATCCACTGATCTAAGCCTTATTTCACAAAAACTAGATGAAGTCTCCGTCGTGCACAAGAAGCTGGATGAGCTTCTAGCCAACCCCGCTCGATCTCTGGCAAACACCACCTCTTCACCACTTCGTCACAATTCAAATTCTTCCAAAACCAGACTTATCGCGAGAAACCCCGTAAGACCTTCCTTACCAAGTGTCGCACTGAGCGACTCGGTAAGTCATGTGGAACTGGCTTCTGCGAGCCAGTATTTTGACACGGAGGACCAAGCCTCCATGTGCTCGGACGCATATTTACATGCGGATGCGTCTTCTGGCGTAGAAGACGCTTGCGCCCTGGGGAACAACCCGTTCTCTGCCACGTATAACCCAAGGTGGCGCAATCATCCGAATTTCGCATGGTCCAACAACCCGCAGCGCCAAAACCCTGCGGGTGGACCAATGCGACCGTCTGCACCCGTCATCCCAAGGGCCCAGTCTAATCCTATGGTAAATCCGCCATCAGGCCCTTGCGTACCGCAAATCGAACACGCATCAAGTCCTCTTGATAAATTGATGCGAATGATGACGGATATGTCAAAGTGCCATGAAGAGAACATGACCTCTCTTCAGCACCAATTGGCGTAGCAGAATGCTGAGATCAATCAACTACGCACGGTGACTCGATCTCAGGGCACTCTTCCTGCCCAACCTGTTCCAAACCCGCGAAACTTTGTACCCCATGGTCCGCAACCACAGGTACAACCTTCTCAGGGACAGGTTCATCAAATTCTGCAGGCTCTGAGCATTCCATCGGGATTTCAGGCTAATCCCGCTGCAGCACTGCACTCTTATGTCCCCATTGCGAACCCTCCTCCGCCATATGATCCCACTGGACCCGCATCGTCCAATGCTATCACTACGAGGAGCGGTAAGCGGACCATCGATCTGCCTTGACCTGATCCTGGCTTGTCTTCTTCTTCATCATCGTGTCATTCGTGATGCGCTCCGCATTCGTGAGAGGACGATACACCCAAATTGTTGCCAGAATCAGTCCCATTCCCTGAGGCTCTACTGAGGGAGCCAAAAGCCAAAAAGAAAGATATGCAGGCCTTTGATAACCTGTGCAATTTGTTCAGGGATGTAGAAATCAAGGTACCCCTACTCGAGGCTATCGACCACATACCTACTGTCGCCCGATTTCTCAAAGACTACACAACACCCAGGCGACAGTCAAAGAAAACTAAGAATCCAGTTGTTCTCTCACCTCATGCGAGTTGTGCTATACTGTCAACCTACCACTGAAGCAAAAAGATCCGGGCACACCGCTTATCTCCTGTAGCATCCAAGGCTGTAATTTTAACCGTGACCTGCTTGATCTAGGATCTTCCATAAATCTTATGCCAACCATCATGCTCGAAAAATTCTCCTTGGGAAATCTGAAACCCACCCCTGTCACGTTATAGTTGGCAGATCATTCTATCAAAATCCCAAAGGGTGTGGTGGAAGACGTTGTGGTTAGGGTCAACAGTGTCTGTTTTCCTGTTGACTTTCTTGTTTTAGATATGGAAGTTCCTAGCTCACTTTCTGATTGTCCGATCATCCTTGGTCGACCTTTCTTGGCCACAACCCCTGCCCTTATCGACTACGAGTCAGGCTGTATTGAGATTGCTGTTGGATCTGAAAAGCTCAAGCTTAACATCTTCAAGGCAGCCAAGAACTTTGATTGAGATTGTATCGAGGATGACACGTCTGACGAGGACATGGCCATCAGCGCGGGTATCGAACTATTTGGGACCTATTCGAACTGCTGCGGATTACCTATAAACACTGATGACTACCTGACCAACACAAATTGTGACGTTCCCCAATCCCTCCCTATTCCCGTACCTTCTCCTGACCAGACTTCTGACGAGGTTTTCTCCGCTTCCCATACCTCGTGGTCTGAGTCATCTCTGGGCTACTCACCACCGGTCCACACTCTTGAAGATCGGATTGCCCTTTCTTTCACGCCAAATCAGGCGGATTTGCAACTCCACACTGGGACCTTGAGCCCATATCCTACTCACTGGGGCAATTCCTTTTTGGATCCATCTATCCAAGAAGCCCCTCTTCTTGGCCAACCTGAAGGCCAATTCCTTCCTCCTGACTTGTTCTCCAACCCGCCTAGGACACTCTCATCCCATGAAATGCCAGATCTTTCACCATCCACTCCCGAGCTGAAAGAGTTGCCTAGTACACTTAAGTATGTTTTCCTAGGGCCAAATGAAACGCTCCTTGTAATCATCAGTTCAAAATTGACCAGGGAGCAAGAGTGCAAACTAACTAAGGTCCTCATAGAACATAAGGTAGCTATTGGATGGTCTTTATCAGACTTATCTAGCATTAGCCCCTTCTATTGCACTCACCGTATATATACGGAGGAGGCTCGACCTTCACGCGAGATGCAGCAACGTCTCAACCCTAACATGTTGGAGGTCGTTAAGAAAGAAATCATTAAGTGGCTGGATGCGGGTATAATCTACCTGATTAGCGATAGCCCTTGGGTGAGTCCGATTCATGTTGTGCCCAAAGAGGCAGGACTCACCATCCGTGTCAATGATAGAGGTGAATCCATCCCCACACGCACTCCTACATCTTGGAAAGTGTGTGTGGATTAGAGGAAGCTCAATGCTGCAACCAAGAAAGATCACTTTCCACTACCATTCATTGACCAAATCCTGGAGCGGTTAGCGGGAAATAAATTTTTCTATTTCCTGGATGGATTCTCAGGATATAACTAGGTGGCAATTGACCCCCGAGACCAAGAGAAAACCACTTTTACCTGCCCTTTCGGCACCTTCGCATTTAGAAGGATGCCGTTCGGACTTTGCAACGCGCCAGCAACTCTCCAGAGATGCATGCTGGCGATATTCCATGACATGGTGGGTGACTTTCTCGAGGTCTTCATGGATGACTTTTCGATCTTTGGACCATCTTTCGACGAATGTCTTGCCAACCTGATTCGTATCCTTAGGAGATGTATTGATGTAAACCTCGTGCTTTCCTGGGAAAAAAGTCATTTTATGGTGCACGAGGGAGTTGTTCTAGGACATATCATCTCTGATAGGGGTATCGAGGTTGACAGAGCTAAGCTCGATGTCATTGCTGATTTACCTGTGCCTGGCTCTGTCAAGCAAATCCGCTCCTTCCTGGGACACGTCGGTTTTTATAGGAGATTCATCAAAGATTTCTCCAAAATTTCTCGACCCTTAACTCATCTCCTATCAACTGACGTACCCTTCGATATGGGCCCCAACTGTATACAAGCATTCACGCAGCTGCGTAATGTTGTCACCAAGGCCCCTGTTCTCCAGCTGCTTGATTGGTCCCTTGACTTTGAACTTATGTGTGACGCTTCCGACCTTGAAGTCAGAGCCATCCTGGGACAAAGACGCGATAGACACCCCTTCGTAGTGTACTACGCCAGTAAGACATTGGACGAGGCCTAGCGTAATTATACTACCACTAAAAAAGAACTACTGGCGGTCGTCTTTGGGCTGGAGAAATTCCGCTCTTACCTTCTGGGCTCTCACGTTATTGTTTTCACTGATCACGCGGCCATTCGCAGGATGCCAAGCCTAGACTGATTCGTTGGATCCTTCTACTCCAGGAATTTGACGTTGAGATTCGCGATAAGGCCAGAGCCCAAAATGTTGTGGCTGATCACCTTTCCAGACTAGACCCTGACCATATTGGACTTACTCTGCCGATCAATGAAATTTTTCCTGATGAGCACCTATTGGCAATAAATGTGGCAAGTGGACCGTGATATGCCGACATTGCCAATTACCTTGCTTCTGGATCCCTTCCACGTGGCTGGCCTAAAAACCAGCGCGAGTGTCTCATGGTAGAAGCAAAGTATTATTTCTGGGATAATCCACTTCTTTTTCGGATAGGTGTTGGTCAAATCATACGTCGCTGTATTCCTGACAGCTAGTTCCCCAGTGTGCTATCCTTCTGCCACGATCAGGCCTGCGGAGGCCATTTCTCTAGGAGGAAAACTGCAGCCAAGGTGTTGCAGTGCGGTTTCTTTTGGCCCTCCCTTCACCAAGATGCACACAATTATGCCAAGCATTGCACTAGGTGCTAGTCGTTAGGGTCAATGTCACGTCGTGACATGATGCCCTTGCAACCCATCCTAGCTGCGGAAATCTTCAACATCTGGGGAATTGACTTCATGGGTCCCTTTCCTCCGTCCAACGGCTTCGAATTCATCCTCTTCGCCGTTGACTATGTTTCGAAATGGATCGAGGGTATTCCCGCGCACCGTGCTGACCATGTTTTATCCACCCGATTTGTTAAAGACCACATCTTTGCACGCTTTGGGATCCCTCGAGCCATTATCTCGGATGGAGGAAGCCACTTTACCCATGCTTCTTTTCGGGCACTTCCGAGGAAATACGGAGCCCACCATCGTATCGCATCCCCGTATCATCCTCAGATGGATGGCCAGGCAGAAGTGTTGAACCGGCAAATCAAGCAGATTCTCCAGAAAATGGTTCGGCCTGACCATAAGGATTGGTCAAACAAGCTGACTGACGCACTTTGGACGTATCGGACCGCCTTCAAGGCTCCCCTTGTTATGTCTCCGTATAGAATCGTTTATGGGAAGCCTTGTCATTTGCCCGTGGAGTTGGAGCACCGCGCTTGTTGAGCGGTTCGCCAATGTAACCTCGACCTAGATCTGTGTGGTCGAGAAAGGAAACTCCAACTCCAGGAGCTGGAATAACTCCGTCGTGAAGCCTATGACTCTACTTTAACTTTCAAACAACGCACTAAGGCTTTTCACAACAGCCGTATTCGGCGGAAAGAATTTGAGCCATCTCAGCAAGTTTGGCTCTATAATGCCCAACTCAAATTCTTTCCTGGGAAACTGAAGTCCAAATGGACTGGTCCTTTCCTGGTCTCAAGACCATTCCCCAACGGGGCCGTCGAGATCGAAGATCCCAAATCTGGGCGTAAATTTACGGTCAACGGGCAGCGTTTGAAACCCTATCTGACTCATGAACCTACCCCCATTGGAGAAATCGTCGCCCTGCTGGAGGGTAACTAATTCTTTGCCTCATTCCGAGTCTAGCTGGGGACGTTAAATTCAGCACTCGTTGGGAGGCACCCTAACAACACTCACCATCCACCATCACTTTTCACTTCACTGTCATGATCACTTCACTTTTCACTTCACCACCCACCATCCACCCACCCTACCACCCTGCTGTATACCCTACACTTCAGCTCTTGTTATCTGATCTTTCGTCCTTTCCCAACCCTTCCCTGCATGCATATGAGGACATAGCTTCATTGGGCATGGGGAGATGGATAGGCATCCTTAGGATCTGGGTATTTTAGGGTATCATGTAGTTTCTATATATATATATATAAAATGAATGAATGAAAATGGTGTTTAGTAATGATCTAAAGGCTGAAACAAAAATATAATAAGTGTTTATGGATATTCAACCTCTGTTTTGAAGACTTTCCAGGCCATAGAAGCTTAATTTGCTCAGGCTCGGGCTTAATTCACTTAAGCATTGACAAAATAGATCAGAATCTCTCCTAACTAAGGACGTATTCCTGTACCTGAGACACCAGTACAAGATTCGTTAGTTTGCTTCTATTTGAGAGCTTAAGTAAACTTGGTTCACACTACACATATTAGGAAAGACCAGGTGAACATAAGATCCAACCCTAGTGTTCATTAGGGATGGTGGAGTCCTTACCTATGCGCGCAGGTAGACTTTTTATCCTAGGCTTTAGTCTTGTGTTTAGGAGCGACTTTTCCACCAAAAAGAAACTCTCCCACCAAAAAGAAAAAAAGTGTGCTCCTTCAAAAAATGTTATAAGAGATATACTGACACGTGTTTCAAAAAAGAAAAAAGTTGCAAATAAGTCAGTAGATCTCACAAATGTCTGTAAAGTCTTTGCCCTACAAGAAGTTCTTCAGGGCAGGTTACAAATACCTTGTTTTCCTATGAGCCACAAATGTCAAAAAATGGGAGATGAGTTTTCCGTCATCTTCTTAAGGGTCAATCCGTAAACGCAAGCTGAAACAGGGACCAACCTGTACTTAAAGATTCATGAAACCCTGGACTTGAGTCTTAATGTTCATCTGGTCAGTCTTGATCCTTCACTAAGCACAAGCCATAATCTCTTGAGCTCTCGAGTACGGCAAAAACCTCTTGGGTCCTAGAAATCGTACTTAAGGTTTAAATATCAAGAGTCCTGGTTAGTCGAGAGATGATCTTTGTCATGTGAGACTTAAAGTACTGGTAGTCTTCTCTACAATTGGTTCTCACAATATCCAACAATAAACACACCTATGTTGCCTCAGGAGAAAATCTTCAACTTAAAGATCATTTCTAAATACTACAAAAAAATGTTTTGCTAGGGACTAGCAAAAGATAGGCATGGGGGTATGATTGCACCGCAAAAATACACCTGCAATAGTGTCTTCTTGTGCTATTTTCTAGCATTACCTATGCATATTAGGGTTCCATAATCGCATTTGTAAAAATACATGCATGCATGCATTTAATTGAGATGAGAGGAGAATGAAATAAGTGGCCTTGCATTTTACATTTTCCCTCAAGTGCATCTTTGCAAAATTCCCATCTCTATTTTTATTTCCACTTGATTTTTAATCTTTCCCGCAGCTGCATGCATCTTCTCCTCGCGCCATGCTTCCCTGCAGCTGCCCTTCCCTGCGGCTGCCTCTCCCTGCCAAGGCCATCCTTGAGCCATGCACAGCCAGGGCATGGCTGTGCATGGCTTTCTTCTTCTATAAAAAAGCCACGACTTCTTCTTCAGCGGCAGCCTGGTCCAACAGAGAAAAAACCACCTGCAGAACTTCTCCTTCCAGGCCATCCTCTCCTCCCTCTCCCTCCACACGCCAGCCCTCCTCCTCGGAGACACCCGGCGGACAGGAGCTCTCACTGTGGTGAACACCCACCACAGTGAGACCACCACCGCCCAGCTCTTCAAAGAGCCGATGGGCATGGTGGCTCTTCTCTCTTTTTTTTTTCGCTCCAGCACCTTCAGCCATGGCCGCAAGCTTCAAGGTCTGAAGCTCAAAGCTCGGCGGCAACAGCAGCCCCAGCCCCTTCCGCGTGCGCCTGCAGGCGCCCTCGCCCTCCGCACGCGCCTGCAGGCCTCTCCGCCTCCCGCTTCTTCGCTCTGTCACATGCTCGCTTCTGCCCGCAACCGGCCTCTGCGCGCCTTTGCAGCGGCCGACCAAGAGCTTCCTCGCACCCCTGCCAGCACCTGCAAGCCCCCGCGCAAGCTGCAGGCGCCCTCGCCTCCCTCTCCGCGGGCTCTGTCGCGAGCTTCTCCATGCTCGCAACCGGTCGGCGTAGACCCTCTTCCTCGTGCGCCAGCCCGTGCGCGCCAGCCGCGAGTCAGCCACACCCACGGCACCTGCAGCTCCTGGTCACGCGGTGCGGCCGACCACTGTAGCCACTGTTCACGCGAGTCTGCACGACACTGTGGCTACAGTGGGGTGACCGGAAAGCTTCTCACTTTACCGATCACCCGGCACGTCGCTACCGCCCATCGCCCGCGCACGCGTGCAGTCCCGCGCTTGCTTCAGAGCCTGTCACAGCATCTGCAAACGTCCGCTCCCAGTGGCCGCTCCAGCCTTTGCGTAGCTCGGTGCGTTGCGTCTCCTCTCCGCGCCCCTCGCCCTCTAGCGTGCACGTCCCCGCACGCATACGCGCCTATGCGTGCGCTTGAGGACCTTCAGACGACGCATTGAGCTCGCGGACGACTTATCCGCCTCTTCTTCACAGTAGTGCGGCTGCTCTCTCTCCTGCTCTCTCCCTCTCTCTCTCTCTCACTCTCTCACTCTCTCTACACCGACGCTTGCACACACATTCACTCACAGTTTCACACACACACACCTATATATATATATATATATAGATAGATATATATATATACATATATTTATATACATATACATACATACATAAATATACATACATACATATATATCTATATATATTTATACACTTATATTTATACATATAGTAGTACCTATATACTTATGTATTAGTATACATACATACATATATATAAATATATATCTATATACTTATACATATACATATATATATATATATATACATACATTTATATACATATATATATATAAATATACATATATCTATATATATATAGTAGTATTTATATAACTAAGTATTAGTATACATACATATATATATATATATATACATATATCTATATACTTATATATATATATATGCATATATATACACATATACTTATACATACATATATATACATATATTTATACATATATATATATATATATATACATACACATACATATATACATATATATGTGTGTGTGTGTGTGCGTGTGTGTGTGTATAATACTATATAGATGTATATATATATATAGTAATATATGTATATATATATATATATAACTATATATACATATATTACCATATATATATATACATCTATATAGTATTATATACATATATATATATATACATATAGCTACATACATATATACATACACTTATATATATACATATATACATATATATATTTTCACATTATTTACCATACGCTGTATCACGGGAATATCTGCACCAGTTGCTGATATTCCCCGATACACGCGTACAAAAAGCGTGGTTACATACATCTTCCACCATCCATCCCACACTCCACGCGGCACCTAGTCCTGTTGGTTGCGTCTCTCTAGATGACGACCGACTCGACACCGTGCTACACTCCATCTTCGCCTCCACCCCCACCCCTTTATATATATAATATATACCTATATATATACTGTATTTACTTTATTTCTGTTTCGCTTTCCTGTTAGTAAACAGACAAAAAATATATATATAAAAGAGAAAAGATAATCTTTGACTTGCAGGTACTCCATCTTGCGAATAGCAAGACCCGTTTTTGAACCCTGTTTTGGCTCAAAGCCAAGAACCAAATTTTGAGGGTGTGCCTCAAGGACAAAGATTACCAGAAAAAAAATCTAAATAGAAAAACACCAAAAACGCAATAAACGAATGGAAGAGACTCATTGTAGGAAAGGCATAGAAACTCGACTTGTACCCCACTTCCCTGAGTTCGACCCTGGGCCTAAAAGTGACCAAGATAAAATCAAATAGGCCAGGTTAAAAAAATTTTTGTAAAGAGATGGTTAGGTCCGATTTAGGTTAACCACTATACACACTTCAACGATAAAATCATCATATTAACAACCTATTCAGGTCTGACACCAGCGCGCGCACGCGGGGCGCAGCACAGCACTATAGCACGTAGCAGGGAGACAGTGTGGACCAGCCTGTGCAAGTGCACGAGGCACGAGTGCGTGGAGCGTGCAGCACCAACGAAGCGAGTGCCAGCAGGGGTATGCACAGATCTTCAGTGATGCGGGCCTTTAGTGCGCTTGCAGCTGTCACTAATGGTCTGCGCACGCCAGCAAGAGGAATTGAAGGGCAGATCTTTAACGACAGTTGCAAGGATCTTTAGTGATGTTTACGGACGTCAGTAATGACCCAGATGCGAATTTGTTCTTCCTTCTCCACTATAAAAGGACCTACCCACCACCATTCCAAACCATCTCCTCCTTTCTTCCTCTCACCACCTCCAAGGCTCTAGAGAGAGCTTGTCCCAAGCCCGGGATGCTCCTCTAGAGTAAAAAACCAAATAGTTTTCCCTCCCTTCATCCCCATTTGTGGAGCATCCCGTGGCTGTCCTCTCATCGCCCTTCAGGAAGAAGATCCTCGCTGCAACGCCATCCTGCCCCATCCTCCGTCCTCTAGCTCCGTCCCCATTCGTCCTGCTCCTCACCACCTTCCTCCAGGCGACGTCAGAGCGAGTCATCGTCCAAGCGACTGTCGAGGGGGATTTCTCTCACCTCTTTCTATCTTTCTTTCACTTTTGTAGTGTAGATATTTCGCTTTCATAGTTGTAACAAACAATTCTTCATGAATAGATAATTGTTTCTCTCTCTTTCTCTCTCTCTCTCTCCCTCTCTCTCTTAAATTTTTGCAAGTAGATTAGCTAGAATTCATCGACCTGATCTCTTGCTTGCTAAAAATAGCAAAAAAATTAGAAAAGATAAAAATGACCAAAAACAAATAAAAGTGAAGCGCGGATTTTTCAAAACCAAACGTTCACCTCCCCGTGTTCGACTTGGGACTCACTTTTCGAGTTTTGGTTATAAATTTTATTTGATAGATGCATTTTACGAGTTACGACGATGGGTCCTCCAAACCTCAATTTTAATTCACAAAACACGCCTCCATCATTTTGGTGCCATTGCTGGGGAGGCAAAGGAATTTACTTTATTATTTTCTGTGCTTCTTTGCATTTACATAGCACTAACCCCACTTATCTTTGATCTATTGTCTTGCAGGTACCCTAGCATGGAGATCCAAGTGTGGTAAGACCGGAGTAAAGTGCAGGTAGAGTACTTTGTAAGTGTCCCCCACATCCCCCCCACTAGTTTCATTTCGCCACACTCATAACCAAGACCTAATCTACTTAGGTGTTTGCATAAACCCTAGGTTAGACTTTGTTTGTCTTGTTTGCCACCTCCACCCATCTCACCCCAGCATTTAAAAAAAAAGAAAAAGATACTTTCTGTGGGACGGATCAATAAACACACTTTATACACCCACATTTAAGGCACATAACCTGACTTGATTTTCATCTACTCAACCAGGATTTTGACCTGTGGAACCAGTATACCAATTCAACACATAAAGGAGTAGAAATCATATTAGGTTAATCACCTTTTTGTGTGCCTTAATCAGTGGTGCATTTGGGTCGATTGATTGAATTATTTGGGCCACACCACCTAATTTAAAAGAGATTCATTTTGTAGCTACCCCATAGGATTTAATATTTAGGTCAAGCTAGGCACTCCATATTTTCTTAATTTATAAAGGAAAATATTTGAACACGTGCTTTCAAAACTTGGTTTGCCTCACAAAACTTTGTTGAATACACCTAATATTTGAATCCTAAAGGCTACTAAGCAAAATTCGAACCCTAAAACTCACCTCATCATTAATAATCTTGCTTGAAAACTTCTTGGTTGTGTAAATTCACACATTCTCAAACAAATCATTAAGGGCACAATCTATTAAGGGCCCATCACATTCTAGAAGCACTCAATATCCCAAGCCTAATTAAAATTGAATAGACGTTGGCCCTAAGTATTGATTCTCTCATCAAGATCCAAATTGAGATTGTTCACGATTAACCTGCTTATACTAGCCAATTGGATGTCTAACTATGGAGTGGCGTGAAATGACCGCGGCTGGGGGGTACACTAGGAACTGGAGGTGCAAGCCAAAGGAAGAACCTTCTCTCTAGTCCCTCCTTCTAACTGGTTGGATTGCCTGGATATAAGTAGAGTAAATCGTCCATAATCTTAGGATGGATTCTGAGAGTCTGTAGACCTTTAGGCTACCCAACCTAAGGACAGGCTTATATTTTTTGTGCTGCAGGGCTCCTTTTTCCTGTCCTTCCGACTTCCTTCCAGTGTATGCTTAGAAGGAGGTCATTGAACCCTCGCTTGGAAGGACCTATAGACCATTCCCGGAGGTGGAGGTTGAGTTATAGTCAAGTAGATCCCATGGCTGATCAACAACCACCTCCCCTGCCTCCGAACCAGCAGGAGTTGATTCAGAGGCAGTTGGAAGAATTGCAGCAAATGTAGCAATGGTTCCAACGAATGAATGGTCAGGGCACTCGGCCCTTAAAGGATTTTTATAATCCTTCGCATTATGAGGATCATCCTGGCATTGTGATCCCCGCCAGTGATGTTGAGATCAAACCCTAGGTCTTAAGTCTAATTAAACACTTCCATGGGCTTTGCTTAGAGGACCCATTCCAACATTTGAAGAACTTGATCACTCTAGTTCAGACCACCAAATCGTGAAATGTGGATAAAGAACAGATGCTCATGAGGCTTTTCGCCCATTCACTCAAGGATAAGGCTGCACATTGGTATCGTACCATTGGAAGACCGATTGCTACCTGGACAGCTTTGAAAATGGCCTTCCTGAAGAAATTCTTCCCACTTGGGTGAACTAATGCATGACGACAGGCAATTACCACTTTTGACCAGCAGCCGGGGGAACCGTTTCATAGGGCCTGGGAGTGATTCCAGGATCTGTTGCGGAAGTGTCCACACCACAAGGTGCCTAAATGGCAACTTGTGCAAATTTTCTATCACGGGTTGAATGATCAACTCCATCATCATGTGGATGCTTCTTGCGGAGGCAATTTCCTCAGTAAAGACGTAGATAGTGCGCATGATTTGTTTGAGGAAATGAGTGAAAACTCTATAAACCATGCCTCCATGGAAACCTTCAACCGATCCCAACAAACTAGATCAAATGCCAATGAGGTCCAAGATTCCCATACATTTGATATGGAACTGATCTGCAATAAATTAGATAAGATGGATTTGGTTGCTAAACGAATGGAAGAGTGGATGTCCGGAAACTCTAATTTTTCTAGATCCACTTAATCCCAGGGATTGGGATTCCATTCTTCGCAAGCTCCTACGGGACGGGAGTTTATGAACCAATTGGAGTCAGCTCGACCTTCGAGCTAGGTCTTTTCATAACCTTATGGATTCCAAATTGGGGCCTTTGATCCAAGTCTTTCTGATCCTTCTTCATCCTCATCTTATGAGGATGTTCATGTTGTGCAAGAGAATGTTAGGTTCAACCCTTATTTGAATTTCTATAATTTTGGTTCAAAAAATCATCCTAACTTCTCTTGGAAAGATCAGGAGTAGCAGATCCAATATTCACCCAACAACTATGTACTGCAAAAACCAATGAGTCAGGATCATGTATATACTCAGTTTCCCCTAAATCAGGTTAATCAGCCCATGTGGAATGCTCAACAACCTGCCAAGTAGGCTAACTTGAACCTGAAAATGGTAGAAATGAAAGGGTCAATGCTCTAGCTCATGCAACAGATGAAAACTTCGCTGGACACCTTGCAATCCGGACTTAGTACAAACAACTGATAGCCCAGATCTCTACCATCATAATCTGTACCAAACCCAAGGAATGTACAGAACTGAGGCACTGGGCCTCAAGTGTTTGGTAATGATGGGGAGTCACATGCTAAAGCTCATGCTATCTATCAAGCTACCCCAGCCCCTCCCAGAGCGAACCAAGTTCCTACCATAATCAACTGGGAGCCCCTATTTTGCCCAACCCTCCCCAAGGCACTAACCAACAGCATTTTTCCATGGCAAACACCATCACCTTGAGGAGTGGTAGTAGACATAAGGGACCTACCTAACCCCATGTCAACACCATTAGGCCCCGTAGTAAGAAGTCTAGACTCCCAACTAAGAATGTGATCAACAAAACATCAAAGTCTGATTCGGGAGTATGTTGTTGTTGTATGGGCAAACAGAAAAAGTCGGAGGAGAAATTGGAGGAAAGGATGTCCTTACTTCAGGCTTTCAAATTGACAATCATTTTACTCCTCGCGTCTTTTGAATCAATCCTTGCCTAGGTTTACTGAATGCATATAAAGAAAGGCGTAGAGCAAAATCTGAAAACAACAGGAGAGTAGTCTTGTATGATAACACAATCACACTGATCTTAAACAAGCTACCTCCAAACAAGCAAGACCCAGGAGCCCCGCTGATTTCCTGCACAATAGGAAACATTACTTTTGACCGGGCCCTCCTTGACTTGGGTGCTTCCATTAATGTGATCCCCACCTCACTGCATTTGGAGTTGGGTTTAGGCTACCTTAAATACACTGACATAACCTTGCAGTTAGTCGATAGATCCATTACAAAACCAAGGGGTATTTTGGAGGATGTTTTAGTCAAGGTTAATGATTTGCATTACCTTGCTGATTTCATGGTCCTGGACATGGAAGCCCCAAAATAGCTCAACCACACCCCAATTATTTTGGGTAGACCTTTCCTGGCTACTGCTAAGGCCAGGATTGATTGTGAATCGGGAAATATAGAAATGGCCTCAAGGGATAAGACAAATCGATTTAATATTTTCGAGGTCTCAAAGAAGGATAAAATTAAGTGTGGATTGATGTAGGAGCTTGGCAGAATAGAGGAGGTAATGGCCATACATACCATCTTGATGGCTAGCTCAACCCAAACTCAGGAAGAGAATCACAAGGTTGCAGGGATAATTGAGGAAAATACAGGCATGCAACCAACAAACCGGGATAAGGAAGATATGAATGAAATCGGAAATATGTTAGATGATTCACATGATTGAGTTAAAACCCAACAATATCCTCATCCTGAATTCTTCAAGTTTGAGGTTCAAATAATGGGTGGAAATCATGAGGATCAGGATGGTTGGATTAAGAACCCAGATTATGAGGATGAAATTAAACTTTAGGGAGGAACTCTTCAAACATTAGGTATTCTAGAGTACCCGCAAACCCCCAACACATCACAAAACCCTCATCATCCTTTCTCACCCAACCATTGCTCAAATTATATACCCACCCACACCTCCTGTTGAATCGCCAGAGGACTACGCTATCGGATTTGGTTGAAAACTTATCGTTGTAGTTTGAATAGCGAAGAACTCGGGTTCAACAAATAAACTTTATACCGAAACAAAAATCCTGGGTCGAACTCAGGGAGGCTACGTCGATAAAAATTCGCAATTATATTCTTTTTGTGTTTTTGTTAAAAAGCGGAGTAATTACATTGAAATGAAGTACTATAGACAATAAGAGAAAGAGAGAGAGAGAGAAAACATCCACTTGATATTGCAAAAGGTTTGTACAACTAAGTAAGCGAGAAATTACACTAGTAAGCAGGAAAACTATTACAACTAGAAAGCAGGAAAGTTCTACTCTAGAAAGCAGGAAAAAGGAATGGGAGAGAGAAGTTATCCTCCTCGACGATCGCTTAGAGGACGAGTTGGATGAGACGACGCCTGGAAGATGAGGAACGGAGTGGGAAGAAGGAGGTCGAGGCAGGAAGAACAGGAACGAGGCAGCATGTCGTCGTCATCGCGAGATCCACTTCCGGAATGGGGGCGAAAATTTGATTTTATCTCTTGAGGAGCATCCCGGGTGTGGGACAAGCTTCTCTTGAGCTTTGGAGAGGGAGAGAAGAGAAGGAAGGGATGAGAAATCCATATGGAAGGGGTCTCCTTTTATAGTTGCAAGGAGTGGGGGCAGTTTGGACATTACAACTTAAAAGACATTAATTCAGGATCTTTAGTGACGGATTTATCTGTCACTAAAGGCCTCAACGTGGCTGACATGCCCGCTCTTCTTCCGTGCCTAAAACACATGCTCACATTGCACGTGCCTACACGTGAGCTCGAGCGTGAAGTGGGGGCATCTGATAGCACGTGCAGCCGATTAGATGATCTGGACAGTCCGCCACCGATCGCACGGTCGAGATTAACTGCGCGACGCCCATGGTTGTTGGATGGAGATCCAACGGCCCAGATTTGTCGAGCGGGTGAAGAAGAGAAGTGGAGGCGGGTCCTTGGGGCTGGTTGGGCGGTTGGGATGGCACCACGTGGAGCCATCTTGACCGTCCATCTTCTGAGTGTTGTAGATGGTGCCACAAGTGTCAGATTGGACCAATTTTTGCGTCGTTAGGCTGCGATCGTCGATCTGAACCCATCCGTGTGGTCGGATTTGTTGTCTAAGGTGCGGATTAACACCATCTTGGCCCTTGATCTTCTAGGGTTCCTCGGTCTCTATCTGATGCTACGGATGTCCGATCAGGGCGATCTTGGAGTCGTTGAACTCCAATCGCTGCCCTGATCAGATCCGTATGGTTGGATCTTCGATTCGAGGTCCTGATTAGCAAGTTGCCTTGTCGCTGGCCATAAAAGGAGACAATTAACCTACATTTTATTCAGACTAATCTAAATGTAAGATGATGCATGTTATGCAATATTTATAGTATGTGATGCAATTCTATGCTTAAGAACATGCATAAATAGACAATTTATGTAATATAAACATGTTTACATCACACCCCATGCCTATCTTTTGCTAGACCCTAGCAAAAACTACATGCTATTTATAAAAGAATTATGTTGGATTACTTGGGTATAAGTCATTTTCAATATTAAGAAATTTTTACTCAGAATCTGAACTTTTAAAGACACAACAGTGCCCAGGTATTTGCCAAAATGTACACCGCCTCAAGCCCTCACCTTATTCAAAGAAAAATCTCTTTTTCTCTTTTTCTTCTTTTCTATTTTTTTTTTTGGATTTTTGAGTTTAGGGTTAAAGAGTGGCTTTCTACGGCCACTCAACCCACCCAAGATTTGATGAGAACCTTAAGTTCTAAGCATCTTATTGTGAATGTGATAGAATCGTTGATCGACAATTAGAATAGACTTCGGGTTTCTACACCTCTAGGTGACTTTAAAAAGAGAGTTCTGCCTAAATGTGTATCTTTACGACCGGTAGCTGATGCAAAAAATCACATGATTTGTAAAAGTCGGTTTTTAATGTCGTAACACGTGAATTCGCATACACTTTTAAATTTATAATCCTAGATAAGGGAGTATCTAGGGTAATCCAAGGAGGCAAGTTTGCAAAAATTAAATCTCTTGCTTTGAAAATAAATCTCAACTTTCTTTTTGGTCTTTTTGAATATATAATTTTTATGATTTTTGAAATAAAGGCAACATGCAAGTTTTTGTTGAAAGTTATAAAACAACTAATACCTAATTCAAGAAACCTACCCAAAGGTGACAGGTAGAGCCTCTCCCTAAGCTCACCCTAGGCACGTGGAGGCCTAGAATAATTAGGGAGAGGGAGTGAAATAATTGCTAGGCAAAATTTGTAATAAGCTATGCAACAGCAATTGAAAGAAGGCAATTTGAATTAAATCAAAATTGTGCACACAAAACCTATAGAGGAATGCTTCTACTCTACTTGAAAATACAAGAAAAATAAAACACAAATCCTCTAGATAGATGGTGAAGAAGAGGGCTTCTTGCTCCAAGCTTGGTAGCTCCCGAGCTTGAAAAGAGTCCTCCAACTCCTTCCTTGCTATTCTCCTCTAAGATGATGTCCTCCAAGGTGGTAGCTACCACCTTTAATTCTCTTCCTTTAAGGGTGGACGTCCACCCTAGGTTCTTCTCCTTTGCCTGGCCGTCCTCCTTGAAGTGGAAAGCTCCTCCTCCTTGGCATGGCACAAGTTGAAGAAAGTGGGGAGAAGAAGGCACCAAAGGGGCTGGTGATGTGCCCCCTTAATCTTCTTCTCTACTCCTTCTTCTTGGCCGTAGGTGTAGGTGGGTATAGGTAGAATAATACACTAAGGGAGGATGCTCTAAAATGGTGGTAAGTGGTGGGTTTATATAGAATAGGAAGGGGCTAAGGTGACTCTTGAAATGGAGGGCTAAGATAGGAAGATGGAGGTGGTTGGGGATCCTATGGCTACGGGCAATTGGTGCCAACCCAAGGGCCACCTAGGGGGAGGTTATGGGTGGTGGCACCCCTTGAAGTTGGTGCCAAAATGACTTCTAGAAGGGGGGCTTAGGTGGCGCCTAGAAGGGTTCTAGAAGGAGGGGTAGGTGGGTGGCTAGGATGGGTTGTAGGGTTAGGTGTATGGTGGATGTGGGAGTGGATGTTGGTGCCAAAAAGGGGGGTAGTTAGGGTTAGGTTTTGGAGCCAAAATTGGTGCCTTTTGGTGGTGATGATGGGGTGAAGAGGTGGCTAAGTGGTGGCACCAACTTGGAGTAGGATAGCTAGCTTAGGTAGGACTTAAGTTGGTGGAGCTAGCTAGGGTTGAGTTGAAGGTGGTGGATGGCCAAGAAGCTGGTTGCTAGCTAAGCTAAGCTATGCTAGCTTAGCTAGCTATGGAGTAGAGGAGGAGGTATTGGAGCTAAGGTTTGAAGAGAGGAGATGAGGAGAAGTCTGGAGTTGGAACTGGAGCTGGTAGCTGCTGAAGAGGCTGGCATGGAGCTACTCTAGTTGGCTTAGCTTGGTAGTTCTTTGCTAGCTACTAAGCCAAGCTAAAGTGAGTTGGCTTCTACCATAATGAGCTGAGGTGAGCTAGGTCTGGTGCTCCCAGGGAGGATCAAGCTGGTTGAGGCAACTAAGGTAGCTTAGCTCAACTAAGTTGAGCTAAGCTGAGTCCCCGGGAGCTGGACTTGAGCTTCCTAAGCTGGAATGAAGTTATCTTCAACTGGTTGGAGTTGAGTGGAGCTGGATGTAGTTGGATCTAAGCTGGGGTGAATTCCAGTCAACTCAGCTGATCTAGCTAGAGCTCCCTGTGGACTAGTGGGAGCTAAAATGAGCTAGACTCAACTAAGTTGAGTTGGATATGAGTTGACTTGAGCTAGGGTAAGCTAAGATGAACTCTCTTGAGCTACCATTCAGCTGAGATTAGCTGAATGGAGCTGCGATGAGCTAACCCTAGTTCAAGTGAGCTAGGCTCCAGCTGTGGTGAGCTGGATCAAGCTGAGTTCCAACTAGTCTGAGCTCCTCCTTCACCATATGCCTTCTTGAGTGCTAGGGTTTTAGGGATCTGTATATCTGTTCATCCCTAACACTCACAAAAATACATTAAAATAACAAAAGAAAACACAATGCATGCCTAACCTAGTTAATACCTAAATGCAGCCCAAAAACCTGTTTGTGGAGCAAAACTCTAAGAGCTAGGTTTGTTTTAATGCATAAGAATGATGATAAACTGTCATTTATCAGTAGCTTTCTCCCTACTTTTATTTTTATGGGGTCAACACAAGGGTGAATCCAATGTATATCTCCCCGATTCATTCTACTTCTCCTCTTCTTCCTAAGTATTTTGGAAATTTTCAGTGCATTTCATGAGCTGGGTTATGGACAATTGGTCGATGAGCTGTTACCACCGACAACTTGCCAGCCATACTCGTGCGGCGAAGTGTGGTTTATTTCTTTTGTTTTCTTTTTCTTTTCTCCTTTTCATTTTCTTTTTGACTTTCTCTTCTTTTTTTTTTTTAAGTAGGTGGCTTCCCTGGTCTAAGATTTACCTAAAGGCAACAAGAAGAGAATGGTCCAGTGACTGGGCTCTGGACAGCCTACCTATGGGCTATTACCCACGATAACTTACCAGCCATATCACCCTAGAAGGTTCATTAGCTACCCAATTTCTGTTAAAACCGCCGATCAAAAAGTCAGTGAAAAGATAATGTGTAGATGCTTTAGACTTAAAGTTCCCTCAAATCAGAGGGTGGGTTGATAAGTCGTGTACTTATCACCCAAACTTATTTAATCAAATTACAATAGAATTAAGATGGCGAGGACTCGAAAAATAAATCCACATTTTAGTAGATACATGGATTGATTAAGCCCAAAGACCTGAAGGGTTTTTGTGTTCAGATCCTAATGTAATATTTCCTAATATTGAAAAGTCCTAATGTCCAAGTATTCCTTCCTAATTCAAAATTTTTTTTAATATAAATAAAATAAAACGAATCTACGGAGCTGACGAAATAATTCAGAGATGAATATCCACCCCCTCATGCCTATCTAATGCAATGTCCTCATTGTATTAAAAAGACATAAAACAGAGTGGAATGTAGTAGAAAGCACCTAAATTGCGTGAATGACGGGTCCACTCCGAGATAAACAGAAACTATATACATGCTGAATTTAGTGCCTCCAGCTAGGCACACTATACAAAGAATTCACAGGTGCAAGTCAGAATCAGAATAAAAAGATGAAACCTCTGACCTGCCAGCAGATGTCCACAAATGTGGACTAGATTGTGGTGCAGACCCTTACCCCATGATTAAAAATATCTAAGGTTTTGGATAAAAATTATTCAAAACCTAAAATCAATATGCAAGCGGGGTTGGGCCTGCAATTTATGAGGATGCAACCCAAGACCAAAAAGTTGGGTCACAATGAATTCGATATCAAAAGGATAATTAATGAATATGTGCTTGGGTTGGACATCCTCAGAAAAAATGTCGTAAGGGTCTTGATTTGATGATTTCAGCTTAATTGGAACCCTTAGACTCGGTCTTCTACTTCCTTCGGAGTTTGCTTCCCAAATCAAAATTTCCTAGCTCCTATCCTCCTTCAAAATGTCAAATTCTGGGACCTCCTGCATATTAATCACCCCATCTGAAATTTCCAAGTCTAAAAGATGTGGCTGAATCAGAATTGACTTGGGTCTAATTATCTAAAAACAGAATCGTCCGTATGCTCAATGGGGTATAACTGACAATCAGGGTATTGGATTGAATCCTCCAGAAAATGCAATTCTGGATCCGTCATGTGAGCCCCAATAAGATCAGTTTCCTTAGTTATTGGGCCATCAAATGATCTATTGGATTCCTCAGGCTCAATCGTCTCATAGAAATCATGTACTGTAAACTCACGTGAGACTTCGCAAATTGAATCTTCACCATCAGAATCAAAGAAATCAAAATCCGTATTAATGTATGTCCCAAAATTATCCGTCACTTTCTGATCCATGGAGACACACGTTCCTCGTACCCTGGCTCAAGGTTTTTAGGTGAAGAAATTGAATCATCCTTAATTGGTTGCTCTAATTCAATCTGGTCAGCCTCGTAACATGTGTCCCCCCTAACAGGTGCCTGAGCAGGGTCTAACATTGGCTTTCCTAAAGGGGGCTCATCCTAAGAATCATCCCACGATTGAACTAAAGCAACCACAAATCTCATTCTCAATTTCGCTAACTTCCCAATTAAAAACTCACCCGAGTTCTTATCCTTAATATCCTAGAGCCAATCCAACAAATACTTGTTCAGATCATCAATCATCTCAATCAGGAGCCAATCAGCTGTAACTTAGGCCTTAGGAGTTGCAAACTTTAGGAATTGATACTTTGAGACCTGAATACTTAGACTCTTCAGGTCTTTGGGCTTAATTAGGCCGGGTGTCCACTCGAATGTGGACTTAGTTTCGAGTCATCGCTATGTCAATCTCATTTTAATTCGGTAAATAATTTGGGATGATAAGTATGCGACTTATCAACCGGCCCTTTGATTTGAGGGGACTTTAAGTTTAAGCATCTACACACTTTTTGCACTGACTCACTTTTCGGTGATTTCTTCGAAAATTGGGTAGCTAATGAACCATCAAGGGTGGTATGGCTGGCAAGTTGTTGGTGGCAACAGCTCATCGGCCGGTTGTCCAGCCCAGCCACAAGACCATTTTCTTTATACTGCCTTTAGGTAAATCTTAGATCAGGGAAGCCACCTACTTAGAAAAAAAAAGAAAAAGAAAAAAATAGAAAAAATAGAAAATAAAAAAAATAAATAAAATCACACTTCACCTCACGAGTATGAATTCCCAAAATAGTTAGGGAAGAAGCAGGGAAGTACAATAAACGAAGGAGATATACACTGAGTTCGCCCTTGTGTTGACCCCATAAATAAAAGGAGGGAGAAAGCTATCGTTCGAAAAGATAAACCTCTAGGGAAGGTCACCTAGGGTCGTAGAAACCCGAAGTTCATTTTAACGGCCGCCTAGTGTGTCTTCCACTCTTTTCACTAAATGCTTAGCACTTAGAGTCCTTTTCGAGTCTTGGGTGGGTTGGGTAGCCGTAAAAAGTTATCCCGGAACTCAAACTCCAAAAGTACAAAAAAAGAAAAGAAAAGAAAAGAAGAAAAATAAGGAAAAAAAATTGTCTATCTTCTCTTTTCAAATAAGGCGAGGGCTTGGACGGTCTGCATTCTGCTAGACACCCAAGCATTGTTGAGTTTTTGTAATTAGGTCTTGGGGTTGAGATTTTCTAAAGCAATTGACAAATTTTGCCTAAATAATCGAATCCTGACTCTACTTTTATACATAGCATTTAAGTTAATTTTGCTAGGGACTAGCAAAAAGTAATCATGGGGATATGATAAACATGCATAAATTCATCGTAAAATGCTTATTTACGATAGTTCCTAGGCATAGCATTGCATATCATGATATAAATATTGCACAAACATCCATTGCATTATATTTAGGATAGTTGTATATTATGTACATTAATTCTGTCATTTTACATGGCCAGGAGGTAGTGTGTTAGTCACGTGAGATCTATGTTTTAAATCGTTGCATTGCAGTATAGTCGAAATCTCGCGAAAAACAAATAAAATTTATACTCAAAAAGTCCGAGGTCGTTCGCTGGGAGCAAGTAGGAATTTGATTCTCAAGATTGCAATTTTAAACAATAGAGAAGAAATTATAATCAGAAATTGATTCAGAATAATGTAGCAATAATTCAAGTGTCAAACTACAAAAAGAATAGAGTAAAATGGTGATTTGAATCACCAGTTACTCCCTAAAAAAATAGCAGGTGGAACTCAATAACTATGTATGAAATAAACTCAAATTAGTCGTCTGATTGAATGATCAGATGTCATAAACATCTGCATGAACAATGCTCTGCTTCTTCTTCTTTCTTTGATTGCAGACTCTTCTTTTTCAATTTTGTCTCTTCTTCTCTTCTGTGGCTCTTCTTCTATTCTTCTTCTTCATAGACTCTTCTACTGTTGCGGCTCTTCTTCTCTTCCTCTTCTTCTTAGACTCTTCCTCTTTTCTTCTTCTTTCTCTACTCTTTTCCTTCTTCTTCTCCTATGCTTCTCTTCTTAACGCAGAGGGGGAAGGGGTCTCAAATTTGGCTAAGCATTGAGCTAATTCTCCAGAGAGCAAAACCCCCCTAAACTTCACATGCTCTCCTCTCTTGATCTGTTTGGGTCATGCTCTCCCAGAGCCTTCAACAGTATCGGGTATATGGGTAATCGAACCTAAAGTGCACCCGGGTCTAGGCTCATCGACAATGGGTGGTGAGTGAGGAGTGTATAGATTAGGTAAGTAATCAGACCAAGCCAGATCCGTGGGGGGCGTGTCACGGATGAGGAGCGTGAGGGGTGTGAGGGACCTCACCCCATGTGTACGAGGCGATAAGCCCGTATCACAAATACAATTTATGTGACCGCACCTACTCCAAAACTCACGATGTAGGACTATTTGTCCCCTTGTTCTACACACAATAGGTAGCAGCAGCTCCTTCATCCAATTCTAGTACAGGCCCGATCAAAGGACTCAATTGGTCCCTGGGTTATGTTTCTGGAAGGATTCCGTGCTGCCTGGGACGAGTGCCTGGGGCTGCAGATACTGGAGAGAGCTTTAAGCAAGCTCAAAGCTTGCAGCGTCAATGGCGGAGGGGATTGGTACCTAAAATCAACAATAAGGCTTTTCGGCTGCGTCAGAAAGCTCAGAAAGTATCACCGGACCCCGGCGAGTGCAACGGTGGTGATTGAGTGGCGTGTGAGTGTGTGATAAGGCCTGTTGACATCGCGGAGGGTGGCCGGATGTGGGTTTGTTCGATGGGGCATTCGAAGGAGCAATCGTCCTAATAAAGTTAGGGCATTTGCTCCTGAGGTTAAGATGGAGGTGTGGAGCATGGAAGTGGCGGTGTAGGTGGTCTGTGGTGGCCACTAGTGCTCGCTAGAGGTCTGTCAGCGAGATGGAAGACGAAGTCGCGGACGACTATGTGGGGGTCGAAATGGAGTGTTGATGGTACTATCGTGATGAGGGGAAGTTGAGGAGTCATTTGAGAGAGGTAGCGGACGAAGGGGATAGGAGATGGCACTGGTTGCGGTATGACCGGCACCGAAGAAGGAAGCTACTCTGGTGGGTAGGAAATGGTGAGGATGATAGCGAAAGGGGCGTCGGCGAGTACGGCTCGATGCAAAAGAAGATGAGGAAGATAGCCCCATCACAGGTATTGCAACCAGAGGAAGAATAGAGATGGAGGAGGTCGCCGGACGTTGAGGAGCAATTCGGCCAAGAAAAAGGAGAGGAATTGGAGGTGTTTGAGGCTGAATTCGAGCGTGGGATCTTCAGTCATCCCTGGGGAGTCTTATATAGGCCGTTAGAGGGTGATTAGAGCTTGGGAAGCAAGCTTCCCAAGCTTAGAAGGTCGTTGGAGTTGGAAACCCAATTTTCAACAAGTTCGCATTAGGATTTGGGAAAGACTTGGAGCCTAAGATGTGGCTTAAATGGAAGGCAACTTTGTTAAGAATCTGAGTATCTATTTTGGGGCTGATTCATTGAGAATCGAGCGAGAAATCCTCACTCGATCTCAACGGTGAAGCTCAAAGTTGCCTTTAAGGGTGCCAAGGACCTATTTGTGAAGATGATGACAAAGTTAGGGGCCTTTTTGTAAGGATTTTGAAAGTTAAGGGCATATGTGTGATCAGACAGGACCATATTGCAAATTAGGTCAAGACAATCTCAGATTGGGCCCACATTTTGATAAAAACCAAATTTGGATGTAAGGAATCCAATGGTGAAGTTGGATTTTGGTTTTGACCACGTTTCATTGGGTAATTTATGTAAAAACCTAAGTTAGGGCAAATGTCTGTTTGAGACTTTGTTTTAGGTCAAGATGGGTTCTGATGGTCAAATTGAAGATACCAAACCCTATAGAATATTTTTCTATGAATTTTAAAGGGTTTAAGTGAATTTTATCCTGACCATAACCTCAATTAATTAAACAGGTCTGTTTTTAGGGTTTCAGAAGTCATTTAATTCTCAAAACATGTGAAAACCCTTTTTTGTCTGTCTCAACCCACTTGTTAGCCTTTTAGGACCATTTGACCCTTAATTAACCCCTGGGAAAATCCGTGGTTGTACTGCATTCATGATATGATGGTAAAATTATAATTTTAACCCTGGTTTCTTGTCTTTCCCTCAGAGTGATTATGCAATGGATTACAGTCCTCTGATGATTATGTAGGAGCATTTAATGACTTAATTAGATCAGATTGAGCTAGTTATGGCTCATGATGGTGTTCCCATCACAATGCGACATCTTTACAGGCTTCGGATGAAGAATCCAACCATACGGATGGATTCAGAGCGACGATCGCAGTTCGTCAACGCGAGAATCACTCCGATCAGAGCTATATAGTACCCTCCACAAGAAGAAAAAGACGGACGGCCCTGGTGGCACCACATGGTGCCATCCAGCCTGCCCAACCTGAGCCAATACATCCCCAAGCCCACCGCAGATGAGCTCCCAGCCATTGGATCTCAATCCAATGGCTGAGATGTGCACTCCACGGCTGAAGAAGTGTCTCTCCTCACCTGGCCTCAGGCAGCTCAAGGAAAGCCACATCTCAACTGTTGGATCTTCATCCAACAGTCGAGACGTGCAACTACATTGCCCTCCACCCGACAATCCATCTCCTTGGCCAAACAGTGGAGTGGCTACTTCGTAAAGCAAGGGCGTGGGGTCGACTCTCCCAAGCTCCACCAATTACCCGCAGAAGAGAACTGCCTCAAATTCGATCGCCTGATCGCACATGAGCGACCGAGATGAGGCTACGTGGATGCACAGCTGAGCGCGGATGCTGCACGCGGCTGTCGACGCTCCTCGAGAACACGCCATCTCACGCGTGATCAAGAGGCGCGATCTCTGTGCCATCTCAGTCATTCACCTCTGAATCCAACGACTGCGGCACATCCAACCTCAGCGACAGTTGTAGGCGTGAGTAGTGGGCACGGGATTTGCAGCGACAGAAGAGCGGGCCTTTAGTGACACTTGCAGCTGTCACTAAATGGCCTGTGTAGTGAGTGCGCCAACCAAGGCAATGAAGAGGCGCAGATCTTCAGTGACAGCTCGAGCGGCCTTTAATGACGCTTGTAGCTGTCGCTAAATGTTTGTGCGCGGGATGCTCTTCCTCCCATTACTATATAAACACCCCTACACCCCCCATTCCTCTTCATCTCTACCTACTCTACTCCCACCTACTCCTAAGCTCTAGTAAGCCTACTGACGCTCCGTCAGAGCTTACTCTCAAGCTCCTAAGGCTCCTATTAGTGTAACGAACCTTTGCCCCACCAAATATTCCTCCCTCTTCCCATCACCATTCATAGGTCGCCTTGGAGCCATCCACCCACCTCCATTCCGATAGCAGATCATCTCCACCTCCTTACCTCCATTCTGAAGCCACGCTAAAGCTTTCCTCTACCCAACGTCCTCCCACAAATCACCTCCGTCGTCCCTCCTCTCAACTCCTTCGTCCAAGCTTCTGCCAAGAGCTGTAGTCTCGCCGAACAGCCAATTTGGGAGATTCCTTCTAACCTCTTTCTCTTTTATGCTTTCATAGATCATTGTAATTGACAATGGAGTGATATATATCATATTTGTTCCATCTCTCTTGTGAATTTATTCTGCTTGTCTTCTTATTTTAAAAACATAAAAAAAATAACAAAAACTAAAACACCAAAAACAAACAAAATGAAGTGTGATTTTCAAGCTAAGTAAATGTCGCCTCCCTGTGTTCGATCCAGGACTCCTTTGGAGTTTCGGTAAAATTTTATTTAATAACGAGTTTTGCCACTACAACGATGGGTTACTCTTAACTCTGATTTCAAACATGCGAAACACATACATCAGAGTATCTTATGATGAATTAGATGATGACATAAAGAATCCTCTATATACCCATCTTGAAATTCAAGAATTACTGAATTTTGAGGGGGTTTGAGAAATTGGACAACCAAAGGACATGAACCATGATTCAGCATACAAGGAAAAGGAAACAACCTCAGAAAAAGAAGCACAAATCATGATGGACTAGGGAAGAAATTATAATCTAACTGGTTCAAATGGATGACTTGATTCTGAGAAAGAAATGATTTCAGATAAGGAAGAGGCAATTTCTGATGAGGATTTTAAGGAATTCAACAAAACTCTACCTCTATCATCATATGACCCGGAACCTGGAGATTGATAATTTTTGACATCAATTACCATTATAAGGATCCTTATTATTCTAATTCAGAACCAAATTTAAATTTTAATCATTATTTCAATCCAGATCCTCCACCACCTCTTCTTGAATTATGGAATTGGATTAATTAATAGGCTCTGCATCATGAACCTCACTTCCATCTATCTGACCCTATTTTATATTTTGGATTAGAAAAACTCTTCAGAGTGGGGCTACATCATCAATTGGTCCGCATTTGTGGATTACTAATTCTTGGACCACATGATCATATCTTCATACTAATCCTGAATCCCTCAGCAACAATTACTACTTCTCTTGACCCACAATATTGAAATGCATATTTCTTTTGGGCTTATGTCTGGCAAATAATGTTAAACTTAGCGCTGGCAGGGAGGAAACCCAATATTCTGTACATGTATTTTTCTATCCAAGCTGACTTGAATTAACAAGCTCAGTCATGTGATATCCCCTCCTCTCACTTATTACATTTTGATTTCTCTGCATACATTTCAATGAGGATATTATAATGAATAGGCATGGGGGGTGGACATTGCATGTCTTATGTCAGAATTTTTTTTTTGCATTTATGCATAAAAATTTTTTATCAAGAAGGTTTTATTAGAGATTTATTCTTGAATTGATTCTTGAATTTAGAATCTAGTACAATTTCACATTTGCACGTAGAATTTGCAATGGATCCTCTGTGAAGAGAGATAGACATCTTTAGTTTGTCGAGAAGAAGCAATGCTTCTTCTCCTAAACCCTTAGATAATAATTAAAGAGTCAGGCAAACCATCTTCTAGTAGATCCACCAAAAAATTGTGCGGTGAGAGTAGAGAGTCTACTGGTGCTCTAAGTCTTGTACAAGGAATCTTAGTTTCTAGGTAATTGGATAATGATACTCGGAGTTAGGCATAGTTTTTGTTCTTGATTCTTGTGTACAAATTCTTTGTGTGAATTTTTGAGAGTCACCAAATAAGGCCAATACGTAGAGAGCAGGTTTTAATAAAACTATGACTAAGGTGGATGATTATGACTATCCTTTATCAAATCCTCAGCTGAAGGAGGGTATTAATGTCAAGGTCAGAAATACACTGTCCCATCCATTCCTTTCCCAATGCCAAGAGTAGGCACTTCCACCAAATAAGGTACACAATATCCTCTTGAACACCATCATGTCCCAATAATGTCTCATAAATAAAAGTTGCATTGCATTGTGTTATGTTGTGTTGGTAGTTACGAAAAAAAGAAAAAAATATAAATAAATAAATAGAAAAAGGAAAAGAGAAAGAGAAAAAAATAGAAGAAAAAGAAGAAAGAAATTCTAAAAAAAAAAGTGTTTGAGTTCGTAATTGTGTTATGGTCAGGAGAGAAGAGGATTTATTTCAAGGCCTCGGACGGACGATCAGATCGTATGGATCTGATCAGGACAACGATCGGAGGCTAATGCCTCCGAAATCATCTAGATCGGAGTCTCGTAGCATCCTATGAAGTCCAAGGAAGATCAACGGCCAGGAGGGCAATGCAATATCCTTACGGGCTTCGAATGAAAAATCCGACCGTACAGATGGATCTAGAGCGACGATTGCAGTCAGGCAATGTGGAAATCAACTCACTCCAAGACCGTGGCAGACTAGCCTGTGCAAGCGCGCACGACACATGCGTGTGGAGTGTGCAGCGCCAGTGGGGGTATGCACGATTCTTCAGCGACATGGGCCTTTAGTGATGCTTGCAGCTGTCACTAATGGCCTGCGAGCGCCAGCAAGAGAATTGAAGGGTGGATCTTCAGCGATAGTTGCAGGGAACTTTAGGGACGTTTACAGATGTCAGTAATGACCCAGATGCGAATTTGTTCTTCCTCCTCCGCTATAAAAGGACCTACCCACCACCATTCCAAACCATTTCTTCCTCTCACCACCTCCAAAGCTCTACAGAGAGCTTGTCCCAAGCCCGGGATGCTCCTCTAAAGTAAAAAACCAAATAGTTCTCCCTCCCCTCATCCCCATTCGTGGAGCATCTCGTGGCCATCCTCTTACCACCCTTCGGGAAGAAGATCCTCGCTGCGACGCTGTCCTGCCCCATCCTCCATCTTTCGGCTCCATCCCCGTTTGTCCCGCTCCTCACCACCTTCCTCTAGGCAACGTCATAACGAGTCGTCCTCCAAGCGACCGTCGAGGGGGATTTCTCTCACCTCTTTCTATCTTTCTTTCACTTTCGTAGTGTAGATTTTCCACTTTCATTGTTGTAACAAACAATTCTTCATGAATAAATGATTGTATCTCTCTCTCTCTTTCTCCCTCTCTCTCTTAAATTTTTGCAAGTAGATTAACTGGAATTTATCGACCTGATCTCTTACTTGCTAAAAATAGCAAAAAAATTAGAAAAGATAAAAATGACCAAAAATAAATAAAAGCGAAGCACGGATTTTTCAAGACCAAACATTTGCCTCCTCATGTTCGACCTGGGACTCACTTTTCGAGTTTCGATTATAAAGCTTATCTGATAGACACATTTTGAGAGTTACGACGATGAGTCCTCCAAACCCCAATTTTTAATTCGCGAAACACGCCTCCATCATTCTAACTCAAGCTCATTACTGGTGTTTGGTAAATTAAGGCATGATGAACCACTTCATGGCTCTTTATGGCTAGTTCATAATCTAGAACACCTGCAATTGGATCCACCCAACCTACATTTTGAGTAGGTATGTCATTCTGCATAAAGTTTGAATCTAATTCCATTTGGGTTGGGGGTCCACAACAATCTCAATTTTCGAACCCAAGCTCTAGGAAATCATATTGATCCGCAACATTGCTCCAAGATTCATCATCAGTTTCTAACTGGATATATTGGTACTTTTGATCAATGGCTTGTTGCAATAGATTTAACATATTTTCTTATTTCTCAATGTCATCTTGGTGTATCTCCTAGAGTGGTGGATTTGCAATACATTGTATGCCCTCTGTGCTATGCAATTGCCACAATTTACTGAATTCTGTTATGAGGGCATTCCGAGTTGAACCATTTATTAGTTGGGTCAACAATAGATGGGCACGGTTCACAATGAGGTTTGTTGTTTCTGACACATTAACCTAAACTTTGCTAAATGGATCTAAGGTCCTGTAAAATTCTTCCCTATATCTAAGGGCAGCCTCAATCATTTTCTCTTTCATACTCATTTGGGATTCAGGTTTATTTTAAATCTTTCCTATGTTGTTAGGTTGCATTTTCAAATCAAGTGGTGGATCAAGATGTAGAATCAAATTCAAGTCCAGATCAAATTGATTAGATTAGATCACATTTCCCCAAAAGATCAACTCTAATGGAGGCCTCTAGGTCAAACCTAGGGACCTTTCCTATATATGTGCACTACAAAATAGATGAAGAACTGGATGTAAATTGGACCCAATCAAGGCACCCAAAAATTTTGGATGACTAAGGCTATTTCAAGGTGGTGATACCTCTGAATAAGAAATCCACACACCCAAGAATTACTTGAGTAGCCAGGAAGGGAGAGTCTCGCAAAGAGCCCTACACGATAGAGTGTCCCACGAGTTACAGGGTTTCCCCACCCGACCTTCCTTATCACTGCGATTCCAAGTAGACCATAATGTATGAATTGAGACCTTAAGTCTACCAATTACAGCCCTAATTAGTACCTTGAATTTCACTTGATTAGCAGTTAGTCAATTTGTGACCTAATTTGTAAGTTGGTTGACCCACAAAGTGGACCAACTTCACCTGACCTACCCTAAAGTTGAGGATGAAATTTAGGTCAAGACCCTAATCACACTGAATTGACTCTCAGGTTATTAGGTCCAAATTTTAGGGTTCAAGTGAATTTAGAGCCTTGATTTTAGGGTTTACTTGAATCGATCAGTTCAGACAAGGGCTTGGGTGGCACAAAAATGCGAGAAGATTAGTTTCCTTTAATGCAGGCAAATGTGTACTAACACTTCAAAACCCTAATATAGAAACCCTAATTAGCTCTATTTCCAAGTCCAATTTGAATTTCTAATGTAACACCTTGAACTCAAACAAGAAAGTGAGTAGTCCAAGATGTTGTGAATTTAAGCATAAATCCCTAATAGGTACAGGAAATCAGGATGGGGATCTCTAATCAAAATCGTCTCAACTTCAATTAGATTTCAAGTTCGCAAATCAGGAAACTTTTGCTTTAAATGATAATTACTAAGAAAATAAGGCAAGTGAATCCTAATTGATTTTGTTTCCTTTTTATCTTTCCCAATATTAGGAGGTGATTAAGGAAGAAGAGAAATTTTACTTGCCCTTGGAGTGATTCATTGCGTGGAAGATCTTCTCCTAATGTTCCTCGCAAAAATCAAAGCAAAGTAAATAAGGCAAGTTAGAAATCAAATCAATCAAGAAAGATAAGATTAGTGGTGATTGTGCATTGCTCCCTAGCAACGGTGCTAAAATGTTGCATCTCTTTCGTAGAGTTTTAGGAGATGCATGTTGTAGTATAGTCAACAAAAATGCCACAGCATTTAAATTTTTAAAGTGCTCAAAAATAAGAAATAAATCTGAGGTTGTTCGCAAGGAGCAAATGTGAAATTCACATACTAATCACAATTTAAATCAATGAGCACAATAACACAAATATGCAATAAGAATCAATAATCAATATTCAGTAATAGCCCAAATTGTATCTCAAGAAATAATGGGATAAAAAGAATAGAAGAGCTCAAAACAATGGTGATTTAAATCACCAATAAGATCCCCAATTTCAGCATATATCCCTAATTCAAATTTTGCTACAGTGGTTTGAACCACTAATGCCACAATATCCACGTCAGCACGAAGATCAAATATGTCACAGTGTTAGAATTCCAAGCCAAATCAGACGTCGGACCAAAGAGCCAGACGACTTAACTGTTCAAAGCTCAGAACAAGCACAAGGGTGCCAAGCCTCAAAGATGACAAGTGTTAAGTGAGCATGAACAGTGCAAAACCTACCCCTACCCTCAAATTTTCATCATTCTCCCTCATGGCCGGGTAATCGGGTTTATAAGGGGGTAATCAGATCCGGGTAACAGGTCCAGACCCACGGGCAGTGAGGAGTGACAGCACGTGGGATAGCGCATGCATGGGGGGCCTCACCCCCATGTTATGAGGCAAAAAGCCCCCTTTCACTTTTGCCTTTTATGTGCTCTCCTTCTGTTGTATACGAGGTGGGACTAAGTCCCACCATCTTCCTCGCGTGAAGTTGCTGCTGGGTTCTTCATCTCAATTGCGCTACTTCTACTGGGCCTTCATCCAATTAAAGGTGCTGCTGGGTTTGTGAGATGGTTCCGCAGCTCCTGGAGTTGGAGCCAAGCCTTGAGATTGTCGGAGCGCGACAAATGAAGGCAGCGATTGGGCAGTGGAGAAGTAGAGTTTGGCGAAACCTGAAAGGCAAGAACACGGGCTAAACGTCCCAATCAGAAGGTCCAAAAGGGTCGCTGGCGTGCGTGGAGTGTGATGGCGGTGTTGGCATGGTGTTTTAGGTGCTAGGGTGGCTGGACGTGGTCGAGGTAGACGAAGGTGGTATGGGTTATCCAGTGGGGCGTTTTAGTGGGTGTGAGGTGGAATTAATTGAGGCCTTTTATGCAGAGAGGTGAAACAAAGCTAGTGGAGGTGGTGGCATGGTGTTTTGAGGTGTGTAGCGACGACGCGGCTTCACCGAAGGTGTTGTCGTCGCAGAAGAAGATGAAGGGGAAGGCAGTGATATAGCGGTCAATTTGTAGAGCTAAGGAGTGGGTTCTAACCTAAAGAAGAAGAGGGAGAGATTGACCTAATCTAAGGGACAAAAGGGGAGGAATGGCACTGGCTGTGATTGCCGGCGCCGGAGATGGTGAATTCCATGGTGCGAGAGACGACGAGGAGGAAGGGGGTAGGCAACACTAGCTAATGTGCACTAAACGGGAAAGACTTCGGGGAAGATGTTCCCTCTGCCTATTGTATGTGGTACAGGGCAACGAAGGAGATCAACGAGCTTGTCGGAGTCACGGCGGAGGCGGCCGGAGGGAGAGAACGAGGAGTTTTTTGGCCAAACCGGACTAAGGAGGACGGTCTAGAGTTGGGAGTTCTTTTATAGGGCTCAAGATTGAGCTTTAAGCTTGGAAGGATGCTTGGATTGCTCAGGTTTTCAGGGAGAAAAATCCCTAAAATCTCTAGTTCTTCTGAGCTCTAGAGCTTGATTTGGAGATCAACAGGTGGTTCAAGAGATTGGGAATCTCCTCTAGGTCCTTCCCTCCAAATTTGGAAGTGATGGACTTTGATTCGAAGGAGAAAACCTCCCTCGAATCTCTTTGAAGGTGTGTTCCCACAGCCAAAGGTGGTAGGGACCTAAGTGAAGAAAATGATGAGAAGTTAGGGACCCATTTGCAAGGAATTCAAAACCTGAGGGGGTAAATGTAACAAATAGAGTTTTAAAGGGCTAAATTGCAAACTAGGTCAAGATGGACTCTGATTGGGCCCAAATTTTGGCCTTAACCTAATTTAGATCCAAGGAATCTAATATTGAAGTTTTATTTTAGTTTTGATCACGTTTGACTAGGCAATTTGCACAGAAGCCCAAATCCTAGCATCCCCCCTTAGTTGTTTATTTTGGTGATCCAAGGCTACTTTCATCAACCAATCACAAGCGTTCTTGACCTTTATATAAACACCCTAGAAACCCCCCTTAGGATCAACCTTTCCTACTTCCAAAGAAAGCCCACCAACTAGAAATACTCTTCTATTCTTCTTCTCAAAGATTATGGATGCACCTTCGCATCCACTTCTATGCCATCGCTTCGAACTTCATCTTCAAAGCCCTTATTCTATATCTCTTAGTCTTGTTCTAGTTGTAATTTCCTTCTTTTAGAAGCATTCTACTACATGTTCTATTTCTACTTGTGCAAAACTCTTATCATATTCAATAAAGTTCTTTTCAACTTGCCTTCAAGTTGTATGCTTTTTATTAGTATTTATATTAGTTGCATATTATTAGTTCTACTTGCATTCTAGTAGTAGCAATCTCATATTCAAATATGCTTATCTATTTCGTAGTATTTAAGAAAGAAAACTAGTCCAGTAGCCTCCCTGTTAATGACTCGAACTCCATTTTTAGAATTACAATTTCCTTATTCATGAGTTTGATTTGAATATAAATTTAAGAGTTTCTAACATGATTTTACTATGACAAAAGCAAATTTTAACAATCACATCCACATTTAGAACAAGGTCTTTTCAAACAAGTTATGTGTGGACAGATAATTATTTTGCAAGGACATGACCTTTGTCATTTCCTTCAAAAATTTAGAGTGAGTTCGGCAATGCTAATGTGGCACCCTATTTAGGCAACTTCTAGATGAATCAATTTTAATTTAGGTCGAATGGTGAGGCCCAAACAAAGCAACTATGGCTTCTCAAACACCACTTGATTACACACACATGTTATATTTTTTCAAAATTATTACGGGCCTAAAAATATTTTATAATGATTTTTCAATTCAAGATAACAAATCAAGCAGATTAGACCCCTATCTAGTTTCTTCAGAAACAGAAATAGTGAAAGTTTCAGAAACTTGTTCCAATTTTATCGATGAAATTAGACTTGAATAGCAAACTAATGCAACTAATTTCATCCAATTTGGAGTTATATAAAAATCAGGAAAAATTTAGGAAGCCAAATTTTTGCAATTTGTTTTTAGAAAAACCCACCAATAATAAAAGAATTTTCCAGAAAGATCTACAATGAATTTTTAGGTGAAATTGGTGGCTTGGTTGTCAATTTCAAGAGGATCAAACAATAAAATTTTTAGAATTTTTGCACACACCAAATATTCAGATTAAGTTTTTGAAAAATGAATTAAGTTCTAATTTGAATTTAGTTTGTTAAATATATGATCTTTCAAGCACACTTCACAAAGATAGAAGATTTTTTTTTTTATGCGACTAATCAAGATGTAAATAATCCATGGATTTAAGAACAAACCTAATTCTAAGATGAAATGACCTACCTGGAGATCTTCACCCGTAATCTTTCCCCATTGCTTTGGTGACCTAATCTCATGCGAATGTGCAATTTTCTGCACGCAAAACAATAAGGAGATGGAAGCAAGTTAGATCTCATAAATGCAAAAGTAAGAAAAGAAAGCGAAACAATCATTGTGCCTCCCCAGCAATAGCACTAAAAAGTGATATACTCAAAAAGATATGCACATAAATGTTTGTTTATCGTAGTAAAAGTGTGTAGATACTTTTAAATATTTATTGAAATCAAACTCGAAAATACGGAATTCGTAGTTTGTAAATCGTAGTTCGAGTTGTCCGTAGGGAGGCTAATGGACAAGATCGCTTCCCTTAGTTCTAAGGGGTAGGCAAATAGATGAAGAATATAAGATCAAGTTGAACAAAAATGGCTAGAACTAAAGTAGAAATAACTAAAACTAAAAGCATGTAATAACTAGAACTGGCAACTAGAAAAAATATTAGAAATAATATAAGTACTCGAAGGCAAGTAGGGAACAAAACAACTAGAACTTGTTATTGAAAATTGGAGTTTGATTACAGAATGATTACAACTAGAACTTGACTAGAAATAAAATTCTATTATAAGTAGAATAAGGAAAAATTAAACTAGAACTATCTAAACCCTTAAACGCAAGGCATAGACGGAGGCGAGGAAGTGGATGCGAAGGCGCACCTGGAGAGTCTCCAAGGGGAGGTGTGTAGAGAGGAGAGGGCTTGAGTTCTAGTTGGAGTTTTTGGAAGTGGAAAAGATGGTTCTAAAGGTGGGCATGCCTATGGTTTTTATAAAGATGGTGGTCTATGATTGGTTGATCCAAGTTGCCTTGGACCACCAACATGGATGGCTAGGATTAGATTTAAAAAGTCAAGGGCTAGGATAGAGATAGAGGGTTGGTTTTAGTTGGAATTAATCAAGGGTTAGGATGGGCTAGGAGGTAAGATGGAGGGCTAGGATTTCCTAAGGGCGGCAGCTATGATAGATGAATTTTAGGAGGCTTTTAGGTGGTGGCACATGGGCTATGGTTTGAGGCCAAAAGGTGGTGCCAAGTGTAGGTTGTTGGAGTGGATATGATCTTAGGTTGGAGTAGGTGTTCAGGCCATTGGATTGGGAATTAAGGGTGCAGATTTAAGGAAGGTGGTGGCTGGCCCTAAGGGGATCTGGAGACATGTATGGCCAGCTACTTGGTTCTACTTGGTAGCTAAGTAAGGTGGTGGCTAGAATAGGTTTGTTGGAAGAGGATAGGTTATAGGTTAGTTTGGGTTTTCTACAAGATAAGAACTTAGTTTGGCCGACCATTTGAGTTAAAAATTAAGGTCCATGGTCAGCCACTATAGGTGGGTCATTAGGATAGGTAGGTGGGTGCTAGGTGTAGAAAATTAGACTACTAACTAGGCTAGGGTTTAAGGCTAATTGGGTTAGGATTTTGGGTTCACCAACTAGACTTAGTCATTTAGCCAAGTGAGCTTAGACTCCAATCTTCCTCCTACCAAGGTCCAATCAACTTGATACCTTGCACCTACACATATATAGATAAGAACATCGAGGCACTAGATATAGCCAAGAAAATATTGCAAGAACATCCAAAATTATGCATTATTTACAAAATGCACTAAATGACAAATCTAACCTATACAAATGCACCTTGACTTAATTTACCCTCAAACTAGCCTTAGTAGGCAAAAATTATGTCAATAAATGACGAATTATCAACATCCTATGTAACATCCTAAAATCCAGGTTCTAAGTCATTTCAAAGTGATTCGGGTCACTTCAAACCCATAGACATGTGCTGGTTAAGTGCAAGTACAAAGACCTCTTAAAACATTTTAAAACATGTATTTCCAATCAACCCTAGTCAAACCTCATCATAATGGTATCATGTATGGCGTTGTTGGATTCCTCTCATTGCAAGCTTTCCAATGATGCTTGTTTCACACTAATCCGAGGTGTAGAGCTCAAGTTATGACCAAAACAAGTCAAAAAGGACCTAAATTAAGGTGAACCTAACCTAAGGGATAAATTTGGTAATTTTCACAACTAATCCTAAACCTAAACTAAATTTGGGTTTATAAATATGCCCTGTTGCGTTGAGGGTCATCATTACTTCCTAAACCTCTTAGATTGAGAGAGAAAGAGAGAGGAAGGAAGGATTTAGGATTTCAATTAGAAATCTTAAATTACTTCGTGGCGACCTATTTGCGATAGAGAGAAATCCAAGCTTCCCCTTCTCAAATTTCATGGAGTCCACGACAAATGCGATTGAAGGCCGTCAGATCTGACAATGCAGTGTGGATCCGCATCGTGTGTCACAATCAGGGGAGCCTACAAGTCGCACGAACGCACGTGCTTGGATGCCCAACGCATGCCCATCCAATGGCTACCGACATGGGCATAATGGTGGCGACCTGCATGCAGCGCGAGTGGGTGAATTAGCAGCTGACACGTGCCAAGTGTGTGGATCGATGCATGGTTCAACTGAATTGGCCAATTTAGCTTGGTCCAGGACCCCCTCGCCCTTTTTTGAGCAGTTCGAGGTCATCCTAACCTTGAATTTCAACAAATAAGGCACCGTTAGAATTGTATTGACACGTACTACATGTTGGTACACTTTATTTTTACTTCTGTCAACTATTTTTGACATGAAAAATTAGAGATGTAAATGAGTGTCTTCCCACCTTATTCTTGGTGCTCTTAACTCAAGAGGACTTCTCGATGCATGTGCAGATCACGAGGAAGGTCTAACACGGTCCCAGGACCTTTAGCGCATGATCCAAAGGCACTGCGACCCTCCAAGGATGCTAGGTAGAGTAGTCTACTTTTCTCTTATTTCTGTTTTGTTTCCGAGTAACCAAGGACCCGTTTCACGTGGTTCTTTGCGTATCTCGTGGTTTTTGGTATGAGTTTCCCTCTTTGCTAAGTTCGAAGCCCTGTGAGAGTATGGTTTCTATTTTTGGGTACTGTAATGTAAACTAAATTGATATTGCGTGATTATTGAATGTTAAGATGTTAAGATGTGACCTTATTATCGAATGCATGAAACGAACTCCAATTTACGTGAAATAAGTTCCGTTGTGTTTGTTAATTGATAAACAATGTGGGACCACTGTCATAAATTGGAAACTACTTGTAAATAGATAAGTTGGAGAATAACGTGAATGTCTGGTAATTATGCAATTAATAAGTGCAATTGTTCAGTATGGGTCGATTTCATAACAATTAATGATATAGTTATCTGGACTTGAGCATTTGAATCAATACAACAGTTTAGTTGGGATTTAGAGGATGGATAATTGGATTTAGCCCCACTACTCGCTGGATTTGGTTGTAGCTTTGGTCTTTTAGGTCAATTATGAGCTAGTTTCACTACAAAAAATAGCCTTTGCGGCGAATTAGATAGTGGCATATAATACATTTGCCACTAATTCCTTTGATTTAACGACAAATTTTTTGTACATGCCACTATAATATTTTGTCAAACACCAACTACTATTAGTGGCAAATATATTTGCCATTATTTCCTTTGAGTTAGTGGTAATTGTTACTTATACCACTATAATATTTTTGTCAAATGATAATTAACATTAGTGGCAACTATAATTGCCATTATAGCCTTTGATTTAGCGTCAATTGTTACTTATGCCACTATAATATTTTTATTGGATGAAAATTAATATTAATAGAGAATGTTACTTATGCCATTACTTTTTGGCATCGTTGCCAAGGAGGCATGGCTTTGCATTTCATATTTCTCTTTCCTGATATGTGGATCTCATCCCCTTCTCTTTCTTTCATTTCATGTATGCAGGCATTACAGGAAGAAAGCGGGATTTTGGAAGCTTCAAGCTCCTTTTCTTCCCAAGGATTCAGGTTAGTGCCTTCTCACCAATCACATAATTTCACTTGAAAACTATCAAAAAAAATATTAAATCAGGCTTTCAGGATCATAAACATTGAAATTAAGTAGAGTGGTGACTTTAAAAACTCATTGTTTGCTTGTTTAAATCATTTAACACTACTCTACCTTAAGTGTTGGTGTTCTAATTTTCAGGTCCAAACTTCTGTCCAGACTTCAAAAAATCAATTCCTAACACCACAGGCCTCTTAAAATCATTAAATTTCACCCAAAGATTTCAAATCAAGTCAGAAACATCTGTTCCAAATTTTAGAGCATTTAGAGTTCTAAACAATTTTTTAAAATTTGTGGACCATAGGGGGTCATCTCCTCTGATTTAATCATTTTGTTACTACTCACGAATTTTAGGATTTTTCTACTTATCCAATTTCTTTGAAATTTATCATTTTGTAATCCTTGTAAAATTCTACACAACATATAAAATCACAAAAATTTTTGGTGGCCGGTGGTGGTACTAAAAAGTTCAAAATTCCCTCGGGTATCTTTTTTGGACTTTAACACCAGCACAAAGAAAAATCTTAAAAAAATATCAAACAAATTCCTAAAATCATAAAAAAATATTTCTTGGAATCTTTGTTTGATTTGCCTTCCAGTAGTGGTGTTTTTTGCTCTGTTTGGACCACTACTTAAAGAGAAAAGCTTGAAACAATTCACTGATAGTTAAAATTTCTGCTTAGGATTCAATTCAATTAGGGTTTCTCTTTATTTATTCTAATCCCACATTATAAAGGAAATCTACCTTCACCAATACAACTTGATTTCTTTTTTATTGTGGAACTCAAACTTGATTGAATACATCAAAAGAAAACCCTAAAAGACATTATCTAAATCAAATCCTAAAAGCAGAAATACGACAAAATTTTGTGTAATAAGATTGATTTGTCATTGGACCCACTCCGTCCAATTTGCACACACCACAAAAAAATTTGAAATAACAGACCCTCCACATTCCCATCCATAATTAGACACCCAAGCCTAAATTAAAACAAGTAGTCATTTGACCACTTAAGGACTTCACCAAAACTGGGCTTGATATCCGGTATCTAAGAATCATTAGGTGCTCCTAATTCCTTTTGAAAATGCAGCGACAGACTTGGAGGGAAGTCAAATGATGGGTGCGGTTTTACACAAGCTTCTGGTGATTTTCCCAGCACATGCTTGGGCCCAAACCACCTCCTTTAGTCTAGCTGGGTAATCTTAAGGAAGTAGGTTCACTTATTGATTTCTTATTTATTGGATTCCTAAGTCTTAGGTTTCGTTAAGGAGTCAACTTTAAGACAAGTTAGGCTTGGTTATTTGATTTCCACACTTTCTCTCATCTCTCTCTCTTCTCCTCCCCTCCCTGTCTTCCAAGTGCATGCACGGGTGAAGGTCCCAGAACCCACATCTCAAGGGACCATTTGATTTTGCCCCAGTCACCAAAAGATCCTTATTTTCTTCTTTTTCTTCTCATCATTCCTCTGATTTTGACATGGAAAACATGGAAAATAAGTCAAAAAGTTCTGCTTCCACATCCCAACCCAAACCTAACCCGTTAGCTGACCCACAAGCTGACTTTACCATCCCTAACCTTCCACATTTAGAGCTACCACAAAACCCTAAATGGCTAGGTGGCCCTCTAAATCAAAATACAAACCCCTTTTCTCTTATGGTCAACCAATTGGTTCAACTTCAACAAAACCAACAGCAGTTAGCTAGGACAGTCACGAATCTAGCCAACCAAAGACCGAGTCAGCCAATTAGGGAACCTCTCGAACCACTTAAGGATTTCTATGATCCTTCCAATTATGAAAAGAGACCTGGAGTGGTTATACCCCAAGGGGATTTTGAAATTAAACCCGCCATTCTAAACCTAATAAAAAATTTTCATGGTCTTCCGAGAGAGGACTCCTTTTTCCACCTCGAGGAGCTAACTGTCCTTGCTCAAACCACTCATTCCCACAATGTGCAAGAAGAGGTGTGGCTCATGAGACTTTTTCCTCTCTCATTAAAAGATAAAGCATCACATTGGTTTAGAAAGGTCGAGCATCCTATCACCACCTGGCCCTAATTAAAACTGCTTTTCTTAAAAAATTCTTTCCGATAGGTCGTACAAATGCTTTAGGTCGATCAATAACGACCTTTCAACAAAAATCTGGTGAACGTCTCCATGACTCATGGGAGAGACTTCAAGAATTACTTAGAAGTTGCCCCCACCATGAAATCCACAATGGCAGTTAGTGCAGATCTTCTATCATTGATTAGAAGATCAATTAAAAAGATTCGTGGATGCTTCATGTGGGGGTAATTTCATTAATAAAGATGCCGAAAGTGCCTACCTCCTTTTTGAAGAAATGAGTGAAAACTCATTTAATATGACTTCAATACACTTTTGGTAGAACCAATGATGCAAAGAAAAGCGTGATTTGTAATTAGGGTTTTTTAAATCATTGTAACACTCTAATTCTCAACCGCTTTTATAATTTATAAACCAAGATAGTGGTGGTATCTAGGGTCGTCCAAGGAGGTGGGTGTTCGGTGCGTAATTTGCACTTTAAAAGTTAATTAGTTGTAGTATAGTGCGAAAATACATTGACAAATACATTTATAAAACAGGTGAGTACCGGGTCGTTCGCAGGGAGGCAATCTCGATTTTTGCAGAATCTTTTAAATAGAACTTGCTCTAAATAGATATTTATACATGTATATATGTATAAGAATCAGATATATGCATTCAAAAGATCAAAATCTTATTGCAATTAAATAGAGTTTTCACAATAAAGAATGCTACTAGAAACAAATAGATAGATGGATAGAGAGAGGGATAGAGAGAGAGATAGAAAGTGGCAGAGAGACAACGTCGCTTGTAGGATGCTTGTGTGAGATGCGGCAGCGCCTTAGATCCAAAGTGCCGGGATGAAGGTCAGAGCAGAGTTGCAGAGGGATGGAGAGTTGCAAAGAAGGTGGAAGATGTCTAGAGTTGATGGGAGAGAGAGATGCTTCAACTGGGGGGCCCTGGGCCTTCTTTTATAGCTTTTATGGAGGGCAAAAAGGGTATTTTAGCCTTTAATCTCGTGTAACAACTCCTGTTTGATCAAATCTACTAATCGAGACATCAATGGATCAGATCTGGCCTCAAAAACCTTCAAATTCACCTCTATCGCATGGATTTAATCCCTGGCTAACACGTGGCGCCCGCTGCATCCTTAGATCAAGATCGCATGGCCCCGCTTCCTCCTCATGTGCTCACTGCAACAATCTCTCTCTGCATGCACACCCACAAGGCTCTTTTTAGCGACTGATCATAAGCCATCCGATCTTATGAATAGATGGCTTAAACGCACACTCGCATCTCCTTCGCGATGAAGGAAACACGTGAGTTCGTGCGTTATGCACGCGTGGGATCCAGCGTTCAGCTACAGCGCGCTCAGATCACACCACACGGTCACTTCGGTTCCCCTTTGATTAAGATTCGATGGCCAATTGCACCCATGCCCAACACCCATTCAATTTCATGCAAAGCCCAACTCGAACACCCGTCAGCCACTTCCACCCAAGCGCATGCGCCAATGTGCTACGCGAACATTCTATTATACTTCCTTGTTTATTTCTATTTATGCTTACCAAGCTGGGAGGGCGATGTGGCACGCTCGTGGTCATTGGATGAAGATGCAACAACCCACAGCATGCGAGGTGGCCTTCCTAGATGGGGTGGTGGTGAGGGAGCGGCTATGATGGTGCCACATGGCGCCATCATGGCCGTTCATCTTCTTTTCCTTGTCTCTGGTGATGTGGAGCTCCAATCAAGTTGATTTTTGTGCTGTTGGACTGCAATCGTTGATCCAGATTCATCCGTGTAGTTAGATTCTTCATCTAAGGCTTGGATCTTTGTCCTTTGGCTTTATGATCTTTGTTCTTTTATGGACTGCACAAGATGCCCTAGTTGTCTGATCGAGATGATTTTGGAAGCGTTGGACTCCCATCATCATTTTGATCAGATCTATTCGGTCTGATCTGACATCTGTGGCTTTGAATCATCTGCGATTAGAATCGAGACGATTTTAGGTCATAAAATGACGATATTATCTATATGACTAATAAACTAGCTATTGTACAAATTATGATGCCTATGAATGCATTATTCCTAAGTTATGCTAGAATCTAGCTTAATTTAGGTGATTTAGGTTGCATGATTATTGTGCAATCAGTGGGAATGCACTTTAAAAACTCTCGCTTGACAAAAAGGAAATCAGCTTTCTTTTTCGGGAATTTTGAATATATGTAATTTTTAGGGTTTTTGAATACAAGCAAAATAATATGGAGATAGACGGAATTTGTATTATAAGAAAACAAAGCAACAAGTGTCTTGTTTTATCCAACTCACTCCAAGCAAGAAATGCTTGGAATAATGGATATAACAAAACACAATAAAAGAGCAGCACAAGCTATTTAAAGGGAAAGTAGAGGAATGCTTCTTAATTGAAAAAGTTTTACAATGGGGTTGGAGAACTCACAAGTGAAAGGAATTCCCACTTGTAATCTCCAATCAAAATCAAACACTAACTACTCTGCAAAATACAAAGAAATTGCAGGTTGCCCCTGGGTTGAAGAAACTTGCTCCTAGTGCCTGGCTCTCCTCTTCCTTCCTGGCAAGCCCTAGGTGGGCGTGCCTCCTCCTCCTTGGTGTGGAAGATCTCCACTCCAAGAACTTCTCCTTTAGGTGGCATGGACCACCTTCAGGATCTCCTCCTCTAGATGTCCTCCTTGCCTAGCCTTCCTCCTTGGTTTGGTGGCAACACAAGGAAGAAGAAGAAGAAGTTGAAGCCACCAAGGAGACAGGGTGTCCCCTTGATCTTCTTCCTCCTCTCCTTCTCTCCTTGGATGTTGGATATGGGTGGAGTATGGGTAGAATAATGTAACCAAGGATGATTGGAAGTAGGTAGTTAGTGGTCTTTTTATAGGATGGGTAGGGATGTAGGTATGGTTAAGGGATGGATGGCTAGGATGGCTTATAGGGGGTGGTTAGAAGATCCTAGGGTTGAGGTGAATTGGCACCAAAATGGAGAGGTGTTGGTGGTGGGCACCAACTCTAGATGGGGGCTAGGGTTAAGGATGGGTTAAGTGTGTTGCATGGCTAGGATTAGGTTATATGGTGGTGGTTAGGAGATGAGTGGCTAGGGTAGTTTGGCGCCAATTAAAGGGATGTATGGAGGTTGGGTTAAGGAGGTGGTTGACGCCAACCTAGGTGGGTTTAGGTTGGTTAGTTGGCGTGGGAATTAGGAAGGGTTGGGATGGGTCCATGTGATGGTAGTTAAGGGATTAAGGGTGGATTTAAATGGCGCCAAGGTGAGAAGGTGTTGATGGTGTTTTGGCACCACTTATGTAGTGGTTATAAGGTGGTTAGGGTGGTGTTAGAGAGTTTTCTAGAAGGGAGTGATGTGTAGGGTGTAGATAGCCTTATGGGGGTAGGTGTAGGGTTGTGATAGGGTTTCAAGTTGGCACCAACTTTGAAGGGATGTGGAGGTGTTTTTGGCACCAACTTAAAGGGGGTTAAGGTGGTGGTTATGGGTGGTTAGGTTGGTGAAAGGGTGAGTTAAAGTTGGCACCAAGGGGGGCTTCTAGAATAGGTTTAGATGGATGGTGGAGATGGGTTCAAAGAGAGATGGATGATGGTGGTAAGAAGGGGTTTTGGAGGGAAAGTTGGCGCCACCTTTGAAGGTGGGTTTTGGAGGTGGTGGGGTGAAGAGATGTGGGGATGGTGGCGCCAACTATAGGTGGAGCTAGGTGGTTAGTTTAGGTGGTGGACTTGGAGTAGAGTTAGGGTGGAGTTAGGTTAGGGTTTAGGTAGTTGGTGGATGGCCATGGAGGTGGAACTGGCTTTGAGCTTAGCTAAGCAAGCTAAGCTAGCTTAACTACTAGAATAGTAGTGGAGGAGTTAGGGTTTTGAGAAGAGAAGCTAAGGGAAAGTTGACTGCAGCTGCATTGGAGCTGCACTGGAGCTGAATCTACTGAGGAGGTCTTCATGAGGAGCTCAACTACTTATCTAAGCTAGCTAGTTCTTATGCTAGTAGCTAGGCTTGAGTAGTCAAGCTAAGTTGAGCTGGTTTCAACCTAGCTGAAGCTAGGTTGAGCTGGAATTATCTTTGATGAGAACTCTCAAGCCAACTTAGCTAAGTGGGCAAGTAGTAGCTAAGCTGGAGGAAGTTCAGCTGTTGTGGGCTAAGTGGAGCTGAGTAGAGCTGGACTTGGAATGAGTTGGAGCTAGATTGAACTCCAATCAACTAAGCTGAGCTAGCTAGAGCTCCCAGTGAGCTAACTGGAGCTAGGATGAGCTAGACTCAACTAAGTTGAGCTAGATTTGAGTTGAGCTAAGCTGGGTTGAGCTAAGATGAGCTACCCTGAGCTACCATCTAGCTAAGATGAGCTGAATGGTGCTGGAAGGAGCTAAACTTAACCAATGTGAGCTAATATCCAGCTGAGATGAGCTAGATCCAGCTAGGGTTCAGCTGATTTGGACTTCCTTTTCACTTTCTTCCTTCTTGAGTGCTAGTGTTTTAATGGTTTGAACATTTGCTTAACCTTAACACTCAAGTAAAGATGTTAAAAATATAAAAAGAATGCAATGCATGCCTAATCCTAGGTTATGCCTAAATGAAATCCAAAAACCCATTTGCGGTGTTAAAAACCTAAGAGCTAGATCTATTTTAGGTCATAAGAATGATGATAAACTAGCATTTATCAACCAACAACTCAAGACTCGAAGTCAATGAAATTGACTCCAAATCCACATTTGTTCCAGTCACACAGGATGATCTACATTTGATACCTCAATCATTAGATCAAATGCAAATAAACCAGAAGAAAATGGAAGAAAAGCTCACCCAAAAATAAGCTCCTTACCCTAACTCCCCTCACATTCTCAGAAGAGAAAATCTGCACAATATTAATGCTACCCCTACTAGGTAGCAATTTTCAGTTGAACCATCACAAAATCTGACTGGGTCCTTTGATTTTATGAATCAAAATCTTTGTGACCCCACCACTGAGAACATTTCAGCTCTCCAGGAGCAATTTAGAAATCCTTCCAATTCTTACAATCAAAATTGGAGGACCAACCTGAATCCCTCCTGGAAAGCCCCAAATCAGGTTCCGTTTCCCAAACAAAATCAATTTGGGAATTATGGGCAAAACACATATCAACCTGGACCATCCCAGGAAGATATCAATACCCAGGTCATGAAGACTCTACAGGGAATGCAGACTCAAATGACTGAAATAACCCACATGATCACCAATTTACAACATCAAGTAAAGGTTACTCCTGATCACAAACCTACTGGCAACCTGCCAACCAAACCCATGCCCAACCCTAACAATCAACGGAATCAATATCAAGGTGGATATCCTAGTCAACCTATCTACCTAGCACCCCAGCATCCATCGGGTTTTAATTAAAATCAAGCCTCTCGTCCTCCTCCTAGAAACAATCATACTGCAAATGCAGTGACTCTGAGGAATGGGAAAACTACTCATGATCCTTTGCTTGCTCAAGAAACCCACTACAAAGAAAAGCAAATCAACTCTTCCCCCTCCTCCTCTAACCCTGTTCAGGAACTTGAAAGTGCAAAATAGGAAAATTCCATACATTTTCCTCGAGCCCTTCACTCTTCACACACTAAGAAAAAGAAATTCGAGCCTACTGATAAGGAATTGATGGATCTTTTTGGGCAAGTAGAAATAAATATCCCCCTCCTAGATGCCATTAAATATATCCCTACCTATGCCAAATTCCTAAAAGATTTGTGTACCCCCAAAAGGTAGCCAAGAAACCTAGGAAAGGTGATTCTCCCAGAGACAGTAAGCTTAATTGTGCAAAGCAAACTACCTCTGAAAAGAAAAGATCCAGGCGCCCCCCTAATTCAAGTAGTCATTAATGACACTTCTTTTGATCGTGCCTTACTGGATCTTGGTGCCTCAATTAATCTCATCCCCACAGTCATTTTTAAGGAATTTAAGATCGGTGAATTAAAGCCTATCAAGGTAACACTTCAATTAGTAGACCTATCTACAATCAAACCAAGGGGGATTGTTGAGGATGACATTGTCCAAGTAAAAAACTATCTATTTGTTGTAGACTTTTTAGTCCTGGATATAGAGGTACTAGAAGCTTTAAAGAATGCCCCCATAATTCTTGGAAGATCATTCTTAGCCACCACTAAGGCCAATATTGATTGCGATTCTGGAAAGATGAAAATCATGTGCGGTAGTGAATCTATTACCCTAGATATTTTCCAAGCTTCTAGGCGTTTCCAAGAACCATATTTCCTTGATGACTCGGATTCTGAGATTGAAAATTGAGTAGAGGAAATAATGCCAATTTCACAAATGGGTTCCTGCTTTGCAAATAACATGATTCCTGAACAATCTGATTTAACCCACCCTCCCACCCTAACCACACCTTCTCCATCTGACTCTTCATCTAACTCCCTCACCCTCACTTCACCCCTGGATCAAAAAGTAGAAATCATCTCGGAGCCAAGACCCCAACTTGAGTTAAAACCCTTGCCTGACTCCCTTAAATATGTTTTCCTTGGACCAAACCAGACCATGCTCCCGATTATCAATTTTGGACTTACTGGGGCATAAGAGGAAAAACTTCTCTAGGTTTTGAGTAAACACAGAAAAGTTATTGGCTGGACCCATTCTAATCTTAAGGGTATTAATCTGTCCTATTACACCCATCGCATATATCTTGAGGACAATTCTCGCCCCTCCCACCAACCACAAAGGCGCTTGAACCCTAATATGCAGGAGGTGGTAAAAAAGGAGATTATAAAGTGGCATGATGCTGATATCATCTACACCATTTTTGACAGCTCCTAGATTAGTCCTACGCAAGTTGTTCCTAAAAAGGCTGGACTAACAGTTGTCACTAATGAACATGGGGAAAATATAGCCACTAGGACCGCTTCTTCCTAGCATGTGTGCATTGATTACTGCAAACTAAACACCACCACCAAGAAGGACCATTTTCTGCTCCCTTTTATTAATCAAATCTTGGAGCGATTAGTCGGACATGATTATTACTGTTTTCTAGATGGTTACTCTGGCTATAATCAAGTTGCAGTCCATCCTGAGGATCAAGACAAAGCTACATTCACCTACCCCTTCAGAACCTTCGCTTTTCGAAGGATGCCCTTCTATCTTTGCAATGCACCTGCAACTTTTCAAAGGTGTATGCTTGCAATTTCTTCGGACCTGGTAGGTGAATGTCTTGAAGTCTTTATGGATGACTTTTCTATTTTTGGAGACTCCTTCGACCTTTGTCTTAGAAATCTTGAAAGGACTCTCTAGAAATGCGTAGAAGTTAACTTGGTCCTCAGTTGGGAAAGAGTCATTTCATGGTCCAGGAAGGCATCGTCCTGGGCCATGTCATCTCCAAAAAGGGAATTGCGGTAGATCGAGCTAAAATTGATGTTATCTCTAAGCTCCCACAACCCACTACTATAAAATAGGTCTGATATTTCTTGGGGCACGTGGGCTTCTATCACTGTTTCAATAAATTTTTTGCCAAATCTCCAAGCCCTTAAGTCAATTACTTACTAAAGACTAGTGATGAGTCGATTCTTCGCTTTTAAAGTCGTTTGTAGTTCTATGTGGTGGAAAAATCGACTAATCAATAATTAAAATAACCACTCGCAGAAGAGCGGGTCGTGTCCACAGGGAGGCAATGACGTATTTAAACTCGCACCGGTTAAAAACATATGTTCACAGTTAGTTTCGACGCGAATCAAGCCAAATCTGCCTTCAGATTAAGATAGTATCAAGAGAACATGCTGAAATGGCAATTTTGAACAACTAAAGGATATTGTTTACAATGCAGCTTAATAATATATCAATAAAAGTTGGCAATGGCAGAGAATGTAAATATTAATATAGCTTTTACTGTAGCAAAACAGGGGAACTTCTTCCCCTTGTTTGCGTGCGAGGAGGAAGGAACGGCCGGAGGTGTGAAGCTCGGGGGAAGCTCTCTAGACTGAGGGCTTCACAGCGGTGGCGGCGGCGAGTTGCGAGGTGGTCGGAGCCGATCGGACGGAGCTCCGGTGAAGGTGGGTTTTGACGGCTTTTGCTGCTGGCTGCACTTGCTGGAGGAGGCACGGATGGGCGTGCGTAGGCGCTGCAGGTGGCTCGCAGGGGTGCTGCAAGTGGTGCGTGCGGAGGCTGCTGTTGCGGGTAATGAGGCCACACGCACTGCTGGAGGCGCATTGGCCGCAGGTGCTGGAGCTGCGCGGGTAACGGAGGCGCTGAAGGGGTGGGAACGCTATGGCTCTAGCGGAGCGCTGACGTGAAGGTGGTGAGGCGCAGCAAGGGCATGCGCAAGCGCAGAAGTGGACGTGCTGGAGGAGATGAGGTGCACTGAGGGGAGCTAGTGGGCGTGCTGCACGCTGGCGGGCGCGCCGGCTACGTGCGTGACTGGAGGAGCTGCAGGGTGCGCGCGGAGGTGGTGTAGGGTGCTGGCGTCTTGTGCAGCCGGAGGGGTGCTGGCGTGAAGGAGGTGAGGCGCAGCAAGGGCATGCACCGTGGATGCTGCAGGAGGTGCGGTGCACTGAGGTTGCAAGGAAGGCGCGGGCCTGAAGGCGAGGCCGGTTGCTGTTGTGTGTGGGGATGAAGCTTCAGACATCCGGAAAATTTCCCGGACGTCTTAACTGACGGAGGAGATGAAGTTGCAGTGGCTGCAGCAGTGGTTGTTGGTGATGACGGCGAGGGTGATGCATGCTGAGGTGCTCACGGTATTGCAGACGAGCTCCAGATGGCGGTGTGGCCTGTCACACCACATGCCCACGGTGGTGGAGGCTCGTCGCCACGGTTGAGGCCGGTGGTGGTGGAATGGACGAGAGATGAACTCTGCATAGTGGTGGGTTAGGGATGGTGGCCTCCCCAGCTCGGCAACCTCCCTCCTCCTTTTGTAGCCACCTGCATGGATTTGAATGAAGAGGCGGGAGGAGATCCACATTCTTCGCTCGTCCTTGAATGCAGGTTTCAGTGCGGCAGCTGGTGGCGTTGGAGCGGTAGCTGAAGGAAATGCAGCCGTTGCTGAAAGAAGAAGAATAAAAATAATGTTAAAATATTATGATTATTTATATACAAACCCTCAACTTTTATGTTAACTTAAATTAATGCATGCAATGCACCTAATTGGTTAACTAATTAAATGAATGCAATTCTAAGTTAATTCTAAATGCATTTAAATATGAATGCAATGCATGAATTATGTAATTAAATTAGAAATATGAATTAACCTATTTACATCCTAATTTATGCTAAATAAATGTTAGAATTAACTTAATGTCTAGGTACTTAAATACTTAAATAACCTACAAATATGGGCTAATCAAATACCCCCATGCCTAGTTTTTGCTAGTCCCTCGCAAATCCAAGCAAAAACCTAGCATTCCAAGTAGACTAGTCAACCCAATCGGTCTTCCTTTAGAGACATATTAAGTTCAGACTCTAGACCTAAGGTTCCCAAGTAGTTGCTAAGTTACCGACTAGGTCGGCTAAAGATGAGTTGCAGGCATAGGTTTCCCTAATTTCTGACTTTACCCTAAGGTTTATTGATCCCTGAGATTAAAGCATCCGTGCATGTGCATTGGTCTGAGTTATTTGAGTTAAAGGAAAAAGGATTTTTTTTTTAAATAATATATATATTTTTTTTTGTTTGATTCCTCTAAGTCTAACCTCAGATCAGCTATCAACACGGTCTGTGTCGGATTCATTGTCCCCATTATCATACCTCGAAGGGTGCCTGACTTTCGATGCTTCGAGATAGCACCACCCATAATGACCCCAAGAACTCCTGACAATCAACACTTCGAGATAGTATCGCCCATGGATTTCTTAAGCGAATTCAGGCCTATGGCAATCAACACTTCGAGATAGGGCCGCCCATGGTACCTGAATCGTACAATGCGCTTACATGCCCCCAGTAGGATGGATATCTTAAGAGACAAGCACCGAGGAAGTAATATGTTATTATCGCATCCTCAAGGTGAGTATATACTCTACCTCTCCTGCGGCGGGAACTCTTCCAATCAAATTGTGTTTTCAAGCTTCTCCTAAGTCAAAACTAAGAGAACCAAATCTCTTTTAAGAAAGGAATTAAGTTGATTACTTACTTACACTAGACCAAGTGTGTGAAATTTGGATGCTTGGGTTATAAGGACCCGTAAACCAAAAGGTAGAACAAGACTCCAGGTACTACCCCACCTTTTAACTCAAACCCTAGCTTTCCTTCCTCAACCTCTTGAGGAATGGTCCGCAACTTAACTCCTACTTAAGTTTTTAAGTCCACAAAGGACCCTAAAGGTCTAAAGCTAGTAGCTCATTTAGCTTCTAAAGTTTGACCCTAGAATTAACTTAGTCTACCCTAGAGTTCTGATTTGCTTAAGAATGCAGGACCTAACCAGTTAAGCTCAAAACTTTTTTTTTAATTATTATTATTATTTTTTATTTATTTAGATTTTTTATTTTTTAATGCAAATGTATGCAATGAATGCACTATGCTATCTATATCCCCAAGTACACCCCCCATGCCTAAAATTTGCAATGTCCTCATTGCATAGAAGGATATTACCTGGGTCAGAGCTGGGCTGCCATTCTTTTGTTAGCAGCCAAGTAGCCAACGAACCTACAAATCAGGTTCAAGGATTGCAGAAATAGGCCCTAAAAATGAGCAAAGTAATGCTGGCCTAGAAAATAGGTAACCTAGGATGTTGGCGAGCTGATGATGAATCCCGATAGCAAATGCTCACCCAACCAGGATGGGAATAAAATCTTCCCAGGTCACTAGAGGAGGTTCCAAAGGATAAACAGGTATAACAACCTCCAAAGGGGTAGGGGGAGGATGACAAGGATCCTCCAAAAGGAATAGGGAAGGAATGGTGCAGAGATAAACCCCCAGGGCAATGGAATGACTAAAGAAATCATCAATCCATACCCGATACTCCATTATGGGAAATATTGGTTTGTTAAGCCCGCCGGTCAGAACAAAAGTGAGCAATTCTCTAAGGCAAGAATCGTCTAGGGTGTCCAAGTTTCGAGGTTGCGGGATGGCCATAAGATCTAGGTTGGCTTTAATCAGCTCGGTGTCCATCCCTAACACTCTTTCCAAATCCTCAATTGCATCCCTAGCATTCCTTGCACCATCACATGTATCTTCCTACCCTTCATCAGGAGTCACAATTTCTCCTTCAGACATAAGCGAATCAGAGGGTGACTTCGAAATAAATGAAGGCAGGTTGGAAGCAATAGATCTAGGGATTATCCTATCAATGTCATCTCCAAGTTTTTGTTCTTTACTCAAATCTTCCCTGGAGTCTATATGTGAATCCACATAAATCTTAGAAGTTGCTTCCAAATTTTCCATCATTTCATCATGAGGAGAAATATCATCAATGGGTGTGCCAAGGAAACCTAATTTGGTCAAATTTGTGACATCCTCAGGGGCTAACTCTTCAAATAAGACATAATCACCCTTAGTGTCACTCCAAATCTTGAATGTAGGTTCCTCATATAATTTATCTTTCTCCTCATCATATGATTCATCATATACCCGAGGTCTAAAATCATTTAATATCTCAGCAGATCCCCTAGGGTACTCTATCTGAGGTAAATGGTTTACACTGGTAACATCGGACTCCTCAGATAGGTCAATTTCTTCAGGGTTAGGTTCCCTAAGGGTGGGCTTGAGTTCCATCTCGTGATCAGAAGGGAGGGTAGGATTGACAACTTGACTTCGACCCACTTCATCAAATGTCACAAAAATACTATCATCTGGGTCGAGGTCTTCCAATGGTACCATCATTTCCTTCTTTTGACTCCAATATATTTCAAGTGGATACTCAACCTTATCATCATCTTCCTCGGGTTGCCACCTTTCTTCATCCAATGCATAGCTACTTTCATATGTATCTTCCTCCCATTTAAGGCATGGATCTCTCAAGGAACTGTCATCTAATGGGGAGGTTTCAAAATCAAACCTCGAAAAGTAGCTATTCTCCCCAAAATTTCCCTCCAACTTAAAGTGTATCTCTCCTACAGGAGATGCATCTATTGTAGAGGGGTGTACGTCATCCTCAATGGGGTAGATTGGGTGGCTAATTTCATCTCTTTCTTGTTGGCCTGCTCTCGAAGATTCTCCTAACAATTCAATCATTTCGTTTTGCATTTTCTGTATTTCCATCTTCAAAGAGGAGAGGTCATTTCTATCATGAGAGAAGTCAGGCTCAAGCTTATAGTACCTAGGAGTGTCTGTCCAACCATTATAATTTTTCAGGGAGGGTGGGTTGGATATTTCTATGGTGTGTGGGATATTGGGCAAAGCAAATCCCGCTCCTAGGTTCTGCTCACTGATTTGGGGCTTAACCAGGCCAATACTCCTATAATAGGAGTAAAACATATCCCAATGATTGTCATTATGTCCATCAAGGGATGGACCATCTCGACGTATGGGATCGAAGAATGCAGAGTGGGGGTGAGGGTGTGGGCAAGATGTGAAAGGATGAAAATCAATGTGGTCCATTCTAACTCACACCTCAATCAGAATTTCCCAAGCAAAACACAATTCAAAAAGGACTTTTTAGGTCTTTCCCAATTTAGGCTTTTGATTTAAGTTGGATTGTAGGTGACAATACGATTTGTTAAATCAATTTACGTGCTTACTGTCGACCTACGGCTCGCCTAAGAAGACCTAGTTGGAGCTTAGGTGTTCTTCCCTAAATCTCAAAAGGTAGAGCAACTCCAAAGACGGAAGATCGAGGGATGCAAGTAGGCCTAATCCTTCCTTTGAAGTTGTGCTTTCGCGGTGATTCTCAACTACCCCCAAAAATCTGTGACAGGGTATCCCCCTCTTTGGATTTACAAAACCTTTGATCTCAAGTTCCGAGCACTTCAGAATCCAACGATAGGAGGGCACTTGTCCTAGTATTTCCAAACCTAAGGAGTGTCTAAAAGCATGCCGTGGTGCAAGTGAAATAAGTGTGCATACACCGCAAAAGATTTTGAATTTTGAATCACATGCCAAGTTTGAAAATCAAATCCTTGGTTTTTAAAATGTCCCTCCTTTAATTAGTCCTTTTCCTAGAAAATATGTGACCACTTGTTTAATTTATTCAATACAGATTAGGTGGTCTTTAAATTAAGTCCAAATGCAATGCGTGATCAAAAATAGGATGCAAAGTAAGAGAATGCGTACCTTGCTTCCAGCAATCAACGATGTGAGAATGCACGCAATGCAGAGAAATAAATCTAGAGGCTGCTCATACAGACCTAAATGGTTCGTCCTAAGGGCAGGCAGCTCATTTTTTTTTATTATCTTTTTTTTTAACTACTTATGCACAAGCAAATAAAAGTAAACAGTCCACAAAATAAATTAAAAACCTAAATCTAAAGAAAAGAGAACAGGCTCCCAAAAATTACCCAACGTAGGCTTAAAATAAAATTGGGGAACAAACCCCTCAAAATATACCCCAGAACAAGGGTTTCAAACCAAATGTGCAATGAAAAATTAAGTCTAAAGTCTTAATCCTACTCTAATTAAATCAGCGACTAGATGTACGAAGATGATCGTCGCGTCCTCGTCCTTCTCCTCCTTTGCAAGGTAGCTCGATCAATTTCTCCTCTGGCAACGTCAAGGGTCGCCTCTCACGATGGCTGATTCCTCGCACAAATTTCTCGCACAAAAAAAAAGGTCAGATCACTGTGCAATGAGAAATAATCAAAAATAAGATCAGGTGAAATTATTGCGTCTGTTGCCTCCCTGGCAACGGTGCTATTTGACGAGCCGATTCGTTGCTTTTAAAGTCATTTGTAGTTCTATGTGGTGGAAAAATCGACTAATCAATAATTAAAATAACCACTCGCAAAAGAGCGGGTCGTGTCCACAGGGAGGCAATGACGTATTTAAACTTGCACCGGTTAAAAACATATGTTCACAGTTAGTTTTGACGCGAATCGAGCCAAATCTGCCTTCAGATTAAGATAGTATCAAGAGAACATGCTGTAATGGTAATTTTGAACAACTAAAGGATATTTTTTACAATGCAGCTTAATAAAATATCAATAAAAGTTGGCAATGGGAGAGAATGTAAATATTAATATAGCTTTTACTGTAGCAAAACAGGGGAACTTCTTCCCCTTGTGTGCGTGCGAGGAGGAAGGAACGGCCGGAGGTGTGAAGCTCGGAGGAAGCTCTCAAGACTAAGGGCTTCGCAGCGGTGGCGACGGCAAGTTGCGAGGTGGCCGGAGCCGACAGGACGGAGCTCCGGTGAAGGTGGGTTTTGACGGCTTTTGCTGCTGGCTGCACTTGCTGGAGGAGGCGCGGATGGGCGTGTGTGGGCGCTGCAAGTGGCACGCAGGGGTGTTGCAGGTGGTGCTCGCGGAGGCTGTTGTTGCGGGCAATGATGCTGCACACACTGCTGGAGGCGCGTTGGCCGCAGGTGCTGGAGCTGTGCGGGTGACGGAGGAGCTGAAGGGGTGGGCACGCTGCGGTTCTGGCGGAGTGCTGACGTGAAGGAGGTGAGGCGCAGCAAAGGCATGCACGAGCGCGGAAGTGGACGCGCTGGAGGAGATGAGGCGCACTGAGGGGAGCTGGTGGGCGTGCTGCACACTGGCGGGCGCACCGGCTACGTTCATGACTAGAGGAGCTGCAGGGTGCGCGCGGAGGTGGTGCAGGGTGCTGGCGTCTTGTGCAGTCGGAGGGGTGCGGGCATGAAGGAGGTGAGGTGCAGCAAGGGCATGTGCCGTGGATGCTGCAGGAGGTGCGGTGCGCCGAGGCTACAAGGAAAGAGCGGGCCTGAAGGCGAGGCTGGTTGCTGTTGTGTGTGGGCACGAAGCTTCAGACATCCAGGAAATTTCCCGGACGTCTTAACTGACGGAGGAGATGAAGTTGCAGTGGCTGCGGCAGTGGTTGTTGGTGATAACGGCGAGGGTGGTGCACGTTGAGGTGCTCAGGATAATGCAAACGAGCTCCAGATGGCGATGTGGCCTGTCACACCACATGCACACGGTGGTGGAGGCTCGTCGCCATGGTTGAGGCCAATGGTGGTGGAATGGATGAGAGATGAACTCTCTGCATAGTGGTGGGTCGGGGATGGTGGCCTCCCCAGCTCGGCAGCCTCCCTCCTTTTGTAGACACCTGCATGGATTTGAATGGAGAGGCAGAAGCAGATCCACATTCTCCGCTTGTCCTTGAATGCAGGTTTCAGTGCGGCGACTGGTGGCGTTGGAGCGGCAGCTAAAGGAAATGCAGCCGTTGCTGAAAGAAGAAGAATAAAAATAATGTTAAAATATTATGGTTATTTATATACAAGCCCTCAACTTTTATGTTAACTTAAATTAATGCATGCAATGCACCTAATTGGTTAACTAATTAAATGAATGCAATTCTAAGTTAATTCTAAATGCATTTAAATATGAATGCAATACATGAATTATGTAATTAAATTAGAAATATGAATTAACCTATTTACATCCTAATTTATGCTAAATAAATGTTAGAATTAACTTAATGTCTAGGCACTTAAATACTTAAATAGCCCGCAAATATGGGCTAATCAACTAGCCTTTTGAGTTTAATGACCAATGCCTGGAAAGTTTCAATAAATTGAAGAAGGATGTCACAGAGGCACCAATTTACAGGGACTTGTCTGGAATTGTCCCTTTGAATTAATGACAGATGCCTCTGATTTTGCTGTGGGGGCCATTCTATGGCAAAGAATTGATAAGAAGCTCATTGTGATCTACTATGCTAGTAAAACCCTTGATAATGTGCAATGGAATTACACAGTAACTGAAAAAGAACTTCTTGCCATTACCTTTGCCCTAGAAAATTTTCGCTCATATTTATTGGGGTCACATGTCACTATATACACCAACCACTCAACACTTAAATATCTACTAAACAAGAAAGATGCGAAACCCCACCTTATTCGTTGGATCCTGTTGCTCCAAGAATTTGACCTGGAAATCAAGGATAAGGTGAGATCACAAAATGTAGTGGCCGATCATCTCTCTCGTCTTATGATGAATTATATGTTGACCCCTCCATATGTGTTCCCTGATGAGACTATCTTAGTTGCCAATACCCTCCCTTGTCTTGCACCTATTGCAAACTATTTAGCAGCAGAATGAATCTCTTTTGACTGGCCAAAAATCAAATGGAATAAGTTCTTTGCTGATATCAAATATTATTTTTGGGAGGAGCTTGACCTTTTCCGCATTTGTGCTAATCAGGTCATCCGACAATGTGTACCCAACTCAGAAATTCATGATATTCTGACACACTATCACTCAATGGCCTATGGTGGTCATTTCTTGGGCAAGAAAACTGCAGCTAAGGTCCTCACTTCTGGATTCTTTTGGCCCATTTTGCATAAAGATGCTCATTCTTTTGTTTGGTCTTGCGTGCGTTGCCAGAGCATCGGTAACATGGCTCGAAAGGATATGATGCCCCTAAATTAGATATTAGAAGTTGAAATTTTCGATGTATGGGACATTGACTTCATGGGATCGTTCATCAACTCTTGTGGGTATTTGTATATACTAGTCGCAATCGACTATGTACCAAAATGGATTGAAGCAATACCCATGTGCACCAATGATCATAAGGTGGTTGTCAAATTCATCAGGAAAAGTATTTTTCCGAGATTTGCATTCTTAAGGCCATCATCAGTGATGGAGGATCACATTTCACTCACTCTCAATTCCATCACCTTTTATCCAAATATGGGGTCAATCATAAAATTTTCACATCTTACCACCCCCAAATAAATGGCCAAACAAAAGTTTCTAATAGGGAGATAAAAAATATTATATAAAAGACGATTACGCCCAATCATAAAGATTGGTCCACTAAATTGGACAATGCTTTATGAGCCTACCGTACGGCTTTTAAAACTCCTCTCGACATGTCTCCTTTCCATCTGATTTTTAGAAAGGCATGCCATCTCCCTGTCGAACTCGAACATAGGGCTTTTTGGGCAATCAAACAATTAAACATGGATTTATCTAAAGCCGATACCCACAAGAAGTTACAATTAACTGAATTGGAAGAATTGTGTAATTTCTCTTACGAAAATGCATGGATTTATAAAGATCGAACAAAGAAATTACATGATAAATATATTGTTCGGAAAAAGTTTGATGTCAATCAACGCGTTTGGCTTTTTGACGCTAGATTATGAATTTTTTCAGGAAACCTAAAATCCAAGTGGACCGGAGATTGCGTAGCAATCATAGGTCCTAATATACCTGAATTAAGTTAGATCCTACCGTAACTTAGGCATTGTGCATACATATGCATCATACTTTGCATCATAGTTGATTTATTAGTTATGTAAACAATAATGTCATATTATGTTCTAATTGAGAGGTATTAACAATTGCAAGTAATTTGGGGTTGCGGATGACCGATCCAACCATATGGATCTACTCAAAACTACAACGGGAGTCCAATGCCTCTGAGATTACATCGATCAGACTCCTGTAGCATCCTATGGAGTCCACAGAAGAGCAAGGGCCAAGAGGCAAATAGGTGGAAATCCAAACCTCAAATGTCAAATCCAACTGCACAGATGGATCCAAATCAATGATTGCAGTCCAACGACGCAAGAATCATCTTGATCAGAGCCTTAGAGCATCATCTACAAAGAAAAGAAGATGGATAGCCATGATAGCACCACGTGGTGTGATGGGAACACTATCATGAGCCCTAACTAGCTTATTTTGACCCAATGAAGAGAATAAAAGCTCCTACATAACCGACTGAAGGTCATAATTCACTGCACAACCATTCTAAGAGTAAAACAAGAAACTAGGGTTAAAACTGCAATTTTACCATTGCAGTACAACAAAGGATTTTCTCAAGGGCTAAACAAAGGTCAAATGGTCTTAAAAAGATAATAAGTGGGTTGGATCATACAGAAAAGGGTTTGTGTGTGTCTTGTGAATTAAATGACTTCTTGAAATCCTAAAACAGACCCACTTGATTAACCAAGATTCTGGTCAGGATAAATTCACCTAAACCCTCTAAAAATCATAGAAAAATATTCTTTAGGGTTTAGAACCTTCAATTTGGCCATTGGAACCCATGTTGACCTAGAATGGGGTCTCAGACAGATATTTGCCTTAAATTAGGTTTTTGCATAAATTTCCTAGTCAAACGTGGTTAAACCCAAAATTGAACTTCACCATTGGATTCCTTAGGTCCAAATTAGGTTTGTACCAAAATTTGGATTCAAGTAGAAATCGCCTTGACCTAGTTTGCAAAAAGGTCCAGCCTGATTACATTTGTACCCCTATCTTTCAAAAACCCTTACAAAAGGCCCCCTAACTTCTTCATCATTTTTCACAATTAGGTCCCTCCACCATTATAGTGGAGGAATTCTACTCCGGCAAGCTTTGAAAGGTGGTTTCTCCCTAATTGCTCAGAGAATCCCCTTCAAAATTGGAAGGGAGATTCTTTGAGAAAATCCCTTCAATGTGAATCCGGTTTGATGCCCTAATTTCTTCCCAATCTCTCATGTGAATGCATAAGAGATTTGGGTCTCTTTTGAGTTTCCTTCTCCGACGAGCATGCCTTGCTTGGAAGCTTGTCTTCCAAGCACAAATCCCCCTCCAGAGATCTATTTAAGAAGCCCCAGATCCAACCGACTCCTCCAAGCTTGAATTCGACCGGAGACCCTCAATTTCTTCTCTCCTCCTCCGACCGATTCACTCTTCAAGCTCCAGTGACCTTCCCTACTCTCCCTCGTCATCTGACCACAATACCAGTGGCAGACTCTTCCTCCTTGCGTTCGTCTGCGTCTCGCAGCACCCAACGACGCCCTTGTCTCCCCTTCATCCTTGCTAACCGTCTCTCTCTGAGTGCCCTCGTCTCCGACGTTGACTACACCTTGACCGACGTCACCTCTGCCTCCCTTCGTCTCCTAACACCCTAGCTAAGTTCCTTTCCACCTCTACATTCCTCTCCACCCTTTATTCTTCCAAATCGATCATTGCCACCCTCCATCACCGTCATCTCCTTCATCTCTGGCCACCACCTCTGGCGAGGCTTTCCCACCTCCACAGGCCATCCCACCCCTCGCCGACAAGCCCATAAGCTTCCCCTCACTCCATTAAACATTTCCCCCCACTTCACACACCACTCCACTCACTCACGCACCTCACCGAACACACCCACACCTTCACACACAGTGTGCCCTAGGCACGCTCGCACAGGCATCCCCATGCCACGCCAACCACCCAAGCACATTCGTCGTGCCTCGATGACGCTTCCTGAGCGATTTGACATGGCCGCAAGGCCGTCTTTGTGATTTCAGGTACAGGCGTCATCCGCCATTGGCGAGCGAGCTTAAAGCTCGCTTGAGGTCACTCCAGGCCTTGCCAGTTCCAGGTCCTTGTCCCAGGGTATGCGGAAGACTCTTGCACACGACTCCGTGATGTAAACACATTTACACTACTTAAGATGTCTATTTATGCATGTTCTTAAGCATAGGATTGCATTTCATGATATAAATATTGCATAGCATGCATCATCTTGCATTTAGAGTAGTTTGAATAAAATGGAGGTTAATTGTCTCCTTTTATGTGCTTGGACGAGGCAAACATTTCATTAGGGCCTCGAATCGAAGATCCAACCGTATGGATGTGATCAGGGCGATGATTGGAGTTCAATGACTCCAAGATCGCCCTAATCAGACATCCGTAGCATCAGATAGTGACTGGGGAACCCTAGAAGAACAAGGGCCAGGATGGTGTAAATCCGCACTTCAAATGACAAATCTGACCGCACGGATGAATTCAGATCGACGATCGCAGCCGAACGACGCAAAAATCGAGTCAATCCGACATCCGTGGCACCATCTACAACACCCAGAAGATGGATGGCCAAGATGGTGCCACGTGGTGCCATCTCTGTCGCCCAAATGGCCGCATGCATCCAGTGAAGCTTCTGCACCCGCTCCCTCTCCGCCGTTGGATCTCGATCCAACGGCTGTGGACAATCGCACCTAAAAGCATCCGCTCCTCGTAGCGCAGCGGTCGAGGGCGCTATCGCGAGCTGCAGCCGCAGGTTCGAGCCGCAACGAAGGGGAGAAAGGCGCGGGCGAGCGAGCGCGAGCGGGCGTTGAATCGTCATCGGGCGGCTTAGATCTACCGATAGCGTTCACGCACTCTAGCACTTGCGGCGAGGATGCGCCATCGTACGCGTTGAGGCGGGCGAAGGAGCATCCTAAGCCATCCGATCTCGCGATCGGACGGCTGAGATTTGATGAACGTGGGTGGATGCGTTGAGCGCGGCCAGCTGAGGAGGCGCGCGTGGGTGCGGGTACTACGCCCACGTTGGGGCTTTAGTGACGGTTTTATCCGTCACTAAAGACCCCTCATTTATTGTTTTAAAGATGTAATGACCAATTTGCCCCCACTCCTTGCAACTATAAAAGGAAAACCCCTCAACACGAAATTCTCATCCCTTCCTTCTCTTCTCTACCTCTCCAAAGCTCAAGAGAAGCTTGTCCCACACCCGAGATGCTCCTCGCGAGATAAAGTCCAAATTTTCGTCCTTCTTCGGAAGTGGATCCCGCGACGACGACAGCGTGCTGCTCCGTTCCCGTTCTTCTGCTTCGTCCTCCTTCGTCCTACTCCATCCTCCTTCGTCCAGGAGTCGTCTCGTCCGGCTCGTCCTGCAACCAATCGTCGAGGAGGATAACTTCTCTCTCCCATTCTTCTTTACAGCTTTTCTAGTGTAGAATTTTCCTGCATTATAGTGTAGCTGATTTCCTGCTTTCTAGTGTAACTTTTATTTAGTTTGATTGTATAAACAGTTTGAAATATTGAATGCATGTTCTCTTTCTCTCTCTTTCTCTCTCTCTCTCTCTTTCTTTTAGTCTGATAACTCCATTGTAATTATATCGCTTCGCTTTTCAAAAATTCTAAAAAACATATAATTGCGAATATAGATCAACGTAGCCTCCCCGTGTTCGACCCGAAATTCTTTTCGGTATAAATTTTATTTGTTGAACACGAATTCTTCACTTTCAAGCTACAACGACTGATTTTCCAAAACCAAACACGTTAGCGTAGCAATTCGAGCGTTCAACATTTTGGCGTCGTTGCCGGGGAGGCAATGATTTCCAATCTTCTTTTCGCATTTCTTGCACTTTATTGTTTTCTAACTAGCTTTCTCTTGTGTCTATTATTTTGCAAAGACCTCCATCAAGGAATCAACAAGCGGTAGACTAGAGTAAAGTTCAGTTGAAGACAACTGTAAGTGTTCCCCCATTCTTTCCCCCTCCATAGATTTCATTCGCCACATTAAATCCAAATTCCAATTAACCTAGGTGTTTGCATAAATCTTAGGAATAGATTGGTTGTTTGGATTTCCACTCACATTCATTCCACCCTCATTCATAAAAAAATAACAAAAAGATAATCTTGTGGGGTAATTTTCAACAAACACACAACACACACCCACATTCAAGGCACTTAATCAACTTGATTTGTTTCTACTCAACCGGGTTCTGATCTGTGGAACCGGTACACACAAAGCAACACATAACATAGTAGAAATCATTCTAGGTTAGCCATTTTTGAGTGCCTAACTTTGTGGTGCATTTGTGGCCAATTGTTTGAGTTGTTTGGGCCGCACCACTCTATTTAAAACCAACTCATCAAGTAGCTCCTCCTTAGGGTTTTCAATCTAGGTCTATTTCACCCGTGTTTTACAACTTGGTTTGCCTAGAAACTTGATTGCAATTCACCTAATTTGAAACCCTAAAAGCTACTTAAGCAAGATTTGAACATTAAAATTCACGCATCATAATAATCTTGCTTGAAAACCCTGGTTGTGCACACACTTACACAAATCTCAATCAATCATTAAGGGCACAACCAATTTTAAGGGCCCATCACATTCCATAAGCACCACAATCCCAGGCCTTAATAAAATTGAGTAGACGTTGGCCTTAAGGTTTGATTCGCTCTTCAGGGCCTAGTCTGAGATTGCTTTTGATTAACCTACTTGTATTGATTAGTCTGATGTCTAGCTAGGGAAGTAGCGTCAAACGACCACGGCTGGGGGTTACATTAGGAACCGGAGGCGAAAGTCGAAGGAAGAACCTTCTCCCCAGTCCCTCCTTCTAACTGGTTGGATCAAACAAACGCAAGTAGAGTAAATCATTTACAGTCTTAAGGCAGGTTTTGGGAGTCAGTAGATTTTTAGGCTACCCCACTTAAGGACAGCCTTGTTTTGTTGTGCTGCAGGGTCCCTATCATCAGTACTTCCGACCTTCTCCTAGTTTATGCTGGGAAGGCGGTCATTGAATCCCCAATTGGAAGGACCATTAGAACATTCTAGGATGCGCAAGTTGGATTTTGGTCAATTTGATCCCATGGCCGAACAACAGCCTCCTCTGCTTGGAAATCCACAGGAAGAATTTCGAAGGCAGCTGGAACAAATGCAGAGAATGCAGGAATGGTTCCAGAGAATGCAGGGCGCTCAGCCCTTGAAGGATTTTTATGATCCTTCAAATTACGAGGAACGTCCCGGCGTTCAGATTCCAGTCGGTGACGTAGAAATCAAGCCCCAGGTGTTAAGCCTGATTAAACATTATCATGGGCTTGGCTCCGAAGATCCGTTTCAGCACTTGGAGGACTTGACCACTTTGGTCCAGACCACCAAGGCTCGAAACGTAAACAAGGAGCAAATGATCATGGGGCTCTTCCCCCACTCTCTTAAGGATAAGGCAGCACATTGGTATAGGACAATAGGAAGACCAATTACAACTTGGAATGAGTTGAAATCGGCCTTTCTGAAGAAATTCTTCCCAGTCGGTCGTACCAATGCTTTGAGACGGGCAATCACTACCTTTACCCAGTGGCCGGGGGAGTAGTTTCATGTGGCCTGGGAGCGATTCCAGAACTTATTGCGGAGGTGTCTACACCACGAGGTGCCGAAATGGCAACTCGTGCAGATCTTCTATCATGGGATGACTGAGCAACTCAGAAATCATGTGGATGCTTCTTGCGAAGGCAATTTCCTCAATAAAGATGCCGATAGTGCACATGATTTATTTGAGGAAATGAGTGAGAATTCAATTAATCATGCCTCTATGGATACTTTTAATCGGTCCCAGCAACCCAGATCAAAGGTCAATGAAGTCCATGACTCTCATTCATTTGATATGGAATTGATTTGTAATAAACTTGATAAGGTGGACTTGGTTGCTAAAAGAATGGAAGAGTGGATGGCTGGCAATTCTATGAACAACTCTTGATCCACTCAATCCCAAAATTCGGGATTCCATTCTTCACGAGCTCCTTCTGGATAGGAGTTCGTGAATCAACTCGATGCGGCTCAACCTATGAGTCAGCATTTTTTAGAACCCCACGGGTTCCCAACTGGGGCCTTTGATCCCAGTTTTTATGATCCTTCCCTTTCTTTCTCTCCATCCTCACCTTATGAGGATGTCTGTGCTATACAAGAGAATGTTAGATCCAATCCCTACTCGAATGCCTATAATCCAGGTTGGAGAAACCACCCTAACTTCTCTTGGAAAAATACGGGGCAATAGACCTAATTCCGACCCGGCAATTATGCTCCGCAACGACTAATGGGTCAGGGTCAAGTATATACTCAGTTGCCTCCGAATCAGGTCAATCAGCTAGCTTGGAATGCCCGTCAACCCGCAGGGCAGGCTGATTTGAACCATCAAATGGTAGAGATGCAAGGATCTATGCTCCAGCTCATGCAGCAAATGAAACTCGCTGGACAACTTGCAATCCGGGCTCATTGCTAACTCTCATCAACCCGGATCTCTACCATCCCAACTCATACCCAACCTGCGAAACATTATGAATTCGGGCAATCAAGCCCAAGGGTACGAAAATCTGAGGGACCCGCATGCACATGCTCAGGTGGTTGAGTAGGGTTCCTCGTCTTCTTCTTCTGCAAATCAACAATTCATGGTCAATCAAGCCCCTCCAATCTTTCCTAACCCTCCCCAAGACCCAAATTCTTACACTTCTGCAAATTCTGTAACTTTGAGGAGTGGTAAGAAGACTCAGGATCCACAACTACACTATTCTGATCTTTTGAATCCTGAAGAACCTAAGGAGAGAGAGGAGAATTCTAGAGGAGAAATCAAGGCTCAGGAACCTGATTCCAAAGATCTGACTCATGTTCCTTTTCCAGAAGCCTTAACCAAATCAAAGAAGAAGAAGTCTGTTGATAGCAATGAGGAGCTTCTGAATTTATTTAAGAATGTTGAGATCAATATCCCGCTCCTTGATGTTATCAAGCACATACCGGCTTATGCAAGATTTTTAAAGGAATTATGTACACAAAAGCGTAAGTCTAGAGAATCTATTCCGAGGAAGGTGGTACTCTCCGAGTAGGCTAGTTCTGTTATCCTGCACTACCTCCCTCAGAAAAAGAGAGATCCTGGTGCTCCATTGATTTCTTGCATTATCGGAGATTACACATTTGATAGAGCACTTTTGGATCTCGGTGCATCCATCAACCTAATTCCGACTTCTCTTTACAAGAAGTTTGGGTTAGGTGAACTTCGGCCAACTTCAGTAACGCTACAGTTAGCAGACCGTTCGGTCACAAACCCACGAGGCGTTATTGAAGATGTTATAGTTAAGGTCAAGGATTTCTATTTCCCTGTAGATTTCCTTGTCCTCGACATGGATGTACCGGATAATCTGAGGAACACGCCCATCATTCTGGGGCGTCCGTTCCTGGCTACCTCAAAGGCCAACATTAATTGTGAAAGCGGTAGCATGGAAATCGCCTTTGGGGACAAACGAATGAAATTGGATATTTTTAAGCCGATCAACAAATTTGAGGATTATGGATTTATTGAGGAACTTGATGAGGATAATGATAATATTAAAACTTGTTTGATAGTTTCTTCAATTGAAAGTTCCTCTTTGGTTGATGAATTTGACCTGCAACCCTCTTTAGCTGACCTGACATCTTCGGAAGAGGTTACTGATTTTGTTCACTCACAACCTCTTCCTCCTGTTGAATCTTCAGCATCTACCCTACCATCAATCATCACCCCACCCCAGCTTGAATTGAAACCATTGCCCGAGAATTTGAAATATCAATTTTTAGGACCTCAGAATACGCTCCCTGTGATTATCAGTGCTAAATTGACAAAGGAGTAAGAGATTAAATTGATCAAGGTCCTAAGGGAACATAAGGAGGCAATTGGTTGGATCATTCATGACCTCAGGGGGATCGAGTCATCCTACTGTAATCACAGAATATTTTTGGAAGATGGATCCTGCCCTTCTCGCCAGATGCAGAGGAGATTGAATCCAAATATGCGAGAAGTGGTCAAAAAGGAAATCATCAAGTGGCTCGATGCAAGAATTATTTATCCAATCTCTGACAGTCCCTGGGTAAGTCCCGTTCAGATTGTTCCAAAAAAAGTCGGGATTACTGTTGTGACTAATGAGAGAGGAGAATCTGTCACAACTCGTTCAGCTTCCTCTTGGAGAGTTTGTATTGATTACAGGAAGCTGAACACAGCCACTAAAAAGGATCATTTTCCCCTGCCCTTCATTGATCAAATCTTGGAAAAATTAGCCGGGCAGAAGTACTTTTGTTTTCTTGATGGTTACTCGGGATACAACCAAGTTCCTATCCATCCCGAGGATCAGGAAAAAACTACTTTCACCTGTCCCTACGGAACCTTTGCTTTTCGTAGGATGCCTTTCGGGTTATGCAATGCACCTGCGACTTTTCAAAGGTGTATGCTAGCCATATTTTCTGACATGGTGGGAGAGTTTATGGAAGTCTTCATGGATGATTTCTCTGTTTTCGGAGAATCATTTGACTCTTGCTTGGCTAATTTGGAAATGATTCTTAAGCGATGTATCAAGACACGACTGGTCCTTAGCTGGGAAAAGAGTAATTTTATGACCCAAGAGGGCATCATTTTGGGTCATGTAATCTCTAAACGGGGAATTGAAGTGGACAAAGCTAAGGTTGATGCTATCGCTAAACTTCCTCCTCCCACATCTATTAAACAAATCAGATCATTTCTTGGCCATGTGGGATTTTATCAAAGATTCATCAAGGATTTCTCGAAGGTTGCTCGTCCTTTGAGCAATCTTCTTGCTAAAGAAACACCGTTTGTTTTTGACGAATCATGCCGAAAGGCATTTGATTTCCTGAAAACGGCAGTCACCTGTGCTCCAATTTTGCAACCACCAATTTGGACAGCCCCTTTTGAGATCATGACCAACACTTCTGATTACGTGGTCAGGGCTATCCTGGGTCAGAAAATTGATCGAAGGCCCTCTGTCATCTACTACGCTAGTAAAACTCTAGATGAAGCCCAGAGGAATTACACTGTTACTGAAAAGGAATTACTAGCTGTAGTATTTGCTTTGGAAAAATTCAGGGCTTATCTCTTAGGGTCTCATGTTATCGTTTATGCCGACCACTCGGCCTTGAGACATCTCTTGGCTAAAAAGGATGCTAAACCCCGGCTTATTCGTTGGATTCTTCTTCTTCAAGAATTTGATCTTGAAATCAAGGATAAAACTGGGGTACAAAATGTGGTGGCGGATCATTTGTTGAGACTCCTAGGTGATTCTTCTTGTCTGGACATTCCGATTGCTGACACTTTTCTGGATGAAAGCATTCTTACAGTTTTAGGTGTCCACACCCCATGGTTTGCTGACATTGTTAATTATTTGGCCGTTGGTCAAATCCCCTAAGATTGGACCAAGCAACAACGGGATAGACTCAAATCTGAGGCCAAATACTACTTCTGGGAGGACCTTGAACTGTATCGCAACGGCTCTGATCAGATTATTCGCCGATGCATACCGGAGAATGAATTCAACAGTATACTTGAGTTCTGCCATGCATCTGGGTGTGGTGGACATTTCTCTGGGAAAAAGACGGCTGCAAAAATCTTGCAATCTGGCTTCTATTGGCTGTCTTTATTCAAGGATGCCCAGGATTTCTCAAGGTCATGTTCTCGATGTCAGGCACTCGGGAGCATAACTAAGAGAGACATGATGCCCCTAAACCCTATTCTTCCTGTCGAAATTTTCGATGTTTGGGGCATCAATTTCATGGGACCCTTTATCCCTTCATTTGGACATCAATACATTCTTGTTCCTGTTGATTACGTGTCCAAATGGATTGAGGCGATTCCCACTCGAACCAATGACCACAAGGTGGTCATCAATTTTGTCAAGAAAAATATCTTCAGTAGGTTCGGGATTCCGAGGGCTATCATCAGTGATGGTAGCACTCATTTTACTATTGCCCAATTCCAGAATTTATTAGCCAAATACAGGGTTAATCACCGAATTTCCACACCTTACATCCCCAGACGAATGGACAAGCCGAGATCTCCAATCGAGAGATCAAGAACATTCTGCAAAAAATGGTTAGGCCTGATCGAAGGATTGGACTCAAAAGCTTGAGGATGCTCTTTGGGCCTACTGTACGACATATAAAATGCCCATCGGCATGTCTCCATTCTGTTTAGTGTATGGAAAGGCGTGCCATCTACCCGTAGAGATTGAACACAGGGCATTCTGGGCAGTCAAACAATGTAATTTAGATCTGAATCAAGCTAGGAAGACCAGGAAACTCCAACTATCTGAGTTGGAGGAGCTTAGAAATGATGCTTATGAGAATGCCAAGATCTACAAGGCCCAGACCAAAGCTCTACATGATCAATTGATTTCCCGCAAGAGCTTTGAGCCAAGCCAGAAGGTCTGGTTATTTGATTCTAAACTTAAGCTCTTTCTTGGCAAACTTAAATCTAAATGGAATGGCCCATTCATAATTGATCAAATTTTTCCAAATGGTGCCGTTCAGATTTCTGACCCAAAGACGGGTAACACCTTTAAAGTCAACGGTCAACGTCTGAAGCCTGTTGTTGACCATATTCTTCCAGAACCCGTCTCAGACTCTGTTGCTCTAGCCATTCTGTGACTTCTTTGGCTGGACTTTGCCTAGCTGAAGGCATTAAACTCAGCAGTTGTACATATGACACAAGGCTGATATGATCTTCATATTCAGGTGACATCTTTCATATTCTACCCTTTCTTTCATGTCTCCTTTTCAATGAGGACATTGTATCAGCTAGGCATGGAGGGGTGGATTCATTTTTGAATTATTTGGTCAGCTTTGTGAAATCCATATAAATTGCTTTTCTCTTCTTATTTATAAAAAAAAAAATCAAAATTAGGAAGGATTAGTTGGACATTAGGACTTTTCAATTCTAAGAAATTTTACATTAGGATCTGAACACAAAGACCCTTCAGGTCTTTGGACTTAATTAGCCCGTGTATCCATTAAAATGTGGATTTGTCTTTGAGTCCTCGCCATCTTAATTTTATTGTAATTGGAATAAATAAGTTTGGGTGATAAGTACACGACTTATCAACCTACCCTCTGATTTGAGGGAATTTCTGAGTTTTAAGCATCTACACACTTTCTTTGCACTGACTCGTTGTTCGGCGATTCTAATGAAAATTAGGTAGCTAATGAACCCTCTAGGGTGATATGGCTGGCAAGTTATCGTGAATAACAGCCCATAGATAGGTTGTCTAGAGCCCAGTCACTGGACCTTTCTCTTTTTCCTGCCCTTAGGTAAGTAAATCTTAGACCAGGGAAGCCACCTACTTAAAAAAAAAAAATCAAAAAGAAAAGGAGAAAAGAAAAAAAAAAGAAATAAGCCACACTTTACCGCACGAGTATGGCTGGCAAGTTGTCGGTGGTAACAGCTTATCGACCGGTTGTCCAGAACTAGCTCAGTAAATGCACTAAAAATTCCCAAAACACTTAGGAAGAAGCGGAGAAGTAGAATAAATCGGGGAGATATATACTGGATTCACCCTTGTGTTGACCCCGTAAAAAAATAAAAGTAGGGAGAAAGCTACTGGTTGTAAAGATACACCTTTAGGCAGAATTCTTTTTAGGTCACGTAGAGGCGTAGAAATCCGAAGTCCGTTTTAATTGCCGGTCAACGAGTCTATCACAATCACAATAAGATGATTAAAACTTAGGGTTCTCATCAAATCTTGGGTGAGTTGAATGGCCGTAGAAAGACACTCTTAATTCCTAAAATTTGAAAATCCAAAAAAATTAGAAAAAAAAGAAAAAGAGAAAAAGAAAATTTTCTTTGAATAAGGCGAGGGCTTGAGGCGGTCTGCATTTTGGCTGATACTCGAGCACTGTTGTGTCTTTGAAAGTTCAGTTTCTAAATAGACAATTTCTTAATGATTGAAAATAACTTAGGTCCAAATAATCCAACCTAATTCTTTTATAAATAGCATATAGTTTTTGCTAGGGACTAGCAAAAGATAGGCATGGGGGTATGATGTAAACACATTTACACTACTTAAGATGTCTATTTATGCATGTTCTTAAGCATAAGATTGCATTTCATGATATAAATATTGCATAACATGCATCATCTTGCATTTAGAGTAGTTTGAATAAAATGGAGGTTAATTGTCTCCTTTTATGTGCTTGGATAGGGCAAACATTTCATCAGGGCCTCAGATCGAAGATCCAACCGTATGGATGTGATCAGCTCAACGATTGGAGTTCAACGACTCTAGGATCGCCCTAATCAGACATCCGTAGCATCAGATAGTGACAGAGGAACCCTAGAAGATCAAGAGCCAAGATGGTGTAAATCTACACTTCAAATGACAAATCCAACCGCACGGATGAATTCGGATCGATGATCGCAGCCCAACGACGCAAAAATCGAGTCAATCCGACATCGTGGCACCATCTACAACATCCAGAAAATGGACGGCCAAGATGGTGCCACGTGGTGCCATCTCGGCCGCCCAAATGGCTGCATGCCAGTGAAGCTTCTGCACCTGCTCCCTCTCCGCCTTTGGATCTCGATCCAACGGCTGTGGACAACCGCGCCTAAAAGCATCCACTCAACCATCCGCACCTCGTAGTGCAGCGATCGAGGACGCTATCGCAAGCTGCAGCCGCAGGTTCGAGCTGCAGCGACGGGGTGACAGGCGCGGTCGAGCGAGTGCGGGCGGGCGTTGGATCATCATCGGGCAGCTTAGATCCACCGATAGCGTTCACGCACAGCGAGGACGCGCCATCGTACGCGTTGAGGCGGGCGCACAGCAGCGGGCGAAGGAGCATCCTAAGCCGTCCGATCTCGTGATCGGACGGCTGAGATTTGATGAACGTGGGCGGATGCGTTGAGCGCGGCCAGCTGAGGAGGCGTGCGTGGGTGCGGGTACTATTTCCACGTTGGGGCTTTAGTGACGATTTTATCCGTCACTAAAGCCCCTCATTTATTATTTTAAAGATGTAATGACCAATTTGCCCCCACTCCTTACAACTATAAAAGGAAAACCCCTCAACACGAAATTCTCATCCCTTCATTCTCTTCTCTACCTCTCCAAAGCTCAAGAGAAGCTTGTCCCACACCCGAGATGCTCCTCGCGAGATAAAGTCCAAATTTTCGTCCTTCTTCGGAAGTGGATCCCGCGATGACGACAGCGTGCTGCTCCGTTCCCGTTCTTCTGCTTCGTCCTCCTTCGTCCTACTCCATCCTCCTTCGTCCAGGAGTCGTCTCGTCCGGCTCGTCCTCCAAGCAATCGTCGAGGAGGATAACTTCTCTCTCCCATTCTTCTTTACAGCTTTTCTAGTGTAGAATTTTCCTGCATTATAGTGTAGCTGATTTCCTGCTTTCTAGTGTAACTTTTATTTAGTTTGATTGTATAAATAGTTTGAAATATTGAATGCATGTTCTCTCTCTCTCTCTCTTTCTCTCTCTCTCTCTTTCTTTTAATCTGATAACTCTATTGTAATTATATCGCTTCGCTTTTCAAAAATTCTAAAAAATATATAATTGCGAATATAGATCAATGTAGCCTCCCTGTGTTCGATCCGGAATTCTTTTCGATATAAATTTTATTTTTTGAACACGAATTCTTCGCTTTCAAGCTACAACGGCAGGTTTTCCAAAACCAAACAACAGTCTGGGCTCTCAATTCCAGTCGAAGGCCATAGCAACTGCTGCAATTGGTGGACCACCTCTGCTACGGGCGCGCGAGAAGAAGGAAGGCACGTTTAGTCCCACATCGGCTACTGCGAAGCAAGCGAAGGTGCATAAGTTGAATTTGTGCCATAGCCTTATCGCCTCCAAACCACGAGGTGAGGTCCCTCTCACCCAACCGACCCAGTCTCGTCCGTGGCATTACCCACGCAAATCAGGCTAACCCGACCCGACCTGCACTCCTTGCCCACCACCGCACGCTAGTGGGCCTAGTCCTGGATACGTACCCAACCCAATTACCCGAATACGTGTGGCTCTAGGAGAGCAGAACCTAAGAAAGAGAGGAGAGTGCACACGGGTAGGGGTAGGTTTTGCTGCATGCAAAAGCTGAAGAGAAAGAGAAGTTGAAGCGAAGGCAGAGAAGGAAGAAGCTGAAGGAAGAAGAAGGAGAAGCTAAGGAAGAAGGAAGATAGAGGCCAAAGAAAAAAGAGAATGAAAGAGAAGAGGCAGCTGGCAGAGAAAGGTAAAGAGAAAGAAGGAGAAGAGGAAGAAGAAGAGAAAGCAGAAGTTAGAGAAAGAAGGAAAATGCCAAAGAAGAAGAAGAAGGGAGGAGAATTCAGAGAAAGCTATGGAAAGAAAGACAGAAAGAGAAGAAAGCTCGCAAAGGCAAAATAAGAAGAAGAGAAGAGAAACAGAGAAAGAACAAATCAGAAGGAGCACTGTAGCATCAGTTTTGAGTCATCTGATTTACAAATTAGACGTCCAATTTGAGTTTAATTCATATTCATATACATTGAGTTCTTTAGTATTTTGTGATCTACATCGCCATTTACTCCCATATTTTTGCACTTTGATACTGATAATATTGCATATTCTTTTAAATTTTGAATTGTAATTTTGATTTCTAAACACCAATTTACTCCCTATGTTCGACCTCGGACTTCAAATTCGAATAATAAAATTATATCTGTTTTGAATACTTTTTCGGCTATATTACAACGCAATACTCTTAAACATCAATCCAACGCGATAAACATGGTGCCATCATAGCTGCCCAGCATTGTCGTCCCAACCTCTAAAGGCACTTCCCCTGTGTGTTGTGGATTATTGGATCATCATCCAATGGTCACAACGCACCCACATCGACCGCACCAATGCGCCTCATCAAGGAAGGAAGATCCTCAGCCGTTGGATCTCCATCCAATGGCTGATGGCGGCTATTGTTGAGATGTGGAAAACAACACGATCGAAGTTGGATTTGAAAAACCCGTCGTTGTACTTCGATTTACGAAGAAATATGTCAACAGATAAATTTATATCGAAATTCTAAGAATTCCGGGTTGAACACAGAGAGGCTACGTCGATTTAAAATCCACGATTATATTTTTTTTGTATTTTTGTTTGAAAATGAGATAATTACAATGGAGTCGATATAAACAATAAGGGAGAGAGAGAGAGAGAACAATCACTTGATATAATCAAAATATTTTTACAACTAGAAAGCAGGAAATGATTACAACTAAAAAGTGAAAAATTCTATTCTAGAAAGCGATTAAAAAGAAGGGAGAGAGATGTTATCCTCCTCGACGAATGCTTGGAGGAAGAGCTGGATGGAGCGATGCCTGAAAGACGAAGGACAGAGCGGGAAGGAGGATGAAGTAGGAAGAAGCGGGAACGAGGTAGCACGTCATCATCGTCACAGGATCCACTTCCGGAACGAGGGTGAGAAAATTTGGTTTAGCTTTAGAATAGCATCTCAGGTGTGGGACAAGCTTTTCTTAAGCTTTGGAGAGGGAGAGAAGTGAAGGAAGGGATGAAGAAGTGGAGATTGGGTCTCCTTATATAGTTGTAGGAATTGAGGGCAAAATTGTCACTTCAAGCTTAAAGCATTAAAATCAGGTTTTTAGTGACGGATTTATCCGTCACTAAAGGCCTGATCGTGGCTAATGTGCACGCGCCACGCGCGCCTCCTCCTCTGAAGCGCACATAATGCACGCCCACGTTCTCGAAATCTCAGCCGTTCGATTGCAAAATCAGACGGCTCAGAATGCTCCTCGCGCGCACCTCCATCTGCGCTTAATCGCCCGCCCGCGTGCGATCGGGTGTGCGCACTATGCATTTGATTGCGTGTGCGGGCGAATGGATGATCTAAGCCTCTCGCAGCAGATCGCACGGTTGCGATTAATCGCTCGTGCGCTGCAGATGGCGAGTCGAACGCCCATCCTGCGCTCGCACAACGTCGCTCGACCGTTGTGCTAGCAATGGTACTTTGTCGCGCTTACAATTAAGCGCACGCGCTTCACAGCCATTGGATCCAACGGCCTAGATCTCACCTCGCCGCGCCTTCAGAAGATGGGGTGCAGTGCTGCGGTCGATTTGGGAGGCTGTGATGGTGCCACATGGTGCCATCATGGCCGTTCATCTTCTATGACATGTAGAAGGTGTCACGGATGTTCGATTAAGTCGATTTTCACGTCGTTATGCTGCGATCGTCAATCCGAACCCATCCGTGCAGTCGGATTTGTCGTCGGAAGTGCGGATTGGCACCATCTTGGCCCTTGATCTTTAGGCTTCCTCGGTCTCTATCTGGTGCTACGGACGTTCGATCAGGGCGATCTTGGAGTCGTTGAACTGCAATCGTTGCCCTAATCAGATCCGTACGGTTGGATCTTCGATCCGAGGCCCTGATTAAAAGTCACCCTGTCCTTGATCATAAAAGGCGACAATTACTATACAATTTATACAATTTGTCCTAAATGCGTAATTATGCATGTTATGCAATATTTACTATGCATGATACTACTATGGCAGTAAGAACATGCATTAATAGACATTTTTGGCTATTTAGATGTATGCACATCACACCCCCATACTTATCTTTTGTTAGTCCCTAGCAAAAACTACATGCTATTTATAAAAGAATTAGGGTTGGATTACTCAGGCAAAAGTCATTTTCAACGGTAAGAAATTTTTACTTAGGACCTGAACTTTCAAAGGCACAACAGCGCCCGGGTATCTGCCAAAATGTAGACCGCCTCAAGCCCTCACCTTATTCAAAGAAAGATGTCTTTTTCTCCTTTTTCTTCTTTTCTAATTTTTTGGATTTTTGAGTTTAGGGTTACAAAGTGGCTTTCTACGGCCACTCAACCCACCCAAGACTTGATGAGAACCCTAAATTCTAAGCATCTTTTTGTGAATGTGATAGACTCATTGATCGGCAATCAGAACGGATTTCAGGTTTCTACGCCCCTAGGTGACCTTAAAACGAATTCTGCCTAAAGGTATATCTACACTACCGGTAGCTTTCTCCCTACTTTTCTTTTTATGGGGTCAACACAAGGGTGAATCCAGTGTATATCTCCTCGGCTTATTCTACTTCTCCGCTTCTTCCCAAGTGTTTTAGGAATTCGATGTGCATTTCTTGAGCTGGGTTCTGGATAACCTACCAATAGGTTGTTACCCATGATGACTTGCCAGCCATACTAATGCGGTGAAGTGTGGCTTATTTCTTTTGTTTTCTTTTTCTCCTTTTCTTTTTCTTTTTCTTTTCTCTTTTTGGACTTTCTTCTTTTTTCTTTTTTTTCTTTTTTAAGTAAGTGGCTTCCTTGGTCTAAGATTTACCTAAAGGTAGAAGGAAAGGAATGGTCCAGTGGCTAGGCTCTGGACAACCTACCTATGGGCTGTTACCCACGATAACTTACCAGCCATACCACCCTAGAAGGTGTTGGAACCTTATTCCACATCTTGTTTTGGTGTTAACAAAATTATTATGGATTAATGTTTGCAATTGAGTTCTTTCAGATTTAGGTGAAGATCAGGGCAAACAGGAAATGATGGAGGCTTGATGAAAAGGAGAAGATCATGATAAGGAGGCAAGATGACAAGGAAGAATTAAGGGGGAGAAAATCATCTTCGACCTTTAGTTTCTCTATTTTAGATTTTATATTTATAGATTATATATGCCTCTTAACAAAGAATCATAACTTAGGTCGTAAAATCAATTAGAGATAAATTAAGCTTTATATTGCGAACATTTTCAAAGTACGTAATGAATTAAAACACTTAAAATAGGTATTTGTAAGCATGTACCGGTACCGTTCGTCAGTACTGGTATTTGCAAGGCACAAGTTTGAGAATTCATCTCAAATTGTGAACAACAAGTACTGGTACCAACCATGAGTACCGGTACATGTTGGCCACAAGTTGAAGCCCTATTTCTGGCTTGAACCTTACAAGTACCGGTACCCATGATGAGTACCGATACAGGTAGGTTACTGTGCCCAAGGAATTTGAAAGCTGAGAGTCACAAGTACTGGTACTCATGATGAGTATCGATACCAGGACTCATGTACTGGTGGCAGTGAGCTACTAGTACTGGTATAGGTACTTTAGTACCGGTACCAGTTAGCCGTTGGCTCAATTCTGAACGGCTAGAAAATTTATTTAGGCTATGTCAACATTAGGAATTAAATCCCAACGTCTAGTAGACGAATCCTTGAGGTCCTAAACTCTATAAAATGACCCTAAGACTCTTTGTTTGCACACAAGATATAGAAGAGACATAAGAGAAAATTCTCGAGCATATAATTCATATTTTCCACCACATATTCAAGAGAAGAAATCGTGTTTGCTGCTTTCCAATCATACTACGGGTTTGCAAACACATTGACGTGTTTTGTTCACGCAATTCAACATGATTCGTGTCCATCCTAAGTTCTCAAATCGGTAATATTATTTTAATTATTGTTGAGAGGCATAGGAACTTTGTTGTAAGAGTTTTCTTTCTTACAGCTGTATTTCATTTGTTCTTAAGCATTTGCTCGTTAGGTTGTAACAAACCCATTTTTGTACTTGGGTTGAGGTAACCCATTAATTACCTCGATTTAGTAAATTGATTTCCTCGGGGTTGAGGGAATCAGGTTAAAGATCCTAAATTGGGAGGCTTAAGTAGTGGAGTACCCAAGGGAGGGGAACCACTATACATTTTGTGTCCTTTTGTGGTTTGATTGATTGTGCAAATTATCTTTTTATTACTAATATTGTTTGAGTGTTTGTGCGCATAGCCATATATATATTCCATATATTTTAGATCCTATCAGAAGGTTCATTAGCTACCCAATTTCCGTTAAAACCGCCGAACAATGAGTCAGTGACGAATAGTGTGTAGATGCTTAGACTTAAAGCTCCCTCAAATCAAAGGGTGGGTTGATAAGTTGTGTACTTATCGCCCAAGCTTATTTAATAAAATTGAAATAGAATTCAGGATGGCTAGGACTCGATAAACAAATCCGCATTTTAGTGGATACCTGGGCTGATTAAGCCCAAAGACCTGAAAGGTCTCAGTGTTCAGATTCTACTGTAATATTTCCTAAGATTGAAAAGTCCTAATACCCAAGTATTCTTTCCTAATTCAATTTTTTTTTTATGTATATATAAGAGAACAAGTAGAATTTACAAGAATTCCACAAAACTAACAAATTGATTCAGAAATGAATCCACCCCCCCATGCCTAGTCGATGCAATGTCCGCATTGAGAATAAAAGATATGAAAGGAAGGTAGAATGTAGAAGATATCACCTGAATATGATGCTCGAGTCAGCTCTGAGTCAGACTGTACAATTGTTGAGTTTAATGCCATCAGCTAGGCGAAGTTCAGCCAAAGAAATCACAACATGATGAGAGAACCATGTCTGAGATGGGTTCTAGAACAATACAGTCAATAAAAGGCTTCAGACGTTGACCGTTGACTTTAAATGAATTACCCGTCTTTGGGTCAGAAATCTGAATGGCCCCGTTTGGAAAAATCTGATCGATGATGAACGGGCCTTTCCATTTTGACCTAAGTTTATCAGGAAAGAGCTTAAGTCTAGAGTCAAAGAGCCAGATCTTCTGGTTTGGCTCAAAGCTCTTGCGGGATATCAATTGGTCATGAAGAGCTTTTGTTTGAGCCTTATAGATCTTGGCATTCTCGTATGCGTCGTTTCTAAGCTCCTCTAACTCAGATAGTTGGAGTTTCCTGGTCTTTCCGGCTAAACTCAAATCCAGATTGCATTGCTTGATTGCCCAGAATGCCCTATGTTCAATTTCTACGGGTAAATGACACGTCTTTCCATACACCAGACAAAATGGTGACATGTCGATAGGCATTTTGTACACCGTACGGTAGGCCTAAAGAGCATCCTCAAGCTTTTGAGTCCAGTCTTTATGATCAGGCCTAACCATCTTTTGAAGAATATTCTTGATCTCCTGATTGGAGATCTTGGCCTGTCCATTCGTCTAGGGTTGGTAAGGTGTGGAGATTCTGTGATTTACCCCATATTTTGCCAGTAAATTATGGAACTAGGCATTAGCGAAGTGAGAACCACCATCGCTGATGATGGGCCTAGGAATCCCAAACCGACTGAAAATGTTCTTCTTGATGAAATTGATGACCACCTTGTGGTCATTGGTTTAGGTGGGAATGGCCTAGATCCACTTGGACACGTAATCAACAACGACGAGAATGTACTGATGTCTAAATAAAGGGAGGAAGGGTCCCATGAAATCGATGCCCAAAATGTCAAAGATTTGACAGGAAGAGTCAAGTTTAGAGGCATCATGTCTCTCTTGGTTATGCTCCCAAGTGCCTAGCATTGGGAACACGACCTTGAGAATTCATGTGCATCCTTGAATAAAGATGGCCAAAAGAATCCAGATTGCAAAATTTTTGCAGCCGTCTTTTTCCTGGAGATATGTCCACCACACGCAGATGCATGGCAGAAGACGAGTATACTTTTGAATTCAATCTCTGGAACACATCGGTGAATAATCTGATCAGAGCCGATGATTTACAATTCAAGGTCCTCCTAGAAGTAATATTTGGCCTCAGATTTGAGTCTATCTCGTTGTTGCTTAGTCCAATCCTGAGGGATTTGACCAACAGCCAAATAATTTACAATGTCAACAAACCACGGGGTTTGGACACCTGAAACTGTAAGGATAGTCTTGTCCGGAAAAGTATCAGCAATCGGAATATTCGGACAAGAAGAATCACTCAGAAGTCTTGAAAGATGATCCGCCACCACATTCTATGCCCCGGATATATCCTTGATTTCAAGATCAAATTCTTGAAGCAGAAGAATCCATCGAATAAGATGAGGTTTGGCGTCCTTTTTGGCCAAGAGACGTCTTAAGATTGAGTGGTCGGTATATATGATGACGTGAGACCCTAAGAGGTAAGCCCTAAATTTCTCCAAAGCAAATACTACAGCTAGTAATTCTTTCTCAGTAACAATGTAATTCCTCTGGGCCTCATCCAGAGTTTTACTAGCGTAGTAGATGACAAAGGGCTTCCTGTCAATCTTCTGACCCAAAATAGTCCTGACCGCGTAATCAGAAGCGTCGGTCATGATCTCAAATGGGGTTGTCCAAACTGGTGGTTGCAACACCGGAGCACAAGTGACTACCATTTTAAGAAAATCAAATGCCTTACGACATGATTTGTTGAAATCAAACGGCGTATCTTTGGCGAGAAGATTGCTCAGAGGGCGAGCAACCTTAGAAAAGTCCTTGGTGAACCTCCTATAGAATCCCACATAACCTAAAAATGATCAAATTTGTTTGATAGATGTGGGAGGAGGAAGTTTAGAGATAGCATCAACCTTAGCTTTGTCAACTTCGATTCCCCGTTTAAAGATTACACGATCCAAGACAATGCCTTCTTGTGTCATGAAATGACTCTTTTCCCAGCTAAGGACCAGTCTTGTTTTGATGCATCTTCTAAGAATCATTTCGAGATTAGTCTGGCAAGAATCAAACGATTCTCTGAAAATAGAGAAATCGTCCATGAAGACTTCCATAAACTCTCCCACCATGTCAGAGAATATGGCTAGCATACACCTTTGAAAAGTCGCGGGTGCATTACATAAGCCGAAAGGCATCCTATGGAAAGCAAAGGTTCCATAGGGACAGGTGAAAGTCATTTTTTCCTGATCCTCGGGATGGATAGGGACTTGATTGTATCCCGAGTAACCATCTAGGAAACAAAAGTACTTCTACCCGGCTAGTCTTTCAAGGATTTGATCAATAAAAGGCAAAGGGAAATGATCCTTCTTCGTGGCTATGTTCAGCTTCTTGTAATCAATACAAACCCTCCAAGAGGAAGCTGAACGAGTTGCGACAGATTCTCCTTTCTCATTAGTCACAATGGTAATCCCAACTTTCTTGGGAACAATTTGCACAGGACTTACCCAAGGACTATCAAAGATCGGATAAATGATTCCTGCATCGAGCCAATTGATAATTTCCTTCTTGACCACTTCTCGCATATTAGGGTTTAATCTCCTCTGCATTTGGCTAGGACGGGATCCATCTTCCAAAAATATTCTGTGATTGCAATAAGATGGCTCGATCCCCCTTAGGTCATGAATGGTCCAACCAATTGCTTCCTTGTGTTCCTTTAAGACCTTGATCTGTTTAATCTCCTGCTCCTTAGTTAATCTGGCACTAATAATCACAAGGAGCATTTTTTTAGGTCCCAAAAACTGATATTTCAAATTCTCAGGCAATGGTTCAAGCTGGGGCAGGTTTAAGATTGAAGGTAAGGATGATGTTGATGAAGATTCATCAAGAGGAAGAGGTTGAAAGTGAATGAAATCAATAACCTCTTCAAAATGTGGTAAGTCTGCCATAAAGGGTTATGGGTCAAATCCATCACAACAGGAGGAACTTTCAATTACAGAAACCGCCATACAAGTTTCAATATTCAACTTATTATCCTCAAGTTCCTCTATAAGTCTACAGTCCTCGAATTTGTTAATCGCCTTAAAAATATCCAATTTCAATTTCTGATCCCCAAAGGTGATTTGCATGCTACCGCTTTCACAGTTGATATTGGCCTTAGCAGTATCCAGGAATGAATGCCCCAGAATGATGGGCGTGTTCCTTAGATTCTCAGGTACATCCATGTCAAGGACAAGGAAATCTACAGGAAAATAGAAATCCTTAACCTTAACAATATCTTCAATAACGCCTCGCGGATTTGTGACCGAACGATCCGCTAACTGCAGCGTTACTGAAGTCGGCCAAAGTTCACCTAATCTGAATTTCTCATAAAGAGAAGTCGGAATTAGGTTAATAGATGCACCTAGATCCAAAAGTGCTCTATCAAAAATGTAATCTCCGATGACACAAAAAATCAAAGGAGCACCTGGATTTCTCTTTTTCCGAGGAAGGTGATGCAGGATAATAGAACTAGCCTTCTCGGAGAGTACCACCTTCCTCGGAACAGATTCCCTCGACTTATGCTTTTGTGTGCATAAATTCTTCAAAAATTTAGTGTAAGCCGATATGTGTTTGATAGCGTCGAGGAGTGGGATATTGATCTTGACATTCTTGAATATATTCAAGAGCTCCTCGTTACTATCAACATGCTTCTTCTTCCTAGGTTTAATCAAGGCCTCAGGAAAAAGGACATGAGTTAGATCTTCAGAATCAGGTTCCTGAGCCTTGATTTCTTCTTCAAAGTTCTCCTTTCTCTCTTCATACTCTCCAGGATTTGATAAATCAGAACAGTGTGGTTGTGGATCCTAAGTTTGTTTTCCACTCCTTAAAGTAACAGAATTAGCAGATGCATACGGGTTTGGGTCATGTGGAGGGTTAAGAAAGATTGGAGGGGCTTCATTAGCCAGAAACCTTTGATTTGAAGAAGAAGCAGAAGAGGAAGGACCCTGCTCAACCACCTGAGCATGTGCATGTGGGTCCCTCTGATTCCCGTACCCTTAGGCTTGATTGCTCAAATTCTGGATATTACGCGGGTTGGGTATGGGTTGAGATGGCAGAGATCCGGGTTGACAAGAATTAGCAATGAACCTGGTTTACAAGTTGTCCAGCAAAGCTTTCATTTGCTGCATGGGTTGGAGCACAGATCCTTGCATTTCTACCATCTGTCGGTTCAAATCAGCCTGCCCTACAGGCTGACGGGCATTCCAAGATGGCTGATTGACCTGATTCGGGGGCAGCTGAGTGTAAACATGACCCTGACCCATTGGTCTTTGTGAAGCATAACTGCTGAGTCAAAATTGGGTCTGCTGCCCCAGGTTTTTCCAGGAGAAGTTAGGGTGGTTTCTCCAACCTGGATTATAAGCATTGGAGTAAGGGTTGGACCTAACGTTCTCCTGTACAGCATAGACATCCTCATAGGGTGAGGATGGAGAGAAAGAAAGGGAGGGATCAGAGAAACTGGGATCAAAGGCCCCAGTTTGAAACTTGTGAGGTTCCGAATAATGCTGACTTACAGGTTGAGCCGCATCAAGTTGATTCACAAACTCCTGTGCAGAAGGAGCTTGCGACAAATGGAATCCCGAATTTTGGGATTGAGTGGATCGAGAATTGTTCATTGAGTTTCTAGCTATCCACTCCTCCATCCTTTTAGTAACCAGGTCCACCTTATCTAGTTTATTACAAATCAATTCCATATCGAATGAATGAGAGTCGTGGACTTCATTAGCATTCGATCTGGGTTGTTGGGACCGGTTAAAAGTATCCATGGAGGCATGATTGATCGAATTCTCACTCATCTCCTCAAACAAATCGTGCGCGCTATTTGCGTCTTTGTTGAGGAAATTGCTTCCGCAAGAAGCATCCACGTGATTTTAGAGTTGCTCAGTCAACCCGTGGTAGAAGATCTGCATGAGCTGCCATTTTGACACCTCGTGGTGTGGACACCTCTGCAATAAGTCCTAGAATCGCTCCTAGGCAACATGAAACTGCTCCCCCGGCTGCTGGGTGAAGGTAGTAATTACCCATCTTAGAGCGTTGGTACGATCGACAGGGAAGAATTTCTTCAAGAAAGCCGATTTTAAATCATTCCATGTTGTAATTGGCCTTCCTATAGTCCTGTACCAATGAGCGGCTTTATCCCTAAGAGAGTGGGGGAAGAGCCTCATGATCATTTGCTCTTCATTCACGTTTTGCGCCTTGGCGGTACGGACCAAAGTGGTCAAGTCCTCCAAGTATTGAAACGGGTCTTCAGAGCCAAGCGTATGGAAATGTTTGATCAGGCTTAACACCTGGGGCTTGATTTCTACATCTCCGGCAGGAATCTGGATGCTGGGACGTTCCCCGTAATTTGAAGGATCATAAAAATCCTTCAAAGGCTGAGCGCCCTACATTCTCTGGAACCATTCTTGCATTGTTTGCATTTGTTTCAGCTGCCTTTGAAATACCTCCTGTGGATTCTAAGGTAGAGGAGGCTGTTGATCGGCCATGGGATCAATTTGGCCAAAATCCAATTTACGCCTCCTAGAATACTCTAGTGGTCCTTCCAATCGGGGATTCAATGACCTCCTTCCCATCATAAACTAGGAAGAGGTCGGAAGGACTAGGGATAAGAATCCTGCAGCACAATAAAACAAGCCTGTCCTTATGTGGGATAGCCTAAGGATCTACAAACTCTCAGAATCCACCTTAAAATTATAAACGATTTGCCCTACTTGCGTCCAATCAATCCAACCAGTTAGAAGGAGGGACTGGGGAGAAGGTTCTTCCGTCAGCTTGTGCTTCTAGTTCCTAGTGTACCCCCCAACCACTATTGTTTGATGCTACTCCCCTAGCTAGACATTAGATTGATTGGTACAAGCAGGTTAATCGTAAACAATCTCAGACTGGGCCCCGAAGACCGAATCAGTCCTTAAGGCCAACGTCTACTTGATTTTATTTAAGCTTGGGATTGTAGTGCTTATGGAATGTAATGGGCCCTTAAGATGGGTTGTGCCCTTAATGATCAATTGAGTATGTGTGAGTGCGTGCACAACTAGGGTTTTCAAGCAAGATTATTTGTGATGAGTAGATTTTATGATTCAAATCTTCCTTAAGTAGCTTTTAGGGTTTGGAATTAGGTTTAATTTAATCAAGTTTGAGGCAAACTAGGTTTTCAAGCACGGGTGAAGATCTCTTTCCTTTTGAAATCAAAAATAAAGTGGAGTGCCTGGTATTGACCTAAATTGAAAACCCTAAGGGGAAGCTACTTGGTGAATTAATTTTAGGTTAAGTGGTGCGGCCCAAACAACTTAAATAATTGGCGAAGATTGCACCACTGAGTTAGGCACAAGAAATGATTAACCTAGACTAATTTCTACTCTTTTATATGTTGATTTGCGTGTACCGATTCTACAGATTAGAATCCGATTGAGTAGATGAAAATCAATTAGGTTAAGTGCCTTGAATGTGAGTGTATGTAGTGTGTATGTTGATTTATCCCACAAGAAATATCCTTTTGTTGATTTTTTAATATAGGAGGGTGAGATGAATGTGAGTTTAAATCCAAGTAGCCAAACTAACCCTAGGATTTATGCAAACACTTAGGTTAATTGGAGTTTGACTTAATGTGGTGAAGTGGAATCTATGGAGGGGGAAAAATGGGGAGCACTTACAGTTGTCTTCAACTGCACTTTACTCCGATCTACCGCTTAAAAATTCCCTGTTAAGGTACCTGCAAGACAATAGACAAGAAATAAAGCAAGTTAGAAAACAATAAAGTGCACGAAATGTAGAAAGAAAATCGAAAATCGTTGCCTCCTAGGCAACGGCACCAAAATGTTAAGTTGCGGAAAACTACGCGATCGAAGTTGGATTTGAAAAATTCGCTGTAGTTCGATTTACGAAAAAATCTGTCAACAGATAAATTTATACCAAAATTCTAAGAATTCCGGGTCAAATACAGAGAGGCTACGTCGATTTAAAATCCACGATTATATTTTTTTTTGTATTTTTGTTTGAAAATGAGATAATTACAATGGAATCGATATAAACAATAAGAGAGAGAAAGAGAGAGAGAACAATGACTTGATATAATCAGAATATTTTTACAACTAAAAAGCGGGAAATGATTACAACTAGAAAGCGGGAAATTCTATTCTAGAAAGCGATTAAAAAGAAGGGAGAGAATGTTATCCCCCTCGACGAATGCTTGGAGGACGAGCCGAACGGAGCAACGCTTGGAAGACGAAGGACAGTGCGGGAAGGAGGATGAAGTAGGAAGAAGCAGGAATGAGGCAGCATGTCGTCGTCATCGCAGGATCCACTTCCAGAACAGGGGCGAGAAAATTGGATTTAGCTCTAGAATAGCATCCCGGGTGTGGGAGAAGCTTTTCTTGAGCTTTGGAGAGGGAGAGAAGTGAAGGAAGGGATGAAGAAGTGGAGGTTGGGTTTCCTTTTATAGTTGTAGGAATTGAAGGCAAAATTATCCTTTTAATCTTAAAGCATTAAAATCAGGTCTTTAGTGACGGATTTATCCATCACTAAAGGTCTGATCGTGGGCAACGTGCGCACGCCGTGCCCCCTCCTCTGCCATGCACATAACGCATGCCCAGGTTCTCGAAATCTCAGTCGTCCGATCGTGAGATCGGACTGCTTAGATTGCTCCTCAGGCGTGCCTTCATCTGTGCTTAACCGCGCGTCCGCGTGCGATCGGGCATGCACGCTGTGCACTTGATCGTGCGTGCGAGCGATTGGATGATCTGAGCCTCTTGCAACCGATTGTGCAGTCGCGATTAATCGCTCGCACGCTGCAGATGGCGAGTTGAACATGCGTCCCACGTTCGCGCATCACCGCTCGACCGCTGTGCTAGCGGTGCTACTTTGCCATGCTTACGATTTAAGCGTGCGCGCTTCACAGCCATTGGATCAAGATCCAACGGCCCAGGTCTTTCCTTTCTGTGCCATCAGAAGATGGGGAGCGGTGCTGCGGTCGATTTAGGCGGCTATGATGTCGCCATGTGGCACCATCATGGCCGTCCATCTTCTGTGACATGTAGAAGGTGCCACGGATGTCGAATTGAGTCGATTTTCACAACGTTAGGCTGTGATCAATGATCCGAACCCATTTGTGTAGTCGGATTTGTCGTCTGAAGTGCGGATTAGCACCATCTTGGCCCTTGATCTTTAGCCTTCCTCGGTCTCTATTTGTTGCTACGGATGTTCGATCAGGGTAATCTTGGAGTCGTTGAACTCCAATCGTTGCCCTGATCAGATCCGTACAGTTGGATCTTCGATTCGAGGCCTCGATTAAAAGTCGCTCTGTCCTTGACCATAAAAGGAGACAATTACTATACAATTTATACAATTTATCCTAAATGTGTAATTATGCATGTTATGTAATATTTATAATGCATGATGCTTCTATGACACAAAGAACATGCATTAATAGACATTTTTGGCTATTTATATGTATGCATATCAGCTATGCACGAAATGGAAACCGCAACAAAGTGCGAGCGTAGCACGTTGGTTCACGCACTGGTGTGAGAACGAGTGACGAGCGATCAAGGTGCGATCTACAGAAAATCAAATGAGGCAGTGCGCTGGATCTAATTGGTGCATCGGATCTCCATCAGACGTTATGGTGCGACTGCATGGCGTGCTGGAGAGCATCGGATAAAGACACACGTGATCATGAGCAACTAAACACGCACGCACACATGTTGAGATTTGAAGGTAGTAGGCTCGATGAGTTTAAGCAGTCCGATCTCGCGATTGGATGGTTGAGATGCGATACGCACGTGCTCATGAGGATTGAGTGCAAATTGTGCTCTTGTGGTTGAGGTGCTGTGCGAAGCGAGCGACAGTCGTGCGATTTCAGATCGAGGGCCACCAGAGTGCCACGTGTCAGCACTAGAGCACATCCGAGCTTTGGAGGCATTTTGGAAGGTCTTTTGAAGCGTGATCTGATTCATTAATCTCTCGATCAACAAATCTGATCAATCTGAGGTTGTTGCACGAGTTGGAGGGCTTAAATGTCCAGTTTACCCCTCAATGAAGATATGAAAAGAGCCCCAAGGTCCCCAGTTAAAAAACAACTCTCTCCAGACCCCTTCCAACTCTCCAGATCTTCTTCTCTAGCTCTCTCCCTTTGAAGCACCCACTAAGCCACTTTGGTGCATCACTGTTGCTCTCCCTAACCTCTCCAAAAGGCCATCACGGACCACCCGTGGTACCCTTATTCTGATAGATTAGATAGCTATTTTTCCTACTCTAGCTTTGCATGTATTAGTCATAAACTCTAGTTCTATTTGGTACTTCATGATCAACTTGCTTACTTGATTTGGTTTATATATATATGAATTAGTATGCAAGTAGTACCATGCAATTCTAATTCAGTTTATGAAATCAGAAGCATTTTCTACCTCTCTGAGTTCGACTAGGACTCACCTCTAGTTAAAATTGCATTTGTTTCGATGTATTTTATGCTATACTACGACATATTCATTTTTTTAACACGATCTACGAGATGAACAATTGGCCCATTTATTGTCCTTAAAACTTATCCATATGGCACTGTTGATCTTTTCGATCCTAAAACAAATACTACTTTTCAAGTCAACGGCCAGCATTTAAAGTCCTACCTAGATAATACTCTGAATCTCCCATCCGACACTTGATTTAACCAACTTACCCTCTAATGATCATTGATGCGATTCACGCTCGGCTGAATGGCATAAAAGATAGCACTAGATGGGAGGTAACCCATCGTTTTCCTACTTTATGTTTTTTATTTCTTTCAGAGGTTTTACTTATCCTGATTCGGACCGCCCTCACTAAGGTTATCTCTTTTCCCTTCCTATTGCATGCAAACATGCCAGATCTTAAGCATGGGAGGTGTTTTTAAATTTTGATGATCAAATCAGGATTTTCAAAACCTAAAAACATTTAATTTTGTTGTCTCATTTTCTGCATGCATACCAAAAAAAAAATAAAAATGTTGAAAACTTTTTGAGGAAATTTTGAAATCGGAACCAAGGTTGAAAGATTCATTTTAAGGTATAATGGGATTTAATCTTTAACAAACTAGGGATAAGGATACAGATCTGATTGCTAGAATCTCTAAGTCTATTTTTAGACTAGATCAAGTATCATCCTCTATATTCCACCTGAACTCATGATGATTCAAGTGACTTGATTTCCTTTTGTGACCTGGAAATTACCTGACTTAATTTCCGATCCAAAAACTTGCATCTCTTGCAAAATTCTTGTGTCAAATTTCACACACATGACAACACCTAAAAAACATTTAGAAATTAGAAAAAACCCTTATTTGGCCGTAGTGAAATCCAAAGCAGATCATTGGTTTTAGTTCTCACTGCTGAGGAGGAAAATGCCTCTTTTGAGGATGCAATGTCAACATGTTACCGCCTCGGCATTGCTCTATATCTATATCTCATATCTTTAGATGGAGTATTAAGGCGCAATTTTGCAACTCAAGTGCCTTGGACGGTGCTCTACCCATGGCGTTGGAGTAAGAGCTTGAGTTTGCTTGGAGCGCCCCTTTACACCGCATTATGTTTTGGGGTTATGAGCTCCTAGGTGGTGTCTTAGATAGTACTATCTCGAAGTATTAGCATCAGAACCCCCTCGAGGATTGGTAACAGGAATGATGATCCCAATACATTTGTTATAGGATTAAGCTAAGAATAAGCATGGGGAAGTTAAAAAAAAAGTTTTTAACAAGTACACAACCTTATAAATGTTGGCATTCACAAGCATAAACACGAAGTTTTAAAGGATTATGCAAGTTGCGAATGGGATTCAAGAGCCAAAGAAATTCCAATTGCAAAATGGTTTCGGCTCATTTGAATTAAAAATGAGTTAATTTGTAATTTTGGAGGATACATTGATCCTGATTCATCTAATTTTTGGATCTGAAAAATGAATCCTGATGTTTATCTTTAATAAACCTGTGCCTCTCGTGTTTTAACTAACCAAGGACTCGTAATCTCCTCCTCAAAAGTAACAAAAAATTAGTTTTCCCCAAAAATCCATTTTGTAAAAATTAGTTTTGCTAAGAGACTAGCAAAAGATAAGTATGGGAGTGTCATAAACGTCAGTTTATCATCATTCTTATGCCCTAAAATAAATCTAGCTCTTAGGATTTTAACTCTATAAATGGGTTTCTGGGCTGCATTTAGGCATCACTTAGGTTATGCATGCATTGCGTTATTTTTTTTGTTTTTGCTACATTTACTTGAGTGTTAGGGATGAACAGATAGCCAGACCCCTGAAACCCTAACGTTCAATAAGGCAACAGGTGAAGAAGAAGCTCAATCCAGTTGGGAATCAGCTAAATCCAGCTCATCATAGCTGGATATCAACTCACTTGGGTTAGGGTTAGCTCCCTTAAGCTCCATTCAGCTCATCTTAGCTGGATGGTAGCTCAGGGTAGCTCAACTTAGCTCAACCTAACTTAAGTCAGCTTAGATCCAGCTCAACTTAGTTGAGACTAGCTCATCTTAGCTCCAATCAGTTCACTGGAAGCTCTAGCTAGCTCAACTACGTTGACAGGAGTTCACCTCAGCTCAGGTCCAGCTACTTCCAGCTCCACTCAACTCAAGTCTGCTGAATATGACCTCAACTAGCTCAGACCAGCTCAAGTCCAGCTCCCGGAGACTCCACTCAGCTCAACCTAGTTGAGCTAAACTAACTAACCTAAGTTAGCTACTCTAGCTAGCTAGGTTATCTCTAGGAAGATCAGACCCAGCTCACCTTAGCTCAATTCAGCAGAAGCCAGCTTACTTTAGCTTGGCTTAGTAGCTAGCAAAGAACTACCAAGCTAAGCCAGCTAAGGTAGCTCCTTGTTGTTCTCTTAAGCAGCAACCAACTCCAGTGCAGCTCCAGATAGTTTCTCCTCAGCTCCTTTTCCTTAAGTCCTAGCTCCCTCCATTACTACCCTGCTAGCTAAACTAGCTTAGCTTAGCTACACCTAAGCTCCTCATGGCCGTCCACTCTCCTCCTTAACTTCACCTTAACCCTACCTAAACCTAACTCTAAATCACCATGGTTGGAGCCAAAAACACACCACAAGCACCCCTTCAAAGTGGCACCAACCATGGCACCTTTTTCCCCCATAACCACCAACCTAACCACCCATAACCACCACCCTACCCCCCTTAAGTTGGCGCCAAAACTCCCATACACCCCTTCATAATTGGCTCCAACTTGAACCCTTATCACAACCCTACACCTATCCTCATAAAGCCTTCTACACCCTACACGTCACCCCCTTGTAGAAGACCCTCTTGGCGCCAACCTTAACCTACCCCTTCACCACCTTAACCAACCTTTAACCACCACATAAATGGTGCCATACACCCCCTCTCTCGGCACCATTTAATATCTACCTTTGATCCCACAACCACAACCACATGGAACCATCCTAACCCTTCTCATTTTCCACTCCAACTAACCCACCTAAACCTACCTAAGTTGGCACCAAACCTCCTTAACCCAACCTCTATACACCCCTTCCCTTGGCGCCATTAAACTCTAGCCCTCTATCCCATAACTTCCACCCTACAACTTCATCTCAACCCTACAACACACCTTACCAAACCCCTTAACCCTAGTTACCTCTAAGGGTGGTGCCAACCACCAAGTAACCTTTCATTTTGGTGCCATCAATCCTAGCCCTAGGATCTCCTAACCACCCCTTATGAGCCATGAATCTTAGCCATCCATCCCTTAACTACACCTACCCCCCTACCACTCCTACAAAAAGACATACCCTACCAACAAAAAAAGACACCTTTGGCTCCATTAATCCACTCATATTTCCACCATCATCTCCATGCTCAAGAGAAGGAGAAGAAGAAGATTAAGGGGACACTCTGTCCTTCCCCTCTTCCCTTCTCTCTTGTGCCCACACCAGCCAGAGGACAAGCCAGGCAGGAAGACGTCCAGGAGGAGGTCTAGAGGGTGGTGCATGCCCATCCTAGGAGTTCTTTTGGGCGGAATTCATCCACCCTTGGAGGAGCAAGGGCACACCCATCTAAGGCTTGCCAAGGAGAAAGCAGAATCTCTGGAGAAGTACTTCAAGAACGAGTTGGAGAGACCCTTTTCAAGCCCAGGAGCAGCTGAGCTTGGAGCAAGGACTCTCTCCTCTTCACCACCATCACAGAAGGTTTCAAGATTAGTATTTCTTTTTCAATTTTTGTATTCTTATTTCTAGTAGTAGAAGAATTCCTTTACTAGCAATTTTGTAAAACTTTTTCTTCCTTTATATAAAGCTGCCTCTTCTACAATTTTCCTTGCATCTTAATTAATTGTCTTTTCTAGCACTTTTTCACTTCCTCTCTCTAATTACTCTAGGTCTCCACATTCCTAGGGTGAGCTTAGAGAGAGGTTACTTTTGTCACCTAGGTGTTAGTTTTGGCAAGTTAGGTGTAGCTTTTTCCCGCTTACTATTTCGTTGTCGCTCGTTATTTCAAAATCCAAAAAAATCTTATATTTAAAAAAATCCTAAAAAGAAAGTTGATTTCCTAATATCAAGCGAGAGTATTTAAAGTACATTTCTACCTCCCTTGGGATGATCTGAATACTTTTCAAAGTACTCGGTCTTATAAATTTTAAAAGCGATCGGATTTGCACATTACAACGATAAAAATCGTAATTTCAAATTGCACTTTTCTCGCATCATAGATGCTACAATATGTATGTAATAAATTAATATTAGTAATTTCTAATGGATAATTTAATGATTTTTTTATGCCACAAAGTCCTTTTGTCAAGCATTAGTTAAGACCTTTTGGTGGAAGTGAAAGTAGGTCACTAATTTATCTTTAATACTATTTTTGTAACTTAAAGAGGGAAAAGCTAAATTTGAATTTATTCCTTTAAATAGATACTATAATAAAATAATTTTTTGTAACCATGTTATTAAGATATTTATTTGTGAGGATAAAAAAAAATGTAGATACACTACAACAAAAAAAAATCTAAGATGACATTTAATTAAACTTAATGTCATTATCTTCAACTACATTAATAAATTAACATAGCGAAAGAAACAAACTCGTCATGATTTTCACTTATGTTAACATTTTTTTATTAAACGTCATTGAAAGAAATTCAATGAAAACATTAACCAAAAAAAAAAACGTCACCAGATTTATCCCGCCACCTACTTTCCCTCCCTTAAAACATCTTCAAATACAAACAAAAGATCTCACAACCTCCTTCAGTTGCCCGCACCTTCGATCCCTTGCCAAAAAAAACAAACAAATCCCCTGATACCCCACGCCTTCTCTCCTTCCAAAATTTCGTCTTGCGTCAAACCCTTCCCTCTACTCTATACCCAAAACCTCCCCGACCCTGCCGCAATCACAGCAATCGTTCGACAGCGTCCTCGTCAACATCGCCCGCCTCCTCCTCCACCTCTTCCTCCGCCTCGTCCTACTCCTCGCCTCGTCGACCTCATCGTTCGCGTCGTCATCGGTGCGCTCGACCTCCTCCGCCTCATCCGATTCCATCTCCGGCGACTTCCACCATCTCCTCGATGTGAGTTCTCTCAACCTTTCTCTCTGACGACCCCTCACCCGCAGCTGCCTTTCTGACCCGTGTATTCGTTCAATCGAGGAATCGATTCTTTTTCGCAACTGCCTTCATCCTCTGTAGCCACTTTCCAACGACTGGCTATTGCATGGTTTCTTGGTGGATAGAGGTACCGGTGACTTTTTGCTTTCAACTCAAACCTACAGGCACCGATGTTGGAGGGAAAATCTTGGACACTGCTTTTCATGGGACAACATTCTGATCAGAGATCAGTTTATGGATGAATTCATGGGGTTGCAGGAGGAATTGGTGGCTGTGTATCCCAAGAATGATCTTAGGATTTATGGTCGAAGAATAATGGCCATGCTCTGTTAGATCGACCTATGATTTGTTATCTTCCCGTTCATGTCGATCCCTGTGTTTCATGGGGTTGCAGACTGATTTGGAAGATGAAAATGCCAACAAAGGATAAGTTTTTTGATGGCAGTGAAGAAGATGAAAGAATTATGACCAAAAAGGGGGCTACTTCATGGGGATGTTGACGGTCTATAGCCTTGAGTGAGGATGGTTTTCAGGTGACTTACGGACTATGGAGATGGCAACTTGGAATGTCTCTTGCTCATAGTTTGGAGTTTTGCAATGAGCCTTATTAGGTGGCTATTAGGGCAGAAGGTGGAGGAGGTTTCAAATTGGAGTTGGTTGAATGGAGTAGAAGGGTGGCTATAAGATGGTATAAGGTTTGGATTTGAGAAGATTTAAGGGGCCGATGGGATTTTCCATGACGATGCTTACCTTGAGTGTTTAGGGTCTTTGGGACTCATGTCATAGGGGTGCATTGGGAAAATACCTCGAGTCTGATGATAACATTATCATGAGTCATAATTAGTTTAATTAGTCATAATCAAGTAACAAAAGCTCCTACATAATCGCCTGAGAATCATAATTCCATTCAGATCCATTCTGAGAGAAGAACATTAAAACATGGTTAATTCTACAATGTTAACATCACATCATGAAAGTAGAGTAACCACGGGATTTATCAGGGGTTAATCTAAGGTTTAATAAGCATTAAAGTCTAATAAGAGGATCCATACAGATAGAAACAAGTTTCATGTATTTCGAGAACTGATTCAGCACCTAAAACCCTAATTTCAGATCCGCTTAAATTACAGAGGTTCTGGTTAGGATAAAATTCATCTAAATCTCCTAAAATTCATAGAAAAATATTTCTTGAGGTTTGATATCCTTGATTTGACCATCTGAATCTATTTTGACCTTAAATAGAGTCACAGACAGAGTTATGCCCTACTTTGATTTTCTGTGCAAATCACCTAGTCAAACTTGGTCAAAAATGAAATTCAACTTCACCATAAGATTTCTTGGGTCTAAATTAGGTTTGTACCAAAATTTGGGTCTAATAAGAGTCCATCTTGACTTAGTTTGCATTCTAGTTCCTTAAAACTCTGTTCTTCACATATGAGCCCCCAACTTTTGAATTATTTGCGATTAAACCCCCAGGTTTGTTGTTTTCTTCACGAAAAGGACCCTGCCGCCATTGGAGGTCAACCGACCTCTAGGCCGACTTTGACCATTCCTAATCCTACTCAAATCATCATCAATTCCCACCAAATTTAGTGGGATTGATGATGTTCACACTATGAGAAATTGATTGGGACCGGTCTTAGATCCCAGATCGCGCCTGTCTGCCTTAGCGAATCCACGAGATTCATAGGTCTCTTGTGCTTCAAGCACAAGCCAATTTAGGCTTGTTTCCTTATCCAGAGCTTACCCTGAGCTTTATAAAATCATCCCCTTTGCAAAGCTGCAATCCTTAGTTCGGTTTGGCCACAATTCTTCACCAATTCTCCTTTTCTGGCCACCTCCACCGCAGCTCCGGTGACTCCTCTCTCTTCGGCATCTTCGCTTATTGCCACGTACTATATGCAGTAGGTCCTTTCTCTCCATCGTCCGCTCCTCTCCAGCCACGGTAGGAGTGCCTAGACGCTCTTCGTCGTCACCGCTCCACCACCGGAGAGTTCACCTTCCCTGACGTCGATCAATCACAGCCGGTGCCTCTCCTCAGCCCCCTTCGTCCATTAGTTAGGTCAACTTATTCCTCTCCCTCTCCTGAACTTTTCCAACTCCTTCCTCTTCTGTTTTGACCACCAACACGTCCTCTCCCTTACCGTCTTCTTCCACTCTGACCGAGTTCCAGTGAGGCCATCCGCCCTCCACAAGCCACCAAACTCCACACCACCGGTCCTACAACCTCTGCCGAACCTCCACGACCAAAACCCCTCAAGAAATTGAGGGGATTGATCACCCAAACTGCCCATTGAACAAACCCATCGCCGCACCTCTTCCCCAACTTCGCCAGGCCACTACACGCACTCACACCCCACACGGACACCACCATCACCTTCGTCGTCCTCAGGCGACCCTCCTGAGCTGTTTTGACGCGACTGCAAGGCCTTATTCTCTGTTTCAAGTGTTCGCCGTCGTCGTCGTCATCTCCGACTCTATCCGCCTTGCTCTGACCTGTCTAACCCTGCTACCACGTCCAAACGCCATGGCCCAGTCCTAGGAACCGTTCCAGGACTTCAATTGATGTAAGAACCCTAGTAGCTGCTCCAATTGAAGATGCGTCCTTAGCTCACTTGCGCAAAGGAGATGGGGATGTTTAGTCCCACATCGTGAATGGATAAGCAGTTACGAGTGCATATGTTGATTTTGTGATTTGAACCCTTCGCCCAAGTCACCAGGGGTCGAGTCCTCGCTCACGCGCCTCCTCGCACCTTCACGCCTCGCCTGCGATACATGCACGTGGGTCTGGCCACTATACAAGATCTGAATACCCAATACTAAACCCGATTAACCTCGATTATCTGAGAGAGAAGAGAAGAAAGAGGAGATTTGTGAGGAGGGGGAAGGGTTTTGCTCTGTGATCCTTGGTCCTATGCTGAAGAGAGAGAGGCTTATATTCTGAATGGTGTTAGCCGTATCCTGTGCTTGAGAAGGCTTGTTGTGAAGAGAAGGCCTTTGTGCTTGAAAGGCCTTGAGAAGGGTTGGCGCCCTTGTGTACCTTCTGTAGGTTTTGTGCTGTGAAGTTAAGTCGTCTGATACAGCATGGGCAACGTCTGGTTGAGGTTCATTCTGATTACTGTTGGATTATTTAAGTACCTAAGTTAATATTGATTAATTGATTGAGGATATTGTTGAATGATTTGAATGTTGGGGTATATGCTTAATTAAGATGAATAATTGGTGATTATATCACCATTGTTTTGTCTTTTTACTCTTTTTATCCCATGATCTTCTGAGATACATTGGATTACATTTCATATCAATCTAACAAGTTTATTAATTGAATATTTTTTATTTGGTGCTTAATTTACTGTGCTCGCTTATTCTGAATGAAGATTAATGTGTGAATTCCATATTTGTTCCCTGTGAATGCCTCGGATTTTACTTTTTGAATCTGAGTTTTATAAATTTAAATGTTTTGTTGTGCAATTTAGGAGTGTACTACAACGAATGCATATTAAAATATCCTTGATTCTTATACAACAGAGTCCTTGGGGGTTTTATGTGGCTTTGTTTCTGGAGATAAAGTAAAAGTCTTGTTCGGTGATGGCAGTGAGGCTTATTGGGAGAAATTGAAAGGATGAGTTCTTATCTTGTGACTCGTTAGGGTGGTAGACTGCTTATGGGCTGAAAGAGTGATTTGTCCAACAGGGAGGGAGAATAGAGGGGAAGGCATTTGGCATCTTTTTTTTTTTTTGGAAAGGACATTTGGCTTTAGTTCATTTGAAGAAGAGGCAGGATGGTCTACAATTCTTAATTACTTGTCTCTACGCCTTGTTCTACTATTTTGCATCACAAGTTTTTGGAATATCTGCAACTTGTCAAGAGTGATACTCTAAAATCCTGTCAATGGTTGGTGGTGATGTTAACCTCATGTTGAATTTGGAAAATGGACTTGTTTTGGAGGAGGCAGGGATGCTGTTCCAAAGGAGTTCTAGGATATTATTAAGGATCTGGTGCTGTAGGAGACGAGTCCTGTGGATTTTTAGTAACTTGAAGTAACTTTGAACCTGAGCAATCTTGAAGTAAATGATATCAATGGTTTCCATCCTGTTTTATCAAATTTGAATAGGATAGTTTCTATTTGTTGGCCAATTTGGTCAATTTCTTGGTATGGCTCAGTGGTTCTACACCTGGCCAACATATGATTTGGCCCAAATTTTCTGGTTCAATGAATATTGCAATAATCTCCCCGATACCATGAGTCTCCATAATATTCAGGGGTTTAGATATGCAATTTTGCATCCCTTGTTTTATGGTAGTTATTATGTTTTGGATTAGAGTCAATCAGGATCTACCTTGGATTTACACCCTTGATCCTGCTTTTCCTCTACTAAAAAACTCAGGCTATGTGGTTCCTACGATGCTTGACTTGTCATTTGGTGCTTGCAGTGGTTGGTCAGGAAGACCAAAGCAATCTAGGATAGAGTAAACTAGCTTGTAAAAATTGATTTTTACAGTTCAGGCATCTGGAAGTTGTCAAATCTTCAAAGTAGAACTTTGCAAGTATAAATATGCAATTGCCTTCCTACCAGGCTGAATAGACTAGTCATAGAGTCCTTCCTCGTGCCGTATATCAACCAAGAAATCCACCATCTCAGCTAGTGGAATTGGCTGCAGGAATGGTTGATTTGTCGACAATAGTCATCATATGTTGTACACCAACTTATAATGGGTTCACTTCGCACTTTACAAGGCGTCTTAGACTGATCACCAACCCATTCCTTTCTTTGCTCCTGCCAGGCTCTCTTAGAAAAATGGGTTGTTAAAATCATGGGGGATGGTTATTTATGGAGCACTCGCTTCTTTGCTTGCTATGGTTGTACCTTCACTTGGGAGAGGAGGTTCAACCTTCCAAGGGGATCCTCACTCTTTTGGAAAGGTGTAGCAGGGGTTTGCCTGAAGTTGTTCGCCAAAACTTGGCAACAGGGAGTGCTTTTCCTTTTGAAAGGATATATAATTGGATTGGGAATGGTATGCTATGAGAACTTTTCCTACATTTATTTGCTCTGGCCGGCAACAATGATGCTATGGTTAGTTCTCTTTGGAATGGGGTGTGGATCCCATCTTTTGTCCGTCCCTTATCGAACTAGAGGACAAATGATCTGCTCCTGTTGTTGCAGTCCATTGACAATCTTCAGCCTGATCTGGAACTTGATGCTTTGTTCTGGGATTCTGGTAATTTTACATGCAGGATCCATATAAAAGGTAGCAGGGACCTCTACTGCAGGTTGATGTGGACTTTTTAAGCGATTGCAAATTAATTTTGGTTGCACCCTGTCCGTTAAAACTTAAAATATTTGCATTGGCTTTTAAAAGGGGAAGGGTTTTGACAAGAGTATTGCGTGCAAGATGGGTTCCAGAGGCTTTGTTAATGATATGCTTGCTAACAATCCAGAAGCCAAATTATTATTCTTCTTCTGTGAATTGCTTTCTAATATAGGGATATAGTAGATTTTTTTTAATAGCAAAAACTAGCCATTTTAAATTAGCTTTTCAGATGGGTTAATATAACATAAATGCTAATCCATATCAAAATCAGGCAATAAATACAATTTTAGGGCCAAACCATACTGTCAGGTGCTCTCTACCACTGCCAGACATCATCTTGGTGAAGTGAATGAAAAAGGAGCTTCAACATACCTCTGCTTCCGAGGTTTCCTTCCTTGTACAGATGATTGTCCCTTTGTATCATTATATCAGTTAGGCACCTCGGCTTGCAGAAGCATTTATGTCTTTTCCATCAGCTGTGTCAAAAAAGAAAAAGTTCTTGAGTAGATCACCTATTCCAGATAGAGACTGTATTACTATAATCGAATTATATTCCACTTACGTGGTTTCAAGGAAATTACATAAGTACTACGAACTGCAGTTGTAAACAATAAAGAACTGGGGTATAGCTTTTATGTTTACTTGAGATCCTTAGGGAAATTATATTTGCATGTTAATGCCCGTTACCTAATTACACCTTCTGTCTATTTGAAGAAGAATGCTTGCAGTGGCCACATAATTGCATAGAAGTTATGTATGATGGCACCAAAATTAAACATCAGGCAAGCCACCTTGTAGATATGGCCCAGCTTCCACCTGCTTGATCTATTGCTTCTATTTATTGAGATCAGATTATTATTTCAGAGTAGTTGTTTTTTGGACTTTCAGGTAGTTTGTCAATTTTCTCATAAAATCAGTTTTACCATCTAGAGTTGGGGTTTACTTGTTTTAATTGATTTCAATTGGATCCTCTCGGCTTGAGTTCATTTCCTTAATCCAATCACTAACTAAGATTCCTTACCACCACTAATATAGAATCCCTTTTGTTTTGCAGACCCGTTAAGTATACCATGGTTGTTAGACTGAAAGTGGTCTGCTCACTTCACCCTACTTTCTTTTTTTCAACGTTGGTTTATTACCTCATTTCATCTAATTATTTAAAGACCAAACTGAAGGATGTATTGGCAAAAGTAACCATGACAAGAGTATAAAATCAAAACTATATTGTTACTAATAATGGATATAGTTGAGAATAATTAATGTTCAAGTTAATATTGACATGCTAGATTTCAGTGTAGGGAATGGAGATTTTTATCTCACTATTTGTTCAGATTTAGGCATTTGAATGTGCATGTAGTACTAATAAATAATTATGCAAAGGGCCTTCTCTTGGCCCAGGACATCTGTTAATTTTTTACTTTAGAGAGTACTTGTTTTACACATTAATAGTCCATTTCAGATTTCCAATGTACCCAACCTTTAATTTTTCAAAATAAAGAACATTTCATGATCTTCTCAGGAAGAGGGAGGTAATGAGGCATTCTTGAAATACCCATTTGCCATAGTTGGCGTAAACATCACATTTATGCTCACCCAGATGTTTAGCCTCTTATCAGGTATATCTCGAAGGACCTTTTTGGTGCAAATAGAAGTTAGGTAGGCATCAGTATGCCTATGAATTGGAAAATTGATGACATGCTTTATTATCTTAACATCGAAAGAAGTGTACATTTACAGTTATAAGTGGAAATTTTATAAGCTTTGTTTCTTAGGTACAACACCATAAACTAACATAATCACTCGCTTATTGGCAAGGCCTATTTTTTGAGCCCATTGTTCATGTGAGAAAAAGTAGAATAATACATTAAAGATTTATTATGCAAAGGAATTAGCAAATAGACCAGTCTACAAGTCGATCCATGTTTTACTGTTATCGAGATTTATATATCCAACAAAAGTGGATTTAAACTTCAAAAAGCTTGATTAATTTAATTTATCTCTATAACTGTTATGTATTTTTTTGCTATACCAGAGAAAGAGCTTGAACTTTATTTAATGCACATTATCCTTTATGAAAAATAGTTAGACACTGGAATTGCTCTTCTTGGGTATTTAGTTTCTATTTTGTTATACAAGTGAATATGAGATAATGGAATTGATCTTCCTAAGTATTTAATTTCTATTTTTATTTTGTTTGTTAATCAAAGGACTATGATCCTAGTGGATGCACTTGCTTGTTTGGCTTTCGTTGTATTGGTCACCATTATAAAGGTAAAATGCAATATCCATTGCTAGTTAACATATCTAATCATTTTATCTTTTGTTCATGCATGGATGCATCCTATTTAGTGATTGTGGTATTTTTTTAGTACATTATCTACTTTCATGGCAGATGTCGATAGAAAATGGCTAATAAGCATCTAATCCTTCCTGCATTTATGCATCTTAGACTTCATATTTTGGTGGTGTTGCTGGGGATTCGGTTAATCATGGTGTTGCTTTTTAGCTTTTAATTGAAGTTTGGAAGATTGAAGCTGTTTGGGATAGAAATCATTTTAAGAGGTTGTTGCTTTTGGTGGTGAGTCTATGATTCGTTGTATTTTTAATTTTTCGAGAATATTTTATTTCTTTCTTTGTATTACCCTTGAGAAGGGATATTTTGGTGTTGAGGCTATGGCTATTTTAATATTTTTCTTATTTTGTGATGTATCCCTTTAAAGGGTTCTTATTGTACTTTATTACTGGGATATAAATAAAATTGAGGTGCTTTGATCTCGGTCAAATAAAAATATCTTTTACTAAAGAATATCAATAGTGTGAATTAAGTGGTATAACAAGGTGTCATTAAAATGAATAAATAGTGGCAATTAAATGACAAAAGAAAACGTCATTAAAGTAAATCAATAGTGGTGATTTAGAGATAAATAATCGTTGTTAAATAATATCAATAGTGGTAATTAAATGGCCAAATAATATATCATTAAAGTAAATCAATAGTGGTGATTAAGTAACATAAATAAAAGTCGTTAAATGAAGTATATAGTGCCATTAAGAACATCAATTAAATTGTCATTAATATAATTAAATAGTGACGAAATAGAGGTAAATAAATTATCATTAAAAAAGATCATTAGCGATGTTAATTATAGCAATTTAAATGAAGCTAAGTGAAGTATATAGCGACATTAATAGGATCAATTAAATTACCACTAATATAATTCAATAGTGGTGAAATATTGACAAATAAATTACCTTTAAAGAAAATTAGTGACGATAATTGCGACAATTAAAGTACCGTTAATACTGATGATTTAGCAGTGATTATACAATTGCCGCAAACCTTTTAGTTGCATCAACGAAGGCGGCAATTGAGTGACAATTATTTTAAGTATCGCTAATTACTTATAGCGATAAATAGAAGGTTTATAGTAGCAAATATTAAATGTCGCTAAAGGTTAATTTTTTGTAGTGTTTAGGGAGTTGCTGGCTTCTCTACGACTCTTTGGTTAAGCTTACGACCAACTAGGTTGGAGGGATGCGTTGCTCAAGGTTTGGAGTGGCTTTTTTCTCGATTAGTGGGTGGATCATTGACTGTTTGTGGTTCAGCGTATGTAGCATTTGTATGTGTTTATGCTATATGACGTAGCCGTCACCCGTTTTCGCGATGACCCTAGGGTGATGGATTATGGTGACTCGATGGGTATAAGTTGTCTTCTCGACCAAGAGGGTGGCTTATAAGAATTTTGCATCTCAGGAAGTTACATGAGATCGTCTTGTACCCCGAGACGTTAATTGACGAAATATGAACTGTAATAACGTAGGCTTTAATGCATACATGAAATCAGATAAGTGATAATTATAAATGAAATAATTGATGATCTAGTGCCCTCTTTTCCTTACTCTTGTCATTGTTGTTCTATTCTACTCAGTTTTTACTAATATATTTTTCTTAGGTTCCGTACATAGGTGTTGCTAAGCAATTAGGTGCAACGGCAGCTGTTGGTCCATCTACTATGGGACCAAATCCTATTGTAGGAGATGGTCTGCATTGAGCATTGTGGCTCTCTAGTTTTGTTTTTCCTACTATTAGGCTTTTTATTTCCGATTGTTTATGATCGTACTAGACTTGAGCACTCGTTACCTTTCTGCTTTCTATGGTGGATTTTATTATGTTTGTCAGCACTTTATTTACTTTCATTTAATACATTATGAATGAATGTTTGGCTATTGATATTCTATGACTATGTATTGGGTGATTGCAATCTTATGGTTGGATTGTGCTTGATGTTAGCATACGATGACATAGGTTTTGTTGATCTGCAGGACTCAGATCATCACACCCTACATCTGGGGAGCATGCCCAGTGCAACATGCCAACCATGTCTCAATCTAAGTCCTATTGACTACTTGGATTTTAATGGTAGGTCGACTAAAAGACGAGTATGTGCCTAGTGCAAGTGTAGAAAGCTTAATCTTCTCAATCTTTCAAACTAGAGGGTGGGAAGATAAGTTACATACTTGTCACCTCTTTGACTTAATACTTTGGCTTTTTTAAATCTCATCGAAGACTTGGGAAATAAATCCATACTTTAGTAAATACTCGAGATAATTAAGTCAAAAAATGACCTAAAGAGTTTGGGTGAAAAGACTTTGTTCCTACTTTTTCTAAGATTAGTAAATCCTCAAAATCGAATTTTTTCAATCTTTCGTAGCTGAAACTCTAAAAACATATATATTTATTTTCTTTTCTCTCTTTTCCTTTTCCTTTTTTTTTTTTGAAAGAAACAGGGCGAGAAAATCGACGAACATATAGGAAAACATGGGGAGACGAAAAAAAAATGAAAAATAGGTAGCTGGATCTTTTTTTACAAAATTACACATCCCCCATGCCTAATTAATGCATTGTCCTCGATGTATGATTAACTAGAAAAGCATATAAAATAGCATTAGAGAAGAATGATTGAACCTGAAGTCCTAGCCAAGTAATCCATCTATTCTCAACATTAGAGGAACTAATGTTAGTACAAATTAATCAATATTGGGTTGCCTCCCAACAAGTATTGAATTTTACATATATAGCTAGACACAGTTCATACATTTAGGGGGACTAGTATTTCAGTAAAGAAATATTAATCAACTGGTTCCCATAAATATAAGTTGTGAAAGTGGTGTAGCCTTGTAGCTAGGGTAGGAGGTGTTCCCATAATTGAATCGATTGGTTATGCAGCCACATGCCAGATGGTCGGGTATAAGATAGATAAATCAAAAGAAGCTACACCTAGTGGCATTCAGTGCTAAGGACATGAGGTGCAGTGTTGGGATTTGAGTTGTGCAATCCAAGTGTAGAAGGTTTGTGCTTTATAAAGTTCTATGCCCAATGATAGTAGTGTTGTGCAGAAGATTTGAAGTGAAGGTATAGATGTTGGGCTAACTTGGGTTCACAAGATTCAAGCTTAGGTAAATCATAAGGGTCCTCGTAAAGAGTTGCATGCTTTAAGAGTAAAGGGACTCTTACATTCTCAATATCATCTCCCAAACAATTTCCTCTTAATTCCACCACTTCCTTCTTTCTTCCTTGAAGTCCAAGTCTTTTAAACCATCAATGTTAAAATCAGACTTGATTACATCATATGTGAAATCAAAGTCTAAGATACATGATTAAAATTCAGGTTTATCCGGATCTGATGTAAAGGTCAAGCTAATCATTGGAGGTTCATCTAGTTCTTATACTTCACCTACTTTAGGCAGTAAATTTTCTTTTGGACTAGAGATTTTGTCCTTAAAATGTAATGTCTCAGATTCCAACTGCCTATCCATGAAAATTGAGTCAAACATAGAATCTTTAGATATAGTCATGTGTTCACTGTTTGGCCTCTATCATCATCCATGATTAAGTTAAGTGATTCAAAGTTCAACTGCACATCATGTATAGTGACAGGCAATTCTTCCTCTTTTACTCCCAATAATTTCTTTAGCTCCAAATATCTTCTTCGCATATTTGCAAGTAACTGGAATATTCTTGTGTTAAATCCTTAGGAGTAGTTTATTCTATTAATTGTATGGCCTTGACTTCCTTAATTCTCCTTGGTTCTCAGTCAAGTTACATCTTCCATTAATATTCTTAGATACCTTGAAAATACTCAATTTCATCTTTTGGTCCCACAACCAATTTCCATGTTTCCAAAATCACAATCTATATGGGCCTTTGCAGCGGCCAAGAAAGGTCATCCTAAGATTTGGCAATGTTGCTCAATTCCTTGGTAGTTTCATGTCAAGGACTAAAAAGTCAACAGTGTAGAAAAAGTCCTTGACTCCGATAATCACATTTTCCAACATTCCCATTGGTGTTGTTTCTGATTGGTTGGCTAGTTGTAGAGTAACATAATTGGGTTTTAAATCACCGGGTTTGAGTTTCTCATAAAGCATACTAGGAATTAGATTGATGGAAGTACCTAAGTCTAGGAAAGCCCTGCTAAAATTCAAGTTACCTATGCTGCAAGAAATCAAAGGGGGTCCTAGGTCTTTCTTCTTAGAAGCTAGTTGATTCAAAATCAAGAAACTTGCTTGTTCAGAGAGAACTACCTTCTTAGCAGTGCTTGATTTAGGCTGGGGTTTCTACTTTTTGGGATTATTTAGGTCCTCAGGGAAAGGAATGTGGATCTCTTGGTCCATTGAGTCAATTTTAGGCTCCTTAGTCCATTCAGGTGTACCAGGACCTTTAAGGATCGAGTCAGAGGTCCAAGCAGGGTCTTGGGTGGTCTTCCTACTTCTCAAAATGATTAAATTAACAGTAGTGGGTGGGTATGAGTTCGAGCCCTGAGATGAACTTGGCAGCTCAAGTCCAATTTGCTAAGAAGTCTGATTGTAGTTGATTCCAAGATTAGTTTGATTTAGAGGTAGGCTAAAGCTCGGAGGAATCAAGGGAGCCTGTTGAATTATATGAGCTTGGTTTTGTGACTCAATTTTGATTAAACCCTAGAGGGAAAGTTCCTCTATTAGGTGCATTTTTAGGGTTTGGCACAGGGTGGGATGGAAGGGCACCAGGTGGTCTAACATTAGGTTTAGGCCTTAAGGCATAGTTTGGTAACGGGGATGACCCATCAAAACAGGGGTTAACCTTGTTTGGTGGGAAGGATATTTTGACCCATGTTAAGAGGACTTAACTTGAGATAAGTTATTCTGAGGTTGATATGGGATAAGCTAATTTTATGAGTTGTCCTATATATTTTTGTAGGTTAACCTAGAAACTTTCCAAACCGCCACAGGTTAACCCAACAGGATAACCTTTATGGCTTCCAAACAAAAATGGAGGATAACCCATCTGCAAAAAAGTTATCCAATGAAATCTCTCCCTCCATCCAAACTAGCCCTAAGTGATTTTTCAGATCATTGATGGACTGAGTTATTTTTTGCATAGCTTGCAACATCGAGTTGTGTGTGCCCATCAATTGTTAGTTCTAATTTAGGAGAGCCAAATCAGTTTGGCTTGGTTGACCAGTTGGCAAGGGTGTGTAGGTTTGACCTTGGTTGACAATATTTTGAAAATTACGATTCACCTGATAACGCTTGGATGGGGAAATTTGCTGGTTCCCTTTCTCATGGCTTCTCCAAGATAAATTCAGGTGGTTTCTCTAGCTGGGATTATAAGTGTTGGAGAAAGCATTATTTATATTGTTTCCTTGGATAGCCAAAACGTCCTCATATCCAAATGATGATGAGGATAACAATGTGAAATCAAGATAACAGGGATCGAAGGTCCCTGTTTGGACCCCATTAAGAGGGTCCTGGGTCAAGTTATTCACAAACTCCCTCCCTGAGGAAGTTTGGATAGCAGGTGATGGGAGGGTTGATCCCTTCCAATTTTGGATCATCAGTTCATTCAACTTTTCGGATACAACATCAACTTTATCAAATTTTTCATAGATCAGGTTCATATGCACATTATTTATATTCTCATGTACCTCATAAATTCCACTCCTTAATTGCATGGATCTCCTATAAGTTTTCATGGAGGCATTATTCAAGGAATTCTCGAATAATTCAAAAGCACTATTTTCATCTTTACTCATAAAGTTGCCTCCACAAGATGCATCCATTAGGCTCCCCATTTGATCATTTAGCCCATGATAGAATGTTTACACTAATTGCCATCTAGGAACTTCATGATATGGGCATTTTCTAATTAGATCCACGAATCTCTTCCAAGCTTCATGTAATGGTTCTCTTAGTTGCTGGGAAAATGTGGTAATTGCTCTTCTAAGTGCATTGGGTTTTCCAATTAGGAAAAACTTCTTTTGGAAGGTGCTTCTCAGCTTCCCCATGTCGTGATAGGCCTCCCTATATTTTGGTACCAATGGCTAACTTTTTCTTTCAAGGAAAAAGGGAAGAGTTTCATTTTCAGTACATCATCATTTGGATTTAGGATTCTAAGGGTCTCACTAATGGCTGTGAACTCTTCTAGAAATTGAAAAGGATCTTTAGTATTGTTGCCTTGAAAGTGAGGTAGGAATTGTATGGTAGAGTGCTTAATCTCAAAATGGGCATCAATAGGTGGGACCCAAATATAAGGTTCATGTCTATATAGGGAAGGGTTGTAAAATTCTCTAATGGGTCTAGCCTGTGGATTTTGGATTTATTGAATCTCAAGCAACTCTTGCATCTAGGTCTGATAATTTTGTTAGTATTGATTTAGTTGATGCCGAAGGTTTTGGATCCATTTGATTCAGAGGTCGATTCTAGTTGGCTTGGTTAGCCATCAAAGCAAGGTTAGAATCTGAGTTAAATGTAGTGCTGGATTCACCAATAATAAATCTCCTCCTTGGTTCTCTTTCCCGAGGTGGCACTGATGATCAAAAAATTTTACGAAATAAATCATGGTTTCGGAACCAATCATCGTAATCACGAAAAACCTGACTATCAAATAAATTTTATCGAGACTCGTTGAGTCTCGGGTCAAACATGTGGAGGCGACGTTCAATTTTTAGAAAATCATGTTTGATTATTTCTTTTAGGTAATTTTCACCTTTGTAATTTTTTTGGATTTTTATACAAGCAGGACAGCAAGGAGAAATTAATCTAGCTAAGTAATGTACTCACAAATGAGAAAAACGAAGGAGAGAGAGAAAGAGAAACAAATTTATATATGCTTAAACGAATGCTTATTACAGAAAATATTGTGGGAATTTAAATCTACACTAGAAAGAGAACAAAAAGAGAAGGAGAGAGAGAATCCCCCTGGATGGCTACATGGGGGATGACTTGCTTTGGCAGCACCCAGACGAATGAGGATGAAGGTAGAGGAAGAAGAATAGAGCTTGGATGAAGTGGGGATGAGGCTGGGCGACGTCGAAGTAGGATCCGCTTCCCGGCAGGGTGGTGAGAGGATGGCTGGCGGGTACTCCATGAATAGGGATGAGAGAGTGGAATTTTTTTTTTTTAACTCTAGTGGAGCACCCCAAGGCTTGGGACTCACTCAAGAAGGATTCTTGAGCTCTAGAGAGGAAGAGGGAGTAAAAAGGGATGAATGGCCAGGGGGGGGGGGGGGTGTAGGGGGCATTTATAAGGCTTGTGGCAGATTGTCACTCACCAAACATGCTTCTGCATGCAGTGTGCCCATGCGTGCCCACACATCACGCGTGCGTAGCGTTGGAGCTGCATAGGCACAACAAGGGCTGTCCATAACTGTCAGATCATGATCCAACGCTCCATATTGCATGCTCAGATTACACTCACATTGCATGCCTTACGTGTGAGATCGCGCATTATCACAAGTGAGCGCATCCAAGGTGCCACGTGTCGCTTCTTGCACCGTTTGATGGTGATTGCATAGTCCATATCACGTGCAAGCGTGCACTTAGTGCAAGAGGTGCGTGCTCTCAAGTCGACGTGGCTGCATCTGGCGCATCCATCCATCATTGTGCAGCCAAATTTCAACGAGAGGCAAGCAGCAAATCAATGCTTGAACGTGCGTCTCTTGGATGAGAGTGTGCGGCATGCTACTATGCTACCGCACATGAGGCACGCTCTCGACCATCAATCTAAGATCAAAAGGTGGAGAATGCGCATGTCCTCACTCCTTTAGAGGTGTAAGTAGATACCTAAGATCGAATCTAAGCTGTTGGATTCAAATCCAATGGCTGAGATCAATTGAGCGGAGTAAAGGTGGGCATTGGGCGGGCACGCTATGTGGTGGCCTTTGGATGATGATACAATGGCCCAGATCGCATGATGGGGCACCTTTAAAGGTTAGGCGAAGGCTTTGGGCGGTGTTGGGCAGCTCTGATGGTGCCACGTGGCACCATCTGAGCTATCCATCTTCCTTTCATTGTAGCAGATGCTACAGAGGTCTAATCGAGGCAATTTTCACGTCGTTGGATTGTTATTGTCACTTTGAGTCCATCAATATGGTCGGATTTATCGTTTGGAGCCTGAATTTGTGTCACCCTATGCCCTAGCCGTTGATCTTCATTGGCTTGTGAAGGATGCTACAGAGGTTTGATTGGAGCGATTTTGATGTTGTTGAACTTCGATCGTCGCCCTGATTACATCTGTACAGTTAGATCTTTCATTTGAGGCCCTAAAATGTGTCTCCCTATCCCCTAGATACAAAATAAGTGAATTAATGTATAATTTACAGAATCTACTTTAAATGCACGATGATGCATGCTATGAAATATTTACAATGTTGAATGCATCTACAAGCCTAGGAATACCCATAAATAGGCATTTTCACATGAAATAATGTAGACTTATTAGGCACCAAGTGCGGATTTTGTGATCTAGTACCATGCATATGCTTAGAAGAATTAGAGATGCAAAGAGAATGTGACAAAGAAAGTGTGCATAAATCAACTAATCAGATCTAGCCTCTAAAAGGTTGCACCTATTTGACCTATTCTAAATTTCAGTAGCCCGTGCCAGATTGTGGCTAGCATCCTTGTAAAAATTTATTTATTTCAATAAATTTGCACAACTACTATGATCGGTAGTGGTCCTTTCTTGTTTTCAAACAAAAAAGAAAAAATTCACTAGCCCTAGCTAACTTATGTGACCCATGAATTATTTTTCTTGCTAGAAGGGTGGGACCCCCTAGGACACCCCACATGGTGGGGCACTAGTAAGGGTTAACGTGGTTACTGCACCGACCTTGTCTTCATATTTTCATTTCACTTCAATCTTGAGAATATCAACCCTTTCTCTATCATCTTTCAGGATGGGGTTTCCAGATGATTCAATTCCAAGTGTGTCACAATTAGCTTCCATGACCCCATCAGATGTCTCTTCCATAGAATCCTCTTTCATCTTGTCATCGCTCTTTGAGACATCACTATCATCCACTTCGGGTGTTTGACCCAAAGAATCCTCAACAATAACCTCAGAATCTGGGATCTGTGATGGTTCCTTAGGTGTTTCAACATGGGGTCTAACCATATCAAGCTCCCTAGGGTCATCAAGGCTAGTCTAGACTTGATATTGCAGTAGGAGTATGTCTTGAAGTACATGATTTTGTAGAGTCATCCTAGTCAAGGGTTCCAACTTCTGAAGGGCTATCAGTAGAGATTCTTGGGTTGTGATCAAAGTCTGCCTCCACACCGGATCAGTAGTGGTCTGGACTTGATGTAGGTAACTCGCAATCGTAACCTTGTACTTCACTACCATTTGTTGTAACCTCAAAAGAGGTTGTGAGTTCAAGGGTGGCTCCTCAGTGATGATTTGGGTGGATTTGGCCTCGGATCAGTAGTGGTCTGGACCTGATGTAGATAACTCGCAACTGTATCATTGCACTTCGCTACCATTTGTTGTAACCTCAAAAGTGGTTGAGTCCGAGGGCGGCTCCTTAGTGATGATTTGGGTGTTTGTAGCCCCAGAATGTGAGTTAGATATGAAAGACATGGGTCTTAAGGGGGATGGAGGCCTAGGGTAGATCTACTCTGGATAATCAAAGGGGTGGTGCATGAGTGAGCTCGAGTTGGAAATAGGTCATTCCTGATGTTGGACCCTCAACTCTAAGTGGCTCCCTACCAGATTGTTGCACACTCCAACTGGATTCTGGGCACCCAGAGGTGATGGCTTGGGCTTTCTATCGCTCATCCCAGAGACTATGAAATTCCTTTCTCACATCATCGTATTCCCTTTCACTAGCTTCTTTTGCTTCCTAAATCATTTGGATCAACTGAGTGATCTGTGAGTCCTTGCGAGGAGTTGGGGTGTGAATAGGTGATGATAATGTCATCATCAGCCATATCTAGCTTTATTTAGTCAATTTTCATTAATAAATGCTCCTACATAACCATAAGAAGGTCATAATTCATTGCAAATCCATTATGAGGGAAATACAGGAAACCAAGGTTAAAACTGCAATGTTAACAATATATCTCAATTGCAGTATAATCACGGGGTTTCTCCAGGCGTTAATTAAGGGTCAAATGGTTATAAGAGTCTAACAAGTGGGTTAGAACAAACAGAAAATGGTTTTTGCGCATTACGAGAATTAGATGACTTCCGAAATCCTAAAAATAGACCCGCTTAATTAACTGAGGTTCTGGTCAGGATAAAATTTGCCTAAACCTTATAAAATTCATAGAAAATATTCTTTAGGGTTTGGTATGTTTGATTTGACCATTGGAACCCGTCTTGACAAAAAACAAAGTCATAGATAGACTTTTGCTCTAATTTAGATTTTTTCATAAATTATCTAGTCAAACTAGGTCAAAATCAAAATCCAACTTTACTATTGGATTCCTTAGGTCCAAATTAGGTTTGTACCAAAATTTGGACCCAATCTGAGATCATCTTGACCTAGTTTGTAATTTGGTCATGTCTAACTCTTTTATCTCACACACATGCCCCTAACTTTTGAATTTCTTACAAATAGCCCCCCATCTTTGTCGTCTTCTTCACAAAAAGGTCCCTGCTGCCCTCAACTCCTAATCCTACAACTTCGGCAACTTTCAAATGGGAAGATCTCCCTGATTTCTCGCTCAATCCCTTCCAAAATTGGAAGGGAGATTCCTTGAGGAGTCCTCTTTCCAATGAATCAGATCCGAAGCCCAACAACCTTCCCAATCTCTCATGCGAACGCATGAGAGATTCAGGTATCTTTAGGTTTCCAACTCCGGGGAGCCTTCCAAGCTTGGGAAGCTTGCTTCCCAAGCTCTAACCGCTCCCTGAGGCCTATAAAAGAAACCCCAGGGCCTGCTCGTTCTCCTTAGCTAGTTTTAGGGCCACAAACCTCTTCGAAACTCCGCCTCCGGCCCTCCTACAACTTAGCTCCGGCGGACCTCTTCCCCGTCGTCCTACGACCAGCCAACGACCAAATTGGCCAGACCACGACCTTCCTCACCTTCATCTGCTCCTGGTGTGCCAAAGTTGGGGCCATCTTCCTTGTTCTTCGCCATCGTCCATCTAAGGAGGTTTCATCTTCCACGGCGCCGACAATCACACCGGCGTCGTATCCCTTCCCTTTTCATCCCTAAATTAGGTCTGGTAGACTTATCTCTCTCCCTACTTCCTTTTCCCTCTTTTTATCTCTCAAAACGATCGCCAACCACATGTCCCCCTCCGTCTTCTTCTGCTCTGGCGAAGCTCCGGCGACGCCCAATCGCTGCTCCACCACACGAACCTTGCTGCTATCGCTCCCATTAGCATCGCTATGAATTCCTCAACAAAAGCCCTCTATCAATTAGGGCATTCACCCTCTCCATCGCTCCACCGACCAACCCACCCTCGCAACACCTTCGCTGACTTTGCCACACGCACACACACCTCCTTATAGCATGCCACCACCACCATTGCATTCGTCGACGACCAGCGATCCTCCTGAGCTATTTTGACGTGGCCGCAAGGTTGTATTATTGTGTTTCAGGTCCAATCGGAGCTCCGCCGCCGCCACCATCTTCTTCGACGTCGTTCATACTTCTCCGACCGTGTTCTTCACCAAGAACTGCTCTAGGTGACGCGGAATAGCTCTATGGAGGTCTCTAGGTTCCCAATTAGGAGGAAAAGGTGCAGCTGCGACTCCAATTCGAGGACACCTTCACAGCCGCAAGCGCATGCGAGGAAGGTGGGACATTTAATCCCACCTCGGAAGCGCATGAAGATATGCAGCCGCATAAGTTGATTTTGTGTTGTAGGCATATCGCCTCAACACACGGGGGTGAGGTCCCCTCTCACCCGACACTTGCCTCGCCCATGACACTGCTTATGTGGGTTTGGCACTCACCTGATTAACTTGGACCGATAAATAAATAAATAAATTTTAAATTCAAATTTTCAAATTTGAATTTACAAATTTTTTTCTTTCTTTGGTGTGTGTTTTAACTTGGAAACTATTTAAACACACCAAAGTCAGATTTGGAAATCTTGCCAGAAATTGTTGACGATTTTAAAAAATTTATTGCCATCAAATTAGGCATCCAAAAATCTTAGGATCCGGTCCGATATTAAGTTTTCAAACCAGCTTTCTAGCGCCACCTTTTATTTCGAAAAATTCACACTGTACGAATTTTAAAAATTCGCACAGTGGAAGGGGTCAGAAAAGTCTGCACTCTGATTTTATATAACTTTAAACGTTAGTTCTGACCTCTACATAAATCAGATCTCTTTGAAATTTGTGGGGTTGGAAAGCCATTGAAAGCTAGTTGTTTCTATAAATTTTCAAGAATTTTTGGATTTCTTTTGATATTGTTTCAAATTGCATTACTCGCAGGGGGTCTATCTAGCCTATTTGACCTTTTGACATTGAAAAATTCTTGAGAAATTGCATGAAATGGTAAAAATCTTAAAAAAATATTCTTTGAAAAACTTATTGAAAAAAGATCTCTACCAAATTTCATCTTATTTTGATTTATTTACTGATTTGGGGAGTGATTTCAAGTCGGACTAAAGTCTGACTGCTGATTGTTAGAAGTATAAACCATAGGTGTTTCACATTAGGGTTTAAATTTAGAGACCCAAAACAAACCCATTTGAGCCTGATTTGTGTGTGATTGCATGAGAGGGGATTTGCTTTGATTGGTTGTCTACCCCCTCACCCACTTGATTTGAAATTGATTTGCATTGCAACTTAGGCAACCACTTAGGTCTATTTCATTTAGTAGTGGTGCATTAGGACCATTGTTTTCCTTGATTGGGTCGCACCACTTCTACCTTATTAGACTTAAAAGCATCATATAGACCTATCTGATATTAGGGTTTCCACACTAAGGTAGAGCATATTTACATGCCATACTAAAAAGAAATTCATATAACAATTGGGACTTGCAAAAACTGTTGCATGCTCCATCACAATCTTGTTTGAATTGACTTAAACAAGGAAACCCTAAAAGAAAAAAATTAATACAAGCACTTGAACCATAAAATCCACTACCCCAATTAAAGCTTGTATTAAAAATCCTTTGTCTGTGCACTTCACACTCACAAATGGGCAACACCCCCAAAACACCCAATCACATTCCAAGAGCACTCTAAGCCCAAGCCTAAAACTAAGTAGATGTGCCCTAGGTAGGACTAAATTACTTGGTAATTGAAATTTAATTGGGTAAAAACCAAGGCCTTGTCTATTTGGACCAACTGGTGATAAGAAAGGAAAGTGCGGTAATCGCGTTAACCTCTAGTAGTGTCCCGCCGTGCAGGGTGTCCTAGGGGGTTCCACCATTCTGGTCAGCTAAGTAATTCAAGGGTTGGTTTAACCCAGTTCCATTTCAGGATACCAGGTTTAGGTTCAATTAGGGTATACAATTTAAGGCTAGCTTGTTTGCTTGATTTGGGGCTCTCTCATCTTTCTTCTTAGGCCTTTGCCTTAATTTCACCAGCCCCTTGTAGCTGGTTGTGTCTTCCTAAGGAATACTATCTCTTATCTCTATCCGCGTCTTTTCTTAAATATCCATGAACCCATATCATTCTTTTGACCCTCAGGGTCCTCCATCTCCCAACCCAACCATGATTTCGACTCCTCCTGGTTGGGAGACTCATCCTAATTAGCTGGGATATGATCATCCTTATCCCCCAGCTTATTTAAAACCTGGACCTCACGGATCTGACCCTTATCTAGATTAGAACCAATTGAAAGCCATAGTTGCTGAATTCCAGGAATATAACAAGGACTATATAGATCAATGTGCCAAGCTCCTGGAGCAAATTAGACAATCCCAGGCACAATCTCAATCTTATCACTCCTCCCAAGAACAAGAGACTTGGAACAACCAGCCTAGTGGGTCTTGTGACCCATATTTTGGATCCACTAGCTACTTTACTGATTCTTGCTACCATGGGGAGGCATTCTGGACTCAGCCAACCCAAAAGGCACCTTTGGACCTAATCTGTGATTTGGGTAGATCATTTGAGGAATGCACCATTTTTGATACACTTGTACCTGATGATATATCACTAAGAAATTGGAATAATGGATCACAAGTACAGGACCACATAACAGGTTCTCAATCAACTCCTTCTATAGTCAGCCCCACTTAGGATGATACACTTATTGATTCATATCCAGATTCATATAACCCTGAGTGGAGAAACAATCCTGATCTTTCATGGCCACCATAGAGACCAACTCAGATTGAACATCAATCTAGGCCAACCCGGTATTCCACTCAATCCACTTTAGGGCAACCATTTAGTCTAACCCAACCCACAACCACCCTTGAAGATATCATTTTGTTGAACTTTGATAAGAAAAATGAAGAAAGGCTGACTAAGTTGGAAAATCAAGTGAAATCTCAAGGGGATCAAATCAAGAATCTTCAAAAATCACTTTATCCCCGGATGCAAATGCCTTTTCACTCCTATTCTCCACCTATTCTTCCAACCCCTCCTCCAATCTATCATACATGCCATTGTGCGGGGGCCAAATTTGTGGTCTCTAAAAGGAAGAGAAAAGCTAAGAGCCCACCCAAACGATCTGATTCGGGTTCAACCAAAAATTATAAGACCAAACCCACATCCAGCTCTGACTCAGACTCTAAGGACAGATAGAAGAAAAAGGCTTCTGAAGTTGATTTGACCTATTTACCCTTTCCTGAGGCTTTAAAGAAAGAGTCACAAAAGAAGAAAAAGACTTGCACACCTAAAGAGGTGGTTTTATCAGCTAACATAAGTGCATGTGTTTCTGGCACTCTACCACCCAAAAAGACCGACCCTGGAAAACCTTTCATATCTTGTGCCATCAAGGGATTCACCTTCAATAGAGCCCTTGTAGATCTAGGGTCTTCCATTAGCTTGATTCCTACCGCCCTTTTTGACTTCACTAGACTTGGAGATCTGCACCACACACCTGTCACCATTAGAATGGCAGATGGCTCCATCAAAATACCTAAGGGGGTAGTTCAGGATGTGATTATCAAACTGCAAGGTCTTAGTTTTCCAGTTGATTTTATTGTTTTGGACATGGATATACTGGAAAAGCTAAATAATTCACCCATCCTTCTGGATCGACCTTTCTTTCCTACTGCCAATGCATGGATTGATTGTTTACTCAGGATGTATGGAGATGAGTAGCGACAATGAGAAGATTCACTTTGATATTTATGCAGCTACTAAGAAAACGAAGTCAGGGTATTTTCTGGATGACATGGAAAGTGATTCAGAGGGTAATTTGGAAGAAACTATGGCAATTGACACCTGGGTAGAACCACATGACCTGAATCAATAATCCACTAGATCACATAAGTCACCCTCAATACCAGATCAAATCATTGATAGTATGGTTGACTATCTTGATCGACCTAGCCCAATTCAAACCACTGCCCCTTGCAATGAATCCCAGATTACTCAATTGATCAAAATGATTCATGAAATGAAAGAAGCTATTGCAAGAGAATATGATGATCTAAGGAAAGAGCTTCATAGAATCTGGGATGAGCAACAAAAATCATAATTGTTTGAATTTGGGTTAGGTGTGTCACAACCGATTTATAATTCGGTGGTGGTCATGCAGGACTCTGTTGATCAAACACTCGAGGTGGATGATATTGATAATCTTATTAAAGTCGAGAATGGAGATTTATTCGAGAATCTTGATATTGATTTAGGGCCTGAGTACCAATCATTTCATTTTGAGGAACCAAGTATTAAGGGACCTGAATACGATTTTGTTGTGTTTGAGAATGCCCATGGTGACATTGATGAATTAATTCAAATGATCTCATACACGGAGCAACAAAATCAAAAAGACTGTAACAACTCCTCAATCAATGATTCAGTCCATTCCACTTTCACGGAGGGACTCACTACTGAATCTAACGACCAATTTCATCTAAGTGAGAAGGAAATATCCCCTTATGAAAAGGATATTCAAATACTGTTGGGGATAACATATGATGAGTTATCAGAGGAAGCTAAAAATTTTGGGGAATCATGTGATAATTGGGAATTGACATTGGAAAATTTGAAAGAGATAAAAGAAGATGATACCCAAACATCTTTGGTAGAGACAGAGACTGATCACTGGACCTTGATTTCCAGATCTGACCACACTACTTGTGTCATGCCTTCCATTCATCACCATTATCAAGACCCATATGATTTTACCCCACATGACTCTACCCATACCCCTACCACCCACATTCTCCATCACCTCTTTGGGATGCCTTCACCTTCATTTCTTCCAGGCACCCGTATTTATCTGTCTTTCTTCTGTAGCATCTGGCTGCAGATAATCCCATGCCCCATCTACATATTTTTTCGATTATTTGGGTTTGGAATTCATGGACAGTTGGTCCGTATTTGCAGCCCGTTGGCGAATGAGATTAAAGTTCTTATCATTTTACTCGCCATTCTTAATACTGTATTGATATATCCTTTTTCAGTGTACGTCCAACTGGAGGCGTTAATCTCAGCACTTATATATAACATATTTTATTTGTCATATTTTCCCTGCATATTCAATTTTAGATGTTGGAATAAGCGGAACGTCAAAATTCAGGAGCTATTCCAGGTGATTTCTACCCATTTACCCCTATCTTAAGTAATTTTTCATTATATTCATGCATGAGGACATGCAATAAAGTAGGCATGAGGGGGGGGGGGTAGTAATTGTAAACTGAAAATTTTTTTGCCAACACCTAGGAAAAACTTTTCGTACATCATGCTAATTGTACTTTAGGGTCCTTAAATTAAGAACAATCGACTCCACCTCCAATGTTCGCATTGGAGCTAAAAATCATCCGCAATAGCCACTTTCGACTCATCCATTCACCTTTTTGTTCTAAATTTAGGGTCAAGCTGAATATAACCCGAATTAGGGAAATTTTCGAACTGCAACTTTGAAAGGTTACAAATAACATTTATATATATTGCATTCATGAATAAGATTTTTATCAAGAGAATGCATTAGAGATTTTATCCTCTAGTTGATTCATGTAATCTGGAATTCAGTATAATTTTTTACACACGTAGAATTTGCAATGGATTCACGGTGAAGGCTGATAAATGTCTTTAGTCTGTTGAGAAGAAGCAATACCTCTTTTCTTAAACCTTTCGATAGTGTTTTGGAAGCTAGGCATATTTTCCTTCAAAAATCTACCAAATAGTGTGAGATGAGAGTAGAGTGTACTAGTGCTCTAAGATTAGTATAAGGAATCTAGAATCCTAGATAATTAGGTAATGACACTCAGTGATTAGGCATAGTTTTCGCTCTCGAATCCTGCGTATATATTTTTGCATGAAATTTTGAGAGCCACCAAATAAGGCAAATACGTAGAGAGTGAGTTTTCCTAAAATTAGGACTAAGGTAAATGGTTACAACCATTCTTTACGGAATCCTCGGTTGAAGGAGGGTATTGATGTCAAGGTTAGAAATACACTGTCCTATCCGTCTCTCTTAGTGCCGTAAGTAGATACTTCCACCAAATAAGCCACCCAATGTCTTTTGAGTACCACCAATCCCTAATAATGCCTCTTCAGTAAAATTCATGAATGTGTTGCTAGATTATGTTGAGTTAGAAAAATTATATATGAAAAAAAAAGAATGAAAAAATTAGAAAATGAGAAAAAGGAAAAAAAAGAAAAAAAGAGAAAAAAGGAAAAGAAAAAAAAGAGAAAAAAGAGAAGAAAAGAGCAGAAAAGAGTTTGTGAATATTTAATGTTTATTTCATTTGCATTGAGGCAATACCACCAAATAAATTTGAGATCTACTAAATATAGTCTTAACCTATCTTTCTGTGTTTCTGATCGCCCGAATACTGGTTGAGGAAATCCAACTTAGTGTTAAGGTTATGAGAATTCAATTAAAGTGTTAATGCTAAGTGAGACCACCAAATACAGGTCATATGTGAGAATCTGATGAGATTGTGAGCTCTAAAAGAAAAAAAAAGAAAAAGAAAGAAAAAAAAAGAGAAAGAGAGAATGAATATAAAGGAACCAAAAGAGAGTATAGTTTTTCTCGTCTTTCTCTGAGTTGAGTTAATAATTTGGGAATGTGGATTCTTAAGTACTAATTTTTATGTTGCACCAAGTGAGAGTGAGCCACCAAATATATAATCTTTTCCCTCTAAGATTCTTTACCTAAGCTTAAAGTTGGTGTGGAACTCAAAAAACAAATCTTGGATACCCCGAGGGAAGAAGTTCGCCTATCCTGCTAGAATTTTATTAGGGGTTAAGTACAGACTTTAGATGTGAATCAGGTCTTTCACTCTAATCCGTTGCAAAGCTACATAGCTACACTTTCACATTTGTCTAGATTTCTAGAACATAGGATGAGAACAAAAGGGAGAAAAATCTCTAAGCATACACTTGATAAAATAATCAATCTCTTAAGTACCCTTATGTGAATAATTTAGTCTTGTATTTGCTAGGGACTAGCAAAGTTTAGGCATTGGGGTATAATTGCACAGCAATCATGGCTCCTAATCAACTTAAATAATGTTTAAACTTAGCTTAATTTGTGGATATTGCACTCATATCTTACATATCATGCATTGCATCAGTCTATTTAGAATAAGATGAGATATCCTACTATTTAATGGTTTTTATTACTATTTGCAGGTAATAAAGTGATCTAGGATGGAGATAGTGGAATAAAGCAATAAAAGAAGAGGACTGATCCAGATAAGAGGAGTGAGGAGGATAACCTTATTCCTACCCTTAGAAACCTTAGGACAGCCTTCCCAAACCTAAAAATCACCTCCATTAGGACACCTTAGTCTCAGAACCCAAACATGGATAGTACTATCCATGTTCTTATCCACCTTATCCCTCTCCCAAACACTTAGGAACCAAAACCCACCTTAGAAAACCTAAAACCCACTCTCCAGCACTTTTTAGGACATTCAGACATCTGGCTGAACGTCTGATTTTTGCAGAATAACAATCTAGGAAGCCAAAACTCATAGTGACACAGAATTGGACGTCCAATTTATTGCCTAGACATCCAATTTTGTAGTATAAGACGTCTGACCACTATCCTGGATGTCTGATACTGCTGTCTGGTTCCTGACTTTGGTGCTAGAAGCCTGATCTTGCCTATTTTGTCCTAGGAACCCCACCGAACACCCTAGGAATCCTAATTAGAGACCTAAGTCTAGTCCACTATCCATAGCCCTACTTATCATATCCCTAACCCAATTGAACCATCCCATACCTAATTGGGTGCATCTACAGTTGATTGGGTGCACCTGAGCCCAATTAGATCCACCCAGGATCTAATTGACTTATACCTATTAGGGTTACTTTAGCCTAATCACATGCACACATCCAATTAGACTTGACCTAGACCTAATTAGGTTCGCTCCTATCCGATTAAACTTTCCTAAGCCTAATTAGGTCCACACCCACTTAATGTAGGTTAACCCAACCTAGATTCACCAAACCCACTACCCTACTCCACAAAAATTACACCTACACATACATACACTTTCCTAAATCCCACTTGCCCATTCTAGCCCTCATTAGTTGGTCACTAACCTAGATCCTACATTGGTGGCACTTGCTATTTTGGGAGCTACCAAAAGTGGTGACCCATTTGAAATGGAGAGGCCTTCCCATAAAATCCGAGAGAAGAGAGCCACGAAAATTCATTCACTCTCCCATCCATTCTCCTCCCACTTGCGACACCCTTCCACCCTCCAAAACCTTAGGGCCGTCCTCCTCCAAGGCCCCCTCCATGGACGGCTAAAGAAGAAGTTCTTCCAAGGCATCTTCATGTGGGTGGCAAGAAGGAGAGCACTAGGGTGCAACACCCTCTTCTCCTCTCTTCACTTGGGCATGTCCTTTCTTCTCCATAGATAGGACGCACCCTCTTTTGGCTGGCCATCTCTTGTTGGTTGGCGTGTAGATGGGTTTGTATACCCATGGTCTAGTCTACACCCTCACACAAGGCTGATGGCCCTAGTGGCACCTTCTTGGCGTGTGGGATTTCCTCTATTTATATGCTTTCTAGTGTAGATGTTAATTGACATTTGTTTCTATGCATAAATCATATTGTGATTATTACTTCTGTGATTTCCTATCTTCATGTTACTTAGGCTCGTTCACACTATGTACGATCACCATGGCTCACTTAGATGTACGTAGTCACTAGGTTTTCGCTAGCAGATCTAGGTTTCATTTCACTTTCAAAATAAAAATAAAAAACATAAAAAGATAAAAATATTAGGTTTGATTAGATTTAGGTTAAGATTAAGTCGATCTAAATCCTCACTTGTTTTCACACCTTCCAGAGACGAACGACTGGGACTTAAGTTTTCAAAGGAATAAAATCCGTCGAGTTTTGATATTATAAATATTTTTGTCAAGGAAATTTCATGACTATACTACGATATTTTTTTTAAAAATCACGATTTCCACACTTATCACTCAGCAATGTGATCCTCTCAAAGCTATATTTTTTTCCAATGATGCAATGATTTAATCGTCTAAGACAAGCTCTATACTTATGTTTGATACACCCACAATAAATATCGTCTAAGTTTTTCACATGTAACTAGGAATATCATATATAGCACTTCAATAAAATAAAAAAATGATAAAATTAACCGTTTGCTATTAACAAATAAGAATCCTTACCTGAACGAAGCAATTTGACTTGTCTTTTCCTTTGTATCAATTTATATTAATTAAATATAAATTTAAATTTGTACTATTTTATTTTTATCAAAAATATATATATTATTTTATATTCTTGTATAAATACACTAAATATTGATATGTAATTGAAGAGTATAATATGATGAAATTGATCATGTAGATGAAATTTAAAATAAATATACATATTCAACAATGTAAAAAAATAAATAAATAAAATATAAAAAAAAGGAAGAGGAGAGAGTAAAAAAAACTTCAAAAATAAATAAATGACGAAAATGCATGCAACGTGTAAATTTAAATGATAGTGGAGAGAGAATAATAATAAAAATAAATTAAAAAATATACGATGGCAGTTACAGTTGCCTTCACACCACTCATCAAGCCTGACATTCGGATCATAAGTAAGTCGGACCATGCAATGATTTCATCGTTGAAGACAAGCACTATACTTATGCTCGATGCACCCACAACAAACAACGTCGAAGAAGTCGTTCACATGTAATTAGGAATATCATATATAGCACGTCAGCAAAATAAAAAAGGATAAAATTAAGAGTTTGCTTCTTACAAATAAGAATCCTTACGTGAACCAAGCAATCTTACTTATACTTTTCCTTCGTATCAATTTGTATTAATTAAATAAAAATCTAAATATATATTATTTTATATATATATATATATATTTTACAAAAATAAATTAAATATTAATCTCTATTAGAAGAACGTAAGATGACGAGGTGAACGATGAAGATGAGATTTAAAATAGGCGTGCATGATCACGAGTAAAAAAATTAAAAAAAAAAGTAAATGCCGTAAGTGCGTGCAGGTGCAATGTTACGTGTGGAGAGAGAATAGCAAGTGTAGAAAAGAAAAAATACAGTGACAGTTGCAGTTGCTGTTACACCGCCCAATAAGCTTGAGATTAGGATCATAAATAAGCTCAACTTCGGCAACGTGATTCTTTATGCTATGCTCTTTCCGATGTATAAATGTAATGAATCACCGTGGGCTTCTAAGTGTAATGCTAGTGTAGACGTTGCTTTTTTATTTTTTTCTTTTAACGTCTGCTACAGTACGTTAGCCCTTTTATCTCCTTTTTTTTCTTTTTTCCTCTTAGTTTACTTTTCTTCTATAATGTTTACTATATATATGTCTATTTCAAATTTTACTTGTACCATCGATTTCCACATTTTATATTTTTTTATTAGAGACTTATGTTGAGTATATTTCTATATAAATATAAAATAATATATATATATACAAATGATGTAGTGTAAATATAATCTAAAATATCAATTAGAAATTAAAATACATGGAATAATATATTTTACAACGTGTATTAATTTTTATTTTCAATCGATGTTTCTTTTTTATATTGATCGAAAATTAAGATATACTTGATATTATACTTTTCAACGTATGATGTGATAATTTTTTATTAATTAAAAATTAAGATATAAAAATTATATTAATTTTTTATATTATTAACTATTATACTCAGTGAATTTTACACTTATGTGACAATGCACGAGTTAAAAACTCAGCCACTAATAGATGTAATGATTTCAACGTTCCAGACAAAGTTCTCAACTTATGTTCGATGTACCCACAACATATAACGTCGAAGATATTTTTCACATGTAACTAGGAACATCATATATAGCATGTCAACAAAAAAAAAAATGATAAAATTAAGAGTTTGCTTCTCACAAATAAGAATCCTTGCCTGAACCAAGCAATCTCACTTGTATTTTTTATCCGTATCAATTTGTATTAACTAAATATAAATCTAAATATTTTTTATTTCATCTTTGTTAAAAAATATATATTATTTTATATTATCACATAAATATATTAAGCATTGATCTTTAATGAAAAAATATAAGATAATAAAATCGATTATAAAGATGAAATTTAAAACCAATATACGTACTTAGTGATGTAGAAAATAAATAAAATAGGTAAAATATAAAAAAATGAAAAAAATAAGAAAGAGGAGAGAGTAAAGAAAATTAAATAAAAACATAAATGTCGGAAGTGGGTGCCATGTTAAATGACTGTGGAAAGAGAGAATAAAAAATAAAAATAAAAAAAGTAAATATACAGTGACGGTTAAGGTTGAGGTTACACCTAAAACACCATGTTCTTTTATAATATATATAGATTTGCAACACCTTACCAATCTGCATGCCTAAGCAGCAAATTTCTTCCTCACTTATGTACTTAGGTGGAATCTCCTCAAAGATGATCCTAAAGTGCAATTGAATTGAATATGAATTCCATGGGTGATGTAAACATATTTATATTACATAAAATATCAATTTATGCATGTTCTTAAGCATAGAATTGCATTACATGTTATAAATATTGCATAGCATGTATCATATTTCATTTAGATTAGTTTGAATAAAATAGAGGTTAATTGTCTCCTTTATGTTCAGGGTAGGGTAAATTTTTTATCGGGGTCTCGGATTGAAGATCCAACCGTACAGATCTAATCAGGGTGACGATTGGAGTTCAACGACTCCAAGATCGTCTTAATCAGACATCTGTAGCATCAGATAGAGATCGAGGAAACCTAGAAGATCAAGGGCCAAGATGGTGTGAATCTGCACTTCAGATGACAAATCCAACTGCACGGATGGATTTTAATCGACGATCGCAGCCTAACAACGTGAAAATCGACTCAATCAGACACCCGTGGCATCATCTACAACATCCAGAATATGGACAGCCAAGATGACGCCACGTGGTGCCATCTCAGCCGCCCAACCAGCTGCCCTCAACTTCTGAAGCTGCTAGCACCCACGCATCTCTGCCGTTGGATCAAGATCCAACAGCTGAGAATGGATCCCAACCGGTTGTCGGTGGTAACAACTCATCAGGATCCAACAACGTAGTGGATAGAGCGTTCACTCGCGAATGGACGTGGGTTCGAGCCGCGAGGAGAAGGTGAGGGGGGCGCAGGCAAGAGGGTGTGAGGAGCGCTCGATCGCGATCGAGCGGCTTTGTGCGCCTGATAGCGCCCACGCGCTATCGCATGCTTGCGCGGATGCGGGATTTATTCGTCACTAAAGGTCTTGAATTAATGTTTTTCAAATTAAAAATATCAAATTGCCCTCACTCCTTACAACTATAAAAGGAGATCCCATCCATACAAAATTTTCATCCCTTCTCTTCTCTTCTTCTTCAAAGCTTAAGAGAAGCTTGTCCCACATCAAGATGCTCCTCGAGAGATAAAGTCAAATTTTCGCCCTCATTTTGGAAGCGGATCCCGTGACGACAACGACGTGCTGCCCCGTTCTCGTTCCTCCTGCCTCAACCTCCTTCTAGCTCCGTCCTCCGTCTTCCAGGCAACATCTCGTCTGGCTCATCCTCCAAGCGATCGTCGAGGAGGATAACTTCTCTCTCCCATTCCTCTTTTCAGCTTTCTAGTGTAATAGATTCATTGCTTTCTAGTGTAATTTTTCTTTGGTTTGATTGTATAAATATTTTGAAATATTAAGTGCATGTTTACTCTCTCTCTCTTGCTTATTCTGATTTTTAATATTGCTTCATTGTAATTACGTCGCTTCACTTTTCAACAAAAACTCTAAAAAAGTATAATTGCGAATATAGATCGACGTAGCTTCCCTCAGTTCGACTCGGAATTTCTATTCTATTACAAATTTTATTTGTTGAACACGAGTTCTTCGCTTTCAAACTACGATGATAGGTTTTTCAAAACCAAATACGATAGTGTAGTAACTCGTAGCTTCAATATTTTGGCGCCATTGCCGGGGAGGCAACGATTTTCGATCTTCTTTTCGCATTTTATGCACTTTATTATCTTATAACTTACTTTCTCTTGTGTCTATTGTTTTGCAGAGACCTCTATCAGGGAATCGTCAAGCAATAGAATGGAGTAAAGTGCAGTTGAAGACATTTGTAAGTGCTCCCCATTCTTCCCCCCTCCATAGATTTTTTTTGTCACATTAAATCCAAATTCTAATTAACCTAGGTGTTTGCATAAATCATAGGATTAGTTTGGTTGTTTGTATTCTCACTGACACTCATTCAACCCTCATTTATAAAAAAAAAAACCAAAAAGATAATCTTGTGGGGTAATTTTCAACAGACACACAACGTACACCCACATTCAATGCACTTAACCTAATTGATTTGTTTTTACTCAACCGGGTTCTGATCTGTGGAACCGGTACACACAAAGCAACACATAAAAGAGTAGAAATCATTTAAGGTTAACAATCTCTGTGTGCCTAACCTAGTGATGTAGTTGTGGCCAGTTGTTTGAGTTGTTTTGGCCGCACTACTCTACCTAAAATCAACTCATCAAGTAGCTCCTCTTTAGGATTTTCAATCTAGGTCTATTCTAGGCACTTCACTTTATTTTTGGTTTTAAAGGAAAGCAATTTTCACCCATGTTTGAAAACCTAGTTTACCTCAAAACTTGATTGAAATCAACCTAATTTTAAACCCTAAAAGCTACTTAAGTAAGATTTGAACATTAAAATCCACACATCACAAATAATCTTGCTTGAAAACCCTTGTTGTGCACGTACTTACACAATTCTCAATCAATCATTAAGGGCACAACCCATTTTAAGGGCCATCACATTCCATAAACACTACAATCCCAGGCCTTAATAAAATTGAGTAGACGTTGGCCTTAAGGACTGATTCGCTCTTAGAGGCCTAGTCTGAGATTGTCTTTGATTAATCTACTTGTACTGATTAATCTGATGTCTAGCTAGGGGAGTAGCGTCAAACGACCGCAGCTGGGGGGTACACTAGGAACCGGAGGTGAAAGCCGAAGGAAGAACCTTCTCCCCAGTCCCTCCTTCTAACTTGTTGGATTGAGCAGACACAAGTAGAGTAAATCATTTACAATGTTAAGGCGGGTTTTGGGAGTCTGTAGATCCTTAAGCTACCCCACTTAAGGACAGCTTTGTTTTGTTGTGCTGCAGGGTCCCTATCCCCAGTCCTTCCGACCTTCTCCTAGTTTATGCTGGGAAGACAGTCATTGAATCCCCGATTGGAAGGACCACTACAGTATTCTAGGAGGTGCAAATTGGATTTTGGTCAAATTGATCCCATGGCCGACCAATAGTCTCCTTTGCCTCGGGATCCACAGGAGGAATTCCGAAGGCAGCTGGACAAATGCAGAGAATGTAGGAATGGTTCCAGAGAATGCAGGGCACTCAGCCCTTAAAGGATTTTGATGATCCTTCAAATTACGGGGAACGTCCCGAGTCTAGATTCTGGCCGGAGACGTAGAAATCAAGCCCCAGGTGTTAAGCCTGATCAAACATTATCATGGGCTTGGCTCCAATGACCTGTTTCAGCACTTGGAGGACTTGACCACTTTGGTCCAGACTACCAAGGCATGAAACATGAACGAGGAGCAAATGATCATGAGGCTCTTCCCCCACTCTCTTAGGGATAAGGCCGCGCATTGGTATAGGACAATAGGAAGACCAATTACAACTTGGAATGAGTTGAAATCGGCCTTTCTGAAGAAATTCTTCCCAGTCGGTCGTACCAATGCTTTGAGACGGGCAATCACTACCTTTACCTAGTGGCCGGGGGAGCAGTTTCATGTGGCCTGGGAGCGATTCCAGGACCTATTGCGGAGGTGTCCACACCACGAGGTGCCGAAATGGCAACTCGTGCAGATCTTCTATCATGGGTTGATTGAGCAACTCAGAAATCATGTGGATGCTTCTTGTGGAGGCAATTTCCTCAACAAAGACGCAGATAGTGCACACGATTTGTTTGAGGAAATGAACGAGAATTCAATCAATCATGCCTCCATGGATACCTTTAACCGGTCCCAGTAGCCCAGATCAAATGTCAATGAAGTCCAGGACTCTCATTCATTTAACATGGAATTGATTTGTAACAAACTTGGCAAGGTGGACTTGGTTGCTAAGAGAATGGAAGAGTGGATGGTTGGAAATACTATGAACAACTCTCGATCCACTCAATCCTAAAATTTGGGATTCCATTCTTTGCGAGATCCTTCTAGACGGGAGTTCGTGAATCAACTCGATGCAGCTCAACTTGTGAGTCAGCATTTTTTGGAACCTCACAGGTTCCAAACTAGGGCCTTTGATCCTAGTTTTTCTGATCCTTCTCTTTCTTTCTCTCCATCCTCACCCTATGAGGATGCCTGTGGTGTACAGGAGAATGTTAGATCCAACCCCTACTCTAATGCTTATAATCCGGGTTGGAGAAACCACCCCAACTTCTCTTGGAAAAACCCGGGGCAACAGACTCAAGTCCGACTCGGCAACTATGCTCCGCAACGATCAATGGGTCAGGGTCATGTGTATACTCAGTTTCCCCCAAATCAGGTCAATCAGTCAGCTTGGAATGCCCGTCAACCTGTAGGGTAGGTTGATTTGAACCGGCAAACGGTAGAGATGCAAGGATCCATGCTCCAGCTCATGCAGCAAATGCAAACCTCGCTGGACAACTTGTAGACCAGGCTCATTGCTAATTCTCGTCAACCTGGATTTCTACCATCCCAGCCCGTACCCAACTTACGAAATATTCTGAATCCAGGCAACCAAGTCCATGGGTATGGAAATCAGAGGGACTCACACGCACATGCTCAGGTGGTTGAGCAGGGTCCCTCCTCTTCTTCTTCTTCTGCAAATCAACAATTCCTGGCTAATCAAGCACCTCCGATCTTTTCTAACCCTCCCCAAGATCCAAACTCTTATGCATCTACAAATTCTGTCACCTTGAGGAGTGGTAAGCAGACTCAGGATCCACAACCACACTGTTCTGATCTACTGAATCCTGAAGAACCTGAGGAGAGAGAGGAGAATTCTGGAGAAGAAATCAAGGCTCAGGAACCTGATTCCAAAGATTTGACTCATGTTCCTTTTCCTGAAGCTTTGATCAAATCAAAGAAGTCTGTTGATAGTAATGAGGAGCTTCTGGATATATTTAAGAATGTTGAGATCAATATCCCGCTCCTCGATGCTATCAAGCATATATCGGCTTACGCGAGATTTTTAAAGGATTTATGTACACAAAAGCGTAAGTCGAGAGAATCTGTTCCGAGGAAGGTGGTACTCTCCGAGCAGGCTAGTTCTATTATCCTGCACCACCTCCCTCAGAAAAAGAGAGATCCAGGTGCTCTATTGATTTCTTGTGTCATCGGAGATTACACGTTTGATAGAGCACTTCTGAATCTGGGTGCATCCATCAACCTAATTCTGACTTCTCTTTACAAGAAGTTTGGATTAGGTGAACTTCGGCCGACTTCAGTAATGCTACAGTTAGTGAACTGTTCGGTCACAAATTCGTGAGGCGTTATTGAAGATGTTATAGTTAAGGTCAATGATTACTATTTTCTTGTAGATTTTATGGTCCTTGACATAGATGTACCAGAAAATCTGAGGAACATGCCCATCATTCTGGGGCACCCGTTCCTGGCTACCGCTAAGGCCAACATTAATTGTGAAAGCGGTAGCTTGGAAATCACCTTTGGGGATCAACAAATGAAATTGAATATTTTTAAGGCGATTAATAAAATTGGGGATTGTGGATTTATTAAGGAACTTGAGGAGGATAATGTAAACATTGAAACTTGTTTAATGGTTTCTTCAATTAAAAGTTCCTCCTTTGATGACGAATTGGACCTGCAACCCTCTATGGTAGACTTGCCATCTTCTGAAGAGGTTATTGATTTTGTTTACTCACAACCTCTTCCTCTTGTTGAGTCTTCAACATCTTCCTTGCTATTAATCATCAACCTGTCCCAGCTTGAACTGAAACCATTGCCTGAGAATTTGAAATATCAATTTTTAGGACCTCAGAAGACGCTCCCTGTGATTATCAGTGTTAAATTAACAAAGGAGCAAGAGATTAAATTGATCAAGGTCCTGAAGGAACACAAGGAGGCAATTGGTTGGACCATTCATGACCTTAGGGTGATCGAGCCATCTTACTGCAATCATAGAATATTCTTGGAAGATGGATCCCGTCCTTCTCACTAGATGCAGAGGAGATTAAATCCAAATATGCGAGAAGTGGTAAAAAAAGAAATCATTAAGTGGCTTGATGTAGAAATTATTTATCCAATCTCTGATAGTCCCTAGCTAAGTCCCGTACAGATTGTTCCTAAGATAGCTGGGATTACCATTGTAACTAACGAGAGAGGAGAATCTGTCACAACTCGTTCAGCTTCCTTTTGGAGGGTTTGTATTAATTACAGGAAGCTGAACATAGCCACGAAAAAGGATTATTTTCCCTTGCCTTTCATGGATCAAATCTTGGAAAGACTAACCAGGTAGAAGTATTTCTGTTTTCTTGATGGCTACTTGGGATACAACCAAGTTCCTATCCATCCCGAGGATCAGGAAAAAACTACTTTCACCTGTCCCTATGGAACCTTTGCTTTCCGTAGGATGCCTTTTGGTTTATGCAATGCACCTGCGACTTTTCAAAGGTGTATGTTAGCCATATTCTCTGACATGATGGGAGAGTTTATGGAAGTCTTCATGGACGATTTCTCTATTTTTGGAGAATCGTTTCTCTTGTTTGGTTAATCTGGAAATGATTATTAAGCGATGTATCAAAACACGATTGATCCTTAGTTGGGAAAAGAATCATTTCATGACCCAAGAAGGCATCGTCTTGGGCCATGTAATCTCTGAACGGGGAATCGAAGTGGATAAAGCTAAGGTTGATGCTATCGCTAAACTTCCTCCTCCCACATCTGTTAAACAAATCCGATCATTTCTTGATCATGTGGGATTCTATAGAAGATTCATCAAGTATTTCTCGAAGGTTGCTCGTCCCTTGAGCAATCTTCTTGCCAAAGAAATGCCATTTGTTTTTGACAAATCATGCCGTAAGGCATTTGATTTCCTGAAAATGGCAGTCACTTGTGCTTCAGTGTTGCAACCACCGATTTGGACAACCCCTTTTGAGATCATGACCGACGCTTCTGATTACGCGGTCGAGGCTGTCTTGGGTCAGAAAATAGATAGAAAGACCTCTGTCATCTACTACGCTAGTAAAACTCTGGATGAAGCCCAGAGGAATTGCATTGTTACTGAAAAGGAATTACTAATTGTAGTGTTCGCTTTGGAAAAATTCAGGGCTTATCTCTTAGCGTCTCATGTTATCATCTATACCGATCACTTGGCCTTAAGACATCTCTTGGCCAAAAAGGATGCCAAACCCCGACTTATTCGTTGGATTCTTCTGCTTCAATAATTTGATCTTGAAATCAAGGATAAAATCGAGGTACAAAATGTGGTGGCGGATCATTTGTCGAGACTCCTAAGTGATTCTTCTCGTCCGGACATCCCGATTACTGACACTTTTCCGGACGAAGCTGTCCTTACAGTTTCAGGTGTCCAAACCCCGTGGTTTGCTGACATTGTTAACTATTTGGCCGTTGGTCAAATCCCCTAGGATTGGACCAAGCAACAACGGGATAGACTCAAATCTGAGGCCAAATACTACTTCTGAGAGGACCTTGTACTGTACCACATCGACTCTGATCAGATTATTTGTCGATGTGTTCCGGAGAATGAATTCAACAGTATACTCGAGTTCTGCCATGCATCTGCGTGTGGTGGACATTTCTTTGGAAAAAAGACGGTTGCAAAAATTTTGCAATTTGGCTTCTATTGGCCGTCTTTATTTAAGGATGCCCAGGATTTCTCAAGGTCATGTTCTCGATGTCAGGCACTCGGGAGCATAACTAAGAGAGATATGATGCTCCTAAACCCAATTGTTTATGTCGAAATTTTCAATGTTTGGGGCATCGATTTCATGGGACCCTTTCTCCCTTCATTTGGACATTAGTACATTCTTGTTGCTGTTGATTATGTGTCCAAATGGATTGAGGTGATTCTCACCCGAACCAATGACCACAAGGTGGTCATCGATTTTGTCAAGAAAAATATCTTCAGTAGGTTTGGGATTCTGAGGGCCATCTTTAGTGACGGTGGCACTCATTTTACTAATGCCTAATTTCGGAATTTGTTGGCCAAATACGGGGTTAATCGAATTTCCACACCTTACCATCCCCATACGAATGGACAAGCCGAGATCTCCAATCGAGAGATCAAGAACATTCTGTAGAAAACGGTTAGTCTTGATTGCAAGGATTGGACTCAAAAGCTTGAGGATGCTCTTTGGGCCTACCATATGACGTATAAAATGCTCATCGACATGTCTTTGTTTCGTTTGGTGTATGGAAAAGCATGCCATCTACTCATAGAGATTGAACATAGGGCATTTTGGGTGATCAAACAATGCAATTTAAATATGAATTTAGCTGGGAAGACCAGGAAACTCCAACTATCTGAGTTGGAAGAGCTTAAAAACGATGCATATGAGAATGGCAAGATTTATAAGGCTCGGACCAAAGCTGTACATGATCAATTGATTTCCCGCAAGAGCTTTGAGCCGAACCAGAAGGTCTGGTTATTCGATTCTCGACTTAAGTTCTTTCCTGGCAAACCTAGATCTAAATGGAATGGCCCATTCATTATTGACCAGATTTTTCCAAATGGAGCCATTCAGATCTTTGACCCAAAGACCGGTAACACTTTTAAAGTTAACAGTTAATGTTTGAAGCCTGTTATTGACCGTACTCTTCCAGAACCCGTCTCAGACACGGTTGCTCTAGCCATATTCAGGTGAAATCTTAGCAGTTGTACATATGACACAGAGCTGACCCGAGCTTCATATTCAGGTGAAATCTTTCATACTCTACCCTTTCTTTCATGTCTCTTTCTCAATGTGGACATTGCATAAGCTAGGCATGGGGGGGTGGATTCATTTTTTAATCATTTTGTCAGCTTTGTGAAATTCTTGTAAATTGTATTTCTCTTCTTATTTATACATAAAAAAATTTGAATTAGGAAGGAATATTTGTACATTAGGACTTCTCAATCTTAGGAAATATTACATTAGGATCTGAACACAAAGACCTTTCAGGTCTTTGGACTTAATCGGCTCGTGTATCCACTAAAATGTGGATTTATTTTTTGAGTCCTCGCCATCTTAATTCTATTGTAATTTGAGTAAATAAGTTTGGGTAATAAGTACACGACTTATCAACCCACCCTCTGATTTGAGGGAACTTTTAGTCTTAAGCATCTACACACGTTCTTTTCACTGACTCGTTGTTCGATGATTTTAACGGAAATTGGGTAGCTAATGAACCTTCTAGGGTGATATGGCTGGCAAGTTATCGTGGGTAACAGCCCATAGGTAGGTTGTCTAGAGCCCAGTCACTGGACCATTCTTTTTTTGCTGCCTTTAGGTAAATCTTAGACCAGGGAAGCCACATACTTAAAAAAAAAAGAAAAAAAAGAAAAAGAAAAGGAGAAAAGAAAAAAAGAAAATAAAAGAAATGAGCCACACTTCGTCGCACGAGTATGGATGGCAAGTTGTCGGTGGTAACAACTCATCGATCGGTTGTCCAGAACACAGCTTAAGAAATGCACTTAAAATTCCCAAAACACTTAGGAAGAAGTGGAGAAGTAGAATTGTTAAGACCCGTGCTGTTTGAGCCTTTTAAGATGTCTGGACTATGGGTCAGACGTTTGGTCAAACGTCTGGAAATCAAAAATTTTGAGTACGAGCTCGCGTCTGCGCGCGGGTTGCGCGCAGACAGTACTCTCATTTTCCTTCCCTCCTTCTCTCTCTCCCCACCTCCAGCAAACCCTAAACCCAAAACTTTATGAACCCCTCCCCCTCTCTTGTTCTCCCTACACCATCCATCTTCCTCTTCTTCTCCGCTCCAGCAAGAGAGCCGACGCGAGTGAGAGCGCGAGAGCGGCGTCGAGGAGGAGCGACGTGAGGAGAAGAGGAGAGTGAGTTAGCGAGCTCGCGTGGGAGCTTGTCGGGAGCGCACGGCCGGAGCAGCGCACGCGTGAAGAGGAGTGCGTTGGGCAGATCATCCCCGACCCTGCTGTAGTCGGAGGTGCAGGCGAGGAGGCGAGGCGCGGCCACGCACGGCGAGAGCAAGCGGGAGTAGGTTCTGGTTCTGGGTTCTTCCCAGAATTAGACGTCTGGAGCGACGTCTAGACGACGGTGCGGACGTCTAGAGGTGGTTCCAGACGTCTGAGGAGAGGGCTTCGCGAAGGTACGTCCTCTTTGCGAATACGACCATGCAGGCCGCTTCGCTACTACCCTGTTGCATGCCTTTTTGAGAAGATTGCGCGGTGGCGTCCAAGATTTGCTTTGGGAAGGTGTGGGGCATGCTCGCCCATGCATTTCAGATGTCTGGGAGACGTACCAGACGGCTGGAAGCACTTCCAGATGTCCGGAGAAGTGGTCGGACGTCTGGAGCTAGGTCCAGACGGTCTAGAAGAGTTCCTAGATGTTTGAGGATTGACGCAGAAGTTGAGGTACGCTATTGAACACTTTTAAGACATCTGGAAGTTATTCTAGACGTCTGATTTGAGATAGAAACCCTATTTTTGACCTGTTTAAGGTCTGTTTGAGGTCCGTTTTACGTAAATAAGATACCATTGTGTTCCTTGTGAGTTTCTCTACTTGTTAGAAGGCTTTCCATACTATTCTGCTAGTTCCCTTGTGATTGTTCCTTGTAATAAGACTTCATTCCGTTGCGGGTTCAGGGTTTGCTGAGGCACGTGAGCCTGCCGTTCATGCCCCCAATACTCCTGGGTTTACTGGTAGAGTGGCCTGCCCTAATTTAATTATAACCTAAATGCATGTGTGGAATGAATGATTAGAACCTAGGATATGGCATGAATCCTAGGACGGGAAACACTTAAAATGTCTATATTGGATGATTGAATTGCAGTATTGAATGAGTAGATAGAAATGATAACAACTGCCTGTAAATGAATAGCAGCTGCCTGTGAAATATAAGTACTTGTGCTAGTTATCTGTTGCATGTAACTTTCCTGTTGTATATGTTAAATGACGTAATACGAGCTGTATGTATATAAATTGAGAATGGTAATGTGAATGATGGAAATACAAGCTACCTGTGTATAACCTGAGTATGGAAATGCGAACGATAGTAATACAAGTTGCATATGTATAACTCGAGAATGGAAATGGAAATGATGAAACCTGGTATGGAATGACATGAGGAATATGAGCATGAACCCTACGGGGAATTAGGAGTAGAGCTCCTGGAAATAAATGGAATGAATCTGGAAATGTGAGTGGGGAAGTGAGCTGGCCTTTGAGTATGGAGTACCAAGGAGAGCGACTGTTCCCCTGTTTAGTGTAGAGCAGAGTTAGCCGCCCTTGGGTTGGGACTCGGGGTTAGGATTGGCCACTCTGTACCGACTTCTTGGCCCTCGCGTACACGGTACTGGGGAGAGCTACTAGTGTAGGGAGAGAGCTAGCCACCCCACGGGGCTCGGGGTTCAGCTAGCCACCCTACACTGACTTGTTAGGCCCACTGGGCAAATCAGGGTAGTCAGGTGAGGGTGCGCGGACTGTGGAGGGGCGAGACACCTGTTTGGTTCTTAGGGGTTAGACCGTGTTACTGAGAGGGCTAAGCCCTATACTGTTCCGTGCTGTACCTTGGGCGTACCTGTTAGCTGAAACGACTGACCGCGTGCTGATGGATCCACTTGAGTGGACTAATTTAGTGCTTAAGTATTGAATTATTTGGAGCATAATTTAATCTAAGGCATGCTGATAATGACAAAATGGTAAGCTTTGAATGTATCATTTCATGCATGAATTACTTGAATATTTATGTGAAAGAACTGAGTATACAATTTAAAGGCAAGGACTTCACATCAAATAGAGATTTGAGATGTTACATTGTGGAACTTTTATGTTATCTTGGTAAAATTTGGCAAAAGAATCATTCTTTTTGGCATCTCTTAATCCCTTACTTATTTACCTTAAAATCTCTTTGATTCTTTATGTCTCTCTCCCTCAAATGGCAACACCAAATCAAGGTAGATGATTGTTTCTTTCCTTCTCTGACTCTCTCTCGTTCTCTCATTTTCTCCTTATTTAACCAGGAAGGAACGACAAAGAGGGGTAGCATCCTAGAGAGAAAAAAAGAAAGGACAAATGGCCTCCATCTCCTTCCCCTCACTACGCGCCCATCCACGACCACGAGCCTCCATCGACACCGCCAACAACCTCACCTTGCACCGTGACCACCACCGCGAGCCACCACCTCACCTTCGTTCTTCGTCCCTCTACCTCTCTGCATGCGCAGAGACCACGTCCACCGTGCCGATCACTCATTGCTCTCCTCGGCTCCTAGCGCACGCAGCCACTAGCGTGCGCAACAGGCGTAGCACCACCGATAATGCGGCCTTCTCCCGCACGTGCAGGCCCTCACGCGCCTACCCTGCAGCCTTCCTCCTCGCTGCCTGCTAGCCCTGCGCACGCCCGCAGTAGCGCAGCCAGCCCGCGCAGACAGAACCATCACGCCCCCTCTTCTCCTTCATCGTCTTCTCCGTCAGCCAACAGAGAAGAACCCAACGCCCACCGGCTTCCTCCACTTGTAGCCGCCACCTCCGGCCACGAAACTCTGCACCGTTGACTCCATCGAGCTTGCTTCACCTTCTCGAGCGCCTCCACGCCATCAGACACACCAACCACAGTCGTCGTGGACGTCCCGACCAACCCACCGCTGGCGGTTTCTTCGTTTCCGGCGACCAGCTCCAGCCACCTCAGGCTGCCGCACCACCACGTACGCGTTCCTCACTTCTAGCCAATCTCTTACAGCCGAGCTTGTCGACCGTCGACCTCTCCTCGCGTGTGAGCCCCACCGAAAACCTCCTCCCCTGTTTTGCTACAGTGGGGGAGGTATTAGTTGCCATTGAGAATTTTGATTGTAGGAACTATTGCTTTATTTGTGAAGTTATTTTATTCCGTTAATATTGCATGCCAAGCCCTTTAACTTCTTATCCTTCTCACCTTTTATATCATGCAATGGATTAATTTGAATGAGAGGTAAAGATTGGGCTTAAAATAAAAGAGTAATCTTACTTACTATTGTCTTGGGAACAAGATTGCATGCACTAGAAACATTGGTAAATTTATTGGTCTGTGCCTTTCTGTGGATACGACCTAACTCTTCGTGGTTAGTTTTACTGATAAATACTTTTGATCTGGGATTTTTCCACCACGTGATTCCACTGCGACGATATATTTTTCTGACATCATTTGCAAAGCGAAAAACCCCGCAATTAAATGGCACCGTTGTCGGGGAGGCAACAAATGCAATAGATTCACCTGATTTTTATTTCTGATTATTCTGAGTTGCGCATTTATCTGATTATTCTTTATCTTTCTGTTCGAGGAATCTAACGAGGCAAGGTGTGGTAGAGTGATGACATCAACCTTGAGCGACGTTCACACGTGGAGAAGACGTAGGAGACCTGGATCCTGCTCTCACAGGGGATTCTCCTTCATCACAAATTTTATTTCTGTCTTCTCGCCCTTGTAGTAATTAGGGCTGAATTTTTGGGGGTCTGTCCCCACATTCTTTAGAGGCTAGGGCTATATCTTTTTCTGTGTGTAAAAGTTAAATTTCTTCTTGCTTTCCTCTAAAACAAACAAAAGAAAATATCAAGCTACCTGTTTAGGAGTTGCATACCGTTAGGTGCGTGCATTTAGGGGTGATTGACCAGCATACTAGATCTTTTCTCTACATTGCGTATATCATTGCACGAAGATTGCTGGAGACAGGTATACCTTTCTAACTTTGCATCCAGATCCTGTCCACACATTTGCATTTGGATTAAAATTCAAGTCCACCAAATTGATTGAATTTACTAATTTAGTGGTCGCCTAATTGCAATTGGGACTGCTAATTAGATTTGACCTTAAAACCAAATCACACTTGATCTGATTCAAAGGGACTTGTCTGCATTTTCAAAATAAAAATGATTTGCGGTGTGATGCACACGTCTGGCACTAAGCACGCACATTAGGCATCGCACTAAGGCTCGATCCCTTAAGGCTATAGGCATCGATCTCTTTATCGGTGCAGACCCTCCTATCGTGCTTTGTGGTGGTGGTACTATCTTTTGACCAAGTGGTTTGATACTTCACGGAGGGGGACACCCCTTAAAGAACAAAAGGGTAGTTAAGAGGCACTGCGCACGCATCGCCTCAAAGGAAGGGTTCGCCCTACTTGCATCCCTTTGATCGTCCTTGGAGTAACTTTTCACTTGATCACCTGGGAGTATCATTTAAGTAAAGTATAGGTTCTAGGGCACTCGAAGGTTGAATTAGGTCACGTAATTGCAGTGAATAACTTGTTTGGCCATCTATATCAACCAATTCTACCTCAACAACAAAGAAGGTCAAGATCTTAAGTCATCACCCCTTTTATACCACTTACGTGGGAATGGAGGGATAACGCCTTGACCTTTTGACCTATCTTTGGAGTAGAGGTTTCACTTACTCAATCAATAAGAACTTGAATTGTGATTGCTATTGTATGCTTGGTAGACGCTCTCTTGAGGGCAGTCTAGTGTTTGATCCTGAATCCGAGAGAATTGTTAGGAGAGCCCACCAAGGAGAGAAAAGAGAAGACATGGCTGATCAAGGAGAAAATCAACAAAGAACCCTAAGGGACTATTTTATTCCAACCAACCAACCTGCTCAAGCACTAAGACGACCGACAGGGGATAATCCATATGAAATCAAGAGCAGTACCATATCTTTGTTACCCTCCTTTTATGGTACTACTAGGGAGGACCCCTACCGGCATTTAGAGGAATTTACCGAGGTCTGCTCTACGGTAAAACTTCAGAACTTTACTGATGAAGCTCTAATGAGAACCCTCTTCCCCTTCTCCCTTAAGGACAAGGCAAAACACTAGTATCACACCTTGGATGTAGGGGTGAATGATTGGAAAACCCTTAAGGGAGAATTCTTGAAAAAATACTTCCCTATGAGCAAAACCAACCACTTCAGGAGGGAATTCATGGGTTTTACTCAATTAGATGGGGAACACTTCCATGAGACTTGGGAGTGATTCAATGATCTGATTTGACTATGCCCCCACCATCAAGTGCCTAAATGGCAGTTGGTAGAAAGGCTTTATACTGGACTATCTGATAGGCATAGGCAAACTATGGATGCTGCTTGTGCCGGAACCTTTC